>BSWB01000006.1:26250000-27500000 GCA_033239125.1 Fagopyrum homotropicum
ATAATCAGGCCCCAATTAGAATTTAACAAATAAGGTTTTTAACCCTTTACTGTTTGCCGGGAGAAGGACGTGTAGAGAGGGCCTCCCGGCGGCTTGCTGGCGGCCAGAGGCGGGGAAAAAGGCGCCTTCTTCCGGCGACGATGGTGGCTGCTCCACGGTGCGCAGCGGCGAATTCCTCCGACTGACGGTGCTTATTGAAGCAGGAGGGGCTGCACAAGTAAGCGGAGAAGAAGGGGGGAAGGAGACGGTGGTTCCAGGTGTGGCTCCGGTGAGGCTGGGGCGGAGCTTCTGCACAGACAACGAATTCCATGGCTTCCCTGGTTCTCCCGGATCCGGTGGGACAAGAGGAGAGTGGGTAGAGCGCCGGCTAGGGCTTCCCGAGGGACTTCGATGGTGAGGAGCGAGATGAAGAAGGCTGGAGGTGTCAAGCAGCAATTACAGAGAAGGGGGAGATGGATGAGAAGATATGGCAAGACTGAGGGAGAAGGGAGCTGCTGTGTGAGGAGGTGAAACGAGAGGCCAACCTCGATTTAGCAGCAACATGCATAGGGTAGGCGGCAATGAATCACAGGATGTGGGGCGGCAGGTCTCTGAGTGAGACAAGGCAGGGAATGAGGAAAAAAGTAAAAAATAAAAAGAAATAGGAATAAAAATAATAACATTAAAATAAACTCGATCGAAACGAACTGAACGGATCTTTTAGATCGAAAACTTTTTAACTTTTCCGCAATAAAATACGAAAATATGTACGTATCAAATAAATGAATATACTCGGGGATAAATACTTTTAATAAAATATTTAAGCTAAAAAAAATATCGATAGAAGTCTGAAAAATAAATATCGCAAACACGTAAAAAAAACATAACATCCATAACCTTTGAACAAACATACCATACCTCCCCTTATAATATCCCCTTTACGCATAGTAACCATAGAAGACATACCTTTCTCTTTGTCCTTCCAATTTCCTTCACCCTGATTTGTGTCATTCCTCCATATGACAACCCATGACCTAACAAGGTCACACCATATCGTCACAATCCCTCTCTACATGGTACGTTACTATCACTTGGTGGAATCGATAATTTGCTGCATGATTAAGATATTTGTACTTCCCTTGATACACCTCTTTATTGCCGACATTCAACCACCACGAATATTCCACGTCCTTGTTACCCCTCTTCATGATCCCATAATCTTGTTTACTCTCTCGACCTACATTCTCCAGTATACAACCCGCACTTGTGCAATTTTGGTGGTCACCGATTAACTCATTGATGACCCCCTCCAAGATCAACGACTTACCCTTCTACCACACTTCCATCTTACCATACTCATGAAGGTTACCCTCCTCGGGGTACTTTACCTTAAACTTCACTAGCTCCTTTTTATTCTACTTCCCACTTTGTTAGCTCCAATTATGCTCCCCTCTTCCTTCCGCTTTTGTAAGATAACTATACCTTCTCAACTCTTTCGTGTCATAAGACCCACCTTCAAAGGCTTAACCGCTCTTCATGATGTTTTGCAAAAGCACTTCTCAAGAATTGTGACCTTAATTAGCATCCACTCGCGCTCCTCCTAGTCGGTACTTAAGTCTTTCTATCCACACTCCTCGTTTCATCTTTCATTTCCTGAAGATCATCATCCTCACACACTTCCTTCTTCTTGGCGTTTCTTAGCCTTATCACCCTAACGGAAATCGGTCAACTCCACGTGAATCCCCACCATGTCCTTCTTCTCATAACTCTGTAATGTTGACACTTCACTTATTGGTACATCGTAAGCTTAACTTGCGGTATCTTAAATCTTCTACAAATGGTTCGATCACTTCTCTCATCTCGACTCCAATGCTTAGGAAATCCTAAAGAAAACTTCACATCTTAATGGGGATACCACCTTTAACCTTGCTAGAATGTACTTATCTCTTCCTCGTTTCGCATCTTTAGTTGTCCACGCATCCTTGTGAAGAACTTGAGTCCATTATCTCTATTGGTCTCGTTGTCATTCAATCATGACTTCTTTAGAACCACGTCTACACCTTAATGTTGCTCCTTTTTCTTGTATGGTCTCCATCTCGCTTTATCTTTAGTTGTCTCGAGTTCTTCCTTCTATTTGTTCGTCTTTCGTTTTTGTCATCTCTAGTCCTCTTCTATTATGTCTTTTTATAGAAATCCTAGAAACGCCATGGTGTTCGCCAACACGAAACGCTCAACTCGATACTTGAGCGTACTCCTCCACGTATGAACGATATCCCAACCCAACATCGTCGTCTTAAAGGTGATGCTATATTTCTGTCGTCCTAACTATAAGGTCTCATACTATATACTACTATATATAATAAGAATATGCATAAACGACTGTATAGGTCCTATGTCTATATCACAACTAATATGTCAAATTCAGAAAATACATTACAACAATACTAGGTTCAAAAGCTAATCAAATCCTATCATACCACATATATAAGCAACTATCTATATATGGCCATGCCACTACCATACATAACAAGTCCATCATGCATAACTACAATCCACATATACTATACATATCTACATATATACACACATATATATATCAAAATCCAATAAACTAAGCTGCCGAGATCCGCGGAAGGAGTGGTGGTCCATACATTCTACCCCGACTCATGCATGTGATTTTGAAAATGAGAAATCATTTTAAACTTAGAACCCTTGAGGGTTCTATTTCCCTATATTTGGCCTTTAGAAGATTGCGAGTGCTATTGTTGTCAACCTAGGGCTGATACCACTTTTGTAACACCCCCAATCCGCGGGACTCGGGACGCTACGGGTTGGGACCTCACAATGGGTCCCGACCCTTAGCTTGACAACAATTTCACCGGATCTTGCAACAAGGCACAAATAAAGGCCAAAACCGAAATTCATTTTTATGCAATGAAATGAAAAACCCGAAAGAATACAACAATGGACCTCAGCCGAAAATACAACCTCAAAAACTAAATGCCGTACAAGATACAATAAATACAAAACTCAAACTCGACTCCACCCCAAAACCCAATCCTAAAATGTATGGACCCCGGCTGCCCACTCTTCCGGATCTCTCGGCCGCATTCCTAATCTGTAAGGCAATCTACAACAAGCGGTATAAAACCGTTAGCTAATATTCGAGGCATTAGAATCAATGGGAAAGGCACATACACAAGTAATCTCATCACAAGCATACAACATACACAAAAGCACACCAATCCGGTTTATTATCTTTGTTATTATTAGGTAGTATCCCGTTCTAATTCAACTTAGATTGTGATACGAGAATCACCGAAACTCGCCTCGGTCCCTACTTACCGGCATGGAATGGTACTGATGCATCTGACCGTCTACCAGCACGGGATAGTCGCCGAGAACCTCCTAGCTCTCGCGGGAGCTAGGCAAGTTGTCACCGCCCGTTATCATACACTTGGGCCAAAATAATATAAAGGTCGGTAATCCTAATTCCGGTTTAGTTGTTATAAACAGTAAACAATAAACACACACCACCAAACACACATCAATTCTAATACAAGGAATACGAGCTAAGTAAGTCCGGAGACTTACCTCGTCATCACACTCAACTCACAACACTCTCGCTTCCTTAGGGAGGAAGCTCATAACCTGCTCACAAGAAGATAATTATATCAACAACAACCCACTCACAGTAGAAGTCCTAGACTTCTATACAAATGATCTACGCAAGACCATTTGACTCTCAATTCTAGGACCGCATCCTAGAATCTGAAATGCTCACATCACACTCAACAGAAGCTAGAAGTCCTAAGACTTCTAAACCCTCGGATCTCGCAAGATTATAACTCACAACACCACTAGGATAACATGCTTAGTCCCCACGATCACAATGGTAACAACACTAGGCTAGGATACTCTCGTCCTAGTCACCACAATCTTAACAATCATACAACCTCAATCCCTAAATTCTCACAAGCTCAACATACAACTTAAAGCCATAAACAACCTCACAAGATAAAATCAACTCTTCAAGTCTTACAACATTTCACAATCAACGAATCTCACCTAAGGTCCATAACCACTACTTGGTATTCACTCTAAGTTTTTCTAGATCCAACCTAGCATGATACTAATACTAAACATGACTAAATCGAGTAAGATCATAAGCTCGGGGATGAGGGTACTCACATGATGTCAAAAGACGGAAGGCGAACTTAGACTTGTTAGGCCTTTATCGGGGCGCTTCCGGACCTAAAACCAAAGCTAAACAAATTTAGCGTATTAGCTAAATTTGATCATAATATATAAGATATATTACTCTAATTAAGGTAAACTCATTTTCAAAAGCAAACGCTAAAAACCCGCAATTAAACCCTTGAGTCATAATCACGAAATTAATCCAACGAGGGTATAAAATATGAGGAAAGTCCCACTTTTAAAACAAGGATAAAACTCGCAAAAATGCTTTCCGGGACAAATAATACCATTCCAAAAATATGGGTCATAAAACGTAATTAAATATTGGGCCAAATTCCATAAATAAACCAACAAGGACACAATACGTAATATACATAAATATAAGATCAACTCGTATATAAAATCCAAGGTTAAAACTCGTAAAAACATCTTCTGGACAACTCATGAAATTCCATAAACTTTGAGATATATTCTGAAAATAAAATCTGGGCCAAATCTGTAATTAATTCAAATCAGTAGGGCACAATCTACAAATTTCAAAAGAGTGGGTCAAATCTGCAATATATAGAGGAGTGGGTCCAGATTTGTAATTATCACAAAGTAAATGCCCAAAATTTGAAATACTAAAACTCCATCTTCAACCTTGAGAAATCGACACACAGTAGGGGGGAAAATTGAGGCGGCGGCAAGCCAGCACTGGCGGCGGCGACTACCCGGGCGAGGGCGAGGCACGGAATCGACTTCTGTCTCCGGCAGAGGGGGCTTCGGCGGGTTGAAGGTGGCGCAAGCGATGCCGAGTCCGGGTCCTCCGGTGACGAAGGCGGGGCTTCTCCAGGCGGCGGTGTTTGTTGGCGGCAGTGGAGGCAAGGAGAGTGGCTCCTCAGCGCGACTCCGGTGGTGGCTGCAATTGAGAGGGAGGAGCAGCCTTAGCGACGCTGGAGGTTTCAGATCCACGGGTGAAGAAAGGGAGGCAAACCAGGGGTTGCTCTTGCAGCTTCTGTTAGTTCGATGTTCACAAGGGAGGGGAAAGAGGGTTGCGAGCTGGGCAGAGGAGCTGCGAGAGAGGGCGTTGCACAGTGGGAAAAGAGGAGAGGAGTGAAGGGTCAAGGATCTGCAGGGCTGAGAAGTAGCTGTAGCGTGTAGAAGGAAGGTTACGGGAGAGATATGTGAAGGCAGGCTGCAGAAAGGCGCAACACCCATCATCACGCTAGAAAGAGAGAGCCGGAAAAAAAAAGAGAAAAAAAGAAAAAGAATAAAAAGGGATAGGGCCACTAACTCGATTAAACGATCTGAACGAGATTTCCGGATCGGGAATTTCCGAATAATAAAAAAAAAAAAATAAATAAAATAAATAAAATAAAATATGGAAAGACGTATATGTACACCAAAACAATAACATACCCGGAAAGTTATTTTTGTGTCGAAGAAATATTTTTTAAAAAAATAATAAGAAGAAGAACTCTCGTGCTGCGAACGAATCAAAAGTAGGGAGAAAATAAAAAGTGGAACGCACCCAAAAGAACGGGGCGTTACAGGGAGTTTTTTTTAACCATTTCTTATCCTAAAAGTAAAAAATGTCAAATTTTATTATGAAACCAAGGTGATGAGTGGAGAGAAGTATCTCAAATAAGAAATTTAATTCGACAAGTTTCCTGCCCAACTCCACAAATCAAGATAATTTTAGATTTTATTTTTACTTTTTTGCATAAATATAGGGAGGTAAGTGGCTCTTTCATAATTTATATATAACAAAAATAATTGAAGAAACTTTGGTGAATTTTGGGATGGAGGAGAGAGGTTCTTAAAATATTTTTGTGAATAAAAAATAAACAAAAATGTCAGATAAGGAACAATTTTAAGTATTTGGGATAAAGATGCTCTTAGGTTTCAAAAATCCGAGAAACCCTCTCTCTTACTTTATTGTTTTTTTGTCCTTTGCTCTTGGAATGTTGGCTAGGTAAACATTCTCCGGACCACATGATTCAATATTAAATGACATTTTTTCCAAAAAGAAGAAATTTGACTTTAAATGTTTGCACTGCCACTCTCCATGGAAGATATGATCTTCAGATGAAGCATCACGTGCAAAAGAGTTATTTTGTATGTTTTTAATTGATATAAGATAAGATAGATTAGATGGTAGAGTTGTGATTACGCATATAAAGAAGGAACAAAAACGTAAAAAAATGAAATAAAAATGGTAAAATGAAATGTACTCTTTTGCAAGAAATTAGATAAGGATATCTATTTATTACTAATATTTTGTATGTTTTTAATTATTATTAGAGCATCTTCATCCCAGAAATTGGGAGTTTTTTTTAACCATTTCTTATCCTAAAAGTAAAAAAAATGTCAGATTTTATTATGAAACCAAGGTGATGAGTGGAGAGAAGTATCTCAAATAAGAAATTTAATTCGACAAGTTTCCTGCCCAACTCCACAAATCAAGATAATTTTAGATTTTATTTTCACTTTTTTGCATAAATATAGGGAGGTAAGTGGCTCTTTCATAATTTATATATAACAAAAATAATTGAAGAAACTTTGGTGAATTTTGGGATGGAGGTGAGAGGTTCTTAAAATAATTTTGTGAACCAAAAAGAAATAAAAATGTCACATAAGGAACAATTTTAACTATTTGGGATAAAGATGCTCTTAGGTTTCAAAAATCCGAGAAACCCTCTCCCTTACTTTATTGTTTTTTTGTCCTTTGCTCTTGGAATGTTGGTTAGGTAAACATTCTCCGGACCACATGATTCAATATTAAATGGCATTTATTTCCAAAAAGAAGAAATTTGACTTGAAATGTTTGCACTGCCACTCTCCATGGAAGATATGATCTTCAGATGAAGCATCACGTGCAAAAGAGTTATTTTGTATGTTTTTAATTGATATAAGATAAGATAGATTAGATGGTAGAGTTGTGATTACCCATATAAAGAAGGAACAAAAACGTAAAAAAATGAAATAAAAATGGTAAAATGAAATGTACTCTTTTGCAAGAAATTAGATAAGGATATCTATTTATTACTAATATTTTGTATGTTTTTAATTATTATTAGAGCATCTTCATCCCAGAAATTGGGAGTTTTTTTAACCATTTCTTATCCTCAAAGTAAAAAAAAAAAAGTCAGATTTTATTATGAAACCAAGGTGATGAGTGGAGAGAAGTATCTCAAATAAGAAATTTAATTCGACAAGTTTCCTGCCCAACTCCACAAATCAAGATAATTTTATATTTTATTTTTACTTTTTTGCATAAATATAGGGAGGTAAGTGACTCTTCCATATTTATATATAACAAAAATAATTGAAGAAACTTTGGTGAATTTTGGGATGGAGGAGAGAGGTTCTGAAAATATTTTTGTGAATCAAAAATAAATAAAAATGTCAAATAAGGAACAATTTTAAGTATTTGGGATAAAGATGCTCTTAGGTTTCAAAAATCCAAGAAACCCTCTCTCTTACTTTATTTTTTTTTGTCCTTTGCTCTTGGAATATTGGCTAGGTAAACATTCTCCGGACCACATGATTCAATATTAAATGGCATTTATTTCCAAAAAGAAGAAATTTGACTTGAAATGTTTGCACTGCCACTCTCCATGGAAGATATGATCTTCAGATGAAGCATCACGTGCAAAAGAGTTATTTTGTATGTTTTTAATTGATATAAGATAAGATAGATTAGATGGTAGAGTTGTGATTACCCATATAAAGAAGGAACAAAAACGTAAAAAAATGAAATAAAAATAGTAAAATGAAATGTAATCTTTTGCAAGAAATTAGATAAGGATATCTATTTATTACTAATATTTTGTATGTTTTTAATTATTATTAGTGCATCTTCATCCCAGAATTTGGGAGTTTTTTTAACCATTTCTTATCCTAAAAGTAAAAAAAATGTCAGATTTTATTATGAAACCAAGGTGATGAGTGGAGAGAAGTATCTCAAATAAGAAATTTAATTCGACAAGTTTCCTGCCCAACTCCACAAATCAAGATAATTTTAGATTTTATATTTATTTTTTTGCATAAATATAGGGAGGTAAGTGGCCCTTTCATAATTTATATATAACAAAAATAATTGAAGAAACTTTGGTGAATTTTGGGATGGAGGAGAGAGGTTTTTAAAATATTTTTGTGAATCAAAAATAAATAAAAATGTCAAATAAGGAACAATTTTAAGTATTTGGGATAAAGATGCTCTTAGGTTTCAGAAATCCGAGAAACCCTCTCTCTTACTTTGTTGTTTTTTTATCCTTTGCTCTTGGAATGTTGGCTAGGTAAACATTCTCCGGACCACATGATTCAATATTAAATGGCATTTATTTCCAAAAAGAAGAAATTTGACTTTAAATGTTTGCACTGCCACTCTCCATGGAAGATATGATCTTCAGATGAAGCATCACGTGCAAAAGAGTTATTTTGTATGTTTTTAATTGATATAAGATAAGATAGATTAGATGGTAGAGTTGTGATTACCCATATAAAGAAGGAACAAAAACGTAAAAAAATGAAATAAAAATGGTAAAATGAAATGTACTCTTTTGCAAGAAATTAGATAAGGATATCTATTTATTACAAATATTTTGTATGTTTTTAATTATTATTAGAGCATCTTCATCCGAGAAATTGGGAGTGTTTTTTAACCATTTCTTATCCTAAAAGTAAAAAAAATGTTAGATTTTATTATGAAACCAAGGTGATGAGTGGAGAGAAGTATCTCAAATAAGAAATTTAATTCGACAAGTTTCCTGCCCAACTCCACAAATCAAGATAACTTTAGATTTTATTTTTACTTTTTTGCATAAATATAGGGAGGTAAGTGGCTATTTCATAATTTATATATAACAAAAATAATTGAAGAAACTTTGGTGAATTTTGGGATTGAGGAGAGATGTTCTTAGAATATTTTTGTGAATCAAAAATAAATAAAAATGTCAGATAAGGAACAATTTTAAGTATTTGGGATAAAGATGCTCTTAGGTTTCAAAAATTCGAGAAACCCTCTCTCTTACTTTATTGTTTTTTTGTCCTTTGCTCTTGAAATGTTGGCTAGGTAAACATTCTCCGGACCACATGATTCAATATTAAATGTCATTTTTTCCAAAAAGAAGAAATTTGACTTTAAATGTTTGCACTGCCACTCTCCATGGAAGATATGATCTTCAGATGAAGCATCACGTGCAAAAGAGTTATTTTGTATGTTTTTAATTGATATAAGATAAGATAGATTAGATGGTAGAGTTGTGATTACCCATATAAAGAAGGAACAAAAACGTAAAAAAATGAAATAAAAATGGTAAAATGAAATGTACTCTTTTGCAAGAAATTAGATAAGGATATCTATTTATTACTAATATTTTGTATGTTTTTAATTATTATTAGAGCATCTTCATCCCAGAAATTGAGAGTTTTTTTTAACCATTTCTTATCCTAAAAGTAAAAAAAAATGTCAGATTTTATTATGAAACCAAGGTGATGAGTGGAGAGAAGTATCTCAAATAAGAAATTTAATTCGACAAGTTTCCTGCCCAACTCCACAAATCAAGATAATTTTAGATTTTATTTTTACTTTTTTGCATAAATATAGGGAGGTAAGTGGCTCTTTCATAATTTATATATAACAAAAATAATTGAAGAAACTTTGGTGAATTTTGGGATGGAGGAGAGAGGTTCTTAAAATATTTTTGTGAATCAAAAATAAATAAAAATGTCAGATAAGGAACAATTTTAAATATTTGGGATAAAGATGCTCTTAGGTTTCAAAAATCCGAGAAACCCTCTCTCTTACTTTATTGTTTTTTTGTCCTTTGCTCTTGGAATGTTGGCTAGGTAAACATTCTTCGAACCACATGATTCAATATTAAATGACATTTATTTCCAAAAAGAAGAAATTTGACTTTAGGGAAGAACATTATGACCCACATTAGGTTAATGATCCCAAAAATAAAATATTATTCCGATATGAATAAATTATAGTTGAATTTAACCAAAAGGCTAAAAAATGTATTATTTGTATACTCTTTAGACTCCCTGTTTATACAAGTTCTAAAACCATCAAAGTTAGTAGCTAATTGATGTAGGATAACAAAATCCCTCAAGAAATTTAACGTAAATAGATCATTTATTTTTTTTGAAATCGGTGTAACACCCCGAATTTTCAAAACTCAGGACATTACTGGCTAGGACCTCACAATGGGTCCCGACCTCAATTTGACAACAATATTACTAAGATCTTGCAACAAGACACAAATAAGAAAAATCGAAATTCATAAAGATGTGTTTTTAAAAGGATGAATGCAACAAGGTCTAACAGCCCATCGTACTTAAACAAAAGGGAAAATACTAACTGACTTAACAAAATGAAAGAACGACAAAACAACAACCCAAACCCCCCACTCTAAGGAGTAAGGCAACCCGGCTGATCACTACTTCCGGATCACTCAGCTGTTGTTCTAACCTGCAGTAAATCTAAAAACACAACGAAACAACCATTATCTAGTTATCTAAACATTAGAAGAATAATAACAGCACACACACACATATCAAAAATAAACACTCATCATGCTTTCACACAATTCATTTATTATCTTCATTTAGGTCATTCATTCATTCTAATGATACTTAATTTGTGACACGAGGGATTCCCAAACCTCGCCTCCGCCCCCGTGTACCCATCAGGAATGGATCCGATGCATCTCACCTTGTATCTGTATGGTCTGGGTATAGAGAACCTCCCAGTCTCATAGCAGAGCTGGGCAGTGATGTCACGGCCCGTTATACATGCACTTGGGCCTTAAAACATAATAACCACGGTCGTCCTAACAAGTTGTTATTTTTATTATAACACACATTGCACACACACAACCATTATCACCCAACTAATATCCAGAAACCAGCTAAGTAAGTCGCAAGGACTTACCTGAATCAAATACCACTCTTACAATTCTCAACTCGGTCCGTACCCGTGGTAACTCAAACGTCTGTTAAACAAGGCATGTGTATCAACATTTCATCCTACTCTTAGAAATTATAAACTTCTGAGTTGTACGATCTCATGAAGAGAATTTATGAAAAAGTTTCTCTTAAGTTAAAAGACTATTTTGCCCTTGATCCGAAACTTTGGGAAGTCTATCATTTAGTTTTAATATTCTCTTTTAGAATTTAAGTTCATCATCTATTTCTAAATGATAACTTACTAGAGGTTCTAAAGTTAACCAGGTTTAAACTTCCAAAGATTTGCTACGGTCCGACCTTACTCTTAACCACTAAGTCTCAGATCAAATCCTAAACGAGCCTGGCTTAGAATTTTTTTCATGTAGAACTCATTAACCGGCAACTCTCGACTACTCCTCTGAACCATCGCAACCTTCTTCTCGAGTTCCCTATCCGATCATATTACTCTTATCCTTTCCGGTTCTGATTCTACCACCCATTTCTTTGGTTCCTATCCTCACCACTTTACTCATATACTTCTTTATATACTTCTGTATATATTATTCTAGTAGCTACGTTTATACTTATATTTACATCTCCTTCTATACTCTTATATATGTAACTGCGTACTGTACTAGGGTCTGTATATATATACCTACTCATACTTCCATTTCTTCATCTAAGTATATATACTTATACACTCTCTATGCATATATATCCCATTCCGTACATTTATCTATACATAAGCCTATATATATGTGGTACCTGCATACTCTGTACTAACTTATACATAAATACCTATACATTTCCTTTCCTACTACTATATACCTATGTACGTATAACAGCAAGCTTAGGAGGGTTACTTACTCGTCCCGACTACTCGTCACACACTCGGAGAGGGACCACGGCTCAGTACGGTCCTACAAGGTGGTTGTCGCAGAGGGTCGAAGCTGGCTCGGTTGCTTGAACTCCCACACGTTGCACCACCCTCCCTGGCTCGCTACTACAGGACCCGCAAGACCCACACTCTCTCGGTTAGCACAGGAAGAGGAGAGTAACAAAGGGGAGAGAGACGAAAGACTCACCGGTGTAGCGGAAGAAGACCTCGCTGCTGTGTCGAAAACCTTTGCTGAGCCTCAACCCTGTGACAAAATCCATAGATATATCCTCCCGCTTCCACTATGGTACTAGAAGTGGCTGGAGCTCTCATCCGAACCTGCGATGCTGAATCTTGACCTGCTGGCAGGTCGCACACTGAGCTACATACCGAGCCACATCGGGCTTCAACCCACCCCACCAGAAGGACCGTCTCACATCCTTGTACATCTTACCCGCTCCAGGATGTACTGAGTATGGGGTACCATGAGCCTCACCTAGTATCCTCTGTTGACGTCTCATCACTCCATCCGCACCAATAGTGAACTGTGGGGCCTCATCTCGAGACATCTTGTCTCGGATCCTGGTCAAAGTCGGGTAAGTCTCCTGCTTCTGTCGGATCTCATCCAACAGATCAGGAAGTAACTCCAAGGTGGACAATTGGCGATCTGAATCGTGAAACTGAATCTCTATCTCTAACCAAGCCAAATCTCTCTGCAACTGTGGCTGTACCGTCAATCGGGCTATCGCCCTCTCCCTAGGCGTCTTCCGGCTCAAAGCATCAGCTACTACATTCGCCTTTCCGGGGTGGTAGAGAATCTCAAGGTCGAAGTCCTTGATCAACTCTAACCACCGCCTCTAGCGGTTATTCAACTCCCGTTGAGTGAATATATACTTCAGACTCTTATGGTCTGTGAAGATCTGACATGTCGCCCCATAGAGATAGTGACGTCAGATCTTAAGAGCTTGGACTACTGCAGCCAACTCTAGATCATGTGTGGGGTAGTTCTCCTCATACGTCTTCAACTATCGAGACGCATAGGTTATGACCTTACCCCTCTGCATTAGAACACACTCCAAGCCTAGCTTGGATGCGTCAATGTATACCACAAAGTCATATGTACCCTCAGGCTGTGCTAAAATCGGAGCAGACGTTAATCTCCTCTTCAGCTCCTCAAAACTCTGCTGACACGGCTCAGACCAGACAAACCGAGTAGTCTTCCTCAGAAGGCAAGTAAGTGGTCGGGCAATCAGGGAGAACCCTTCCACAAACCGGCGGTAATAACCTGCCAAACCTAAGAAGCTGCGAACCTCCTTAACATTCTTAGGAGGTTGCCAAGAAGACACTGATTCGATCTTCGCCGGATCGACTTTAATACCCTCAGCAGTCACCACGTGGCCTAGGAAAGCCACCTCTGACATCCAAAACTCACACTTGGATAGCTTAGCATACAACTGGCTATCCTACAGAATCTGCAATACCGTCCTCAAGTGTCCGGCATGCTCCTCTCGACTCCTAGAGTAAACTAGTGTAACACCCCGAATTCTCAAAACTCGTGACATTACTGGTTAGGACCTCACAATGGGTCCCGACCTCAGTTTGACAACAATATTACTAGGATTTTGCAACAACACACAAATAAGAAAAACCGAAATTCGTAAAAATATATTTTTAACAAGATGAATGCAACAAAGTCTAACAGCCTATAAAGCTTAAACGACGGAAAAGACTAACTGTCTTAACAAGAGGAAAGAATAACAAAGCAACAACCCAAACCCCCACTCTAAGGAGTACGGAGACCCGGCTGACCACTACTTCCGGATCACTCAGCTGCTGTTCTAACCTGCGGTAAATCTAAAAACACAACAAAATAACCATTAGCTAGTTATCTAAACATTAGGAGAATAATAATAGCACACACACACATAAAATAATAAACACTCATCATGCTTTCAAACAATCCATTTATTATCTTCATTTAAGTCATTCACTCTTACTAATGATACTTATTTTGTGACACGAGGGATTCCCAAACCTCGCCTCCGCCCCGTGTACCCATCAGGAGTGGATCCGATGCATCTCACCGTGTACCTGTATGGTCTGGGTATAGAGAACCTCCCATGCTCCTGGCTGAGCTGGGCAGTGATGTCACGGCCCGTTATACATACACTTGGGCCTTAACACATAATAACCACGGTCGTCCTAACAAGTTGTTATTTTTATTATAACACACATTGCACACACACAACCATTATCACCCAACTAATATCCAGAACGTACTAAGTAAGTCGCAATGAAGACCACTACAAACTGGTCTAAAAAGTCGATGAATATTCCATTCATCAACTCCATGAACACTGCTGGTGCATTAGTGAGCCCAAATGGCATCACTACGAACTCATAATGACCATACCTAGTCTAGAATGCCGTCTTAGGTATGTCCTGATCTCTCACTCTCAACTAATGATAACCTGACCTCAAGTCTATCCTCGAGAATACGGATACTCCATGCAACTGATCCAACAGATCATCAATGCGCGGCAGTGGATACTTGTTCTTGATGGCGACTTTATTTAGCTCTCTGTAGTCTATGCACAGCCTCATCGATCCGTCCTTCTTCCTCACAAATAATACTGGCGCGCCCCAAGGTGACACAGTAGGGTGTATGAAGCCCTTCTCTGCTAACTCCTCTAACTACTTCTTCAACTCAAGCAGCTCTATCGGTGCCATACGGTATGGAGCCTTCGAGATCGGCCTCGTGTTCGGCTCTAGCTCAATGCTGAAGTCAATGCTCCTCTGTGGGGGTAGTCCTGGCAGGTCATCACTGAACACCTCTGCAAACTCGCATGCAACTGGTATCTCCTCCATTGTCAGGCTCTTCCGTTCCTTCATGGAATAACACCAGAAGGCCTCGCAACCCTGTGCGATCAGTCTCGCTGCTCTCATTGCACTGATAACCGTGCTGGACTTTCCGAGGTCCCAACCTTGAAATATCACTCTATGACCCTCCTCAGTGGCAACAGTCACTGTCCTCCTACCAATGTCTAAGACTGCTCCATGTCTCTTCATCCAATCTATACCCAGAATCACATCCTCATGAGTTAAGGGCATAACTAGAAAGTCTACTAGCCAATCTCAATCTCCCATACGAATGGGACATCCATAGATCTCTCTAGTCCCTCTTACCTTACTCCCATCAGGTAAGCCTATCATAAAAGGTATCCCCTCTAGAGTAGCTAAGGACAACATATCTACACATGCATTAGATATGAAGGAGTGTGTAGCACTTGTATCAAATAAAACTCGTACGGGTAAGTCATGGATCTGGATCGTACCTGTGGCAGTTGGTGCCTCTAGTTGATCAGCACTCCTCAGCTCAAACACCCGTGTTTGAGCTCCTCTAGTATCAGCTACACTGCCACGTCCTCTACCCCGACCTGATCCCTATATAGAGCTCTGTGAAGATGTGTGTCCTGGAGCCCTGTAAGACTGCTGCTGACTTGGGGCTCGGTACTGCGGCTGCCTCCGTACACTCCCTGATAGACCTACAGGGGAAGAACCCTGCTGAGATGGAGCCTTGCCCTGGCGGCAAAATACAGCTCTATGTCCAACCTTGTCGCACTAGAAGCAGGTCACTAACGGCTTCGTGCAGTTCGATCAGATGTGTCCATAGCCACTACAGTTGTGGCACTGTGAACCCCCAGCTGAAGCCTGAACGGTAGCGGTATGGCTATGTCGCCTTTGAGTTTGTCCCCGTCCAAAAATAGCTACTCTTGTACTGCCACTAGCATATCCTGTCCTCTGCCGCTTATCTCTGACTGAGTAGCTCTCCTCTGGACTAGCCTATCTCTCTCATATGTAGACGCCCTATCCTGATAATTTGACAAAGTCTCGCAGCGAAATCCTGCCAGATAGGAACGAGTGCTCTCTCTCAATCTCCGTGAAAAGAGGTACACATGTTCCTCAGGAGGTGTAGCTGGTCCAAGTAGAGTCAGTTCCTTCTGGAACTTCTTGATGACAACAGCAATCGGAATATCCTCAAATCCTGCCTCAATGAAGTCCTGAAACCTCTCTCTCAACGAGAAAGGGCAGTATCTCTCTCTAACAATGCTCCTCATCTGCTCCCAACTGGTGACTCGACTACGAATGGTCCTCCACCAGAAATGAGCATCCTCCGTGAAACATGTCTGCACCAAATCCACCTGTCGATCCTCTAGGCAACGTATCGCCTCTAGTGCAGTCTCTACATGTCCAATCTAGTGCTCCACCTCTAACCCTATCTCTCCACTGAATGAAGGGACTTTATGAGAGTTCAAAGCCTTCAACCACTCATCCGGTCTCGGTGCTCTAGACCCAGTAGGAGCTCTATCAGCCTCAACTCTCCTCTCAGGTACAGTCGGCACCTAAGGCACTCACTGTGTCACCTAAACGGACCTAGCCGGTACTGGTTGTACTTGGGTAAGTCTCTCTGTTCTAGCAGCCTCCTCCATACGCTCGACGTATGCTCGATACTCTCTGTACTCAGATGCTCCAATAGAAACACGTCTTGACTCAGTCGAACATGCTCTCTGCGCTCTAGACCTAGCAACGATCTCATTCCTGACCTCGGGACCTACACTCTCAGCCACCTCCTCCACTCCAGCATCTGGCATGATCACTACTGGTGGATCCTCTCGAGGAGCTCGACCTCGCCCTCGTGCTAATGGAGGTCTACCTCCACGGCCGCGTCCTCTAACTATAGGAGTCCTATCTCCCCTACCTTGTCCAGCTGGAGGGAGAGGTGGACGACCTCTACCTCGACCAGTAGCTAGCGTTGCTCTAGTACGTGCCATCTGCGCGAGGAATAACAACTATAATTATAAACTAGCTAATAAGTCCAACTACAGTAAAACCTAAAGTCCATACTAAGCATATTGAGATCCGCGGTAGTAGTGGTAGTCACCCGTACTTTTCTATTCCCAACCAGACTATGCATGCATTTAAAAACTAGAAATTCCTTTCTAAAACTCAGATCCCTTCGGGTTCTGTTCAAGTACTTACTCGGTCTTTCAGAAGATTTCAAGTGCCATTGTTGCCAACCTGCCTCTGATACCATGTTGTAACACCCCGAACTCTCAAAACTCGGGACATTACTGGTTAGGACCTCACAATGGGTCCCGACCTCAGTTTGACAACAACATTACAAGGATCTTGCAACAAGACACAAATAAGAAGAACCGAAATTCATAAAGATGTGTTTTTAAAAGGATGAATGCAGCAAGGTCTAACAGCCTATCGTACTTAAACAAAAGGGAAAAGACTAATTGTCTTAGCAAAAGGAAAGAACGACAAAACAACAACCCAAATTCCCACTCTAAGGAGTACGGCAACCCGGCTAACCACTACTTTCGGATCACTCAGCTGCTGCTCTAACATGCGGTATATCTAAAAACACAACGAAACAACCATTAGCTAGTTATCTAAACATTAGAAGAATAATAACAGCACACACACATATCAAAAATAAACACTCATCATGCTTTCACACAATTCATTTATTATCCTCATTCAGCTCATTCATTCATACTAATGATACTTAATTTGTGACACGAGGGATTCCCAAACCTCGCCTCCGTCCCCGTGTACCCATCAGGAATGGATCCGATGCATCTCACCTTGTACCTGTATGGTCTGGGTATAGAGAACCTCCCAGTCTCATGGCAGAGCTGGGCAGTGATGTCACGACCCGTTATACATGCACTTGGGCCTTAAAACATAATAACCACGGTCGTCCTAACAAGTTGTTATTTTTATTATAACACACATTACACACACTGTAACAGTTAAAAATCAAATATGGCCTAATCGGGAATTTTAGGAAGTTAAACGGGTTTAACGGAATTAAAACCGTCTTAACAAGAGATCGATACCTAGATGATATAAACCCGGTGTTATTTGGAGCATTTGGGAGCTTCAATTAATAAAAATGCAGTTGAGAAAAATGATCAGGACATCGGACATGTCCTAGATATGAAAAAACATAGAAAGGCAAAACGGCCAAAAGAGTCGCTATTTCGTTTCTTAGCGGCTAAGAAAGACGGCTTAGGAATACACGTTTTTCGAAACAATTGCGGAATAATTATCCATACAATATTCCAGATTTATTATTCCAATTTCGAGAAGTTTGGAGAAGGGGGCTTAAACCGCTTTCGGATCGGTAAAAGGATAATTATCGACTCCGCTAAAGGATAATTATCGTCTTCGCTATAAATAGCTGAAATATCGTTTATTAATTCATTTTCTTTCACGTTTCCTCGTAAAAGCTCTGATTTCTCTCAATCTTCAAACTCAGATCTACTCTCCGTTTCTAATCCGATTTCAAATCTGTTTGAGTTTTTGGATTCCTCTCTTCATTCTCTTCATTTTGGTACCGAGTTTCTACATTTCCGCGCAAGGGAAGGCTTGGTCGAGCATATATGATACTAGGGAGGTTCCGTCGCTCAGATTCCGGTGAATTTGATGGTGTCCGAGCGTAGCCTGCGTCGTTATGATTCCGAATCTTCTTTCGGATCGTCAATCGGGTTAGTAACGAATAAGTTATGAATTTATTCGTTTTCCGTATTGCGATTTAGCCTAAATTGACCTTAGGCTTGTCAAAATGGATAATTGAAAATTCCATTATGCTCGTTACTTTATTCTGGTGATTATGGGCTGTTTGTTTGATGAGATTTGATGACAGGTGGGTTCGGAAATTGCCTGCGGGCAAAACGTTGTTCTGGCGAAATTTAATTAATTAATTAAAGGTTAATTAATTAAATTGGGATTCTAGAAAATGCTATAAGCTAATTAAATTCAAAGAAATGAATTTAACTGGTGTTTGAAGCGAGAAGTTTAATACGAGGAATATGATATTCTCAGCAGGTGTTGTTGAAGGTTTCGGTTTAATTATAGCTTAGTTGCTTTGTGAGCGTATCAAAGCACGATAAAAGAGGACAGTCCGAGTGGGAAACGGACTCAATAGTTGGTTTGCGAGGTTTTATTGTTCTTACCTGCGAGGTAAGTGTATATGAATTACACTTGCTTAATATATGTTATGTATTTAATATGCTATGATTTTATGCATGCTTGAGTGTATATATATGTTTGTTATGATTGTATGCATGCTTATATGTATATGAGTGAGACGATGATGATGACTTGATATTCCTTATGAAAGCATGCATGAGGTACATGAGATGATAGTGGAAAGAATGTGATGAAAGAATATGATGAAAGCATGAAACTGAGTTATGATATGAAAGTGATAATATAGGATGGTAATTGATTAATTAGCCCAACTGGGTCCCGTACGGGTTTCCGGGGGACGAGGTCGCTACCTGATCTACAGGGGGCCTCAGAGGTCGCAACCTGATCTACAAGGGGTCTTAGGACAAGATGGCCGAGGTCGCTACCTGATCTACAGGGGGCCGAGGACGCTATCGGGTTGGCCAACCGAAAGAAAAAAAAAGAAAGAAAGAAAAGAAATACGAAAGCAATGAGAAAATATATCGTACGATCAGTTGGAGCTAGTTAGTTAATTATCACCTATGCATCGATGCGATCGAGTCTAGCATGTTATATGTTATGTTATGATTATTTATATGTGTTGAGATGATATGAGATGTTTATATGAGATGATATGTTTATATGTGATGTGTGATAACATGCTTGAATGTTTATGTGAAATGTGATGTGAATGGTTGTGGAATTATATGTGAATGTGGATATGTATGCATTGATCGACTTTGGAATGTGAGGAAGGGTATAGAGTGTCCTTTGGGGACGGGATATTAGATACTTATATATATTGGGACAGTGTGATTTGTATACCCTTACTGAGCGTGTGACTCATTGTTGTTATATCCACATATTTTTCAGCTACTCAGACTCAGCCTGATCAAGGCAAGGACGTTGGACCCAACACCTGGATTTGAGATCATATCAGGTGGGCTGTTATGGGATGCTACCGCCTAGGATGTTTTGCATGGTTTCAAAACAGTTGTGTTTTGGTTAAACGGAGTTTATGACGTATGTTAGTATGTATATATGTTGTGAAAATGGTTGTAAGATAAAGTTTTAAAAATTTACGTTTTCTGCTTTTCCGCTTACTGTTTTAAACAGGGTTAATTAACTGGTAATCAACTAGAAATGAAATAGTAGGTGTCACATTTGGTTGGTATCAGAGCAGGGATATGATTCCTTGGCTTGGGTTGTGGGAAGTTTTCTGAAAAGCTTTAGAAAGTTTCTTTTTCTTTTAGATGGCGGAGCACAGCTAAAGGGTCAACTGAGTGTGTACATGCTCAGGGTAGAAATGATCAGGAGCACCCTAAGGTGCCAGTTTAGCCAATATCACTACCACCATCAAATATGGCTGGTATATCTGATTTAGTGATATATTTGAGAGAAGTTATACCACCATAGACACAACAGTGTCTCAAGCGGGTATTATTCTAGTAAAGATGGACAAGAATTTTGAGAAGATTTTCCGCCAAGGGGAAAAGTCGTTTGAGGGGACTACTGATCCATTAGTAATGGATGAGTGATTGAGGAACATTGCGTCCATTCTAGATGGAGTTATCTACGCTAATGAGAGACATGTACAATATGCTATATCCTTGCTTGAGGGAGCAACTGGAGACGAGATTTGCCTTTTCTATTGATTCATAAAGATTGGATATGGTGGGACACGGTCCCTAATGGCCATAGTATACCACCTGTGCTGACATGAGATGATTTTCTTGAGAGAGTTTGATGTGATATTAGGTATGGATTGTTATCCACTCATAGAGCATTGATTTATTGTTATACAAAGGAAGTCATCATGGAGGTAGATAGGGTGAGAGAGGTGATTCTGACATGTGAGAGGATTATGATTCCTGCTTGCCTCATATCTACAGTGAAAACTTTTAGATTACTTTGAGAAGGGTGTCAAGATTATTTGGCTAGTGTGTCAGATTCTACGATTGTTAGTCCCGGAGTATATGAGGTGGATGTTGTCAGAGAATTTCCTGACGTTTTCCTTGATGATTTACCTAGTTTACCTCCGAGTAGAGAGGTAGACTTCGAGATTGAAGCATTACCAGGTGCAACACCTAAATCAATTGCTCCTTACAGGATGGCTCCGCTAGAGCTGAAGGAGTTAAGAAAACAGCTGAAGGAGTTACTCGAGAAAGGTTTTATATATCCGAGTATTTCTCCTTGGGGCGCACCAGTGCTTTTTGTGAAGAAGAAAGATGGTAGTTTACGATTGTGCATAGACTACCGTCAGCTGAACAAAATCACAATCAAGAACAAGTATCCCTTACCAAGGATAGAGGATATACTTGATCAATTAAGGGGTGTTACAGTGTTTTCAAAGATTGACCTTCGATCGGGATACTGGCAGTTGAGGATAGCAGAGAATTCAAACCGAAGACAGCTTTTCGTACTCGGTATGGACACTATGAGTTTACAGTTATGCCTTTTGGGTTGACGAATGCACCTGCAGCATTCATGGCTTTGATGAACTCGATCTTCCAACCTTATCTAGATCAGTTTGTCGTGGTCTTCATTGATGATATCTTGATATATTCCCGAGATGCAGATACTCATAGAGAACATTTGAGACGTATCTTAGGGATTCTGAGGGAGAGACAGTTGTACGCGAAGTTCAGCAAGTGCGAGTTTTGGACGGATCAGATTGCCTTTCTAGGGCATGTGATATCACGAGATGGTATACAACCTGATTCATCCAAGATCAAGGCTATTACAGAATGGGAAATTCCGAAGAGCATTACAAAGATTCGCAACTTCTTAGGACTTGCGGGTTATTACAGGCGGTTTGTAAAGAACTTCTTGATTATCGCGCACCCATTGACTAACTTGCTAAAGAAGAATCAGCAGTTTATATGGGATAACAGTTGTCAAGAGAGCTTTGAAGAACTTAAGAAAAGATTGACTACGCTCCCTATTCTGGATGTACCCTCAAATAAGGGTAACTTTGTGGTTTACACCGACGCATCTGGGAGTGGCTTAGGAGGAGTTCTAATGCAGGAAGGGAAGGTAATAGCATATACATCTAGATAGTTGAGACCTCATCAGCAGAACTACCCTACACACGACCTAGAGCTTGCTGCTATAGTTCATGCTCTTAAGACCCGGAGGCACTATCTTTATGGTGATACATTTCCGGTGTTTACCGACCACAAAAGCCTGAAGTATATTCCCACTCAGAGGGATCTGAATCTGAGGCAGAGAAGATGGATGGAGTTACTCAAGGATTATGATTGCACTATAGAGTACCATCCAGGAAAGGCAAATGTGGTAGCTGACGCTCTCAGCAGAAAGAGCAGTGACCAAGACGGTAAGGTCAACTACAAAGTGGAGCATCTATTAGCTCTCAGAGTTATGAGAGTAGAGATGGATGTAAGAGGATCTGAGTTGATAGCGAACATTCAGGTAAGACCGTTGATTCTTGATGAGATTTCAATTAGACAAGATGAGGATGATACACTAAAGAAGTTGAAAGCTAAAGTGGGAGATGCTACCACTACACACTTCCAGTTGTCTGATCAGGGAGTGTTATACAGAGGTGCACGGATATGCGTGCCAAACACTGAGGAGTTAAAGAAGAAGCTACTTGAAGAGGCACATTCCTCGAGGTATTCCATGCATCCTGGGAGTACGAAGATGTTTAATGACCTGAGGAAGATCTATTGGTGGCCCAGGATGAGACGAGAGGTAGCTGATTTTATGGCTCGATGTCTAGTGTGTCAGCAAGTGAAGGCTGAACACCAAGCACCAGCAGGCTAGTTACAATCTTTATCAGTTCCTGAGTGGAAGTGGGAGAGGATTACAATGGATTTTGTGGTTGGACTTCCTAGGACTTTCAGAAAGAATGACACGGTATGGGTGATTGTAGACAGATTGACGATATCTGCTCACTTTCTACCGATGAGACAAGATAACTCCTTGGATGAGTTGGCAAAGTTGTATGTTAGAGAGATTGTTCGACTGCACGGAGTCCCTGTATCGATTGTATCTGATAGAGATCCGAGGTTTACATCGCACTTCTGGGGAAGTCTGCAAAATGTCTTAGGTACAAGATTGCATTTTAGTACAACATTTCATCCTCAGACAGACGGACAATCAGAGAGAACGATTCAGACCTTGGAGGAGATGTTGAGATCTTGTGTTTTGGAGCTTAAAGGTAACTGGGATTCTAACCTGCCATTGCTCAAATTTGCGTATAATAACAGTTTCCATTCAAGTATTGGTATGGCCCCTTATGAGGCCTTGTATGGAAGGAAGTGTCGCACACCTGTATGTTGGGATTTTGAGGGCATGCGATAGATAGAGGGTCCTGAACTTGTACAATAGACAATTGAGAAAGTACAAGTAGTAAAGCACTGCTTGAAGGCAGCACAAGATCGTCAAAAGAGCTACTTTGATCGCCATAGACGAGAGATGACATATGAGATAGGCGATAGAGTGTTTTTGAAGGTATCTCCTTGGAGGGGAGTTATGAGATTTGGTAGGCATGGGAAGTTAGCACCGAGATACATTGGTCCATATGAGATCTTAGAGAAGATTGGACCACTTGCGTACAGATTGACGTTACCACCTGAGTTATCAAGATTGCATGACGTCTTCCACGTATCGGTGCTACGGAGGTATAGGTCAGATCCGAGTCATATCATTCCCGAACCTGAGATAGAAGTATCTGAGAACTTGTCCTACCCAGAAGAACCAGTTGAGGTTTTAGGCAGGCAGGTTCGAAGATTGAGAAACAAGGAGATTCCGATGGTGAAGGTCAGATGGGGACATCATTCAGCTCGAGAGGCTACATGGGAAACCGAGCGAGATATGAGAGCTAGATACCCTTATCTTTTTTAGTAAAAACCTCGAGAAATTGTGATCCAGTTGTGCATCCTTTTTATATATCTACGAGTTTGGTTCTACGCCCTTTCTTAAATTTCGGGACGAAATTTCTTAAAGTGGGAGATATTTGTAACAATCAAAAATCAAATATGGCCTAATCGGGAATTTTAGGAAGTTAAACGGGTTTAACGGAATTAAAACCGTCTTAACAAGAGATCGATACCTAGATGATATAAACCCGGTGTTATTTGGAGCATTTGAGAGCTTCAATTAATAAAAATGCAGTTGAGAAAAATGATCAGGACATTGAACATGTCCTAGATATGAAAAAAACATAGAAAGGCAAAACGGCCAAAAGAGTCGCTATTTCGTTTCTTAGCGGCTAAGAAAGACGGCTTAGGAATACACGTTTTTCGAAACAATTGCGGAATAATTATCCATACAATATTTCAGATTTATTATTCCAATTTCGAGAAGTTTGGAGAAGGGGGCTTAAACCGCTTTCGGATCGGTAAAAGGATAATTATCGACTCCGCTAAAGGATAATTATCGTCTTCGCTATAAATAGCTGAAATATCGCTTATTAATTCATTTTCTTTCACGTTTCCTCGTAAAAGCTCTGATTTCTCTCAATCTTCAAACTCAGATCTACTCTCCGTTTCTAATCCGATTTCAAATCCGTTTGAGTTTTTGGATTCCTCTCTTCATTCTCTTCATTTTGGTACCGAGTTTCTACATTTCCGCGCAAGGGAAGGCTTGGTCGAGCATATATGATACTAGGGAGGTTCCGTCGCTCAGATTCCGGTGAATTTGATGGTGTCCGAGCGTAGCCTGGGTCATTATGATTCCGAATCTTCTTTCGGATCGTCAATCGGGTTAGTAACGAATAAGTTATGAATTTATTCGTTTTCCGTATTGCAATTTAGCCTAAATTGACCTTAGGCTTGTCAAAATGGATAATTGGAAATTCCATTATGCTCGTTACTTTATTCTGGTGATTATGGGCTGTTTGTTTGATGAGATTTGATGACAGGTGGGTTCGGAAATTGCCTGCGGGCAAAACGTTGTTCTGGCAAAATTTAATTAATTAATTAAAGGTTAATTAATTAAATTGGGATTCTAGAAAATGCTATAAGCTAATTAAATTCAAAGGAATGAATTTAACTGGTGTTTGAAGCGAGAAGTTTAATACGAGGAATATGATATTCTCAGCAGGTGTTGTTGAAGGTTTCGGTTTAACTATAGCTTAGTTGCTTTGTGAGCGTATCCAAGCACGATAAAAGAGGACAGTCCGAGTGGGAAACGGACTCAATAGTTGGTTTGCGAGGTTTTATTGTTCTTACCTGCGAGGTAAGTGTATATGAATTACACTTGCTTAATATATGTTATGTATTTAATATGCTATGATTTTATGCATGCTTGAGTGTATATATATGTTTGTTATGATTGTATGCATCCTTATATGTATATGAGTGAGACGATGATGATGACTTGATATTCCTTATGAAAGCATGCATGAGGTACATGAGATGAGAGTGGAAAGAATGTGATGGAAGAATATGATGAAAGCATGAAACTGAGTTATGATATGAAAGTGATAATATAGGATGGTAATTGATTAATTAGCCCAATTGGGTCCTGCACGGGTTTCCGGGGGACGAGGTCGCTACCTGATCTATAGGGGGCCTTAGAGGTCGCTACCTGATCTACAGGGGGCCTCAAGATAAGAAAAACAGCCAGAGGTCGCTACCTGATCTACAGGGGGCCTCAAGATAAGAAAAATAGTCCAAGATCGCAACCTGATCTACAGGGGGTCTTACGACAAGATGGCCGAGGTCGCTACCTGATCTACAGGGGGCCGAGGACGCTATCGGGTTGGCCAACCGAAAGAAAAAAAAAGAAAGAAAGAAAAGAAATACGAAAGCAATGAGAAAATATATCGTACGATCAGTTGGAGCTAGTTAGTTAATTATCACCTATGCATCGATGCGATCGAGTCTAGCATTCTATATGTTATGTTATGATTATTTATATGTGTTGAGATGATATGAGATGTTTATATGAGATGATATGTTTATATGTGATATGTGATAACATGCTTGAATGTTTATGTGAAATGTGATGTGAATGGTTGTGGAATTATATGTGAATGTGGATATGTAAGCATTGATCGACTTTGGAATGTGAGGAAGGGTATAGAGTGTCCTTTGGAAACGGGATATTAGATACTTATATATATTGGGACAGTGCGATTTGTATACCCTTACTGAGCGTGTGGCTCATTGTTGTTATATCCACATATTTTTCAGCTACTCAGACTCAGCCTGATCAAGGCAAGGACGTTGGACCCAACACCTGGATTTTAGATCATATCAGGTGGGTTGTTATGGGATGCTACCGCCTAGGATGTTTTGCATGGTTTTAAAACAGTTGTGTTTTGGTTAAACGGAGTTTATGACGTATGTTAGTATGTATATATGTTGTGAAAATGGTTGTAAGATAAAGTTTTAAAAATTTACGTTTTCCGCTTTTCCGCTTACTATTTTAAACAGGGTTAATTAACTGGTAATCAACTAGAAATGAAATAGTAGGTGTCACACACACGCAACCATTATCACCCAACTAATATCTAGAAACCAGCTAAGTAAGTCGCAAGGACTTACCTGAATCAAAGACCACTCTTACAAATCTCAACTCGGTCCGTACCCGTGGTAACTCAAACGCCTATTAAACAAGGCATGTGTATCAACATTTCATCCCACTCTTAGAAATTATAAACTTATGAGTTGTACGATCTCATGAAGAGAATTTATGAAAAAGTTTCTCTTAAGTTAAAAGACTATTTTGCCCTTGATCCGAAACTTCGGGAAGTCTATCATTTAGTTTTAATACTCTCTTTTAGAATTTAAGTTCATCATCTATTTCTAAATGATAACTTACTAGAGGTTCTAAAGTTAACCAGGTTTAAACTTCCAAAGATTTGCTACGGTCCGACCTTACTCTTAACCACTAGGTCTCAGATCAAATCCTAAACGAGCCTGGCTTAGAATGTTTTTCAAGTAGAACTCATTAACCGGCAACTCTCGACTACTCCTCGGAACCATCGCAACCTTCTTCTCTAGTTCCCTATCCGATCACATTACTCTTATCCTTTCCGGTTCCGATTCTACCACCCGTTTCTTTGGTTCCTATCCTCACCACTTTACTCATATACTTCTTTATATACTTATGTATATATTATTCTGGTACCTACGTTTATACTTATATTTACATCTCCTTCTATACTCTTATATATGTAATTGCGTAATGTACTAGGGTCTATATATATATACCTACTCATACTTCCATTTCTTCATCTAAGTATATATACCTATACACTCTCTATTCATATATATCCCATTCCGTACATTTATATATACTTAAGCCTATATATATGTGGTACCTGCATACTCTGCACTAACTTATACATAAATACCTATACATTTCCTTTCCTACTACTATATACCTATGTACGTATAACAACAAGCTAAGGAGGGTTACTTACTCGTCCCGACTACTCATCATGCACTCGGAGAGGGACCACGGCTCAGTACGGTCCTACAAGGTGGCTGTCGCAGAGGGTCGAAGTTGGCTCGGTTGCTTGCACTCCCACACGTTGCACCACCCTCCCTGGTTCGCTACTATAGGACCCGCAAGACCCACACTCTCTCGGTTAACACAGGAAGAGGAGAGTAAAAGAGGGGAGAGAGACGAAAGACTCACCGGTGTAGCGGAAGAAGACCTTGTTGTTGTGTCGATCGGTCCACTGCAGCAAGGGAGGAGGAGCACTGCTGGTGTCGACGGTAAGGCTGACGATCTCGCGCTGCTGGTGGTCAAAGGCTACAGAGGTTCAGCGGAGGGGATGGAGTAAAGCGGTTCAGAAAAAGGGGTAGGGTTGTACCTTTGCGACTGTTCCGCCTGGGCTCAAGGCGGCGGTACCAACGGTCCCTTGCTCCGTCGTAGTTGGCGAGGCGAGCGTGTACCCGGTTCGACGGCAGCAGCAACCAGCGGTAAGATCCTTTGATTGTTGCTGTTGTGCGGTGTTGTGATTGAGAGGGAGATAACGAGATATGCAGCAGGTATTAGGGAAGAGGATTAGGTTAAGCATAGGATTATATTAGGGTTAGGATTAGGCTTAAGTAGGTGGGCCGGCGGGAAGGTCATTGGGTCTGGTGGTGGGCCAGAACCAGCCTGCTCTCCCATTAGAACAAGGCTAAGGGAAACTCGTTAATCGCCCCGGACCAAAAGATAATTTGCGGGAATAATTATGGAATTATTTATTGTATTATATAAGTTATCATTTTATTTTAAAGATACGGAATTTTTTCCGGTTACATAATTTTATCATTTTATGTGAATTAAGGTCACATAAAATAATAGAAATTAAATCTCGTTTTATTTTTATTTAAAGGATAAAGGTTGACAAATCGGAATCCGGTTAAATTCAGTATTAAACGGAGTTTAAAATTTTCGGTTATTACAATCGGAAAGCGGTTAGGAAGGACTATCGTCTAGAGGTAGTCCATCTTAAAGCATCCTTGCGGATGAGAACACAAAGTTCGGGATCGTCAGAAAAGGATGTGTTGGGGTTCGAAATTCCCAAATGGGTCAATCGGTCAGCAACACAGTTGATTTCTCTGAACACATGCCTGACTTGGACTTCCTCAAAGAAGCGAAGATCAAGTCTGGAGTCAGATACGATCATCTCGATCTCCCAGGGACAGCACCAAATTCCTTGAAGTGCCTTGATAACACATAGATTATCACCCTCAATTTCGATCTTTTTGATATTTAGTCTTATTGCTTCCTTAAGGCCAGCCTTTAGAGCGAAAGCTTCTGCTTTGATTACCGAGTTAAAGTTATTTTTCTTAGCGTCCAAACTAATAACTTGGCCGTTATGATTTCGAATAACATATCCAATAGACGTTATGCCCGAATCAAGTTTTGAACCATCAAAATTAAGTTTATGAAATCCAGGTTTTGGTTTGTCCCATTTGATGTTATTTTTTTTCCTTATAGAGGATTTGTTGTTTTTTGAGATGTGTTTAAAGTCGTAGTTGTCCTCATCCGTAAAACGAGTTTTCCAATTATGGAGTTGGTTTTTGATGAAGTTTACGATATCATGGTCCGATCCAATAGAATCGTTATTAAAGATGGTTTTGTTCCTGTAGAACCAGATACTCCACCAAATAGTTGCAAGGCGAGTAAAGTTGTTATTACCGATCTTATTTTTTTATCTCTTGTAATATTTCATGGACTTTTTTGTTTTCTGTTCTAATGTTATTTAGGTTGGTTAAGATGGAATTGGCAATTCTCGCAATCACATTTTTGCTATAGGGACACTCAATCAGAATGTGAAAAAGATCTTCAATCTGGTGATTGCAGAATTCACAGTTTTTTGTAACTGCAATTCTTCTTTCGTTAAGGTTTGCTTTAGTAGGAAGGTCGTTTCTAGAGATTTTCCATATGAAGTTTTTAATTTTTGGTTGGGTGTCTAATTTCCATATCCATTCGCAAGAATAGTCAGGAGGCCATCCAGATTCTTTCTCAATCATTTCTGAAGCTGATTTTGTGGAGAACCAACCATTCGAACTGCTTCTCCAGTATAATCTGTCTTGTATTTCGTTTGTTGGGATAATTGTTTCCATAATTTTTTTTTCTAATTGTTGGGCTGATGATATTTTGTAATTTGTTTTTAATTTTGTTCTTATCCCATTCATTTGATTTAATGAAATGGCTGACTTTGATATGTGAATTGATTAGATTGATGTTTTGTACCAATTTTATTAGAGGAGTCGTTGTGACCCAGTTATCTTGCCAAAAATTGATGGTTTTTCCATTGCCCACCTGCCAAATAATTCCTTTTTTAAATTCGGATTTAAGTTTTATAAGATTTTTTCATTGCCAAGACGTTGATCCTTTTAGGTGATACTGTATTATATTAGTATTCCACAGGTGTTTTTCATTTATAACTTTGACCCATATATTTTCTGGTTCAGCAAGAATTTTCCAGATTAGCTTTATTTGAAGAGCTTTATTAGTGGTAAGGGATTTTCTTATTCCGAGTCCGCCGTTTCTTTTTGGTTTACAAATTGAATCCCAACTGATCAATGCTCTATAGTTATCGCCTTTGTTCCAAAAGAAGTTTTTATACGTTTTGTCGAGTTCATTCAAATTATGTATTGGTAGCATAAATCTTTGCATCACAAAGGATGGTTTGGTCACTAAGTTATGCTTTATAAGTATGTTTCTACCTTCTTGTGAAAGGGAACTTGCTTTCCATTTACGGAGTTGTTGTTTAGTTTTATTATTAATGTTGCTAAATGTCTCTTTATTGACTCTACCATTAACAATAGGGCAACCAAGGTAGTAATCAAGAGAGGTTGTGTGTTCCATATTAAGGATATTTTTGAGGTCAGTGATGCAACTCTTGGTCGTGTTTTTAGTAGTTTGGAATGCGGATTTGAGGTAGTTAATTTTTTGTCCAGATATGGAGCAATATGTTTCCACGATTTCTTTTGTTCTAAGGCAGGATTTCGAGTTTGCTTTAGTAAAAATGATCATTTCATCTGCAAAAGATAAAGAAGGGATTGGGGTTACGTTTCTGCAAACGGAGAATCCAATATGGTTGTCGTGTCATTTTGGATCATTTGAGTAAGGATTTCTGCTCCCAAAATAAAAAGGTAGGGGGATATGGGGTCTCCTTGTTTGAGTCCTTTTCCAGGGAAGAATTGGTCAGTAGGTCCATTGTTTACCAGAACCGAGAAAGATATAGTGGAGATACATTCCTCGATCCATCCCACAAATTTTTTATTGAATCCGAATTTTTGGAGAATGCGAACAATAAATTCCCAGCTGACTTGGTCGTATGCCTTTTCCATATCAAGTTTAATGGCGGCCCAACCTTCCTTGCCTTTCTTACTCCGAAAAGAGTGGAATATTTCATGTGCAATGAGAATGTTATCATGTATTGACCTTTTAGTCACGAAATGTAACACCTCGAATCCGCGGGACTCAGGGCGCTACGGGCTGGGGCCTCACAATGGGTCCCGACCCTTAGCCTGACAACAATTTCACCGGATCTTGCAACAAGGCACAAATAAAGGTCAAAAACCGAAATACATTTTTATGCAATGTTATGAAACCCGAAAATAAAAGAAAGGAAAGACTTCAGCCGTCCTTACAACAACATCAACATAAAATACAATAACGACAACACAAGGACTCCAAAACCCAAAACAACCTAAGATGTACGGAACCCCGGCTGCCCACTCCTCCGGATCACTCGGCCACATCCTATCCTGCACATCAACTACAACAATCAGTATAAAACCGTTAGCTCACATTCTAGGCATTATAAGAATAATATGGCACAAACACACATAGGAATACAAACACACAACATGCTCATAAACATACACATCCGTTACTTATTATCTTTTTAGGTTATTCCATATCTAATTTATTCGTTCAAGTGCGACACGAGAGTCTTATAACTCTCGCCTCTGTCCCCGTGTAACCAACAGGAGTGTGGCGGCGCCCAACCCGTATACCCTGTGGGAGTGATGAAGAAGCCCGCCCGTATACCGTGTATGGCCTGGTCGCAGAGATCCCCCCAGTCTCCCTCGGGAAACTGAGCGGTGATGTCACCGCCCGATAATAATAATAGTAGTAACAATGGGCCAATAAATAAGGTCAAGTAAATCCTAATCCATTTTCATGCTTAAAAGCGGTAAACACACACCACCATATATATCCAAATAAGGCATAAAAGCGGCTAAGTAAGTCCGAGGACTTACCTCGTTTCAAAGCTAGCTAAAAACCGATCTCACTTCTCGTAGGAAAAATAACCAAAGCCTGTTCAAGACAAGGCACAATAATCAACAACTACTCACGCAAGCTAGAAGTCCTTAGACTTCTAATACTATATACTCTTATTAGGTCATACACTCCCACAAACTAGGATACTCTCCTAGCCCTCATAAACTCACGAGATCTCAACTATAACCACATGCTAAATACTTCCATCCTAACTCCACAATCTCAACAAACACATACTCACAACTTCAACAAAGCTCACATGATAACATACACACCTTAACCCTTAGAACGTTCAAGTCATCCTCAAATCCTCACCTAAAGTCCACAACCACTAAGTGACATTTACTCTAAGTTATGCTAGATCCAACCTAGCATGATTCTACCACTATACATAACTAGAACGAGGAAGAAGGTACTCACACACAATCCGAGGTTGAAAATGATCTACGGACGTCGAGATTGGATTCGTTGGTCTATAACGGCCGCTTCCGGACCTAAACCAAAGTTAAGGAAATTTAGCTTGTACGCTAAATTTGATAGTAATATATACTATATAACTAATTTGAGGTAAAACTCGTTTTGAAAAGTCAACATTAAAAACCCACAATACATTTTCCGGGAAATTTATACAAACATAGGAACTTGGTCATAAACCACAATTAAAATCTTTAGGTTCATAATCCGAAATTAATCCAGCAAGGGCATAATTGATAATTTGTAAAACCAGGTCAATATATGTAATTAATTTTCTGTAAAGGGCATAAATGCGACTTCCAAATATGTGGGTCAAAAACTGCAATTATAAAACATGGGTGACAAATTGCAATTATACCAAAATAATGGGGGGGGCGATTTAAATAACCCACAAGGGTTTTCTTTTTGCTAGTACAAGAGCGCAAATCTAGGAAAGGGCTGCACTGGCGGCAAGACAGCTTGGCGGAGGGAGGAGGGCCGCACTGGCGGCGGTTCGGGCTTCGATTCCGGTAGTTGGCGGTGGCGCAGGAGATAAGAGCAAACTTGCAGAGAGTTACAGGTGTGGTGCGAAAGAAACTGGGAGAAGAGGGGATAGGCGGCGAGGGCGAAGACACTGGAACAGGGGAGGATGGTGCAGTGGCTCCGGCGGCGATGGCGAGGAACTCAGCAAGCCGGCGGCAAGGAACTCGAGACGAGGCAGGGCAGCAATTCAGATCCGGTTGCAGAGAAGAGGAAGAAAGTAATCACAGAGGATGGTGTTTACCGGCGGTTCTGATGAGGCCTTTGAGAGGTCGCGATTGTGGTACGAGGTCATAGGAAGACTCAGGGAGATGGGGAATCGAAGGCTGCTATCACGCTTGCTTGGGTCCAGATTGCAGAGGGAGAGGGATATGGAGGGTGAGACTGAAAGGTTGGGGCTGGCGTGAGGAAGAGGGTAAAAGAGCTGGGTTGCATCACAACTCACAAGTGACAGAGGCTTGCAGGGGAACGAGGAGTCGGAGTGAGAAGTCGGGGCTCACCAGCAAGTGAAGAGAGAGGGGGAAAAAAAGAGAAATTAAAATAAATAAATAAAAAGGAAAAAGTGTATAAGATAAACTCGATCAAAAGTCGGAACGGGATTATCGGATCGGAGAATTTTCCGACATTTTCCGAAAAAAAAAAAATACGGACTATATAAATATATATATCAAATATATTCAAATATACTTGTAAAAAAAATATAAGTTGTCATATACAAATCGTTTTCGTAAAATATTCTCGATAATAATACAATAACTTAAATTACGACGTAGAAATACTTTCCAAAAAAAAATTAAGCTATTTAAAATATCGATAAAATTCGAGAAAATACAAAACGCAAACGCGCCAAAATTTGGGGCGTTACATCAGATCCTCCTAAAAAAACAAGTTTTGTCCCGAAACTTGCTAAACCCGAACTCTCGAACGCTCACGTCTCGCTAACCGCTCGGATCACTATAACGTGGCAACTACGGCCCTCTAATCCAAAGTCTACTCGCAGAAACACATCAAGACCTCGCAAAGTACACACACAAAGAAAATGCACGTCACAAATCACATAAGCACAACCCATGAAAGATCTCGCGATTAACCCGACGATGCTATAGATGTCGCTAAACATGCGTAGAACTCGACAAAGATACTATCCTACGTCTTCCAGTTAACCTCATCGGCTCCTCGTCTCGACTAGATCATCACAATGGTCTACACGTCTCGAGTCATGTATGTACTCCCTCGACTGATGCATATGAAACACCAGTGAACACCCTCTACTCTGGTGGTAACGCCTACTTGTAAGTCACTTCTCCAACTCGCTCTAAGGTCTCAAAAGGGTCGATATACCGGAACTTAACTTCCTTCTCGGATCTCTCTCACTACAGCATTTTCATTATGTTTCTTCTTTGCTTGCCTCTAACAAAGAAGATCGAACTACCCATTTACACCGTTGGCTTTGGTTTTTGTCAAACCAAACTTTGATGTTATGTCCCTCAATTCTTGTTGCAATTCCAAGTAAGGAAGGAAGCACTTTGCTCCATACTACTTCTATTACCAAGACACGTATGCCATTACTTTTTTCATCGCTCTGCAATACTCGATCAACACCTTGTCTTGAAGAATCACTTGTACACTCCAAACCCATCATTCATCAAAGCAAATCAAAACAGTTGTACCAACGAATCCCCTCTTAACTCTCAACAACTCTATTGTCAATTCTTCGTCCTATTCAATACTTCATCGTCATCCGTAGTAGGTTATCATAATTGGTGTTATACAACTTCTCTCTTCATAGATTTGGTAAAGCTCAACACACCTAAGAAAACTTGTAACTTCTTTCTTCTTTAAGAGTAGACCGAAATATCTTATCCGTGAGATTAGTAAGCCTATACAACTCGTAGTCACCATGGTTTGTCCAAAATGCCGTGATTGCAATATCCGAGTCTCGAATTCTCAAACGGTAACAAATAAATCTTAGTTAATCTTAGAAGAAACTACCGATCCTTGCAACTGATCGAGTAGGTCCCCCATTCGTTGTAAGGGATACTTGTCCTTCATTGTTATCTGGCTCAACTTATAGTAATCAACGTACAGCGGAGATAGCCGTCTCTCTCTTCGCAGACTGGTGTCCTCTATGATAACTTCAAATCTTCTTAATGATAGATTCACCTCCCGATGCATTGGAATCTGTTCTATCTCGGGTTCCAGCTTTTCTTCTCCCATCACATATTGTAAGATATAGACACGATCTTGTCTGAAATTTGCCAAGGGTCCACCCCAATCATTTGAAGTGACATCCATAGAACACGTGGTTAAATACTTCTTTATCTGCAATGTTCACTGTCCTCTTTCAAAGATCCTTCATCTCGAGAACTCGGGAGACTTGCTCTAATAATATTTTTAAGGTTTTACATTTATGTGAAGTCATGAAGGTCCTAACTGCAGGACTTAATCACGCCTTATAATATATTAGTATTACCTTCTTCTTATTCTACCAAAGCGCACATCATTCCTTCGAGTAGGTGTAGAACTTACTCTCTTTTCTTATGTAACGTCCAATCGACCGTAGAGGTTCTATCCTCAATCTTTCATGTTCTTCTTGTACATTTCACATCGACTTCAAACTTCAAAAGTTCAGTCTTTCCTTACTATTGTTGGTCAGCTTATGTATTTCTCGTTATTCTATGTACATCTACAATGGAAGCCTCATCTTACGGTTGACTCATTAGCTCCCCTTACCATGATCAAACCTTAAAAGTTGTAAACCGTGGCGTTCCTCCATATGTCAATCCCATGACCTAAGAAGGTCGCGTAAGATCGCTACAATCTCCTCCTCGGAGGTCTTGTTATAACTACTTACTTGAACTCGTTCAACATTATTTGATTTAAAACAAATGCTCTCCGTTGATGTACCTCCTTACTCTTGACAATGATCCACCGCGAATACTCCAAGCTCTTGTTCCCGATTCTCTATGTTCCCATAGTCTTGTTTACTCCTCCCATCTACACACATCAATAGACAACCCGCACTTGTGCGTTCTCAGTTCTCACCGATTAACTTCTTTCTGAACTTTTCCGAAGTTAACGACTTACCTTCCTACCATACTCCTGAAAGGATACCCTCTCGGGGTACTTTGTCTTAACTTCACTAGCTCATTTTACTCTACTTCAAATCCGTTAGCTCTTTCTACGATCCTCTCTTCCTTTCACTTTTGTAAGATAACCATACCTTCACGGCTCTTTTGTGTCATATGACCCACTTTCATGGCTTAACCGCTCTCCATGATGTTTTGCAAATGCACTCCTCAAATATTTTGACATTAATTAGCCTCTATTCGCATCCTTCTTGGTTGATAACTTAAGTTCTTCGATCCAACTCGTTGTTTCCTCTTTCATCTTCTGAAGATCATCATCCTCACACTTCCTCCTTCTTAGCGTTGATCAGCCTCATCACAATGACGCTAATCGATTGAATCCCACAGTAATTCCACTATGTGAGTTTTCACCATGTGATCCTCCTCGTAACTCTCAAACTTCTGAATAAGTCACCCGCTTAGAATCTCGCAAAGATCGTCACTTCACCCTCCGGTACCTCCGTAAACTTAACTTCCGGTTCTCATCAATCTTTCCAAATTCTTGGACCACTCTTTTCATCTTGACTCCCATACTTAGGAGCGCCTATTGAAAACTCGTCTTACTTAAAACGCCACTTTTATTCTCGAACGAGAATGTAGTCCTCTTTACTTGATTCGCATATTTAGTTCATCGATTCCGCACTAGGAAAAATCTTATGTTCGTTATCTCTAGTTGCCTCATTGATGCTCCTTCACTATTTCCTTGATACCACCCTCACGTCTTCATGTCGCTTTTATATTGGTATAGTCTCCATCTTAGTTTCGCTTAAGTTGACACGAGGTTCCCTTTTTATTTGTTTGTCCTTTGGTTACGTCATCTCTAGTCTTCTTCTTTGACGTCCTCTTAAAGGAGTCCAAGAAATCACCGGGGTGTTTGCGTAAACTTGATGTTCAACTCGTTAACTTGAGCATACTCATCTTCGTATGTATACTATCCTAAGCCAAAAGGCGTTGTCCAAGGGGGCAATGATAGCTTTCTATCATCTTAGCTATAAGGTCCATTATTACTAATATGATACTAAGCATACCATATGTTTATATATATATATAAGGATATAAACGCCATGCTACTACTATAAACATAACAAGTCCATAAACAATTTACAATTCAACATACAAATATAGTCCAAAACATCCTAAGTCCACATATACATATCTACATATATACATATACACACACACACAGATATATATATATCTAATATAATAATCAATAACTACGTCGCCGAGATCCGCGGAGGAAGTGGTGGTCCCGTACATTCTACCCCAACTGACTCATGCACATGATTTGAAAACGAAATTCATTTCTTTAAAACTCAGAACCCTTGAGGGTTCTGTTTATTTTTATTCGGCCTTTAGAAGATTACGAGTGCCATTGTTGTCAACCTAGGGCTCTGATACCACTTTTGTAACACCCCGAATCCGCGGGACTCAGGGCGCTACGGGCTGGGGCCTCACAATGGGTCCCGACCCTTAGCCTGACAACAATTTCACCGGATCTTGCAACAAGGCACAAATAAAGGCCAAAAACCGAAATACATTTTTATGCAATGTTATGAAACCCGAAAATAAAAGAAAGGAAAGACTTCAGCCGTCCTTACAACAACATCAACATAAAATACAATAACGACAACACAAGGACTCCAAAACCCAAAACAACCTAAGATGTACGGAACCCCGGCTGCCCACTCCTCCGGATCACTCGGCCACATCCTATCCTGCACATCAACTACAATAATCGGTTTAAAACCGTTAGCTCACATTCTAGGCATTATAAGAATAATATGGCACAAACACACATAGGAATACAAACACACAACATGCTCATAAACATACACATCCGTTACTTATTATCTTTTTAGGTTATTCCATATCTAATTTATTCGTTCAAGTGTGACACGAGAGTCTTATAACTCTCGCCTCTGTCCCCGTGTAACCAACAGGAGTGTGGCGGCGCCCAACCCGTATACCCTGTGGGAGTGATGAAGAAGCCCGCCCGTATACCGTGTATGGCCTGGTCGCAGAGATCCCCCCAGTCTCCCTCGGGAAACTGAGCGGTGATGTCACCACCCGATAATAATAATAGTAGTAACAATGGGCCAATAAATAAGGTCAAGTAAATCCTAATCCATTTTCATGCTTAAAAGCGGTAAACACACACCACCATATATATCCAAATAAGGCATAAAAGCGGCTAAGTAAGTCCGAGGACTTACCTCGTTTCAAAGCTAGCTAAAAAACGATCTCACTTCTCGTAAGAAAAATAACCAAAGCCTGTTCAAGACAAGGCACAATAATCAACAACTACTCACGCAAGCTAGAAGTCCTTAGACTTCTAGTACTATATACTCTTATTAGGTCATACACTCCCACAAACTAGGATACTCTCCTAGCCCTCATAAACTCACGAGATCTCAACTATAACCACATGCTAAATACTTCCATCCTAACTCCACAATCTCAACAAACACATACTCACAACTTCAACAAAGCTCACATGATAACATACACACCTTAACCCTTAGAACGTTCAAGTCATCCTCAAATCCTCACCTAAAGTCCACAACTACTAAGTGACATTTACTCTAAGTTATGCTAGATCCAACCTAGCATGATTCTACCACTATACATAACTAGAACGAGGAAGAAGGTACTCACACACAATCCGAGGTTGAAAATGATCTACGGACGTCGAGATTGGATTCGTTGGTCTATAACGACCGCTTCCGGACCTAAACCAAAGTTAAGGAAATTTAGCTTGTACGCTAAATTTGATAGTAATATATACTATATAACTAATTTGAGGTAAAACTCGTTTTGAAAAGTCAACATTAAAAACCCACAATACATTTTTCGGGCAATTTATACAAACATAGGAACTTGGTCATAAACCACAATTAAAATCTTTAGGTTCATAATCCGAAATTAATCCAGCAAGGGCATAATTGATAATTTGTAAAACCGGGTCAATGTATGTAATTAATTTTCTGTAAAGGGCATAAATGCGACTTCCAAATATGTGGGTCAAAAACTGCAATTATAAAACATGGGTGACAAATTGCAATTATACCAAAATAATGGGGGGGCGATTTAAATAACCCACAAGGGTTTTCTTTTTGCTAGTACAGGAGCGCAAATCTGGGAAAGGGCTGCACTGGCGGCAAGACAGCTTGGCGGAGGGAGGAGGGCCGCACTGGCGGCGGTTCGGGCTTCGATTCCGGTAGTTGGCGGTGGCGCAGGAGATAAGAGCAAACTTGCAGAGAGTTACAGGTGTGGTGCGAAAGAAACTGGGAGAAGAGGGGATAGGCGGCGAGGGCGAAGACACTGGAACAGGGGAGGATGGCGCAGTGGCTCCGACGGCGATGGCGAGGAACTCAGCAAGCCGGCGGCAAGGAACTCGAGACGAGGCAGGGCAACGATTCAGATCCGGTTGCAGAGAAGAGGAAGAAAGTAATCGCAGAGGATGGTGTTTACCGGCGGTTCTGATGAGGCTTTTGAGAGGTCGCGATTGTGGTACGAGGTCATAGGAAGACTCAGGGAGATGGGGAATCGAAGGCTGCTATCACGCTTGCTTGGGTCCAGATTGCAGAGGGAGAGGGATATGGAGGGTGAGACTGAAAGGTTGGGGTTGGCGTGAGGAAGAGGGTAAAAGAGCTGGGTTGCATCACAACTCACAAGTGACAGAGGCTTGCAGGGGAACGAGGAGTCGGAGTGAGAAGTCGGGGCTCACCAGCAAGTGAAGAGAGAGGGGAAAAAAAAAGAGAAATTAAAATAAATAAATAAAAAGGAAAAAGTGTATAAGATAAACTCGATCAAAAGTCGGAACGGGATTATCGGATCGGAGAATTTTCCGACATTTTCCGAAAAAAAAAAATACGGACTATATAAATATATATATCAAATATATTCAAATATACTTGTAAAAAAAATATAAGTTGTCATATACAAATCGTTTTCGTAAAATATTCTCGATAATAATACAATAACTTAAATTACGACGTAGAAATACTTTCCAAAAAAAAATTAAGCTATTTAAAATATCGATAAAATTCGAGAAAATACAAAACGCAAACGCGCCAAAATTTGGGGCGTTACACGAAAGCTCCTTGAAGAGGGTGGATCAGTTTTGACATTATGGGTTCCATTCTATTCGTAATGATTTTTGCGATGATTTTGTATATTGTTGAGCAGAGGCTAATAGGTCTAAATTGATTAATATTCGTAGGGTTGCCTACTTTTGGGATTAATGTTATGAAAGTGTGATTTATTTGTTTGAGTAGTTTTCCACTTCTGAAGAAATTCTTAACTGCTTTTGAAGCGTCATTTCCCACTATGTGCCAGTATTTTTGGTAAAACCCGGCGGGCATACCGTCTGGACTTGGGGATTTGTCACATCCGATGTCAAATATAGCATTTTTAATTTCCTCATTTGTTGGTGGTTTAGTAAGTCTTTCATTGTCTTCGATAGTGACTTCGTTCTTGATGAGATGAAGTTTTTCTTCCAAGAGGTTTTTATTCAGTGGGGAACTAGTTAATTTGGATATAAATTCTTTTCTAACTTCCATTCGGATATCATTTTCAGATGAAATAATTGCCCCGTTTGTATCAACTAAATCCTTTATATGTTTCCTATTTCTTCTTCCGGTAGCAATCCGGTGAAAGTACTTTGAGTTTGTGTCAAAAGTTTTCAGATTTTTATTCTTTGTTCTTTGTCTCCAGTACCTTTGGTGAAAATTAATGAGATGATTTTGTTTAATCAGAAGATTTCTTTGAAGAATTTCAATTCTTTGGTTTGAGTTAGGCGGTGATAACCCTTGAATATCTAGTAGTTGAGATTCAACTTCTTTGAGTTGTTTGAAGATATTTCCAAAGTTTATTTTACTCCATTCTTTGGCTTTAGTTTTTAGAAGTTGTGTTTTCCTTATGAGATTGAACATTTCATTCCCCCTTAAGCTAGCTCTCCAAGTTTGTTTAACGATGTTCTCAAATGCTTTGAGTTTAGTCCACATCATTTCAAATTTAAATGGTTGTGGTGTGAACGGAATTGAATCTGCCAGTTCCAAAGAGATTTGACAGTGGTCCGAGATTGTGAAAGCATGATTTTTTGTTTTTAGAAGAGGGTACCACTGAAAAATCTGGTTGTGAGCAAGAACACGGTCCAGTTTTTCAAGGATATTATTTGGCCCGTCACGCTTTTTCCTCCAGGTAAATTGATTGTACCACCCCAAGTTCTAGGAACTTGAAGCGCTACGGGCTAGGACCGCACAATGGGTCCCGACCCTCAGAGTAGCAACAGCAAACGGATCTTACAGCAAGGCACAGACGAATGAAAACCAAAACTTAATATAAAACCAAAGGTTCAAACAGAAGAAAACACAAAAGCTCCACAGTCGGGTCAAAACAAAAGGGAAACAACAAACGAAACAAGAACCTAATCCTGTCATATAATGTACGGGAGCCCCGGCTGACCACACCATCCGGATCACTCAGCAGCATCCTGAACCTACGGAACATCTACAACGACGGTATAAACCGTTAGCTAACATTCTAGGTATCAGCAAGAGTGTAAAGGCACAAACACACATAAGGTAAAGAAAACACATAGCATGCTCACACATCAACCGGTTATTATCTTTCATTAAGGTTATCCATTACTAATTCAACTTCTTTTGTCACACGAGAATCTCCCGAAACTCGTCTCCGCTTCCGTCTACCAATAGGAATAGATCAGTACTATCCGTTACCTACGGGTCTGGGTTACAAGAGCACATTCTAGTCTCCTGTAAAACTAGACAAGTGGTCACCGCCCGGTTTTAATGCACTTGGGCCAGTTAAGGGTAACAAAGGGTGAATCCTATTTCCAATTATCCGTTATAACATGATAGCAACACAAACAAGCCAAAACAATCCAACTAATACGCGGAATCAAGCTAAGTGAGTCCAAGGGACTTACCTCACACGAAGGTAACACAAGAGATCAGCGAACAACTCAGAAACACACAAGGAAGCTCAGTTTCCCTCAGGAAAGGAGCAAAGAAAGCCTGTACGAACAAGCAACACGAATCAGGAATGGAACGGTTGCTAGAAGTCTATGACTTCTAGTCTCAAAGATCTCTAAGAGATGGACACATGCTAAGGGCTCAACCTTAGTCTTACAACAACTCAGGGGAACAAGGAACAACCATAAGGAACCAAGGAAGGAACGAGGAAAGGAAGGAGGGAAGCAACTCACCAAAGACGTGAGTCACTGCGGAGAAACCGCATGGGCGGCTAGACAGATGCGCAGGGGCGGATGAATAGAGGCTCAGGGGCGGCTCTGTGCAGGCACAGGGGCGGATCTTCGTCAGAAGCTACTGTCGGGCTTCTCTTCGACAGATCTCTCAGTAGGGGCAACCAAAGCTCAAACCTTTGGTTTCAACACGTCGAGACTTCACTCCAGAGAGCCTGAGAACAACGAAGGGTCAACAACGGAACACTCCATAAGAATCAAGGCTCATGCTTGATCCTTGGAGAAGAATGAAAGAAAAGAACAAAAGGAAGAAACCAAAATAGAAGGGAAGGCATGCAACGCTAAAGGAACGTGAGGAAGAACCATAAAAGATGCACTTACACGTTCAGCGAGATTGTAGGAAGCAAGGACGGCTGCAACTCTCTAGGGTTTGAAGACGATAGCAAGGAACGGAAAAAAAAGGAGAGAAGGAAGAGAATATATAGGGAGGGCTGGAACGCTAGACGGAAAGGGTGTCTAGGGTTAGAAAGAAAACAAGGAAACCGGCCCATAAGATAGAATATCGGGTATTCTATCTATGAAAGAAAGATAAAACGACGAAAACAGATCGGTGCAATTTGTCGCACGATCCGCAGGGCGGATCTCACAGCCGCAGGGGCGGCTGGCCGCGGGGCGGCCCTCTTCACCGCAGGGGCGGTGAAGGCAAAAACATAGGATCTTACATTGATTACCCGTTGTTTGGACGTCATCAAGATTACAAATGTTTCTGAAGTTATTGAGTTTGTTAAACCTGTTGGAATTTATTGTGGCTCCTCCTTGTTTTTCCGAGTGATCTTGGATTTCATTCAGATCTCCCATGACAATACATGGTATAGGGGATGCTTTAATTAGGTTGGTCATTGAGTCCCAAAACATATTTTTTTATCCTTCTTGGGGTGGCGCATAAGTAAAGATAATGTTCATTTTGCGGTTTTGGTTGTTGCACGCCAATTCAATACAAATGAATCGTCGCTTTTGGAAATCAGATTAATTGATTGGTTTTTCAGCTGGTATGTTTTCCAAAGTAAACATAATCCTCATGATTTCCCAATTGCAGGACAACGGATGATATTATCAAATCCCTCCGATTTCCAAAGGCGCTCTTCCGGTGGTTTTCAGATTTTGTCTCTACTAGAGCCATAATGTTTATATTATGAATTTTACAAACAGCTTCGAGGTTTGTCCAGAGGTTGCTCCGGCTCATTCCTCTAATATTCCAGAAACTTATTATCATATAAATTTATTCGATTTTATTTTGATACGGAGTATTCCGTTGGTTTGTGATCCTATTTCCCATATGGTTTTAAATGGGTTTATATCATGGTCATAAATTTTTAATTTCTTAGTAACATTTAATTTTGTTTTGCTTATTAGTGTTACTATTATAATTCTTGGGTCATACATCATGGATAAGATATAAATCATGGGTAAGATATTATTGTGAAAGAAGTCTTTTCTAGGCTTTGAGGCCTTTAATAAACGCTTTTCAGCAACATCAATTGAGAAATCAATTAATTTGATAATCCAGTCTTTGTGAGATATAAATCCAAACCAGCTATTCTTAGTAATATTTAATTTTGTTTTGCTTATTAATGTCAATATTATAATAGAGGAGCACCAGTTATTGATCAAAGGGTTGGGTTGTAGCCCATTATATAAGTTTGTAGAAAACCACTCAGTCTTTTTGAAGACCAGTCTCAGTAGACTCGTTTTAAGATGGTGGGCTTTGCTGGGCCCAAAGAAACCATAACAAAAATTGGCCAGTTTCAAGAAAATGGAAAGAAACCAGCTCAACCTTTTTTGTGGAAATCCCCAGTGGATTGTGATTTTTGTGACAAAACAGCTAGATGAGATAGAATATGCCACCGTAGAAACAATCAAGAGCAATCCAAAAACGAAATTGACAAACTTCAGTCTTGACAAAGGGAAATGAAACGAACAGAGACCGAACAACTTCATTACAACAATCCTTCAACTCCGGTACAGATGGGTAATCAAAAGGGCCTAGACAGAAAGTGAAAACACCTTTGCTAACCAAGAAACACAACCAAGTTTCTAAACAGGAAATGGAGATGCAAGAGAGCATCATTTCACTACCAGCGGTCAACTAAATGCTCGTTACGTGATAGGAGTACCACCGAGCCAACCACAAGGTGAGAGAGCAATACAATTGCAGCAAAAAAGGCATGTTTGGCATGCTATCATCAAATAGAGGATAAGAAAGTGGTCTAGAAGAGAACACAACATTCAAAGGGAGGGTAGAACCCAAGGAAGCAAAATGGAGTTGAAGTTGTGTGGCCATAGTTAACCTGCTTTCTTCTTCTTGTTTCCTCCATGAGCGTCAGATGAGGCTGTGTCCATGTCGTCTTCATCTAACATTCTTTTGCTTGATTGAGAGATCGAGTTGTTATCTTTTTGGACTTTCAGAGATTCCATTTTCAGAATGACTGAACCATCAGTCGAATTCATGGAGTGAAATGAGACGTTGGAGGGGAGCTTTTCGGCCTCGGTCTCCTCGTCTTGTCCCTCTGTCAAGAAGTCTTCATCAAAGTAGTTGACATTCTCGTCATCATCTTCCAATATGTCATCAGATTCCATAATGCATTGAATATCCAAGATAGCATCTTCCTTGCTTATGTTCTTAGCTTCTTGATTGGTTTTAGTGTGTTCAGAAGCAATAAGATCCATCACTGCAACATGATTACTTTTGTTAGTGAACGTAGGTGAGAAGGTGTGGTAAAGAGGAAACATACCTTGATCCGGAATGGGTGCATCATGGGCTATATTGGTGTTGTCTTCAGCCACTGTTATGTTCTCATGGTCATTTTTGTCGATATAGATAAAGTCAACCTTAACCCCGCTCTTGTTCACAAGGTAGGGTTTAGTAGAGGTTTCCTTGCTTGTGGTTACAGGAGTCGGGTTAGTTTTATTCCCAACAGGCTTCCAATCATCCTCCTTCCCATTTCTCTGTGATGATTTGCTATTGTCAGGATTTTCCGGCATGACTTTTTCAGATGTTCTAATGATTGTAATTTGGATCTTCTTAGGTTTTGAAACTCTAAGAGGGCATCCAATGTAGGTGTGGTCCATCAGCCCACAGTTCCCACATCCTGCCGGAAAGTCTTCAAACCATACGTTGTATTTAGTGAATTCATCTTCATCATCCCCCTCCGGAATAAAGACTTCACCGTTGACCTTCCCAGCCATGTCGACATTGATGCAGAATCTCGGATATTTTTTGCCAGATTTCCTTTCGTTGTTTATGTCGTACTTGACAAAAGATCCCAACTTGTGTCTCTTCACAATGGCCTCTATGGCCTCAGCATTGCAAAGCTCAACTGGTAGGGCAGGGATTCTGACCCACGTTTCAATTGTTGATATATTCTCAGTGAATGGGTCAAAATTGGGGCTCCAATTCCTTAGAATTAGAACCTGACCAAAGACATGGAATGGTCTTCCCTCCCATACCTTCTTCTTGTCGATTGGGTTTGCGAATCTTAATTCAAACCAATGATTCGCTTTTGAAATGAACTGGAATTCACCAAGGACAAACCTCCATTCCTTTGCAATTTTCATCTTGATTTTGGCAAACTCAATGGGTTCCCCAAAAACTCTACCAACAAGAGATGCTTCTTTCATTTTGAGAGCTTTACTCCGAGCTTTGTTAATTTGTTTGATGTATTCCTTCATCTCCATATCTTCTTTCGTTTTTTTTCGGTTTCTCCTGGGTTTCAGGTTCCTCACACATGGGTTTTTTCCCTTGTCGACCAACGGTATGTTGGTTGATTTTTCGCTTTGTTCGAGGGTTTGTTTAGTGGCTTTGTTTCTTGGCTTTTCGGCCTTCGAAGGGATTGGGTCGGCTTCGACTGGTAGGTCTATACCACTGTCGTTTTTGCTGGGGTTAGAGAGTAGCACATCCCGAAATGAGTCCTTTGGGGGATCCATAGGGAAGCAGAGAGGATTAAACAGAAGGAAAGAGGAAAGCGAAAGGCACAGAAAGGGGACCAACAATGGAAGCCAGAGCAGAAGGACAACGGATTTTAAGAGGCGAAGGAAGGCAAGAGGTGAGACTCTAGACAACAGCGAGAGCACCTTATAAACACGCCAGAACCCAGAATGCCTGTGAAGGACGATGAGAGAAGCAAACAAAGCCACCCACCCACTTCCTGACAGCGCCGAAGATTTTCTGGTTGGAACAAAAAAAAAAAAGTTACGTGGAATTTTATAGTTTAAAAATAAAAAAATTTTGTCCCATAAAATAAGTTGGTTGGAACAAAAAAAAAAGTTACGTGAAATTTCTAATAACCATATTTAGTTTAATAAATAAAGATTCTTTGGTTTAAAAAAGATATTTCGAAACAAATCGGTTAAAAAAAAATTTGGACTTAAAAAGAAAAGATTTAATGGCGTTAACTGTGGGAACTCTATTTTAAAAATATTGCCTCCACAACGCGCCCATGTATACTGCTTTAGTAGAGTATATAGACGTGAAAATAAAACCAAAGGCTAAGATTACTTTAGGGAAGAACATTATGCCCCACATAATTGTAGGTTAACGATTCTAAAAATAAAATATTCCCTAATAATAAAACTTTAGGAAAACTTTAGGGGTACGATTACTTTAGGGAATAGTATTATGACTCACATAATTGTAGGTTAACGATCCTAAAATAATTATACTTGAACTTAACTAAAACGCCAAGGAATGTATTATTTGTATACTCTTTAGACTCTTAATAGCTAATCGATGTGGGACAACGAAAACCCTCAAAAAATTTAAGTAAATAGATCATTTTGATATTTATTTGATAAAAAAAAAATCTTCTCTAAAATTTTATGGGCTAATTTGGAAACTAGGAGGATATTAGGGTTTCTGGTTTTCACTTCTTCCGCTCTTCTCATTTCCCTCTTCCTTATCTCTCGCACTCTTCTGCTTCTCCTCCGGCTTTGACTGAGGAGGAAGCAAGGCCGCCTCAAGCAGCTCGACGTCCTAACCAGGATCTGAATGTAGCATTTCAATCTCCCATTTCCTTCTTCTTCAGATATACAACTACCATTTCAATCTCTCGTTTTAGAATCTCCTTCAACCACGCGATTTTTCTTCCCGTATCTCTCGGATCTGAATGTCTTCTTCTTCTTCAGATATCCGAAGGTAGTGGAAGGTAAGCATGTAGTATCAGAAATCGAAGAGATCTCTTCATCAGTGGGAAAGATTGTAACACCGAATCTGAAGGTTTTTACCCTATCGGAACTGAAGAGCGCGACGAAGAACTTCAAACCAGTTACTATGTTGGGCGAAGGAGGATTCGGACGAGTTTTCAAAGGCTGGATCGACGAAACAACGCTAGCGCCGTCCAAATACGGTGTCGGAATGGCGGTTGCTGTCAAGAAATGTAGCTCTGATAGTTTTCAAGGGATCAAAGAGTGGAAGGTATATAACGAATCAAAGATTGTCGTCTATGTTTGTAAGTATTGAGTATAATGATGAAATAAATGCTGGGGTGCTGGCGGAGGTGAACTTTCTAGGGAAATTCTCACACCCGAATCTCGTTAGGCTTATTGGTTATTGCGGGGAGGATAGGGATCTTTTTCTTGTGTACGGATCTGAATGTCTGCCTTTCATATTTAATCAGCACAGGATAGGCCACCTACACAACACTTCGGTTCTTCTGCTTCCCCTGTTTTCTCTAAGCTATTTTCCGATCTCCATCTCAGTACCATGGGTCGCAAATTCTTCGTCGGTGGCAACTGGAAATGCGTAAGTTTTTCTCTTCATTTCTAGATTTGTAGTTTAATAGGCCGGTGTTTCGGATAGGTGTGTGATTTTTCTTTTTGTAGATCTGTCTGAATTGAAATTTGATTCACGGATCTAGATTATTGTTGAAGTTCTCGGTACTGGTTTGATCCTCCTTTTGGATCTTAGTTTTTCTGTTTTAGTTTAATTTGACGGATCAGGAATAAGTATTATCTTGAAATTGTAGATCTGTGAAGAGAACGAATGCTCGATCCATTTTTGTGATTGTTATCATTGATCTCTTTGATTCTGATAAAATCGTCCTGTTTTGTATGTGCTTGATTGCTTTTTGATCGTTTTGAGTTTAATGTGATGTTTGTGATTTGTTTTCTTGTATTGTACTTTAGATGAATGAGAAACGAGAATGATGTCAAGGAAAGGGGCACTCTTTTGTGTCTGGAATGAATGTTTGCATAGAAAACTTGTTGGGAGGGCCATGAGCGTAGCAGCAGTATGGTACATAGGCTATAGAGCAACAACTCTTTTGTATTTGGTATGAAATTTTTGGCATACCAGAAATTTCTAATATGTAATTTTATGTTATCATAACTTCTGGTATGTAGCTTCTGCATCTAATTTCTGGGATCATAATTTCTGGTATGGTATGATGAAAAATTGTGGTAGTATGAAATTCTGGTATTATGAAATATTCTGGTATTATGAAAAATTCTGGTATTATGAAAAATTCTGGTATTATGAAAAATTCTGGTATAATAAAATTCTGGTATTATAAATTCTGGTATGATAAATTCTGGTATGAGAAATTCTAGTTTGTAAAATTCTGGTATATAAAATTCTGGTATATAAAATTCTGGTATGTAAATTCTGGTATGTAAAATTATGGTATGAGAAATTATGGTATGAAAAATTTCTGGTATGAAAAATTTCATACCAGAAATTTATTTCAGTAAATAAAAAAATATAAAAGAAATAAAAAGAAATAAATAAATAAAATAAATAAAATAAAATAAATAAAATAAATAAATAAATTCAGTAATAGTAATTACAACTTAACACTAACTAATGACTATTATTCTTTTTTTATTAAAATAAAGGGGTTAATAATTTTTACCTACCATTAAATGAAAGTGGTAAAAAATTTAGGGTACACTTTCTTAAACAAAAACTCAAAAAGGCCTAGTATATCAAATTATCCCAAACTTTAATGGTACGGTTACTTATATAAAAGTAACGTGAAAATATAACCAAATTAACGATCCAAAAAATAAAATATTTCCTAAAAATAAAACTTTAGGGGTACGATTACTCTTCTTTAAAAAAACTTTAGGGATACGATTACTTTAGGGAAGAGCATTATGACCCACATAATTGTAAGTTAACGATCCCTAAAATAAAATATTATTCAGATATGAATAATAATTATAGTTGAACTTAAGCAAAAGGCTAAGATATGTATTATTTGTATACTCTTTAGACTCCCTATTTATACAACCATCAAAGTTAGTAGCTAATGGATGCGGGATAACAAAATCCCTCAAAAAATTTAACGTAAATAGATCATACTGATAATAAAAGATTCCCTAGCAACAAAAAAAAGTTACGTGAAATTTTTTAATAACCAGATTTAGTTTAATAAATAAAGATTCTCTTGTTTAAAAAAAATATTTTGAAACAAATCCGTTACAAAAAAAAATTTCTTTTTGACTTAAAAAGAAAAGATTTAATGGCGTTAATTGTGGGAGCTCTATTTTAAAAATACTGCCTCCACAGCGCTCCATGTATACTGCTTTAGTAGAATATATAGATTACTAATTTGTCATTATATATTTACATTTTTACCATTATTTCTTTACAAACAAATTCAATTTTTAAGTAATTTCCATGTCATACTTTCACATTTGTAAATTCGTTCATAATTAATCAATTTTACTTTGGTTAGATTCGTTACCTGATTTTAGGAAATTAATTCTGATTCAAATATTTAAAATTATTGTAATTTAATAATGAATATTTTTTAATTACCTAATTAATTTTATAATAATCTATTATACTTACTAAAACAGAGCACGGGTTGATGACGTGGCTCGCTGTGGACGCAGGATTTTTGAAATTGAGCTCCCACAATTAAAGCCAATAAATCTTTATTTTTTACACTATTTTTTAAACCATAAAATCTTTTATTATTAAAATAATAATTTTATAGAAACCAAATCTATTATACTTACTAAAACAGAGCACGGGTTGATGACGTGGCGCGTTGTGGATGCAGGATTTTTGAAGTTGAGCTCCCACAATTAAAGCCAATAAATCTTTATTTTTTACACTATTTTTTAAACCATAAAATCTTTTATTATTAAAATAATAATTTTATAGAAACCAAATCTATTATACTTACTAAAACAGAGCACGGGTTGATGACGTGGCTCGCTGTGGACGCAGGATTTTTGAAATTGAGCTCCCACAATTAAAGCCAATAAATCTTTATTTTTTACACTATTTTTTAAACCATAAAATCTTTTATTATTAAAATAATAATTTTATAGAAACCAAATCTATTATACTTACTAAAACAGAGCACGGGTTGATGACGTGGCGCGCTGTGGACGCAGGATTTTTGAAATTGAGCTCCCACAATTAAAGCCAATAAATCTTTATTTTTTACACTATTTTTTAAACCATAAAATCTTTTATTATTAAAATAATAATTTTATAGAAACCAAATCTATTATACTTACTAAAACAGAGCACGAGTTGATGACGTGGCGCGCTGTGGATGCAGGATTTTTGAAATTGAGCTCCCACAATTAAAGCCAATAAATCTTTATTTTTTACACTATTTTTTAAACCATAAAATCTTTTATTATTAAAATAATAATTTTATAGAAACCAAATCTATTATACTTACTAAAACAGAGCACGGGTTGATGACGTGGCACGTTGTGGACGCATGATTAGATTAAAGAAGTATACAAAACAAAAGCACGTAAAAAAAACCTATTTCACAATATTCTTTTTAATTTTTTCAAAACCCGCACAAGGTGCGGGTATTATACTAGTATAATACTAAAACAGAACCCATTTAGTCCACATGTCGCGTGTTAAGGCTAGCCACATCAGCTTTTTTCCAATTTATTTACAATATTGCCATAAGATATTTACGGATTTGCCATAATATCTTTTTTAATAAAAAAAGTCGTTATAATTCATAAACAGTCAACATGCCAAATCATCATTAATATAATAAATCATCATGCCACGTCAACTTTCCTCAAAGATTAATTAAACAAAAATAAATTTATATAAAAACATAATAAAAACATATACATTTTGTTTTTATAATTTTCAAAAAAAACAATGTAGGCATTTATATAACATATTTTGTTTTCTTATTTTAAAATTTTAAAATTTTATTTTTTTAAATTAATTTTTTAACTTCGAATTATATATATATATATATATATCATGTTTTTGTTTTCTTAATTTTAATTTTAAAATTCAAATTTCTTCACTTAAATAATTAATAATAGTTAACAAAATAGATAAAAATCTTAACCGATTCTACAAAATCCCACCCGCAACTTTTACACAAACTTTTTTCTGGATGATATAAAAAAATAATACTGTTAAGTCAATTTAGCCTATAATTAAATTTTACAGTATACATATTTTTACACAATCTTTTTCTTGATGATATAAAAAAAAATAGTTTTAAGTCAATTTAACCTATGATTAAATTTTTTCTATTGATTAATATTCACTACATATTATATATAAAAATAAAAAAAATTATTTAGATAAAACCGCACAAGGTGCGGGCATTAAACTAGTTTTTTTTTTAAAAGTCAATCACAATTTACCTATTTATTTTTTTAAATTAGCTAATTATTTTAAGAAGTAAATATGTGAGATTTTAGTAATTAATTTATAGTGATTTAAAAAATGCACTAACTTCACCTAATTAATTTTACAGTTTTTTTAAAATAATAATAGTTTTTTTTACTTTAATTAAAATCTGCACAAAATGTGGGCAGTGAACGAGTATTCTACCAACTTTATGCTCATTGCAAAAATTGCTCTAAACTATTAACTGTGATTTGCGTCAAACTAAAACTATTTTTATGATTGCCATTATTAGTCGCTAAAATACTTTGACTGATTTTGATACTTGCATGCTTTCTCAAAGCTATTCGAGTTGAATTTGTTCCAAAATCATTTGTGTAAAGTTTGTTTTCTGTAAAAGAATGATGCTGTTTTCTTTGCCTGCAATTTTCCTCCCTCCGAATCTTCATCATTATTCTCTTAATACTTTATAGGTACATCCGATCATCTTGAATCAAATTGTGCGATCTTATCCTGTATTATATGACAGTCCGGTTTAGTCAACATCGAAGAAAAGGGTAGGGCTATACCCAAGGAAAGAACGTAAAAGTATTAGAATATGCATCTCAATTATCGTAGGGAAAGATCAAGTTCTCCGTCCACCTAATAATTGTTGATATAGCTTGAATATTACACTTCGTGGATTATAAGGCCGAGAGGAAGGACCCCTTGCATGGGTTCCGTGGCTAAGAAGTCTCCAACGACACAGTCAACAGTTTAGAGTCGCCTTCGTAAAAGTTGCAGAAGTAAAGACCATAGTGTACGTACAAAGAAGATTGTTAATAGATGAAGACGACGCTGCAGAAACCGAAGACATAGTCTTACATATATCATTAAGAACAACAAGTACGCATATTCAGCATAACAAATATCATAAAATTATTCATCCTAATGACGGATTAGGAGTTAAGAGTACAACTTCCATGGCTAACCCACTGTTGAGCCAACAAGCTGAATACCCTCCATATATATAGAGAGAGATAGATCAATCAATCAGGTTTTATTCATCTGTAAGCTCTTATGCTTCCAAGATATGAACCCGTCGGCAGCAGCGTCTATGCCTTCAGCTTCAGCGTCTTTCTTTTGACGGATCTCTCCCCTTGGCTCTACGAACCTGACCTTCTGGTGTTGGTGAGGAACATGCTTCTTGTTACTTTGTTGAGGCATGGGTGTTTGTTGGCTCATGTTGAAAACCCCGAGATTTGGGTCATCAAAGCTTGGGCGGTTGTTGAAGATCTTGTACATGCTAGGATAGCCATCTGACCTTTCGCATGACGGGGATGATTGATAGGCATACAGCTGAACTGGTGGCTCCCGGTTTCGGATGTAACTCTCTTGCTCTACAAAGTAATTGTACTCGAGTGCCATGATAACTTCTCTCAAAATACAATTCTCTGTGTTGTTGTAAAGCTTATTGGCCTGAATCGGCCTCCTTATATACTAGATGAAAATGCTGATCATTCTCCTTTGCTGAAAAGTTCAGATAAGATATGCATCTAATTCTGTTTTTCCTTTACTCATTTTTAAATCAAAAAGTAGCATTCCAAGTTGAGAGAGAATAACAAGATGGACCCAAGGAAATTAACAGGAGACCAGAAGTCTAGGATGGAAATGGTGCCTCTGGATACCAAACAGGCCCTTATAGATCTTAATACTAAGAGAGAAGAAGTACCTTCAACTCTTCAAGCATTTCCTATTTGATTATCAAACAGTAACCAATATAAGTTCATCACCCAAAAGGTAAAAGGAAAAAATATGGAAGGAATGAGTTCAATGGTTAAATAATTTTAAAAGCATTCGCTAATCTATGACGAGATCCATGAAGCTAAAAGCACTGACTGAAGCAAAAGAAGCAGCCGCTAGGCTTCTCTTCTACTTGGGCTCTCGGGGTTTCACCTGCGCCGTTACTAGCACTCATCATCAAAGCGCTCGTGCCTGGGGACTCTGGAGGCAAGATTGAGTTTTCGGTTGAGAAAGCACGAGAAGGGGCTGCAGTCACCGGTGGAGGAAGGGTGGAAAGGTAGCCAAGGAGCGTCTGGCTAATCTGGGTGAAGTTTGGACGAGCATTCGGATCCTCGCTCCAACATGATGTCACTATATGGGACAATTCTTCTGGAAGGTCATCAGCACTAGGCCTCACATTCTGGTCCAACAAAATGAAAACAAAGCTCTTGTATAATGTATTACCCAAAAACTTTTGTTTCTTGAAATGCATACTACATTTTGACACCAGGTTCTATGGACAGACAAAACATAACAAACTGAATTCATGACAAAAGACTTACCTTGAAAGCAGCAGCATATGCTGCTTGTAGATTCGACATGCCCTCAAAAGGCAAGCGGTTGTGTAGCAGTTCCCATAAAACAATGGCAAAGCTATAGGCATCAACCTTGTGGTTATAATGTTTCTTCTCTCCTTGCCTTAGGGTGACAGTACTATACAACTGCAAATTGCCAACCCAAATGAAAAAAAATTAGTACAGACTGCAATATCTAAAATTATAATGAGTTTAATGAGAAAGGTTAGACAGAAGAAAAAGAGTTACCTCAGGAGCCATCCAACGGTAAGTTCCTGTTTCAGCCGTCATCATTTCCGTTAGTGTCTCTTCCCTAGCCAAACCAAAATCTGCTAGTTTTACCGTCTTGTGGTCTGCTGTCAACAGCAGATTCTCTGCAAATGTATTAACAGGGTGATATTGTCACTTTTTTGGCAATTGGATAATGTGTAAAAAAAACATCTACTAAGCAAATTTTCCATCAAATCCTTCTAATATTTGATGATGTTGATATGTAAGTCTATAACATGAGCAATGTGTATGGAAAATATACGTTGGTATTATTTCTTATTTTTCCATATCATTTTTATAAGGTCTAACCCTGTGCAGCAAGGTAATTTTCCATAATCAGGATGATTGTGTAGCTTAACCTAAAATTAATACATCGCGACAAAATAAATGCGACGAAACAAACCATAAGCTTCGAGCTTATTTACGACATCAATCTAAAATGGAAAGAAGGAAAGCCTCTCATAAATGTTCAAGACAAGTTTACCGGGCTTCAAATCTCGGTGAATGATCCCATTGGCATGAAGGCACTCCATTGCGCGGGCAATATCTATTGCAAATCCAACAGCCACTCGTCTATCCAAAGACCTTGGCCTCGTGTTCAGCAAGTATCTCCTGAGCGTTCCCCCAAGCAAAAGCTCGGTAACAATCACCATGACAGGCTCTTTGCAAGCACCAATAAACTGTCCATACAAAATTACCAAAATTATGGATGAATTGCAAGTGTAAAACTAGGTAAAAAAAGATTGTTTAACACATGCTTCTGCATATACAGCAAAGATGAATTTGATCAAAACATTTAACAGAAAAATCTTACTCTGACTAGGTTTTTATGCTGAACTCTCGACAGCATATCAACTTCCCGAGCAAACCTTCCTTCTCTCTTTGTCATCTCTTCAGGAGAGTCTCCTCCATCAACAATCTTAACAGCAACACTTTGGTTCTTAAACCTAAAGACATCCAGCAAGACAAATCATGAGAAGATTAAAGGATCATCCATGTTCCATCATTCATTCAGTATTCAAAAGTTCCAAACTGAACGTTGCATTTCAAACTGCCACTTCAAATTCAAACTGACATAGCTACAGCCTGTAGTCGCTTATAGACTTCTCAAGGACTATAAAATTTTGCAACTGATCACGAAGAAGAATTTCAAAATTGTACACTGGTAAGACCTAAAATACAAGATTGGTTCAGCAAGATAACCAAAAAGGACACCTTAATCAACAGATTAGCCAATTGGGGCCAAAACCCTCAAAGAACATACAACAAACACTGAAAACAACTTACATTCCTTCATAGACTTTGGCATGAGCACCTTCACCAATCCTTGGGCCGATAAAGAGCTGACCTGGATCAATCAACCACTTGGAATCCACATAGAACTCACCGACTGAATTTTTTCTTTTCCCAGATGCCATTTGCTTTTTCGTATCAGAAACTCAAAATTGTTTTAGCATCAATCAACAGAAAACCAAAACCAAAACCAAACAAGTAGAGCATTCCACAGAAGAAGGTGGCAAAAGATGAAAAAGTAAGAAACTTACAAAACCCAAAACCCAGACTAGGGCTTAACCCCTAAGAAAAAGCACTTGAATGAAAACCCAAAATCCCGAATGGGGAACAGCGGGCTAAGAACTGAACAAAATTCTTGTCTCTTTGTTAAAAAGAAGAACTTTTTTGTACTGAACTAACCAGAACCCATTTGAGACAGTAGCTGCAGGGAGTCACAAGATTAGTATGATGATTGAAAGTATTGACCTAACTGCGGCGATCTATATATACAACCATGGGAGCAGAATTTGTAACGTTTCTAGTTCACTGAAAATGGGAAGAGAGAGAATGATATAAGGGTGGGAGGAGAGAAAGAGGGGTAATACACTGTAGCGAAGAATTGGGAGTATGGCATTGATTGCTAGGCAATTGTAAATAAGGTAAAAAAGACTGGTAGGAGACTCTTGATAATTATGAGAAAAAACCCAACTCACATGGATGCTAAATTTGCTAATTTCTTTTAACATGGTTTGGCGTGAAAAGATAATGCTTATCATACACATTAATTTCATTTTTAAATTGATAAACGTGTATTAACTCATTCGGTTAATCTACACTCATATTTCAACCCCTCAACCAATTATGACTTATATGGAATGAGGGCTTGATTGTTTTAGGATAAGTGATTGTGAGAAAACGCTTTTTCTCCAAATGTTGATTGGCTTGATTGAAATCAGACTGCAATTTTGTAAATAAATTGGAATCTTCTTGGTTAATAGAATAGTTACGGTTTACGATTATGAATGAACCGAGTGGATTGATTTAATTTCGACATTAAAGGGGTGTATTCAATTAAGACTTTACAGTAATTTTTTGGAGTTTAAAAGATTATGAGTATTTAATATAGATTTTTGAAAGTCCATATAAATTTTTAGGTGTTCAATTTTGATTTTAAATTTTTTATAAAATTCCTATGGTATTTAAAAGTTTGTTGATTTTAAGAGAATATTTGATTGATTTTGTAGGATTTTTTATTACTTATATACATACCTAAACCCCGTAAAAATCTTCCTCCAACCAATAAGAAATTAAAATATCCAACAAAATCAGTAAATTTAAGAATCAGTCAAAATTTTTAAAAGTTTGGATTGAATACACCCCTAAGATTTCGAACTAAACGGATTGAACGTCTAGTTAACCAGCATTTTGTTATTAATATGACGGTTAACTAATTTTAAACAACGCATTTTATTTCTCTTTGAGTCACATTGTGGACGGTTATCCTATACCATTCGCAAAAAGTTAGGGTTGTGCGTCTAAACACTCTAGATCTAACAACACACTAAAGATTTTGTGTCAGAAGTTACTTTTGGTTCATAGTGGCAGAAAAATTACCATATATTAAACTTCTTATGTGTCATCTTTATCTTCATATTCATCTCCAATTAATATGGACGACAACTATAAATTATAGGAGATAAAGATACCAGATTAAGTAGGCAAAAATTAAAATGTTAACAATTATGATCCTTGTAACCCAATAAATATTATTTCTACTCACTTTAGTAATTTAGTAAAAAAAAACTTACCTAACTTCTTTTTTCGACCTTCTAAATCAACTATTGTTTTCATCTATACAAAATTCACCTTCGACCTCCGTCATATTTTATGTACCAAACAAGCCCCGAGTTATTATAGGATAAATCATGCTACATGGGGACATTATACATTACAGATATATTATGAAATTTAATAGAAGTTATTTAGAAATATAAAATTTTGTAATGGTCTGTACAAAATTCCCAATAATATTATTGATAGGTAAAATAAGTTTTACAAAGTTATTCATATAAAGAGACTATTAATAAAAAAAATGTTACATTTTTAATAAAATAAAGAATACATAATTGACATTTTTTTTATGTATCTATCTATGCTTATCTACTTTGAATCGATAAGTCATTTTATGGTAGTTTTATTTTAATTTTTTGTACTATATTGTGATAAGTATATGTAGAGGCTATATTACGATATTTCATCTCAAAAAAATCTGCTAAATACCAAAATATAATTAAAATAAGATAAAAAAAAACTTTTTTTTTTTTTTGAGAAATAAGGTAAGAGATTCGTTCACCGTGAAGTGACAGTGAACGAGAGGCCGCAAAAAAACGGCAGACGGAAACATCCGTCAAGAGCACAAAACAAACTAAAAAAATAGCAAGATGATGGAGAACAACAACGGAGCAAGTACGGATGAGAAGGGGAACTCCAAGAAGACAAAGCAGGTGAAAAACGAGCCAAGCACTACCAAAGTAGCACCGTCGGAAGCAGGTACAACAGGAAACGATCTACTGGGAAAGTGAAAGACGAGACTCCAAGGAAACATTTTCCGTCAAAAGGAGTTGTCAAGAAGCACACGACCACGACCGCGATCCAAACACGACTCAAAACACTTACTCGCATCAATAGAAGAACAAGCATGATTCTAGAAAAATACTCAAAGAGTACTAATTAATGGGTTCAATGATGAGCATATAGAAGTCTATTGTTCGTATTCATAAAGACCCTAGAAAAGGATAAATTTTATTTGCTTCAACATTCATACTTGAATTGGGCAATTATCATTGTCCAACGGTTGTTTAAGTAGTATATTTTTTGTTTGTTCATATATTCTCTATATGACCCGTAGTTGATCAATTTATTCATAAAAGTTGGATATTTCATATTCAGTTGCCCCCCAAAACGACGGGCACCGTTGATTAACTATTTGTTTATTCATATAGCCTCAGTTTTTCAGATATAAATGAATGAAAATTTCTGTTCGCAAGTCCCGAAAGGCTTCCCATCCAATTATTGTTTTCTGTTGGCTATTGTAGTAGATGTCAGCCGGAGGCGTAGACAATTATGAATGCGCTTGTGTTTCGGGGTTCCTTCAGGGTGTGCATAGTTTACTAGACATGAAGAGAAACCATTTAAGATAAACAAAAATGAATCAACATTGAGTAGAAATAAAAATAAATCTTTTAGCTCTATTTTCCGGGAGCCTGAACTTAGGACAACACCAATGTTCAGTGGTATAGGGCATCAACTGTTCATTAGTATAAGGCCTCAAGCGATTTTAGGTTCCACTAGCTGAACATACAATGAGATTATACTTCGTAGAAATCCGATATTCAATTGTTCTAAAAATGCATTGTTCAACTCTTTGTGAATTAGTTGAATTGGAAGAGAGGTTACGCTCATTCCTATAGTAGAGTCTTGATATGCACAAATAACATAGGCTTAAGTAGGAGTTGTTGGCTCTCAAGGTTTCTTGCCCGCAACAAATTTGGCAAAAAGCCAATGCATTTTGAGTTTCAAATCCTTCTAGGATGCCTCTTGATACCAAATCCACGCAAACAAAACATAAACATGAGTATGATAGCATAGTTGTCCCTGTTTCTTGTTTCTAGACGAGTAACATTGATTAACAACTTAGACATTTAATCAACAAATTGAAATTTTCTTGGGCAACAAAGTAATGTCTGAAGTATTTACAGAATCAAGGAGATGAGTTTCAGTTCAAAATTTGTTGTAGAGAGGGTGCTATTATGTTGCCTTTGACTAGAATATCCTGATTCAATATTATATTATAAGATCGATTGTTTACCTGAGACAAAAATCTGTGATTTGCCTTTGTCTTGCTTTTCTTAATCACATAGTTATTCAATCCTTGTGCGAAACCTACATTCGGCCTCCTGTACACAGTTCTGAGTCTAGGGATTACCTTTGGGGCGGATTCAGATTCAATTGATATTTGTTCTCTTTTGCAGAAGTAGGGAGGTTCATAGCCCACACCCATAGAAGTTTGTTCTTTCCTAAAGAACAGTTCAAAGGAAACCATTTTTTTACATCATGTGGGACGAGCTTCGTCTCACACAAAAAGGACCGTGGAGTTTCCTTGGCCTCCCAGCCTCGAAAGGTGATGCTAATGATCGGAGAGGAGAACCACGCCGCCTGAGTTACCCGTAGTAGACGCCTGAGACCTTTTCTCCCTCCTTGTTTTTGAGGAGTATCTAGTTGAAATAGGTATGGAGTTTTTTTCCAGCTTTTGAGCAGATGGCAAGCTCCTTCTTTTGGGTTGATCTTCCATCTCGTTAATCTCGTGTTGGTTTTGAGGATTAAGAATCGATTGAGTATCAAGATTTTGGTGTTATTTTGTAGGATTGGGGTCAGACGATAACGGCGATTGTTTTCGGTTTTTAGGGTTTTTTCTTCAGGCGCGTGGGGCGCGTTCTCTAGCTCACATCAATGGGTGTCAACTTGTTTATGCTAGATAAAAAAAAACTATTTGAATATAGTATGGCATAACTATTTTAATATATTGATTTTCCCTTTTAGCTATAGTATGTCATGGTATAAGTATTATTAGATTAACAATTGGTCTCTATATATCTTATTTTTATGGGATTTTTGAATGTAATGGAAAATTCTTTAATCAACATTGGAAATAAGCAGATCGGGCATATAATTTAGGCTTTCAATGGGGTTTATGACTTTGCATATATAAAGCGTAGTTGGAGCAGGTCTCAAGCCGATTAAGTACGCAAATAGTTATCAAATGCGCAATAATGTCAACTAAGCATTCTGAAAAAGGTAATATGCAAAATAAATAAGTAAAAATTTTAAGGGTGAAATGGGCTCATGGACTCATATGTTTATCATATGACAAACTAGACCCCTCTTTTTTTTACAAAAAATCAATTAGAAAATATTAAAAGACTTTGTCGATATTACCCTTCTCTCTCCTAACCCGCAAATTGTGTTTAATAGATCTACGGTATTCTTCAGCGTCAATTAACAACGCCGATTTCTTCATCTTTAATGCCAAATCTGGGATTCTCTTCATCTTGTTCAGCGTCAGTTCTGCATACAAACATCAATTCGAAAATCATCTTATTTAGACCAGATGTTGGCTTTGTGTATCTTTTTAAATCAAAATTCGCAGATTCTTCAACGTCAAACCTCCGAATTGTTGGACCTTCTACTTACAGATCAGACCTTCTGATTAAAGGTTGGAACATAATTTTCGGTGTGAGTTTTGAGAATTTTTGTTACTACACATTCAAATTTTCCTTTGTGTATCTGTTTCGATCGAAATTCATTTTTTCCTCTTCAGCGTCAATTCTGCAAAATTACGGAACTTCCGCTTACAGATCGGAACATCTATTAGGAACTACAACTTCTTATAAATCGGACTTGTAGATTTGTAATATTGCTTTGTGTATCTGGTATTACAATTATTAACTATAGTTTTTATGAAAGTTCGGACCTTGTACATTCATTTTGCTCATTGTAGTTGTTGCATTGTATATATGTAGCTCATATGAAAGTTTTTCCCTTGTATGCACTAGAATTTGTGTAATGGGGTTATGTTGGGATGGAGAAATCGAACTTGTATGGTCACTTATTTGTGTATTTATTATTTTGTGTATTTGTTGATTTGTGTAACTGTTAGTAACATACCTTTTTAAAATTTTGAACTTTGTGCGGTTCATACTAGTGTCTTTCTGTTAGGTTATTGTAACTAATGCTTTGTGTATCTTCTACTTTGTGTATCTAATGCTTTTGTAAGTAATTTGAGTCTACATTTATCGGAGTCTTAGAATATGACTTTGAAAATTTGTTCATTTGCATTTTCAAGGTTTTCTATCATCAGTCCTTGCATATAAAAATTAACCTTATTCGGCTAAAAGTATGTGAACATTAAACTACTATAGTATCTATGGTCATAGGAAAGTATGACAACATTCAACTACTACGATAACCGGGGACATAGTTTTTGCCTTTTTTTTTCATTCGTTTACAAGAACCTTGTACGAACTAGAGTTTTTGTAATGGGATAATGTTGTTATTGAGACGTGGAACTTGTACGTTCATTTATGTCTACCTAGTATTTTGTGTACTATTTCTTTGTGTAATTGTTAGTAACATACCTTTTTATAAAAATTTTGAACTTGTACATGTCGTAATAGTGTTAAGCTATTAGGATAATGTATCTAATGCTTTGTTTTTCTACTACTTTGTATTCATACTACTTTGTCTTCCTACTACTTTATGTATCTACTGTTGTGTGTGTAACACCCCAAGTTCTTAGAACTCGGGGAGCTACTGGTTAGGACCTCACAATGGGTCCCGACCTTGGTTTAACAACAACTTTACTAGGATCTTACAACAAGACACAAATGTATTTAAAACAATTTCCAAAACATAATATTTTTAATGGTATGAAAGTACACATGTGACAGCCTTACAAACATATATAAAGATACATAACATGCATGACGTATGGAAGACTCCCCCGTCCCCATCTAATGAGTACGTGGACCCGGCTGACCATCCGTTCCGGATCTCTCTGCAACTGTCTATCTCTACAGATCTACAACACGGATAAACCGTTAGCTAACAATCTAAATATAAGCAAAATAAAGATAGCACAAACACAAACAAGGTAACATAAACAATCATCATGTTGACACACAAACCGGTTATTATCTAGTAGTTAAGTGATTCACCTTATTCCATTTTACAGTTGTGGCACGAGAATTTTAAGAGTTCTCGCCTCCGTTCCTTATCCAACTGGGTGTAGGTCTAGCTTACCTCCGCCGGTAGCATCACTACAAACCGAGTGTGGACTAGTCCCTAAAGAAACCCCCAGCGCCCTCAAGCTAACTGAGCAGAATGCCACCGCCCGTTACTCTTAGGCCAAGGTATAGGTCGGTATATAACTATTACTAAAATATAACTATAAGCATCTCATTCACACACCACTACCATTATTCATACTCATATCTAGAAGTCAGCTAAGTAAGCCCAAAGGACTTACCTGAATTCAAACATAATCTCGTTATCTCGACTCGGTCTGTAACCACAGGAACTCAACCGCCTGTTATAAAAGGCAAGTGGATCAATAATATATTCCACTTAATTAGAAGTCTCTGACTTCTAAGATATTTAGCTCTATCATCAGCTAAATTACCAAAATACCCTTATACGGATAAATAACTGTTTTACCCCTGGTCCCGAAACTTTATAAAATTCCATAACAAAGTTCTAAACTATTCTTTGGAACTCAAAACCACACTCAAACTCTCAAAGGAAAGTTTGCTAAAGATTTAGAAGAGTTAACTACATTCTTGACTTTCATAAAAAGTCGTCAAGGTCCGACTTTGGCTTAAGATATGAGAACCGAATAAAAATATAAAAAGTCTAACAAAAATCTCTAAGTCTTGTATGTTATGCACTCTATCCATAGTATCCAGAATTTCCCAAAAATACATAATAATCACTTCTACACAAATTCCCAAAGCCAGTTCCTAAACCAGAAATTCAGACTTAGCCAAAAACTGAGTATTTTTTAACTACTCAGCCAGTCCACTTTGAACCTTCATAGATCTAAATCCAACCGTTGGATCAACTCCAACTTTTGATACACCACACTATGCATGACACTCTATAACATATTAAAAACTGAACGGTGGATTATGTTTCTAAGGTATCCAAACTTAAGCTCAAACATGACTGCACAACCCAGAAAATTCCAGCACTTAACAATTTCAGCAACATCCAGAAAACTGTTTAAGGTCTCAACTTCAAAAATTCATAACTTCTAAACCACTAGCTGGATTCATCCCAAATTTTAATATGTTCCACCACAATATGCCAACTATATCATATCCAAAATTCAAGTCAAACAGAGATCAAACTCTTCTTCAAAACTATGTCTCAAAACAGCATCACATGCTGTTTTTCCCAACACTCAGCATAGTTATAAAAACTGTGTGAGGAGTCAACTTTGAGACACCATAACTCTCAAACCGTAGCATGGATTCCTATAAAATTTTATTATGACCTACTATACTATATCAACTATAACTTGTCAGAAAATCAAGTCTAACAGAAGTCAATCACCCCTCCAAATGTATTCCACAAAACTGCATCTCAAGCAAATTTCCTCAAACTCAGCATACTAAAAAAAACTGCATGAATAGCTAACTTCGGGATACTATAACTCTCACACCGTAACTCCGATTGTTCCCAAATTTTAGTATGATATACTATGCGGCATTGACTACAACATACCCGAAAATCAGCAAGAAAGGAGGTGTCTAACATACCCAAATTTGGACTCGAAAATGCCTGCTTGTCACTTCATGAAAACTCGGAAATAGCATGACTTTGTACCAGCTCCTCTATGGCTGTTCTGGGTAGATTTAGGAGACATAAAAGAGCACTCATTAGGCATGAATCACATGGGCGGAAAAGCAAGGAAGAGAAAGACATCAACCTTACCCAATTTCAAAATTCGTGGAGAAGGAAGGAGATTGCACATGGCCACTGTACAGCTTGTTGTTGCACATAAGAGAGGAGAAACGTCCATGGTATTCCAGGACTGCGTGCACTAGAAGGGAAAAGTTGACTACTGTCTTCCAGAGGCGCACCTGTGGCCGGGATGGGCGCGACTGGTCTCTCCTGGCTTGTGTTGTGCGACAGTAGAGGAGGAGAAGAAGACGAGTTCGAATGAGGGTTGTAGTATAGGGCTGCGAAGGACAGGAGGCGTGAGTGGCGATTGTACAGAGAGGGAGAGGAGGAGATGACCTGCGTGAGGGCTGTGTAACTGTCGCTGAAGGCAGAAGGGCGCGACACAAGGCTTGGATCCGGAGGCAAGCGGCTCGACGTAGATTCCTTCGGAAGGTAGAAGGGAGTACAGGAGGGCATTGATGTTCGTCGTAGACGACTGCGGCTCACCGGCGTGGAGGCGAAGGCGAAGGGAGCGGCTGCTGCGCGATGAGGAGAGGCGTGAAGAGAAAAGCGGCTTAGGGCAACAGCCTCTCTCACAGATGGGCCGGTAGAAGCACGCATGTGGGCTGGAGCAAGGAGCTGCATGGGAGAGGCCCGGCTGGGCAAGCATCATTGGCATCTTGGGCTCGTCATTCCCGGGCTGGCTGGGCGGGCATCGTTAGAGCTTGCAACCCTTGACAAAAATTGTTATGGGTTTTTGTAAAAATATATTTATATATCTATGTATATATATAGCTATATGGGTACAAATATTAGGGTTTGCAAAACTTTAGGGTTTGATTATCATTTCATCATTTTATGTGAGTTTAAGCTTACATAAAATGATATAAATTGGTAGTGGCGTATAACACTAGGTATGTGAAAAAGGTCGACGGATCGAAATCCGGTTTGACTCGAAAATAAACGGAATTAAAAAAATTTCGGATATTACAGTGTGAATCTTATGTTTTTCTACTACTTTGAGTTCCTACTGCTTTGTGTATCCCTATGCTTTGTGTATCTGCTTTGTTTTTATACTGCTTGTTTTCCTACTACTTTGTGTATCTTGTGTTTTGTGTAACTTTGTGTATCTACTGTTTTTGGTATATAATGCTTTGTGTACATGTTGATTATGTAATCGTACTTTCAAAACTTTTTGCACCCAACATGTATTTATTATGAATATTTTTTACTCAGGGGTGACATATGTTTACGTAACAACATATTGCGGGGCAATTGGATAGTGGAAGATGATGTGTGGAATTATAATGGAAACGTGTCAAGGGTAAGTAACAAAAGCTTTTCCGGCCAAAAATTTCCAATCTAGGTGTTTGCTCTTTTTACCATTTCCTCTTGTATCCATACGATGTCTTTCCACGATGTAGGCACTTTCGATGGAGTTCCGATAGGTTCTCCATGCTAAAAGATTAGCCTAGTTGGAGCTACTTGGGTTTGAGTCTCTTCCAACCACAAAAAGGGTGGATTCTCTACTTGTTTCGGATCATTAGTCTTTGTAGTAGTTGACTCCACCCTAGCCTGATGATTCTCACCTATCTCTGTGTCTCCGGGAGCACTCGGTGTAACATTACATATCATAGTTGTTCCCTCTCTCATCGACCGAAGGAGATGAGGAAAGAGACCTCCATCGGAGCCTTGAAGTGTCGTTGACCGGAGCAATCATTATCTTTCCGCGTTGTTATTTTTTAGGTTGTCCGTTCAGAGCGTTTCATTCTCGAAGATGGAGGTAACTAGGTTAATGGTTTTGAGTAATTATACATGTGTATATATATTTGGTTCAAACCGGGGAAAAAATCAGTTCTAGACCGAATCGATAACCAATAAATTTCGGTTTGGACCATATTTATAGGTTCGAAAAGTCAAACTGATTTTTCTCAACCCTACAAAAATCATTCCCATAACTAAATTAAACTCGACGTTATATTCAAGTTTTTAGGCAAAAATATGCGCCATCTATTTTAGTTGGAGGTTGACATTTGGTGTTACCAAACTTGCATGAAACTAAAAAATTTGCGCCATATTTATTTTTATATCCTTATATATAATCATTTAAGGGGATTAGAAATAGAATTACACCTAGATCGTTTTACTAGTAATAGAGCTTGCTTTGTTTTAGTTTTGTAGTTGGAGGTGTAAATTTGGTTTTGCCTGACTTGCTCAATGAAGAACACGTTTCATTGTGAAGAATCGAAGAAGTAAGATTGTAAGAGTAAAGAACCACTAAGTCAACATTGTAGCCCTATTCAAAAATTGTGCAACTTAAATCCCAAAACCATAAAATTAAAATTATAAAATAATATAACACTATCTTGAGACCGTAATCTAAATGTTATTAGGATATAATTATTTGAGAAAATTGTCTAAACAATACCTCATCTTTTAGACTGACTAAACTTTACCTCACCTATTGAGCTCGACCAAAGATTAGTACTTGAATTACTGTTCACATGTTAAGTTAATAAATCGGTATTAAATATCTAAGGTAGGTGGACAATTTTGCCTAAGGTATGTGGACAGTTTTGCCCCTGATATTTAACACCGATATGTTAACTTAACGTGTGAACAGTAATCCAAATACTAATCTTTGGTCGGGCTCAGCTCAATAGGTGAGGTACCGTTGTGATAGTTTAAACGACGGGGTACTAAAGTTCAGTCAGCCTAAAAGATGGGGTACTATTTAGTCAGTTTTCTCTAATTATTTTAGTTTATATTAGTTTGTACTCCGAGTCTCGATCCTACAGTTCCTACTTGAACGAACAAAACATGATACATACACTTTTATGTGTCTTAGTCTCTCAGATACGTGTTTTGATTGTGTAACTTAAATCCTAAAACTATAAAATTAAAATGCTAACTGATAGCATGAATTATAGTCTATATTTTGGGGTTTGTTTGGACGTTTTATCTTCAATAATCTGCATGTTAGCATGTATAATAAGTGATTATATTACCATTTCATCTACCTTTGTGGGAATCGAGGTCTACACCTAGTTTTGCTGTAATTGTAGGTAAAATGGCACGTTTTGCATCAAAAAGGAACAAAAGGAGGTATGGAGTCATTGGAGCTACATTCAAGAACATAAGGAACCATCCAGGAAGCATAGCCATGGATTAAGATTCACTTTGGACCAGTTTTGAGAGATTTCACATTCAGTTATGACTCACCTCGGTTGACCAGAGATTCATCTCGACCGAGGTGATCCAGAGACACCGACTCGACCGAGGCGAACACCTAGGACGCGGCGAGAATATTTTATTCTTGGCTGAGATCTTTTATCTTTGGAAGGTGATCTTATATTTTTGGGCTTGGCTCCTGGAAGGAAGAAGATCTTATATTTTACCTATTTTTATGGGAACAGATCTTTCGAAGATATATTATCTTTGGAGGGTTATTTTCCTATAAAAAGGGTTGGATTTCCCACAAATCAGGGATCCGCTATCATATCACATACATCTTGCTTACGAGAAGATCTCGCATACATCGCAGCAGCCATACTCCAGTTGGGAGTTTCGAAGAACCTTTTTGAAGGTTGAAGGAAGATTGAAGATCATAGCTTTTATAGCTTTTTGGAGGGTTTTGTAAGATTGTCTTTAATTCCCTTCCTTGTTGTCTTGTCTTGTTGGATTTATATCCAAGGAACGCTTTTGTTGTGATATTTGATTCAGTTATTGAAGTCTTTTCCATTAAATTCTTCTTGTTCAAATATTCACCTTCTTCCTATATATTTAATACTTTCATAATGATGATGAGTGGCTAATTTCCTTATGTGATTCTAGGGTGATTGGCTGAAGGTTGTGGAAAAAACAATGATAGAATAGTCTTAGATTCCAGTAGGACCCTGAAAGTTCGAGTCTTTAACCTTAACCCTAAGCATCTCGCTCAATCGATGAACATCTCGGCCGGGGTGGAATTTGGCTGACCGAGGTGACTTGTCTGATCCTAAACTGAGAGTTAAGTGTTAGAGTTTGCCAAATCCTATTCTTATTACACCTTTCCTGGTTCAAAGCAAGCTTAGGATGAGACTTACCCGGTAATTCCTTAGTTTGTATACCAACGATCATAAGTGTAGGTAATAAAGGTTTATCCTTTGTTGGGGTTTGATTGTGCTTTCATCCCATCTTTGTGAGTTAGCCTGAGACTTACCCGGTAAAGGTTGATTCTATTCCCTTAGATGGTGTGTTAGTTTGAGGTTATAGTTCTTTATCTTAATTCCTTGAGACTTACCCGGTAATAGGAGTTACGGTTTAGGATTAGTGAGTAGTGAGACTTACCCGGTGATCTAGTCCACTTTAGTAGCACCTTCCCCTTGCAAAAATCTCAGCTTTGTCCGCTTATCTTTAGATCTTGAGTTGGAACCACAACTAGAAGCTTTAATCCCTAGAATTGCATGTTTGCTTTATTGACTTCTTATTCATCTTTGATTGTGTTAATTGCTCTTTGTGGTTAGTATTTACGAAGCTTACCGTTATCGACTTTGTTTCACCGAGTCCCTGTGATCGACCCCTGGAATTTCTTGCTTTTTACTACAATTGACCCGTACACTGCGGGTTCGCATCCTTGTTTTAAGCTTAAGTCTAGGGTTATAAATTTAAAGCTTGCACACACCGTTTGGAGCGAACAAGTTTTTGGCGCCGTTGCCGGGGACTTGGTCTAGACCGAGCCGGTACGGTTTGCTCTTGGGGCACTTGCCCCCGTGTCATCTAACCACTCTACTTGAGTGACTTTTGCAGGTTCTTTCTTAGGTATATGCGAAGAACCCGCACTGGGAAGGAAATCGTTCCTTACGATCCCGAACCAGAAAAGACATACAAGCGACGCTTAAGAGAAGCGAAGATGGCCCAACAAGACAACCGCGATCTTGAGGCCGATTTGAAAGAGGCGTTAGAACTGCTACGCCTCAGCAAGGAAGAACTAAGGCGAGAGAAGGAAGAAACTCGCACCAAAACTGAAGCAATCGAAGCAGAAATGGCCGTCATACGAGACCAGATTTTACTTCGACCGAGGGACAACCCAGTTCCCGATGCTGGACCGAGGCAGGTTCCAGTTGCTGACCCTCGACCGAGGCAGGTTCCAGTACCAGACGCCCCGGCCGAGATACATCCACCTCGGATGCCAGTCCGAGATGTTCTTCTTGCAGGAATCCCACAAACCCTAGGTCAAAGGATGGACCCTAATCAACAACTGAGGCGTCCAGGAGTCAACCTAGGAGATCCAGCGGACGATGACTACGAACTTCGACCGCAAGTTCTATCCATGATTCGCCAATGCCAATTCGGAGGGATGGAGAAGGAATCACCACATCAACATCTTCAAAACTACGAGATCTTGATGGAAACCTTGCGACCTTCCAGAATTGAAAATAACAACTACAAGCTAAGACCTTTTTACTTTTCTTTAAAAGATAGAGCTCTTACTTGGTATCAATCTCTTCCTCCAGGAAAAATCAGCACATGGGAGAAGATGACTACGGAATTCTTGACCAAATTCTTTCCCCCTTCAAAGACAGCTGAAATGAGAGGGAAGATCAATGCTTTCATTATGAAAGACAAGGAGAGCTTGTCCAAATCATGGGAGCAGTTCAAGGACATCCTTTTGGATTGCCCACATCATGGGATTCCAAAAATCGAGTTGTTGGAGATCTACTTCAAAGGACTGGACGGAAGCACCCAGTTCAATCTCCAACTACTCTCCGCCGGTACCTTCATGGACATGGCGATTGACGAGGCTTGGGACTTCATTGAGAAGCAAGCCTTGCACATGGAGAAATATACCCACCAAGGAGCTGAAGGTGGAGTTAAAAGAGTCAACTTTCAAGAGACTCAATCCAACAACAATCAACTCACGTCTTTGAAGAATGACGTGAAGCAATTGAAGAAACTCTTGGTTGCTCAAACCAAGAAGGAAGAGCAAGGACAAAGGAACAACAACAATGGATACCGTAACAACAACAACGGTTCCCGGAACAACAACTACAACAACAACAACAATAGAGGGTCCAATAGCAACAATTGGAGGACGAACAATCAAAGCAACCAGAATCCTGGTAACAATTATTCTAACTCCAACTCTAATAATTCCTCTAACCCTTTCCTCTCTTCCCCTTCTTCTTCTTCTACTCCATTGAAGAGCCAGGGGCAAGGATCAAGTTCGTCTCAGCCGGAAAAGAAAGACGCAGTTCTGGAGGCTATCTTGATCAAGCTTAGTGCTATGGAGACTTCTATGACTTCATTTTCGAGGGCCCAAAAGTCCTTCGAACAAAAACTTGCAAGTAGGGCGAATGAAGCGCCAAGAGATCCAGGGAAGCTTCCAGCAAAGACGGAAAGCAACCCTAAGGGCCAGTGCATGGCCATAACGACGAGGAGTGGACTCAAAACTGCAAATCCAGTACCTCGTTCGATGCAGACCACCTCGGTCCAGATCCAGTCGAAGAACACCTCGACCGAGATGCCAACCGAGGCGGAGCAACAGAAAGCGGAGGGGAAAACTGAAGTTTATGTTCCACCTCCTGCATACAAACCACCACTTCCATTCCCCCAGTCAAGGGCCAGAGCACATCTAGACAAGCACTTTGGTAAGTTCTTTGACTTGATGAATAAGCTGCATATTAACATTCCTTTCCTTGATGCTATTCTAGGAATGCCCGCCTATGGGAAGTTCTTAAAGGAGATCCTATCAAGGAAAAGGAAATTTGAAGACTTTGGTGAAGTTAGGATGACATCTAAATCCTCGGAGCTTATTAAGATCGTGAAGGAGAAGATGCCACCTAAATTAAGAGATCCCGGCTCATTTAGCATTCCCATTCAAGTTGGGGATGTCACTTGTGAAGCCCTTTGTGATCTAGGAGCCAGCGTGAGCATCATCCTGCTGGAGCTATGTATGAAGATCGGACTTGGAGAGCCCAAGCCGGTCAAGATTCGACTTTATATGCCGGATCGCTCCATCACCCATCCCGTGGGCATCTTGGAGGACGTTCCGGTCAAGTTAGGTAACTTCAATCTACCTATAGACTTTGTCGTACTTGACATTCCCGCAGATTATCCTGTTCCTATTATTCTCGGGAGGCCATTTCTAGCAACTTCGGGTTGCAATGTGGATTGCAAGAACGCCAAGTTGAAATTCAACATTGGTGGCGATGAGGTGGAGTTCGCACTACTTGCCGCCATGAAAGGGGAGCAGCTAACTGATGATATCTTCAACATCTACGATGAAGAAGAGTCAAGAGAATTGGTGAGCTCTATCCTTATTAACGATCCACTCGAAAGAGTTATAAGTTTTAGTTTAATAGAGGAAGGTATAGATGCTTCTTGTGATGCAGATATACGGAGCTTAAAGGCACTGGAAGAGGATCCAGGAGCTAAAACTGAGAAGCTAATCCAGGAGACGAAGATCTCCAATTTCGGTTCCAGTTGCAGTACCTCGACCGAGGCACTTCCTGGACTGAGCGAGGCGACTGAAGAACATCTCGGTCAACGCCTCTGCGCCTCGACCGAGGTCGATGGCGAGATGATGTCAACTGAGACTACTGAGAATAATAATCTTCTTACTCACTTCTCTGACATTCATCCTCAATTGGTGGAACATTTCATCCACCAACTTTCTGATAAAAACGGACCTTGGTATGTTGATATTGTAAATTATCTTGTTTGCCAGGAAACACCGCCCGGATTGACGTACTCTCAAAAGAAGAGATTCTTCAAGGAAGTACGACATTATTACTGGGATGAGCCGCTGCTATTCAAGTGCGGACCGGATGGGATGCTTCGAAGATGCATTCCGGAAGATGAGGTTAATAGCGTTATACGGCATTGCCATTCGCTTCCTTGTGGAGGACATGCTAGCACCGATAAAACATGCACTAAGGTATTGCGTTCCGGTTTCTTCTGGCCTACATTATTTAAAGATGTACAAGCTTTTGTTGTCTCTTGTGATGCATGCCAAAGAACAGGAAATTTATCAAGGAGGAACGAGATGCCACTTAATAACATCCAAGAGGTGGAAATCTTCGATGTATGGGGGATTGACTTCATGGGACCTTTCCCATCCTCCGGAGGAAACCTCTATATCCTTCTTGCGGTTGATTACGTCTCTAGATGGGTTGAAGTCATTGCCTCTCCCACTAATGATGCCAAGGTGGTTGTGAAGTTCCTAAACAGGACTATCTTTCCACGGTTTGGAACTCCGCGCATCATCATCAGCGATGGAGGAACGCATTTCATCAACCGGAAGTTCAAGGCATTTCTATCGAAGTATGGGGTAACCCACAAGGTATCAACTGCTTATCACCCTCAAACTAGTGGACAGGTCGAGATCTCGAATAGAGAAATCAAAGCAATTTTGGAGAAGACCGTCTCTAGAACGAGGAAGGATTGGTCCATGAAATTGGACGATGCTCTTTGGGCGTACAGGACCGCATTTAAGACTCCCATAGGTACCACCCCTTACAATTTGGTATATGGGAAGTCTTGTCATTTGCCCGTCGAATTGGAACACAAAGCGTATTGGGCGATCAAAAGGTTGAATTTCGACATTAAGGAGGCCGGCGAGAAGCAACTATTGGAACTCAACGAGCTGGAGGAGCTGCGGTTGAACGCTTATGAGAATGCCAAAATCTACAAGGAAAGGACGAAGAGATGGCATGACAAGCGTATCGTCCCAAAGGAGCTTAACGAAGGAGACTTAGTTCTACTCTTCAACTCCCGCCTCCGCCTTTTTCCAGGTAAGTTAAAATCCAGATGGACCGGACCTTATGTTGTCAAACATGTTTTTCCTAATGGTGCAGTTGAGATATGGGGCGAAACTAGCGGAAGCTTCAAGGTCAACGGTCATAGACTTAAGAAGTACCGACCGGAGACTCCGGTTGAGGAGGTTGCACCAATATACCTCATTTGAGACGCATCATGGTCCAGCTAGCGACCTTAAACCAAGCGCTTCTTGGGAGGCAACCCAAGGTATTGCTTTTTTTTCCCGTTTTCTAGTCTAGCTTAGATAGTTTGCTTTTGCTTTGTTTTGTTTGTTTTTGGCGTCCTAGACAGATAACAGGAGACATCTAAGGAAGGAGCATAACTGGAAGTTCAGAAGTTCGAGAATTCGAGAAGACAAAGTTTGACTGAGACACCTCGGTCCAGTCGAGGCCACCTCGACCGAGTTGATTCTTGAGCAACCGAGGCGACTAGGGTTTCTGCAGCACCACCTCGGTCCAGTCGAGGCCATCTCGACCGAGGTGACAGCAGTTCCAGGAACAGTATAAAAGGGGGAAAAAATTCTGTTTTCACTTTTTACCTTCTTCGACTCGACCACGGCGCCTTCTCACCTCGCTTCCTCAAATCTTGCTCGTTTTCGAAGATTTCTGCTTCCAAACTGCGATTGAAGGGTAGAGGATCCCATTGCAAGTACAGATCTGCGAAGAAATCAAACGAATCGACCGAAACGAGGTAAAAACAGTCGAAACCCTAACTCGTTCGTTCGTTTCGATTCGGGCTTTGGTTGCCCCTGAATCTGCTGAAAAAAGGCTTAAGTACCCCATAGGAAGCAATTGTAGTGATTTTTGGGGGAAAAGAACTGGATTTCTGAGATTTGAATCGCAAACTATTACGCCTCGGTCCAGTCGAACTGCATCTCGACCGAGGTGATTCTTGAGGATTGTCAACGACTGAGGTGATCTGACAGTAGCTGGAAAAAAAAAAAAAGAGTTCCGAACGTCGCCTTGCCCTTAGAGATAGATCCTCACCCTCCCCTCCTTCCTCTTCTTCCCGACCTTACCGTCCGGTGATCCACGAGAGATGCCGGGTAGATTATGAGCGTATAGCTAGCCGTCCAGTGATTGCACCACGTTTCCTGGACGTGTCAGCTTTTGATTGCCTAGGGGTAGATGGAGACCTTAGGCGGATGATCACTACAGTTGGGCTGGATCAGTTTACTGAGATCCGAGTCCCAGCTTACTTGGAGCCGACCCTAGAGTTCGTTAGCTCCTTTTCCTACCTTCCCACAGAGCAGTCTGTGAAGTACCGGTTGATGAGCCGGAACTTCATAGTACCGCTCGAGATATGGAAAAATATTTTTGGTTTTTCTAAGCCCACCGCCACTGACTTCCCTTCCCGATCTGTAGCTAGGGAGTTCTGGGGGCAGATTGCCCATATTACTGAGCATGCAGATAGATGGCGCCCTGGAGATTCTAGGGAGAAGGTCATCTTCCACCTAGCCTTTAGGTTAGCCCATAGGATATTCAGCGAGACACTTCTGGCGCGTACTGAGACGCCCCAGAAGATCCGACAGGGCGAGCTTTTCAGTCTGTACTGTATGGTTACGGGGGGTTTCCCGGACTTTGGCTTGATCTTGGCAGAGGACCTGCACAAGATCAAGGTCAAGGCGAAGGGAGACATCTGCTGTGGAGGTCTTGTCACCCACATAGCTGCTTATCATGGCATGGACCTCAGTGCTTGTACGATGGTGGCGGCTCCGAAGCCGCTTGGATTGCAGGAGATGATCACTCGGAGGATTCTAGTTCCCCGAGGTCTGACCACTCCATATGTTGCTATGCCGTGGGAGCTGACTGCGCCACAGGGGATCCGATGGTCTGCCCAGTTCACCGTTTACGATCCGCATTATTGGCAGACCGCCTGGGCTCCACTGATGGAGGATCATAGGGAGGCAGCAGCTGCCCCAGCTGAGGATGAGGAGGAGGAGATTGACGATGACGAGGATACAGTAGATGAGAGAGATGGTGGAGTCCCGATGGATACAGGGACAGATACTGCAGGGACGAGCGCGCCGCCGAGCATAGACTTGGATGATGATGATGAGACTGAGCCTGCACCAGCTGAGACTTCTCCGGTTAGACCTGCTAGACGCAGGAGACACAGAGTGAGAGATCCAGCTGCCCACAGACGGATCGATGACCTGACGGATCAGGTTATTGATTCCTATGCTGCATTGTCGCTGGATATCCGCGAGATGCGGGAGAGGCAGCATTATCAGCATATCATGGCCCAGCTTCAGTTCGAGCGCGTCATGGGTTATCCATTCGACCCGACTCAGTATCCATACGTGCCACCACCACCACCACCGGATCGCGACTATTGATGAGCTGCAGGACTTTCTTTATTATATTTTTATGCAGTTCAGCTATTTATCCGGTGAGTACTCTTATTTCTAGACTTATATTGACCCACTGGGACAGTGTGTCCCAAGTATGGGGTGTTTGTATTCATTTGATGACTTCGATGTACGACTTATTTGATCGGATATTTCATATTTATGCTTCAGTTGCCTTTATATGTTTATCTGATATTACATGCATATTTACAGGTTATTTGATTGAGAAAAACGTCGAAACTGAAAAAAAAAATGGTTTTAAAAAAAATTTTTGACCTCGACCGAGTCAGTCTTGGCCAAACGAGGCGTTTCATTGCCTCGGTTGAACCAAGAACACCTCGACCGAGGTGGGTTAACTGAGAGTTTTCGAAAATTATTTTTGTGTTACTTATCTGGATATGATCTCAGTGAAGATCTTGTTTACTGACTAGTTTTAAATTCTTTATGTGTTTGAAAGGTTTTATAATATGTTTAAGTTGCTAAATGCTTTGTTTGAAATTATTGGCATGTTTAATACTTTGTTTTTATCCAAATTATGTTGAATTTGAAGGTTGACACCACAAGATAAGTTCTCTCACTTTCTTCTTGGAAAGACCAAGGCAATTCATTCTTTTCTTCTTCTTCTTGATCATGCTTAGCCCCTCATATACATTTTGCCTCCCTTTACCTATCCGGGAATTTGGAAGCAAGTGAAGTTAAAGTTGAGAAGTTGGTTGGAAGTGAAAGTGCTAGAAAGTAATTTTAGGTTTGGGGAAGTCAATCGTGAAGATGAGTAACTCGGCACCATTCACATAGCCGGGTGTTTGTGTCTTGCCAAAGTCGGATTGAGCGATATTCCTAACGGGTCATGGTATGTGCATCAAGGGTTTGATGCATCTCAAGAAATTGATGATTGCTGATTTCCTAGGCTTCGGTTATTGTGCACCTCTGTCCATGCATCCCAAAAAGTAAAGTAAAAAGAAAAAGTGTGAAATAAGCAAAGCTTATTGGTGGAAGGTGTTGCAAGTCAAAGTAAAAGTGAAGTTCATCCTTTTCCCGGATTCTAGCACCACATTACCTTACATACATCCCTACCCTACACGTTTCTTGACCTTTTCTTTTGGGAAGCCCTTGAGAACTTGAGCTAGTTGATTGACTTAGTGGTTTAAACTGGATTATACATGATTAATTTTGATAATTATGACTTATTATGCATTCTATGGTTTTATGCAAAGATGAACAACTTTTCTATATTTATAAAATGTTTTGATCATATTTTTATTTTAAATTCCATGAAGTATTCTCTTAGAGTGATCTATGATTATAACACACCATAAAAATGTTTTTGAAAAGACTTTTTATGACTATTAATCCATTCTATCTTGTCTTCTATATGCGGAACTTGCTTGGGAACAAGCAAGGGCTAAGTATGGGGTATTTTGATAGCATGAATTATAGTCTATATTTTGGGGTTTGTTTGGACGTTTTATCTTCAATAATTTGCATGTTAGCATGTATAATAAGTGATTATATTACCATTTCATCTACCTTTGTGGGAATCGAGGTCTACACCTAGTTTTGTTGTAATTGTAGGTAAAATGGCACGTTTTGCATCAAAAAGGAACAAAAGGAGCTATGGAGTCATTGGAGCTACATTCAAGAACATAAGGAACCATCCAGGAAGCATAGCCATGGATTAAGATTCACTTTGGACCAGTTTTGAGAGATTTCACATTCAGTTATGACTCACCTCGGTTGACCAGAGATTCATCTCGACCGAGGTGATCCAGAAACACCGACTCGACCGAGGCGAACACCTAGGACGTGGCGAAAATATTTTATTCTTGGCGGAGATCTTTTATCTTTGGAAGGTGATCTTATATTTTTGGGCTTGGCTCCTGGAAGGAAGAAGATCTTATATTTTACCTATTTTTATGGGAAAAGATCTTTCTAAGATATATTATCTTTGGAGGGTTATTTTCCTATAAAAAGGGTTGGATTTCCCACAAATCAGGGATCCGCTATCATATCACATACATCTTGCTTACGAGGAGATCTCGCATACATCGCAGCAGCCATACTCCAGTTGGGAGTTTCGAAGAACCTTTTTGAAGGTTGAAGGAAGATTGAAGATCATAGCTTTTATAGCTTTTTGGAGGGTTTTGTAAGATTGTCTTTAATTCCCTTCCTTGTTGTCTTGTCTTGTTGGATTTATATCCAAGGAACGCTTTTGTTGTGATATTTGATTCAGTTATTGAAGTCTTTTCCATTAAATTCTTCTTGTTCAAATATTCACCTTCTTCCTATATATTTAATACTTTCATAATGATGATGAGTGGCTAATTTCCTTGTGTGATTCTAGGGTGATTGGCTGAAGGTTGTGGAAAAAACAATGATAGAATAGTCTTAGATTCCAGTAGGACCCTGAAAGTTCGAGTCTTTAACCTTAACCCTAAGCATCTCGCTCAATCGATGAACATCTCGGCCGGGGTGGAATTTGGCTGACCGAGGTGACTTGTCTGATCCTAAACTGAGAGTTAAGTGTTAGAGTTTGCCAAATCCTATTCTTATTACACCTTTCCTGGTTCAAAGCAAGCTTAGGATGAGACTTACCCGGTAATTCCTTAGTTTGTATACCAACGATCATAAGTGTAGGTAATAAAGGTTTATCCTTTGTTGGGGTTTGATTGTGCTTTCATCCCATCTTTGTGAGTTAGCCTGAGACTTACCCGGTAAAGGTTGATTCTATTCCCTTAGATGGTGTGTTAGTTTGAGGTTATAGTTCTTTATCTTAATTCCTTGAGACTTACCCGGTAATAGGAGTTACGGTTTAGGATTAGTGAGTAGTGAGACTTACCCGGTGATCTAGTCCACTTTAGTAGCACCTTCCCCTTGCAAAAATCTCAGCTTTGTCCGCTTATCTTTAGATCTTGAGTTGGAACCACAACTAGAAGCTTTAATCCCTAGAATTGCATGTTTGCTTTATTGACTTCTTATTCATCTTTGATTGTGTTAATTGCTCTTTGTGGTTAGTATTTACGAAGCTTACCGTTATCGACTTTGTTTCACCGAGTCCCTGTGATCGACCCCTGGAATTTCTTGCTTTTTACTACAATTGACCCGTACACTGCGGGTTCGCATCCTTGTTTTAAGCTTAAGTCTAGGGTTATAAATTTAAAGCTTGCACACACCGTTTGGAGCGAACAAGTTTTTGGCGCCGTTGCCGGGGACTTGGTCTAGACCGAGCCGGTACGGTTTGCTCTTGGGGCACTTGCCCCCGTGTCATCTAACCACTCTACTTGAGTGACTTTTGCAGGTTCTTTCTTAGGTATATGCGAAGAACCCGCACTGGGAAGGAAATCGTTCCTTACGATCCCGAACCAGAAAAGACATACAAGCGACGCTTAAGAGAAGCGAAGATGGCCCAACAAGACAACCGCGATCTTGAGGCCGATTTGAAAGAGGCGTTAGAACTGCTACGCCTCAGCAAGGAAGAACTAAGGCGAGAGAAGGAAGAAACTCGCACCAAAACTGAAGCAATCGAAGCAGAAATGGCCGTCATACGAGACCAGATTTTACTTCGACCGAGGGACAACCCAGTTCCCGATGCTGGACCGAGGCAGGTTCCAGTTGCTGACCCTCGACCGAGGCAGGTTCCAGTACCAGACGCCCCGGCCGAGATACATCCACCTCGGATGCCAGTCCGAGATGTTCTTCTTGCAGGAATCCCACAAACCCTAGGTCAAAGGATGGACCCTAATCAACAACTGAGGCGTCCAGGAGTCAACCTAGGAGATCCAGCGGACGATGACTACGAACTTCGACCGCAAGTTCTATCCATGATTCGCCAATGCCAATTCGGAGGGATGGAGAAGGAATCACCACATCAACATCTTCAAAACTACGAGATCTTGATGGAAACCTTGCGACCTTCCAGAATTGAAAATAACAACTACAAGCTAAGACCTTTTTACTTTTCTTTAAAAGATAGAGCTCTTACTTGGTATCAATCTCTTCCTCCAGGAAAAATCAGCACATGGGAGGAGATGACTACGGAATTCTTGACCAAATTCTTTCCCCCTTCAAAGACAGCTGAAATGAGAGGGAAGATCAATGCTTTCATTATGAAAGACAAGGAGAGCTTGTCCAAATCATGGGAGCGGTTCAAGGACATCCTTTTGGATTGCCCACATCATGGGATTCCAAAAATCGAGTTGTTGGAGATCTACTTCAAAGGACTGGACGGAAGCACCCAGTTCAATCTCCAACTACTCTCCGCCGGTACCTTCATGGACATGGCGATTGACGAGGCTTGGGACTTCATTGAGAAGCAAGCCTTGCACATGGAGAAATATACCCACCAAGGAGCTGAAGGTGGAGTTAAAAGAGTCAACTTTCAAGAGACTCAATCCAACAACAATCAACTCACGTCTTTGAAGAATGACGTGAAGCAATTGAAGAAACTCTTGGTTGCTCAAACCAAGAAGGAAGAGCAAGGACAAAGGAACAACAACAATGGATACCGTAACAACAACAACGGTTCCCGGAACAACAACAACAACAATAGAGGGTCCAATAGCAACAATTGGAGGACGAACAATCAAAGCAACCAGAATCCTGGTAACAATTATTCTAACTCCAACTCTAATAATTCCTCTAACCCTTTCCTCTCTTCCCCTTCTTCTTCTTCTACTCCATTGAAGAGCCAGGGGCAAGGATCAAGTTCGTCTCAGCCGGAAAAGAAAGACGCAGTTCTGGAGGCTATCTTGATCAAGCTTAGTGCTATGGAGACTTCTATGACTTCATTTTCGAGGGCCCAAAAGTCCTTCGAACAAAAACTTGCAAGTAGGGCGAATGAAGCGCCAAGAGATCCAGGGAAGCTTCCAGCAAAGACGGAAAGCAACCCTAAGGGCCAGTGCATGGCCATAACGACGAGGAGTGGACTCAAAACTGCAAATCCAGTACCTCGTTCGATGCAGACCACCTCGGTCCAGATCCAGTCGAAGAACACCTCGACCGAGATGCCAACCGAGGCGGAGCAACAGAAAGCGGAGGGGAAAACTGAAGTTTATGTTCCACCTCCTGCATACAAACCACCACTTCCATTCCCCCAGTCAAGGGCCAGAGCACATCTAGACAAGCACTTTGGTAAGTTCTTTGACTTGATGAATAAGCTGCATATTAACATTCCTTTCCTTGATGCTATTCTAGGAATGCCCGCCTATGGGAAGTTCTTAAAGGAGATCCTATCAAGGAAAAGGAAATTTGAAGACTTTGGTGAAGTTAGGATGACATCTAAATCCTCGGAGCTTATTAAGATCGTGAAGGAGAAGATGCCACCTAAATTAAGAGATCCCGGCTCATTTAGCATTCCCATTCAAGTTGGGGATGTCACTTGTGAAGCCCTTTGTGATCTAGGAGCCAGCGTGAGCATCATCCTGCTGGAGCTATGTATGAAGATCGGACTTGGAGAGCCCAAGCCGGTCAAGATTCGACTTTATATGCCGGATCGCTCCATCACCCATCCCGTGGGCATCTTGGAGGACGTTCCGGTCAAGTTAGGTAACTTCAATCTACCTATAGACTTTGTCGTACTTGACATTCCCGCAGATTATCCTGTTCCTATTATTCTCGGGAGGCCATTTCTAGCAACTTCGGGTTGCAATGTGGATTGCAAGAACGCCAAGTTGAAATTCAACATTGGTGGCGATGAGGTGGAGTTCGCACTACTTGCCGCCATGAAAGGGGAGCAGCTAACTGATGATATCTTCAACATCTACGATGAAGAAGAGTCAAGAGAATTGGTGAGCTCTATCCTTATTAACGATCCACTCGAAAGAGTTATAAGTTTTAGTTTAATAGAGGAAGGTATAGATGCTTCTTGTGATGCAGATATACGGAGCTTAAAGGCACTGGAAGAGGATCCAGGAGCTAAAACTGAGAAGCTAATCCAGGAGACGAAGATCTCCAATTTCGGTTCCAGTTGCAGTACCTCGACCGAGGCACTTCCTGGACTGAGCGAGGCGACTGAAGAACATCTCGGTCAACGCCTCTGCGCCTCGACCGAGGTCGATGGCGAGATGATGTCAACTGAGACTACTGAGAATAATAATCTTCTTACTCACTTCTCTGACATTCATCCTCAATTGGTGGAACATTTCATCCACCAACTTTCTGATAAAAACGGACCTTGGTATGTTGATATTGTAAATTATCTTGTTTGCCAGGAAACACCGCCCGGATTGACGTACTCTCAAAAGAAGAGATTCTTCAAGGAAGTACGACATTATTACTGGGATGAGCCGCTGCTATTCAAGTGCGGACCGGATGGGATGCTTCGAAGATGCATTCCGGAAGATGAGGTTAATAGCGTTATACGGCATTGCCATTCGCTTCCTTGTGGAGGACATGCTAGCACCGATAAAACATGCACTAAGGTATTGCGTTCCGGTTTCTTCTGGCCTACATTATTTAAAGATGTACAAGCTTTTGTTGTCTCTTGTGATGCATGCCAAAGAACAGGAAATTTATCAAGGAGGAACGAGATGCCACTTAATAACATCCAAGAGGTGGAAATCTTCGATGTATGGGGGATTGACTTCATGGGACCTTTCCCATCCTCCGGAGGAAACCTCTATATCCTTCTTGCGGTTGATTACGTCTCTAGATGGGTTGAAGTCATTGCCTCTCCCACTAATGATGCCAAGGTGGTTGTGAAGTTCCTAAACAGGACTATCTTTCCACGGTTTGGAACTCCGCGCATCATCATCAGCGATGGAGGAACGCATTTCATCAACCGGAAGTTCAAGGCATTTCTATCGAAGTATGGGGTAACCCACAAGGTATCAACTGCTTATCACCCTCAAACTAGTGGACAGGTCGAGATCTCGAATAGAGAAATCAAAGCAATTTTGGAGAAGACCGTCTCTAGAACGAGGAAGGATTGGTCCATGAAATTGGACGATGCTCTTTGGGCGTACAGGACCGCATTTAAGACTCCCATAGGTACCACCCCTTACAATTTGGTATATGGGAAGTCTTGTCATTTGCCCGTCGAATTGGAACACAAAGCGTATTGGGCGATCAAAAGGTTGAATTTCGACATTAAGGAGGCCGGCGAGAAGCAACTATTGGAACTCAACGAGCTGGAGGAGCTGCGGTTGAACGCTTATTCTTGGCGGAGATCTTTTATCTTTGGAAGGTGATCTTATATTTTTGGGCTTGGCTCCTGGAAGAAAGAAGATCTTATATTTTACCTATTTTTATGGGAAAAAATCTTTCTAAGATATATTATCTTTGGAGGGTTATTTTCCTATAAAAAGGGTTGGATTTCCCACAAATCAGGGATCCGCTATCATATCACATACATCTTGCTTACGAGGAGATCTCGCATACATCGCAGCAGCCATACTCCAGTTGGGAGTTTCGAAGAACCTTTTTGAAGGTTGAAGGAAGATTGAAGATCATAGCTTTTATAGCTTTTTGGAGGGTTTTGTAAGATTGTCTTTAATTCCCTTCCTTGTTGTCTTGCCTTGTTGGATTTATATCCAAGGAACGCTTTTGTTGTGATATTTGATTCAGTTATTGAAGTCTTTTCCATTAAATTCTTCTTGTTCAAATATTCACCTTCTTCCTATATATTTAATACTTTCATAATGATGATGAGTGGCTAATTTCCTTGTGTGATTCTAGGGTGATTGGCTGAAGGTTGTGGAAAAAACAATGATAGAATAGTCTTAGATTCCAGTAGGACCCTGAAAGTTCGAGTCTTTAACCTTAACCCTAAGCATCTCGCTCAGTCGATGAACATCTCGGCCGGGGTGGAATTTGGCTGACCGAGGTGACTTGTCTGATCCTAAACTGAGAGTTAAGTGTTAGAGTTTGCCAAATCCTATTCTTATTACACCTTTCCTGGTTCAAAGCAAGCTTAGGATGAGACTTACCCGGTAATTCCTTAGTTTGTATACCAACGATCATAAGTGTAGGTAATAAAGGTTTATCCTTTGTTGGAGTTTGAGTGTGCTTTCATCCCATCTTTGTGAGTTAGCCTGAGACTTACCCGGTAAAGGTTGATTCTATTCCCTTAGATGGTGTGTTAGTTTGAGGTTATAGTTCTTTATCTTAATTCCTTGAGACTTACCCGGTAATAGGAGTTACGGTTTAGGATTAGTGAGTAGTGAGACTTACCCGGTGATCTAGTCCACTTTAGTAGCACCTTCCCCTTGCAAAAATCTCATCTTTGTCCGCTTATCTTTAGATCTTGAGTTGGAACCACAACTAGAAGCTTTAATCCCTAGAATTGCATGTTTGCTTTATTGACTTCTTATTCATCTTTGATTGTGTTAATTGCTCTTTGTGGTTAGTATTTACGAAGCTTACCGTTATCGACTTTGTTTCACCGAGTCCCTGTGATCGACCCCTGGAATTTCTTGCTTTTTACTACGATTGACCCGTACACTGCGGGTTCGCATCCTTGTTTTAAGCTTAAGTCTAGGGTTATAAATTTAAAGCTTGCACACACCGTTTGGAGCGAACACTAACATAGTGTAATACTTCATCTTGAGACTGTAATCTTGGTGTTATTAGAATATAATTATTTTAGTTTATAGTAGTTTGCACTCCGAGTCTCGATCATACAACTCCTACTTGAACGAACAAAACATAATATATATACACACAATAAACTTACCTATACTTTGACATATTGGATAAGGTGATGTGTTAATCAACCAATTTACGATGTACATTTTGCTATGTACATTGTAAATTGGTTGACAATAAGTCCATCTTTCATAATAAAATTATGAAAAAGCTAACCCAATTTATGATGTACATTTTGTGATGCAAGTTACTTGAACCAGCTGAGGTTGCTGAGTAGCTAACAGCATGCTTGCACATGGTGCAAATTTTATATGTCCAGCTTATTACATTTGAGCAACTTATTTATGAAAAATCTAACCCATTTTACAATGTACATTTGCGGGAATAATATGGCGACGAGATAGTTGTGACTCATGACAAATACGGGGGCGGAGAATTCTTCGATGGGAACGAATATCCGACTTAGATGGAGAATTTTGCAGGGAAAACCTATTAAACTTTAAAATGGGGAAAATTAAATGGGGACGGGATTCCCCAATGGGAGCGAATATCCGAAGGTACGGGGATGAGGACAATTTTCAATACCCGAACGGGTATGAGGATGGAGACGGGGGCATTATACTAAATGGAGATAAGGATGAATATGGTACTCTCCGACCCAAATCTGACCAATTGACACCCCTAATCATGTCACGTCAATTTTGTTAAAAAACAAACAAATCTACTTGTCTATCAATCAAAATTAACAAATTGATCTACTATAATTCGATTTTGTTGAGAAAATCTCATGCAAATCTTCTAACCAAATACCATTGAGAAAATCTCACGTCAATTTTACACATTTTTTCAAAATTTAAAACTAAATCAAACTTTGCTCCTCTAGCTTTATTTAAGTAACCGATACCATTGAGATTTTTAATTATATTCTTTCATTTATTAAAAATTTATAAAACTCACTGATGTTAGTCATGTTAGTTAATCAAAAATATTTTTTATGCATTAATAGCCAATACATGACGAATAAAAGTGAAAATACAACTTTTTTTTAAATAAAATCCGCACAAGACCCGGACACTAAACTAGTTCATCTTTCAAATCGTACTCGATTAATTTTATATCTATCAAGTTTTATAAATTGGTTATTTATCCATTAAATTATAAAACCCTCTAACTTATATATTCAAATTGTATTGTCTCTGTAAAAAGCACACTTAAAAAGCTTATGAATCCACGAATATGAGTTATTTTACTTGACTTAATAAAGTATATTTAATAAGATTTGATGGATACATATATAAATAATTGAGCAAAATTCATAGGTTTTTCTTTAAAATTATTAACGTTGTATTGTTAAGATGTGTGGATATATTGTTTCACATTGACAATATGATAATAATCGAACCTAATATATAAGCTCTAGGGCTACTCCTTATATTGTCAATTTGTGTCAAGTGCAACTAGTCCAGGATAGTTTGCACTTGAGAGCAGTGTTAAGATGTGTGGATATATTGTCCCACATTGACAATATGATAATAACTGAATCTAATATATAAGCACTAGGGTTACTCCTCCTATTGCCAATTGGATATATTAATACGTGGGGATGCACGTAAGTGAACCTTACATAAGCCTTCGGTTATTATCATATTGTCAATGTGGACTATAAAATTTATCAATGAAATAATTTAACTATCAACCGAAAAAACAAATGTTCAATTTAGAAAATAAATAACAAAGAAAAAAAATCAGTTATAAATATGGGTAGTAAATGTACTCTTAGTCAAACTCCTTACCTTCTAATTTCAATTTAAAAGGTGCACAAACCTAATGAAAATAGAATATGGTCTATCTAGCCAAATTCTTTCAAAAAACAACTTAATATAATAACTAAAATATTTGTTACATTAATTAGTCCTTAAATGACATTTGGTATAACATTAATTTTTAAAACTGTGTTGTTGTGGAATTTGACATCTAGTTTATACATTAGACGTTGTATTTTCTTTTATCAGGAAAAGGAGTTCGAAACACAAGACATGTCAAATATATCGAAAGATTTATAAAAATCGTGCATGAATAGGCCATAAAAAAACTGGTTACTAGAAAAAAAACATACAAATACAAGGCATACTTAAAAGAGGTTTGAGTCATGAACATCTAATCAAAACGAAGTGCGGGATGAGAAGCCATACGGACAAAGCGGAGGAACGTAGCAAAATCAAGCCAAGTGTATAGAAAAGCTCCAAGAACTAATAACATAGACTTGAGAGTTTACTTTTTGAGCTCGAGTCTTCGAAAACCGATCACATGTCCACAACCCCTTTAAACGAAACAAATCCAATCTATCTTTTAAAACGAAGCTACATCCACCAAGAAGCATATCCAAACCGCGTGAAACAAAATTGATGCTTAAGTTTGTCAACCTATTTACCCGGTTGAATAGGATACCTTATTATCCCATACAGCAATTGAAGCCCACAATACGGTGCGATTCACGAGACTAGCCCATATACTGATAAGTAGCAACTACGCCTCACAAAGTCACAGGCCCATATGTACCCTAACAAGGTCAACTATAAAGTCAATATCTAATATCATAATATGATTGCTTAAGTTTTTTTTTAAAATAACGTATTATATCTCTTTTGTTAATTCAATATAATTCATAATTAGTATAATACCCGCACCTTGTGCGGGTTTTGAAAAAAATGAGAAAGAATATTGTGAAATAGGTTTTTTTTACATGCTTTTGTTTTGTATACTTCTCTAATCTAATCATGCGTCCACAGCGCGTCACGTCATCAACCCGTGCTCTGTTTTAATAAGTATAATAGATTTGGTTTCTATAAAATTATTATTTTAATAATAAAAGATTTTATGGTTTAAACAATAGTGTAAAAAAATAAAGATTTATTGGCTTTAATTGTGGGAGCTCAATTTCAAAAATTCTGCGTCTACGGCGCGCCACGTCATCAACCCATCCTCTGTTTTAGTAAGTATAATAGATTTGATTTGGTCGAACGTTCTTAGTTAGACTTGCTGTATAAGCGAAGATACTCAAACTTGATGCGAATTCAAATGAAGTTGATTCACTTCTTTTTTAAACAAGACATAAACACATTTTATATGCGATTAAAATTTTCGCTTGATTATACTATACTACACACAAGTTTATATTGATATTTATAAGAATTACTTAAATTGCCCATATTATTATTTTTTTTAGAACAATTCAGCTTTGAACGACGTGTCATGAAAGTTGTGATCATTCTTCCGTTATGGTCCTAAAGTTAAGATACCGCCAACCCACACTCCTTCACTGCTCGATCTGAAAGAGCCACCAACATTCAGCTTTGTCCATGCTTAGGGCTCATGGCATTCCAGGTTTCACACCCTCTCTTCACTACATTCTCATATTCAACGGTCCGCTGCCTAATAAACTTCACTCTATCCTCGGGGATTTCTCTACCATTTCCAAAATCTCTAGCGTTCCTCCATCACCATAACCACCATATAGCTATTGCAAAATGCAAATGCCGTCCTCCGTTCTTTGTTTTTGCTTAGGTTCAGTTCAATAGTCGGTCACTGTCTTGCCCATTTTCTCATCCCCAACAATGACTAGACTAGGGCAATATCCTCCACTGATCTGTCCGTCACCAATAGGTGGTTCCAAACTAACGTTCTAGAGCCATCACAATAGCAACTCTTATGCCTTTTCGCAGTGTGTTGCTAGCCTTAGTGATTCCATTCCATTCCACAGGTTCACCAAATTTGTAAGTATACATTTTACTAAGAAGAATCCATCAAATTTATATGAACAAAATCAATTCCCGATTCTTCAATATTATCGTTTAACGATCGTTGGTTATTAAAAATAACAAACTAACGATTGTTACCTTGTAACAATCGTCACCTCCCCCATGTAACGATCTTTACAAATAAAATAATAACAAATGATAACCAACATAATTGAATATATTTGACAGTACTAGTGACTCAACCAAATTTTTAAAAAAATGGAGAACACCGTGTTTATAAAATAATGTTCATCCAATTGCATTTTCAAAAGACATTAGTACTCGTTGAAACTCTACTTAAAATCTACTTGGTCAATCTCTTCGTTACAAAGATCTTTTACAATCATTTTTCGCACAAAACATTTCGTGGTCTATGTTAGATGATGAAACTATTTGAAAAACTTGTTATGTTATTTGTAATATTTTAAAAGTTTTTAGTGATTCAACTAATATGACGAGTTATGTTTACACTCCACTCCCACTTCTTGTAGCTTATTAGAGATAGCCGTAAATGTTGTCAAGTCTTTACAAACCGGTTTTACTTATCCAACACTTATTAATGTTATAACCGACATGAAATTAAAATGCCTAAAATATTACACCGATATTCCCTTAGTTTATCTTATATTCGTCGTTTTTTATCCTAGGCTTAAAGTTGATGGTGTTACCGAATTGTTGGGTGTTTATTATGAGTGTTTAGGTTTAGGTTCTTCTACAAACACTTCTACCATTATTCATGAAGTTCGTGTTGAAATTAATAAATTGTTTTCTTCCTTTGTAACAAGTGCGGCTAGTTCTTCCGCCGAACCAACTCTTCTTCTTCTTCTTCTTCTTCTTCTTCTTCTTCTTCTTCTTTCAAAAGCTAAACAAACTTTAGCTAAAAGAACAAAAACACTATGACATTCATCCGCAAGTATGGAATTTCAAAATTATATAACATGTTTTAGTTTTGACATTGAAAGTTTTGAAATTTTGGAATGATGGAAGAGGTTAGCCCCGAAGTATCCAACATTGATCAAGATCGTGCAACAACTCATGGTTGTGCCCGCATCAAAGGTTATCGTGGAGCAAGCTTTTATCCAAGGAGAGAACATACTAAGTTACAAGAGAAGTCAATTGAATCCCGAGAAATAGGCACAAGTATGCATTCAAGATTGGATAAGGGCGGAGAAGCGGAAACAACGGAATGCCCCGGTTTATGACTAAAGATCGAATTCCAACTCCGATGATCCAGGCACCACTTCCGAGTCCGAGGTGGAAAGGTAAGGGGGTAACGAAAATAACTCGGAAGTCCAACAAAAGGTAAGAAATGGTAAGAGAACTATGTGGGATTTGATTCCTTTTAACCCCGAGAGGATACGTAGGCAACAGGGAAACCGGTTCAAGCCCTTTCCTTTTTTATTTAAACTAAATTACTATGTGAATAAAACCGAGAGGAATCTCGGTTTTTTTAAATTAAAACGGTACTAAACCAGAGGTTTAGGTAAGCCACCGGTTTCTCTTCGGCTAGTTTAGGTTTAGGTTTGACTTTGGGCCAAACCTATACCGGCAGTTCCTAAACCGGTAGTTTAGATTTAGAACCCAAGTCTATTGTGGCTCTTCAATTTTTTTTTTATCTAAACCAATTATAAACACCACTTATTTCAAAGTTAAATTAGGTAAAAATAAAACATTTTGAAAAGAAACATAAACTTGTTGACATTCATTCAGTAATTCACATAAATAGTCACCATTGATCCATCATAGAGTTCAACAGGCCCCTTGGATAAAGGGATACTTAGCCACACATAGGGCAAAGAGATAAATCACATGAAAAGAATAGCCGTTGAATATAATAAAACTCAAACCATGAATATAACAATATCGCAAAAGAAATCTAACGGCTAGGGTTTTGAGGTAAAGTCTGACTATTTGTAATCATCTGGTCCGATTATGATACTCTAGAAATCTAGAAATGGGAAATATGTAGAGAAAATCTAGGGCCAAGACGCATACAATAATATTTGCAAAAAGATAAGAAAATAGGTCAAAGAACAATGTTGTCGCCTTAGTCTAGAAGGCCTAGCGAGACGGTCATGAAATGACTAAGAGACGGCATGGATAGTGTATGGCATTCCGTTTCATCTCGTATTGGTCTGAGTCTTAAAATGTCTAGGTTAGGTCTTGATTAGGAGTAATGAGCCGATCCAAATGGCTTGGTGAAACGGCATATATTATAGCCACGAAGTTTGTCTTTTGGTTAACCAATGCCCCTAGTACTTTCATGAGACTAATGAATCATCTTTTGAGACACTATATAGGGAAAGTTATTGTTGTCTACTTACTTTTATGGCATTATCATCTTTAGTAAGTCTCTTAACGAACATGTTGGTCATTTAAAGGGAAGTATTCTGAAATCTTAGGATCAAGTACTTGTATGCTAATAGAAAGAAATATGACATTTGTACTACCAAATTAAGTGATTTTCCTTGGCTTTGTATTAAGCTCAAAAGGTTTGCAAGTGGATGAGGAGAAGGCTAAGGCTATAGCCGAATGGCATATCCCCACAACAACCGGCCAAGTACGAAGCTTCCATGGACTTGCTAGCTTCTATAGGAGGTTTGTTTGGGATTTAAGCCCCTTACAGCCCCTCATGGAGATAACAAAGAATAAATATACGTTTAATGGGGAGAGGCTTAAGAGAAAGTGTTTTATGAGTTGAAACAACGACTCACAACAACCCCGTTGCTAGCCCTTCCATACTTCATCAAATCCTTTGAAGTCGAGTGTGATGCGTCTGGGATTGGCATAGGAGGCATTCTCATGCAGAAAGGTAAACCTCTTGATTTCTTTAGTGAGAAATTGAAAGGACCATGCTTAAACTACTCTACGTATGATATGGAAATTTATGCTTTGTTTAGAGTTTTTAAGACTTGGCAAAACTACTTATGGCCTAATGATTTGTCTTACATACGGATCATGCATCTTTAAGACATTTTAGAAGCCATGATAAACTTGATCGGATACATGGTAGATGGATAGAGTTCATCGAAACATTTCTTTATACAATCAAGAATAAACGAGGAAAAGATAATGTAATTGTCTATGTTCTTTCAAGGAGATATACCTTAATCACTACACTAGACTCTAAGGTGTTAGGTTTTGCTTAAATTAAAGAGTTGTATGCTATTGATGATCGTTTTAGTGATATCTATAATAAGTTGTGTGCTAAAAGGATCTAGTGATAAATTCGATTTATTTGATGTATTCTTGTTTTGGATTGACAAAGTATGCCTTCCTAGATGTTCTCTTACAATTTTGCTTGTTGAGGAAGCACATAAGGGAGGTTTAATGAGACATTTTGAAAGGGAAAAGACATATCACATGTTGCATACATATTTTTATCGGCCACGCATGCTTAAGGATGTAGAACACTTGCTTAAAAGATGTTTAGAGTGTTTAAAGCCTAAAAGCAAACATCAAACTCACGGCTTGTATACACCTTTTCCGATTCCTCAAAGCCCTTGGATAGACATAAGCATGGTTTTTATTGTTGGATTACCAAGGACTGAGAGAGGCATATATTCTATACTTGTGGTTATAGATAGATTTTCTAAAATGACACATTTAATGCCTTGCAATTAGATGGATGATGCAAATATTTCTTTAGGGAAAATTTAAGGATATATGGGATACTTAGGACTATTGTTAGTGATAGAGATGCTAGGTTTTTAAGTTATTTTTAGACACTTTGGGAAAAGGTAGGAACTAGATTGTTATTTTCTACTTCTAGACATCCTCAAACGGATCGTCAAATCGAGATAACCAATAGGACTTAATGGACTATTTTGAGGACCATAGGTTCATAGTTAAAAAGAATCTTAAGAGTTGGGAAGATATTCTACCACAAGTTGAGTTTGATTATAATATAAGATCAAAGGGGGTCCGTTTGTTCTTATACCGTTGTCTTCCAAGGAGAGAGTAGATTTTAGTGCAAAAAAAACAGGTGGATCATATCAAGGCCATACATGATCGGTTTAGAGGAGAAATCAGCCAAGACATTCGCATAAAAGAATAAAGGAAGGCGGGAAATGCTCTATGAACCGGGATATATGGTGTGGTTGCACTTGCGAAAGGATATATTTCTGGAGAAGAGGAAAATCAAGCTTTCCCCATGAGAAGATGTCCCTTCTAAGGTGCTTTAAAAGGTTGGAAATAATGTTTATGTTTTGGAGCTTCCGGAAGAGTATGCGGTTAGCACTACATTCAATGTAGGTAACCTTAGTCATTTCTATCTCTTGGAAGTAATGGAGATTCGAGGACGAATCCTTTGCAAGAAGGGCATATTGATGAGGTGACATCACCTTCACCATTACTACCATCATTTAGTAGTCCTCATGAGCCCAAGATTGAAAGAAGTATCACAAGGGCTAGAGCTAAGGAACTAGAGGCAAGAGCTAAGGAGCTAGATGATCGACATGATGTTGCTGATTGCATCTAACGAGTCATCCATGACCTTAGATGCCTCCATGGTAACCTTACGTCCATCTCGTCTATGGGAGAGAGTCATGTTGATACATTCTATGCACACGTCAAGGAGGAAGGAGCCTTATGTAGCCCATGTACATGTAGAAGAGGCTAGCCATGCCAACACGTGAAGGATGAATGTCTAGGCGTGTAACAAGTATAAATGATATACTTTTAACCATTTTAATGCTTTTTGTCGTTTAATACATTTTAATACGTTTTTTAAGAACTTTAGATGTAGAAAGCCTTATATGCTTATTTTAGTTTTTAAGACTTCAAGTGGTTTTGTTTAATTTGTTTAAAATAGTTTTCCTTTTCTTTTAAAAGCTTATAGGACATATATAAGCTTTTTTTTTGTTAAAGGTAAATTCATAGAAAAAAGGGAATAGTATGACCAGGTATGTTAAGACCTCATCATACTAAAGTAACAAAGTTTATGTACAAGCCTACGGCATGTGGTCTACGGCCCAAAAACAGGCATATACATAGTATTTCAGATAGACATGCAATCCTCCATGACATACCAACACCCTGAAACCAATAAGTCATGAGAATACATATGGACCTAGCACAACTCATGAGACTCGTTCACCTTCGGTAAGACCATCAGCAAACAAAGACACTCACAAGCCAAACAAGTGCCCAAATCTCGGGTCAATGGCCTGACCACCTTCGGCAAAACTATAAGCAGCCTAGATCCATACCTAGTACACAAATAGCTAAATACATCAAAGTATGGACCGGAGTACAACTCTAATAAAGATCAACTACTAATGTGTAATCCTCTCTGTAGCTCTACCTCCATCTACATTGGGAAAAGCCTCATGCTGCTGAGTGTATACATGGGTCCTAATCATCCTCGCAAGGATATCTATCGAAATTTTGTTCTAGTCAAACATCAAGGCATTCCTAGAATACCAAAGGTAGTAAACCGTGGTAGAAAATGCATAGATCTTGGACCTGCTCGTCCAACTCCTACCATGCTTAAGCTCTTTAGATTAATCACGAGTGACAATCATCCATTTATTGTATTGACATTTTACGTAAAAGCAATCCAAAGAGAGGTTATTTGGAGAGCAAACACCATTGTTGACGTTTCAAGCTTGAGTTGTCTTGCATTGTGTCAATCTTCTCTAAGATTGGTGCTTAGAAGCTCCATTAGGCATCCGCTTCGTGCTTCTCAATTTTAATTGTTGAGATTGTGTGGAGGAATTGTACAAGGAGGGGTATTGGTCGCGTTTGCTTGAGTTTTTTACCACCAAATCAAAGGTTCTTGCAAATCGGTCTCCGTTAATTCTTTCTTCTATAACCATCGTCATCAACCAATGTCCATCACCATTACTCATGTCCTTCTTATCCCACATCCACGACTGCAATTTCAAGGATCAACTACAACGTCCAACTAGTTTGAGATGTTATCTTGTCTAGATTGAAAAAGTACGGATCATCGATAACTGTATCACTTTCCATCTACTTCTTTGTTGGATGATACCGTGGGATACAATCTCAGTTATGTGTAGCGTAGCATTCTTAATGATAAGATTCTCTTGAATGCTGGGGCATATTGACAAGTTGGTAGCGGGGCAAAATTTAGTGTTGTACGTGATAAAGGGTTGTCACGACCAACTGCGTTGAGACATATCTTTCCGATTAGGGGTATTGATTTGGATGCCCGATTGCCCGGGTAATAGGCTTTATTGATTGAGACACTAGAATCTGGATGCAGGATCACTTGTGGCAAGTTTTCAACGAATATGATGCCTCGGCCATTGAAGCAATTCTTTTACTGTTATCGTCTGTCCTGGATAAGCTAGTGTGGTTTTATGGTCATAATAGTGCCTTTACAGTCAAACTATGCTATAAGTTTTATGGTCATAATGGTGTATCCCTCCGGTGGGTTTTCTTAAGATCAATGTTGATGGTGCGGTGTCTAATGACTGTGAATGTGGTATAAGTCTTCTTGGTCGGGATGAGTTTGGTACCATTGTGTTTTCAGGGAGTCAGCGGATACAACAATTTTCAAGTGCTGTTGTACGTTGTTGAGGCAGAAGTGTAAGATTTTATTAAATTTTTATATTATTAGTGGGCTTACATATTATAATAACCAATTATATTATATGACTATATATATATTAGCGGGCTAATAAAAGTGATTCAATCGAGTAAATCCCGTACACTTTAATTAAGCGGTATGGGCTTAATGGGTGGATACCAAACTTTGGCCCAATATGCTTAATGAGATTCTATTAGGTCATTATATAAATGTTATTAGGTTATGGTTCTCAATACCTCAAATCAATCAGCAGTTTTCTATTCTCTTCCCATCAGAGAAAAAACCTAAAGAAACCCTAAGGAGGTTTGACTGAGGAAGACTGTATACCTGCGGCGCTTATTCGGATCGTAGATTCCGCACTAAGGCTTGATCCAATTGCTATTATGGAACCAGATATGCAATTCTAGATTTCTTAATAACTCTAGCATGACATTGATCCTTGCGTTTACGATTTAGGAAATTTGTTTATTCCAACAAGTGGTATCAGAGCGGGATTATCATGTTAAGTTGTTAGGTTATATTCATTGTTCGATGTACTTCAGTTTTACACGCAGGTTTACATAAACTATATGTGTTACTGTTGTTCTTTTTTTTTTTTGATGTTTTTTGAAAAGCGTACTGCTTTATAGAATAACATCATTTATATATATATATATATATATATATATATATATATATATATATATATATATATATTATATACATTATAAGATTGAGTTGAAGAAAGCTACGGTACTAGACTATTTTTTCCATTACTGGCCCGTTGGACTAATGACCTGCTTAATTGTAGATGTTGGGCTGCTTACCAAAGTCCAAGAAAGGGACACAAGCATGTAGCTAGCGTAACGTGGAATGGGAACGGCAAGCGTGTCTCCTTCTCCTTCTTCCCATCGTGTCTCCTTCTTACTCTTTCAATCGGACCAGTGTCTTCTTCTCCAGTCCGCCGCGTCTCTCCATCCGTGCCCTTTTCTCCTTCTGCCAACAGAGACCTGAAAAAAGGGCTCAACGATTTATATGAAGGGTTTCGTTCTTCTCCATTACAGATGAGTTCGAAGATAGCTAGGCGGCGGGGAGATCGGTTCAGACAAGGCCACGGACGGCGAGGTAGACCCTCTCCTATTACTAGTTCATTGGCAGTGGAAAGTAATTCCCTTTCTCTTCCCATTTATTCAAATTCGAATTTTCTTGTACTGCCTGCCTGCAAATCCACTGCTAAGTTGAACTGTTTTTTTCCCCAGGGTTTGTTCGCCACTTAGCGTGCGTGCAAATAAGCTTTAAATTTATAAAACTAGAAATCAAGCAAGCGAACCCGCAGTGTACGGATCGGCGTAGTAAAGCAAGAATTCCAGAGTATCGAACACAGGGATTTGGGGGGTTAAATCCAGTTATAAATCGTCAAGCAAGTAAGTGTATGAGCTTTGCAAATGTATTGGGAAAACAGCAACCCTAAAGATCCAGGTATCTAATTGTGGCAATCGATTCAAGATATACTAAAGAACTAAGGACAAAATTAAGAGTTGCAAAGGTATACTAAGGTAAAGCAATGTACGGTGAAGTTCCAAGGCTTTATATGACTTATCTAAAGGCACTCTCTATAAAGGTTGTTGAGGCTTTAGTATAGAAAGGATCTAAAGACAAGAATTAATATCAAATACCCAAACTTGTAAACCAAGGATCAAGACTAACTAAACCGATTAAGGTTGTGACACTCGAAATCGAAGTAGAGGTTGTTGAGGCTTCACTACTACCTAGAAAAGGCAAGCCAAAACTAAGTTAAAGCAAATCTTTAACTTTGGATTAAAGTAAAAGCAAGGTTCGTGAACTAGGGAAAATTACGGGTGGATCTTGAGTTCCACGGCCGTGGAACCTCAAGAACAGGCCGTGATTCTGGCTCGTCGGCGAATCTCTCTAACTCTCAGGGTCCAATCTGTTTACGATCGATCTATCATCATCTAAGCCACAACTATTAACCCTTCACCTTAGAATTGCTAATGGGTTTTAGCCAACAACAGTCATTATGATATCAAATTCAAGATTTAGAAATATGAAAGATGAAAACCTTCGAAAACCTTCAATAAACTTCAAATCAATTTCGTATCCACAAACAAAGGTAATGATGTATATCAGATTTGGAATAACACAAACCAATCACAATCCTTGATAAGAACGAAGAGCGGGATGTCAATCCGTCTTCTAATCAAACCTAAGGACAAAGCGTAACTTCCAAATCTCCAAGCCTTTGCAAATCTCCGTTGCAAAATGGCAATCTCCGCACGTCCAACTGAAACCCTAGGCACGTGCAAGTAAGCGTAAGCGAAAGTGTCTTAAGCGAGGGTGTAAAGCGAGCTCTAAGCGCGGTCCTCAATTTCTCCCTCCTCCAGTCCTTTTATAGGGAAGGATAGAAGTAACCCTTCAGCCCATTGTGTAAAAGATCATGACTTTAATTTGTACGTCAAAAGATCGCCTAAATCACGCTCAGAGAGGGTTCCACGCCCGTGGTTTAGAGCGTAGATTCCATCACGGTTCTTCACAACTTCCACGACCGTACTTTATACCGTGTAACTCTCTAGAATGCTCCACGCTCATGTTGCCAAGTTCCACGGCCGTGGTTTAGAGCGTGGACTCCATTACGGCCGTAATTTAGAGCGTGGAAGCATAGGTTGCTCGTATTTCCCTTTGTTTTGCGCCATTCCTCATCCTAGCATCTTCCTTAGCTCCTTTGTGGTGTCCTCAATCCTTGAATATGCTCAATCCATCTCCATCCTCTCTTAATTCGTACGGTTTTAGCTCTTATTTGCCTACAATCAACACAAAAAGCTTATGTAGACCTCTATATCGACAATATAGATAAACTAGCTCCTTCAATGCTTCATCAATGAACACTAATATGGATGAAATACATCTAGAAAATGTGCCTAAAATATCACAATATTTCATGCTAACAAAATACCCCATACTTGCCACTTCCTTGTCCCCAAGCAAGGTCTTTCAAAAGCTTTAAAAACTCAAGTTAGGATGAAATATGGATACACTCTCAAGAACAAAACGTCTTTTAGATGAATGTGCTTCCTAGTCAATAGATCATTCTCAAACCTTGCTTCATTCGTTCATAAGACTCTCATATACATAATCAGAGAGTAAAGAGTAAAGAAAACTCATGAATTGATCAAACTTTCATGTAAACATCATAACCCTCAAACATTATCAAAATCAATCATAAGAAACTTCAATTTAGATCACCAAGTCATATAGCATTCTCTTGATCTTAAGGACTTTCAAGTAAGGTCTAGAATGCGGAAAGAGAGAGGAAATTATAAGGAATTGTGGTGCATGAATCCGAGAAAGTGGATAATCAACTCTTTTCTTTTTCTCTTGCGGTTTTGCAACACTTTCAACTTAGAGCTTTGCTCTCTTCTTTTCACATTATTTTTCGACTTTAATTTTGGAGTTATGGACAAAGGTGCATAAAAACCGAAGCCTAGGAGATTGGCGGTTCTCAATTTTGCGAGATGCCTCAAACCCTTGATGCACATACCATAATCCGCTAGGAATATCGCTCAATCCGACTTTGGCAAGACACAAACACCCGGCTATATGAATGGTGCCGAGTTACTCATCGTCATGATTGACTTCCCCAAACCTATAAGTTCTTTCTATTCTTTGAATGCAAAATTTTGCTTTCATGGCCCTCCCACATCAAACATGCCAAATATCAACTCCTCCAAATTCTCGGATAGGTAAAGGAGGCCATTATTTCATTGAGGGGCTAGATGATCAAAGAAAGAAGAAAGAAAATCGAATTGCCTTAATCATTTCAACAAGAGGTATAAGAACTTGTCATGTGATTTCAACCTTGATTTCTCAATATGATTTAGGTAACATTCTTCACATTATGAAACTTGCAAAAGAGGGATAATTAACTCATTCAATTCCTTTTCAATTCACTATTTGTTTAAGCATGCGATTGTCATCAAAACTCAATTCACAAGTAGTGATTATCATAGAAGTCATCTCTATCCTTAGAAGCACAAAATTTTTCAAAATTTTTCGATTTTTATGGGTTTTTCAAAAGCTTTTTCATGCAATGCGATAATGAAACGTGTAACAATGGAATGAAACATGCAAGGTGTTCTCAATCAAAGCAAGCAAAGTGAGTAGAGTTATTACAAACGAATAGTCACACCCCACCCCATACTTGAGACAAACATTGTCCCTAATGTTCAAAAAGAAAATAAGGAAAAGAAAGAAAGAAAAAGAACTCACAAGACGGTGGTGGAGCGGCTAAAGCGGTAGATCGTCCAAGGTCATCACTGAGGTGCCGGTGGTGGTGGAAACAGGAAGAAGCTGGGATCATAGTTCCGCCCAAACTACTGGCGGTAAATATCTCTCATCATGCGGTCAAGATTGTCGGCTCGTGCATCCCTAGCATCTGCACGGATATCCAAGGCTCCGACCCTACTGGAAAGATCGGTGACCCACTGTGGCAGCTACTCATACCATCCGGGCGGCTGGCTATACCATGCTGGTGCGTCTGACGATGCTGGTGCAGGTGGTGGCTGGGCATGCCAAGGTGGTGGAGCTCCCATCCACTCCGGCTGAGTGTTGTACCATGTAGGAGGGTCCGCCATCCAAGTCGGTCTCTCGCTCACACTAGCACGACGAGAGGAAGAACCAGAAGCTCTAGCGGGGCGGGGAGAGTGTCTAGGAAGGTCAGGAACTGCGTCTGGCTGATCCGGAAAGGTGCCAAAATCATGCTCATCTCCTCCTCCCTCAAACTCATCATCCCCTCTCATCTCCTCCTCATCTACAACCGGTGGCTCAGGTGGAACGTAAGGAGGGGCTACTAATCTGTTCGCATGCATGGCAGCGAACGTCTCCTTCCAGTTATGGCGCCCGGCCATTATGGAATACTCGGGGATCCATGCTACTCCTCTGCCTTCTCTATCCTCCCAAGGCATGGCAGCTGTAGGTGGACCTCTATGTCTAGGAAAAATAATGCCTCTAGTCATGAGGCTCGGAAGTCCTAGAGGTCTAGCAGCTATCCTAGTGCATGCAGAAAAGTCGATCCCCAGCTGCCTAGCAATGTGGGTAACCATCCCACCATATCCTATGTTGCCAGCCCTCTTGTTCGTTAGCTTACTCATGGTAGAAGCTAAGAGGGTGGCACAGTCAGCCTGCCTGCCGTGCAACATGCAATACAACAAAAACAACTCATCTGTCTTGATCTTCTGAGGTGTCTCCGTCCTAGGGAAAAGACACTCAGAAAGCACCTGGTGAGCAATATTCAAGGCTAAATGATAAATCAACTTAGCCTTGGTATCAGCTGGTTGCCAGCGGTCCTCGCTGGCGTATACCATAGCTATGTCTTCCCAAAAGTCCTTGGCGTATACGCCACTAGGGAAGCGACCATTGAAGGTCTCATGGAACCCAAAGAAGGCTCCAAACTCAGCAATCAAGAACTCGTAGTTCTCCTCCATCAACCTGAATGATATTGTACGGTCTACATGACTATGCTCGAAGAAGGTCACAAACTCCCTAGTGATCTCCTCATATGCATCTTCCCGAATAGCGGAGAAGATGATCAACCCAGCCCTATCCAATAGCCAAGTAATGTCATTAACCACATTTAGTGGCTCTAGCTCCTTAATCAACAAGTACCTAGGTCCTATGACCGCTCGCTTCTGGATCCTCTATAAGGCATCGAGGTAATCCTTATGGATTCTAGGAATTTTAGGTGGTGGGGGTGATGGTAGTGGTGTTGGCTCTCTAGGGGGTGCATGAGAGGAGGAGGAAGCATTGCCTTTCCTCTTCTTTGTTCTATTGGACATTCTCCTAACGAGATCCATGTTTCTGTTCTAAACCACGGTCTGTTCTTCAGAAACCACGGCCGTGGAATGTCCAAAGACCGTGATTCGGTTCGCAAATTCTCAAAACTCAGCAGATTTTCACCAAATTCAACAGCAAGCAGCCCTAGACTAATTCCAATCCAATTTAAATTAGTTCTCCTAAAATTTCTTGCAAAAATTGAGACAAATCGACAAAGCAAGAGAAGAGGTGAAAAACCTAGGTTTTCGGATTTTAAAATCCGAATTCTGCCTTCTCCGGTGATTTGCCGCTCGAATCATTGCTTGGATCTTGTTGGTGATTGGATTTGCTTTAGTTTTGGCTAAAGAATCGTTCGAAACGATTAACGAACGAGAATTTGAGAGAGGGGGAAGGCAATCGGCGAAATAGGGGTGTGGAATTGGGTAATTTGGTGTGTTTTGTGAAGAAACGTGGTTTTTATAGTGACCGTAAATTTTTTCGAAAATTACGGTCACTCGGGGGTTTCCACGGCCGTGGAAATGTACAGAACCGTGGTTTTGGTGATTTTTCTCAGGCTTTTACAAATTACGGTCACTGTAGCTGTCACGGCCGTGGTTTTGGCCGTGGAAGTCTCTGTAATGTGCCAAAGTCCAAGTTTCGTCAAATTTCTTCAACCCTTTTCTTCTCCCTTTCTTTTCCACTGATCCTACATCCAAGAACACGAACATACCGGAAGGCATCGAAGGCAAAACAAAATAAAAACGTCTAAACTATTCTAATCTATGAATCAAAAACAAAAACGTAAGTGCAATACCTTGGGTTGTCTCCCAAGAAGCGTTTGTTTAAGGTCCGTAGCTAGACCATATTCGCACTTATTCGAGTGCGGTGGGCGCGAACTCTTCAGCTTGGAGTTCCGGTGAATACTTCTTGAGTCGTTGACCGTTCACCTTAAAGCTTCCGCCCTTTTCAACCCATACTTCAACTGCACCATGGGAAAAACACGTTTGATTAGAAAAGGTCCAGTCCAACGAGATTTAAGCTTACCTGGAAAGAGACGAAACCTTGAATTGAAGAGGAGAACTTGATCTCCTTCTTTGAGGTCCTTTGGGATGATATGCTTATCATGCCAACGCTTCGCTCTTTCTTTATAGATCTTGGCGTTTTCGTAGGCGTTCAAACGAAGTTCTTCAAGCTCATTGAGGTCCAAGAGACGCTTCTCTCCCACTTCCTTCATGCTGAAGTTCAACCACTTTATTGTCCAATACGCTTTATGCTTCAACTCTACCGGTAAGTGACAAGACTTCCCATACACAAGGTTGTATGGTGTTGTTCCGATGGGAGTCTTATATGCAGTCCGGTACGCCCATAATGCGTCATCTAGCTTCAAAGATCAATCCTTCCTTGTCCTTGAAACCGTCTTCTCTAGGATCCCTTTAATCTCTCGGTTTGAGATCTCCACTTGTCCACTAGTTTGTGGATGATAAGGGGTGGCGATCTTGTGAGTCACCCCATACTTAGCTAAAAGAGCTTCGAAACGTCGGGCAATGAAGTGAGAACCTCCATCACTAATGATAGTCCGTGGTGTCCCAAATCGTGGGAAGATGGTCTTGTTAAAGAACTTAACCACTACCATGACATCATTGGTGGGAGAGGCAATTGCTTCAACCCATCTCGAAACATAATCCACCGCTAAAAGTATGTATTGGTTTCCACAAGATGATGGGAAAGGTCCCATGAAGTCTACTCCCCAAACGTCAAAGATCTCTACCTCTTGGATGTTGTTAAGACGCATCTCGTTCCTCCTAGATATGTTCCCTGTTCTTTGACAAGCATCGCAGCAGAAAACAAAGGTTTGCACATCTTTAAACAAAGTAGGCCAAAAGAATCCAGATTGCAATACCTTAGCGCTAGTCTTGTTCGAACTAGCGTGTCCTCCACAAGGTAGTGAATGACAATGACGGATGACACTTTGCATCTCATCTTCCGGTACACATCGCCGAATGATGCCGTCCGGACCTCTCTTAAAAAGGAGAGGTTCGTTCCAAAAGTATTCCCGAACATCCTTAAAGAACTTCTTTCTTTGTGCTAGGATAATCCGGGTGGTAATTCCTGGCAAACCAAATAGCTAACAAAATCAGCAAACCATGGTTCGTTACCTTTGGCGATCACGTCGATGCACTCCTCTATGATGTGTAAATGCTCGTCCAGAAAGGAGTCATCTATAGGTAGATGGTCGTCTTCTAGACGTGGTAGATGACTCAAATGATCCGCAACAGAATTTTCCGAACCCTTCTTGTCACGGATCTCTAAATCGAATTCTTGTAGGAGAAGAATCCATCTAATCAGCCTTGGTTTCGCATCCTTCTTCGCAAGCAAATACCGGATCGCAGCATGATCCGTGTACACAATCACCTTAGCACCTACAAGATAAGAGCGAAACTTTTTGCATATACAATTGCTAAAAATTCCTTTTCGGTAGTGGCGTAGTTGAGTTGCGCTTCATCTAGCGTCTTGCTAGCGTAGTAAATGGCATGGGTTCGTCCTTCTTTTCTTTGCCCAAGCACATCCCCTATTGCTACGTCACTTGCGTCACACATAACCTCAAAGGGAAGATTCCAATCCGGAGGTTGGATAATCGGGGCTGAGATTAGAGCTTCCCGAATCATATTAAACGCATCTAAGCATTTCTGCGAGAAATCAAAAACTGCATCCTTCATTAATAAATTAGTGAGCGGTTTTGATATCTTGGAAAAATCCTTAATGAAATGCCTATAGAATCCAGCGTGTCCTAGAAAACTTCTTATCCCTTTCACCGAAGTTGGGGGAGGAAGCTTTTCTATTGTCTCTATCTTCGCTTTATCCACTTCAATCCCTCTACTGGAGACTAAGTGTCCTAATACAATGCCTTCTTTTACCATAAATTGACACTTATCCCAATTAAGAACTAGGTTAGTGTCTTCACACCTTTGTAACACAAGAGCAAGGTTAGAAAGACAATTGTCAAAAGAAGAACCATAAACGGAGAAGTCATCCATAAAAACCTCCATGATTTCCTCTATATATTCCGAGAAGATGGTCATCATGCACCTTTGAAAGGTGGTTGGGGCGTTGCAAAGCCCAAACGGCATCCTCCTATACGCAAACGTTCCCCACGGACATGTGAATGTGGTCTTCTCTTGATCATCCAGATGTATCAGGATCTGAAAGAAACCACTATAACCGTCAAGATAGCAAAAGTGTGAGTGTTGTGCTAACCTTTCAAGCATTTGGTCGATGAAGGGTAGTGGAAAGTGATCCTTCCTCGTTGCGTTGTTTAGCTTCCGGTAATCTATGCACATCCTCCATCCAGTTGCGGTTCGTGTGGGAATGAGTTCATTATTTTTATTGGTGATGACCGTCATTCCTCCCTTCTTCGGAACCACCTGTACGGGACTCACCCACTTGCTATCGGAGATAGGGTAGATGATACCTGCATCAAGTAGTTTAAGAATTTCCTTCTTGACAACCTCCTTCATGGTCGGATTTAACCGCCTTTGAGGTTGTTGCGAAGTTCTAAAGTCTTCTTCCATTAGGATCTTATGCATGCATAGTGAAGGTTTGATTCCTACTAAATCCTCAATAGTATACCCTAGGACTTTCCTATGTTTCTTAAGAACAACCATGAGTTTACTATGTTCATCAATACTCAAATCGGAACTAACAATTACCGGAAAGGTAGAATTAGGTCCTAGAAATGCGTACCATAGATGTGTAGGAAGTGGCTTCAATTCCATCACTATCGGAGTCTCTAATGTCTCTTGAGGAGTATCCGATGCTTCCTTAGAAGTGTCTAAGGATGTAGAAGGTGGTGGAGAAGAGTCAAGAGAAGTGGTGGAGAAGATACAATCTCCTTCAGATTCACCTAAAACTACGGCTACTCTGTTCCCTCCACGGCCGTGGTTTTGGGCGTGTAACTTACTGGAGTCCTTTGAATAGCTGATTACGGTCATGTTGGTAGATTCCACGGCCGTGGAATAGCTCGACTGGCCGTGATTTCTGACGTTTTCTGACCCATCGTAGAGTTTCTCATATTCTTCTTCATACACTTCTTTTTGCTTTTCTAAAGCTTCTACTTCCTCATTACATTCCTCTTCTTCCCCTACATCCATAATGCTCATAGAAATAACTTTTTGTAAGGGGTCTTTGAAGAGAATCGAACTTACCTCTTCTCTAGATAGCTCTTCGTCATGGATGTTGAATATATCCTCATCGAAAACTGGTTCCTTCACCAAAGAAGAGAGAACGAACTCTACCTTTTCTTCTCCTATGTCGAAGGCGAGTCTAGCGTTCTTGCAATCAACTATGCAACCGGATGTTGCAAGAAACGGTCTTCCGAGTATGATCGGGACCGGACTATCTGCAGGAATGTCAAGCACAACAAAGTCTATAGGAACATAGAACTTACCAAGCTTGACCGGAACGTCTTCAACTATACCGATGGGACGAGTTATAGATCGATCCGCCATGTATAACGTCATCTTCACCGGTTTAGGTTCGCCTAAACCGATCTTCCTGCATAAGGCAAGCGGAATGATGCTCACGCTCGCTCCTAAATCACATAATGCATCATATGTGACATCTCCCACTCCTATGGGAATACAAAATGACCCCGGATCCTTCAGCTTTGGGGGCATCTTTTCCTTCATTGTCTTGATAAGATCCGATGAGTCCGAACTCATCTTAACCTCTCCAAAATCCTCTAATTTTCTTTTGTTAGAGAGGATCTCCTTTAGGAACTTTCCATAAGTTGACATACCTACAATTGCATCAATGAAAGGTATATTAATATGTAGTTTGCTCATGAGTTCAATAAACTTACCGAATTGCTTGTCTAGACGCGCTCTTGCTCTAGATTGCGGGAATGGTAGGGGAGGTTTGAAAGCTGGAGGAGGAACGTAGATATCTTCCTTCTCCTTCCCCTTTTCTTTCTCCTTTTCGGCTGGAACTTCTACAAACTTAGGCTGCGGGTCGGTAGTTGTTACTCCGCTCCTAGTTGTGATTGCCATCACCCTTCCCTTTGGGTTATCCTCCGTCTTTCCTGGAAGTTTTCCTTGATTCCTAGGAACTTCTTCCGCATGGCTAAACATTTGGTTCTCTAAAACCTTTTGGGCTCTATCAACCTTAGTAATGTGATCATTGACCTTGATGATACGAGTCTCCAATCCTTGAAGCTTGCCCAAAATTGTTTCCAACATGGGATCGGGCTTCTCTTTCCCCGAAGTACTTTCACCATTAGATGTTTGCCCCTGGCTTTTCAAAGGAGTGCAAGAAGAGGAAGGTGGAGTTAGTGAATTTCCTGAATTGGAATAAGAATTACCGGAATTTTGTTGGTTGGGACGCCAATTGTTGTTGTTTGAACTCCTATTGTTGTTCCAATTGTTGTTCCGGTTGTTGTTGTTGTTCCAATTATTCCGGTTGTTGTTCCGGCTGTTGCGATTTGTATTCTCATTCCCGTTGTGGTTATTGTTGTTGCCCAAATAACCTACATCTTGTTCCTTTTGCTTTGGAAAGTTGGTTTTGATGGCTTCCTTCAATTCCTTAATCTCCGTATTGAGAGAAAAGATTTGAGTTTGAGCTGCTTGTGATAGCTTTGCTCCTTGTTCCACATGATTCGCCTCTACTTTCCGGTGAGAATACTTCTCTATGACTCGCGCTTGCTTCTCAATGAAGTCCCAAGCGTCATCTTCCCTCATGTCCATGAAAGGGATTGGAGCTTGAATTGTGTCTCCACATCCAGCCCCTTATAGTATATCTCCAATAGCGCCAATTTGGATATGCCATGATGTGGGCAATCCAATAGCAAATCCTGAAATCTTTCCCAAGATTGAAACAAACTTTCGTTAGATCTCATAGAAAATGCATTAATCTTACCTCTCAACTCCGCCATTTTGGATGGCGGAAAGAACTTAGTGAGGAATTCCGAAGAAAGATCCTCCCATGTGTCGAGTTTCCCACTTGGAAGAGCTTGATACCAAGACAATGCTTTCCCTTTCAAGGAGAAGAAGAAAGGCTTGAGTTTATAACTGTTGGTAGTTGCATTCTTTGGCTTCATTGTCTCCATCATGATCTCAAAATTTTGTAGATGTTGATGTGGAGATTCAGCGCTTGTTCCTCCAAATTGATTTTGGCGGACAATGGTAATAACTTGCGGGTTGAAGCTAAACCCTTGTGCATCATCAACATCAAAGTTCACACCCAAACGGCGTGGTTACTGCGTTGGATCCATCCTTTGGCCAAGAGTTCTTGGCTCCTCATCCACACGATCGACTCTCGCACCTCCAGCTGGGGCACGACGATTTGCGGCCGCTCGTGGAACAAACGGATTCACATTAATCGTTGGAATAATGTCCTCTAGTGGTGGCATGGAAGAGTCGCTATCCTCATTGGATGAATTGGTTCTAACCGATCTTCCCGGTCTCCTTCTTCTCTTTTTCTTCTTGAGGTCGTTTATTTCCAGCCTCATTTGAAACATCATGTCCATTAGATCATCAACCTTCGTTTGATGACGTTCCGATTCTTCCTTGCGAGTCTTCTCGCTCCATCTAAGTTGAGCTTCGGATTCCGCTAACTCCGTTTGGTAATCGCGTTCTCTTTCTTCAGCCATCTTTCTTTCCTTGAGCTTTCTCCTCAAAGTCCCACAAGCTCTTGATCGAGAGGTAAGAGGTCTTCGTTGTTCCTAGACCTGCGCATACACTCGAAGAGATATCAAATAACAAGGGAAGAGCTCCCAAGCTTGACAACCGATAACCGAATTCGGCCTAAACCAAATTCCCGGCAACGGCGCCAAAAACTTGTTCGCCACTTAGCGTGCGTGCAAATAAGCTTTAAATTTATAAAAATAGAAATCAAGCAAGCGAACCCGCAGTGTACGGATCGACGTAGTAAAGCAAGAATTCCAGAGTATCGAACACAGGGATTTGGGGGGTTAAATCCAGTTATAAATCGTCAAGCAAGTAAATGTATGAGCTTTGCAAATGTATTGGGAAAACGGCAATCCTAAAGATCCAGGTATATAATTGTGGCAATCGATTCAAGATATACTAAAGAACTAAGGACATAGTTAAGAGTTGCAAAGGTATGCTAAGGTAAATCAATGTACGGTGAAGTTCCAAGGCTTTATATGACTTATCTAAAGGCACTCTCTATAAAGGTTGTTGAAGCTTCAGTATAGAAAGGATCTAAAGACAAGAATTAATATCAAATACCCAAACTTGTAACCTAAGGATCAAGACTAACTAAACCGATTAAGGTTGTGATACTCGAAATCGAAGTAGAGGTTGTTGAGGCTTCACTACTACCTAGAAAAGGCAAGCCAAAACTAAGTTAAAGCAAATCTTTAACTTTGGATTAAAGTAAAAGCAAGGTTCGTGAACTAGGAAAAATTACGGGTGGATCTTGAGTTCCACGAACCTCAAGAACAGGCCGTGATTCTGGCTCGTTGGCGAATCTCTCTAACTCTCAGGGTCCAATCTGTTTACGATCGATCTATCATCATCTAAGCCACAACTATTAACCCTTCACCTTAGAATTGCTAAATGGTTTTAGCCAACAACAGTCATTATGATATCAAATTCAAGATTTAGAAATATGAAAGATGAAAACCTTCGAAAACCTTCAATAAACTTCAAATCAATTTCGTATCCACAAACAAAGGTAATGATGTATATCAGATTTGGAATAACACAAACCAATCACAATCCTTGATAAGAACGAAGAGCGGGATGTCAATCCGTCTTCTAATCAAACCTAAGGACAAAGCGTAACTTCCAAATCTCCAAGCCTTTGCAAATCTCCGTTGCAAAATGGCAATCTCCGCACGTCCAATTGAAACCCTAGGCACATGCAAGTAAGCGTAAGCGAAAGTGTCCTAAGCGAGGGTGTAAAGCGAGCTCTAAGCGCGGTCCTCAATTTCTCCCTCCTCCAGTCCTTTTTAGGGAAGGATAGAAGTAACCCTTCAGCCCATTGTGTAAAAGATCATGACTTTAATTTGTACGTCAAAAGATCGCCTAAATCACGGTCAGAGAGGGTTCCACGCCCGTGGTTTAGAGCGTGGATTTCATCACGGTTCTTCACAACTTCCACGACCGTACTTTATACCGTGTAACTCTCTGGAATGCTCCACGCTCATGTTGCCAAGTTCCACGGTCGTGGTTTAGAGTGTGGACTCCATTACGGCCGTAATTTAGAGCGTGGAAGCATAGGTTGCTCGTAATTCCCTTTGTTTTGCGCCATTCCTCATCCTAGCATCTTCCTTAGCTCCTTTGTGATGTCCTCAATCCTTGAATATGCTCAATCCATCTCCATCCTCTCTTAATTCGTTCGGTTTTAGCTCTTATTTGCCTACAATCAACACAAAGCTTATGTAAACCTCTATAGCGACAATATAGATAAACTAGCTCACAATTGCTTCAATGCTTCATCAATGAACACTAATATGGATAAAATACATCTAGAAAACGTGCCTAAAATATCACAATATTTCATGCTAACAGGGTTCAACTTCATGAAGTTCCAAGACTGACCGGTGCGCAAACTGCTTATGACGTACTCTTTTAAGATCTGTTTGTTCTATTACAATGGTCTATTTCTGTTCGTCTTTCTCAAATCTAGTTGTTTGGTTTGCTTTTCTTTCTTTCTCTCTCCCGTCTCCTGCATCTTTACCCTTCTCTATTTCAATGGGAATAATATGAGATTGTAGGTCTGATATCTTTGCTACAATTTGGTTTGTAGATCCAACAATAAGTGTGCGCTCTTCAGGTTATTCCATATTTCTTTCTCTTCTTCTTTGTGTTCTTGTTTTATTTGATTATCTAATTTGAATTAGTTACACATTTACAATGTTTTGCATGTTCAACTTTAAGAGGAAGATCCTTGGTTTCTTATTAAGATCTTGGTCAACCCAGATTTCAACATAATCTCTCTCCTACTGATCAATCCAAGGTTCGATCACTATAAATTATGGTCTTTTCTTTTGTTTTGTGTATCGTTTATGCACAATATGACATATTAGAACTGGACTGGATCGATATGAACCGAAGAAATGGAGTTGAACTCATTGACCCGGTCTAGAGGGACCTGATGGTGTTTAACTGGTTTTTTGTTATGCAGGAGAATAAGCGACCCCAAGCTGAGGTTGCAACTAATGAAGCGCACATCACATCCCACAAGGTGTTATTTTTTCATATCTATTTGTTGAATATTTTACAAATAGTTCAGTTCTTATTTATGTAACAGAGAAGAAGGTTCAAGTTCAAACAAAAGATTCAAGTTTTACAAGGACTAATTCTAGGATTGGAGAAGTTACAACCTTAAACTATATTACAAAAATTCAGACAGAACAAAACTAAATCTTGCTTCCATTTGATTTTACAGAAAGAAAATTTGTTCTATAGTTTGGTTCAGTTAAAATAAGGGAATTTGTTCTTGTCATATACTCTTTGGATCTATTGGCTAAATTTTATATGATTGTTGGAACCCTTGAATGCATGAACTGTGTTTGAATACCTTAATTAACTTTTTTTTTTGTTTGACATTCTTAAAATATTGTGGACAGGACCTGCAAGATGTTATCGTCAAATGAAAAACAATCCATACAAAAAATCACGGTTATGGAGGATGTTGCTCTTGGCCCCCTAATTTGAACTGCCTTTTCAACATGAATAGCTGAAGAATATTTGTTAGTTTAATCACAAAGGCGACAGTCTGATCTAGGATGACTAATGGAAACCTGTGTGGGATAGGATCCTACATACCTTTGAATTCCTCATAAGACTTGCTTGAGATTGGCTAAGCAGCTATGTCAAATCTTGTCTTTTCATCCTTTGACCTTACTAAATTCACTCTCCTTCACACAGGTACAACACAAGTGAAACATCTGATCTGATACCACTCGAAGACATACGGGACATAACTACGGACATCTACTATTTTTTTCTTTCCGAAAACCATGTAATCGGAGAAATTTTGTACAACATTAAACAACAAAGCATAATTAGACGCGTTTAGGTACTTTCCGAGACGCATTTATGTACTTTCTGATTAGTATAACCGATTGCAATTATTACTGTATTACCGTACAAATCATCGTGTAACGGAAAAAAAACTATGCCACGCGCGTGCGTAGCACGCGCCGGCACACCTAGTATATATATATTGCACAGTTTCGTTTTGGTCGATCAAAAACTAATTCACCTTTCTTTGCATAATCGGTAATCATGTTACTGATATAATGTGTTTATTGAAATCCGTGGTTTTATAAAAAAATATTTTATAAAAGTTGCAGTGCAGCGTTTGTCCTTGCCTTTTCATAAAAGCCTACTTTAAAAAGTCTTATTGTTGATTGAAAAGTGTGATTGCAGTGCAAGTCTTGCAATTGCTTATACTCCCTCTGTTAATATTTAATTGACGTTTTCAATGGTAGCACAAATTTTAAGATAAATTGATTATACCTAAAATATCCTTACTTTGCAGTACAACTTAATTATTTTAATCATTTCACTTTTAGATGAAAATGGGACCCACAAATAATAAATGATAAATTCTTCTCCTTCTTTTATGTGACTCTGCAACTTCTTGGGGTATAATGGGAAAGTATGGGAAAAATAAGCAAAAACGTCAATTATATGTGAACATTTTAATACTTGTTAAACGCCAATTAAATGTTAACAGAGGGAGTAGTAAACTTGCCGCAGTAAAGTGGTTTTATATATTTTATATTTGTTTTATAAAAGCGGTGCTTCTACTTTTCAAATTCAAAGTGATTATGTGGCTGTATTATATATATGTATATATGTATATATCACATGCTTGTATTGAATTTGGTTTTCTTATATACTATTTGTTTTCGGTTATATACGTATGTTTATACATGTATTTTTTTTAGTATATAAGTTTTGTAAATGATATAGTATTGTGGTTGTTCTTATGAACGTAAAATTTTGGTCTTTTCCACTATATCTTGTATCGATTAAAGATCATCGAGTGTAATATTTAGATTTTATTTACACGAGATATATTTAAGAATCTATATATTTTAAAGTTTATTTTAAATTAAATAATTGAAGCAATACGCTACCACAATAGTCTATTTTGTGTAAATTATTTTAATTTAAAATTATAAGGGTTAGTGTATCGTTTGTTTAAGCGGATATCAATCAACCCAAAGTAAGTTTGATATTTGGCCAAACATCAAATACACTAGTGATTATACTTGTTTATGCGAATATTGATCGGCCCAAAAGAAGGTTAATATTTGGCCAAACAAAATCACACTAAGGATAATATATTGATAAATCAGTTGTGCTTTCATTAATTATGCGGATATTGATCGGCCCAAGGGAAGGTCAATGTTTGGCCAAATAGTGAAAGCGCATGTGACAATAAATAACGATAATGTAAAGGTTATCCATGTGAATAATAGTCGGTCTAAAGAAAGGCTATTATTTGACCGGATTTATTATCAATGTTTGATTGTTTCATTGAGAGTACTGTTTACAATTGATGTTTTGTGCAAACACTGAATGTCAAGTTGTATTGGGTATCTTGTTTTAAAATTAATTAATTAATTGTGTTATTTTCTTTGCTTTTATGTTTAGTTTCAGCAACTACCACTAATGTTTCTACTCAAGTCGGTTCCATTTCAATGCTTAATGGGACAAATTTTAAGGTCTAGAAGGAGAATTTGGAAATCGTTCTCGGATGTATGGATCTAGATCTTGCTTTAAGGACTGAGCGACCCACTTTGGCTGAGGATAACTCCAATGAAGCGAAAGTAGAGAAGTGAGATCGCTCTAACCGCATGTGTCTTTTGATCATAAAACGTTCCATTCCGGAAGCGTTTTGGGGCTCTATTTCTGAGAGCAAAGATGCTAAGCAATCCTTTGAGGCAATTCATAAATATTTTGCCAAAAATGAGAAAGCAGAAACAAGCAACCATTTGGCTGCTCTGATTTCTATGAGGTACAAAGGAAAAGGAAACATAAGGGAGTACATTATAGAAATGTCAAATCTTGCTGAAAAACTAAAGACACTAAAGTTAGAGATAAATGATGATTTACTCGTGCATTTAGTTCTCCCGTCTCTTCCCACACAATTCAGACATTTTAAGGTGAGTTATAATATTCAGAAGGAGAAATGGACTCTTAATGAGCTCATTTCGCAATGTGTGCAAGAAGAGGACAGGATAAAAAGAGATAAGACAAAAACTTCTCACTTTGCATCAAGCTCTCAAAACAAATCAAAGAAAAGGGCTAAGGATATTGCAGCTAGTACACATTTGCAGAAAAAGGCGAAGAAGCAAAGTGATGAACTCACTTGTTTTTTCTGCAAAAAGGAAGGACATATGAAGAAAGCATGTTCTAAGTACGCTGCTTGGCGTGAAAAGAAGGGTAAAGTTCTCACTCTAGTTTGTTCTGAGGCTAATTTAGCTTATGTACCTATTGACACGTTGTGGGTAGATTCTGGTGCTATACTCACATTTGTGTGTCAATACAGGGTTGCCTTTGGAGTCGACCACCAAGTGATGCTTAAAGATTCATCTATGTTGGCGATGGCAATAAAGTTCCCGTGGAAGCAATAGAGCATTTTAGATTAAATTTAAGTACTGGATGTTATTTGGATTTAAAGGATACTTTTGTTTCTCCGTTATTTAAACGGAATTTAATTTATACATCCTGTTTGGACAAAGGTGGATACCTTTGTAGTTTTGGAAATGGAAAATTTAGTATTTCCTTAAATTCATATCTTGTTGGTACCGGTATCTTAATTGATCATCTTTATATGCTAGAAACGGTTGCTTCCCATAATGAAATCCTGCACACAGGTTCTAGAGGTACAAAGCGAAAATTGGATGAAGATTCTGGATTCTTATGGCATAAGCGCTTAGGCCACATCTCTAAACAGAGAATTCAAAGGCTTGTGTCAGAAGGAATTCTTGATTCCCTTGATTTAACAAACCTTCAAGTTTGTGTTGAATGCTTCAAGGGAAAATTAACAAACATAAGAAAGTTAGGTGCCAACAAAAGAACAAAAGTCTTAAAACTAATACATACAGATATTTGTGGTCCATTCCCTACAGTTGCGTGAAATGATCAACAATACTTTATTACGTTAATATACGACTACTCCAGATATGGGTACCTTTACTTGATACGTGACAAATCACAATCTCTGGATGTTTTCAAGGCTTACAAAGCTGAAGTTGAACTTCAACTTGGTAAGAAGATTAAAGCCGCCAAATCTGACCATGGTGGAAAATACTATGGCAGATATGATGGATCAAGAGAACAACGTCTAGGACCCTTTGCTAACTTCCTAAAGGAGTGTGAAATTATTCCTCAGTACACTATGCCGGGCTAACCTAGCATGAATGATGTTGCTGAGAGACGGAATAGAACACTATTGGATATGATGAGAAGTATGATTAATCATTCTTCTTTACCTGAATCACTTTGGGGAGAAGCGCTAAAAACTGTAGTATATATCCTTAATAGAGTACCCAGCAAATCGGTAGCTAAAACCCCATATAAAATGTGGACTGGGAAAAAGCCTAGCATAAAGCACTTACGCATTTGGGGATGTCCAGCTGAAGCAAGGCCTTACAAGCCTAACGAAAGAAAGTTGGAATCTAAGACAATTAGTTGCTACTTTGTTGGATATGTTGAACGCTCTCGTGAGTTTAAGTTTTATGATCCCGTTACCCGATCATTTTTTGAGTCGGGAAATTCCAGATTTCTTGAGGAAGTAGAATTTGGAGGGGAGGGATTAAAGAACGTCACTCTTGATGAAGTGGTCTCTGAGGAAGAGGAATTTATCTCTCTTCCCAATATTGCTATTGAAAGTGATCAAGATACAACTCTTAACACTCTTTAAGAAACAACTCCAGTCTTAAGACAACAATGAAGTTCCTTCCATAGAACAAATTCAACCACCTCAAGAAGTGCCTCTAAGGAGATCCGGTAGAGAAAGAAGATATGCAATTCCGGATGACTACATTGTATATCTAGTAGAACAAGAAGATCTTGTGGGAGAGATACCAGATGATTACATCGCATATCTTATGGAACAAAAAGATTCTGCAGGCATTGCAGAGGATAACCAAATCAATCTTCTTGAGGCCCTTCAAAGTTCTAACTCTCAATACTGAATTAAAGCCATGCAAGAGGAGATGAAATCCATGAAGGACAATGACGTATGGGATCTTGTCGAGTTGCCAAAAGGTGCAAAACCCATTGGTTGTAAATGGATATTTAAAACCAAAAGAGATGCAAAAGGCAATATCGAAAGATATAAGACTCGTCTAGTTGCAAAGGGATTCACTCAAAAGGAATGTATTGATTTTAAAGAGACCTTTTCTCCGGTTTCATCTAAGGAATCTTTTAGGACAATAATGACACTAGTAGCTCAATTTGATTTAGAGTTACATCAGATGGATGTGAAAACAATGTTTCTCAATGGAAACATTGATGAAACCATTTATATGGTTCAACTAGAACATTTTGAATCCAAAGATTCAAAATCTATGGTTTGTAAATTAAAGAAATCCATCTATGGGCTTAAACATGCATCAAGGCAATGGAATCATAAATTTCATCAAGTGATCACCTCCTTTGGATTTGAGGTGAATAAGGTTGAAGATTTTGTGTATCACAAATTTAGTGGGAGCAAATCTATCTTCCTGGTATTGTATGTTGATGACATACTATTGGCTTGTAACGAAATAGACTTATTGCACGAAACCAAGAAATTTCTCATTAGAAATTTTGAGATGAAAGATCTTGGGGACGCCTCTTTTGTCTTACGAATTCAGATACTAAGAGATCGATCAAGGTATCCTCACGTTATCACAAAAGGGCTATATTAAAAAGATGCTAAGCAGATTTAACATGAAAGATTGCTCAGCTGGAGATACACCAATAGCTAAAGGAGACAAGTTTAGTCTCAAACAGTGCCCCAAAACAAATCTTGAAATAAAGGAGATGCAAAAGGTTCCCTATTCCTCAGTGGTAGGGAGTCTAATGTATCCTCAAGTTTGTACCCGTCCCGACATAGCATTTATTGTGGGACTTTTGGGCAGATACTTAAGTAATCGTGGATCGGATCATTGATAAGCAACAAAAAGGGTTCTCCGGTATTTGCAAAGAACGAAGAACTACATGCTGACTTACAAGAAATCAGACAGATTGGAGATCGTTGGATATTCTGATTCTGATTTTGCCGGTTGTATTGATAGTAGACGATCCACCTCAGGCTATGTCTTCATGTTGGCTGAAGGAGCTATTGGAAAAGTGTCAAACAAACACTTGTAGCTACCTCCACTATGGCTATAGAGTTCATGGCTTGCTTCGGAGCATCCATTCATGGGATATGGTTGTGTAACTTCGTCACAAGCCTACGTGTGGTTACTGGAATTGAAAGGTCATTGAAGTTATTTTGTGACAATAAGGCTGCAGTTTTGTTCTCCAATAACAACATAAGCTCTGTAAAGGAGAAGCACATTGACATCAAGTTCTTGTCATTGAAGAAAAAAGTTCAAAGTGGGCAGATTTGTATAGAACACATAAGCACAAACTCCATGATTGCGGATCTGTTAACTAAGGGGTTGCCTCCTAAGGTTTTTCATGAGCACACTGCTTGTATGGGGTTTGACAGTTTTGTAATCCCTTGACTTAGTGGGAGTTTGATTAGATGTTCTATGTTTATTGTTTATGCATAATAAAGTTGCCGTCATTTACATTTTGAACTAAAGGTTGTTTTGGATTGATCTCTGAATAAAGAAGAACTAGTTGAAAATATACATGTTATGAGATCACATTTCATGTAATTTTCATGTCACTCATCCATACTTGATATATGTCATCGAATATACTAATGTGGTGAACACGGAAGGTTTAGTCACGATGAGGTGACGAAAGCCGATGTGATCTCATATTGATATATGAGGTGGACCAGGTTGATTAAAGAATAAGTCTACATAAAATTAGTCATTACGTGTACACATAAAGAATTTTGGATAATATAGTTGTTTATTTAATATGTAGCTCAAGTGGGAGATTGTAAGATTTTATTAAATCTTATTATTAGTGGGCTTACATATTATAATAAACAATTATATTATATGACTAAATATATTAGCGGGTTAATAGAAGTGATTCAATCGAGTAAAGTCCGTACACTTTAATTAAGCGGTATGGGCTTAATGAGTGAATACCAGACTTTGACCCAATAGGCTTAATGCGATTCTATTAGGTCATTATATAAACGTTATTAGGTTATGGTTTTCAATACGTTAAATCAATCAGCAGTTTTCTATTCTCTTCCCATTAGAGAGAAAACTTAAAGAAATGAGGTTTGACTGAGGAAGACTGTATACCTGCGGCGCTCATTCGGATCGTAGATTTCGCACTAAGGTCTGATCCAATTGCTATTATGGAACCAGATATGCAATTCTAGATTCTTTAATAACTCTAGCATGACATTGATTATTGTGTTTACGGTTTAGGAAATTTGTTTATTCCAATAAGAAGCACTATTGTGGGATGTGCAGATTGTTCTTCATCTTAATATTCAGTCAGTTGTTTTTTAACTCGATTGTCAGCAATTAATAAATATGGTGTTGTAGAGGGAGTTTGATCAGGGAGTTGTGGGCTGTTTGGTGGAGCAGATTGTCATGATGGCGACGGATGTTCCAACCTGTCGTTGGTCTTTTGTGAAGACAAACCTCAATATGTTGCTCAATTCATTTGCCAACTTAAATCTATTGTGTTATTTACTACTTCCAATTCTTTCTTTCATGCTGGTTAATTATTGAAGGATTTGGGTGGGTCTGATTTAATCTATTTATGGAGATGGTTATAAAAAAAGATAACCATGTTAACATATATGATATATCCTAACTCATAACTTATAATCCCCAATTTTATTCTGGACTTTTGTTAATCCCACAATTTTAATAATTAGTCATTAAAAATATTAAGGTTAGGTAACACTTGGGTAATCTTCATATACTCTGCATCTGATTCTGATTTCCTATCTAGAATGTTTTCCAGCAAGTCATAATAATGGCAAAACTGGGTCACCTCTGTATACGGCCAAATTACAGGAAAGGTCATAGATTCCCGGAAGAATTCGTGTCCTCGGCGGTTCAGTAGTTGAAGCATTAATTGTTCCTTATCTTCAACGTTCAATTCAATTTGTAATGGTCCACCACACACCTCACCAATAATCAACCAAACCATCCACTTGCTTTCATGATTTTTCTATGTTTTCACGTATGATATTTGTATATTAGTTATTTTTCATACGCGCTTTCTTATACCAATTTAGTATTCGTCTTTGTTTAAGTTCTCACCATAAGGCCATTTGTTTGGCCGGCTTTAGTTCTTTAATCCGATTCCAACATACCAGTCCATGCATCAGCATCACCTGAACAGCTGTACTCCATTGACCTGCATAAAAAAAATGAAGAAAAAAAAGTTAGTTACCGATTCAAAATATAAATTGATATATAATACAAATATATACAAAAAAAAAAAAAAAGAGGATAAATCATGTGAGGAAAAAAAAAATTTTGGAAAAGTAAAGAAATTCACGAGGAACTAAATTTTAGAAAAACGCAGCGAAATACGAAACGAACGACGACGCCCAATACCAAAGAGAAATTAAAAAGAAAGAAAAGAGACGACGACGACTAACGGAACCCTAACGGCGGACTGCTTGTAGCGAAATCGATCGCTAATCTCGCACGCGACGCGGGAGTACGGTGATCAGTTCAACACAAAACTTACACAACGAAAACGAAGATAATCGCCATGAAAAATTTGCAGATCTGGTTTACAAACACACGCTGTTCAACTGTAAACAGACTCCATATGTATTTTATATATCCTTGTGATCTCTTTTTGGATTTCCGGTTTTTGAATGTCAAGTTTAAATTTACTTTATACGATCTCCAAACCTTCTGGATCTGCGTTACCAGCTAACCTCAGCAGCAGCAGCAGCAGGTGACCGTATGAAATAACAACGGTCTTCTTCTTCCAATTGCAGATCCTGTTTTTGTAGAAAAACTTTTAAAAACAAAAAGACGAAGGCCTATTGCCTGTAATTTGAACGGAGAACCAAAGGCCTAACACACGCTTGCACATGGCAAGGTTGGAACCGAGTGCAGGCTGAAGTAGATCCGCATCTGTAATTGGATACGGATCCAAATGCCGAAGAAGATGATATAGGACGAGGGGGCATCAACGGAGCCGTGGATCGGTTTAATTGACGGGAATCAACGTCAGAGGACTTCATCGGAGAAAGGTCGACGCAAGACGAGGACGGCGACAGCGGTGAAGAGTTGGTGGAACCGCTAGCCGGCGGCTTGATAGGAGAGAGAATGGATCTAATCTTTAATTGTTTACCGAGCACCGACGAAGCGCGATCGTACTCGTCGATTATGCTCGCTAGATCTTCGTCTGATTTGATGGAGACCAAAACATCCAATTCCTCTCCTGGTAACTGACAACGCAACGTTACTCCATGACCGCACATATTTGAGAGTTTTTCCATCAACTCTGTACACACAACAGAACAAGAATCACAAACCGGAATCACGAAATTAAAACAAAACCATTCGATCTAAAATGTCTAGGCGTGCTCACCAGAAAAAGAGACGGAATGGAGGACGGAGACGACTCTGGTGTGACCACCGACGTAGCGAAGGAGGCCGTCAGAGGGACGGGGGATGATTCTGCCACCATAGCTGGACAGGAACTTGACGGTAAAAGTTGTAGGTTTTTTCTGCTGAGAGGTCATTGTTTTTTCCTGATTTTTGGAAGAAGAGAGAAGATTTGTTGAGAGAGTAGGTTTGGAAACAAGTGTTCTTGTTGCAAACCGAGTATAACGGGGGCGACAGAAGGGTGTATATATAGGAGGTATGAGGGCACACAACTCTAGAGACGTAAGGGTAAGTTGGTCAATTTGCTAAAGTAAACACGCGAAGGATGTCTTTGGAGGCCGTGGGCCCTCTTTTCCAAAACGCAGATTGGGATCCGAAATAATATCGCATATTCGGTACGCCGTATGTGACTGTTGGGCGATGTAACTTTAATCCAAATCCTCTAGCCCATACGTTATCCCATTCAATCCCATTTGTTTGTAGCTCTATAAAAAAAATTGTATCTAATCTATATATATACTTATTCATGAAATAAATTCTTTTGTCACTTCTTTTTACAGGGTATCAAATTAATCAATCCTATTATAATTAATTTAAACTTGATTCCAATAAATTTTATTAATAAGGTTATATATATGGACTAAATTCATTTCATTCTGTTTTTGTTTTCAGAATAGGGCCCTTATTTTCCAATGTTTCTTATTGGGTAATGTGACAGATTTTTTAAACTTAAAACTATTTCATATATTTGCTTCAAATAATTTTTAAATTTTACACCCGAAGTGCAAATTTAGAAATTAACTAGTTCAAGAACGTATAAATTGATTTTTTAATATCCTCTAGAACAATGACCTTATAATAATATATTTATTCCTGAAAAATAAAAAATTTGTGAATATGGTGTGTTAAATATGTAAATAAGTTGAAAAAATTCTATAAATGATGCATTATGATGTGATGTGACATGTTGAACGTTCACCAATTCTAATTGGAACTATGTTGTAAATGATAAATGATAAATGATAAATTTGTAAATAAGTTGAGGGAAAATCTTAGGTGGATGGGCTTAAGAGACTACACATAGTTGAAATGTAACTTCTTTTGGTGTAGTATTATAGATTAATTCCGCACTCAGGTCTCTAAAGCAAAATTGATTCCGCACTTGGAGTGCAAAAGTGAAATTAAGTTTAAGTACTTCTTATTTAGACTCCGAAGCCGAATTTGAGTTTAATCAATTTCGAAATTGAGAAAATAAATAAATAAAAGTAAAAAAAATTACTGACCATTTGATTCCGCACCCAAAGTACGGAGTTGGGTAATTTTGTATAAGTAAAATATATGGGTACGTCAAGACCTGTACAAATCCGGGTCGGCTCGTCTAGCCCGCCCGCTGGCTAGGAAAATATGGGTATGGACAGCTAGTTTAATCTGTTCGGGTTTGATCCGACTCGTATTTTGGTGGGACGAGTACGGGTACGGGTAAACATTTTGTCCCGTGGGCCAACCCGGCCTGACCCGCATATAGTTTTAGACATATGAGTTTTTTTTATATATGTGTATATAATTTATATTGTTTTGAGTGTCACATACTCTGATTTTTCATTTAGTTTCTTTGGAGTATTTTGACGAGTTATAATCGTTTTTAATACAAGATTGCACGGCTAACTTGAGTGTAATGATACTTGTTTTTCAGGATTTTGAATTTATTCATTTGTGTGTTGATTGTTGTTGATTGTACTATGCAAGTATAATACTATTGAAATTGTGTGTTAAATACATTATATTACTTGTTTTGAACGATAAATTCCGGGGAGAAAACACACAATCAAGTACATATGGGCCACCCGGTCCAGGCCGACAACCCCTTCGCTTTTACATGGGTGGACATGGGTTTTTAGATATGGCCCGACCCGGCCCCACTTTTGTACAGGTCTAGGTACATCTAACTGGACTTGGGCAAATTCGGGTCGGTCCGCCTGTCCGTCCGGATAAACGGGCTGGTACAAACAAGGATTCAGACCTGTATGAGATGAAAAACCGGTCCGGATTTCCATGTCAGACGGGTACATACAAGGGTCCAAGCCCATCAGGACCTACAGTCCTACCCGAAAGCCCGTTTTAATTTGTTTTAAAGTAAAATTTAAAATATAGGGGTAAGATTGAAGGTGTTCATGGAATAGCGGGCATGTTCTTCTAAGTAGCTTCTTTGTGAGATGCATATTACCGTTTAGCTACTTAAGCTAGACTTTTTTTATCTGAATAAAACATTTCTTGCACAAATTATGGTCAATATCTTTTTTCGTCTGCAGCTACCTTGGTGGTTCATTTGATGTTGAGTCTTGGGCGGATAACCTACTTGGACATCTTGACGGAAACAAGGATATTATAGTGAATGTGTATGATGTACAAACTTGTCAGATTAATTGGTCATGTATGGAAGCCGATATCAAGGGTGGTGATATATCCCTCGTGATTGTGAGCAAAAGATGAATCCTACACTTCTGTTGCAGGGAATGAGGCTGGTGTATTCATTCATGCCATGTATACTTAGTTATCGGTTCTTGCATCTTGGACAGATATCTCCTGCATGCACCCACAATGGACATACATAATTTACATCAAGGTCGCTCTCGGTTGATCTCTGTATGAGACTATCTTTAGATATGTTAATATTAGGTTTACATGAGTCAAGAGTTCTAGAGTTGGTTTACATCACTGTTCAAGTTTTACCAATTTTGTTTGGGTTATTTTATCGGTTTGTTATCTTTGATATCAAGTTTGAATTTGAGAAATATAGTTTTGTAGAGATGTATGTTTCGACGATGGCATCTGGGCCTCACAAACAAATATGAACCCAGACTGCCTCACCCGACAGCCGTGCCAAATGAACATTCCTACCGCAAAATAATGCCACAAACCTCGTATCCTCCGGTCACATCCAACCACAAACGTGTTCGACTATCTGTACACAGACATGTGTTTGCAGCACGCGTGACTCCTCTAGTAAGTATAAGCTATTGAGAATGCTAGAAATAACTCATAAAACAGAATTCAATTCGTGACATTGTTTTTTAGTCCAATTGCTTGAAGAGGCCGATGTATATATTATGTTTTATTTGTAGCATTATGCACCTATGAAGCTTGGATTAAAATGTTCATGTCTTATCTTACCAACAAAATCAATCATTATAAATTCCGTAACAGAATTGTTAGTAAAACACCTCAAGAACACGTACATATATATGACACATTTTGTAAATGTCGATATCACTACTAACAAAATAAACATGCATTATATATGCTATACGAGTTAATATTCGAAGGACTATTTCCCATCACAAATCTACACCAATTAAATGAGTAGGACAATTTAATTGGATCCACATGCACTGAGGCGATTACAACAGGAGATAAGGATATGAAATTTTAATCCAATATAAGCCCGTTGGTCCATTAGTTTTGTATGAACCTGGTAAAGTTTAATTCAATTTCATAACGTAGCTTTTTGATCGAGTTCAAATGAGTCTTCTTGCGTACGTTTCACACATGTTAATTTATTTTTTTTATATTTGACAAGTCTAACGTGAAAAAGTAAGTTAAGTTCTCACAACATAGATGTCGAACTTCTTTACGGAATTATTGAGGAGCTTATTGTACCAAATTATTTGGGCATTATTTTGACAAAAAATCCAAATACATTTCAAGTACCAGTTAACGGACCTTTAATATCGACGTGAAACATTTCATACGTCTCCAACCAACTTGTGCAATTTTTACGAAGACACGTGTAGAGTTCTTTATAATAAGAAGCAATGAATTCATATTTTCTGGGTTATGAACTTATTACAAGTGACGATGACTTAGGGTGTTGGATAAAAGAGTATATAAAGAATTGATGTATCACAATTTCAATATCCGTAGAAAAGCAACAAAACAAAGTGGGCATGGGCCTATGGTTGGAGCCCACACTAATGACGTGGCACAAAGCAATTGGCCCAATGGAGGTGATAGAGACGGAGAAGAGAGATATGGTGAAAACGGTGGCTAATTTTGGGCCAGGTTTTGGTGGATACTTTCATTTGATGAATGATTAGGAGCCAACCATGTGATCTTTTACGACACGGCAGGTGGGCGGTTTAGTCCAAAAACGCCACACCAAACTTAGCTAATATGAAACCCTAAATTTTAATGGAATGAAGATTTTCTAAAAATATATTTTATCAAAAATAAATTTAATAATAATATTTGTTTATAAAATTTTTATTTTTTTCCCGACTATTCGTAATTTCATAAAAAATGTACCAAACGAGCCCCAAACTAGTTACTATGAAACCCTAAATCTCTCTTTGAGGCCCATTTACGAGGCCCAATTTATACAAAACCTGCTAAACCCTAAATCCTTTCCCAGAGATCGTATAAATCCTTCAATTTCATTATCATCCGCAGCTTCCGGCACAATCACAAAAACTCTAAAATGACGACGGGTCTGAAGAAGAACAGGAAGAAGAGAGGTCACGTCAGCGCCGGTCATGGTCGTATTGGAAAGCACCGTAAGCATCCTGGAGGACGAGGAAACGCCGGAGGTATGCACCACCACCGAATCCTCTTCGATAAGTACCATCCCGGTTACTTTGGTAAAGTCGGTATGCGCTACTTCCACAAACTTCGCAACAAATTCTTCTGCCCTAAGATTAACATCGACCAGCTGTGGTCGCTCGTCCCCGAGGATGTCAAAGCCAAATCCAACAAGGATAACGCGCCTTTGATCGATGTTACTCAGTTTGGATACTTTAAGGTCCTTGGAAAGGGAGTTTTGCCGAATCAGCCTCTCGTGATCAAGGCCAAGCTTGTGAGCAAGATTGCTGAGAAGAAGATTAAGGAAAATGGTGGTTCTGTTATTCTTACTGCTTAGGTTTTCGGTGAGGAGTTTTTGGTTTCTTTCTTTTAGATATTTTGATTATGTTAGTCTATGATGAATTTTGGTTGAAAAACATGTTTGGACGCCTTTTACTTTGGAACGCGTTAATTAAATTCATATTATCCTGAATCATGATCGATACTTTTTCAGATTGTCAAATACTGGTGTTACATTAGGGTTCGCACTTTCTGTGACCATTTAAAATAGACAGGGTATCATAATTTATCAGAATCCTTGCTTGATGCGAATGTTTTTGTAGAAAATAATTTGGTGCAATTGATACTTAACGTGAGTAATGTGCTTTTTTTTGTAGTGGATTTGAGATGCATGTTTGGGCATTCTTTGGGCCTCTCGAGTTTCGGGACTGTTTAAATGAAATCATACATAAATTAGATTTGGTCATTGTGCTATACATAAATTAGATTTGGTCATTGTGCTAAATTTCTAAGCTGGCCTTACTATTTTGCCCATTTTATGTGTTGCCCATACTTTTTCTCCCTATTCTGCCATATACCCCATATTGATTTCTCCTCAATCTTTTCCCAAAATATTCTCAACCATGGGTAGTGATATCTCTTGAAACATGCTAGTACGTCCAACGTGCTATTTTTTAAGGTTTTTGCTTGTCAATGGTTATCTTCCCTGTGCCGATAACATGTTCTTTATCAGCTGGAAATGGGGTGTACATAGCCTATAATATAGGGATGACAATCAATGGGTTATTGGGGAAACACACCAAACGGATCCGTTTGAGAAAACATTTACTTATTGGTTGGTGTAAATTTACATGGATTCATTTATAAAATCGCGAAGGATTGAGGTTGGATTTCACATTAAATTAAAGAGAGAAGTAAGCTTGAAGATGATGGAAGTTGTATAATGCACGCAGTGTTGTGTTACTTTAGGGTCTGTTTACTTGGTTTAGTTTTTATGACAAATATATGTTTACTTGTTCAAATAGTATCACAAAAGAGTTCTTAATTATGTGTCTCCACCAGGGAAATCGATGAAGCTATGGTCATTTACGTGTAAATAAGATTCAGTAATGTGTTGTGTAAGAACAGGAATTGAAAGAACTTGATGACAAGTTTTGAAGAGTTTACAAATGTTTCGATCCAAAGCATATAATTCCTCAATTAACTCGCAAATCAGATCAACCTCAGTATGATCGGGTTGGCAGTCGAGTGATGAATCACATGAACCGTTACCTTGTAACTCAATTATCACCATATTCAATTCCGCGATTGCTATCACTTTTCCAGCCCTAAAATAAACTTTTCACACAATAACCACCATATTTAAATTCCCTAAATTTCTACTACAGAAGCCTTCTAACCAACTCATAAAGTGCATAAACCTACAAATTTGAGATATGGGCAGGTTTAGAACTGGGAAATTTGAAACCAACATCCTTTCATGATGTAGACAGGGGTTTCACATAAGAGGTTAATCCTGAAAGTGAAAACGAATACTTACAAAAGAACTTTATTTCCAATAAAGTTCCTATGCAAGAACATTAGAACCTATCTAACAATTCAGAAGATTTTCTTCTGCTAACATTTCTCCTACTTGCCGCTACTGGTGACTACACAACAACTAATGTTTTAGAGAACACATTAGAAGTTGGTGTCTTTGCTCGGCTTGTTGTTGTTCATGCATTTCGGGGTCTGTATAGGTCCCTGAGATCTACTGTCTTAATAAACCAGCTTGGGATGATCATAGGAATGTGAGGGTAAATATCCTTGTATGCATTTCTTATGGTCCCTTCTGCAACACCGGTAGCAGCTGATATATCTGCATCAGCTTCGTTATGTTAGCCACTTAGATTTTTATGGCAAATTAATTTAAGAAAACATTGATCAAATCAGTTCACTACCTTTCAATGGAAAGGGCTTCTTCTCTTTACAAAGTTGTGTTATAATATATACAACCGCAGCAGCAACGGAAGTAGGAGTTCTCCTGCGAAGATACAAGGAGATTTAGTCACTATAAAGATCTCATTGTGTCTGTAAGAAGAACACGTTTTGTTACCTAATATCAATATTATCTGAATTTCGAATCTTCTGTACAATTTCTTGAGCAGCTTTAACTGCTGTATTGTTCATGCCAAGGTATGAACAAAAACGCCTCTGGAAAATACAGTTCATTGCAATACTGTCAACAATACTGTCAAGGGGCAAGTCTAAAGAGACAATTCTCATTGTTTGAGGGCACTTACCAGGAAGTCTCCGGCGTGTGTGGTTCTCATGTCCACATGACCCATCTCAACTTTGAGTTGTTCCATTACAGATTTTTTGGCTCGGAGAAACTCTTTCATTGTGATGTCATTTGTGACCGAACAAATTTCTAACCGAAATCCATACGATCAAAAAGCTAGTTCAACAACCAACTTTTTGGGAAAAATTTATGTACAAATAAAGCATACCCTTCACAGTACGTGGCTTGTTTTCTTGAGAACAAGCTAAGTACAGGCATGCAGCCATAATTGCATCATGATTTCTTCCTCTGCTACTCTTCTGATTTTCCGCTGTTTTCTTATACAGCTCACTCGCTCGATACTTTTATATTGGAGCACATGATTGAACATACAACAGTATGTATAAGAGTGATGAGAGACTGAATTGAAGTATCTACTAGAAATTAATGAAGTTCTTGGTTAATTTTATCATTAGTCTTATTTCATCAATTAATGTCCATTCAATTAGCTTTTTGAAAGATATACCTTTATAGTTGCAAGGAGACCCAGCCTGTAAAAGAGGAAAAACCCCATCAGGATGTCTCTTTCATAAATAACTTGTAAAAGAAATCATATTCAACAAGAAACTGTACAAAATATTTGTAAAATTGACATCAAACAAGACAAACATACAAGAATCAATCAACTTAAGCAACATCCTTCATGGTAGTTTAAGAATAGTGGGCGAGTTATACGGTTTATACCTATCAGCCATATCCGCGATCGTGTTGAAGCTAGCAACAAGAGATTTTTCTAAGGCGGCCCCGTGATTCTTCCCTTTCTTGAGTTCAGTTTTGGTGCCTTTGGGTAAGGAGATGATGGTGGAGAGAACAGCGGCGTCGCCCAGTAAAGTGGTGAAGGTGGTGGTTTCACCGACACGAACAGGATCATTATCTTTGGAGTCGTCGGTAAAGGTTCTCCATTCGGGAGTGTCGTCTATGCAACGAGCCTCCAGAACTAAAGCGCATTCGGTGCAAATAATATCACCGGTGGCATGGTCAAACACCGTCAAAGTATCAATCTTGCAGTCCGTGCAAAAAGAAACTTCGGCCATTGATTGGTAACTTGCTTGATTTTGTTTCTGGTGTGGAGTTCAGATGCTGAGTTCATATATATATAGAAAAGGAATAAGAGCCCGGTGATAATTATGAATGCTTGCAAGGCAAGGAATTGGGTAAGCTTGCCCTCCACGAAGTTTGATGATATTTAGTGATATTATTTCAGCAAATTGTCGAGATTGTTCAAAGGTTAATTTGCATAATCTCATATAAAGGCAAAGCTTTAAGTCAACTGGCGGCTAGAAACTCAATCAAGCAATACCATAACTCAATCGGCACAAACTAGATATCAGTCAACTGGTTTGGCAGAAACTCAATGAAGCAAAGTTCTAGATCGATTGCCAGAACTCGAAAGCAGAAACATCAAGCGAAGTTCTAATTCAATTGCGAGAAATAGAACCTACAGAGAGAGGGAGAATATCTGTTCACCCAAATTCTCAATGCGATAGGCGTATCAGACTTGTAAAACAAGGAAAAAAGCAGGGCGGGCATCTTTATTTATAGACAGCGCGGGGGCATTATCGGAAAAATAACAATTTGGTGGTTTGGGCTTTCAGATACGGCCCATTCATGGCCCACGGAACACGCATGCAACACGGACTACGAAGACGACAGTACGACGCCGTTTCTGTCGTCCACAAATGATCGGAGTACGACGCCGTTTCTGTCGTCCATAAATGATCGGAGTTTTGAATCACATTGTGCAGATCGATCATCACCTTCTAAGACTCGGAGCGACGATAGCCACATGATTGTGACTGACTGAATGACAGGGTTGTAAAAGGAGAAGAAAACCACCGGAACGTGTAATTAGACCCGCCCCAATCCGGACTCGGGCCTGAAGTCCCGACTCATATCCGTCCGGATGAATTGTTGTCTCAATCAGAAAGTAGAACTTTCTCTTCTTTCATATAGTTTAGCTCCAAAGTTTCATCTCTAATGTTCTGATGTAATTTATTGGCATATTTTGTACTTTCATGTCTAAGTTGCATGATGTATGCTGAACTTTTCAAACAAGATCCAAACATGAATCACATAGAGGCTATGGTATTGGACTTGTTTTAGCCTTTTGAAAGCCCACATAGATAATTGTTCATGAGAACTTGGCCCAATGAGCACATACTGTTCCACAAAATGTCACTCTAAACCTTGTTCATAATACCCTCAGCTCTACTAGGATGCCCATTTTGACTAGAAAAATGACTTACAGTAATACATGTTTAGGAGTTTTTGGTAACGGACTTATTATATGTTGGGAAAAACTCCGCGTTCCCGACTCACCGAGTATATATAAGCGGGCATTTGTTGCGCACTCACACTCTCACAACCTCACTCATGTATATAAGCCTTTTGAATCGAACTCACTCTTTTATTTTCATTACAAATATACAAATATCATTACATATTTATACTAATGTATGTCGGTTGATTCACACAAAACAACCGACCTTCACATAAATCTAAGTAGATATTACAAGAGATAAATCTAGACTAATCTTGATTAAGATATTAATAAAGTACTACTTTAATTAAACTAGTTTAATCTAGAGATTTTTAAGCTACTAACATCTCTTTGCTCTTCTCTAGATACTTCCAATTTCCCACTTTTAATTTAAAAATATTAATTATCCTAACTTTGTATATGGTTGATGAAATGTCAATTGGTTGTAAGATAGAATCTCTTTGGACTTATATGATGGATTCGAACTTAATGTACATGTGTACTTGTATGCACACGATTTATTATTTAATCTGCAGTCCGCGTCTAATTCAAACAAAATAAGTAATTATGCATACGTGATTATCGTATTTACTAAAAAGATACGTAAACATGTTTTGGGCAAATTCCAACAGGTATATTTGGAAGCTGAAAATGATGACAACACAAACATCAAATGTTTCGAGTGAATTTGGAGGGTCCTTCCAATGTTTATGCCATTCGATAGTAGATCATATTCAAGAAATGTGCGAAAGTGATACCCAACCTTTTTTAACAAAACTTCCTATTATGGAGTCTAGTCACCGTTTCTGGCTATCAAGTATTTTACAATTAGGGTTATATTTTTCATTTACTTTTATTAGATTATACTAACGGTTCCCCTTTATGTAATATATATTTGACTTTATATTCAATGAATAAATGAGATCGTAAGCTTATCATACTGTACATTAGGGGTGGGCAAAACCAATCCGATCCGTCGATCCGGTCCGAAAAATCCGTTGACCCGATCCGAAAAAACCCGATTATTTAGTACCCGTTTTGATCCGGTCCGAATACGGATCGGGGTTTTAGGCTTCCGGATATCCGCGGATATCCGGATAATTACGGATATCCGCGGATCATCGGATATCCGGGGATCATCGGATATCCGGATATCCGCGGATCATCGGATCATTTCGGATATCCGGATAGACCCGGATTGCCGGATATCCGGATAGTTCCGGATCACTATATATTCCCGGATATCCGGCTATTAAAAAAACTTTTATTATAATATTATATCTATTTGTGTTATGATAAATAAATCAAGATGGTAAATTACAATTTGTACTATAATTTATATCTGCATATATTTTTAATGGGAAAATATTTTGAGTTAGGCAAAGTGATGAATTAATAATGTTAATTTGTTACTACTTAATAACTTATTAACTTATGCATACTTAGTTACTTAATATCACTATGCAACTTTGTATTAATATTTATATTTGACATATATTACAATATTACATGGTAAACTATTTTAGTTAATCAAAGTAATGAAGTGATAATATTTATTTTCTTATAACTTTATACGTACTCACATAGTCACATTGATTTTATTTATTTATTTAACATATACGCATCTATAATATATGCAACTTTGTACATACTCACATATTCAAACCTTTCGGAATAAATATTCAAAAAAAATTTTATAAAAAATATATCTCATTGTAAGAAATATATTTTTACAAATATGATTATAAGTTGTTCTCAATAATAATATTTTATTAAAATTTGGTTTCAATATGAATGAACAAATGTTCATAGTATTCTTCTATTATAAGTTCGTCTCATTTTAAGATGTTGATTCTTATAAATATGATTATAAGTTGGTCTTAATAATAATCTTTTATCAGAAATTGGTCTTTAAACGATATATGTTCATAATAATATTTAATTATGAATTAGTCTCATTTTCACATATGAATTTTTATAAATATGATTATAAGTTGGTTTCAATAACAATTAGTTATTATAAGTCGGTCTCATTAAAAATGAATAAATGTTCATAATAATCTGTTTATTATAAGTGGATCTCATTGTAAGACATAATTTTTATAAGATGATTTGAATAACTATCTTTTATTATAATGATCTTTATTATAGTTTGATTTCAATGTAAGATATATTTTTTATAAGATGATCTCAATAATAATCTTTTATTAAAAGTTGTTCTCATTTAAATGAATAAATGTCCATAATATTCTTTTTGATAAGTTGATCTCTTTTTATGATATGTATTTTTATAAGACGGTCTCAATAATAATCTTTTATTAGAAGTTGGTCTTATTTAAATGAACAAATGTCCATAATATTCTTTTACTTTAAATTGATCTCATCGTAGGGTATAGTTTTTTATAAGTTAATCTCAAAAATAACAATTTATTAGAAATTGACCTCATTTAAATGAATTGATCATGCTACATGGTAATAATTTTATACATAGGCAAAGCAATGAATACGTCATATTCATTTTGTTTACAACATACATACACAAATATTTATAAATATGATCATAATTTGAATGATTGTTTTATTAATCTATTCATGTTTTACTAATTTTCATATTATCTTTTATTATAAGGTTGTAAAAACATTATTGTATTCTAACATGGTTAAAAAGTTAAACATACATAGTAACTTTTGATTCAAATAAGATTTCACCATAATTCTTAAAATTCATTTTTATATAATATAATTTCCCATACATATTAATTATTATAGGTCTATACTGAGCCTTTTAATTTCAATTCTTATCACCATATTAAAGAGAATATATGTGGTAAAGTCTTAATATAAGTTTCTCATTATAATGATGATAATGATAATTGTAATTTTAGTGTAAAAACAAATTGGCACAATAACTTTTCGAAAAGATTTCTATAGAAAATGATATAAATATATAGATCCAAATAAAACTTACTATTATACTTGAACTCTACAAATTAATTTTTTAAAAAGTTATTAAAGAAACTTTTGGTTTTAACTTTTGGTTTACTATACAAGATTACAAGTAAAAAATTACATACTATAAGTTTATTTAATGATGTATTATAAGTCTAACTATTTTAACCATGTTAAACATAAGATGTGTTAAAGTATTAACAATAAGTTTTTCAATAATACAAGTAATGATGATTGTGATAAGTATAACTTTACTCATTTTTTTCTTAGCAAACCAACCTTTTATTATAAGATCGTCTTAATATATATATATATATATATATATATATATATATATATATATAAGATTTTTGTTTTAGAATTTATAAAAAAAATTTATATTATATTATAATATTATTAATATCGTTTTTCTTATGTAATTATTATTCGTAATATTTATAATGAAATTACAATCAATTAGCTTTTATTAAAATGAAAAAAGTTAATTAACTTTGATAATATTTAATGATAACATTTGCTATATATTAATGTTTTCAAGACTAATAAATTTAGTTTTTATTAAAGTTAAATTATTTACTTTTACTTTAGCATTCTCAATTTTATATATTTGTATTGTATGAAGTAGTTATAAAGTGTAAAAATAGAAATATTTATTGTTTTAATCTTTATTTTTATTTTCTTATTATAATGTACTTTAATATTCTCATTTTTTTTTTTATCATTTATAAGATTATCATTTTTATATGATTTTGTTTTATGTCTTTAAATTGTTTTTTATTACATTTTGTGATAAACATTAAACAAGGTTGCAAATACATACCGGATCAAACGGATATTCGGATCAATCGGATATTCGGATCCGGATAAAGTCATTTTCGGATCAACCGGGTCATACAAAAGTCATTCGGATCAAACGGATCATCCGGATATCCGCGGATTATAATCCGATTCGATCCGGATAAAATCATTTTCGGATACTATATTTTGGAATTCGGATCAAACGGATCGGCCGGATATCCGCGGATAATTATCCGACCCGATCCAGAAAAAGTGCCGGATATCCGGCCGGATATGGATCGGATCCGGATCGGGGGTTTTATGAAAATTTCTATTCGGATATCCGGGTATTCGGATCGGATCGGATCGATCCGATGCCCACCCCTACATTGTATACCAATCAAAACTCTATTCTTATGCCTAAACACTAAACGCGTTTTTTTGTATCTGCCCTACTATCTTACTTATTTATGGGTCCCCTCACGTCTTAATCTTCCTCCTATCTTTATCCATCTGATCACCATGACCAACAAATTTATTCAATTCTTCTAGTACAAGAGAACTATGTAGATTGGTCGATTGCTATCACCCATGTTTTTTATGCTAAACGAAAGCTTGAGTTTATCAATGGTGATACTAAAGAACCTGATGCCAAATTGGAGGATCATTCGCATTGGATTTGTGTCAATTCCATGATCCAAGGTTGGATAATGGTAGTCATTGATCCCACTCCTCACAAATTGGTGATTGCGCCTCCGCTTTTTCATTATGCGAAGACATCAAACAATGGTGTGATGTGGGGAATGGTTCGCATCTTCTCCAACTACATGCTAATCTTAAAAAATGTTTCCAAGGAGGAGAGCAAATTTATTCTTATTTCTGTAAACTCAAAAAATTATGGGATCATGTTGTATCTCATCAAACCAACATGTATCGTTGTACTTGTTCTTGTGGTAATAAAGTCAAGGCCAAAGAAGAGGAAGAGGTACATCAATTTCTTATATGCTTAGACATTGATCGTCATGCTTCTTTTATATATAATATTATTACTCAAGAACCTTCGCCTAAAATCAAAAAAGTTTCAAAGTGATCTTTGTTTGTCAGAGAATGGTAAACACCACTTGAGTAAGCTCTTACTCAAGGAAGCCACTCTTTGTAAAGAAATCAGAAGAGGATGTGCATGAACAATCAGACATTTTCTGATATATTAATGCTCAAGATGATTACAAAAATGACTCAACAAAATGTTTAAATAGGCCAAGCTATGCACTCCTGCACTACTTAACCCACTAAGAGATACTTACGGATCAGTCCTAAAATTAACACAACTGATATCCACTAACTAGAGTGACTAAACTATAACAACAACCTCATTAATTAAATGAATAAAATGACTCAATTATTTAATAAAACTTAAGTACTCGATTCCTCATGCCTTCACTATTGTAGAGAAGGAAAAAAAAACTCAAGACTCCTAAGGGTGACGCCATTCCTCTAGTCACCACCATTGATATCATTTCCATCAAAAGAGCGTAACTAATATATACCAACAAAGTCTATGGAAACAAACACCAATTCTAAAAAATCTCATCAATAATCAATGATGAAAGCTACGAGTAAATCTCCAATGACTAACAAAATCGATATGAAAGGTAACTAAAAACATTTTTTGTTTTAAAGCACCCCCACAACAAACTGATGTAGCAATAGGCCTTTGAACCCAGTAACAAAGGCTCTTTGGGCAACCCCAATACTCTACGAGGAAACCCCTCCTTTCTTTCATGCTTTGAATTGCCTTCTTCTCTTTCCAACATTCTCTTGCCAAAGTTTCTTCTCAATCCGAATCTTTCATTCTCCTACCAATTTTTCTATTGGTAGTTCTAACCGAAGGTGAAAATCAGATCAAACAATCCCAAAAATTAACACAAACCTCGTTTTATCCAATCTGAGGGCTTGTTTCAATCTCCCCTGACTAGTGTTCATGATTTTGATTCACCAACCGGACTCCCCTTTCGGCCTACCGGCCACCTCTCTCAGCCTAACGGTTTTCATAAACCTAATGTCCGAACCCACCGTTCCCTCGGGCGTTGTTGTCTCCACATCTCTCTTGCCTAAGGTTTTAAGGGGTTGATGAATCCATAAAAATTTTTTTTTAATTTTTTAAAGTTAAAGCATGGGGAGGGAGAGAGGGAGGGAGGGAGGGAGGGAGAGGGAGGGAGGGGGGAGAGAGAGAGAGATTGAAATTTTTTTTTTCATTCTCGGCCTAACGGCACCAAAACCACAAAAAATAGAAAATTTGTTCGAATGAGCTATAAGGCTTAACCCTCGAAAATATCGGTCGTTTCATCAAGATTTGTTTTGTCATGATTTGTATCTAGCTTACAAAATGATAAACAAGTTATGTCATCAAGATTCATCTCCAATGGTTTAACCCTCGACCAAGTGTTGATTCATCAACCATCATACTTTTACGAACAATTTTCTCCTTATAAATTTTTAAGCACTAATTATCAAAGTTATATAGTTTTATAAGTCAAGATCCCCGTGTTTTGCAGTGTATTTATCTTAGTTTGGTGTTGTTCTTGGTGTTGTTTCAAGTGATTTGTCTAGGAGGGGATGTGAATTTGCGACCGACACCTGATGGCTCCGTTGCGGATCCAAATCTAAGGTGTTCACAATTGTTCCCCAAACTTCCTACATGTGTACTTTCTTCGAAGACGAACGTTGTACTCGCCACTTCCGTTTGATTGGATCATCCTTCTTTACCTCGAAGATCTCTTAGCTTTCAGGGTTTTCTTGATGTGATATTGAGTGTTTCTTTTTCATTTGTTGTGGTTTTTCATGACAGTTAGCCCGTAAACCGATTTTTTTCGGCCTTTTGATCTATTAGATGACATGTCGTCTACTGTTTTTCGAACCACTTCCCATTATCAAATAAAGAGCCGTGTGATTCTATCAATGCATTCCTCCTGGAAACTTGACTTGTCCTCAATTCTAAAGGAAGGAAATTGTTGGTGCAACAAACCATAAACCTCTAGCTAGCTTCTTGTATTGGACGATCTTGCCATTGGACAAACAATTATGAGAGATGAGAGTCTCCAAATTTCTTCCATTGGTGGTTCAGAACTTGCTTTGGTTGGACAAAATACTTAAAAGAATCATTGAGTGGTGAAGGGATGGTGGCCTCTTTTCCCTTGGGTGGCCGAAGAAGGGAAATATGAAACACTGGGTGAAGGTTGGACAGGGCGGGTAGCTCGAGATCATACACAACCTGCATAATCCATCGTAGAACTCTATAAGGTCCAAAGAACCAAGGAGATAAATTTTTTTGGATCACCTCGCTAGGGATCTCTCCCATATACAGTTTTGAAAGGGGTCATGCTAGCGAAAGTGTGAAACCCGGTGTTGAATGAAATTTCCGCCCATTGTAAGTAACAACTCCACTCTCGAGGTTGTTCCATTGAGAAGCACCACAGATAATCTTCCAAATAATGGTTGACCACTTCACTTTGCCTGTCTGATTGAGGATGGCATGTTGAGCTCATCCGAAGCTTTTTTTTGGCTAAGACGGAACAACGTGGACTAGAAAGAGCCGAGAAAACAAGGTCTCGGTCTAAAACGGTTGAGCGGGGTATACCATGAAGTCGTACAATGTCTTTGTAAAACACAATAACACCCGATTTGTCCGAATACGGATGAGACTTACCTATAAAATCAGCATACTTGTTGAGGTTGTCTACCACAACGAGGATGACATCCTAACAACTAAACTTCGGTAACCCGATAATAATTGAGATAAATGTCCTCCTAAATTTGCTCAGACACCAGTAGAGGTTGTAGTAGACGAACCAGCATCAAGGTCCAATATTTGGCTTGTTGACAAACACCACACTCCTACACATAAATGTGGTAATATGTCTTCATGTTCTTCCAATAAAAAGCTAAAGTTAGACGCTTCAATGTCTTGAGAAACCCTTCATGCTCGACTGTTGGAGTGTCATGAGCTTCAATTAGTATTTTTCTGGTATAAGGAGTGGTTTGTCAGAACCACGAGTCTACCTTTAAAGACAGCTTTTTATCCACCTGCTTGTTCTTCGAATAAGATGATTTTTGTGTCCCTTTAGGTGTCAGAATCGCACTACCTACCTGGTCAGATAATAGTGGCTTGGTCCACCTTGTAAACTCTACTGCTACAAGTATAGCTAGAGCAAAGAATTCAACATGTTGTGACTTACGGAAAAGTGCATCAGCTCATGCATTTTCTTTTCCGGGTTTGTACTCAATGCTGAAGTCATAGGGTAATAACTTCAAGAAGAGTCTCTATTGTGTGATGGTTGTAATCCTCTCATCAAGTAAATATTGAAGGCTTCAATGATTTGCCCGAACTATAAATTTGGACCCAACTAGGTAATGATGTCATTTCTGTAGTGACAATACCAAAGCAAGAAATTCCCGATGATAAGAATATTTAAACCTATTGGAGAAGGAGAACCCCTTACTGAAATATGCTATTGGATGCTCTGATTGCAAGAGAATGACTCTCATCCCGTTTGTTGATGTACTACATTCTACTATAAAGGCCCCCCCTAAGTTGGGCGATCGAGGACAAGCACAAATATAATAGCTATTTTGAGAAGCTCGAAGGCATGCTCAATTTTAATAGACCACTGTAAGGTGTCTTTCTTTATTTAGACAGTCAAGGGTCGGACCAGTATTTCATATCCCTTGACAAACTTGTATTAATAGCTAGTTAGGCCTAAGAATTTGTGCAACACTTTAATTGTTGTTGACATTGGCCAACTGAGGACAACAACCACCATGTCTTGATCAACTACAACACCATGTGACGACACGACATGTCCCATAAAGGCTACCTCTGCTTGACCAAATAGGCACTTACCAAATAATTGATTATTTATTCGGATGTTTTCACCAATAATAATTAAGTTAATCTCATCTTTTAATCCGGATTTTTTTGGCCCTTGATTTGGCCAATTATAATTAAGCCCAATACTTAACAATTCAAAAATGAATTAACCCAATAATGTGTTGGGTTGATTGTGTAGAGGTGGTTGCTTTGGGCCCTTGAGTTGGCCAAATTTACACTCAATCTCAACTACAAGAGATACAGCCTTGTACACCGGCTTGGGCTTACGAATCCTCACATTTTAAGTTAATCTCATCTTTTAATCTTGCGAGGAAAGCCCCGAGCAGGACGCTCTTCGGCCAGTCCTTCACATGAGTTGCCCGTCTCGCGAATTCTTGTTTGTATTCAATAACGAATTTTGTATGTGTGATGGAGCATAAAAAGTCATCCGGGTTTTGATATTCTGGAGGATTGAAGTGTTCTTGAAATACCTTCACCAGTTCTTAGCAAGAAAGGATATCCTTTTCATCGGTGATCCAAGCGTAGAGATCTAGAGTGTCTCCCTCTAGATGCATCGAAGCAACCTCTAACTTCAACTCCTCATTAATTTGGAAGTATTGAAAGTATATTTCAACCTTCAACACCATCCGCGTGAACCACCTCCCCCAAATTCCAGAGAGTCGATTTTTGCTCTCGGCCTTTGATGGGAATGGCATCTACGATGGTTTTTATGACCGTCCTCTTGCTCACCCCATGCACAGTGGTGACCGCGATCATATGGAGGATTTCGTTGGCTTCTCGGTAAACCTCGGTGGTAACTTCCTGAGTTTCCGTCATGTTGAAATGACGGTATATGAGGCATGGTTGACACCCGAGTGGTGAGGGTGTGGATAGCTGCAATTAGATCTCGCAGAATTTCAGGTGTTGGGTTAATGTTGAAGGAGGTGAAATGGCTGATTTGAGGTGATTGGCGGGTTTGGATGAGGTGGTGGTGGGTCATAGGTAGAGGAGTGTGTCGTTAACATACAGAGCGTATGACTCTGATACCAAATTGATAAACACCACTGAGTAAGCTCTTACTCAAGGAAACCACTCTTCTTACTCAAGGAAACCACTCTTTGTAAAGAGCTCACAAGAGGATATGCAGAAACAATTCCACGTTTTCTGATGTATTAGTGCTCAAAATGATTAAAAAAGACCCCACAAAATGTTTAAATAGACCAAGTTATGCACTACTACGTGCACTACTTAACCCACTATGAAATACTTAAAAGATCAATCCTAAAATTAAAACAAGTGATTTCCAATAACTAGATTGACTAAACAATAGCAACATACTTATTAATTAATTAATATAATGATTCAATTATTTAATAAAACTTAAGTACTTGATTTCTTATGGCTTCTTACATAGGTAATTAAGAAGAGGTGGGATTCTGTCAAAGAAAGTCTCCCATTATATTTGACAATATGATTATAGTTATTACATATATGCTACTACCCGTATTATTTTCAGTTTTCAATGATTTATATTATTTTGACTTATTTTTGAATTTTATTTGTTGAATAAAAGGTACCAAGTTCTATTTTCAGAATTAATTTCAAGTATGAGATTTCTGTTTGAAAAATAATGTTGTGTAGTTTACACACCCAAAACTAGGGTAACGTGGACATATCTTGAATGAGTAGACTCCATTTCAGGCGTTCTTTGGTACCCAAATTATTTGCTGATATGATACTTTATTTTCCTTGAAGCTAAAAATGGAGAATAAAAACATAATAATTCATATTTCATTTGCAAGCTCAATGAATGCGATAGACATGTTTTTGACTCCTTATACTAATTTCCAGAATTTTGCATAGTGATAATTGAACTATTCCTGTCATTGTTATGAAACAGTCGACATCAGATATTGACGTAGCCGACGAGCATTTTAAATGCTTTGCTAGCTTTCAATGCTTTGGACCCATTGGAATTCAGCCTTCTAGTTTTATGGTTTGAGTCAGATACTCAAATATGTATGTTATTAATTAATATGTTTTACTTACGTTTCTGTGTTGTTTACTGTGAAAGCAAATGTAATGACTAATGAGATGAAGTCCCGTTCATGGGTCCACGATAATTGAAGCAATTCTGACGCTTCATTTTTAGTACTGATTATGGCACCACTGTAACTTCATTTTCACCACTTGAATTGGGCCCAGATTGAGTTGATAATACATGGGGTTAAATTTGTCTCCCTCACGTAATGTAAATTCATTCAGTTATTGACGTGAATATATGCAGGATGGATAGCCATTCGTACCTAAGGTTAAACGGATGCATCAGAAGATCATAAGGACTTATATTTATTCCAACTTTGGAAAAGAGCAGCCATGTATTTCTTCAACTGTGAAGGTGACAACTCTTTCTATGAACCAACTTTGAAAAAAATTGCAGATGCCCATCTTTCAGCATTAGTACAGCTCTACATTAGGACACGGCAATTTTGACATCAGTTAACTTAATGATCAAATTATAATATCCAGAATTTAGTACCAGTCTCAGATATAAAATTCAAAGTTTAATATGTTAACTTAATGATCAAATTTTAAAACTTTTTACTGATGAATAAAAATACACCTTTCGGTCATTTTAACAAAAATAATCAAGCTATTGTATAGTTTGTGTTGCAATTCTCCAAAAATTCAACTTTTGAACTAGTTACCTCATATTACCACATGTTTTTTAATTCTATAAACGTGGCACTTGTCTAAAAGTTATACCTACCTCGAACCATTAGAAACGCATTGGTGATTTAGATAATAGTTGCTTGCTTACTAAGATTTTTATTTTTAGGGGTGTATTATATACGCGGTGATTAAATTATCTGGCAACAAATATATTGACAAGGTTTCAGCGTTTAATTTGGACGCCGGTGAAAGACGTTGGCATAGATTAGCCGATGGAGTGGAGGAGCGCAAGTGTTCCCGTCGCCGTCAGGGGAGAAGGAAGCCAACCGAGAGTTACTTCATTTATGAATTCTCTGTGAAAGGCGGGTCAGGTTTTGATGGTTTTTTTATTCACTTTTTTTTGTGCTATTATATATGTGACTATGTGATGATTTAACTTAAGGTGGAGATTTGTTTATATGTCTTCAATTAGACTTGTTATATATTTGAGTCTTTACTGATTCAGTTTTATACTTGACATTCAAGTATAATTTTAGGGTTTCATTACTCTAAATAAAATCTCTAGATAGTAGAAGTAATCAAATTATTGGGTGTACCACTATAAATTTGTGTGTCGTTTTTCTTGTTTGTTAAATTATGTTATTTCTCGTAACTCAACATTATTTCATCATATTCATTGTCCTTTTACTTATGTAAACAGTTCTTACCACGTGAACATGTAAACACCGAATATATGTGACTATACCACCGAATATATGTGACTATACCGCCGAATATATTAATCATGTCGAGCGAATATTTCTTCCACTAATCAAACGATTTTCCCCCCTTTAATATCGTCTAATCTCAGCCATCTATTTAACGATCTAACGAATACAATTTGTTCTCATTTTACATGGTAAGAGCTGCTTATATGGGAGTTAACCTCACACTAGGGTTGTAATATGAGACAAACTACTCGGCCTCAGCTCGGGCTCGACTTGTTAAAAGCTCGGCTCGAGCTCGTTCATTTTCTAAACGAGCCGAATACGAACACATTATAAAGCTCATATAAAATTTAGGCTCGGCTCGTTTATAATCGAGCCGAGCTTGAGCATGACAAAGCTCGGCTCAGGCTTGACTTGTCAAAATCTTAGCTCGAGCTCGTTCATTTTCCAAATGAGCCGAATACGAACACATTATAAAGCTCGTATAAAATTTAGGCTCGGCTCGGCTCGTTCGGGTAAAATAACACTATAGGAGCATTATTTAACCGAGTTACTTGGGCTTGGCTCGTCAAAAGTTTGGCTCGAGCTCGCTCACTTTCTAAACGAGTCAAGCTTAAGCACAATTTAAAGCTCGTATAAATTTTAGGTTCGGTTCGTTTCTAAATGAGCCCAGCGTGAGCATGCCGATGATCGGCTCGTTCGGATCGTATTACACCCCTACCCCACACCAAACTAAATTATAGCTAGAAGCTATTTCTAGTTACAGATTTCATGTACTACAATAACATTTAGTGCCCGTAAGGTTGGAGCGGTAGATTGGAAATGGAATAGAAATAGAATGAAATCGGATAAGGGTAATGAGCGGTAGATTGGAAATGGAATAGAAATAGAATGAAATCGGATAAGGGTAATGAAAGTAAATGGTTTTGATGGAATTACTTTCATGTTAAAAGACATCGATCCAAACTTAGTGTATCTATTTTCACCTTCTTATAGTAACTTGTGAGAAATATCAAAATTTGAGCTGCTTAGGTCTTCAGACATGAACTTCAACGGGTAGCTGCTGGCGAAGTAATGTTCATATTGATCATCGAAAGCGGGGGGCTCCATCAACCATGGATAATCCGGTATTGGGTTGTTGTACTGATCATCATCGTCGTGTTTGTAGTCATGCTGATCAAACAAGCCCTCGAACTTGGGATAAGTACCAGAAATGCCAACGAAACTGGAGAATTGACCTCTACTATTCATCTCACTCATGGTGACTATGGAGCTTATACTACTGTAGTCAGGGCTTTTGTTTCCTTCATGACTTGTGTTGTACACTGGGAATGGATCAACCCTATCCGAGAATTCGAACCCGAACCCGTAATATTCTTGGGCTTGGAGATTCTGCGGGAGACAATTAGAACCCGTGGGCCCAACGAGTTCTGGGATGCAGAAGTGCTGGGATTGATCGGTATCGATGAGGGTAGTTTCGTCCAAGAAAATTGGCTGCTCTGATTTATGATTACGAGTGGATGAAACGGTGTCGTTTTTGCGCGATTGTATGCATTTAGAAGAATGATCTGTGGGATCATTTCCTTGCTTGATTTGTTTCTTCTTAAGGGTTGAATTCCATAAGTTCTTGATTTCGTTGTCGGTTCTTCCTGGTAAATGTGCTGCTATTTGTGACCACCTGCAACATTGTAGTTAAGCTTAATTACTCCTTAATCAGTTTTTAATTTAATTATGATAATTGGGTTACATTAAGTAAATGTGCTTGCCTGTTTCCTAGAATTTTGTGGAGATTGACGATGAGATCCTCTTCTTGTTGAGAGAACATTCCTCTCTTGAGATCTGGTCTCAAATAGTTTATCCATCTCAATCTACAACTCTTCCCACACCTTTGCAAACCTGTAATTAAAATTTCTTGGATTGTTTGAATCAAAACAACTCCTAATTACACACTGAGAATGAAATTGATTAACTGGTAATTACCAGCAAGCTTAGGAACAGAGCTCCAACAGCCGACCCCAAATCTTGTAATGTAATTGAAGAGCTTTTCATCTTCTTCAGGAGACCATAACCCTTTCCTTAGCTTCTGTTTGGCGCAGCCTGAGTTTCTTCCCATAAAGAACTTATCTGGCTCGTGAATGAAGAAATTTGAAGCGAAAGGATTGTGATTTCAAGCGATGGTTAAGGCGACGACGGTGAGATAGAAGGAGAAGTTACGAAATATTTATATCCTCAATACTCTGCTTGCCTATGATATGACCCGTAATTATCTTTGTTTAGTATGTTAAATTTAATGCATGTAGTTCCAATTTGTTAGTCGCAACCGTAACACGTTCATTCGATACACCTAACTTATATAAATAAATTGGCTAAATATAGTTCGAGTTTAGAAATTTTCAAACTAAATAATTTATTATTTTTTATGGTCGAAATAACCCTATAGTCCACCGTTGTAGATATCAGATATGGTAGTCACTAGTCAGATCTTCTTAAGTATTCTCAATCAGCACGTCTGCGAATTTCTGGTCTCAAATCTTGTCGAAGCTTCAACCGGAGATATGAAGTGGCTGACTGGAATCTTTGACTATGAAGGTGATAATCTTACTCGCTCCTATTGCGAGTAACAATGATCTGGCGGAATCTACTTATCGGAACAAAAGAAGATGATCGTTGAGGAAGGGGCGATTCTGCCGCTGCTCAAAATGTTGAAGGACGGTGGTGAAGTAGGATCATCGGAGGCACAAATTGCGGCGGCTAACGCGCTGAAGGTGTTGGTTTCTGATGTGGAGATAACGAGGACGGTTGCGGCGAATATAGAGATTGCGGTTATTGTGCACAGGTTTTGGGAAATTCCGGGCTGGTGGCGAGGATGACTGAGGTGGACTATACGGATAGGGAAGAGTTTGGGAAGGAGATTGTGATGAGGCTTATTGTTTCGTCTTGCATGATGATGAATGTTAATTGGGGGAAGACTAGTGTACATTCTATTGTTCAGGATCAGATTTATAAGGGACTGTTTGATCATAGTTACCTTAAAGTTTCAGTCTAGTTTTTCATTTTCATCTTTGGACAATAAGTCAATAAGTAAGAGCATCAGAGCCCAGCAGAGGCTAAGTATTGAACTGAAGGCAGAGTGTTCATTGGCCTTATGGAGAAAGAGGAACTACTTTGTATTGCTTGCTGACAGTGATTGAAATTGCTGAAGTTGCAGAGATTGATACTGAGTAAAGAAGTCAGCCTGGAAGCCAAGTTTACCATCTGTAAAGACGATATTTATGAAATTTCTTTCTGCAAAGAGCATTCTGCATATTTGTGTACTGTCTAATAGCGGATTGCTGTTGGAAACTGTAGTAATGGTAGTGAAATTGAATGTAAATCTGCAATTATCAGGTTTTTTCATGACCCGAGTCAAATAAATGTTAATTAAAATAGTTTTAAGTTCAGCTTGAAAAATCATGCAGTCTGTTTTGGTCTTTTTGTTTACTGATTTCTATTTCTAGATGATACCAAACAATTGTAAGCTGTGACCCAAACAATTGGTAATGTTCCGTCTCTAATGTCTGATATCGTTCTGATTTTTTTTAGGACAGGCCTAACTCCTCAAGGAGGCATATAGCATTGATTTTTTTTTTATTGCAAATTTGTAAAAGTTCCTATTCATTTGCATACTGTCTTGTATTTTGTACTTATGAAACAAGTTCATAAGATAGAACTTAGCTATGGACTTGCTTTTAGCTCTGAAAGCCCAAAGAAAACTTGTTATCAGAATTTGGCCCAACACTAATCCATAAAACGTGATTCTAATTTGCACTCAATTCAGCAGCCAGGATGGGCATGTTTGTTGCAGTTTGCATAGTGATAATTGAACTGTTCTTCTCATTTGCACTCAATCAACGACATTGCTTTGGACCCCTGTAATGCAGCTGTAAGACTGTAACACTTGTAGTTCTATGCATTCAACCTTAGTTTTTGGGGTACTTGTTGTTACTGTGCTCTTTTGATTCAGATAATGAAATTAATTTCCTACTTTCGCATTCTTACAGTGAATGTAAACAGTCTCAAATTGCTTGGAATGCATTTGCAACAGAAGATAAACTGTGCCAACTATATTATCCACTACTATTATCATGCCATAGCTCAAATTGCTTGGGATTAGAGTAAGTTTTGATTTGGACACAACAATATCGTATTTGTCGATGAAGAAGCCGACAGGTTTGTCCTTTATGAATGAGGATGGCTACGTACGAGATGTCGGTAGCAATATCGTTGTTGTCTATTCGTGAGGTTAAAGAGATGCATCAGAAGCTGGGTTGTTGCAATCCTACGAGTGTAAAAAGCTCAATTGGAACTCATTCTTAAGTCTTCTTATTGATTCTAATCTACTCCTGTTAGGAGGTAATGCCCATTATGATGCACTTAAAAGCCGTTCTAAATATACTTTTCTTTTTTTCTATCTAAAATTCATAATTGAATTTCCGGAGCATTTTACTGAAAGAAATGTTAGTAGAAATTGGCAAATTTTATTGTATAATAACGCATACTGCCTAGTAAGAGCGGAGGTTCAGCTGTGTACATTAGGTGTTATATGAATCGAGCTTGACTTAGAAAAAGCTCAGTTTAAACCTTCGTTCAAGTTTAGGTTCAACTTGAACCATATTCTTTTAAATGAGTTGATCACGAGTGTTGTGTAATACATTCAGAGCTCGTTTGGCAGCGCTAAAAATTATTTCCGGTAACGAAATGATTCTGAATAAATCAAAAAGATATTTTAACCCATGAAAGTAATCACATCATTTTTCATTTTTTTTTACCCTTATTAAATTTCATTCCGTTTTCATTCCACCGCTTCAACCAAATGGGCACCGTTTACTGTAATGAAAGAAATTAGTTTAATGTTTAAATGAGTAATTAAATGAAATGTTCAAATTTTAAATGAACTAGTACTTTATAGTATAAAAAAGTTGTTTTCTTTGATAAAAAATTAATCAAAATATTTAAGATAAATAGTTGATATAAATTATTATGTAAACTAGTTTTCTACAAATAAACTTAAATGTTATAGATATTTTTTTAAACTCCAATTTAAGTATACACTAAATTTATAACGCTATAAAAACAAACTCACGTCCTTAACATTTTTTTTTGATAATGGAAAGCGGTTAGAATGACTATCTCCTAGAGGTAGTTCATCCTAAAGCATCATTTCGGATGAGAACGCAAAGTTCGGGATCATCAGAGAAACGGGTGTTGGGGGTCGAAAATCCCATATGGGTTAAACGGTCAGCAACACAGTTTATCTCTCTGAAAATATGTCTGATATGGACTTCGACGAAAGAGCGAAGATCCAATCTGGAGTCGGAAATAATCATCTAGATGATCCCGAACTTACCATTTCAAAAGGTGAAGGACCAACAAGGAATTTACCATACAAAGGTGTATTATATTATAATTTTTTTAACAGAAGTTTATTTATAACTAGTTTAGTGCCCGTACCTTGTGCGGAATTGTTTAAATAAATATTATATTTTCACTTTCATGCATCATATATTTGATATCAATTTATAGTAAAATTTATTTTTATTAATTAATATGACTAACATATGAGGATTAATTTTTTTAAAATAAATAAAAGAACATAATTAAAATTCTATTACAAAGATTATTATTCGAGTATTATATTTATACCTTAATATATTATCACTTTTACTTAGATTTAGATTGAGGAGCAAATTTTGATTTAGTTTTAAATTAAACAAATGTGTCAAATCTTGTTAGAAGATTTGCGTTAGATTTTTTCAACTAATCGAGTTACAATAGATCAATTTGTTAATTTTGATTGGTAGATAGGTATATTTATTTTTTTATTATTTATTTTATTAAAAATGACGTGGCATGATAACTGTTTACAAATTCTAATAAATTTTTTTTTTTATAAAATAATTAATGACAAATCTGTAAATACGTTGTGCCAAATTTGTAATAAATTGGAAAAAAGTTGACGTGGACGGCCTTAGAGATTGACAATAAGAGTTAGCTCCTACTTGTTGGAATGAAACTCTTATCACGGTATTTTTAATATTCAAGCCGCATCTAACAATATCTGATTCAAATCAACATTTTAGTAACAATAAGTGGATTTAGGTTAATCTCAATATTTAATTTGTAAAGAAAAACGCCATTAACCAACAAGAAATGGAGAGTTTGGAGAATGATTGTAAATTTGCCAAAAGAAGGAAAGCACGATCCTCCATCATTGCTTCCCAAATAAACTTCTAAGTTCTATCATTACATATTCCCAAATAAGCAATCCTTTATTCCAAGGATCCGTCTAAAATACAGTGGGAATCAAGATTTAGGGCCGTTTCGTTTTAAATTCGAAAACGGAATGGGAACGAATCTACTCCATATGTATACCATTGCTTATGAAGGTTTGTGGAATCATTCCTTGTGGTGTAAGGAATTGAAGTAGAGTGTGATTACTTTTGATACCCTATAGGGTAACAAAATGTGGAGAAGAATGTGCATTTTGCATTAATTCACAAGGAATAATTCCAAAATTTTATGAATAAGGATATACACATTGACTAAATTCGTTTTCATTCCGTTTTCGTTTCCGGAGCTGGAACCAAACGGACCCTTAGGAAGATTATAATTTCTAAACAATCTATAATTTATTCAAAAGAAGGTTTAGGAAAGATGTCTTCTCTTGTCAAACATTTTTTAAAAGTTTGTTTTACTAAAAAATTACATGTTAAATAGAATTATTTACAATTAATCACCCAATAGTTGACTAATTGTCACCAGTAAAAAGTGTTTTGTCATCAAAATACTACCCCTGTTCCGTAGAAAACATTTAAGCGTCCTACTTTTCAATATTTTAATTTTTTGTTTTTTTTCCAAACTATAAATTAGTTGAATAAATTTTGAGCCAAACCAATTGTTTTTTAAAACGATTTTTTCCAAATATATTTTTCAAAATTTTTAAAAAAATCTAAAACTATTTAACAAACCAAAACTAATAGAAAAGAATCCAAAAGTAAATTCTCAAACCGTCCAAATTTTCGTAAATAGAAAATTTTGAAAAAAAAATTTAGATATTCTTTAGAAGAATTTGATGTTTGGGAAATTTCGGATGGTACCCTCGTGTTTTGGAATTTTTTCGAATTTTGCCCAACAGTTTTTTCCAGTTCAAATGATATCCTTAAGTTTTTGTTATTTTTCGGATTTCTCCCAAATTTATTAAACCTTTTCAAGTACCGGAGAAATTTTTTTTTGATTTATTTATGGTTTTTTTACAAAACTTTGGAAAAACAAATCTTTTTTTCAAAAGTTTTCTCCTGAGTTTTTCATTGTTTTTCCTATTATTTTATAAAAATCCTGAAATTCTTAACGGTTTGGGAAAGAAAAAAAAAAGGGGATTTTTTCTATTGTTGATGATTTTTAAAATTTTTTATGATATAAACAATTTCCAAAAAAATCTGATTTTGGTTCCGGAATTTTTTTTTAAAAAAAAGCAGAAAATTTCCGACAAAAAAAATCAACAATTTTTTTTTGTTATTCATTCAAAAATTTCCAAAATATATATTAAAAATAATTTTAATAAAAAAATTTGTTCAATCGGGTTATGGTTTAGAGTTAAAATTGTTGAAATATTCAAAATTGGATCCACTAATTTTTTTTTAAACAATTTGGTTTACTAGGCTTTTTATAGTTTTGTGTTTAGTAAATGTACCCTTGAGAGAAGAGAGAAGAGTGTGTAAAGTTTAAAAATAAATACAAAAGGTTGGGGTATATTTACTAAATTGAAACATTAAAAAGTCTAGTTACTACTCTAGTTTCTCAAAAAGGCCTAGTTACCAAAATTACGCATTTTTTTTGGACGGGTGATGTTTTGATGACGGTGAACTTGTTAAGGGTGATTATAGGCAATTAGTTAACTAACGGGGTTAGTTGCAAATGACTTTATTTAAGGGTATTTTCGACGTTTTTTTAAAAAAGAATTTGGCCAAATAGACCATTTTCTATTTCCATTAGGACCACTTTTATTAAATTGAAGTTAGAAGGTAAGGGGGTTTGTTTAGGGTACATTTACTGAACATATTTATATTATGAGCCTAGTTAATATCACAATTCGTTCGGGTCATAAAGTTCTTCTTAGACTACTCAGGACTGGATATTTAGATTCAAACTCGTCAATAAAAAGTTCAATTGGTTCGAGACCGGAGATGGACCAACCTGAATATCCGATTTAAATAGAAAGTTCCGGTTCATGAAGTGATGAACATACAGACACACAAAGTGGAAGGTGAAAAACTATACCCTAAGGGTAGAAAGATGAGGGAGGGACAATAATATGATAATTTGAAGACTTTATACAAAAGAAGGGACACTTTTCCTATTTTGACTTTCAATCTTCTGGAGAAAATTTAGGCTTAGCACTTGATTATCCAAATCCGCCAATGAAAGGCCTTTTGGATTTTGGGTTTAAAGTATAAAAGTGTTTTTGTGATTCCATTTAACATGCAATCCAATTATTAACTTTGGTAAAAGTTTGTCACTTTGTTATACTATTTACCGTCATCCAAAATATTACTATTCAGAATTAGCGGCTTGGCTTCGGTCGTACCAAACAGCCTATAATATTACTATTTTAAATCACATCAAATTCTCAAAATTAATCAAAGTCGCATTTCAGTGAATCCGACTTTTTATCCGTGTAGTTTCTTTGAAAATGAACGTTTATATTCATTGTCTCCTGTTGACTGGATCATCATGCTTCCTTGAAGATCTTTTTGTTTTCGATTTTTTATGTATTTTGTGTACCTCTTTTCTCCCGTGTTTGTGGTCTTTCATGACATTAGTCCGTCTGCCGATCTTTCACTAGACGGCACGCTGTGTAATGGTTCGAACCGCTTTCCATTATAAAAAAAATAAAATAGTAACATCTATATACATACTTGTGGTTCTATTTCCACCGTCATTTATTGCTACATAATCGATTAATGCTTTCCTACTTAATTAACCGATTAATCTCGATTCATACTTAAAAATTACTATTGAATATTAGCATCTTGTTTTTTTTGGTTCAGTGGGATTAGGGTCATTCCACGTTTCATCCCGACCATTATACATGCATGAGACGGAATCAAAACAGGATTTGTAATTTTTAGATTGAAATCCGTCGGGTTTTATCCCGACCGGGACATGACCAATCTCAACTAGTGCGATTGTAAAGAATCGATGAAGCAAAAACCGTAATCACTACAATCTTGTTTGAAAAGTCGAGCGGAAACTGAGTATAGGAGCACGGTGAAGTAGTCAGTGAGAGTAGAACTGAGACCACTATGGAGAATGATAGAATTGCAGGACTTGCAATTCAATTGTGAAGAATCAAATTATGAATGTAGACGATATTTAAATTGGCAGTGTAGCCCCATTTTAAGAATTCAGACAATGAACAAGACACCAAATGCTGACAATTTTGATTTATAACAATGCAAGCTCAAACAAATGACCCAAATTATACGGATATCATACCGTCTTTATCGGGACACTTTTTCTTTGGACCTAACAAGATTACGTCTCTCACGACTACTCACTCACTCTACTAAATATGACATTCAAAACATATTAACAAAACTCATGGCATTATAACATTTCGGATGTGTTTGCTATCAAGATGAGAAACACTAGTGTTAGAGTTTTGTAGTATTTTTATAAGTGTTATTTTTTAAAAACACTAAGGGCCCGTTTGGTTCCAACTTCGGAAACGAAAATGGAATGGAAACGAATTTAGTCCATATGTATATTCTTATTCATGAAAACTTATGGAATCATTCCTTGTGGATTAATGCAAAATGCATTTGCTTCCCCACATTTTGTTTACCTATAGGTATCAAAAGTAATTAAAATCTACTCCAATTCTTTCAAACCACAACGAATGATTCCAAAAACTTTTATACGTATGAACTAGATTCGTTACCATTCCATTTCTGATTCCGGAGTTTAAACCAAACGGACCCTAAAGAGTGTTTGCTTGGCTAAACTAGTGTTTCATTAAACATGCTATGTACATATCTCGTGAATTTTGAAGAGTTTTGTTATCGTCTCTTTCCATTGCTTGTTCGACACAGCAACAAGCAAGCTAGCGAGTCAACAACGTCCGGCCGTGGCTTCCATTGCTTGTGCAGAACATCAACGAGCAACAAGGAGTCTCCTGCACCTGTAGTTTTAGTCAATTTTTTGTCTTCTCGATCGTCCAAAAGTGAAGCAACGATCGGCGATACAATGAGGGTGTAATGGTGGTTGAGCTCAGATTGATTTAGCATTTTTTGCGAGAAATTGCTTCCCGTCGAGATAGTTCAAGAATCGGAACAAATTGTATTGCCGTTTGAGCTCGGATTCCAAGTAATTGATAGCTGGAACCACCATTAACACCTCTATTGAATTATGCAGCAACTACTTCAACGAAGAGAGGGATGAGCAAGCGAGAGAAATAAGAGTTTTTATACTTGATTTAAGATTATAAAAAGTTTTAAATTGTAGGGGCAAGAATGTTTTTTCGGAGCAAACATACTTTTCCAAAAATACAAACCGTGCGTTTTAGAAATATTTTCAGAACACTACTAAAAACTCTAAACACTGGAGATTTGTGTTTTGACAAACACTTGTTAAAATACTTAAACACAAAAACACTACAAAACACTAGTGTTTTATACGTAACAATCACGACCTTCGTTTTCGTATCGGTTTACCTCGATAGTGGAAAATGATTTGCCACCTAAAGTAGAGAAGAAGATATTAATTTGCTTGTAAAATATCATCATTTGGCCCCGAGATGAAATGATAAAACTGTTGAAAGTACTCGATCATTTTACGCAAATGAAACGTTTAGTATTATTGAATTACAATGAATAAAGGATGAAGAGGTTCCACGTAGCTTAATTACCCATTAAGCACATCAGGAACAGTAGCAGCCATTGTGTTTCCCCTGTGAAAGTGAAAGTGACAACTCTTTCCATAAATCAACTTTGAAAATATTGCGAATGGTTCGAAAAAGAGCAAATTTGAATAGCCAAAAAGCACAATAATGGCCATCTTTCGCGACTAGTACAAATACGGACATGAGTACCATACAAAACACGAGCAATCACAATTTTGAGTTTTGTATATTTATCATATGAGTCGTACTTTCATTTATCATATTGTATACTTATAAAATGAAATTAAAACTTAATAATACACCTTGTATTTTCTAAACCTTTAAAATATAATATCCTAATTAATAAGCATAACATAAGAATTGACGTAGTGTGAAAGGATTCAAGGGTTTATCATATAGCATTCAAGGTTTTTTTATTCGTCTACGATCATTAAAGTTAGTGTATAATATGTATATATAATTAAATTAAATTTTAATTTAAAATAGAGGGAAGAAAATGAAAATATCTATATTTAGTAATTTTATATATTATTTATATCACGAATAAATTTTAATATAAAAAATAAAACAATTAGTGGTTCAGTAGTTATTGAGATAAAGAACCTTGAAACTATAATTAAAAAAGTAAAGATAAAAAATTAAAATGTGTTATTTGTTTAGAAAGATTTTTTTTTAAAGCAGAGTGGATTAGAGATGATATAATCTAAAAAAAAAAAGATTATTTCCTAAAATTGTACATGAATATATATATGTATATATAGTTTATATATTTTTTTTGATAAAAATTTAAATTAAAAATATGTAAAGAAAACATATTGAAATATAGGAAAAATTGATATAAGAGGCTTCTACTTTAATATTAGTAAGTAAATTATATAAGAAAAGTTTATGTCCTATTATAGTAATTCTATATAAATTTCAGTTCAAACAAAAGATACCAATTATTCATAGGAAATTACATAAAATCATCCGTTACACAATTGAGTTGCACCAAACCACCTATTATTTTTCACTTATCAACTTACACCCCTGAGAATTTTGTAATTGATTTGTATTCATGATTTGTCTCTCGATTCTCGATTTCGTTCTTCTCAAATCATTTTTACTGTTTTATTTATAATCTAGGTAAAATGACAAATTAGGCCTTTTAATTTACTACTATTATTCTATAAAATAAAACTTATTAAAAATATCATACTTCGCCGAATTCTTTTATCATACCTTTTAAAAGTAAATAAAGATAGGAGAGACAAATAATGGACACAAATTTAGATTTTCCAAATTTCCGACCTGCACTTTCCCTGATCCTTTCCAGACCCATCAACAACCTTGAGATTTTGTAGTTGATTTTATTATTCTTAAAATGTTCATGAATTTTCCATATGTTTTCAACTGTGTCGGTTGCCGTCTGTCGAATTATTTACAAGACACGACAAGAGTACTAAACTACATGGACAAAACAATCATGATGTACACGACTATTATTTTATGTACTCTTCAATGGTTAATGTTACCTTACTATTCAATCAAATAATGATGGAATCACGACCAGGAATAAAATGAAAATCCAATATATATTCAGAAAAAAAAAAACAAATTCACTCCCCTCAAAATCAATAAAAAAAAATCCAAAAAAGAAAAAAAAAAATCACACCAAACTATAAACTTAAAAGAAATTCCTACTTACAGATGTCCTCTACTGTAACAACATTTAATGTATGTATGTATATATATATATACTTTGTATTAATTTTTTTTCTCTTCTTATAGTAACTGCTGGAAAATATCAAAATTTGAGCTGCCAAGTTCTTCGAAACCGGTTCGCTCCAATGGTTCCATCAACCACGGATTATCCGGTTTTCCATCTTTATCAAACTCGTCGACAACGCTGCTCAAAATGGCATTCATCTCCTTCTTGTTGTACTGCTCGTCATTGTAGTCATACTGATCAAACAAACCCTCCAACTTGGGATAATTACCAGAAATGCCATCCAAGTTACAGAATTGACCTGTACTATTCATCTCACCCACGTTGACTTGGGAGCTTATGCTACTATAGCTGGAGCTTTCCTTTGCTTCATTGCTTGTATTGTACGTTGAAAATGAATCAACCCTAGGGATGATATCTGTAGGATCCGAGAATTCGAGTCCGAACCCGTAATACTCTTGGTTGTGTGAGAGACAATTATAACCCGCGGGCCCGCCCAGCATGGGCTCCAAATCCGATGAGGATACTTGAAAAGTTGGCTTGATGAAGAAGTGCTGAAATTGATCATTATTGGTGAGGGTAGTTTCGTCCAAGAATATTGGTTGTTCTGATTTGACTGTCATTATTGGTGGTGGAGGAAGAAGATGAGTATGAGTTGATGAAACGGCGTCGTTCTTGCGTGATTGTGAGAACTCTGAAGAATGATCTTTTAAGGGTTGGTGAGTGGTGGGATCAATCCCTTGCTTCATTAGTTTCTTCTTAAGGCTTGAATTCCATAAGTTCTTGATTTCATTGTCGGTTCTTCCTGGTAATTGTGCAGCTATCTGTGCCCACCTGCAACATTTTTCAATTAACCTTAATCACTCCTTAATCACTCCTTAATCAAGGTTTTATGACAATTGAATTTAGATTAAGTAAATGTACGTACCTGTTTCCGAGAATTTTATGAAGATTGACGATAAGATCCTCTTCTTGTTGGGAGAACATTCCTCTCTTGAGATCTGGTCTTAAATAGTTTATCCATCTCAATCTGCAACTCTTTCCACACCTCTGCAAACCTGTAATTTTAACTGAATCAAAACAAGTCCTAATTAACATGAAATTTATTAACTAAATACTAATTACCAGCAAGCTTAGGCACGGAGCTCCAGCAGCCAACCCCAAATCTTGTAATGTAATTAAAAAGCTTCTCGTCTTCTTCAGGAGACCATAACCCTTTCCTGAGCTTCTGCTTGGTGCAGCAAGAATGTCTTCCCATGATGAACCACAAATGAAGAATTTGAATTTAAGTGATGATGGATATGGTGTTTGCTGAATGGGTTGCAAACTGTCTGAGACAGTGAAATAGGAGGAGAAGTTTCGAATATATTTATATCCTCACTACATGCTGCTTGCCTATGAATGTGATAGGACCCAATTATATATTTTTTTAATATATTAATATTTAAAATATTGAGAATTGCAATATTTTTATGATTTGAAGGGAAAATTATACTTAGAATTGAAGTTAATTAAAGAGGCCAGCTCGAGGGAAGAGAAGAGAAGGATGGTGAAGCAATGAAGTGGGTTTAAAGCAAATCTCTTTCTTGCTTTTGCATTGGAGTAAATTAGGTTTTAAGGAAGCTCTCTAAATTTTAGGTATATTCACAACACTTGTTTTAACATACTAGTAAGTACAAAATTATGATTTTCATTCCTAAACTTATTAATTGATATATGTTTTTCATGATTATTGATTAATATTTTAGTTAGTAGAAAATTATAAACGTGAATATTAATGCACGTCATATACCTAATGTAATTGTAATTATGTATTATGGTGAAGAATAGAGACAAACTCCAGCTTATGCTTTGCCATGGTCCACGTATTATTTAAGTATACTCAATCTGTTAGTGTCTTGTATAACACTGTGAAATGATGGTATTTGAAGAGACAAATATTCATTTTTTTTATTCTCATTTACGTAAATATACACGTATAAAACTTAATATTTAGAAACAATGCACCAAGCTTTTAATCATTCGTTAATAAAAAGTTAAATTGTATCCAATAAATATAACACAATGAACTATAAAATAAGAATACATACTTTTATTTATGTTATATGCAATAATTTTTTGTAAATAAATGAAAATCTAAATTAGCTATGCAGTGTAGACAAAATTTCTCCGTATGTAGTGGCAAAAATAATTGGGTCAATGATTGGTATGACAGACCGTGTTTTGTCTTAATTCTTTGTACTATTGTAGCAATTTGTATAATCAGATTTTTTTTTATTGATATCATAATTAGAGTTTTCTTTTTGAGGATAAGACGATAAAAAAAAAAGTAAATTAAAGAAAAAACAATTTTAAATTCAGCCGACACTAATAATACATCAATTTATATACTTGAGCTTGTGTTGTAATTTGCATATAATATGAAGTTTTAAGATACTTACTATTACATGACTTAATTATAAACTAATTATCTATTTTTTTAAGATGACTAGTTTATGTATATATGCTATTTTTATAAGAAATATCTAATTACTACTAAATGAATAAAAATAATAAATTGGAGAAACCCATTGACTATTATTATTTAAAAATATAATAATTTCTGTTATATAAAGTAAAATATTTTTCCTATATCTAATTACACTGTATGGAGTAGCATTAAATACACAAAGCAATTTGAGCATATAAAAATAAAGGTGATACCATAATCTTTGTAGAACTCAAATAGAACAAGTAAGAATTCATGTATTTAATTTCATAACGTAAACTATGTCCCCTAATCTATTTTGTTTTGATTAAATACAAAAAGCAAAGAGTAAAACAGGTAATTGCGTGTATCTGTTTCAGTGTATATGTATATAAAGGGCTTATGTGGCATCATGTGAAACTGTATTTTGAAATGGAGCTTTCCCAATTAACTCTTTTATGAACTTGTCTATATGGTCCTCCAACCAATCAAATCCGTAAGTTGAACTTGGTTGTCTCAATGTTCAACTCACGTAACGAGCTCAGACAATCAATTATGGTGAACATAATTCATTAACTTCAATTGGTTGAGTTTTTACCTTACGAAAACAATATAGTAGCTCAAGTTTTAGGGTTGTCTAATTGAAGTGATCTAGTGGACGTAGTAACTGTTAAAATCATGGAAAGAAAAAAAAATGATGTGATTTCAAAGGGAAGGTAGAGGATGATGTAGTTGAGACAATAGGAAAAGCTGAAGGTGGACTAGATTTTAGGAGTTTAACAATATAGTAGCTCAACTTTTAGGGTTTTATAATTCATTTTCTGCATGAAGCAGGAAACTGTTAATAATCTCATCAAGATTCAAGGCAGAAAATGTCTTAGAAATTCTAGCAGTCTTGAGGTTAAGGAAAAGCGGTTACAGGCAGATTTGGAAGATAATCCTCGAGTAGAAAGAGATTTTGTGGTTTCAGAAGTCTAGAGAGCAGTGACTTGAATATGAGATCGCAATACGTCCTTCTTTCATACCTCAACCATTATCAGAAGGAGCCGAAATAGAGTATTGGGCCTCAGAGTGGATAATGATGTGTGGGTTGAAGATAACACGATTCTTGAACAACATGTGATGAACTACTTCAAGGAGCCTTAAAGTCTAGAGAGTCCTTCATTGAGTCAAGGAGAGCTCTCTATTACTACGGATTTTCCAGACATTGATAAGATTGATTGGAACAATTTACAAAAGCCTGTTGATATGCTAGAGGTTTGGGACTGGGTCAAGAGCATGGGTGGTTTCAAAGCCCCAGGGGTCTATGGTTTTCAGCCGGTGTTCTATCAGAAATGTTGGAGCATCGTTGGTCAATCTGTCAAAGAGGAGGTGTCTAGGTTTTTCATCACTCAGAAACTCTCGCAGGGGAGCAACGACACCCTTATTTCTCACATTGCCAAGGTTGGGATAGGCATGTCCACGGGTCACGGGTCACCCGTGACCCGGCGGGAACCCGCCGGGTGGCGGGTACGGGTAAGGGTCGGTTATACCCTTACCCGTGACCCGGCGGGTCGACCCGTAACGGCTAGTTTTTTTTTTATATAAAAAAAAAATCCCAACGGCTATATAGCCGTTGGGTTAGCCATTACAACGGCTAGTTTGATGAAAAAAAAAACAATTTAATTTAATAAATCTAACCTAAAAACAATTCTATAAATACCCCAAACTCAATTCATATCATCTCACACCAATTCTCATCATTCAATCATCTATTCACTCTCTCAATCTCTCCATAATTTCCAACTCTTACATTCAATTACTTATTACTCTCCTAATCTCATATTCTCATTCTCTTATTTTTTTATTTTACCACTCTTACTACTACATTCTATTATTCAAAAAAAAAAATGTCTAGCCGAGGAAGACGTTCCGTTAGCGGTGCCGGTCCTTCATCCGGCGAAGGTGCTATTCGAGGACGGCATTCCGTTAGCGGTCCTCCAACCGGTTCGGATTTAAGGCGAGACCGAGACTTATTAAGTGGAGATCACGAGATCTTCGAAGAGGAGGAGGATATCACGGTATCGCCTACTTTCCCCAACACCCAAAGATCCGAGACCCAATACACGGAGGAGCCGGAGCCGGAGGAGCCGCCGTTGAACAACACTCAACTAACGGCGGTGGTCTTCCGATTTTGGTTTACAAAGGGTGCTCCCGATGCCAACGGAGTTTTCTATGCCAAATGCAATTTTTGTGCGACACAATACAAGCACAAAAAGGGAGAAGGCTACGGGAACTACAAGAGGCATATCCGGAACAAGCATCCCGAGAAAATGGGATTAGCACGAGGGCAAACACAACTTACCGGGTACGCATCTACTTCTAACCAACCTCCTTCTCTATTTACATATGATCATTCTTCTTCTATGAATGCATTTTCGGAAATATTGGCCGTAGATTCTTTAGCATTTAGTTTTGCACAAAATGTTGGTTTTAATAATTGGATGCAAAATCATGCTCAACCCGCATATAAACCGATTTCTCGCCAAACCGCTAAAAGAAAAATGATGTATAAATATAAAATTCGTAAAGAAGAATTGATTAAATATTTTATGGACAACGGTGATATTTAAGTTTCTATTTGTAGTGATATTTGGACCGACGGTTTTCAAAAAAATTCATATATGGGTATTACTTGTCATTTTGTTGATAAATTTTGGATTTTAAACAAAAGAGTTTTAGCATTAAGAGTTTTCAACGAACAACACACCGCCCAAAACATTGCCCGTTTGATTGCAAATGTTTTAGAAGAATATAGATTAGTTTCACGAGTTTTTTCAATCGGTTTTGATAACGCCTCCGCTAACACGGCTTCCATTAGAGATTTAACCAACTATTGTAAGCCGACTATTGGAGGTAAATTTTTTCACATTAGGTGTGCCGCTCATATTTTAAACTTGTGTGTTCAAGACGGTTTAGCATATGTTGGAGATTTAGTACAACCTATTCGAAATATTCTTAATGAACTTTGGTCTAAAAAAAATGTACGTACTAAATGGTATGCATATTGTAAACAAAATAACGTTTATCCTAAAAAATTTCCAAAAGATGTTTGTACAAGATGGAACTCTACTTACAAAATGATTTACGAATCATATGAATATCGAGAACTTTTAAGTAGTTTTGCCGCACAACATATTGACGGTGATTTTGTTTTCGGTGATTCTTGGGTTTTAGCAAGAGATGTAATGGAGGTTTTCAAACATTTTTATGATGCTACTAACACTTTTAGTTATGTTTATACACCAACTTCAAACATATTTTGTTATGTAGCAATTAATATTGCATTTGCAATTCAACAAGGTCTTTTAATTAAAAATATTTCACAAGCTATTTATTCAATGCGAAGTAAATGGTTAGCTTATTATACAACCATTCCCGATGTTTTTCTTGTTGCATTTGTGTTAGACCCTAGACGTAAAATGGATGGTTTAAAACAAATTTTAGAAAGTTATTATGAATTTTTAAGTTTAGAACAACATCCCGATTGTCATGTTTCTACCATAATTGGTAATGTTAGAAAATTATTTGATGAATTATTGGTTCAATATCGTGTTTTCGATCGAGGTCAATCTTCTCAATCCCCTCCTCGCTCTTCATCTTCAAGTTCATCTAAATTTAAATCAATGGATAGAGATTTGTTTGGCCCGAAAAGGGCAAAAACCACGTCAAGTTCCAACTCGGAACTCGACGAATATCTAACAATTTCTTTTGAGTTTGCCAATGATGAAGAAGAGGAGGATTTCAACATATTAGAATGGTGGAGCCGACCGGAAAGAATGAGGTTCCCTACCCTCTCAAGGATCGCGGCACAAATTCTCGCCGTTCCCGCCTCAACGGTAGCGGTTGAGCAAACCTTTAGCCGGAGTGGAAAGGTGCTCGATCCGACGAGATCAAACATGTTGCCCGAGACGTTGGAGGCACAAGTCCTCCTAGCCGATTGGAGGAAAGCGGAAATGCGAACACAAAAGAACAACCTCTCGGCGGAGGAAGGCGACGAAGATGACGACGAGCGACAACAAACGCCATCGGATGTATCAGCGGGAGAGTCCGACTAAGGTAAGGGCCAATCGGGGATATAAACAAAGGTAAGAGAACTACGTGGACTTTAATTTGATTCCTTCTTCCCGAGAGGATACGTAGGCAACCGGGATTCCGGTTCAAGCCCAATTCTTCCCTTTTTTTTTTTTTAAAGTTTAAGACTTAATTACTTAAACTTAAATTTAAGTCCAATTTTTCTAAGTTTAAGTCTTCTATTAATCTATTTATTAGTTTATAAAATTCTTTTTTAGGTTTAAGTCCCATTTTTTTTTTAAGTTTAAGTCCAATTTTTTTTTTTAAAGTTTAAGACTTAATTACTTAAACTTAAGTTTAAGTCCAATTTTTTTAAGTTTATTTAAGACTTTAAGTCCTCTATTTAATATTTATTAGTTTATAAATTTTTTTTTAAGTTTAAGTCCTATTTTTTATTAGTTTATTTTCTTCTCATTTTTTAAGTTTAAGTTCAATTTTTATGTTATATTTATTTTCTAATTTTTTAAAGTTTATAATGTTTATTTCCTATTTTTTTTTTTTTTAATATTACGTGGCCGACCCGCCGGGTCTGACCCGTGACCCGGCGGGTCGCAGACCCGGCGGGTCGGCCAGGTACACGGGTCCGGGTCCGGGTTGCCCTACCCGGACCCATGACCTGGCGGGTCGGACCCGTCGACCCGGCGGGTCCGACCCGTGGACATGCTTAGGTTGGGAAACCAGAATATATTAGTAATTTTGTAATGTTAGATACAAGATCATTTCCAAAGTCTTAGTGCAACGGCTGCAAAGCATCATCGGTAAGCTTGTCGGCCCAGTCCAAGGTAGCTTCATTCCGGGTCGGCATATTCAGGACAACATCGTCCTAATACAGGAAGTGGTTCATTCCATGAGGAAGAAAATGACCGGTAAGAAGTGGATGCTCCTAAAACTCGATCTGAAAAAGGCGTATGACAAAATCAAATAGGATTTCATTGATGATACGATATCTCAAGTAGGTTTCCCAACTGAGCGGGACAAGATGATTACGGAATGTGTTTCTTCTGCTAGGATACAACTTATTTGGAATGGAGAAGTCACTGATCAGTTTATTCCGGAAAGAGGCATTAGGCAAGGATATCCTTTATCTCCTTATCTCTTCGTTCTATGTGTAGAGCGCCTCAGTCACCTTATTTTTTACTCGGTTAATAGGGGTGAGTGGAAGCCCATCACTATCTCTAGAGGAGATCCACCTTTGTCTCATCTCTTCTTCGCATATGACATCGCTCTCTTTGCGGAAGCTTCCCTTTTCCAAGTGAGAGTTATCATGCGTTGTATTGAAGTTTTTTACAAAGCTTTTGGGCAGAGAGTCAGCATTCAAAAATAAAAAATCTTTGTCTCCCCTAACGTCTCTAGGGACATCTGTGATGATATTGAACGTTTAAGTGGAGTGGAGGTTACAAAAAACCTTGGTAACTACCCCGGGGTTCCCATTCTCCAAGGTAGAGTCAACAAATCAACCTTCAGTAGCCTTTTAGATAAAATCAATGGCAAACTCAACGATTGGAGAAAACGCTGAGCATTGCCGGCAGAGTCACGCTTACGAAATCCGTCCTCACTTCGCTTCTCATGTATACTATGCGTACATTGACGCTCCCAAAAGGTGTTTGTATCGACATTGATAGAATATGTCGTAATTTCATTTGGGGATCCATAGGAGCATGCATACGGTTAAGTGGAGTGACATGTGCATGCCTAGAAAAAGGCGGGTTGGGTATCCGTAATGTAATATCCGGAATTTTTTTTTTCTCCGAGTATTTCCGAGTCAACAAAAATCTTATCAAATTGTGTGAAGAGTTAATCACATAGAATGCCCTTTTATCAACTTCTATGAATTTATGTGAAGTTTAATCATATAAAATCCCTCTTAAATCTCTCTCACAAGATTAGTAGTTTATGACCCATTTATCAATATTTTGACAAGAGCATGACAAACCCAACAAAGCCATAGCCCATCATTACAATGTCAAGGACAAGAATTAGACAATTCTATTTGGGCCCTTTTCGTCTCCTTGACAGCCCAGAAGACAAGGCTTGCGTTTGGTCTTCACGCCAGCTGGACTGGGAATAACGCCGTAGGGAACGGTTTCCATTTGTCAGCTGCCTCCCTTCCTCGTCAACCTTCCTTCAAGATTCAGGATCTCCTTCTTGCCTTGTATGCTCCGCATAATCCGGCCTTACCTTATACAGCCCCCATCCTAACCCTTCCCTTACCTATTGGGAATGAAAGAAACATTGACAACCCTAGCCGCCTTACTCTTGTCTTCTACCCTTCACGAGATGAGCACCGCTGTACCTTGTATTCCCGTTGTCGACCAGCGATCGGAAATCCTCCTGCAACAAGGTGGGTCTCCTGCCTTCTTGCCCCTCCTCCCTTCGTCTATCCTTGTTTTCGCGATAGCGTGGTCGACCTACAGCGGCGGAGGCTTCTTCTGGTAGTCGACATGCAGAGACTCCTACTCGCTACGTAACCGCACGCCGTTTCCTTCTGCACATAGGGAGAGTCTACCCAGTCTTCGATGACACGACCTGCGAGCGTCAAGGGAGTCTTCTACTTCGTCTGCACTCCGGCACCAACGAGCTCATGTAGAGACTTCACTTCGGCGCCTTGCACTTATTCTCCTACGATTTCCCAGGAGGCACCACAGCTATTTGCGCCGCCTTGTCGACAACAACCATTGCCGAAGTTCCTCATCACCATTCGAAAATGGAATGCTGTTCTATCCTGCTGCGGTTGGGTAAGCCAGTGCTTAGTCTTTGTTAATCAATTCCTATACCTGAAGATTTAGTGCTAGATGTATAGTTAGTAGACGATGGCTTATAAATGTGAAAGGTTTAGACATGGACCGGGCTGTTAAAGTTGTTGTTGTAGAAACTCGAACTTAGGACATGTGGGGGAAGGTTTTGTGAAATTTTAATGACAGTGGGAGTTGAAGTAGAGATCTCTCTCACAACCCTTTTATTACCCAGTTTTGAAGTTTGAAACTGCAAACTTTGAGGAATTATTTCGATACTTTATAGACATAATCCACCGTTCAATTTTTAGTATAACATAGACGGATATACAAAGTTTAGCATATCAGATTTTGAGACCAATCCAACGGTCGGATCTGGATCTATAGGAACTCAAAGTAGGCTATTTGAGTTGTTTGGGAAAGAACTCAGAAATTGGCTAAGGTATAGATTTCTGGATTTTTGGAACCATCTTTGGAGATTTTTGTAGGAGTTGTTGTTGAGTGTTTTTCGAGAGATCTTTGCCCCAATGAGTAGTATGTATATCATAGAGGACCTAGAGATTTAATTCGGAATTTTTATATGTTTACCCGAGCCTCGTATTTTAAGTAAAAGTCGGACCTTAGCGACTCATTTGGAAATCTAGAATTTTGGGTTAATTGTATAAATCCTTAGCAAACTATCTCGTGAGAACTAGATTATGGAAATAGGTTTCAAAGGAGAATTTGGAACTAAGTCATAGATTATTTTGGAGTTTTCGGGACCAGGGGTAAAATAGTCATTTTACCTTAAGAGGGCATTTTAGTAAATTCTCTTCTTGAGATTGTACATCTTAGAAGTTTATAAGTTCTGAGAGATATGGGATATGAGTTTGACACGCTTGCCTTGTATAACAGGCGATGGAGTACTCCACGGTTGCAGACCGAATGGAGATTTAGTCAGTCGAGATTGATTCAGGTAAGTCCTTTGGGCTTACTTAGCTAGCTTCTAGATATGAGTGTGAATAATGATAGTGGTGTGTGAATGATGTGTATAGTTGTATTTAGTAATAATTATATACCGACCTATACATTGGCCTAAGAGTAACGGGCGGTGGCATTCTGCTCAGTTAGCCTGAGGGCGCTGGGGGTTTCTTTAGGGACTAGTCCACACTCGGTTTGTAGTGATGCTACCGGCGGAGGTAAGCTAGACCTACACCGGTTAGATAAGGAACGGAGGCGAGAACTCTTAAGATTCTCGTGCCACAACTTTAAAACGGAATAAAGTGAATCACCTAAGCTATCAGATAATAACCAAATTGTGTGCCAGCATGATGAGTGTTTATATTACCTTGTTTGTGTTTGTGCTATCCTTATGCTGCTTATATTTAGATTGTTAGCTAACGGTTTATCCGTGTTGTAGATTTGTAGAGATATACAGTTGCAGAGAGATCCGGAACGGATGGTCAGCCGGGTCCACGTACTCATTAGATGGGGACGGGGGAGTCTTCCATACGGCATGCATGTTACGTATATATATAAATGTTTGTAAGGCTGTAACATGTGCACATTCATAAAATAAAATTTTTAGGTTTTGAAATTGTTTTAATTACATTTGTGCCTTGTTGTAAGATCCTAGTAAAGTTGTTGTTAAACCAAGGTCGGGACCCATTGTGAGGTCCTAACCAGTAGCTCCCCGAGTTTTGAGAACTTGGGGTGTTACAACATGGTATCAGAGCCAGGTTGACAACAATGACATTTGAAATCTTCTGAAAGACCGAATGTATAAAATAACTAGAACCCGAAAGGGGTCTAAGATTTTCAAGACGGTTTTCTGTTTTTAAACACGTGCATAGTCGGGTTGTTGGGTTAGTAGTACGTCGGGCCACCATCGTTCTCCGTGGGTCTCTACAACTTGGAATGTTAGGTGAGTTAGTATATAGACTTATATTGATATGTTTTAGTGTAAGATTATATATATGTGTATGTGTAGCATGTTAGTATTCTAAAGGGTATCTTATATTCTTATTTGTGACATCATGAGGCGATTATCGCCTCATGATAAAACGGTAGCGGACTTGAAGAGTTTCAACGAGAGACCATGGATTCAGACTTAGGATTGAGTATTATACTCACGTGGGCGTCCTGGTGACCCTATAAATCATCCAAAGAACGGGTGGGCAATGAAGTAAAGTTGTTAAGATAATTTTCAACACAAGTACAACCTGATGAGAAGGAATAGTAAGTCCTACAATACTGTTATTCAGCAGCGCCAACAGAAGGATGACTTTATTTGGGCGTTATCCCATGGTGGAGAGTATAGCGTAGCCTCGGCCTACAGATTACTCTCAGATTCTGATAACCTCCAGCTCCAAGATGAGAGTATATATAAAAAGATATGGAAGTTAAGAGTTCAAGAACAACTCAAAACGTTTCTCTGGAAACTTATGAAAGGAGGAATCTTGTGCGATGTCGAGAGGAAGCGCCGACATATTGCAGTGGAGGAGGATTGTGCTTGTTGTATTCAGTACCCAGAAACCCTAGAACATCTATTTAGGGACCGCAACAAAATCAAGGAAATGTGGAGCAATCTTCAAGCACATCACAAAGACGTCCATTTTTCACCACTCCCTTTGCGTCGTGGTTGCGAGTTGACATGTCCTCTAATTCTTCTTTTAATAATCTATGTATGTGGAATGAGTTGTTTGCAGTTACCGTGTGGTGGGTTTGGAAGTGGAGAAACGAGAAGATATTCAGAAATGCGAGCCTTGGTGATGTTCAAAGCCGTATTGTTCAAAACAAAACCAATGAGTATATTGATGTTTGGAGAAGACGAGATAATAACAAAGGATCACGATAGGAGAGAATCTTGAAGGTGAGATGGAATACTCCTCCGAAAGGGGTCGTTAAAGTGAATACGGATGGAGCCCAGACCAAATATGGTAATTCCTCTGCCGCGGGTGTCCTTAGAAATAACGCGGGAGAGTGGATGAGCGGATTTGGTGTCAATCTTGGAGTATGCTCAGTCCCCATGGCTGAACTGTGGGGTGTAGTACATGGTCTTAAGATTCCTCGGGAGATGGGTTTCCGATCGGTTATTTTGGAAACAGATTCCCGATTGGTGATTGATCTCCTCAAGAAACACACTGCCCCTCACCACTCTCTTTCCAGTCTGGTACGTACGTGCCACGACTTCATGAAAATAAACTAGGATATCCAGTTTTGTCATGCCTACCGTGAGGCGAATAAAGTTTCGGACTATATACCTAGTTTAGCTTTGAAATTTCCTATTTGATTGAATGTATTGTGTGACCCGTCGAAAGGTATAGTTGATCTTTTACTTGATGATGTAAGGGATCGGGTTATCCCCCGTGTGATTACTAATTAGCCTTCTTTCCTATCAATAAAAGCGCGTCAGATGCGCCTGAGACCACTGCCTCTCCTTCACACAAAAAAATGATTATTTCAAGTTCTTGAACAAATCTTGGGATATGAAAAATGAGAAAACAACCTAAACAGTACCCTATCTTTTAGGATGACTAAACTTTAGTATTCTATCGTTTAAACAATCATAACGGTACCTCATCTATTGAGCCCGACCAAAGATTAGTAACTCGATCACCGTTCACACGTTAAACTATCTTAACGGTGTTAAATATCAGGGGCAAAGTTGTCCACTTACCTTAGACATAAAACCCTAAGCCCCAAATTAAGCCCCCAAATTCTTCTCTCTTCTTTTTTGCTTAGATTTCGTAAATCTTGATTTTCATCATTTTGGGTTTGATTATGTCATTCGTGTCAAGCTTGCTTTGTCTTCGGTCATCGACTTGAAATTCAGTGGATGAATAATCGAAATCATATCTTTTTCTGATACTACAACTGTAAATCATATTTGCGCCGCATTTACAATATTTTTTTGTTTTGTTTTTCAGACTCGCCCTTGAAATTGCAGAGTTAAAATGGAAAATGTGCATCCTCACCTACCATAGGATATCAACAATATAAGATCAGATGACGAGGAAGAAAGCGACGAGCAACAACCGGAAATTAGTAACATTAACACGGTGTATGTTCGTCCAAGAGTGCGAGTATCTTCAGAAGAGGAAAAATCATCTCTTGAGGAGATTGAGTTTTCAGGAGATCAAAATGAACCTAGTACTCCCTTTATACCAACTCACATTGATAGAAGGTTTAATGAAGTTTTGTCTCCTACTGGTTTGTTCAAAGTACGGTTTCCAAGTATGAAGGAACTATTGATTGGAAGTCTCAATGGAGAATAAGTTTTGAGGTGTTGTAGAAAAAGAACAACATAGATTTGGAGCTCGAGAAAACACAGGAGGAGATTCCAATAGTTAAGCAACAGACTGAAGCAACGATACTCGTTGGTTGGAAATCACAAGGAAGAATTTTGGTAGAAATTTAGGGCTTAGGAAATTTGGGGCTTAGGGTTTATGTCTAAGTTAGGTGGACAATTTTGCCCCTGATATTTAACACCGTTCAGATAGTTTAGCGTGTGAACAATAATCGAGGTACTAATTAGGGATGGGCATGGGACGGGACGGGACGGGATAGGGGTCATCCCGCAAGTTATTTGCGGGACGGGATTCATGAATTTTTTTCTTCGTCCCATGCGGGCCTTGTCCCATGTGGGATGAGACGGGATGGGACGAATCTCGTAAAAATTATGCACCGATTATTTTCATTATGAATACCTGTTTTCTCTCATGTTTAAAGACACAAATGATTGGAAAAAAACTCGATACCTAATTATCAATGCATGACGCCTACATTAGTAGTTAGTACATTGAACACAAATTCAAGTTACATCAATTTGTCTTACCGTTTCACATTCAAAAAGTAACAACAGATAATTTACAAAAACAAATACATTTATTTAACTATATATTACAATTGTGAGAATCCACAAATACAAGGGCGATGGAACGGACTAGAGCAAGGGCGACGATGGAACGGACCAAAGCAAGGCGGCGAATGGACTAAATCAAGGGAGAGCATAAACTCTAGTATTTTAGATCCAATCAAATGAGTCGTAAAAAATGAGTGAGTGACTGATGAAAAATTATCGATCTAATAATTTTGAAAATATAAAAATAATTTTTAAAAATAATATTTTTAAAAATTATAATTTATGTATATTATTTGTCTATATATTATTTATAAAAATATTATTTATATATTTATGCAGGACGGGACGGGATTAACCGGATGAGAAGTCTCCGTCCTGCGTCCCGTCCCGCAAATTTTTCACGGGACGGGACGGGATACACACTTTTTTTTTCGAATCCCGCCGGGATCGGGACCGGGACGGAACGGGATTAATCGGGATTTATGCCCACCCCTAGTACTAATCTTTGGTCGGGCTCAATAGGTGAGGTACCGTTCTGATAGTTTAAACGACGTGGTACTAAAGTTTAGTCAACCTCAAAGATGGGGTACTGTTTAGGTAATTTTCTCTTTATGAGAAATTGATATTTGAATATGGATTTGTCTTGGGCAAAAATGCTCTAAATAACACAAACTTTGCTACTGTTGCGAAAGGTGACACAAACTTTTAAATTTGCGGAAAAAAACACGAACTATAGGGGGTGTTGCACTTTTTAGCACCAGTATTAATCCATAAAAAAAATTTAGACATTTTATAATTTGTCATAGTTTGGTAAGATATAAATTAAAAAAATAGTGAAAATGTGTAAAAAAAAATTAGCGTTATGTTTGATATTTATGTTTTACATAAGGAAAAAAAAGAAAAAGTATAACAAGTAAAAAAAATATTATAAATTTTATAAGTTGGTAGGATAAGAATTTAAAATAGGAAAACATATAATAAAAATGTATACTTCCTTATAACAAATTAATATAAGGGCAATTTTGGTAACTATACCTTTTTGAAAAACTATAGTAGTAACTAGGCTTTTTAATGTTTCAATTAAGTAACAAGCTTACTATTCGGGCGGACTCGCGCCTTCATAGAGGCGGAGTCCGCCCGCGCCAAGAGGGACGTGGAGGCGTACTCCGCCTCCGCGTCCCTCTTGGCCGTTACACTTTTAAAAAAATCGACCGTTGGAGAATATAGCCGTTGTGGATTTTTCGATCCTATATAATAACATGTGAGACTCATTCACCTTCATCCAAACCTCAACAACGTTAACAAAAAAAAGTCGTAAAATGTCGTCAAATTCCGAAGAAGTTGATGTAGAATCCGATGGTGAAAGCTCTATGATGCCGTTCGATATTGAAAAATATAGTGATCCGGAAGAAAATCTCGCACAACTTGAAGTAAGTGTACAAACTCATTTTTATACTTTACTTTTATGCCGTTTTATTTAGTCGGAATTGTAGAATTATCAAGGTTAGAATAGAGAATCGGAATTGTAGAATTAGCAATGTTACAATAGAGAATCGAAATTATAGAATTTGCAATGTTAGAATAGATAATCGAAATTATAGAATTTGCAATGTTAGAATAGAGAATCGAAATTGTAGAATTAGCAATGTTAGAATAGAGAATCGGAATTGTAGTTTAGATATTTAAGAATAAAATGATGTATATTTTTAAAATAATACTCTAATTTATTTTTATTTAGGATCTTATGGATTATTCTCGTGCTCTCGGTACCAACTATTCGTCAAAATTTGAGCTTCATGGATATTTTGTGGATAGAGAGAACTTATTGGGGTGGACTCAGTATGTGGCCAACGCTATGAATATGGTGTTGGTCATTAAAAAATTATGGTTGGATAGAAGGGGTTTTCGTATTCTACAATTGGGTTGTGATAGACACGGAGCACCTAGAAAAGAAAAAGACGTAGATCCCGATCATGTTCCAAGTTCTAGCCGGAAAAAAAACTCGAAGAAGTGTATGTGTTTGTTTGAGATTGTAGGAACCCAAATTGAAGAAGAAAAGTGGACGGTGAGGGTTGTATGTGGAATCCATAACCATATAATTCCTTCGGTATTAAGAGGCCATGCATATGTTGGACGTATGACTCCGAAGCAGAGCCGAAAGGTGGAGCGTGAATTGAATTCTGGCTTAAAACCGAGACATATATTAAAATCCGTGCAATTAGAGGATCCCGACAATGTCACCTCCATCCGTCAAGTTTACAACACCGGTTTGAAGATTAGAATGGAACAAGCCGAAGGAAGAGGTTCATTACAACAAGCACTTCACACGTTGACGGAACGTGGATACTTTGTAAACACTCGGAGAAGTCAAGATTCCGATGAAGTGATTGATTTGTTTATATCACATCCCGACTCGAGGCATTTGCTCAGCATGTTTTCCTATGTTATTGTGATGGACTTGACATATAAGACCAACAAATAAGTTTCAATTCAAGACACATTTTTACTTTATTTCATACACTCAGTCATCTTTTCCTTAGAAATTGTAACTGAATCGTTGTTTCGTATTACTTTTAGGTACAATATGCCATTGTTGGAGATCATAGGCATCAGTAGCACCAAGAAGACATTCGCAATTGCTTTTGTGTTCATGGCACAGGAGAATAGAGATCACTACGAGTGGGCTTTGAGGAGGGTCCGTTATTTGTTGTACGGAAAGACGCCGGAGGTGATTGCCACTGATCGTGAGCTTGGTCTTATAAGCGCCTTGGGTGTAGTATTTCCTGATGTGAAGCATACAGAGCGACCCTTGTTTTGCGCAATAAGGAAGCGAAAGCGCTCTTCATATTCCATTGTCATGCCTTGTTCGAGTCAAGATCCCATGGAAGCTACCAACGCCGTTTGCTGGAAATGAGAGACTATTGGCAATCATCTCCGAGGTTAATGACCTATCTCGAGACGACTTGGCTTGACCCGTACAAGGAGGCAATCGTTCGAGCATGGACTGACCTACATCATCATTTCGGCACACGAATGACAAATGCGTAAGTTATTTAAACATTCACTACATTGTTAAACATTTCTTCGTTTATTGTAATAAACTTTTCTTCTTAGGTGTGAGTACGCGCACAAGTTGTTGAAGCAAACACTAGATTCTAGTGTTGGAGGATTTCAGCTGGTTTGTGATAGCATACATTTGATGGTCACGGACCAAGTCCAGAAGTTACAAGCTTCTCTAGAGATATCACGGGAGAGGATTCCACGAGAGAGGATTTCAGCTGGTTTGTGATAACATACATTTGTGATAGCATACATTTGATGGTCACATACCAAGTCCAGATGTCACGGGAGAGGTTTCAGCTGGTTTGTGATAGCATACATTTGATGGTCACCTTCTTCTTGATGGCATCCCCCAAACATCTGTAAAGATAAACAAGGGTCCCGGTGCCCCAAGCATACGCCTATGTCCTCAAATGATCTCGTACTAGATCAATAAGCCATCCTCGTATCCTGTTGGTAGACTTGTCGACTACCAAAGTCGACGATATGGACAATAACAGATATGCAGATGTAATAGTGTCATGTGGAGGCTCTGGAAGGTCCAACATCTCAGCGGCTCTACGCCTAATAGTATCGCAGAATAGCTGTGAAGTCTGACGTCTAGCCTCTGCTGGTGATAACCCAAGATGATGAACCAGGCAATCATGTCAGACACTATCATCGACGGAAGTCACTAATGCATCTCCATCAACTGGTAGTCCCATAATGATATGAACATCATGCAGCGCTATTCCCATCAACCCATGGCATGTGAAATATGTTTGTCTCTGGGTGCCATCTCTCGACAAACGCCGTAATCAGACAATGATCGACGCCGCCAAACTGTACGTCCTCCAAATCCGTCAGTCCGCTGCGTCTAGCTAAGCCAAACCATGAAAATGCGTCATCTACATCTCATCGCCACTCACGTAATCTACTAAATGCGTCGAGCCTCCGAACAACTCTAATCACGGGGGAATCCATACCGGCCCATAAAATGCTAGCTCTGTGGTCAGCATAGCATGTCAATAAAGTAGGAGGTACGTCCTCCTCTATATGCTCCTCATCAACTACATGCTTAGGTAAGTCGTCCTGCTCCCTCTCAAAAGGTACCTGCTCCTGTTGTGGTATTTTCTGTTGTGGTATGTCCTGCTGCTGCTACTCTACCTCAACTGGTATCTCCTCGTGCTCATCCTCCAGTATATCATCTAAATGAGACATATCGTGCGCAAACTCCTCCGTGTCGTAATCAGCAGTAAGTGAAATAGGTACGACATCCTCCTCGCCAGAAGCCAGTGTGGGTGCATGAACCTCTGCATCTATAGGTGCATTAAAAAGTCTAGTTACTACTTTAATTTCTCAAAAAGGCCTAGTTATCAAAATTGCCCAAGTAAATATACCCTAACCTTTTGTATTTATTTTCAAACTCTACACACTCTTCTCTCAAGGGTTACATTTACTAAATATAAAAGTAGAAAAAGCCTAGTAAACCAAATTATTTCTTAATAAAATTACATAAGCTACAAATTACAAAATGAAAAAAAATATTTTTTAAGCTTTTTTTAGAGGTCATTAATATTTGGTTTATGTTAGATATTTGTATTTCATATAAAAGAAAGAAAAAAGCAAAGCAAAAAAAATCTATTTTCATTTTATAATTTGTAGTTTATGTAATTTAAGTAATTTACTATAAATACATTATAAATATTTATTTTTTATTTTTCTTTTTAAAAATTTTATCCTATCAAAATAAAATGTATATTATTTTTTTTCCTTTTTTCATTATTTGGTTCCTTTTTAAATTTATATCTTACCAAACTATAACAAATTATAAAATGTCTACTATTTTTTAACGGATTAACTACCGGTGCTAAAAAGTGTAACACCCCCTATAGTTCGTTCTTTTTTCCACAATTTTAAAAGTTTGTGTCACCTTCCGCAACAGTAGCAAAGATTGTTTTACTCTTAACTCTTGATATTTGTTTTGTGAGAACTTTGCGTTGCTCGTTGTTGTGAAGATATCTAAAAACTAATCTTTCTAAAAGTACACCCAAGGATCAGCTGAGAAGATGGTGTTTAGAGCCTTACAAGAAGGTGCGAGAAATTGGTTGTTTGCTTAGTAGATATTAGCCAACAAAATCATAATATGATTGTTTATTAATTTTCACCATATTTAACTATAAATCAAAAAATTAAGATTTAAAACAACATAATTTTCTTCCCGAATTCCGCTCATCAGAACATCTTAAAGTAGGAATTCTTGACATGTTACTTCATTGAAGCATAGGTATAACTTAGCATTTTATCGGAGCATCTCATATAATTTATTCATTTAAATTATTTTTAATATTATTTAATAAAGAGTTATTATAAAATAAGTTTAATCATATATATATATAATATCAAATCATATATGGATGCTATAAATTGAAAACTAAGACTTAAAAAACGTTGTTTTCGTTAGCTCCTTGATTGTAATACTGCCCGGATTCTCAAAGTCCTTGAATGCCGTTGTCATCATCGCAAGCTTGTCTTCGATGAGTGTGTCTGAGTTCATTCTTTCAAGAACATGTTCAATGACACTATGTTCGGGTTAAAGGAATCATCATCATTCTTGGGAACAGAAGTCCGAATCCAACAAATTTGCTTCCAAGAAGAGTGTATACGATCCAAATTTATCGTCTACGAGCTCATATGGCGTCCATAAGTCATGAACGCATGGCAGACTGTTAACCTCCCTCCGATATATAACCCGACATACAACATCAATCATTGTCTTTTCCAGCCTTTGTGTAATTATTCCACAAGAGCGTGAAACACTTGTTGGTAATGTAGTCCCGAAGCAATTCAAATTATCGGTATCCGCACGTCCCGTAGAATTCTCTCTTGTGACACCTCTATCAAAGCTTGTATCTTTTGAATTTGATAAGTGATCACCGACCGGAATCCTCCAATGCTCGAACCTAAAGTATGTTTCAATAAATTGGCACAAACTCACATATGAAAACTGAAAATTATATATTAAAAAGACAAACTCATAACTAACAACGGATCTTGATTTAAACAAAGCATGACAATGGGATGTGAATAGGGATTTTGATTCCTTTGAATGAAACAAGAGCGTCGCTCGATGTCCAATGTTGCACTTTCTAAGAAGCGTGCACAAAATATGCTTCACTTCTAGAAACAATACGATCAGAGTGCATATAAGACCTAGCTCTTAATCGGTGGCAATCATCTATGGTATTTTGTTGTTAACCAGATGGTGAAGCCTTTTTAAAGCCCACTCGTTGTGATCTTTGTTTTTGTGTGTCATGAGTACGTGTAAATGTTTTCCTTGTGTTCATGATGCCGGCGATCTCCAACAACGGCATATTGTATCTACAGACAATACAAATGAAAGATTAACTACAAGTGATGTAAAAATAAGGATGCGGATGAAACGAAGTAAAAACAAAAATACTTTCTCATTGGTATTATACTACCACTCCATGACATTAACATAAGAAAACATATTCAATAAATACCTAGAGTCCGGGTGTCAAATAAAAAAAAATTATCCACATCATCGGAGTCCGGAAATCTCCTTATATTCACATAGTATTCGTGTTTCTTCAATGTATGAAGTGCTTGTTGTAATGGCTCTCTTCCTCCGGCTTGTTCCATCCTCATCTTCAAACCGACATTGTATATTTTTCGGATGGTTGTGATATTATCGGGGTTGTCCATTTGCGTGGATTTTAAAATATGTCACAATTTCAACACCGACCCCAACTCACGTTCCACCTTTCAATCTTGCGTGGGATTCAAACGTCCGGCATATGCATGTACCATTAACAACATGATAAGTATGTCGTTGTGAACTCCATATACACCCGCCAATGTCCATTTTTGTCTCCAACTTATTTTCCCTCATGTTCAAACTTGCACCTTCATTTTTCGACTTCTTTTTCTAGTTAGTACTTGACACCTAATCAAGATCAACATCTTTCTATTGTGAAGGAGAAATGGAGTTGCAATCTCTGGGGAACCTACTAATACCGCTTGTGTTCCCTCCTTCACGAACTTAAAGGCCTCGTGAGAGGGCTGAACACGCGGCACTTTGCACATATCTCGGAGAAGGAAAAGGTGACAAACGAGGAGTTGACTACTTGTTTGAAGAGATTTAGACTAGATCCTGAGTTTGAGTCCCTCAAGACCGATTTGGTTGAGCTTAGTTCTAAAGTTAGGAGGCTTAATACTGTAGAGAGGAGGTTCTATGTACAACAGGCTAAGACCAAGTACGTTCTCCAGAGTGATAGATGCACTTCAATCATATTTCCATAGTCTTATGAAGCTAATGGGCGGATGAATTTTATTCCTTCGCTCAATCTGACTAATCACCTGACTACAACCTCCTTGGAGAAAGTGACCGGGGAGTTTGTTTCCTTCTTTCAGGGGCTTTTTTGGACAAAATAGGAGGTGGAGGATGCACTATTTTTGGTGGGACCGAGAATCGCAAATAAAGACCAGTAAAGGCTAGTTGGATAGGTGTCTAAAATAGAGATTAAGGAAGCACTTTGGTATGTTGGGGATATGAAGGCCCTCGGGCCAAAGGAATTGTAACACCCCAAGTTTGGAAACTCGAAGCGTTATGGGCTAGGACCACACAATGGGTCCCGACCCTCAGAGTAGCAACGACACAACGGATCTTACAACAAGGCACAGACGAATGAAAATCAAAACTTATAATAAAACCAAAGGTTTAAACATAAGAAACATAAAAGACTCGCAACCGAGTTCAAAACAAAAATAAAAGCAACAACATAACAAAAACCCGATCTCGTCCTATAATATACGGGAACCCCGGCTGCCCACACCATCCGGATCACTCAGCAGCATCCTGAACCTGTGGAACATCGGCAACATCGGTATAAACTGTTAACTAACATTCTATATATCAGAAAGACAACAAAGGCACAAACACACATAAGGTAAAGTTAACGCATAGCATGCTCACACAACAACCGGTTATTATCTTTCATTAGGTTATCCAATTACTAATTCAACTTATGGTTGTTTCACCAGTATCGCTAGGATCTCGCCTCCGTCCCCTTTCACCAACAGGAATAAAACGTATGCATCCTTTTGTCACTAGTTGGACTGGTCGTGAGAGCACCTCCCAGTTTCCCCATTCTGAACTGGACAAGCGGTAACCGCCCGGTTATAATACACTTGTGCCAATTAAGGTATAACAAAGGTGAATCCTATTCCGGTTATCAGTTATAACAAGATAAACAACACAATCAAGCCAAAACAATCAAACGGGTATACGGAATGAAGCTAAGTAAGTCCAAGGGACTTACCTCACTCGAAGGTAACTCAACACTTAGCAAACACTCAAGAAAACCTCAAGAAAGGGACACAAGGAAGCCTGTCCACACAAATATCACGAATCAAGAACCGAAACGAATGCTAGAAGTCTATAACTTATAGTCTCCATGAACTCTAAGAGATCTATCCAAGCTAAGGTCTCAACCTTAGTCTTACAGAACACTTAGGAGCTCAAGGAACATCATCAAAGGTAAGGAAAGGAACGAGGGAAGAAAAGAAGGAAGCAGCTCACCAAGGACGGAAGCTATTGCAAATACACCGCAGGGCCGGCTGGACAGGCGCAGGGGCGGCTATCCGCGGGTGCGGCAAAACAGAGGTGCGGGGGCGGAACTCGTGACAGAAGCACTTTCGACTCCTTCGACAACAAGGAACAAAGCAAAGGACAAGGGAGGAAGGGCGGAACTCAACCAGGGGAACCTGTGAACATCAAATGATCATCAAAGGAACACTCCACAAGAACCAAGGATCAAACTTGATTCTTGGAGAAGAAGAAAAGAGAAAACAAAGAGAGAAACAAAACAGAAGAGAAGCAAGGTGCAGCAGCAACACATGAACGTGATGAAGAACAAGGGAGGAAGAACTTACACGTTCAGCAAGAAGTCAAGAAGCAAGGCTGCAATGCACTAGGGTTGAAGAAGACGTAAGCAAGAAACGGAAAAAAGAAGAAAAGACGGGATTATATAGGAGAGGAAGAAAGCTAAAAGGAAGGACATCTAGGGTTAGGAAAAAAATAAGAAAGCCGGCTCATAGATAGAAGATCGGATATTCTATCTATGGAAGGAAGATAAAACGAACAAAAATAGATCGGACGCGATCTGCCGCAAATCCGCAGGGGCGGATCTCCTTAGCTGCAGGGGCGGCCCCTTGTCACCGCGGAGGCGGTGACAAACATCAATGTCGTTGGGGCGGCCTTCTTCACCGCGGGGGCGGTGAAGGTCAAAACTGGGATCTTACATCAAATCCCCATAAAAAGAAGTCTCATTCCGAAACTTGCAATAACCCGAAAAAACACATAACAACAGAGAAAACTGAACTGAACTCATATATTTCCACTCGGAGCACATAACTCAAAAATCACAAAAGCATACGCAACGAAACAAAGGAAAAATTGAAACGACTACGCTACAGGTGCACCAAGTTCAGTGTAAAACTCCAGATAGTTCCTCTGGATACTATCCTGTGTCTCCCAAGTCGCCTCATTAGCTCCTCGCATCAACCACTGAATCTTCATTATCGGTATGCCCTTCGAATGCAAGCGTCTCATACTACGCTCTAAGACAGCCACCGGGTGCTCAACAAACGTGTGGTCTGACTCGATCACTAGATACTCGTGGCTGACGATGTGTCTCAGGTCTGGTATGTACTCCCGTAACTAAGACACATGGAAAATGGGGTGAACACCCTCGAGTCTCGGTGGCAAAGAAAGTCTGTATGTTGCCTCTCCAATGTAACACCCCGATTCCGCGGGACTCGGGATGTCACATTGGGCTAGGATCTCACAATGGATCCTGACCCTAGCCTGACAACAAGTTCACTGGACCTTACAACATGGCACAGACAAATATAAAACAAATACATAAAACAATATAAATTGTACGACCCAAAGTAAACAACAACATAGCCAAGTATATAAAACGACATCCTCACACAGGAGGTACAAATGATCATCCTCACGCACGAGGGGAAACACAACAACCCCAAACCAACCACCTAATGTACGAGAGTCCTCGGCCTGTCACCCTGCTAGATCACCCAGTAGCGCCTAACCTGTAAACATCTACAACACGGTATGAAACTGTTAGCTAACCATACATATATGAGGTAATGCATAAGCACAAGTACAATCATGAAAGATAAATACACCAACATGCTATCACACATTTACCCATTTATTATCTTTATATAATAAAAATTCACTCAAAAACCGTATATATATAGATAGATGAAAGTATGTGACACGAGGACCGATACATCCCCGCCTCTGAGTTCAATGTCCAGCTGTACGAGTATTGGTCACACAATCCGTGTACCCTATGGGAGTGGATTGCGCCCTTCCTATAAACCAGTCTGGCCCGACATCAGAGAACCTCCCAGACTCCACGGCAGGATGAAAGGGAAAGGTTATCACAGCCACGCAGTGGGGCAGTCAATAGAACATAGATCGATAAAAACGACAACTCATGCTATCATAGCAAACATATAAAGCACACACCACTCATGCAAACACCCAATATAGGGATGAAAACTAAGTAAGTCCTACGGACTTACCTCAACCTTGTACAAACTCAACCACGATCACCTCTACACTGGAGGGACAACACATGTGTTATTCCACTACTATTGCTAGATCACTTCTAGCATAAGGATATACGACATCTATGTCTATATATTGCCTCATAGGGCCATCCCAGAAAGATGCACGTCCTTCATTATTATATAATAAACTCATTAATGGATGGTAATATAACCATCCACATTTCCCATTCAACTTACAACTTATAATAGATCTTTAAGATCTAGATGATCCTCTCTAACTGACCATCTGTCAGGGGGTGAAGTGTAGTCATGGGGTACAGACTCGTCCCCAAAGTAGTCTGAATCTGTTGCCCAAAATCTCAAAGTAAAAACATCCATCTCGATCAAAAATGATCATTCTCGGTATACCATGGAGTCTCACTATCTGTCTAGTGTACTCCTCAGCCAATTCATTCACTAGCCACGTCCTTCTGATAGAAATGAAATGTGCCAGTTTCATTAATCTGTTACCAACAATCCAGATAACATCAATCTTCTACTGGGTCACAATCCCATAACAAAGTTCATAGAGATGTCCTCCCAAATTCTACTACTGCACTGTTAGTGGGTGGAGCTTATCTCTAGATCGGAAATACTCTATCTGGACCTGCTAACAGGTCACACGCTGTATCACAAATTTGGTTATATCGGCTTCATACAATATAATCGTCTCATCTCGTGGTCCATCTTACTCGTACCTGAATGTACTGAATAAGGCGTACAGTGGGTATACCGTAATATTCTCTGTCTCCATCTGCATCAGCAGGTACACAAAAGTGGTCATGACTCTTCATCAGTCCATCTACTCCCATGGAGAACTATGGTGCCTCAGTACGAGACATCCTTTCTCTAAACCTTGTCAAGGCCGGGCAGGTCTCATGCTTTTGTTGGATCATCCAACAAACCAGGTAGAACCTCTGTGGTATAATTGGGTATCCTCATCAAAGAACTGATTGTTCAACTCTAGCCAAGCTAGATCTCTTTGAAGTTGAGGCTGAACTATCAGTCTCACAATCATCTTCTCTTGGAGCGTCTTTCCATTCAGGTTATCGGCGACAACATTCAACTTCTCTGAATGATATGGAATCTTCAAGTCAAAGTCTTGATCAACTTAAGCTCTTAACACTAGCGGTTATTCAACTCCTGTTGCATAAAATATACATCAGATTTCTATGATCTATAGAAATCTGACATAAAGATCACACCGGTACGGTCTTCAAAACTTAAAGGCTTGAACTACCACTACTAACTCTAAATCATGAGTCGGGTAGTTCTCATCATACGTTCTTAACTGTAAACACACATATCAATAACCCTACTCCTCTGTAGTAATACACATCTCAGACTTAGCTGGGATGTATCACTGTAAATCACGGGATCCCAAAAATCTTCTAACTACAACAAAATGGAAGCAGAGGTCAAATGCCTCCTCAACTCTTCAGAACATAGACACACTGCTTTCATCACGTAGTTATGGTGGTCTTCTCAAAAGACTCGCAAATGAATACGTAATCATATAAAATCCTTCCTCAAAGCATTGGTAGCAATCGGATGAGCCGAGAAAACTACGTATTACTTAATGTTCATCAGTATCTCCCATGGTATAACATACTAAATTATCGCCTGGTCAACCATGATCCCACTGGTGGAGACAACATGGCCTAAAAAGGCTACCACTGACATCTTAACTTACATTTAGAGGGCATAGCATACAACTCTATATCCCTCGAAATCTGCAGAACGGTCCTCAGACGATCGGTCTACTATTCTCTGCTATGAGAGTATACTGACATGTCATCAATGAAGTCCACCACCAAATAATCAAGGAAGTCGATGAAGATACTTTTTATCAACTCCATAAAAACTACTAAAACATTCGTCAACCCAAATGACATCACTACAAACTCGTAGTGTCCATAATGGGTATGGGATGTTATCTCATACACATGTTGCTCTCTCATCCATGACTGGGGATATCTTGAGCACAAAGGAATCTTGAAAACACAATTGCTTCTTGAAGCTTAACTCATCAAGTCGTCAATACGGAACATGGAACGTACTAGGGTAAAAGAAGCCCGTTTCAGTCAATTTTTCAAGTTATCAGTACAATATCTCAACAAGCACCATATAGTGTGGCTTTCCCATTCAATCTTGTATTATACTTCAACTCGATAACAATGTCCACACTCCGCTGAGGTGGCAACTAGACGGTTCAGTAACACGTCTATAAACTCATAAACAGCTGGAATACCTTCCAATGTTGGACTATCTCGCTCCTTCATGGTATAACACTAGAAGACATCATATCCCTGTGCTATCAGCTCGCTGCTCGTACAATCCTGATGACAAACCCGTCTCTTCAAAGGTCTTAACCTCAGAAGACCTCTATTTAACTCAACTCAGTAAAGACTATAATAGTCTTGCTATTAAAAGCTAACACCACATGATATCTATTCATCCAAACCATACACATAATGACTTCCTCATGCACCTACGACATGACAAAGAAGTCTGCAACCATACACGGGTCCCTAAAATAAGGGAACAAACACGCATCTCACGGGTATCTCAAACCCAAAAAGGTAATCATGTAAAGGAAAATCCACCTTCTACTATATACCAAAAGTCAACCATTAACGCATGCATCGAAAGACATGAAGTGCATAGCACTCACAACAAGCAAAACTCCACCAGGTAAACCATTAACGAGAATGGTACCTATAACAGCTAACACTCGTAGCTCTACTACATATCATCACTCAATGTCATATCCATGCTCCTCAGGTATCAATGAGGTCATTACTATAGCCTCCACTTCCACTCTTTCTGCACCGGAAAGAGGAAGGTCTTGTTGGGAAGAAACACCACCGTGCTGACAGAAAGGGACAGATGGCCTAGCTCACCACAAGTGAAACAAGCTATCAGTGCCAAAGGGCACACAGAACGCAAATGATCTGGATAGCCACAACTGAAACATAATCATCCCATCCTTGCAACGTGTGCAACTGAAGGGTAACTCGACCTTCGTCGTCCACCTCGAATGATCTCACTCTTGAAGGGAACCTGTAAAGGCAATGCCTTGCCCTGTCGACAAAACTTCGCTCTATGCCCTGCTTTACCACACGTAAAGCATATGATGGGCGCCTTTGGGCACACAACTCGCCAGTGTCCCAACTTCCACGCAATTAAAACACTGTAGTCCCTTGCTAGTCATCTTCATGGCCAAAGGATCAGTAGATTGTCCTGATATCGGATTTGGTTCCCCATTCATCATCTTTGCTTCTCCAGTAACTGATTCAGTCCATTGCTTCTTTCCGGATCCAGAAGCTTCAGTTGATCTCACAATTGTTGGTAAATCCAGTGTGGATCTACCCGCTATCACAGCTTCATATACTTGTTACATATATTCTTGAAACTCGGATCTACTCATGGAGACACAATCAGCCTCTTCAAACTCGTTCTCTGCCATAGGCGAAACAACAGCGGAAACTGGTCCCTGACTTATCACCACTGGAGGAAGAGGGGGTGTACCCCTACCTCATCCCACTACAGATACTACTCTAGTCTGAGCCATCTGTAGGATATACGCACCTAATCTTATAAGGCTATATATATATATGCCATAGGTATCGATATGTATATAATACATCCACATAATCCATAGTACACACAGATATATATACATATCTACGCTGCAGAGATCCATAACAGAGGTGACGACTTCTCGTACATTCTATCCCAAAACCACACTTAAAACCAAAACCTTTAAAAATGTCAGATCCCATGTGGGCTCTATTTATTTTACCTATCAAACCTCATTGCATGTAGCAAGTGCCATTGTTGTCAACCTGAGCTCTGATACCAACTCTGTAACACCCCGATTCCGCGGGACTCGGAATGTCACATTGGGCTAGGATCTCACAATGGATCCTGACCCTAGTCTGACAACAAGTTCACTGGACCTTACAACATGGCACAGACAGATATAAAACAAATACATAAAACAATATAAACTGTACGACCCAAAGTAAACAACAACATAGCCGAGTATATAAAACGACATCCTCACACAGGAGGTACAAATGATCATCCTCACGCACGAGGGGAAACACAACAACCCCAAACCAACCACCTAATGTACGAGAGTCCTCGGCCTGTCACCCTGCTAGATCACCCAGTAGCGCCTAACCTGTAAACATCTACAACACGGTATGAAACCGTTAGCTAACCATACATATATGAGGTAATGCATAAGCACAAGCACAATCATGAAAGATAAACACACCAACATGCTATCACACATTTACCCATTTATTATCTTTATATAATAACCATTCACTCAAAAACCGTATATATAGATAGATGAAAGTATGTGACACGAGGACCGATACATCCCCGCCTCTGAGTTCAATGTCCAGCTGTACGAGTATCGGTCACACAATCCGTGTACCCTATGGGAGTGGATTGCGCCCTTCCTGTAAACCAGTCTGGCCCGACATCAGAGAACCTCCCAGACTCCACGGCGGGATGAAAGGGAAAGGTTATCACAACCACGCAGTGGGGCAGTCAATAGAACATAGATCGATAAAAACGACAACTCATGCTATCATAGCAAACATATAAAGCACACATCACTCATGCAAACACCCAATATAGGGATGGAAACTAAGTAAGTCCTACGGACTTACCTCAACCTCGTACAAACTCAACCACGATCACCTCTACACTGGAGGGACAACACGGCCTATAAACAAGGCATACAGAGATATATCAACCTCTATTCATCAAAGGGGTCACACCTAGACCCAAAGGGATCCATAAGGATCATACTCAATCTATAAGCCTCACAACCAACTAAACCTCAATATCTCAACATAACTCACAATTCCTCAAATCTCAAGGTAGTATCTAATCAACATTCCTCAATCTCAATTCTAATCCTAATTTAATTAATTAACTTTTAATTAATTAATTAGATTTCGCCAGAATAACGTTTTGCCCGCAGGTAATTTCTAAACCCACCTGTCATCAGATTTCATCAAACAAACTATCCATAATCACCAGAATAATATAACGACCATAATGGAATTTCTAATTATCCATTTTGACAAGCCTAAAGTCAATTTAGGCCAAATCGCAGTACGGAAAACGAATAAATTCATAACTTATTCATTACTAACCCGATTGACGATCTGAAAGAAGATTCGGAATCACAACGACGCAGGCTACGTATGAACAACATCAAATTCATCAAAATCTGAGCGACGGAACCGTCCTGGTGACATATATGCTCGACCAGCCCTTCATATACTCGGAAATGCAGAAACTCGGTACCGATATGAAGAGAATGAAGAGAGGAATCCAGAAACTCAAACGGAATTGAAATCGGATTAGAAACGGAGAGTAGATCTGAGTTTGAAGGTTGAGAGAAATAAGAGCTTTTACGAGGAAACGTGAAATGAAATGAATTAATAAAGGATTTTCCGCTATTTATAGCGAAGACGATAATTATCCTTTAGTAAAGTCGATAATTATCCTTTAACCGATCCAAAGGCGGGTCGAACCTCCTTCTCCAAACTTTTCGAGATTGGAATAATAAATCTGGAATATTGTAGGGATAATTATTCCACAACTGCCTCGGAAAACGTGTATTCCTAAGCCGTCTTTCTTAGTCGTTAAGAAACGAAATAGCGACTCTTTTGGCCGTTTTGCCTCTCCATGTTATTTCATATCTAGGACATATCCGATATCCTGATCATTTCTCTCAACTACATTTTTATTAATTGGAGCTCCCAAATGCTCCAAATAACACCGGAGGGTAAAAATAATTACCCGGGGGAAAAAGTAAAAATTTCCCCAAACGTCCAAAATTAAGCGAGGAACATAACGGTGGAACTCTTACTCATCACTTGCAAAGTCTTCGCGAGTTATATGTCAATTACTATCAACGATTAAGTTAATCAACATTAATTAGAATTCGAAAATCCTAGCTATTACATCCAACTCGCTCAAGAATCTCAAACGGTCCGATATATCTGGGACTCAACTTACCCTTGACACCGAAACGTCCGACGCCTCGTGTCGGGGATACCCTCAATCAAACCTAAGCTCCAACTCTGAACTCCAAAGGTTTGCATCTCTTGTCTGCATAAGACTTCTGCCGACTCTATGTTGCTAACATTCGCCCGCAGATCACTGCTACTCGAGCCATGTCATCCTGTATCTGCTCAGGTGTTAATCCGCCTAACACTGCTTGGCTCATCCCAACACAACGGTGTACGGCATCTCTGTCCGTATAAGGCCTCATAAGGAGCCATCCTATTCGATGCGTGCTAACTGTTGTTATACGAAAACTCCACTAAGGGAAGGTGATATGGTCACACCTGTCCCTAGTCTAACACGCAGACTCTCAACATGTCCTCCAGAGTATCTGCATCTCAATTATTTGTACATAAATAATGAACATGAGTTGGTTTTATACAAACAATATCGACAAATATCATTTCTTAAAAATCAATGAAAGTGAAAAAAAATATGCATACACATCAGTACATAAAAGCTTTAAACCTGCAATTTGGAACATAATTGATTCAGATTAAAAATGTCAGAACATAATATTGTCTACATACTACCTTATGTACATAACAAAATACTAGTCCTTCCAATTTATGTACATTATTAGACTGCTATATAAAACTTGTGCATATCACAACAATTGATTTAAATATTCACATTTTTTAATGAACCGGCTCTAGTATCATCTTTTTTGTCCTTGTTTTGGTATTTGACAGCCATACGTTTTGTTCTAGTCATTTCTTTCTTCAATCACATAATTAATACAAATAAACTCAATCAATTTTTTGTATAACATCTATATTACATAATCTTAACACAAAGTGTGAAATTTTGAGCTGCAAGACTGTGTTTTTCTGTAGGTAAATGACTATACTACCAACCATTTATGAGCAATATATATAGATACACATGCAAACACAAAACTAGATATACCAGCTTGACTTGAACTTAAAACATAAACCATATGTACAAATTTTGATAATTCGGCCATGAATGTCCCAAAATACATATTCAAACACAATCCTTTGATACCTAAACTTAATTTGAACTATAACCAAGAATCAAATTTTGACAACAATTGAGTACATAACATTGTACATCCTTAAACACACATCGAATATGAATGTACTCAATTCTCAAATTTGGATAACACAAACATGAATATACTCAACTTATAACAAATTTAGTACAAAACCTTGTACATACCTGCAAATATATCGAATACATAATCTTGGAACATAAACTAGAATCTCTCTAATATTTGAGAACCAAATTGCCAATAATTGTGTACACAATCTATAATTGCCTTAAATTCACCATCCATATTTACAAAATTGAGAACATAAGATTGAATCTCGTCACATACATATACAGAACAGAAAAATGAATACATAAACTGGACGCCATTTTAACAGTTATCGATTACATAAACTTGTGTTTGCTTAGAAACACATGAAAAAAGAAATTCAGCATATATTGTTGTTTTTGAGTGGATTCAAAAGCGGAAACTACATAAAAATTGGTTGCTTTCAAACCCAGAAATTAATGGGATGAACAAGTCAAATCATGCGTATTATTAACACCCAAGAATGCACATTTCAAAACCCAGAAATTAACCATCTACAATGACGGTTCCCGTACAGATTAGGGGAAGAAATCAAACATCGATTTTCGTTTTCCAACTTCCAAACGAGAATAATTGGACAAAATCTGAACAAATACTAAGAAACTTACATCGACTGCTTTAAATTATACAAACCAGTGTTCCGATTGACGGTTTAAGACGAAGAAGATGAGTGTTTTGCGAGTTGCGACTGAAGAATCTCCAGGAAAGTAATGAAGCTATTTTCTCGGAATGTTTTTAGAGTCGAAGTTGAAGAGACGAATTCCGTAATATCAATAAATATTCGGTTGTTTTTTTTTACGGGATTTAACTTTTTAGTTTTTGGCAGTTTATTCTATCTTTTACGGGAATGCCCTTAACTAGTTATCCTTATTTCAACATTTATCTATTTAATTTACCTTTATTATTTGGCCAGAATAAAAGGGAGTTATATTGTATCTAGGATACAATAAAGGTAATTTGGATTTTATCTAAACCTAATCGGTAGTGTTTTGCTTCTCATCTTCAAAATCACAAAAAAATAGAGAGAACGAGAAAATGATGAACAACCAAACCACCGGGGGCGACGACATCCAAAGGTTATTATCTTGGAATGGATGATATCAACCTTTAATTTATGGAATAAACTTCTGTTTTAGTATTGGAATGAATTATTCCATGAAATCATTTACATTCCGATTCCAAGTCATACCAAACACGAGGTATGAGTATAACTCATTCAGATTACGTATTCCACGAAAATCGTACCAAACGAGCCCTAAGTTATCTTTATCGTGAAAAATATCTGTAAAACTCAAACATAGACGAATAATTTGTACGGATATCACATGGATATTCCATAAGATCCTAATATACTTGAAATAAAGTATTAATTCTACACTTTCGGTTCACAATTCTATTATTGTTAACAATATCTATAATAAAAACAATAATTACACAATTTATATGTACTTAACCATAAATTGAAATAGTAAATTTATATTGAGAACTTACTTGGAGAAGCGTGAAAAGTTCATCCGGATTATTGTATTTCTTTTCGTCAAAGGGAAGGATTACGCTTTCACCATCGGATTTAACAACATCTCCATCTTCGTAAGCCGATATTTTTAGAGGATGTCAGATTTGGGTTGTGGATAGAGAAGTGATTTGATATATATTTCTATACAATCCCCCCACGACTAGAATTCAACATTTGAATCCAACGAATAGAATCCAACATTCGAATCCAACGACTAGAATTATGATTGTTGGGACAACATTTGTACGTTGTAGGAAATTAGACCCTATGATGCACTCCTACTACTCCCGAGACTCGGTTTCGTGATGCGAATTGTAATATTCGGAACTTAAATAGCGTAAATTATTTGGGTAAATAGCAACTCCGTTAAACTATTATAACATTTATATCTTGATAAATGAAGAACTATATATGTAGTTTTCAAATATTCGTATTTTTTTATAACATCAACCATATTCCGTTATAATAAATAATTGAAAATAAAAATAAACTTTATCCACCGACAAATAAATGCATGCATGGTTCATTAAATTGAAGAAGAAAAAAACAAAAATAGCCTAAAAATAAATAGTGATGATTTGTACATGATATTAAAGGAAGTGGAGATTTCATATCCAACACGACACCGTAATAAAATGAAGAATTTCTATACCATGGCCCATATAACAATAGACATTCCTATCTTAATAATTAGCACCACAATTGTCGCTTGGGATTCGTATTGTCGAAAATATTTGCTATATTGTTCATAACTTGTTCACGTTGTATAGTTTCTTTAAATGAATAAACAACAAATATATGTAAGTGACAACAATTGATATACGGTCATAGTGCACGATCGTGCATTTTATATGCATAATCACACGGAGGTGCGTGCACAAACGTACACTCCTTTCCAAATACAAAGCGAACGTCCGTGAACCGATTACCCACCTGCGGGGTAAGTGGTGGAGTCAATATAGTTGTTTATTTAGATCAAACGCCTTCTAAATATTTTAATTTCTTACCGTTCAAAGGTTTTCACATAATACTATGCTTATAACGAACATAAGAATTTGTATTTATATGTTACATATGTACAATTGAAGTTAGATCGACATGGTTACGACGGCCAATGTGTGCCGCAATATTATGTACATTACATGCAATTATTAGCGTGCGGCCGTGCGCTTCTGTGTGTGTATATAGATATATATAAAAGAGGATTGCATTTTGGAATTGTAGGGGATGAAAAAAAACAGAATTTTTGGACATACATTAACCTAACATGTAAGAATGAGCATATTCAAATGATTATGCTAGCCGAAACAAGAACAATTTTCGAACCGGATAAAACATTATAGAAAATGCACGTTTTAATAACATTTGTTTTATCCCATCTAACGAATTTGTTGAGGTGTTATGCCTCCCGTAGAAGGAATATCAAATTAAACACAAAAATTGAATTAATTTTTTTTAAAAGATATGTGATAATCAAACATATAAACTTATGAACATCTTTTGAAATGAACATCTTATTTATCTATGCCCTACCAAGTGAACAAAATAAAAATGAATTTTGGAACCAACTAACCATAGAAATGCATTTGTCCAATATTCCAGTAGTTGTAATCGGAGAGACTACATTAATTTCTATCCCACTCTGTCAAAAAGGGAAGCTCTAATAACTAACAACATGTTTGAAAGGATACAACGTTTTATTCAGCAATGCAATATATTGATCTTGCCACTAAAGGTAATGGATTCACGTGAAAAACGAAAAAAGGACGGAAATGAAAATGGGATAGGATTATGACCTCAATAGAATTAATCCAAGAATACCCTCAAATACATAGTCGAAATCATGCCTTCACGCCCTCGGACCGCTTCCTGATTTCCTTTAACTTGCAAAACTCGCCAACTTTTCACAAGAATAAACCCTTCTAGTTTGAATCAATGTGGATGCAACCCCAAGACTGTAAATATATCATAAAATAAACATGGAGAACCCTATTTTCGGGAACACATATGTTCAATCTAGTTAAAAAAATCATCTTCTTAAAACTAAATTAAAGCAATAGTAAAGATAATTTTGGCAACATAATAAACAACTTAAAAAAGTTGATAAAGAAATTGAGACTCTTCATAAACAAACATTTTGTAGCTTTATCCAACAAAAACACTGATAAGATAAATAGACTCAATAAAAAAAAATGTTTGTTGGACAATACAAATATTGTATGCAAAGAGTTAAAACAACCAACCTACGTCTTGACGACAAAAATACAAGTATTCAACATAGGAATGCTACGGGTCGACGAAAGAAGAAAACAATTGCAACGATTACCAAAAGTAATGAGACAACTCTATCAAAGGAAGAAGAAATAAATAGTGAATTTATAAATGATTACAAGCAGAGATTTAATGCCTCAATAAACCAAAGTAAACTACATAAACAACTTGAAGTCATCCATTTAGAGGTGATAAAAAATGAAAACGTAGAACTAACAAAATCCTTCTCGACAAGAGAAATCAAAATGACAATATTTGATATTGGAAGTGACAAATCGTCAGGACCGGATGGAATGACAACTGGTTTCCACCTGAATATTGACATATTACTAGGTCAGCTGTCATAAGGGTAGTAAAAAGCTTTTATAGAACAAGAAAAATACTAAAACAAATTAATCATAAGTTTTAAACCCTCATCCTTAAAATAGACAATCCATCAACAACTACCCACTAAAGACCCATAAGTTTATGTTCTACGGTTTATAAAATCATAGTAATGATTATGTCTAAAAGGCTAAGCGTATTACTCCCAAAGCTAATCAACCCTCTATAGGGTGCATTTAACCAAAATAGATCAATTTATGATAATGGGCTCATTGCACATAAAATATCCCATGACTTCAGATCAAAAAAAGGTAAGGAAGGATTCATGGAAACTAAACTTGATATGGAAAAGGCATATAACGCAGTGAAATGACCTTTTCTAAAAGTAGTTTGTTAAAGCTTGGATTCGGAGAAAAATATAGGGGATGGATTGATGAATGCATCTCGACAGCTTCATACTCTATACTAATAAATGACTCCCCAACAACTATCTTTTTTCAAAGAGAGGTCTTCATCAAGGAGACTCGTTATCACCTATGCTTTTCAACCTAGGTATATAGAGATTCTAGCTAGAAAACTACAAAAAAAAAAAAAAAAAAACTAGCAATGAAAACCATAAGGTAATTGTTTTTCCTATCTCAAAAACCGGATAGATATCTTCTTGTTCTTGGTTTTCACTGATGACGTAATAATTTTACAAAGGCAACAACAACAACAACAACTAAAAATGTCTTGTCCATTTTATCTAACTACCGTGCGGTTTCATACCAAGTGATAAACTATCACAAATCAACTTTCCAAACGACAGAAAATGTTGAATCCACAACAAAAAGGAGAATACGAACTCGTATAGGCATTGTGGCTTCGAACAACCTTGAAAAATACATTGGATGTCCGATAATAAACAGAAGAGTAAATAAAGACATATTCGGCGATGTCATTCTGAAATCTAGACAACAACTAACAAAATGGAAAGCTTTATCCCTTCACAAGAAGGTCGAACTACCTTGATAAAAGCTAACCTAAATGCAAAAACAAGCAACATAATGCAAACCTTTATGCTTCTAACAAGTATCCACGAAAAACTCAACCAAATAATAGAACTTTCTTCTGGAATAAGGAGCCGTACTTCCACCCCCTAATCGGTTAGGATAAAATCTATAGAACCAAGAACAATGGGTGGAACTGGAATTAGGAAAGCGAAAGATATGAACAAAGTGTTACAAATGAAACTTCTATGGAAACTAATTGCATAACGGATAATATCTAAGTCAAAGCCATTGAAGAAAAGTATCTCAAAGAATCATGCATTTGTAAGTACAAATTGGGGAAACCACGTCATGACAATAAAAATAACTAATGAAACTAAGTGAAGAATTCGAAAAAGGGTGTAGATGGCGTGTGGGAGATAAAAAGAACTATAAGATTCTTAATATGCCCATGGATAAATAAACAGCCCCTAGAAAACCTAGTGAACAACAAAACCTTAATTAATACTTATGAATTAGTATGTAACTTTATAAAAGACAAACAATGGAACCAACAATAGATAAGTCAATTACATAACTTACTACCAAATGACACTATTAGAAATATAGAAAGATACAAACTCCCTCAAAATGAAATACAAGATAGGTTGTATTAGGCATCAAGTGAAAATGAATGGTTCTCTACGAGGTCGGCTATAGAATTCATCCAAAAACGAAAGGTTGGAGTTACCCCAGATAAAGCATGGACATGAAATATTAACATAATATCTAAAGTTAAAACTTTAATGTGGAAACTATCCCTAGATGGCATCCTAACCAAAGAGAATCTAGATAAATAAAAAGTGTTGGTCATAATGCACTACGAGTTATGTCAACATCCTAATCACCTCTTCTTCAAATGCCCATATTCAGTGATAGCACGCATATGTAAATAGAATATTATTGCGGGCTCCCTTTGTAATTATTGTAAATATGTTGGTTATTTATATGACCTATCAGTCAATGAAAACCCTAAGAGGAATTTATCATATTCTCACATGGTATCAGACTCTTCGTTCCTCTAAAATTTCTTCCGCCTCTTCCAAACCCTACGGCTGTGTCATCTTCACGCCGGATCTTCCCCTTCCTCAATTCTTCGATGGCTGCCGAACGGAAACCTTCATTCCATTCCGCCCTCGGAATATCCAATATCAAAAACAACATTGCCCTTGTCCTTGATCATGACACTCCATATGCTTCTTGGGTTACCTTATTTCGCGTTACTGCGAAAGCACACAACGTGCTCGATCACATCGATGAGAAAGTTCCCAAATCGACGGATATTGATGATTCGTTATGGAGTCAAGTTGACGCTGCGGTACTTCAATGGATCTACAGTACGGTCTCACGGGAAATTCTCTTGCAAATTCTGGACTCAGATGATACGGCTCTTCAAGCTTGGAATCGAGTCAGGGACATCTTTCAGGACAACAAGAACACCCGTGCCGTCTATCTCGAACACGAGTTCTCCAACTGTAAGTTATCCGGTTTTTCCTCAATCAATGCTTACTGTTTACAACTCAAGTCTTTAGCGGATCAACTCAAAGGCGTTGGTTCACCGGTCCCTGAAACTCGACTTGTTCTTCAATTAATTTCGGGTTTACCCGCTGAATACAACGCTGCGGCAAGCTTCATTCAACAATCTGATCCTCTTCCGTCATTCACCAAAACCCGATCCCAGTTGCAACTTGAGGAAACGCGTATGGCATCGTAAAATGGCACTGGACAAACCCAATCAGCCCTTGCTGCAGCCCACCGGAATCAGTCGCCCCTACACCAGCACCGACATCCAGCAGCACACTTCCTGCCGACTCGGACCAGACTCAGCAGCGCCGAAGTCGAGGAAGGAAGGGGAAGCAGCGGACGTCCGGCGGCGGCGGAAACCCTGGCCAGCAGCAGCGCTACGTCTGACGTCCTAACGCCGGATGGGTGCCCATCTCTCAGCACGCGGCCCATCCATCTTCCGGCCCACCTGCTTCAGTTTGGCTCCCCACAGGCCCACCTGCGAACAGGCCCATTTGCCCCTATCCTCAGCAACCATTTCAGCCTAGTCTGCTGGGCCCAATTCCTCAACAGGCCCATCTGCATGCTGAATTTCAGCCCACTACGTTGGATAATGCCTTTGCTACTATGTCCTTAAATCCGACGGACAATAATTGGTACATGGACACGGGCGCCACTTCCCACATGACTCATACTCCAGGTATACTCTCGTCTATTTCGCATAATGGTCCATCAAATTCGATAATTGTTGGAAATGGCATGTGTATTCCATCTACAGGTATTGGAGAAACCAGCTTTCACACCTCAAACCAACCATTACGCTTATCCAATGTTCTTGTTGCCCCCAAAATTGTTAAAAATCTTGTTTCCGTTAGACGTTTCACTTCTGATAACCTGGCTAGTGTCGAGTTTGACCCTTTTGGTTTTTCTGTGACGGATCTTCAAACGGGGGCGGTCCGAATGAGATGCAATAGCTCTGGGGAACTTTATCCGGTCACTGAGTCTTCCCAAGTCCACGCTCTTTCCTTAGAGTCGCCAAGTCTTTGGCATGCTCGTCTAGGCCATCCCGGTGCTCCTGTTCTAGATTTACTTCGAAATTCTTCTCTTTTTCGATGTAAGAAGGAGTCATCCTCCTCTCTTTGTCATGCTTGTCAGTTAGGAAAACATCATAAATTACCTTTTGAACGGTCTATTACCACTACATTTGCACCTTTTGACATCATTCATAGCGATCTCTGGACCTCTCCAGTGGAGAGCAAAGAAGGATTCAAATATTATCTTTTATTTCTTGATGATTTTTCACATTTTCTATGGGTTTTTTCCATCAAATTTAAATCTCAAGTATTCGATCTTTTTGTGCAATTTCACCAATTTGTCAAGACTCAGTTCAATAAATCCATTAAAACTTTTCAATGTGACATGGGTAGAGAGTTTGATAATTCAAACTTTCATCGCTTTTTCACTTCTCATGGAATCGCTTTCCGCTTTTCTTGTCCCTACACTTCACCCCAAAACGGTAAAGCCGAACGCATCATCCGTACCATCACAAATATGATACGTTCGCTTCTTTTCCACGCTTCTCTTCCCGTCTTCTTTTGGCCTCATGCATTGGAAATGACATGCTACCTCCTTAACATCTTACCCTCCACCACAATCAAAAATCGATCACCCACTCAAGTGTTGTTCTCTATAACACCATCCTACAATCATCTCCGAGTCTTCGGCTGCCTTTGTTATCCAAATCAAAGTGCCACCATTTCGCACAAACTTCAACCCCGTTCCATACCCTGTGTCTTTTTGGGATATTCGACTAAACACCGCGGGTACAAATGCTTAGATTTAGCAACACACAAAATTATTCTTTCCCGCCACGTCACCTTTGACGAGTCAAATTTCCTGTTTGCCACCTCATCACCTCCCTCCCCGCCTTTTCCGAGTGATCCGGATATTTCTCCATACCATGTTGAAATGCAAACTCAGGATTCTGCCCCCCCGTCGCTCTGACTCGGCTCAGCACACCGTACACCCTCCTGCGCTAGCTGGCGTACCAGGCCCATTACCCACCGGCCCAGTCTGCCCTCCTCAGCCCAGCGCTTTAATGCGCTCCCCAACCCCTCCTTTGGCCCAACGTACTCCTGCCCTCCCTCTTTCCCTTGGCCCAGTCCCTGCCGGCCCAGTCTCTGCCAGCCCATCACCCCTGACTGGCCCAGCATGTATCAGCCCCCCCATTGGTACATCATCTGGCCCGCCTTCCCCAATCCCACATCAATCGGTTCTTTCCCCCAGCCACGTTACCTCCTCCTCAAATAATGAACAACTCCCACCATTAATTTCTCAAACCCGTCCTCACACCCGCAGCCAATCCGAAATAACCAAACCAAAACCGATCTTTGATCTTTCTGTATCCACCACAAAAATTTCCCCTATACCCAAATCCCACAATGTAGCCCTCCAAGACCCGCAGTGGAACACTGCCATGGTCGACGAATATCGAGCCCTTATGCGGAACAAGACTTGGGTTCTGGTTCCTCGCCCTGTTCAGGCTAACATTGTGCAATGTATGTGGATTTTTCGTCATAAGTACAGGTCAGACGGTTCCTTGGAACGTTATAAAGCTCGGTTAGTTGCAAATGGATGTTCCCAACAAGTTGGTATTGATTGTGAAGAAACCTTCAGTCCAGTTGTGAAACCAGCCACTATCAGGACTGTTCTCAGCATTGCAGTATCCCGTTCTTGGACCATCCATCAACTTGACGTTCAAAATTCCTTTCTACACGGGCATTTGAATGAGACGGTCTACATGTTTCAACCTCCAGGTTTTCGAGACCCCTCTAAACCTAATCATGTATGCCTATTGCAGAAATATCTCTATGGTCTTAAGCAGGCACCCAGAGCTTGGTTTCAACGATTTGTAGGCTTCTTACTTCAGTTAGGATTCATCGGCAGCAAGAGTGATTCATCCCTCTTCATTTACCGTCATGGGTCCAACATCGCATACCTGCTACTTTATGTTGATGACATCATCCTTACTGCATCTTCTGATGAGCTCCGCACTCAGCTGGTCACCCATCTCAGTAAGGAATTTGCTCTCAAAGATCTCGGGCAGTTATCATATTTTGTGGGCATTTCCGTTCGTCGGTGTTCCTCTGGTCTCTTTTTATCTCAGGACAAGTACGCTAGGGAAATTGTTGAACGTGCCAAAATGACCAACTGTAAACCATCTGCTACACCTGCTGAGACATCTGTGAAACTGAGTGCATCTTCTGGTCCAGCAGTAAGTGATCCAACGCTGTACAGAAGCTTAGCTGGGGCACTTCAATACCTCACTTTCACACGTCCTGATATCAGCTATGCAGTACAACAAGTTTGCCTCTTTATGCATGACCCCAGAGAAGCTCACTTTGCTGCCCTTAAGCGCATCATTCGCTACATTTCAGGCACATCGACATTAGGTATCACAATTTTTCCTTCTCAGAAATCAGATCTTATTGCTTATACAGATGCCGACTGGGCTGGTTATCCTGATACCCGGCGCTCTACCTCCGGTTATTGTGTCTTCTTCAATGACACCTTAATATCGTGGTCTGCCAAACGACAATCCGTTGTTTCCCGCTCTAGCGCCGAGGCAGAATACAGAGGAGTTGCCAATGTGGTGTCCGAATGTTCATGGCTACGCAATTTACTACTTGAGCTTCATTGCCCCCTTACCAAAGCTTCTGTAGTCTACACTGATAACATATCCGCCACATGCCTTGCCAGCAACCCAGTTCAACACCAACGAACCAAGCATATCGAGATTGACATTCATTTTGTCCGCGATAAGGTTGCCCGTGGTCACGTTCGCGTTCTCCACGTTCCATCGGCTTATCATTATGCAGACATATTTACAAAGGGCCTTCCACGACAATTGTTTCTAGATTTTAGATCCAGTCTTACTGTAATACCTCCTCCAGTTTCGACTGCGGGGGTATGATAACACGCATATGTAAATAGAATATTATTGCGGTCTTCCTTTGTAATTATTGTAAATACGTTGGTTATTTATATGACCTATCAGTCAATGAAAACCCTTAGGGGAATTTATCATATTCTCACATTCAGTACACAATATAAAAACAACAAAATTATAAATCACCTACAAAACTGTGGTTTATCACAACATAAAGTACATCATCACGGAAATAAAGGATAAAACTACTCAATTAGAACTAAAACAATTAGTGGTCACGTGGTGGAACATCTAGCTAATAAGAAGTCAAAAAATCTTTAACAACAAAAAAGAACCAGCAGATCTGACTAAGGATATTCAAAAACAAACCAAATATTGGGATGAGGATAATGCAAAAAGCATCAACATCAACAACCAACCACTAAAACAAAAAAGGAGAACAAAGAATATCAAATGACAAAGACCACCTCAAGGTTTTGTTAAAATTAATTTTGATGCATCTAGAAACTAGATGAACCAATATGCTTTTGGTTACATCATACGCAAACGTAACGACATCCCTCTTGGTGGGCAAGGGAAGATGTGAAGTTGAGTCTGTACGATAAGCAGAAGCTTATGCGTTAAGAGAAGGCCTCAAAAAGGCCGCAAGTGTTGGATTCACGACCATTGTTATCGAAAGAGATAATTTAATGCTCATTAATGCAATCAACCATGCTTGAAAACCACTCTGAGAAGCAGATATGATCGTAGGTACCTAATCTCGAGACTTAATCAAGTTAGAGTTCAACACATCTTTAAGTAAATCAACATTGCTGCAGACAAACTTGTATCTCTATATCAGAGGTCGGACACAAATGATAAGACTATTCCGCAAGAAGTTGAAAACCTCATCCAAAAGTATGTTGAAACAATTTGGTTTACTAGGCTTTTTCTAGTTTTGTGTTTAGTAAATGTACCCCTTGAGAGAAGAGTGTATAGAGTTTGAGAATAAATACAAAAGGTTGGAGTATATTTACTTAATTGAAACATTAAAAAGCCTAGTTATTATTATAGTTTTTTAAAAAGGCCTAGTTATCAAAATTGCCCAAGTATGTTTAGGATAGTCGACTTCTAAAAATTGACCATTCTTTTCTATATCCTTTGTATCAAAAAAATTTTTTTAAAAAAAACTAAAAATATACTACAAAATATATGATATTATTAATAAACTTTTAAAAACTACATAAAGATGACTTGCTTTTGAAAAGATAATGATAAATGCATTGACGATGGAAGTAAGAAAAAAGGTTTCTTTTGGGAGACCACGTTTCTTAATTTTCTACTCAATCATAAATGTCGCGGAAAATACCAAAAAAGTGCTGAAATTAATATTCATAAAAGGCAATTAATGTCCCCGTAATTACCATTTGTGTTACGTGAAACCTACTCTCCTTCTATTCTAATTTGCTACCCAAAAACAACTCTAATTTTCATTTTTCGACCAAAACAATCTCACTCGAAATTCTAGTTTTTTTTTATTTAAAAAAACTTGATTATGTCCTACAAACCGGTCCAACTTAGAACTGTCTTGTAATATACTCCTTTATATTCCCATTAAAGATGTGGTAGTTTAGAAAGGGGTATTACGGACACGACGATCGATTTCGTAAACGCACGACGGTTACGGAATCTGTGACCACCAAAGTCACGGGTTCCGCAACCGTAAAAAAGATTATTTTTATTTTTTTTCCTAACATCACGGTTACAGAACCTGTAACCGTGATAGTGTTAGAATTTTTTTTTTTCGTGTTAGAATTCATGTAGAAAATTTTCACGGATTCGAAAACCGTAATTATGATGGTTACGGGATCCGTAACCGTCGTGCCTTTATTAAATCTTGAACCGTGCATTTACGACTTCCGTTTAGATAAAGTATATAAAAGATATTTTTTACCCAAAACTTTAAAACTAGAGTAATAAATTGTTGCCCTGTATTTTTGTTATTTAACTTATTGATTAAAAATTGTATTGAATATAAAAGTATCTTATATAGTTGATAAAATAAAATAAATATTTTAAAACAAAAGTCAAAAGTTGAGATTAAAGTTGCCTGCGAAAACAAAGATGTTCTATTGTCAAAGCACATTTGTTGTGTGTAATAAGTTTGTGGCCTTCACTTATGTAACTTTTACCTTCAATAATATTAGGATTTGACACCATCACACATAAAAAAGGTCGTTTTTAATATGGGTAACTCTATGTTTTTGGGTTTGGTCCCAACCCTTTAGCCCCCATATCTCTCCTCTCCCTTTGATTTCAAGATTGAATTGAATACATAATCATTTGGTATAATTATGTTTGATGTGCCGACATAAAGCAGAGTTACAAATTTGATCATATTATATTGTTGAGGTTGTGGTTCATATGCAGATTTGTATAACAATAACTACAATGTTTTCGTATTTTCACACGTGAATCTCCTTAAAAATGAATATTTGTTGTATTTGAAAACATATTCGTATACGTTAACTAGTCGTATTTAATCTTAGAGGTGCTGTTCTTTCTTCTCAAACAAGTATTCCTAGGTTGACTTCTATTATTTGCTCCATGATTTTAGGGTCGGAAAACAACGTAACATATTTTGAGATATGTAGCCTAATTTTAAAGCTGTAATGGGCCTGACTTATGTGAAATGGGCTGTTATAGTTTCTATAGCCCAATAGGTTGAGCCCAAAACTCTCATCTATGTGAAAATAGGCTGGTATAGTTCCACCTTTAGAGATATCAAAAGTTGACCCGACCCGTAAAACCGATCCAATGAACCCGAATGCGAACCCGACCTGACCCCAAAAATTTAAAAGAAAAAGAATGTTCGGAACCGACCCGCTTGAAACCGATTTAACCCGAAGTAATCCGGCCCTAATGACCCGATTGCCCGAATAACCCGACCCAAAGTAACCCGATGGCCCGAAGTGGCCCGACCCGAGTGACTCGATAGCTCGAAATAACCTGACCTGAAGTAACCCGACCCGAAGTGACCCGATAGCCGAAAGTAAGTTGGCCCAAAGTAACCCGATAAGTCTATAATGGCATAATCCATACTATAAGTTTATATTATAAGTCTATAATGACATATTAAATACATATTACATAATCCATTCTATAAGTCGGATATCCAAATCTAGTTAAAGATCATTTCGATCAACAAATCACCCAAATATTTACGGATAATTATTCTAACCGACTAAAATCGTTTTTTACATAAATACATAATCCTTACTTTAATTTTTAAGAATTGAAATTTTAAAGATGATTTTATTTATTTATTATATCGTCTATATATATATAAATACATATGGCATATTACATATTCCAACTATAAGTCTATAATGACATTCAGCAACTCCGACACGATAAATGTAAGGTAACAATGTTTTTAACTCATTAAAATAAATTTTGATTTTAACTTATGGTTTACTAATTACTTATAAGAAAAATTTTCCAACTTTAATTTTCGATTTCCTATACAAGTATATATATATATATATATATATATATATATATATATATATATATATATATATATTACATAATACATAGTATAATTTATAAGTATATATGATGACATTTTTTAATTATTAGCTTTTTTACCTTGTTGGAAAAACGATATCTTAAAGTGTTAAAAATAAGTTTTTTTTAAAAAAAATCGTATCAATTATACGGTTTTCACTTTCATTTGAGTTAAGTTATGTAACTAATTGACTATGATATATTTTATTGTACCCTTTATAACAAACAAAATAGGGGAAAAAAAACATATATAGATCAAATGAACAAGTCACATTAGGTATATGGATCAAATGGATCAGTAACATTAGTTATATGGATCGAATGGATCAACTAGATATCCAGATCTGGTTAAAGTCATTTTCAATCAAACGGATCACGCTAAAATCATTCCGATCAAACAAATCACCCAAGTATTCGCGGATAATTATCCAATATGACTAGAATCGTTTTCAAAGACAATATTTTATAATTTGGATCAAATAGATCAACCAAATATCCACGGATTATTATCAGATTCGGTGAAAAGTGATAAATAGTTACATTCGAATAAAATGTTACTTTCAAATAAAGTATCAAATAATATATATTGTGTTTCTCACTAGTTTAAGAAAGTAATAGTTGATTAATATAAAATTATATTAACGATATACCGATTATTGATCATAATCAAATTAATTGATACACGATTAAAACCGGTATTAACCTAAATTGATACCCGATCTAAACCGACTTGACCCAAAACAAACCGTTAAAAAGAAATATTGTTTTGACCCGGCCCATTTGAACCCGAATAATTGATACCCGATCCAAACCGAACTGACCTGAAACAAACCGCTAAAAAGAGAGAGATTGTTTTGACCCGACCCGTTTGAACCCAAGCTTGTTGTGACCGACCCGAACTGACCCGTTGTCCCCGTTTGACACCGTTATCAAGAACCGAGTTAAACCGACCCGTTATGACCCGAGAACCCGAATAATTGATACCCGGCCCTAACCGACCCGACCCGAACCAATCCGATTATTAACCAAGCCATTTTGACCCGACCCATTTCAACCCGAACTTGTTGTGACCCGACCCGAACTCGAACCGTTGGCCGCATTTGACAACTCTATCCACACTAATGTTAGTGTATGAAAAATGGGTCAAACTCAGCTGCAATACGGTTGTAGTTCTTGGGTAAGGAAAAGTCAAAATTCGAAAGCACATAAAATTCTCATCAAAGATGACACTTCTATTTAGAATAACTCTTTTTTCTAATGGATACCAAACTATGTATCCCTTGACACCATCTACATAGCCTACAAACACTTATTTCTTTGCTCGAGACTCTAGTTTATCCTCACTGACGATAACATGTTTTTATGCTATCTTTATATGTGTTTTTTCCTTTAGTTTTGTATCAAAAAAGGCATTCACATATTTGCTTATGTTTTAAAGTATAAAAGAATTTCTCGTGTTTTGTGTTCACGTGTTTGAGGTCTAAATTGGAGTACAAAGGACCAATCTAAGGCAATCTAAGGAGTACTCATCACACCCTCATTATCATCATGGAGCTAAAGAAGGAATAGGGCAAAGAAGAAAGGGAAGCAAAAAAAGCAAGAAGCCCAAGAAGAGGATTCTCGAGTTTATAAAAACTTGAGGTGTGAAGACTTGAAAACCCCAACTAAGAACAACTCAAGTTGCAAAGGTCATCCTAGGTCGAGTTCACTCAGAAAACTCGAGCAAAGAAGACACAAAATTTGACCAAGGAAGAAAAAAAAACTCAGACAAGGAAGGCATTTGTTCAACATAGGTCGAGTGAGCCAAAAACTCGACCTAAAAAGAAGAAGAAACTCGAGCAAAGAACACCTTCCAAGAGAATATTGCACTTAATTTGGGTGAAAATAACAACTCGAACAAAGAAGCACAAAAACTTGAGCTATGTGTCATCTTCTAAGGCGGTAGAAAAACTTGACTAAGGAGCTCCTCACTCGACCTAAGGCAACTAAAAACTTGACCTTCCTACCCGGTGTGGACCACGTTTGCAACTAACTCACACTTGATGTGTGAGATTCATTAGATCATTCTAGAATTAGGGACCACAATTTTTTTCCTATAAATAATGGGCATGAACTCTTGTATTTGATATCATCATCCAAGACACAAAACAATTCTCTTAATTATCTCTTTGTAAGTTGGCCGATTTGAAGAAAGAAGTGGAAGTGTTCTTGAAGTTCTTTACAAATCTCTTCTCTAGATCCATTTTCAATCTTGTTTTAGCCATAACATTGGATTGGTATGTCCAAATCATTTCATTCTTTTTTCTATATACGTTATTTTCAATCTAGTTTGTCACCATGGTATCCATTTCAGCTGGTTGTGCTATTGAATTTTTGGTCATGAAAGAGTAGTCACCTTGCTAGGATTTGGGTGAAAACTCCAAATCATGCTAGGATTGTCTTGATCTATGTTGTGTTTATAAAAAAAATGGAGAATCAAATGCATGTTTAGTAGCATATAGGAGTTCTAAAATTCATTTGAATGTTCATCCATGCTTGATCGTATTTTGAATGTCGGATGCTAGATTATTCATAATCTAGATTGTTCCATAACACATTGTATATTTTCATGAATGAGTGTTTCTATGGATTAATTATCTTAGATGAGACCTATAAGTTATGCTAAGGTGATTGTGCAATGTTTGATGCCTATGGTGTTAGCTAGGTCCATGAGGATGATGACTAAGCACATTTGTCATGTGAATGTCTAACTATGGCTATGTCAAATTATGTAAGCAAATAGCAAACACCATGCGATGCTTGCATAGTTCAATATAGTCATAAGTTGTAGATAAACTTATCAACTAATGAGTAAATAGATAATACCATGTGATATGCACCAGTTGAAGCAAGCGAAATGCCTTGAAAAAACATATCTATATCATGCTACATTAGTATTTATGACTTAAACTCTCCTCTTTTATCAAGCACAATATGATCATGTATATACCTAGCTATGATTTGGAGGAATATCCCGAGTTCCTAGTGTTTTCTCCCATTGATATTTGATATTTGATAGTTGATACTTGTTACTTCAAACCTCAAGCATCTTGATCACTTGATCAACCCCTTTTTCTTTCATTTTGCACACTCTTGCTTTACTAGTTGAATTTGTGACAAAGTTGGGATATACATAGTCTCTTGGGATTTCGACCTTGATAATACAACATATGCATACATTGACATGGACGTGCACTTGCGGTACTATGTGATTAGTGGTAATCAATCCACCACACATCAACTAACATGGTAGTATACGATACAGCTAAAACCCTAAAATTAGAATAGTCAATAGACTTACGAGACCACACCTCATAATATGTTTTGTAATTTACGCAGTGTGAGGTCCACAATTTATTAAGTAACATGTTGTTGTCACTGTTGCTTCCCAAAACCTCCTATCCAAATTTGTATTAGAGAGCATGCACCTCGCTCTCTCTAGTAAAGTCTGATTCATCCTCTCAGCTAAACCGTTATGTTGTAGTGCATGCCTAATTGTATGATGACGGACATTCCCATCATCCTTGCAAAACTAATCGAACTCATATGAGCAAAACTCGTACTATTATCGGTTCACAACCATTTGATATTCTTCCCTATTTGATTCCCCACTAACATTTCTCACTCCTTGAAGTTCTTGAAAGTTTCTCCTTTGTGTTTCATGACAAATAGCCAAGTCATTCTTGAATAATAATCAATAAAAGTCAAGAAATATATTGACCTCCTAAATATTCAATGGTAGCCGGATCCCAACAATCCGAATGGATGTAATCAAGTGTGCCTCTTGTGCTGTGAATACCTTTTGGAAACTTGTTGTGATGTAGCATTCCAAGGACATAATGCTCACAAAAGTCAAGACTCGTGATCTTGCGAGCACCAAGAAGATATTTTTTTGCCGGAATTTGCATCCCCCTTTCACCCATATGACCAAGTCTCATATGTCATAACTTAATCATGCCATCCTTGTAAACCTTTGAAGATGCAACAAAAACATGCCCAAAAATAATATAACCCTGCATGAAATATAAAGTGCCCTTTTGACACCCTTCAAAATAATATTAGAGCCCTTATAGACATTCAGAATTCCACCTTCACCTTTGAAACAAAACTCCTTACTATCCAACATACTCAAGGATATCAAATTCTTAGTAATAAGTGAACGTGTCTGACCTCATTCAATGTACAAAATCTTCCTTCATATGTCCTGATTTTAAGCGAGTCAATTCCAACCGCCTTGTAGACAGAAATTTTGGTCATGAATATATTACCACCATCTACATGTTTATAAGTTTCGAGTCACTCTCTTTTAGGACATATATGATAGGAAGCTTCGAAATCAAGAATCCACACATCCACTTGATAAGTGTGTCCACCAAAAACCAAAGTTATATCCTCATATGATTTAAAACCATCTTCTACAAAAGCTGTAGAACCAAAATCCTACAATTTCTTCTTCATAGGAGACTCATTCTTTTAATGCCCTTTCTCCTTACAGTGCAAACGTCATTATGCTTATGAAGTTTTGAAGAAGACGACTTCTTGTCCTTCTTTTTCCTTGCTTTTTCTTCTCCCTTGCCCTAACTTGTATAAATATCAGATGTCTAACTGTCCTTACCTACACCACTTTCATTCACCTTATGGTGTAGTTACCAATATAATCGATCAACACAACATTACGTAGATCTAGAAGAATTGTGTTAATGATCTAAGTCTTCATGAAATTGCATACCTTCTTGCATTTACAGGCTGAATAAACGTTGCTTTAGAAACAACTTGTTGGTCAGAAACTTCGTCATGCAGAGACTCTCCAACTTCAAACCACAGTTTGGATGTAGTGTCCTAATTAATGTGAAAACTCGCATAAGACATCATTTGTGAGACAAAACATGATGGTTGAATGTGCCTTACCCTCCTAAGTGACAATCTTAGCAACGTCGCCCTTTTCTTTATCGGATTCCTTCCTTGACAACGACACTTATAAGCCTTGTTGTTTCAACTATGATCACATCTTAATTTGCTACAAACTGAAATTATCTCTCCACGTGAACTTGTCGATCTTCGTGTTGAAAGAAGACCTATTTCTCCTAGATTACAGAAACCAAAGAACTCAAAGCTTTATACCACTTTGTTGTGCAAAATTATGCGAAAGAATAGAATTCAACAAACAAGAAAGACAACCCACACATTTATAGTGGTTCACCCAATATTGGATACGTCCACTTTCAAAGAGATTTTATTGAGGAGTTTCAGGTTATAAATAAACAGATGATTGTCGGATTAATTGGATGCAGATGAAACACTACAATATATCGAGTAATGAAATCCTAATTATACTTGGTCGTCAAATATAAGACTGATTCAAGCTGTAAATACGCAAACAGACGACAACCTTAATTCAAGGCATATCAACAGTGAATGAAATAAGTATGCACAAATCTTTTGTACTAGTCTCGCAATCTCACAATTTTTAACACTCAACAATTTTAGATACATTGCTCCTCCTTTGATACATTTTCGACGAGAGTATACTATCATGCCTAGTCAAGGGGTTAGGGGCACAGGCTAAACGATTTTCTACTCGTAAGTTTTTTTTCAACGGTTTGCCTTTTTCAGGTTCATAATTTAGGATTCGAGCGGGACGGCTTAGTTTGGCCTTATACTTAATTATTCGAGTTGGGTTGGTCGAACATTTACGCCTATTCGAAACTGGCCAGGAGGGGTACCGAGCCAGCCTTTTCGGCGTATTCAGTCATCACCCTCCTTAGCCTTTATCCATCTCGCCTCTTTTCATAGATCACACATGTATGTGTTTAGCCGTAATCATACTAGCCTGCCTAGCCTAAATGGAGATTGATCACACTAACTTCCTTTAACATAAGCATCCAATAAGGGTCATGAAGTAGCAAGACACGTAAGAAACCCTATCTAGCTTCAATACATAAGTGGAAGTGCATGCTCCAAAAGCCTACCTATATAGAGATTCCAAAGAGATTAAATATTATAATCTAAATGAAATACACCTAAAAAGGTGGCGAAAATAACATATATATTTCACTAAGAAGAGTTTATACATTGTAGACCATTTTTTTATAAGCCATTATCATGGTAGGTGGAGGCACATTATGAATTACAACCAAAAGCGTTAGGTATTCATAATTTCTAATGGACAAAAAAATACGGTTAGGGACGCGTTAGTATTACAAATCCGGACCGACCTGTACGAAAAATATTACAAATATGACGGGTGGGCGGATTGTGGTTATCATTTTATCCGTTGGTTAATCCGGTCTGACCCAGCCCGCACATCCGTACAATTATTATACGAAAATACATATAACATACAATCATAATATTAGTATTTTAGTCCAGCAAATCGTCGTACCTCTCAGTTTCATTTTTTACAATGCCAAAGTCAATCTGAAATCCACAAATCTAACACCCTGCTTTGCATCTCGTTGTCTTGTTCCCTCGGTTTCACACAAGACACAAACTCATACAATCACAAAGGCAAGCCATGTCAACTTTTGATCGCATAAACTCTTTCATTTGTAGCCTAAGCTGTAATTTTATGTTGAATTACTATATATAATTTTTAATGTATAAATCAAACAACCCGCTCGAATTTAGTGCTTGTTATTAATGTGTACAAAATTTTACTATCAATTATTAAAAATTAATCAACTAACTGATATTGGGAATTTATAATGTCATTTTTCATCAACTAGTTTGCTAAGTCTAGACAAATTAAATGTTTTAAAATATACAATATTATTAGTAAACTTGTTGATTATTTATGTTTTTGAGTTGAGGTAATTGAGTGGGATGAAAATGGGTGTACAACCATCCGGTCCACCTTCCCGAACAAATTCAAAATTTATTTGGGACATTAAGCTATTTTCCAATTTAGTTCTACATAATTTTAAATTTTCAAAACATATAATTAATGTTTAAGTTTAGTAATTTGGGTTTATTTATATTTTATATTAATTTTTATATACGTTACGGGTCTAGTAGGATGAAAAGGCTAAGGTCCGTATCACGCCCCCACATATTTTTGTCATGACGGGTTCGAGATTCCTATTTTAGATTAATTCCCATTGGAATCAATACAAAGTTGAGACCAGATCAGAAGCTTCGGGTGTTTGTAAAAGTCTCAAAACTTAAATAATTAGTACACATCTGGTTATGTCCCTCAAACCACCAGATCACCCGGTGGGTGATGGGTGGGTGGTTAATGCGGACTCATTTACGTCAACAATTAAAAATTGGAAAAGAGAACATATTTGTACCTGAACAACGAGGAAACGTATGTAACAGGTAAAACATTCTTTCAATCAACTATCTATTTTACTTGTTCAAGATTTTTAAACTAATCCATACACAAAGAAACAGCTTTTAAACTAAGCCATACACAAATGAATCGATTTCATTAGAAAGTAAAGTGTAGATGTGCAGTAGTGAACACCTAAAGGTTAAAGATATATAATTTGATTAGATCGTCTACTGTTTTGCTTCTTTAACACGTCCTGCAGAGAGACAGAATAGGGACGCATTCTCAGACTCCACTGTTCATTCCTTCCAATTTCAGAATGTGGGCCGCCCACTGACAAATCATCAAATAAGCTAATCTATTTGTGTAATATGATATCACTCTTACCAGACATGAAACACAAGGATTAAAGATTATATATTTACAATCCAAATGTTGTAATCGAATTTTACTGTCGTTAGTTCTCATAATTTCCGACCACAGATGGGATATTAAATTACTGATCATACATTTTAATATTTCAGCAGAAAGAAGAAGAATATGCATATTGTGCAGATCGAGCTTTCGGCTACCGAGTATCAATCAGATCTTTCCGTAAAGCCTTCTGATCGGAAAGGAATAGCTGTATTATGAATTTCAAAGGAATAATAGAATCTCAACTCTTTTGAAAACTTAACCAAAACCCTAATTTTGCAAAACCCCCAATTACTCGGATCCAATTTCAGGACTTTATAGAACCAATCCAGAGCTCTAATACCTCCAAACATCTTGTCATTATACAAAGTGAACCCAATTTCTAAAACTGGTGAAGATTTACGCATTCATACCAAAAAACCTCAATTCTGGTAACCCTAAAAATGTCAAATTGTGAAGGCTAATTACCTGCCTGCTTCTCTGGATCCTACTTCTTGAACGCCGCAACGACGTAGAAAGAAATCAATGGTGGGTGATCAAAATATTTTCGTGATTTTGATAGAGTGTGGTTCTTGGAGAAGCGTTTTCTGATCAGAAAGATCACATTACTATCATTGAAGAGCTACATTGTAACTGATAAAACGACAACGTGACCGTGAAAAACCAAATAAAACGACAAACAGTTCATCTCTCTAAACACGTTCCCCTAATGAACACATATACCTGCTGCTTCTTTCTTCTAAGAAAGACCACATATAATTAATCGGATCAGATGCATAAAAGCACCTTTTATGAAGTAATATTATAACCAATATTCATTATCGATATTTGGTTGCACAAAAAACTACCCCTAATTAGAATATTTGCCTATCATCATTTGTTATTTATAATTATATTTTTCTAAAAACTATGTCTTTTTATTCTTGAATTAAAATAGTTTTTAGCTATAATTGAATACTATTTAAAAATAATAATAATTGGATAATCTTTTATAAAAATATAAATAATATGCAAATATATATATAAAAAATTAATTAATATATATATATATATATATATATATATGTTGAAAACCATTAAACAATGTGAAGAAGAAATGGGGCGAATATAGGTGATGGAAATTTTTTAAGAAAAATGTATTTATAATATAGATGATTAGTATATATTTATAAATCTGTAAAAAATAATTATAGTAAATATTTTATATCGGTAAAATCCTTCTAAAACATGCTTTTTATCATAAAACTTTATAAGTATGTAAAATTCATTATAAATTAATAAAAAAAAAATTTAAAAAAATTTATGTTTTTTCATTGCAGCTAGCCCCCAAAAAGATGATCCCCAATTAAGTATTATATACCTGTGAAAGATATGAGATGATCTTTTACTTTAATTTTGAGATCATCTTAACATATTCTTTTGAAGGAAAAGGTGTTGTGGCGGAAAGATGTTGTAAACTACAGAGTATAGTATCAAATAATTATGAGTAACAAAAGAAGTTGTACGAATGGGTTAAAAAATACTACTGCGTAGTGGATAGCATTGCAGTAAATAGTAATAATATAATATATATACGGCAGTAATAAATACTCATGGCAGTTTGTCTTTTTTTATTTGGGGAATACCGCAAAGGAGGAGGGAGTGACATGCCTGCAAGAATGAAGCTTTGCAGATTCGAGAGAAAACAGTCGGATTCGAATCGATGGATCGATGATTCACGTAAAGTTATAACTTGTAAACAGGGTGAGATCCATGAGTGATGGCAAAGTTATTTACAATGTGGTAACCCACAAAACGCACAGCACTGTGTTCTACTGCACCCCTAAACGACACACATAATGAAGCCAAACCTGCGTTTCCTGTGCTTACTGCACTACCACTACGTGCTCCCTCTAGGATTCTCTTCACTACACCTTATGTTGTTAACCTACAGATTTTTACATATTTATATATCAACTTAGGCTGCGAACATATAGAGTATAGACTTGGTGAATGCTATGTAAAGACGTACATACACGTTAAATCTCAACCCGACAGACCATAAAATCAATTATGAATCCCAATCTGAAGAGTAGTTGACCTAGAAGGAGGTTCATGTTCATAATCAATCTTAAAACATTTTTTGAAAATGAAATCGATTAGAAAAACTATCTTCTCGAAATAGTTCAATCTAAAAACATCATACTAAACTAAAACATGTAATTCGAGATCGTAATAAAAAAAAAATGTGTTAAACTTCGAAACTTCTAAATCCATCAATTGATCAACAACAAAGTTTGTTGATTTCTCATAATCTTACACACATTATTGTTTACAAAATCATTCATAAAGCACACCCTTATATGGAGTTGAAATGGCTCGTGTCCACTTCTAAAAACAGTAATATAGACACACGTACATAGTGACATAGGTATACTGTTGATGCATTTTTTCATCAAAATTACGACATTAGGCCTAGCCCCGTACTACACCACCTGCCCTATAAAAGAATATTAGCTATACTATACATTATACATCAGTGCTGAATATATTTTTTTTAAAATGAAAATCGCTTCGAAATCATTACGGCACGCCGTCTAGTGAGTCGAAAGTCCGAAAAATCGACAGACAGTCAAACCATCACGAAGGAACACAAATGAAGGAGAAAAGAAGTACAAAAAATACATCAAAATGAAACCGAAAGCAAAAAAGTTTTCAAGGGAAAGCGGGTTGCTCTATCCAGCAGGAGGCAACGAGCATAAACTTTCATCTTCGAAGGAAGTACACAGGGAGAAAGTCTGGTAAACAACTGTGAACCCCTCATATTTGGGCTACAACATAGCCGTCAAGAGGCGATCACACATCCAAACCCTTTTCTCGACAAACGTACGAAACCGCCAGCAAATGATTGTATTAAACCTCAAAAGACGAGAATGTAGAATACGGGTATCTTGAAAGTGCGTATAAATTGATGTATAAGAGAAAAGTAATTTGTAGGGAGAAGATTATTTTATAAAAGTTAAATTTTAGTTGATTGATTTTGGGCTTTTTATACAGTGATCAATGCTGGATATTATTTTCAACATGTCACCATTTTATTTTCATTTTTTCACAATCTATAAGCGTCATCATACACGTCTACATATATATACGTTGACTTGCTTACAAAAGAATTCTGGGTATATAACTTTTAAACCATTCGACATCCATCGATGATCGATCGATGCCTCTTTCAGGCTTGAAAGGACTTGAGAGTACTCGTAATTATATTTTAATGTATATGAAATTTGTGAAACAGGCATGGGAATAAATAGGTAGCTAGGGTTCCTGACAAAAGGGTTCATATTGTACATATATGTGTCAATATTCATAAGTCAAATACAGTATGAAATTTGTGGTCCTTGATCGAGGTTTAATTAAGCCCAAAAGTTAAAGTGAGAATATTTGGTTTTAAGGAAGAAAAGCTATTAAGCATTTAAGCCCGTAGACTTCTTTCGAGAATCTTCTTTTTAATAACCCCAATTAATCACTAATAATTTGGCTTTGTTCTTAGGCATATTATTCATAAAATATGAATACTCTTTAGATAGATCTAAACTATTCATAAAGTGTGAATGCTCTTTTAGTTCCATCTATTGTTTCTTTGTTTTTTTTACAAAACAAGAGTAATTCCCTTCTCCTACACTATAATTGTATGATTGATTGAACTACCCGACAGTGTTAAGACACGTTTCAATCAAATCAAACGATTGTATTGATAATAAAAGGATAACGAGACTAATTTATATGATAAATTATTTATGTTGTCAATTGATTTAAAATAAAATTTATTGGGTTGATGGGATGGTCTCGGACCTAACCTAATGGGTATGTAAACAACTTCTAATTATTAAGGGTATGTTTGGCGTAGGTTTTTTTGATAGATTTTCATTAATCTTTACGTTTTTAGAAAACTACATTGTCTTTGACAATAAAACTTTTTCATTAGTTTTAGCTTGTTTGAGAGTTTTTTAAGAAGGTTTTTGAAAATCTACAGCTAATAACTTTTTGGATAGATTATCAAAAAATTTACAGTTTTGCCCCTCTTTTACATCTTTAATATTTTGTACATTTTTTTTTTAACTTTTTGATAAATCTATCATACAAATCTACTATTGTCAAACATCTTATTTGTTAGTTTTTTAGAATTTACAAAACTTTTTAAACTCTCCTAAAAAAATTTCCAAAAAAGTTAAACCTACTTAAAAAGCTAAAACTAATCAAAAATCTCGTTTCACCAAATATGTCCTAAGTTTGGAAGTATTAAACTATTAACTTTAAAGGTTAATAATTAAAATTTTAATCTTAAAAACATACAAATTTACCATATATCTTAATATTTTGGATACGTTGTAGATTTAAACATACAATTATCGTAAAGCTAAAATATTTTGAGCTCTTTTTATTATAACACTATGTTTTTCACATTTGAAAATTTATTTTTCATATATAAATTTAAATCTAACTACCGAATTGGCAATGCATGTACACAAAAAGTTGGAATAATATATTAGAAAGTAATATAGATAAATGCATAAGTAGTATATCATTAGAAAACTAATGACTTCAGTTGTTGTGAAATGATCTACATATATTATATTGTAGACAAAATAACACACATTTGAAGCAGAAACCCATTTATATATAAATAGATTCTCAATTTGCAACCTGTCTTCTGTAACACACAACAACGCATACTTGTGAAGATGGGAATACCAAACATGATTATCAACAAACGTGTATAAACGATTATTTTTAGAATAAAATTCGAGCAGACTTATTCAGCATATACGATTGCCATTATTTCTCAAAAAAAATACACACCTTGAAGTGTCCTCTCATCTCATGATTGAGCAATCTAGAAACACACAAATGTACAATATGTTTAGTAAGGCTTAGCTATATCTTCTCCAAAAGGGCCAATCTTTATGAAGACCAAATATGTGATAGTCAATCTCACGATTGCCCTTTGCCATGGTAGAACAAGATATGAGCTAGCCGCACACCAAACACGTACATCATAAAAAATCAATATCACCCTTATTAAAATATGCAAAAATCATACGTACCTCATAATTCATGACGATCCTCCATTGTCATTCACATTATCATCATCATTAGGGCTCTCAGCCCACGGAAGAACTGGATAACCCGAAACCCCAAACCCGCTACCGGATGCAGGCTGGTTATAGAAGCTTCCTGACCCGGTAAAGTTATCGTAACCCGGGACTTCGTGACACGCATAACGAAGGAGATCGGCGTTTGCAGCGTCGAGCTCCTTTTGGAGGCGATGAACTTGCCTTTGAAGGTAGGATATAGCTCCTACACATCCGTAGACCGGGTCTCGCACTCTCGCCTCGGCTTCGTAGGCGAGAGAGTTGACAGCGTCTTCTCGTTGGTGAGGGAGGAGTTCGTTCAGGAGTTTGGTTACGTTGCTCGCTCCAAAGATCTTGTGAACATTCGCAAATTTTTGGGGTTCCTCTGGAGGAAAGTATGGCGCAAAGATGCAGCCTGGAAGACATTTTCGCCTCAAGAACTTGCAGGCTGCGCAAGGGCAGTTGTATGATGATGATGAACTCGATGAAGATGCCATTTCAATTAATCAACCTGGTATCAATTACAGCTAAATCAATACCATTACATCAAATAAGACAGATTAATCATTACAAACGTACTGTTCAGCACAATTAAGAAGAGGCAGCAAGCTTCTTAATTAACTAGGGTTTGTTTGGCTCACTTTTTAGTTTATAGTTGGTTATAGCAAAATTGAGATCCAACTTTTTCAATTAATAACATCTAGAGGATTAAAGATTTGCTGTTACAACTTAGAGCCTTCCATTTGATCAAAGTAAAGAGGGAAAGTTTTTTTTTTACTCCTTTGAAAGTGAAGTTTAAAAGAGATAATTGACTTTATAGAGGAAAGTATATAGGTCATATTGTAGCAAAGCCTAGCCATATATCCTTGACAAGTTAGTTTCATTTTTTTACTGATAATTTTATGTTATGTAATTATATTTTTAATGTTGCAGCACCTGCAGAAAGTTCAATTGTTTCAGGTGAGTGAATTATTGTAAAAGTAAATAAATTTGAGATTTTTCTCTCTGAGTGAAAGATTTGAGGATTTCAGTAAGGCCTCTTGTGAAATTAGTGAGGAAAAAAAAATTCTCTATATATATCTTGTGGAACTCCATGTGAAGGCCTTCTCACTAGCTTTCTCTCTATGATTTACTCTTTCTCTGTGCAGGAGAAACAAAAAGAAACACAGATCTTTGCAGCTGCAACAAGTAACCACAAGCCACCATAACAAGAGGCATGCATCAGAACTTATCTCTTTTTCTGAACTACATCACTGAATTACTGGATCTGATGATGATTTCAACAACTCATACAGGTGACAGTAATAATTCTATCATCTTTTTATTTTCACTTTCATATTTCAACACACAAAACCCTATATATACGTTAGCTAGATCCGTATACTCAATCCAGAAAAACTTGAGTTTTAGAGGGTAAAAAGAAAAGTCAATTTTGTAATTGAAAAGGGCATGGACTTCTCCTGAAGACTTTAAGACCTCAAAAAGGAACAAATGCCCATAAATCTAGCCATAAGAAAAAAGAGGGTTTGTTTTTCATGAAAACAGACAAGTAAACAAGTATACAGAACAATTGAATAGAAATATATAGTGTTTTTTTACCTGTTTGTTGATCTAAGTTTCTCTGATGAGTAAACAGAATAAGTATACAAGAAGAATCAATAAATTTTTACCCTTTTTCTTTCCTTTTCTGCCCTTCTTCAGTGTCTGAGCTAGCTACACCTCTTTTAGGTTACCTTCCTTCTCTTTTACTTATTTCATGGAGATGTGTTTTTTCAGAATGTACTCAAAATTATCAGTGTTTTGTATCTGCAAGAAGGAAACCCTAATTGATAAGGGAGAGAGAGAAAAAAAAGGAATGGAAGAGAAAGCAAAGAGGACAGTAGTGGATGGGAGAATGTGAATGAAGAGGAAGAAGAGAAGGGCTAAAGACAAAAGGGCCCAATCAAGAGGATGATGGCTATGGCCCTCCATCCAAATCTAATCTTTTCTTCTTTCAAATTTTTTGAAAAACCATCCAAATCTTATGCAATTATAATAATTAATTATTTCTGGGACTTTCTTAACATATTCTTTCCTTTGATCATGCAAAAAATATACTAAATTTAGAAACAGAATTAACCTGATCACATTGTAGTTAAAACAATAGTTACAGAACTATGCTATGCTCAGCTCAATATACATAAAGAATGATGTTAAAGGGTTGAAGCATGGTTTAATGTTGTAAACATGTTTTAAGTATAAATTGTAAAAAATAATTCGATTTTTCATTGTCATGTTACTTACACGGAAACAACTCTGAAGATGAGATATTTTTATTGTAAGATTTTGTCGTTTTATTTGTATTAGAGTATCGTACTATTAAGGAGTAGAAACACGAAATACTGGTTGAGTCGAGTTTACCAACCTGTGATCTCCTTCGAATGAAGAGCTACATGGAATGACAAAGGCTTGTAAGTAAAATTTCAATCATTGCTTCGAGCTTCTAAATAAAGATTTAAAATTTAAGGCTACCTTTGTATATCTACAAACGATTTTTAATAATTATGCTTCGATTGGTTACGACTCTAGAAACGAATATAATTTATTTCTATGTTGTTGTTTATTATAAAATTAATCAACTGTCTTTTACATTCTAATTATAAAATTTGTTTATTTTCTTTTTTTATTTTATTATAATTTTAAAAATTATGAATCATCTACCCCTGCAAAAAGAAATAAAGGCCATTTGGTTGTAATTATGAAAACGGGAAATAAAGTACTGTTTAATTGTAATTATGAATACGGCAAGGAAACGAATTTAGAATATTTTTATGTCTTTATTCAGTTATAAAATTAATCCTTCGATGAAACTCGATATGAAGTTTGTTTTTCCCTATTTTATTTTCTGGTAGGATTTCATTATTCATCAAATCTTAAATAACTTGACAACAAATGGATGATTTCAAGACAATATTGAATAAAGATCCATACATGAACTATATTCTTTTTAATTATTTTTTTCTTCATGGATATAACCAAACGGACCTAAAAGTGTTTCAAAAGATCACATGTAGAACTAATGAGCAAGTATATTTGTATGGATATATTATGTTCATTTATTTTCCGTTTTTTTTTTTTGGGTTTAAAATGAAACGAGGCATTACAATTTACTACTTTCTAACAATCTAACTATGTTCGGTTTGTGAAATTGAATGTCTATTCCATTTTGTGTGTGGTTGTAAGTATTTTGGAGTGTTGACGAGGTGTTTTATGGTGAATATGATGTCTTAGTAGGTTAATGCATGGGACGAGTATGGATGGCCTTTGTGTGTTGAATTGACTATGGATGTCCTTTGTGTGTTGAATGAATTTATGCATATGTCATTACCCTTGACGCCTCCAACCCCGATCTATCAAACCAAACCCATACCCCTCTGGTTGCAACCATCAAGGATGCTTGCACCAACTCCATATGTTCCAAATGAATCTGAACCTATGCGCCTGGAACGTTCGGGGACTTAACCACCCCAACAAACAAAAGGCGGTTCGTGAGCTGGTTAAGAACCACAATCTCAACATCATCGCTCTCATTGAAACTAGACTAAATGAGGACAAAATGAAGAAGCTTCATTCCTTGCTTCCAAGATGGAACCACGCGTCTAACTTCTCCACTGAATACAAATGCCGAATCAGGCTCTGGTGGAACCCTCTCACCACCACCATCTCAATCATCCTATCCAACAACTAAATCATCCACACCAAAATATCCTTACTCACCCCCTCCCTCTCGTTTGACTGCTCGTTCATCTATGCCCACAATGACCCCAACGATAGAAGGCCGCTATGGGACACTATCAATACCTTCAGTCACCTCAACACCAACACCCCTTGGGTCCTGCTAGCGACTTCAACACCATTCTATCTCCCGAAGAAAAGCTTTCCATGAATCCCACCTCCAACTCCCATTCCAGCTCCGAGCTTTCGGATTGCTTCTCCTACTCCTCCCTCACGGACCTCTCCTTCATTGGTTGTAAGCTTACTTGGAATAACAAAAGGTTGGATGATCGCATCTGGTGTAAGCTCGACCGGATTGCGGTCAATAGCTCCTGGACCGGATCTTTTCCCAAATCCACCGCGTTCTTCGCTAACCCTGGTTCTTCTGATCATTCTCCGGGCATTCTTTCATTGGAGAGCCCGTCCCTCCTTCCAAAGCGCCAGTTCAGATTCAATAATTCTTGGGCATCGTATGAGCAGTTTAATAACCTCGTTTCCCATGCCTGGTCTTCCCCCCCCCTACCACACAACCATCATACTCCTCACTTATTCACCCTCACGGCCAATCTCAAAAAGATCAAACACACTCTGAAGAAATTTCCCAACTATTCCCTTGAGACACTCCACACCACTATTGAAGGCCTAAAAAACTCACTCGCATCCACCCAAACCAGACTACAATCATCCCCCCTTGATATTATACTCCTGGAGCAAGAAAGGACCATTCTGCATAATCTTCACTCCAAGTTGGACTGCTTGCGAGCCATGATGTCCCAACTCTCCAAGGCTGCGTGGTTTAAGCATGGGGATCAATGTAGTGGGTATTTCTTCAAATCCATCTCCTCCAAGAAAGCAGCTAACACGATCAAATCCATCCTGGATCCTTCTAATCCAACCGCCGGGCCCACCCACGATCTCAACAAAATCTCTTCCATCCTATCAAATCATTTTTCATCTATCCTCAACCCCATCTCCCCGGTTAACCCTCCCAACCACTTCCCTGATTGCCCTCTTCCCTTAATCTCGCCTGAAGACGCAAACCTCCTGGATATCGACATCTCCCAGGACGATGTCAAAAACGCACTCTTCGGCATCAGGGACTACAAAGCCCCGGGGCCTGATGGGTTTAATGCATATTTCTTCAAAACTTCCTGGAATACTACTGGTGTTTCATTCACAAACGCCATCCTTGAGTTCTTTCAAACTGGCTACATGAGCCCCCATGTTAACCACACCGCGCTTACCCTGATTGTCAAAACTACCAACCCATCCTTGCCCTCCGATTACAGGCCAATTGCTTGTTGTAACACCATTTACAAGGTCATTGCCAAGATCATCGCGACAAAGCTTAACTCTATCCTTCCTTCAATCATTGGGAGATACCAAGGCGCGTTTGTCAAGGGTAGATCTATCAAACACAATATTCTTCTATGCCAGGAGCTTTTCAAATGGTATAATCAGCGTCATTCCTCCCCTAGATGTGCCATCAAAGTCGACATATCTAAAGCTTTCGATACGATTGACCACCAATTCATCATCAATGCCTTGGGTAGAATGGGATTTCCCCTCAAACTCATCAAGCTCATTGACGCTTGTATTTCCCACCCTCACTACTCTATCAACATTAATGGTACCCTCCATGGAAACTTCAAGGGCACTAGAGGCTTGCGGCAAGGATGCCCCCTATCCCCCCACTCTTTACCATCACAATGGAAGTTCTCTCCTCGATGAACACTGTCAATACCACATCTCCTGACTTCAATACCCATCCCAAATGCTCCACCCCCTGAATCACCCACCTGTGTTTTGCTGACGATCTTTTACTGTTTTGCAGGGGTGACCTCTCTTCAGTTAACATATTGATGAACACATTGAATCACTTTGGCAGTTACTCGGGCCTGAAGCTCAACATGTCTAAGTCCTCCATTTTCCTTGGTGGGCTCCCCCCTCATGTGGATGCCGCTCTCTTTGTTGCGTTTGGATTGAGACGTGACTCACTCCCGTTTATCTACCTCGGCATCCCAATTGGAAGCAAACGCTTGCGGGGAACTGAATACCTTCCCCTCATCACCAAGATTACCAACCGTATCAACTCCTGGAGCGCCCGGAACCTCTCATACGCAGGTCGGAAACAAATCATTGCTTATATACTATTGGCTCTCCATCACTATTGGAGCGCTGTCATCCCTATTCCGCAATCTGTCATCGTGAAAATTAGGTCCTTGCTTCGGTCCTTCCTCTGGTCGGGTAAGGATGCTAGCCCCCGTTCCCTCGTCGCATGGGACACCGTATGCTCCCCCATATCTGATGGTGGTTTGGGCTTTAAAGAGCTCCTCTCTTAGAATAAAGCATGTCTCGCTAAGATCTTATATGACATCAACGCTGATATTGGCCCCCCCACCCCAACCTTTGGACTGACTAGGTTCACAATAACATCCTCAAAGGGGCCTCCATCTGGCTCGTCAGACCCAAGCCTCACTTTAGTCATGGATGGAACTCTATTCTCAAAATTCGTGACCTGATTATATCCAGAACCAATGGTACTCAGTTCATCACCCACGTTACCACCCCACAAGGTACCTTTTCTTCTACCTTTGCCTACCATTTCATGCAGAATTAGGCATCTCCAAACCCACCCTACAGGCTTGGTATCATCTGGAAGGGGCTTAATGTACCTAAGTGCTCCTTCATTTCCTGGATCGCTAGTCACGAGCGATTGCCTACTCTCACCAAGCTGCACGCCTGGAACCTCATTCAGAATGTTGCTTGCCTCCTTTGTGGTCTTCAGCCTGAAGATGAGGATCATCTCCTCAACCATTGCAACTTCTCCTCACTTGCTTTTGATCTCATTGCTCGCTGGTCCTGGGTTCCCACTCCCCAACCATACGGGAACTGTATTTGGATCTGGCTTAGTCTCCAAAAACCTAGCCATCATGATCTCATATCCCACATTCGCATATCCTCAGTCACTAGTCTCATCTACTCAATCTGGCACACTAGAAATGAAGTCATCTACAACGACCACATCATTCACCCTACTGTTTGTGATCATAATGCATTTAGAATCACCAAGAATTTTACTGCTAGCAATTGGACTGATAGATCCCAAAGCTCCTTTTCATGGGCTAATAGGCTTGGCTTCGATCTCTTGTAATCCTCCTGCTGCCCTTCTCATATGTTTCTCTGTAAGTGCTCCTGTCTAAGTGGACCCTTTGTAAATGTTGGTTACCATTAATACATTCATTTCAAAAAAAAAAAAGAATTTATGCATATGTGGAGTTGAACACTTTGCTTGAATTCCATATGTGAATAGTGATGATGATTGTTGTCTAGGTTGGATTGGGAATTGATTATCAAAATTGCATGACGTGTTCTTACACGTCATCTATGAATGATTAAGGCATTCATTTCTCTCTTCTTCTCATCTTGATCATATTGTTTGAAGCACCTCACTTGATTGAAATTACCTCTTTTGACCCATTTGGGGATTAGGAGCATGTTAGTGTGTTGAGTTTGTGAAAGACAAGTGTGGGGTAATGATGTTGATGAATGAATGTTGTGGATGAAGTTGTTGAATGTGTTGTGAAAGTGTAGAAAAATATAGGTTTGGGGACGTTGCTTATGAAGATGAGTAACTCGGCACCATTCACTTAACTGGGTGTTTGTGTCTTATCAAAGTCGGATTAACCGATTATCCTAACGAGACTTGGTATGTGCATCCGGTGTGAGGCACCTCGGAAATTCCCGAGGACCACTAATCACCAAGGTTTCGGCTTTTGTGCACCAATGCCGATTTCTCAAGTGAATAAAAGAGGGAAAAAAAGGAAGAAAAAAAAAGAAAAGAAGGAGAAAATATACACTTATGGTGGATGAAGAACAAAATAAAGTTGTGGTTTTTTGTTCCTTTTCTGAATTTGCACCACATGAGTTAAGAATTCCCACCTTTGACACGTTTCTCGGCCTCTTCTTTCCTAAGTCCTTAAGACCTCTATGCAAATGTGTTATGACTTAGTAATTTAGATTTGACATCCTCATGATCATTTAGACATTCTCGATTTGCTTTGCATATATGATTTCGAGTTAAGTATGATTGTCTTTTCGTGCCTTTGTTCTCTTTGATACATGATTGCTCATCTTTTTCCATGAAACATCACTGTGAAGGTGATCTATGATTAGAAGCACATTTGCACAAAAAGATTTCTGTTTTTCCGCATTCATAACTCATGCCATCTTGTAGCTTAGGTTTGAACCTTGCCTGGGGACAAGCAAGTGGCAAGTAAGGGGTATTTTGATGACATGATTTATGACACTAGTTTAGGCATTCATTTAGGTAGTTTTCCCCTTATTCTCGCATGAATCGATGATAGTTCGTGACGTTTATGCTTAATCGAGTCATATTGCTAGAAAAGATGTCTACACGAGCTTTTGTCGGTTTTGTAGGTATTTTTGGGGATCTTTTGGACATATTTCATACATTCGAGGTTCAAGCCTCGTGGTGGCTCGTATCCGAAGGAGCAAGCTTTGAGAAAAAAAGAGCACAACAAACCTAGTTGGTGCATGACTTGCACCAACTCATGACCTTATGATCCAAGAGGAGCTGAAAGATGAAAATCTCGGTTGGATGCTCAGGAATATTTTTTCGGCTGAGATTTTGGTGGAGATTTTTGTTCTTGCAGCTTCGACACTTGGCACATGATTCATTTTCTTGATCCTTCGCTCACCTTCGGTAGAGTATATGAGTGGCTTTGTAGGCGGACTTTTGAGATTCCTTTCAGCTCTCTTCCAAGCCCCTTGTGGGTGTTCTTGGGGGGCATTAGATTAGATACATCAAACCTTAGATCGTGAGTTAGTTTTGAGTGGTTTTTAGTGAGTAACTTGTGGTAGCTTGTAAGATCTGACTTGGAGTTGCCCTTGAAGTGTTGTAAGACTTGTGTGAACTCCTATCCAGCTAAGTTACATTTGCTTTCATTGCTCTTATCTCATTATCTTGATATGGATTGCATGCATGCTTGTATAATAGACCCTTTGAAATGTATGTTGTTGGCTGAATAGTTGTGATTCTAGAGTGAAGGATAAATGGTTATGGATTGGATGATGATAGGATGGACTTGCGTGTTAGCTTAGGATGATTTGTGTTCCAAAATCTAGCTCATAATGAAATCTCGGCATGTTCTTCATGGTATTTCGGCCGAGATCCTCATGATCCACCCGAGATTTTGCTTTTGTTGTTCGTATGTTGATGAATCCGTATGTTAGGATGTTAGATTGTTAAAATCCCATTGTTTGTTGAGATGAATCTAACTTAGGGTGACCTATGTTAGCAAACTAAGTGTGGAGAGAGACTTACCCGGAAATTTATGCTCTTAGGTATAGAAGATGATGAACCCTGGGTAGTAGAGGTCTCAAAAGCCTCTATTGGATTGAGTGTGCTAGGATCGTCGCTTAAGACTTACCTTTTCCGAGACTTACCCGGTAAGGAGGGGTTTGTCCCTTAGGTAGTGGTCCGGTTTGTGTAGAATTCACAACCTTAGCTCCTTGAGACTTACCCGATAATAGGACTTCGGTTCGGGACTAGTAGAGCATGATACTTACCCGGTAATTGTTCACATTAGAGAAACGTCATTTCCCAATAACCGCGGCTTGTCCTTAGATGTTTAGAAACTTGAGTCCAATGCCATAACCGAAAATCCTGATCTCTAGAGTACGCTCTTCTTACATTGATCACCTATCTTGTGTTTGTTGTTTGTTTGTTTGATTGTTTGCATATCTTTGATCTTTATTTGATCACCATAAAACCAACCAAAAATATTGTGATTTTCATTTCTTTATTCATTTCTCTCATCTTAGTCTAAATTTTCACTATCCATGATCATTGAATGATTTAGTTTCACCTCAGTCTTTGTGTTTAACCTCGGAATACTTTCCTTGCTACGAAACGACTCATACACCAAGGGTTCGCTAGGTAGATTAAGAGAATAGATCGAGTTATAAATTTAAGACTTTTGTGTGAACGTTTTGGGCGAACAAGTTCTTGGCATCCTTGCCTCGGATTTGTCTCGCACTCCAATTCTAGCATAAAAACATTCAACTTCGATCTCTTCGGAAAATGTCGACATATTATATGATGTTTTTTGGATTGAGATGTGAATTGTGATTTGGATTTTACGTAAAATATATAGTGAGGCATCAACCTAGAGTAGCGAGACGCTCGTCCCGTTCGAAAGATCAGTCTTGGGTGCAGTCAAAATTTAGCAATGGAGAGAAGTCACAACCTGCCTTTTGGACACAGTCATAACGTTCCTCCGGGGCACAATCAGTCTTAGGTTTGCCGGTTTGGCCAATCCGTAGGTTACCGGTTTAGGTTTAACCCAAACCGCCGGTTTAACCGCCGGTTTGGGTAATTCTTATTTTATTTTTTAAAAAAAAAGGACCAAACCGGCCGGTTTGGTCATCAAACCGTCGGTCAACCACCGGTTTGGTCCAATTTTCCAGTTTTTTTTATAAACAGCCGCCAAACCGGCGATTTAGGTTATTAAACCGGCGGTTTGGATTTCTACAGTTTAGGTTAAGGTTTGGGTCCCATGTCTACACTACATTACATTGCATTATCTACATATCATCATAATTATTATCATCGTGAGCATTATCATCGTTTTTGAGTATTATAGTATTTATCTGATACTTGACTACCTTTGTATAGTTAACGTGTTTACAAGTTCAGTGGTTTAGTGTACAAATTCTTTCTTATCGTTTATTATGCTTAGACTATCTATTTGTGTTTTCAGTAGTTATGTCATGGTACGCTACTGTTAGGAAGTTATATAGTTTAACTTGATGAACCACGTCCTATGGATTATTTGTTGGGTCTAGGTTTAACTGTGTTGTTTATATGAGTTAAACTTGATTGTATATTACTAGTATTTTGTTTTGACATTCCTCATAAGATACGCACAAGTTTGATCCGATTTGTGAGCTTCAACTTAATTTGACTTTAAGACGCTAGCTAATGGTTTTATATGTTGTTGAATTTTAGGATAACTTCAGGTTTTAGATGTGTTTCAGAGAAACTTCTCGGAGTTGGTGATCATCCGGACCCGCATGTGCCTTGGGATTTTGAAGGTGGTTGTACTCTTGGTCTTAAGATTAAGTCTATACGGTTGTATTGGTCTTTATCTTATTTCTTACATGGTTTAACAATGCATGTTATTACAACTATTTACAAATTAAAGGTTGACAATGTTTTATAGTTTTGTCGTGCTCTTGTGGGAAGGTCCGATAGCGAAGTTGTTGTCAAGCTAAATCTAGTGAGCCCATTGTATGGATCATATCCCAATGACGCTTTGGGTTTCCCAATCCGGGGTGTTACTTCTTTCTTCTAGGTTTTGATGAGCCCGTGTTGCATTGATCTATGATATTGGATTGATTTTGTGCATTGCTCGTATGTCCATTAGTTATGGTAGCATTATTTATACTATATGTTATGTAAAGGGTTACCTTGACTCGAAATGACAATGGAGTCCTCACACCGCAATACTTCGTTCGATATGATGAATCGGCAACCGTCTTGGGTACGAGGTGACAATCATGGTGCCAACATCGATGTACCATCAGAATTTAACCTAACCACACATGCCAATTAATGAAGTTGTCTTTACATAACTCTTGCATACTTGTGATATTACGGAATTGTCAATTGAGATCTATTATATGCATGTTGTGGCGATCTAGGTTCTAGAATGCCTTATCTCTATTGCTATTTGTTGCTTTTCTATTCTCCCTGCATAATCTATTTTTGAACGTTTTAAAGCTCAAACCTTTCTTCTTCCTTTTTGTTCTTTACCAACCGTTTTACGAGCCAATAAGGCAATTCCCCAAAGAGTCGTTGGACAACTTGCCCTATCTAAGCCTAGGATTTTGCTCCACATTTCTCTTTGGTCATTTCCTTACTATTCTCTAGTGTTTTGACAAAGCTTTGACACGTTCGACCTTTCCCAGTCGAACGACCTCCTCTACCAAACTTAGTTTCTGACTTCTTTCATTGATCTTTTAAATCTGTATATATTCACTTTACTTTATTGCGTGATTTTTGTTTCTTTATTATTTTGTCAAAGTGAGACATCATTATCCTTGTGTTCGACCGCGACTCCCTATACTATAACAAGTCTTGAAAGTATTTGCGAGACACGAGGTTAACGATTCGGCCTCGTCGTACGCCATCCATATTAATCTTCAAGGCTTCCGATGGTGGAGGCTCCCACACAACCATAACAATGGATTTAACTGATGTAGCCGAGCAAGGCTTATATCGTTTTCCAACTTGCATTAGTTTCCTACGACTGAACACTTATATAAGAGCCCGATCCCCCACTTCAATTAGATCAAGAAACACCTTCACATCCTACTAATTTCATGCCCACTACAAACCTACAACAAACAAAAAAATCCTACTATAAGATCCCACACATACAAAATGTTGAGGAAAGTAAATTACCTTGAATCCATTGCGCGAAAGGCATCCTGAAAACGTGGGACAAATCTGGAGGAGGAATGAGAGTTGTCCACATACAATGAAAACACACAACCCGGAAGAGATGCTCTAGTGACTCAGGTCTCATTTGGCAGCATGGGCATTCACTTGTAGCACTAAAATGACTCTAGTGACGTCCCATGCTAGTTGGAACACCCCCTTTTAGTAGCTTCCAAATGATGGCACGAATCCGTTCCTGCACATGTAACCCTAAATAGTGGGAAACAAACCCCTCACCAAGCAGAGAAGTACTTACTTGTCTAGGGATGAATACACCGATGCCACGGAATAACTACCATCAACAACAAGCCTTCAACCCAACTCATCATGGTAGACACGGTGAGACATATCTGGCTCAGACATGGAGACCGCAACCAAAAAATAGGCCTCCACCAACTAGAGGCACACACGATCTGGAAGGATCGGGAGTCATTTGGCCCAGTCCCACCTACCCTAACCGAGCCAATACTAATTAATGGTGTGGTCCTAGACGTTAGGACTAACCGAGCCCGTAGCCAACTCCAAGAGAGGTATATCCGTTATCCAAATGTCAGACTGAAATAAGATGGTTGTACCATCCACGAGCACCCACGTAACTCTAGGGGTCACACCTCCAAAATGCCTTTAAAATACTCTTCTAGATATATGAAGGAGCGGAGTACATTGTGCCATCAAAACGAACATATTTGATGTGAAGCACCTTAGACCTTAGGCCATCAACATTATTCACTAAGCAAGTAAGCATGACCATTGTTTTCCAACTAAATCAAGATTAAGGGTTCCCATATCCCGTATGCCAATTCCGCCTTGGTCATTAGGTTTACAAAACTCAAGCTAGAGAATAGTGTACAATGTACACTTACCATCTTGATAAACCCAAATAAAATCTTTGGAGATACGATCAACTTTCACACATATACTTTTTAGGAGCAACGTGAAAACCATATTATAGCCGGACCAAAAGAGAAGAAAGAATAGACTTACCGAGAGTTATACGGCCTATAAATATATGTTTTCTACCCGGACTTTCATTCATGTTAAGGTTAAGACAAGTCATTGTATCTATCGTTTGTTTGCAAGTCACCAAATTAACTATATTTATCTTATATAATATAGTTGTCAGTGAACTTTTATTTTTTTGATGTAAAGGTAAATTCATAGGAAAAAAAATAAGGAAAAATAACCCAAAATAATATCAACTATCAACATTGAACCGAAAATAATACGAACTTTGAAAATTACTAGGAGCGATACAAACTATCAATGTATTTACCAATACTAATACGCCATACTTTTCCGGCAAAAACTCTAGCTCCGGCGATGACGTGGCAGCCGGAATGTTACATGTCATCAAATAAATGGATTAAATGTGTGATGTGGATTTTATTTTTCAAAAAATTAATTTAATAATATTTAAAATATTAAAAAATAAAAAATTTAATAATTTTAAAATTTTAAATAATATTTTTTTTAAAACATTTGTACAAATTTTTTTAAAAAAATATTTTTTGTAAAAAAACAATTTTAAAAACGTTTGAACATTTTAAAATTTTAAATAATAATTTTTTGTAAAAAACTTTTTAAAAAATCCGAAAAAATTTTGAATATTTTTTTTAGAAAAAAAATAATTTTACAAAAAATTTCGGAAAAAAAAACTTTAGGAATTAGGTTAAAAAATAAAATTTGAATATATTTTTTACAAATTATTTTTTTAGGATTAAAATTTTCATTTTATACAAAAATCCGAAAATAAATTTAATTAAAAAAATATTATATTTTTATATTTTTTGGAAAAATAAATATTATTACATTTTATTACAAATCTATTTAAAAAATTTTCAAAATTAAAAAAAAAAAATTTTTAAATAAATATTTGTATAATTTTTTTTTAAAAAATATTATTTAAAATTATAAAAATAATAATTTTTATTTTTTAATATTTTAAATATTATTTTTTTAAAAAAATCCACATCACACATTTAACCCATTTACTTGATGACATGTAACATTCCGGCTGCCACGTCATCGTCGGAGCTAGGGTTTTTGCCGGAAAAGTATGGCGTATTATTTTTGGTAAATACATTGATAGTTTGTATCGCTCCTAGTAATTTTCAAAGTTCGTATTATTTTCGGTTCAATGTTGATAGTTGGTATTATTTTGGGTTATTTTTCCAAAAAATAAAGAGTGTGATTGGGCCTGTTAAGGCCCAGCCACATCAAAAAAAACAAAGCTTATGTACATGCCTACAAAGAGAACTAATATTTGACGCAGTTTGGTGCAACCACCTCATCAATTCTATATATGTCATATATTCGTTAAATCAGACCACACTAACATTTAATTAATTAATATCTTAACAATTATCATTCAAGTCCGAGATCTTAACAAACTCTAATTTCATTTTTTTTCCTTTAAAATATATAACAATAATTTTTTTTTTGATATTATATAATTATAATAACTTAATATTTATTTTAATTTGATTATTATTTTAATAATTTTATTCTATTGTTATTGTAGACTATAAACACGATTTATTTAATAAAACTACTATATTACATATCAATTTTATATATGAATTAATTTTTATGTTACTAAGTTAAATTTATCTAATGATACATTTTAAATACTTTGTTTTGTTGAGATCTCAAATATATTTTGTTACGCTCGATATTCTTACAATTTCGAGTATTTTGATAGTTTTAATTGAAATCTTACAATAAGCAAACAAGAAATAATGTGTTATCACCATGTACAAATATTTATAAAGAGAACAAAAAGAGATATAATAATAATTTATCATCATTTCTAAGATCAAAACATATTATTACCATTTTTTATCCACTAAACCTCACTTATCATAGGTTAACATAACTTTTATACCATATATATGTACTAGTTGTTGTATCTTTTATTTATTTTTGGAGAAACGGTTTTTTACAAAATCATTAATTAATTGACTATTATAAATAATTTGTCTTTAATTTTTTTAGTTTAATTTTCATCCATTCATATAATAAGGAATTTGTCCTTACACTAAACATCACGTAATAGGTGATTCAATTTTTAACATAATCAACACGAATGCTCTCTTGGATCAATTTAATTTTCTATATATATAAACCATAATGTTTGCTTACATCGATATTGACTTTGCAGTGCTCAAATCGTTCTTAACATTCTGGTTTAATTTTCGTTCATCCATATTGTATTGTCCTCACAACAAACATCACATAATATGTAAGACAATTGGCAAAATAATGAATTATCAAACATTTTTTTACTAACAAAATTACCGTCCAACCCGTGTAGGGCACGAGTATTAAAACTATTATTATACTAAAGCATAAGTAATAAAGTTTACGTGTTGCGTCCACGTTCGTTTTATCTACGTGTCGCGTAAAGGAGTAAAGCCACCAAATTTCTTTTTATATAACAAAACTCAATTTCGATCATATTTTACTTCCATTACCATTAAAATAAATTAACTTCTATTAAATTGGATACAATTATTTATAATTAGACAACTTTTATTCAAGAAATATCTTACTTCCATTTTGATCACAACTTTTATTTATATTATATTTTACTTTCATTGTGATCTCATTTTCCTTTTAAAAAAAATAAAATACCTTCTATTAAATTAGATTAGATTTTAGTTATATTGTAACTACAACTTTTATTTAAATTAGATAGTAAGTTTACAATTTATATATGTCCGAGTATTCATGATTTCAGTATACACAAACTTTAATTCTAAATATTTGTAAAAATAAAATAAATTATTTATATTATATCAAATATAACACTTAAATTATTAATGCCTAAAAATAGACTAAATTCAACATAACCTCTTAAACTATACATTTATTGCTTCAAAAGGCTAAAATATAGTGTAGTTTAGAATTAGATATGTTGATTTCATTTTCTAATTTGTACCTAGAAAATATAGTGTTGTAATGTTATAAAAAATTATAGAATATTTTTTAATTTTTATAGTATTTGTACAACTCACTAGATTAAAATTTTAAAATATACAAAAAAGTTATTTTAATCCATTCAATAAAATATATAATTTTTAATTCATTCAGTTAAAAATATAAATATAATGATCCTATACAAAAAAAAATATTCTTCTTAATTTATACATTTAGTGAAATTAGTGGTTGAAAAGCTAAAAGTATAATGCAATTTTATCTCTTACCTTTTAATCTTAATTTTGACCCTTGATTTAACTAAAATTACAAAATACCGCTCTGTAGTATCGACGACATACTCGGAGTAATTGGTAAAGCAGGAAAGGCGGACGTCATAATGTATGATGGGCTATTGGGCCTACCTAAGACCATTTCACACTTCACACCACCATATTAATATTTACACTAATCCTTTGTGTTACATAAATAGTTTTAAAAAAACAATAGTATGCAATTTTATGATATTACCTTAACTTTATAGATATTTGGTACATCTAAAGAAATTGAATGGAAATTAGAAATCGAAATAGAATAAAAAATGACTTAATTTCATTCTTTAACATGATATTTGGTTAAGAATAAAAACTAAAACTTTGAATTAAAAATACATTAATTTTATGAAATAATGGTATTTGTCCATAATTAATCAATGACATAAAACACAATATTTGAAAAGATAAGGTAAAACGCATGAAAAATTCAGGAACCAGAAAAGGAAAAAATTGAAATCACTCGTTTCTCAAAATCATGCATTTCGATATTTTTTTTATGCTAAAAACAAGAATCGATTTAAATGATTTTGAAGTGATTTTTGATGTTTTGGAAATCGTACGAAACGTGACTTTAGTACTTAGACACATTATCGATAGTAGGGGAGGGGGGAATAAAAGTGTCACCACTCACTAATTATACTTGATACTACAGAGGAAGACATGGGTCGATAATGAACTAAACCGCCCTACAATTTGGCCGTGACATTGGATATAATTACATAGACAAATAATTTATAATAATCAATAGCTACTTAGGGTTTGTTTATCTAAATGTACTTTTGGGCAAATGATAACTTCAATTAATAAAAGTTGAAATCTAATATTACCACTTTTGTAGATGAATATTGCAATCTAAAACGCACTCTTCCTAATTAATATTAATTTGAGAAAAATATATTATCTCATACATACTATTTTTCATATTATACTCATCCTAATGATTATAGCTAGTAATATAGACATGAATACATGCATGCATGTGATTAGATAACATTAGTTTTTTTTTGTTGCGGGAGATCAACCTGTTTAGGATTCGTTTGGTATGACTGTAGGAATGAGGTTGAAATTAGGAATCAGAATGAAATAAGGAATTGGAATAAGTCATTCATGATACTTGGTGTTTGGTATGATGTTGGAATGAAAGATATTTAACACATATTTTTTATTTTATATGAATTATGAAACATTTTTTATGTATATGTGTGAATGTTTATAATGTAAATATATGCTATTTTTTAAAATAATATTTAAGAAGAATAAATACTAACTAATAACTTAAGAATAAACAATAAAAAAAATTTCAACCTAAATAAATAGGTATATAAATTATTCTATCAAATATTTTTTTTTCCTAATTGAACCAACTATATTGTTTTCGAGCATTTTCCGGTTACATTACATCTTCGATAAAATATTCGTTTTATATTGATTTTTGTCAAAATCATGTTTTTTTACAAAATAATACAATTCAAATAATTGATGCACCAAATTTGTTTTATAAAAAAATAATATTTTTATTTTGTGAAACCAAATAAGCAAATGTATATATATAAAATGTAGTTTTAAATTTGAAATGAGTTTATGTTAGAATAGATGATACCCACTTTTATATTATGGAATAACTCATTCTTTAGAGTTGGAATGAGTCATTTCATGGAATCATTCTCATTCCGGTTTCAAGTCTTATCAAACACGAGGTATTGGTATAACTCATTCTGATTTCGATTCCTGATTCCATGAGATTCGTACCAAACGAGCCCTTAATATAAATGGTTTTATAACGAAATTAAACTCCATTATATGTTGGTTTTAAATGTAGCATGTGGTACAAAGGCACATTTATTAGCCCACTGGATATAGAGAGGTTTTGATCCAATACAACCAATTATTTCTTATAAATTCAATTTATAATAGAAATAATTAGAGAAAGAGGACCCTAAAAATTTGCATTTTGTGAAATGGGCCTCTATTAAGTTAACTAGATAAAATAGGTCTGAAAAATATAAAGTAGGGTACTGTTTGATAGAATTGAAATAATGGTGTTGCAGGCTTTTTTTCAGGTGATTTGATGTTCACTTTTTGGGAAAAAAAAATAAAAAAAACACTGCTTACCCACAAACACAACTCTTACCGTTGTTTACCCAAAAATAGGTTACCCAGGAAGTTTGACATTACCCAGGAAGTTTGAGTGTTTTAGATTCACAAAAACAAGAGATGAGAAGTTTCAAATTACCCAGAAATACATTACCCAGGAAGTTTGAGATTACCTAGAAATAGAAAAAAACACTGCTTACCCACAAATAGAACAGGGAAATAGAAACAAACACAACTCTTACCGTTGTTTACCTAGAAATAGATTACCCAGAAAGTTTGGGTGTTTTAGATTCACAAAAATAAGAGATGAGAAGTTTCAAATTACCCAAAATACATTACCCAAGAAGTTTGAGATTACCCATGCAAACACACTGCTTACCCACAAATAAAACAGGGAAATGTAAACAAACACTGCTTACCCACAAATAGAACATGGAAATGTAAACAAACACTACTTACCCACAAATAGAACAGGGAAATAGAAACAAACACAACTCTTACCGTTGCTTACCCAGAAATAGATTACCCAGAAAGTTTGGGTGTTTTAGATTCACAAAAATAAGAGATGAGAAGTTTCAAATTACCCAAAATACATTACCCAGGAAGTTTGAGATTACCCATGCAAACACACTGCTTACCCACAAATAAAACAGGGAAATGTAAACAAACACTGCTTACCCACAAATAGAACATGGAAATGTAAACAAACACTACTTACCCACAAATAGAACAGGAAGTTTGAGTGTTTTAGATTCACAAAAACAAGAGATGAAAAGTTTCAAATTACCCAGAAATACATTACCCAGGGAAATGTAAACAAACACTGCTTACCCACAAATAGAACAGGAAGTTTGAGTGTTTTAGATTCACAAAAATAAGAGATGAGAAGTTTCAGATTACCAAGAAATACATTACCCAGGAAGTTTGAGATTACCCAGAAATAGAACCAAACACTGCTTACCCAGAAATAGAACAGGATATGTAAGCAGCCCAGATTCCGGTGAAAAAGAAGCTCAACAAGAGTGGATCTGCGTTTGAAAGGAAGAAGAAAGGACCTGCATATGGATACCCAGAAATACATTTACGTTTGAAGGGATGGAGGAAGAAGGGACAAGGGAGGGAAGAAGATGAGTTTAATTGATTGGGCTGTTTATTTTATTCAACATGTCACCCATCAAATCAAATGGATATCTATGTCCCTTACTTTTCTGATTTTATCTACAATAGGAGCCCATTTTCTAAATGAATAATTGGGAGGCCCTAAATCCAAAATTTACATTGTAAAAAGTCTACATTGCAAATTCAGCCCTTAAGGTGCACACATTTAGAATGCAATGGAGAAGACGATTAAAGTTGTTAGTTGAAGAAGAAAGATGTGAACTTTATAGGGCGATCAAAAAGATAAATGTGCAATTAGGAGAGAATAATAAAAAGTTTGAAGATTTGAAATGAGCATCTAATCTGGAGGGTGGGCGTCGCCCTCCCTTACATGCATCTCAATTCTCAATCCCAAATATGATTAATCTTATAATTACGCCATCAAGTGTTCCTTTAATGCTCCTAATCATTGGCCATCAAATAATAGTATGTACTAAGTACGTACGTTCTACCACATTTGGAGAATTCCATATTCAAATATCTATAAAATATAACCAAAAACAAAAATTATGTCTCACTTCTTAACCTATGATTTACGACCGACTCATTTAAGATATGATCTTACTGAGTTTATATGTTGGATTTTAGCCTAACACGCATGCATGTCTAACGAGTATGACTTATTAAAGTCCAACACAAACATACCGTAGAGCAAGTTGTCTGCATACGAGTGTTTTGATTCAAACTCAACAGATAAGTTCGATAATGTTTCATCCTAAAATTAATTGTTAAACGTAAAAAGATTAAACTTTTTCTGTCCAAATTGAATTGAGGTCCCTTTTAACATGTAAATTGTGGTATTACCCCTAAATCAAAATCTAGCTTAGTGTGTACATCCATCAATCAAATTGTTCAAGTGTGGCGTCGTGTGAATGTATGGGTTAAAGTAAATTTGAACTTTTTGTAAGATCCTCAAAATCAAATGTTGATTACTATTATTGTCATATGCACATTCACCATGTGTAAAGGAAACCTAGAGCCTAGTTCTTTAGTCATACCAAATCACTCGAGGACTCATCATATCCATTTCGATCGGCTAGACAAGACTCGTTAATTGACAACCTTATTGGCACACTAATACTAAAAACCTAAGTTAAGGTTTTCATCAAATTCTAACATAGCTTCACTATACGGGCCTACGTGGGAAAACCGAAAGGAGGGAGAGTCGTGTTTTAACTTTTTTTTTTTTTTTTTTTTGGTAGGAAGGAGAGTCAGTGGTCTCCGCGCATCTAGTCGCGCTTCATATAAATGAACAATGGCTAAGTAGTCCGCACACGGGGGATAGCCTTGCCCCTTACATCATAAATAAGCAAATCAACAACACCCTCGGGAGGGTCACACAATACATGAAATCCGAGTTCATAAGAAAAAGCTAACGAAGCTAAAAAATCCGCAACCCTATTGCCTTCACGGTAGATATGTCGAAATTGGACAATCCAAGATCTTTGAAGAAAGCCTTGGCATATGTGTACCAGGCTAGAAAGAGGATGACAACGAGGTAGATTTTTCCCAAGAAGGTTCGTAATTAGTTGGGAATCTGTCTCGAGAATAACCTTCCGATACCCAGATTCCCACGCTAATTTAAGCCCTTGGACAATACCCCACAATTCCGCAATTGGAACTGTACATGTACCAATATTGTGGACACCTCCCCGTTGCCACCCACCTTCGAAATCACGAAGAACGCAACCTGCTGCTGCTGCTCCACTAGTCTTTACTGCACCATCAGTGTTAAGCTTGATCCAATGTTGCGGTGGTGATGTCCAAGTCACATAGATTGTTGAAGGATACGCCGTCCTTTGCTGTGTTGGATCCCTTATACTTGTTTTCCATGCCGCATAATAATCTTTCGTTTTTTGAAGAATAAGCGCATGTTTATTTGGTGTAACGACATTCTCAAAAACAACCTGATTCCGCCATTTCCAAATGCACCATAGACATTCTGCAAAAATATCACACCACATATAACGTGAAGCATATAATACATAACTATAAACATTACCTCGAACTCAAGTGTTAAAAGGTTGATCGAAAAATCTCGGGCACATCGTCATTGCGTTAAGGGCTGTCCACATAAACTTAATAGTTGGGCAATCCCTGAATAAATGTAGAAGATCTTCAGTCGTTCCAGGGCATAGTTTACACGAATCATCAACCGACAGGTGCCGACGTTGCCTCTCTCCCTGTGTAAGCACCCCTCCATTTAACACCTTCCACAAAAATAGCTTTCCTCTCTCCTGTACTTTTAGCTTCCAAACCCTTCTGAATAATTCTCTATCAGCAGATTGAAAGTCCATAGCTTTAGTGATAATACGGCATCCAGAAGCAATGGAATAACAGCCGGATTGTGCGTATGGCCAAGAAACCACATCCGACTTGGCAGGGTCGATCATAAGCGAGGCCAACGAATTCCGATGTTCTGGAAGAAGAATATCTTGGAGAATGTCCCACCTCCATGCTCCATTATCATCCCAAAGATCCCTTACAGTAGCACTTTCTTCAACAGGAGTCAGCCGACGTGTAATAGTGTGCTTTAATGGATGAGGAATCAACCAATTATCCTCCCAAAATCTCGTTTGCTGTCCATTACCAACGAGTTGCTTAGAATGAGGTGCAATAACCAACCGATAGCCCTTAAGAATAGCCTTCCAACCAAGTGATTTATTCCTTCGAGTTATACCCGTCGTAGTGGTGTACATCGAAGATAAGACCGTAATCCATAAAGGGCTTGTTTCCGTAATAAAACGCCAGGCAAGCTTCCCTGCAAAAGCTAAATTTAAATTTTTAGCCATTACAATTCCAAGCCCACCATTATCCCGTGATTTACACAGCTCGCTCCATTTCACCAGATGCATACGCTTAGTGTCAGTAGAGCTACCCCAAATGAAATCCCGACAACATTTATCTATTCGGTTAGCAATACTTGTCAGGATAATAATAGTTGACATCGAATATTGGGGTAAAGTCATCAACACCGAACGGGTAAGCGTAACCCTACCCGCAAAGCTCAAAGTCCGACGCTTCCATCCACTTAACTTAGCATACATCTTATCAAGAATAAACTCAAAATCAGATCCCTTTACCCTTCCTTGCAGAATAGGCATTCCAAGATATCTTCCAAAGTCAGAAGTAACTTTAACTCCACTGAGTTGATGAATACGAATTTTCAAATCCTCATTAACATTCGGAGAAACATGCAGGCTTGATTTGGAAACATTAATGTTCTCCCCAGAAGCCATACAAAACCTCTCAATAATGCTCATAACAACACGTATCTGCCCACAAGAAGCCTCCGCAAATAATGTTATATCATCCGCAAAGAACATATGTGACAAAGGAGGTTCATTTCTAGATAACCGGATAGGGAGCCAATCACCACATGCCACAGCTTGCTGGATAAGATGACTTAATCGTTCAAGACAAATAACAAATAAATAAGGAGAAAGCGGATCACCTTGCCTTAATCCCTTTTGAGGAATAAATTGATCCGCAACCTCTCCATTCCATTGAACATGCATGCGTGGAGTAGAGATGCATTCGTAAATCATATCAATCCAATTTTCCGGAAAACCCGCCCATCTAAGAGAATCGACCACAAAGTTCCAACTAAGACGATCATAAGCTTTCTCAAAATCAATTTTCATAATCATCCATTTACGACCCATTCTCTTTTGTCTAGCTGAATGTATAATCTCCTGCATGAGAATAACATTATCCTGGATTAATCTCCCCGGAATGAAACTGCCTTGTGTTGGGCCTACAAGTTCTCCTATCACACCTTGCAAACGCTGCACAAGGACCTTAGTAATGATTTTATAAAGGACATTACATAAGGCAATAGGGTGAAACTGACTAATCCTCTCCGGAGATCCGACCTTGGCAATCAAACAGATAAGAGTATCATTAAGACCCAACGGCAGTCTCCTGGTAGTAAGGAACTTACGTACCTCAGCAACTACCGAACTCCCTACAATGCTCCAACATCTTTGGTAAAACACTGGTTGGAATCCATCCAACCCCGGAGCTTTATACTTACCCATAGATTTGACTGCCTTCCACACTTCCATACTACTAGGTTCCACCTGTACCCTCTGCCAATCGGCGTAATCAATAACCGGATATGTGTAGTCAATACTACTCCAGTCAACACCCTCAATATCAGAAGAAGTATACATTAACTTGAACCATCCAGTCGCATGTGCTTCCAACTTATTGTCATCAGTTTCCCAAATGTCATTATCAAGAAAAAAACCTTCCACCCTATTCCGCCGTCGTCGAATAATAGTTGATAAATGGTAGAAGGAAGTATTACGATCTCCATTTGTCAACCAAGCTTCTCTTGACTTTTGTAACCAAATGAGTTCTTCCCTTTCTAACGTGGTTTCCAATTCAGCTGATAATCTAGTATTCAAATCCAACAGCTGTTGAGAGGTAGAAAAAGAAGGGTGACTCTGAAGTTTACTAATTTGATCCAGAAGTTCTTGCTTCCTGCGAAATACATTGCCAAACACACGACGATTCCAACGTATTAGTTTAAACTTAAGATTATGAAGAGAAGTACATACCTCATCATTAGAAGACCAAATGCGTTCAACCATAGGAACGAAATCATCATGAGTAAGCCAAGCCGCCTCCATCCGAAACGGACGTCGTTTACATCGAAGGTGTTTAGAGGAGTCAAAACAAAATAAAAGAGGGGAATGATCAGAAGAATAACGAGCCAAGTGTCTGACTGAAGCATCCGGCCATTTCAATCTAGCCTCCTGATTCATAAGAATGCGATCAAGCCGCTTAGAAATAATGTGGGTAGTATCAGAACCCCTACTCCAAGTATATTGTGAACCCATAAACCCCACATCAATCAACCCATGAGAATGAATAAAGGATTGAAAGATATGAGAATCTTTATGTAAACCACTAACACCACCTTCCCTTTCATCCAAAGTAAGAATACAATTGAAATCCCCGCCTATCAAACAAGGCCCATCCACAGCAGAAACCTCCAAATCTAAACGATTCCAAAAGTCCTTTCTACGGGATACCGTAGGTGGAGCATAAACAACAATAAGATGAAACAATTGTAATCCCCGGGAAATAGAGACATGCACAAAATTGTCATCAGTAGTAATAATAGAAAGCTGAATCTGATCATCATACCAAAGTAGCCAAATACCACCTTGGAAACCCATAGCTTCCACCCGAACACAACCCGTAAACAATATCCGATCACAGACGCGTTGAGCTTCAACACCCGAGATTCTCGGTTCAAAAATAGCAAGGATGTCAATTCGATGATGCTTACATAGATATCTAATAGCTCTGCGAAACCCATTCTTACGAGCTCCGCAAACATTCCAGAATAAGCAATTCATTGGAACCTAGATCAAGACTGTCCATCAATAGTAGCAACATTCATCACCAACTCCGGAACTAATGTTGCCTGTTGCGAGTCCTCAGGATTCTGAATCGAAGAAATTTCCATTGAAGTTCCTGTCCCTGTCTGATCATTGTGAAGGTCCCCATGCGTAATGAGAGATACATCCGTCTCATGCCTCTGACGCTTACCAATGGCTGCAGCATCTGGTGCAGTAGATGAATTATTAATATGCACCGCAAACACTTTCTTACGAGCTAGAGCACGTAACTTGTTTCGTTTTTTGTTATGAGCTGCCATATCTTTACCATCCTTATTCTTCCCCTCTGCTGAAACATTCTGCACTCCCTTAGAATTAGCTTTATTTTGTGATGTAGTAGCCGTGAACATTACATCAGTAACAGATTCTTCCAGTCTATCTTTGCCTCGTATTACAACAACCCTTGCCACAGATGAATCAACCGGTCCAACTTTACAAATATCACTATTATTTTCTTCACCAATTTTTTCTTTACCTTTTCTGGAACCCGAAGTGTGTGATTGAGCAGCTTGGCGCGAAGCACCCGTAGTCCCAGTCGACCGACCCATTATAATGATGCCCGGTGATGCATGATGGTTTGATCGAGTTTTACCCCGTAGTTGTGATCCTTTCCGTGACACAAGCATCCATGGGCCATAACCATGGGACTCTTGGGGAGGATCCATCTCCTTGGATCCAGAACTATCAATTCCCATTGTATTCAATATCTCTGCAGAACCATCAGTAGCATCCTTAGGAGATTTAGATGGTGGTACCTTTTTTCCTGTGCTTTGAAACATACAAGATGGGGCTAAATGACCATAAATTCCACAGCGGAAACACACTGTTTGAAGACCTTCATATTCAAGTGCACACTTATTCCCACTAATGGTTATTGACTTCTTTAACGGTTTTGCTAGTTCAATCTCCACACAAACTCGGGCGAATTGACCTCTATTGGAATAAAGGGTTTTAGGATCGACCACTATCGGTACACCCAATCCTGAAGCCATCCGCCATAGAACCGTTTCCTCATAATACTGGATAGGTAGATCCTTAATCCGTACCCATACCGGAGCAGATGCAATCTCCATTGACGGTCTAAACGAAGGAGTCCATCTTTTGAGCGATAGACATCGACCAAACACTGACCAAGGACCCCCTGTGAGGACCGTCAGCAAATCTGATTCATTATCAAAACGAGCCATGAAATATCCATTCGATAGATCAACAATCTGCATACAACTACCAAACCGCCACATATCCCTAGCCCGTCGTTCCATGACCGGAAAAGCAATGGGAAATCCAATGACCTTAAACACAATAGAGCGTTCCCAAACTTTATTCAATGCTGCCTCAATCTCCCCATCAAGCAGAACAGTAGGATCACCCTCTTCACCTTTTGGAAACGTAAGGCTGATCTTCCCTTGTGTAAAATTTGAGTCTAAAATCGTTCGTTGTTGTCCTAACCCTCCACCACTTATAGCAACCTCTTTCCAGGTCTGTTTCGGTCTTGTATTAGCAGGTGCAGTAGAAGGAGGGACTTTCTGTGCAGTCTCCGTAGCAAAGGTCGATGCAGATGGTGTAGCATTGGTCGATGCAGTAGCATGGTTCAAGTTACCAGAAGCTTCACTTGGCTGAGAGCCAGATTGTTCAACCTCCATGCCTGTAGCAACCGAAGCAGTAACTATAGGAAGTGGTGTTTCAGGTGGTTGTGGTGGCGGCCGGGCCATGGTAGGTGGACCTTGACCGTCAGAACCAAGAATCATGAGCAGTTAACAGCAGTTACTGATATATATCGTCAAGAAGAAAGAGAGCGTTTTGAGAGCGTTTTAACACGGTAAGTGAATATGAGTCATTAGGTTAGATTACGTCAAAAATATACTTCATGTGAGAAGTGTGAATTTAAGTATATGTATTTTATGAAAGGAAATTTATTTATTTACTTTTTTCTCTTTGTATCTTATAAAAGGAAGATGTATTTGTAGGATGTATGGATTTATGTATAAAATACATCAAATTGTACGTAAATGAGCGTCTGTAAAAAAGACGTTTTCTTTCAAGAGAAAATTATCTAAACAGTACCTCATCTTTTGGTCTGACTAAACTTTAGTACCTCGCCCTTTTAACTATCAGAACGGTATCCCATCTACTGACCCCGACCGAAGATTAGTGTATATGACATTGTTTACACGTTAAACTTTGAAAACGACGTTAAGTGTGAGGGGTATTGTTGTCAATGACCCTTTACAATATAAAAATTGTTACTTAGTTTATTTGTACAATTTATTATAAAATATTTAAATAGATAACCAAATCTTTTTTTTATTTCCTTATAAATTTACACAACTTTTAAATTTGGGAGAATTTGACATACTAGGCTTTTTTGAGTTTTTGTTTAAGAAAGTGTACCCCAAATTTTTTACCACTTTCATTTAATAGTAGATAAAAATTATTAACCCTTCTATTTAGAAAGAAAGGAATAAATGATGTTTGTTATTTGTTATATAAGTATAAGTTTTAACTTTTAATTACTGAATTTGTTTATTTTTTTTATTATTATTTTTTATTTTTTTTATTTTTTTTTATTTTCTAGACTAAATTTCTCATACCGGAATTTCTTATACCAGAATTTCTCATACCAAAAATTTCATACCAGAAATTATCATACCAGAAATTATACATACCAGAAATTATACATACCAGAAATTATACATACCAGAAATTGTTCATACCAGAAATTATACATACCAGAAATTATACATACCATAAACTATTCGTACCAGAAATTATACATACCAGAAATTTTATCATACCAGAATCATACCAATTTTATCATACTAGAATTTTTATCATACCAAAATTTTATCATACCAAAAATTTTTTCATACTAGAAATTTTATCATACAGAAATTTTATCATACCAGAAATTTATCATACCAGGAATTTCACATACCGGAATTTCACATACCGAAATTTTCACATACCGGAATTTTACATACCGGAATTTTCATACCAGAAAATAAAAAAAAGGCAACGTGATAATACGAAAGAAGAGACAAGCAAGTGGTGAACTTATGGACCAATATTGACTAAACTTTACACTATGGTTGAGACCACACCGAGCCAGTAACAAAGCTACATAGTCAGCTATGTCATATAGAGAATAAAGTAATCCAAATTTAGACAATGCAATTAAACAGAGAAGCTAAAAACAAATACCAATGATTAAAGAAAACAGTTATGAATCTAATATTCCAGAATCAACTCCTACTGTTAGCTAAGAACAGACTCAAAAAAGGGATAAAGCTAACTTACAAGAATCAGCATAATTAGAACAAGAAGCGTAAAAGATAGGAGTGTGGTATAGTGATCGTCTTGCCTTGGGATCTCCTATGGCCTTTTTGTGAAGCTAGATCATATGATCTTACCTTGAGATAAGCGTCTTGGCTTCAGAATAAAAACAAAATTATCATCTCTCCATCAGTAAATCAAACATTATTACTCAATTCAGATTCAGTGATCCACAATCCAAATTACACTTCGCTTGTTCAACGATGCCTAAGAGATTCACCCTAATCGGCAATCTAATTCAACTTACGACCTCAAGTTCTCCTTCTCCGTCCTCGACACTGGCTGCCCTCCAGATCCGGCGGCTCCTGCGGCTTTGACACCCACACTTCCACCTATATCTATATCTCCTTCTCCGTCCCCGTAGACTGGACCTACAACCAGATCTAGATCTAGATCTTAAACTGCTTCTTCAAGCCATGAAGAAAATGCTTGAACACATGAGCTTCCGGGGTCTCTTTCTAGTCAATCATCATGTTCGCAAACTGAGAGATCTCATTTGCATATTGTGATGATGAGTTGGGGGACTGAGTTAGGAAGCCTTCAAATGGATCCCAAACGTCGAGTGAAAAGGGGTCGAAGACACCGGCCACCAAAGATTCTTGAAATTAGAGACAATTTTGTTGGTTGAAGCTTTGACGGGAGTGTTTGTATGCTTTGGAAGTTTTGATTTGTTCTGATGAGGAACAAATCACATACCAGAACATGGTTGAGAAGAGGAATGTAATGGTTGAAGGAGAGAGGGAGTTGTGGTTTTGGAGGAGCGGTTAGGGTTTGAAAAAGGTTAAACGGTAAAAATAAAATTGGGGTACATTTACTTTAAAAAAAATATGGCATAAACTTAATTAATAGGCTAAAATAAAAAAAAAAAAGCCTACTTACCTAATTAGCCCTTTAAATTTTAACCACACTAAATCATTAATTACACCATTTTTCATCCATTTAAAAACCTCAAATCAAAACACAAAAATGGAAGAACAAAAATCCCCAAACAAAGCCTGCAAGATCATAACAAGATCAATCCATATTTTTCTCACCTACTTGTACCATTTCTCATCGACTCCAGCCCTCTTAGCTCTCTCCTTCTCTCTTACCCTCCTCCTCCTCAACCACCCATCAACCGCCGTTCAACAACCCTCCACCACCGCATCGCAGCTGTCCTCCTCGCCGGAATCCCTATAAAATCCCTAATTTTCAACTTTTTTCATTCTAAAACTCCCTCAGACCCTCTCGATTTCAATTTCTTCTCACCCAATCTCTCTTACCTTCCTTCTTCTCACCAAATCATCCACCATCCAATCCCTAAAAACCCTCGAATTACAGTCTTCCGGTTTCACCTTCTTCCCACTCTTGTTAACCCAAATCGGCAAGCTTTTCCTCCTAATCGCAACCAACTCCTCTTGTTTCACTATCATCTTCCTTTTCTCAACCCTAATCGAAACCCTAACCACTGGCTTTCAATCTCTGGAGTTATCTTCTACTCCATCATCATCGCCCACACTATCGTTGTCTGTAATCTCGCCCTAATTTCTGCTAAAATCAAGGAAAAAGGCGGGTTTCAACAATTCTTAGAGCGACAGTTTTGATCAAGAGGAAGACAGTAACAACACTGGCTCTTTCCTTGCCGGCGAATTTGGCTATGGCGGCAGCCGAAGTGGTTTTCCGGTGTTGGAGGTGAGGAGAGGTGGGTATGGGGAATTGTGTTGGAAATGGTACTAATTGGTTATGTATACTCTTTTTTGATTGTGGGAGACACCATTGTTGGATGCTGGTTTTATGAGAGCTACAAGGAGGAATTAGGTTTGTTTGAGGACGATGATGAAATCGTTCAGCAATATCCGAGTGGATCGAGTGATTTGGTTAAATTGAGAGCTCTTGAAGAAGGGTTTTCATGTTGATTCATAATGAATTTTTACTTTTTAGAAACTCAGATTGTGGGATAAATTTACAGGGTTGCTGAATTGGTGTATAATTTATGCCTCCATTGACAAATGTTTATTGTTTTGTTAAATTTGACAGCTTTCTTCCTTTTCTTTTTGTACACAGCTACCCAATTAGTGATTATTATAAAAAAAACATAATTAGTGATTTAGTGTGGTTAAAATCTAAAATTTGTGTAAATTTATAAGAAAATAAAAGCAAGATTTGTTTATCTATTTAAATATTGTAAATTTGTGTAAATTTACAAGGCTGTTGAATTGATGTATAGTTTATGCCTCCATCTCTTTGTTATTTCTTTTTTAATTTTATATTATAAAAGGAAGTAAAGGGTCATGTACAATAATACCCCTCACTCTTAACGTCGTTCTCAAAGTTTAACGTGTGAACAATGTCATATACACTAATCTTCGGTCGGGGTCAATAGATGAGATACCGTTCTGATGGTTAAAAGGATGGGGTACTAAAGTTTAGTCAGACCAAAAGATGAGGTACTTTAGATAATTTTCTCTTCTTTCAATAAAGTGGATAAGAAAATAACTAAAAATGTGTATAAAATAGTAAAATACATGTTTTTTATTTATTTATTATGTGATGTATTGAACCTGTAATTTGGGCCATATCCAAACCCATAGTAGAAAACATGCACTGGGCCTCCTCATCCTTCCATCTTTTTTTTAAATGCAATCTCACTTCCTATTTTCTGAACTTAAATTCTGAAGAGGTAAATGAATTGCTTTAGACGTTTGATACTTCCATTAACAAAAGAAACAACATGTAACCAAAATTACTCCAACTTAATGCATTAAAAATGGATGGAATCAATAGAGATACAGAAAGAAGGCATCACAACCAAATAGCAAAATCAGTAGAGCTATACACCGATTAAGTATACAGAATGAGCACGTTGGCGCCATGTCAACGACACCGTTGCTAGTTAATGGATTCATTGTTGCATCTTCGAGAGCCTCCTCAGGAAAAGAGCAAAGTTTGCATCGCGATCTAGCATGCTGATCCTCACAAACATGGGACTCACCCCGAAATACTTTCCGCTTCTAGTCAAGATCTTATGTTTCTTAAGAAGCCCTTCACAATCTTCAACATCTCCCTCGCATTTCAACCACGCGAAAGCTGCAACAACACAAAATCAATCATCCACACAATTTTTCAGCATACAATGACCTTCACAGTCTGTCTGTGATTTTGTGGGACCTGAATTTACCTGGCTGTGTCCTGAAACTTCGGTTTGAATACTTGCATAAGGCAGAAGGAAACTCGGGCAAACTAAAAACTCGGCTCTGCTTCACTACCTCCCTTAGCTGCTTCCATCTGTCTTCAATAAGTTGGTGATTGAACTCGAAAAAGTTATTACCAGCTTCAAAGCCATCACTAGGCTCAATGGTATTCGACACAGACTGCAGAATCTTTGCAGCTCGGAGTTGCGAGTCCTTTGAGACGCCAATACTGTTGAGTTCAATGAATTTTACCATTTTCTTTGCAACCTCTTCATCCTTCACTAGTGCCCAACTATAAGACCAAACAAGGAAACAATGGTTATCCCATGTCCAAAGTTAATGCATCTCAATTTAGAAGCTTACCCAATGCGCATCCCTGCATGACCGGTGCTCTTAGAGACAGTGAATAGCATAATGTCATGGTCTGCCGGGGAAGTGATCGGAGTGTACTGTGGCCAGTAATATGCAAAGTCGTGGATTAATAAACCGCCAGTTCGGTTTAACACAGGTTGTCTCAATAATCCGTCAGGGTTGTTTGGTGAAGTGACTAACTCAATGTAGGGTTCATCTCCATTGATGTTAGACACGTCGCCTGCCCATTTATAGAGCCCTGATTTCAGGTAGTTGATAACTTGCTTGTAGAACTGCAAAGGAATACAGCAGTGTGCACTTTCTTCATAATTCAAAGTATAAGCTCAAGGAATATATGAAAAATTCAATGACAAACGATGCAAAATGAACCAATTAAGTTACCAATATTTGCTCTCCTATGTTCAAATTCCAGCACTTTCTTTATGTTCGCAAAACACATTTCATCTTGTAGCTGTTAACGGTTTAAAATAAACCTTAAGATGAAGCTTTATTGAATCCTACTCAGAAGGAGACTATTCAATGGCCTGAAAGAAGGAACAACAAGCTCTTACTCTCATCCACCAATGTATGGATGAATCGACGTTCGAAAGAGTGGCCAATGCGATCACTTCCAAGCAAGCGTGGGAGATCTTGAAAAACTCTAATCAAGGGGTTGACAAGGTGAAGAAGGTGCGATTGCAATCACTGAGATTTTGAAGGCCTACTGATGAAAGAATCCAAATCAATCGCGGATTTCTTTGCAAGGGTGGTAGCCGTTATCAACAAATGAAAAGGGATGGAGAAAACATCGAGGATGCTCGAGTTGTTGAGAAGATCCTTCGTTCTTTGCCAACGAAGTTTGATCGTGTTGAGATGGAGGGAAAAAATATCCCACATCAATAACACGCAATCAAGTGAACCTACCATATAAGCATCCGGGCTACTCCTATTGCCAATTGGTTTTAGTATGGAATCTCGTGCGCTTGTATGTGTGGTTCACCGGACGTGTGCCCTCTGCGTCATTTGGTCCAGGACGAATATAAGAAAAAGTAACATGGTATCCGAGCAGGTCCGATCCGGGTCCGGTTTCCTAACTTCGGGGTTAGCTAAAAGAGAATGAGATGCGAAACCCGTCGAAAGAATAAAAAAAAAAAGAAATTGTGGGCGAGCTAAAAAGAGAATGAGATGCTCGACTCGAGAAAGAAAAAGAAAAATGTGTCAAGTGTTAACTAGTTCACGTAGTTAACTTGAGGGTTTCACCGGACGTGTGTCCTCTGCGTCATTTGGTCCCGGGACGGATATAAGAAAAAGTAACAGATCAAATTGTAGTTGCCATTGAAGAGTTAAGAGACTTAGACTCAATGACAATTGATCAACTTATAGGTTCCCTACAACCCCTTAAGGAGAGAATCAAGAGGAGAGAGGACAAGCTGGTTGAGCAAGTCCTAGCCACAAAACACTCAACAAACGATAATGGTGGTGATCGAGAGAAGTCACAAAGAGGAAGGGGACGAGAACGAGGATCCTTTCCTAGGAGAGGAGGAAGAGGAAAAGGTGATACCATGACTCCAATGCTGGAGAAAATGGTCAATCCTGAAGAGGAGGTGGAAGAGGGAGTTTTGATAAATCCAAGGTTTGTTGCAATAATTGTCAAAAGCATGGGCATTATTATGCACGAGATTATTGGAGTGCTCCTAGCCAACCTGAAGAAAAGGTCAACAACGTAGAGGAAACAAAAGTGGATGGTGCCACTTTATCGTTAGCCTACCCAAGGCGATGAGAAAGACAAAAGAGATGTGTGGTACCTTGACAATGCTGCGAGCAATCACACGAGGGGTGATAAAAGCAAGTTTTTTAAGCTTGACGAGTCGATGGGAGGGTGTGTTACACTTGGAGACAACTCCGAAGTTCCCATCAAGGGAAAATGTACGATTCTGATTCAAATGAAGAACGGTGGTAATCAATTCATCAGCAATGTTTATTTCGTTCCAAATATGAAGAGCAACATCTTGAGTTTGGGACAACTTTTGGTGTAGAACTACAAAGTGCACATGAAAAATCGTAGCAAGTTGGGGGAATGGCCCCGCCCCCTGGATGGCTTGCGGATTTTGAGTGATCTTGTTGCTCCAAGATGATCATCAAAATGTGATTGCCAATGTATCCACGAAGAAAAATAGAACGTTCTTTCTTGACATTCAAACAGATGTGGCCAAATTTCTCAAAGCTTATGTGAAAGAGACATCTTAGTTATTATATCTATGTTTTGGACATGTGAACTTTGGAAGCTTATAGTTGATGTCACAAAGAAGATGTTTAACGGGATGTCACCAATTGACCAACAAGGTCAACTTTGTAAGGGGTGTCTTGTAGAAAAACAATTCCGAAATTGCTTCCCGAAGGAAAGCACCACAAGAGCAAATCGACCGCTAGAACTTCTGCGTCCGAATGTTTGTGGACCGATCAAATCTGCATCGTTTAGTAAGAATCGGTATTTTCTACTCTTCATTGATAACTTTAGTAGAAAGGTTTGGGTTTATATTCTCACATAATAATTTCAAGTTTTTTCTAAGTTCAAAGTTCTTGTTGAAAAACAAATTTTTGGTCACTACATCAAGTCTTTAGCAACCGATAGAGGTGACTTTATTTTTAATGAGTTCAATGAGTTTTGTGATTTGAATAACATAAAAAGATTCTTGACAGTGTCAAGATCACCTCAACAAAATAACATTGTTGAAATAAAGAACTGGACCATTCTTAACATGGCCCGAAGCACGTTAATGACAAATAAGATGCCTAAGGAGTTTTGGGCTTAAGACAATTGATTGTGCAGTTTATCTATCTAACAGGAGTTCAACAAAAAGCTTGTTATTTATAACTCCACAAGTAGCATAAAGTCATTTGAGAGTGTTTGGGAGCATTGGTTATGTGGACGTACCAAAACAAGTGAGATCGAAGCTTGAGACAAAAGCAAGAAACATGTCTTCATCAGATACGCTCAGAGTTCAAAAGGCTACAAGCTCTACGACCCAATTGCAAGCAAGATCATCATAAGTAGAGATGTTCACTTTGATGAATAAGATACATGGGATTGGAGCTTTGAAGACAAGGAGAGATATGACTTCTTTATTTCCTGCTCTTGATGAAAAAGGGCAAGAAAAAGATGTTCAATAAGAGCCTATGACACCGTCCCGCTCACCAATTACTCAAAATTCACCCTCGTCGTCGTCATCATCTTCGTCTTCCTATCAAAGTTCGAATGGAAGAACACCAAACATGAGAAGCCTTGAAGAAACTTACGAGAAACTAGATGATGATCTAACTCTTGATTGTTATTTGGATTATTCCAAACCAATAGATTTTACGGAGGTTGTGAATGATGAAAAATGGAGAACCGCAATGGTTGAAGAGACAAACTCGATAAAAAAAAATGATACGTGGGAGTTGAAAGTTTTGCCGGAAGGTGAAAAGTCCATCGGTCTAAAGTGAGTTTTCAAGGAGAAGAACACTCAAGGAAAAGTTGAGAGGTAAAAGTAGAAAAAGGTAATAGTCAACATCCATGGGTCGAGTATGGTGAGGTATTTGTTGTAGTTGCACGACTAGAAACTGTCCATTTGATAATTTCACTTGCAACTCAGAAAAAGTGGACTATTTATCAAATGAATGTGAAGTATGCTTTCTTAAATGGTGTGCTCGAAGAGGATGTTTCTGTTGAACAACCTCCTGGTTATGTGATCAAAGGTCATACAAGTAAAGTGTTGAAGTTGAAGAAATTGTATGGCTTAAAACAAGTACCACGGGCATGAAATAGCGGATTGACAAGTATCTTCAAGAGAATGGGTTTGTTAAATGCCCAAATGGAGAGTTCAAAGTGTGTGAAAATGACGATGCCTTGTTTGTTTGCTTATATGTTGCTGATATGATTTTCACAGGTAATAACCCGATTATGTTCAGAGAGTTCAAGCAAACAATGAGTAGAGGGTTTGAGATGACTGATCTTGGTCTCATGTCCTATTATCTTGGCATTGAGAGTAAGCAAGCAATTTTTGGATCTTCATTTCCCAAGATAAATTTGCTAAAGAGATTTTGATAAAATTCAAAGTGGAGGATTGTCAAGGTGTAAGTACACCAGCCGATTGTGGGATTAAGCTCTCAAACCACGAGGAAGTGATAGGGGTGACCCTACAAATTTCAAGAGCTTAGTTGGAAGCTTAAGGTACTTGACTCGTCCAGATATTCTCTATGGAGCTGGGCTTGTGAGTCGGTTTGTAAAGGCACCGATAATAACACATTTTAAAGCAACAAACCGCAATATCCGGTACATTAAAGATACTATTAGCTATGGTTTGCTTTATTCATCTACCGATGAATATAAGCTTGTGGATTATGGTGATAGTGATTGGGCTGGAGATGCTGATGATCGAAAGAGTACTATAGGATTTGTTTTCTACATGGGAGAAACTACTTTCAGGTAGAGTTCATAGAAGAAGTTTATTGCAACTCTTTCAACACGTGAAGTTGAGTATGTTGTTGCTACATCTTGCGTGTGTCATGCAATTTGGTTGGGAAGATTATTAGGAGATTTACATTTGTCTCGTAAGAAAGCCACAAAGATCCTAGTTGATAACAAGTCTATTATTGCATTGGCGAAACCCCCAGTGTTCTATGACCGTAGCAAACACATTGGCACGAGGTATCATTTCCATCGTGAATGCGTTTCCAAGAATGAGATTGAAGTTAAGTATCTTCCAAAATTTCTATAATTAATAAGATACATAAATTTATATATATTTTTTGTTTAAACATAAATCATCATGCTTAAGAAGTGAAAATCGACTTCATATTGTAAAGAGTAGCTGTCATGTTTGACAATCATTAATTCATAGCAGCATGGGAAGAAAATATTTAATTGTTTGAGATAAACTTACAGAGTAGTAAGGAGTAGCGGACACCACACTTATTGGCTGTGTTGCTTGAGATGGAGAGAGTGCATAAAGAGCAGCCTGGAACAGCTGCGTTGAGCCCGTTCCAATGACAATATGGCGGTCATGAGTCACCGCATTTCCAACAAGTCTGTGCAGCCTAAGAATCTCCTTAGCCAACTTAGGCTCCATGAACCAGCAAACGTTGTTCGGATCTGAAAAATAGCTCATCGCTTGCCAGCCGGGGATCAATATTGAAGTCTTGTCCCCGGCTTGCTGCCAAAATTTCTCGTACATTGTGGGATCACCCCTAAAAAGTCATCACAATATTAAGTCAAGTTTGCAAATTCATCTGATACTGAATTGAATATTTTCTTGCGTGCTATTATATTATTACTCTATACCACTCAAAGGTAACTAGGTGGTCTATTCACTCAAACAGGGCAAAAGTTAGGTAAATTTAAAGACAAACATAAAAAAGAAAAGAATAATTAATTTATGAGGCATGTCATATGGGCACCATGTTCTTGGATTAATTACCCTATTAAACATAATCAAGTGTGGCCTAACCTAAAAGAGCATCTCATTAATTATGCCTGTATGGTATGGTGGTCAAGATCTCAGACAATTATTACAAATCTAACCAATGCTCAGTTCATTAACAAAACCTTAGGCTAACGATTGAAGAGAGGAGAAAGGAAAGAAGATCGTTAACATTAACATTTGGACCTACAAAAATAAAGACACATGAGGAATGGAGATTCTTTAAATGAAAAAGGTGTGGTTGGCATTATAAGGCGGCGTACTTAAGGAGTCTTCTAGATCTAACCAAAGGTCACAAGGTGGGGTGGGAGCTCTGTAAAGTTAGACTCAACAAATGGGCAACCAGATCACTCAATCTTTCCAACTTACGAATGTAAATGATTAGAACAAAAAAAGTTCCTTCAACATAAATAAATCTAACAATTAGGGTTACATCCATTCCTCGAGATCTTGCAACAAAATTTTATCATTCCCATATCTTAAAGTAGTGGCTGTAGTGCAGCATGTAACAGCAGAAAGTAGGGTGAGGAGATTTGTAAGTTCAATATATAAGATTATAGATTTGTAAGTCCAGCATAAATACAGGGTAATAGCATTTACTTGGTACAACACGTGGAAGAAGTAAACAGTCATTAGATTATAATATAGGATTAGATAATGCAGACATATACAAAAATATCTTGGATTTTATATGTATTGGCAATAATGAAAAGATGAATTTCTTCAAATCCTCCACTTCATCTAAAAAAAAATTGTAAGTTTTTTTTATTAAATTCCACTGGAACTGATATGCTTTTGCCTCCATGATTTAGATCTTTTTTATTTTATAAAAGACAAAAGACAAACTAAAAACACATATTGGAATAAATACATATAAACTAAATCATTGATAGTAAAGCTGCCAAACAAGCCCATCACTAATATATGACATTTTAAACTGTTGATTGTAATCCAGGAGTTTTCCTAGAGGAGAAGCAAACCTATTGTTTTTAATCAAAGTTTATTGAGTTTTTGATCTCCTTGAAACTGCAACAAACTTAGGATAATTAATAGTGGTTTAGAATCTTGTATGGAGTGCAGGTCACGATCGCATATCATACAATATAGTGGAAAATAATATTAATAACTAAAAGAAGTGGTGAAAGAAGAAGAATTATAAAATGTGGTTTAGAGGGGTTTGAGGTCCATTGCACCACATGCACTGACACACGAATGGTGGTGGCCTCTGACTGCATGCTGCACCTGCTCACCTTCAGTTCAGGGTCCCCTCACTACCCACGATTCGATACACACAGTGACACAGAGGCTTATTGACTATTGCTCATTCATGATTCGGTAACCGGCTTATCTAAAAGCAACACTTTAATAAGCTCTACTTCCCACATCTTGGAAACCTTTGTGAGAAACTTTTGTTTCACATATCCAACGTTTTTAGTCTTTTAAGATGGATGTACAAGCTTTGTTCGAATTCACGGAAGACTATTTGAATTACATAAAAAGAAGAGAGACCAGCGATAGAATATGACCACATTCAATGACCAAGATGTTGTCTACTTACCGAGCACCAGTTTGCAACATTTTCCCAAAAAAATCAAGGGGTATTTAAGGCATTTGATATGAATATTTGTACAGCACTATAGAGAGTCGAGAACTTACTGATCCAAATTGACGATCCTGTCCTCGTCGCCGGCGATTCCATGGGCGGCAACTGAAGCGCCGAAAGACGGCGATGAAACCGCGCTGCTACCCTGCGTTTTCGGAGACGAACATACTGATGTCGGGCAAACGGTGTCGTTCTCAGGCCTCCACAAACCGCTTTCTCTTTCATTGTAGACAAGCCGGAGAAGTAAACTTACATTCAGAGCTAGCGACAAAGCAAACAAATGCCTCAGGGACAATCCATCCAACGATTTTCCCATTTTTTGGAAGAAAATTATGTTTGAAGGTATAAGCTGGAACAAAACGGACAGTAGTTATAAAAGGTTCAGTGTAAAGAAAACAAGCTTAACTTCCATGAAATTGACCAATGATGCCATGTATGTGACATACAACAGAGATTAGGTTTTGAGGACGAGCAAATAAGGTGTTCCGATTTTCTTCCTTCTACGACGAGTGAGTTGATTTGGACTCTGCAGGTATTCGATGACCTCTGATGGAGATTTTGAGCAACGAGTCCGTCACTTCCAAATCTCTGTAACCAACTTAAAAGGGGGCAAATGTTGCACTTCAGGGACAAAATTGTAAATTCTCCCCTTCGTTTAATTTTCTGTTTTTTTTAAAGAGTCATTTACGGAATGTCACCCATTATATACTCATATTCGCTGAAACTATCCCGTAAGTTAAGATCTCCACCATTAGTAAATATAAAAGGCAATTTATAATTAAATTGAATTTTAATATCATTAAATAGAGAAGGTAATATTATAAAAATCTTTATTTAGTGTATTCCAATTGATTTACTGTTAATCTCCCTCTGTTTATTAGCATTTAAAAAAAATTGGATGCATTTCTGATTATCGAATTGTATTTATATTAATTCAATGGTTTATTTTTTATTTAAAGATATGTAATATATATACTACCTCATCTATCTAATTAGTATTTTAAAGTTGTTTAAAAAGGTAAATGGTTTTTGAGTTAAAAGGGTAAGTAGGTCATTTATGTATTACTGTGTATTAAATAGGCCATTTTGCTGTAGATAAAGTAGGCCTTAATTAATTTTCTAATAAAGATTAATTTTTAACTAAATGCATACCCCTAATGGAAATTAAAAAAGGTGATGTGGCAGTTTTAATTAAATAAATATGGTTATTTATTGTGATCCCCTACAAATCAAGATTCTGTTAGGAAAGGAAATATACATTCCTTGGAAACGTGATACAAGAATCATGAAATTCCCCCATTTTTGCGTCCATAACAACCATATTTACAGAGTTTTCGTCTATTGTCATAAACATTGTCTCTATTTTTTGTTCGATTACTGCCGATTTATTTCGTTTTGATGATCTGTTTGTTCAATCGTTACGGCTGTGTAATCATCGACATTCGGATTGTCAATCTGTAGATTCAATCGTTTGTTTTCGGATTGTCAATCTGTAGATTCAATCGTTTGTTTTGTGCGATTTTTGAGACAAAAAACTCGATCTGTAGATCCAATCGTTTTGAGACATTTTTGTCCAGATCTGTGAGGTATGTACGTTCAATCGTCTAATTGGTGGCTAATTCGCACATTTGCTCTGCGCAATTTATGTATATGGTTCATATTTTGTATTTCGTATATTTATATGTCGGTGATCTTCTATGTGCTGAGTGTTGATATTGATGAAGGAGACGAACATAATTTATGTATCTGCTAATATTATGTAGTTGTTAAATTTATGTGTCAGTAATGATGAAGGTGACGAACATAATTTATGTATCTGCTAATATTATGTAGTTGTTAAATTTGTGTTAGTAATGACGAAGGTGACGAACATAATTTATGTATCTGCTAATATTATGTATTTGTTAAATTTATGTGGCGTTGATTTTTATGTGCTGAGTGTCAATAATGATGAAGATGACGAACATAATTTATGTATCTGCTAATATTATGTAGTTGTTAAATTTATGTGTCAGTAATGACGAAGGTGACGAACATAATTTATGTATCTGCTAATATTATGTAGTTGTTAAATCTATGTGGCGTTGATTTTTATGTATCTGCTTAAAATTATGTACATAATCTTTCATCACTGTTGATTCGAACACATAAATTTCACATAAATGGATAATTTCAAAATTAAGGCCATGTAGTTAAAGATCAACAATGGCGGTTTTGAGTATGAATTTTAGGGAAAACGTTCATCAACTATTTTCGGTTTGAACCAAAATCGAAACCATTAAAATGGTATATTGTTGAGAGAATTTGAAATACTTACAAGGATTGATTGTTTGTGTAGACAGGAGGTTGAAGACGGTCGAAGTTCACGATTTGAAGATGGAGGTTGCGAATGGAGAATCTCACGATCCAATGGAGGTTCCGTTGAAGATGGAGGTTGCGAAGATAACGTATCATGCTGTTGCCTTTTTTTATGGATTTAATATATCTTTAACAAATTGGTGTAGAAGATACCGTATCATGCTGTTGCCTTTTTTTTAATTTAATATATCTTTAACTTTTAGGCAGTTATTATGCTACATTACTAATTTGCCCTTAAATAGCTATCTTATTAACTATGATTTATAATTTTTTTTAGCTTTATTTTTTGGAAGAAAAATAGAGGGGCCTATTTTGTATTATGGATACAAAAAGGGCCTTCTACACCAATTTTCTCATGGTTTTTCAACCCTTTTTGTATTTTTTTTAACTTAAGAAGTAAAAGTAATTTCATTTTATTTAATTAGTACTATAAAAATACCAATGGATACATAAAAATATAACTAGCATACATTTTTCTTTTACTAATTAATAACGTTGTTATCAAATACATTGTTAATTAGTACAAGAATAAGGAAGGAGATATTTTAGGAAAACTAAATAAATATTTTTTATTTATAAATCATTTTTTCTATTTTAATAGGATCAATATTTATATTTTTATAAACTATCTTTTCTATTCACTAGTCTTAATTAGTGAGAAGATCTTAACCTTTAATTTAATTAACGGTTTAGATTGATGCATATATATATATATAATCATGAACATTGATATATAAAAATTGTATGTAACCATCTAAAATAGTCTTTGTCATAGACAAACAAAGACCGTATTTTTCAACTTGTAGCTCTCAATTTAGCAGTTCGACAAGTATAGGAAAACCATTAAACACTTAGAAATCTGGAAAAGATCAAGAACAATAATTGATTTTGGCTCTTCAATTATAAAAAGGTACAAAGACCGGAATTTTTTTTAAAAATAGTTACAAATCCTCGAAGCTTTGACAAACTAGTACTCTCAAAATCAAGTTTTTTTTCAATAAATCCAATAAACGTCCTTCGCTTGTGACTCTTCATATGTTTTATCTAAACCATATATAAACATCATTTATTTCGAAGGTAAATAAAAGGTATGAACTAATCACTTTGAAAAGAAGCAATATGACAACCTCAGTCAATATATATATGCAAACAATAAATTCGGGATGAATAAGCGTATCTACCCCTATTGTTGACATATGAATATATAGGGGGAAATCTCGGAGTGTAGGGTTACACAAAATATAGCCCTTTCAAAGGCACAATTGAAAGAATTTCTTCTTCTGTTATTTCAATATAATCTAATATCCTTAAAGTTTCAACACGTTTATTATTCTTTCTATTTTTACACTCATGAACATAATGACCTATTTATCCTCATGCCCAACATTTACAACTCTTTTTCTTTTATAGACAGTAAGAGACTTTTCTAAATAGTCTTCTTTTCTTAACAAAGGGTTTTCCGTTATATTTTTCTGATATTTTTAACCTTTTTGTTTATCAAAACTTTACTTCACGTAGTATTTTCTTCCGTAACTGTTTTTCTAATTGTCTCTTCGGTTACATCCTCATTCTCTAGGAAAATCCCAACAATTCAAAATTGTATTTTTATAGGTTAATTTCTCTTAAGTTCTCGATATTTTTTCTCAACCCATCTTCTAATGAATCTTAATGTACTTCCCAGGGTATCTATTGAGTTATATTTTTATATCCATTATGGTATCCTTCACTAATTTCTTTATTTAAGGGTTGAGGGAGTTTATCGAATAACATTTGAAGATTTATCGCGTTTTCTCCCACCTTTTAGTAATAATATTCAAATTTTGAAAGATGATTTTCTAAATATCTCATAATATAAATTTTAAAAGTATTTAATTTTCTTTGTCATTCAATAATTTTTTTTATCTTTATCATCTTTGTCTCCAATAAATTCAAAATTTAAGGCTTTATATAATTGCCTAAACATAACATTTGGTGTATCTAATGCCCTTAAGGTTTCTTTAATTTCTCCATTGATTCATTCGTATCAATCTATCACAATCACATACAAACTATGCTATACATAATTTAGGATATTTGCATATCTCCTTTCAACGTTCAACTTTAAGACACATAATACTTTTCTTCCAAAAGTCTATCACGTCCTCTCGGTTTCTTACTCCGTCTAGATTAAGCTTATATTCAGTTTCACTGATGGATTTGTAATACCCGTAAAATTTAAACCCCGTTTGATACCTGATCAAACCGGATTCCGATCCACCAACCTTAATTCCTTTAAATAAAAGAAAACGATATTAAAATTCTATCATTTTATGTGAATCAATTTTCATTTTATGTGACTTTAATTCACATAAAATGATAACTTATGTAACCCGTAAATAATTCCATAAATAATCCCGTAGATAATCCCGTACTTTTAATGGTTCCGGGCGATTAACGAGTATTCTTTCAGCTCATTTGTTTTATTTGAGGAGCAGGCCCAATTTTGGCCCAATTACCCAGCCGGCCCAGCTTTAACCCTAAACTCTAATCAGCTCTTAATCACGTTTTATCCTAAACTAATCTTCTTTCCCTAACCTAATCACCGCTACTCTATTTCTCCCTCCCAACTACAACCGTATCCTCTATTCCGCTCCTTTCTACACGAAGGACAGTAGCACTGAAGTTGGAAGCGTCGCCATAGATCCAACCAAAAGACCCTCGCTGCACCGGAACCCTTGCGTCTTCAGCATCCGGGTGAGTATCGATCCTTGCCCTCCTTTCCTGAGAGGATAATCACGCTAACGCCTCCTCTGCACAGACCGCTTGGGACTTCTGCACTCGATCATCTGCACAGGCCACCTAGGACGTCTGCACTTGATCATTTGCACAGGCCGCATGGGACGTCTACACTCGATCATCTGCACCCAGCCTCTGCGCTTGACGATCATCCACTACACACCTCACCGAAGTGTTGGGCTCCCATCTGCAACCGATTTTGATCTGGGTAAGCAGCTTCATGGTTCACCCCTCTCTCCTCATGCGTTAACCTTAACCAACCCCTTCCTAAATCTGTTGCATCCGTCTTTCACATCCGACATCTGTTGTTGGTTCCAAGCTGAGTCCTCTTTGGGAGATTAACCGCAAATTCGAGTCTTCACTACTACGGGTAAGTAACTACAACTTCCATCCTAGTACCATGGTATTGTATAGAGTGTATGTAGTAGGTTGTTGAGTAATGTAGAGCTTGGGTAGACAAGAGAACAAGGAAGAGGCTAAAGAAATTAGTAGAGGAGAGAATCAACATAAAATGGGTCAATAAGGTTCTTACACAATTGGGTTCTGTAGGATTCAAACTGCTGACCTCTAAGTAGAAATAATGGAAACATGTGTTGGCATGGAGAATAGAAAGCAAGACCACCTGCACACCTTATATTCCAGCATTGATCTGCTGACTTTAGGATCTAATTTCGATACCTTAGATCAAGAATCCACCGTTGAATTTTTGATATGTTTTATATAGAAATATGTAGTTTACTGTATTAAAATTTAGGAGAGAGTTAACGGTCGGATTAGAATTTATAAGGTCCGGAAGTAGAGCACTTGGGCTGTTTTTACAACAGGGGTAAAATAGTCTTTTTACCTTAAGAGAGCCTTTTTCTGTAATCTCTCTTCATGAGATTGTACATCTTAGAAGTTTATAACTTCTAAGAGTTTAGGGATGTGATTTTGATCCGTATGCCTTGTTTGACAGGCGTTTGAGTACCACGAGTACGGACCGAGTTGAGATTGGATAGAGTGTGATTTGATTAAGGTAAGTCCTTGTGACTTACTTAGCTAGTTTCTGGATGTTAGTTGAGTGATAATAGTGGTGTGTGCAATGTGTGTTTATAATCATAACTTGTTAGGACGACTATTATTATTATATTTTAAGGCCCAAGTGTATGTATAACGGGCCGTGACATCACTGCCCAGCTCTGACAGGAGACTGGGAGGTTCTCTATACCCAGACCATACAGGTACAAGGTGAGATGCATCGGATCCATTCCTGATGGTTACACGGGGGCGGAGGCGAGGTTTGGGAATCCCTCGTGTCACAAAATAAGTATCATTAGTAAGAGTGAATGACCTAAGTAAAGATAATAAATGGATTGTTTGAAAGCATGATGAGTGTTTAATTTTGCTATGATGTGTGTGTGTGTGCTTTTATTATTCAGCTAATGTTTAGATAGCTAGCTAATGGTTGTTCTATTGTGTTTTTAGATTCACCACAGGTTAGAGCAGCAGTTGAGTGATCCGGAAGTAGTGGTCAGCCGGGTCGCCGTACTCCTTAGAGTGGGGTTGTGATGTTTGCTTTGTTGTTCTTTCTTACTGTTAAGACAATTAGTATTTTTCGTTGTTTAAGTACTGTAGGCTGTTAGACGTTTTATTCATCCCTTTAAAATACTATTTTATGAATTTCGGTTTTTCTTATTTGTGTCTTGTTGCAAGATCCTAGTAATATTGTTGTCAAACTGAGGTCGGGACCCATTGTGAGCTCCTAACCAGTAATGTCCCGAGTTCTGAGAATTCGGGGTGTTACAGGGTTCAAGCAAGAGTTCTCTTTTGTTAGGTGTATGGTTTGACATAACCCTAACTCCAAATTTACTTGTTTTTTCTAAATATTCTTTGGGTTTTAAATTAATTTTGCTAACTCATTGCCCTTGTTCATATTCTCGATTACAAGTTATAGTGGTCTTGTAAACTTCTTGTTCTGAAATTATCTCTTCATCCACTTCATTAGTTCTATTACTCTTTTTTTCCACTTTTTTATCTAATTTTATTTTAACTTCACTTAAGGGTATGCACTCTAGGTCTTTTAGTTTAATTTAACCCATTTGTTGATACATTTCTTTTTCATCAATGTAGTAACCAAATTCATCCCAACTTAAAGAACTCATTTCTTTGTCAAACATATCAAGCGTCTCCTTGATTTTCTAGCTCTTCTTTTATTTTGGGTTTTTTAGTTAAACTTTGTACTGAAAACTTCGTTTGAAGATTTTCGTTTTGGAATGGATACTTATAAGGAAAACCAATGGGTTTTTTGGTTTGAAAGTTTAGATTAGTTGTTGTCACAAGATGTCGAATTTTGTTGGTGATTCAAAGAACTAAATTTTGATTTGCTTCTTTGATAGCTAATAAAGTATGAGATATTTCGTACCTATATTTTCTAAGATTTGAAAATAATACAAAAAACATAAAGATTGTGTAAAATATGTGGAGAGATTTAAACGTTTAGATGTAAACTACTAAAAAGTTGTAAATTTTTTTAATTATAAAGTATATCCTTCAACTTATTGGTGAGAATTCAATGCCCATAAAACCTAGAATATCCTCTTTGTTCAATTTTTTTATCCGCCAACATTTTTTTCAAGAAATTTACACGTTTAGTTCATATTCTATTATAACGATTAATATTTTATTAACATACGGTCCACATGTCTATCATTTTGTATCGGAAATAATAGTTTACTTGAATTACTCCTAAAATATGTTTGAAAAGTGTATAATTTGTAATGAAAAATATATGCTGCACAAGTTATACTATCGTTATATGTTTGTCTGTTTTTTTAGTCAATATATTGTATGAGAAGAGAATTGTTCAACATTTTTATATATAATATGGGGAAATAGATCGATTCCTGTGAGCACCTCATGAGCCATGAGAATATATATATATATATATATATATATATATATATATATATATATATATATATATATATATATATGATGTATCACTTTATAAGGGAAAAAATTGAAGTCGACTTCCTAGCGGGATGTGACATTAATATTGTGCTAACGGGATTTACTCATAGAAAAGGGGCAACTTAATTGTCTAATCATTGTTCCATCAAAGCTATTTTTATTTTATTAGTTTTTTTAATTTATTTTTTTAGAATTTATATTAAAGATATCTAATTTATAATAAGTTGTACTTATATCCTTATTTGTAACTTAAAGTCGTATTTTATAATTTTTGTGTGATCCTGTCATTTGGTATCACATCCAAATTGCAAAGTAGACATATAGATTAATCAAAAAAATCCAAAAAAAATTAGGACAATTTTGATAACTAGATCTTTTTCAAAAACTATATTAGTAACTAGGCTTTTTAATGTTTCAATTAAGTAAATATACCCCAACCTTTTGTATTTATTCTCAAACTTTACACACTTTTCTCTCAGGGATACATTTACTAAACACAAAATTAAAAAAAGTCTAGTAAATCAAATTGTTTCAAAAAATAATAGGTTAAAAGATAAGTAAAAGTAGAGATTTCAGAAACATTGTTCACCTAAATTAGCACTTTTAAATGCTGCACAAGGTCATAATACAAGATTACATTTTAACCATTTTCTCGACAATCAATCCTATCATATGGAATAGTGAGCATGAACTTGATGACTCCACCACCATCTATACTTTTAAGCTCAACACTACGCAAATATTATAGAAGTAAATAGTTATTTTAGATTGTATCACGTGAATTAACAATTGAGATTCATACGCCAACAACGGAAAATGTAATAGAAAAGCAAGATGCATAATTGGTTGAAGCATTTTTTATGCCTTTGGAAGATATGCGAGGTTTTACCATTTCTCGTCTAACAGTGGAATTGGATTCTCTTATAGTTATCACAAAGCTCCTAAAAAAACTTGAACCGATAATAGAAAGTTTTGATATGACTTTATTTCTTTCTTCTTTTCTTTTGAAAATAAAAAGCGATTCGAAACAATAGACGACGTACCGTCCGGTGGATTGAAAGACTGAAAAGTTCGGCAAACGGACTAATCGTCATGAAAGTCCACACAAAAAAAGGAGAAAATAAATACACAAAAATATATCAAAAGAATCCCGAAAGCAAAAAAGTCTTCAAGCAAAAACAGGATGATCCAGTCACAAGAGTCAACAAACATAAACATTCGTCTTCAAAGAAAGTACACATATAGGAAGTCTGAGAACAATTGTGGACATCTCATATTGGGACTACGTACAATAAATCCACTAGGATTCGATCACAAATTCACACCCCCTTCTCGATAAACAGCTTGAACCGCCACCAAAAGACAACATCAAACCTTGAAAGACGAAATTGCTGAAAACGGGTATCATGATATATAAGATGTATAGCTTGATGGTTTAAAGATTAACGATTTGTAAGGGAATTTGTTCAAAGAGGGATGAATAACAAGCGAGAATTTGTGTAGAACAAGGTCGAGGTTTGAGCCTTAGATTATCCGAGATTATTTTACATTATTGTTTTTTATTTTCCTTTTTTTTTGGATATTATTGACGTTGTTAGACCGAGAACGCTGTCGTTAGGCCGAGAACGATGTTGTTAGGATGCGAGATTGGAATCGGCAGTCCGAAAACGATGTTGTTAGGTTTGAGTCTTAGCTTATTTGAAATTATTTTTCATTATAGTTTTTATATTCGTTTTTTTTGGGTATTTTTCATTTTTAATTGGTTGAACCATTCTTTAACTATATGAGACTTTGTTTCTAAAAAAAAATCGAACCAATAATATAAAGTATTTAAGTTGTTAGTATATATAAGTTTTAATCGATTGAACAAAAAAAATTCAAAAAGAATTTAATTTAAATGAAGAATACAAAGAAAAAAAAATTAACCTAAAAAGTGTTCGTGGAAAAAGAAAAGAAGAAGACAACCGTATTTTCGTATCAGAACAAGTATCCTAACCTGATTCCCTGAACCTTATCTTTACATATTTTATCAAAATATACACATTTTATAATTATAAATGAGATATTCATAATATATTATCTGGTATTTATACGATTCTATATATCATTTATTGAGCAATTTTCATAATAAGAGATCGTGACCAAATTCGTTATCTATTATTAATATATAATTACATACTCAAAGTGGGAGGAATACTTCAAGCCATTCCCATCTGTTTTCTTAAAAACGAGTACCTACATGCTTCATGTTGAAGTTATTATTTAAATCAACTTCTAGTTTGCTAAAGTGCAACGCGTCGGATCGTACTAGACTAGGGCCGAGCAAAATCCGTTCGGTTTATAAAATCAAACCCATCAATTTCGGTCTAAATCAAAATTAGGCCGTCTATAAACGGTTGATTTACGGACCGAGATTTATACGTTATCGGTTTTTTGTTCGTTTCAGTCAAAATCGTTTGTTGTAGGTTTGAACTCAATTTGGACTGAATAGACATATACTCATTTACAAGAACTTCAAACCGTTAAACTAGTTTTGTAAATATGTTGTTTAGGTCCAAATCATAAAAATAGCTCGGGTTCGATTTTCAAATCATATAATATCATAAATCGGTTGTAGACCAAAACCGACTTTTTTTCCAGGTTTTTTGGTTTTTGATTTCAGAAAAATATCAGTTTTTATTATGTTCTTACAGATTTGGTTCAGTTTTGGACCTATTTTCACCAATATACTACTATCCTAAGCAATTATAATAACTAATTTTATATATTTATTATGCGATACATTTCATACAAGATAAAATTCTATTTAATTAGTTTAAAAAGTTTTCTCTAATATAAAATTACAGTTATGCACACTGATTTTGATTAAATATTCTTTATTTTAAAATATTAATTATCTTATAAACTATTTAATCAGAGAATATATCTTTGAAATATTTTACTCGTCAATCTAGTTAAACGATTGTAACGCTTGTGAAAAACTTAACATTCTTAAATAACAGAGAATTTTATAAAACGGTTAAACAATATTAAAAATAAAAGTATTTTCTTAAATTAAACTCAATATTCAAACTAACAAAAACTTGTGTTAGAGGGAAAAAAACTAATGAAATAGAATTTTACTTGGTGTAAAATAACACATAATAGATATGTATAATTTGTTTTAAACTATTAAATCAATTACATTTGATTCCCTCAATAATTGAGAATATCACATGATTTTGTATATTGTTGTGCTTGTTGGGTTTTTTACATTAGGGTAAACGAGTGTTTACTAGTTTAATGATTTTTAACATGTGATTGTTAGTTTAATTTACACTAATGATAAGTGTTTTTAGTAGTATTTTTGAAACACTAGTCTTAGCCATGATTTTTGGATTTGAATACTAATGAAAAAATGGTAGCAAACAGCCATACAATTGGAATGACATTACTACTACTTCTACTAGTAAAGTAGAAAGACGGGTGTTAAAATGTTTGTAGGAATAAGTTTGAGTCAATCAAAAGGGAGTACAAGGCTTCTAACTTGCTTAGGAATGAAAACATTGGTCTTGGTTGGGTTGAAAACACTTGTATGATCACGACTTCTAATGAATGGTGAGATAAGAAGATTGAAGTGTGCTATTTTTTTTTTTACAAGAATCATGTGGAAAAAACGTGTTATATATTGATGTATTTTTTAATGTCGTAAGAAGATGAAAATTGTAAGAAATATAGGAACAAGGGAATGAATATCGAGTAAGAAGAGCTATTGCCTACAAATTTTGTTGGAAATGTAGCAACATGGCGAGTAGCCATGTCATCGGGCATGGTTTGTGAAACAAGTCATGAACATGTGACACTTGTAACTGATGAGGATTTAGAGTTAGGTGAAGAGGTTGGAGCTGATGGTGAATTCTTTCGCACATTTATTGACATCATAAATGAAGATGGAGCATCTAGTCACTTAGGAGTAGGAGCAAACCTAAATGATGAGCCATTACAGATAACACAAGTTCATACAACAACTCGGCCACTTAGGGTTACTAATGACAAGGGTCTTGTGAAGAGAAAAAGAATGTAATATCTGAAAATTTTATTCTAATAGACTCCGAGTCAAACTGGACTTAGACCGGTTTGGACCTATTTCACATTATTTTGAAGCCATGGGTTGTGTTAATTTCATGGGCAACATTCTACATGCTTAACCCTACTTATTATTTTAAGTGATACTTAATATCATAAGCCAAATTATATTATCATTTTATGTGGTTATATTTACACACATAACCTACCAATTTATACCTATCATTTTATGTGAGCTTAGTGTCAAATGTTAGTGTGGGTATACTTACCCATTTTAGCCAAACATCCTTACTTTTCACACTTCACCGCTTATATGTTATCTTACCTATTATATCACACCTAGATTGATCCACATCTCTTGCAAGCTTACCATTAATTGAATGAAGACAAAACAAATGTTATCCACCTATCTTGTCCAAATCTTCCATACGTAACAACAATATTTTCCTCTTCCACACCTTCACTTCTCCGCGAAACAATAACCCCAACTCCCTATAATTTATGGCTGCATTCATCTCCTTCCATAACATCCACTGAAGGCACGTAACAACTACCATTTATCTTCATGTGTAACGTGTAACAACCCTTGCCCATTCCTCATATACACATAACCAACAACTCCTTCCCTTGGTCATACACGCCGGACAACCTTCCTTCTTTCGCCCTTCTCACGTTAACAATAAGTAGACCTTGGCACCTCCTTCTCCGTCACGTGGACAACAACGTAGCAACTTGTCATCTCTTCCCTCCTCCCTCACGTGAATAGCAGCCCAGGAGCCCCTTCCTCTTCGCTCATAACATTCAACAACAACTAGGGATCCTTCACCCTTCTCCTCTCACGTACACAACACCTACAACTATCCATCTCTTCTTCTTCCACACGTACAGAGCAAACAACGGCACATCTACATGCCCATTTTCCATCCCAGTCGAGTACAAGGAAGCAATGGAACCAGGAAAAAGTTGAGCCTTCATACAACCAAAAACACGAGCACCGTAGAGATAAGAAGAGCTCATTGAACGGGTAAACTTGCCACCTTCCTCCCCCTTCTTGTCCCTCTATTTTGGTGTGCTTATGGGTGGCTTCCCTATAACACCCCAAGTTTTGGGAACTCGGAGCGTTACGGGCTAGGATCTCATAATGGGTCACGGCCCTTAGAGTAATAACAATAACATCGAATCTTGCAACAAGACACAAATAAATGAAAAACGAAACTATATAAAAAGCAAAGGTATAACAAAGGGAAAAACAAAGGACTCTCAGCCGAGTTGAACAACAAACTGGAAAAGACAACAACTGAAATATAAACCCGATCCCGTCCTATATTGTACAGAAACCCCGACTGATCACTCCGTCCGGATCACTCAACAACATCTCTAACCTGCAGGGCATCTACAATATCGGTGTAAACCATTAGCTAACATTCTAGATATTAGAAAGACGGTAAAGGCACAAACACATATAAGAATATAAACACATAGCATGCTCGCACACAACCGGTTATTATCTTTTAAAAAGTTATCCATTACTAATTCAACTTCTTTTGTCACACGAGAATCTCTCGAAACTCGCCTCCGTTTCCGTTACCGACAGGAATAGATCAGATGCATACTATCCGTTACATGTGGGTCTGGTCGCAAGAATACCTCCCAGAATCTCAATTCTAAACTAGACAAGTCGTCACCGCCCGGTTATAATACACTTGGGACAATAAAGGTATAAGGTCGTCCTAGTCCAGTTTATGTTATAACGGTAAACCAAACAAACACCACCGATACGGTCAAACTAATACACGGAACGCAGCTAAGTAAGTCCAAGGGACTTACTTGAATCAAAGGTACCACAACGGTCAGCTAACTGCTCAGTTTTCCGAAGGAATTGATCTATGCCTGCTCAAACAAGGCATCACGAATCAGAAAAGAACTGAATGCTAGAAGTCTACAAACTTCTAGTCTCAATGATCTCTAACAGATCTCCAACATGGTAGGAAGAAGATTCCTAGTCTCAAAGGTTTCTAAGGAACAACATCAACAACACAAGCTCAAGGAAAGGAACAATGAAGCAAGGATGGAAGCAACTCACCAAAGACGGGAATTACTGCAGAGAAACCGAATGGGAGGACGAACCAATGCGCGGGGGCAGATTCTGGGTGAAACCGCAGGGGTTGAAGAGTACAGCCGCGGGGCGGTGTACTAACAGAAGCGGGGTCGGGATTTTCTTTGACAACAACAACACAACAAGGAGACCAAAGCTTCGATCTTCACTCCACACACGACAATATTCAACCAAAGGAGCCTTCATGTGAGACAATCTCCAACACAAGGACCATTTACACGTTCAAAGGCTAAAGCATTGAAGGACAAACCAACAACCCCTTCACCTTCTTCGGATTCAGTCATGTCCTTGAATGTTAGACCAAAGTAAGACCATTAGCTAGATTTGGTTGTAAGGTTGAGATTTTATTAGGGAGTTGAAAAGTTTGAGAAAACTTTCAAACTCGTTAGAAAATGTTTAGCGTTTTGTTAGCATGTCCTTGAATGTTAATTAGAGGTTTTTGAACCTTCCTAGATCCGTTGGAGTTTTTAGAAAAGTCAGGGGTATAATCATCCTTTCTTAAAACGGGCTAATCTCATAAATACTTCCGAATTATATCCGCTAACCTAGAAGCTTAGAATCTTCTAAAAGGTAGACATCTGATATTGATACAAGTTTCCCTTTTGACCAGACAGTTGAGATCATACACGTCTTGAATCCAGTGTTAGTTGAACTTTGACTCGATACATGTAAGTCCCTTGGGCTTACTTAGCTAACTTTCTTCGTATTGGTGTGGACTATTATAGTGGAGTGTGTTATGTGTTTCATAATTATAACTTGAATAGGACGACAGTACTATTAACTGTTAGACCCCAAGTACATGTATAACGAGTCGTGACATCACAACCCGCTCTGACATGAGACTGAGAAGTTCTCCGTGACGAATTCAATAATTCATTCTCCTTCCTCTTTAAATTTCTCCTCGTATACTCTTATATTTCTAATCTAATGAATTTGTGTACTTTTTCGCAATAACTAACGAGTTTCTAATATAATAATAAACATAAAATTTAAATTATGTATTTTGTTTACAAATATCCGAGAATAAATTAAAATTAGAATTTGTAATTACAGTGAAAATAAATTTTAATTTAAATAAAAATTGTTATATTTATAAAAATGAGATTAAAACGTCGGTACCTCTGATTTAGTGCAATAGATGAAACGAAAAACAACGTAAAGAGGGTAAAATTGGTTGTTTTTATTCCATTTTTTTAAATTATTCCTTTCAAATGCAAAAGTGTATTTTGGTTCGGGTTAAAATAAGAAAGTAAGAGATGTTTTATATTTTACAAATAAAAAAAACAGGAGATTTGTCAAGAATCCAAAAACTTTATATTATAAATAGTTTTATAAGGCATCTAAGGATATGTTTGATGTTGGAGATATGAAAATATTAAGCAAGGTGTCAAATTAGTTTAATAAAATATACAAAGTGCAAGCCACGTTCCTATTTACTATTTTATCATTAAATTTTTAGAGCATCCTCCTACAATGGAGAGATTTTACTCTATTTCATATATACCTTTTTTTAATAAAAGTAAAGTACATATAAGCAATAAAAATGATTATTTACAAATCACAATTTTTGTACTTTACTCATTAATATGTTTTAGAATATTGTAGTTAATCAACTGAATTAATCATAACAATAATCATGATGTGTCTACTTGACTCAGATACTTTGTTAACTTCCACATATTACGTAAACTTAACAAAAAGATTATTTACAACTTCGCATCCCATGTTATTCAACTTGCCAATTTGGATATAGTTTAATAAAAAAAAAATTGTGTTTAAAAAAAACAAGGTTAATTGTCGAAAATAACCGTTAAAAGGGTTATTTGCGCTTAACCACCATTTATATGCTTAATTTTTTAGGATCACCAGTTTAATGCATTCCGTTAGCAGATTAAAGCTCTCTTCCAGATATATTAATTTTAGGGCAATTTTGGTAACTAGACCTTTTTCAAAAACTACAGTAATAACTAGACTTTTTAATGTTTTAATTAAGTAAATATACCCCAACCTTTTGTATTTATTTTCAAACTCTACACACTCTATTCTCAAGGGGTACATTTACTAAACATAAAACTGGAAAAAGCCTAATATATCAAATTGTTTCTTAATTTTATCGTCATGAGCCTCACTTTTGATTATTTTATTATTGTTCTCAGTATACCAACACGGTTCGTTAAATTAACTAGTTGCGTAAACCAAACCGGATGTTTGTTTTAAATGAACCCCAACCAACCTTTTCTTCTACCTTCAATTGAGAAGCAATTGAGCATTATTAGCGAAGCTGCAAAATGCATGAACAAAGCAAAATCACAACATCCAAATGGGTTCACAACAAGAAATGAGATTGAAAAATAGAACATCCAAATGGTCAGTTAGAACAATAAAAACACAACATCCAAATCCATAATTATAAGAGCTCTTATATGTATATGTTTGAGCTCTTATAATTATGGATTTTTGGAAGATTCAACAAAATCACGTTTGTAGGTTAATAAGTTAGGGTTTGTTAAATATACTTTTTTTAATAAAAAAAAAAAGAAAAAATTTAACAATTTATAATGGTGGTACTTTTCTCACTATTTTGTTTAAAAGTAGTATAAAATATAAATTATTTTCTCAAAAAATTTGACTAAATGAATGTAATTATGGTGACATAGCGGAATATTATTTATAGTTATAATTAGGGTATTTAGTATTTTATAAGTTGAACACTTTGAATAAATAAAATATAAAACTTTGGTTGTTTATATTTATATTTTTTGTACGTTACCATTTTTAATATATATTATTTTTAATATTTTAACGATATGTGAATACAATGTATCTACTAGTGTATTACCCGCACTTTGTGCGGGTTCAGTTTTAATAGATATAAGATACTTAGAAATTTATATGTATATTTTTGTAAAAAAAAAATCGAAAAAATGAAATTATAATCAATATTATGATTTTTAATTATCTTTTAAATATTTATCTCTTCTAATTAATTATATTTTTAAATTAATTTGTTAAGATATGCTTGTTGGTAAAAAAATTCGTAAAAGTTTAAAAACTATTTTTATAAAACTATTTATTTAAATATTTTTTTAAAAATTTAGAAATTAATTTTAAATTTATACTCACATTTAGAAATCACTTTTTAAAATAATTTTTTAGGTTTCGAGAAACTTGGCGTTGACACGTAACAATAGAGACTTCTGCTTTAATAGATTTAAGATTATTAATAACTTATTAGCAAATAATTTAATTTTTATAATTAAAATATAATGAACGTGTATAAGTATTTAAGATTTCAAAAATAAACGCAAATATCTTTATAATTTTTGTTTAATAAGAAATATACAATCGTAATTAACATGGAATATTTGAGGATTCTTATGAATCATCTTATACTGTACGTTCCCAAACTTGCACACATGTTTGAAACAAAAATTGCCCACTTTCTTTTTCGGACGTGCAAAGCAGTTGCAAAAGTGAATTAATTATTTATTTTATAAATAATTAAACTTTTGTTTATATTTTCTAAAAAATGTTATATAGTATTTTCCTTCGTCGGAGACCGAAGATGTATCAAACGGGTCAATAGGTCGCCCTCGGGTCACCATATTCGGGTTAGAATTGGGTCGGGTAAAAAAATCCGTCTTGGTTTTTAAGCGATTGTTTCAGGTCGGTTAGGTAGCAGTTGCTTGGGTTCAACCGGATTATCAGATAACCTCGGTTTGAATCGACTAAACGCCATTAAAAAAATAAACAAGCAAGCAACTAAATTGGTAAACTGATGAGTCCAAATCATACGTCTTTTGAGTCATCATATGCATGCATTTTCATACCCCATTTGGTTTGATTTATGTTCTTATAGAGCTTAAGTGATTCTTATTGCATTGTGTGGTGTCTAGTTTGGTTTATTTCGTATTTCAAGTGTTCGATGCCAAAAATGGGCCAGAACGATGAAAGAAGGTCAGAGTATGAGTTTCCATCTACCTTGAGTTCAAGCATATCATAGAAGACATTTATATTTGACTAAGGATCGATGTTTTTGAGGTATATTTATGTTGAAGAAAGAAGAAGTGATGAACCATGTGAAGAGCATTGATGTTGGATGCTAGTTTATGACAATCTCTTAGAGATTCCCTATTTCGACCACATTCCCTTTGGATTCGGACAATCGTGTCAACTGGAAAGTTGTAGATATTCGAAAGAGCTTCAATAGTAGTACTCATGGATCTCGTGGTTTCAAACAAAGCAACGGGAAAACCAGTTTTACTGAAATATTGACAAAACCGTCAAACGGGATGAGGCATCATGCCAGACGGCTTGTCATGCCGTCTCTATGTCGTCTCAGGCCGTATCAAATCCGTTTGAAATTCCAATGAGCTACGATTTTTGCTAATTTTATTCCTTGACGGGATGCCAAACGGATTGTCAAGTTGTCTCATCGTCATTGTTTCTCCGAAATCATATCTTATCTTTGGTATACAGACTGAGCTTCTTATGTCCGCCCTAGCATTAATCTAAACATTATAAATGGACCTTTCTAGTTCAGATTTGAAGGGTGTCGGATCCCACCTTAGGGTGGATGAGTTTCTAAAGTTTCAAGTTTCTAAGTCCGCGTTGCGGCACATTAGAGTTACATTTCTCTTTCCTTTGCTTTGTAAAAACTTTTCAAATTTAGTATTTATGAATGACTATTCTTTTATTATGTCTGGCTGTTTCCTCCCGATTTAAGGATTGTATGATCCTTGTAATGGTTTGATTAATTATTACATATATGTTTGTGAATTGAGATTGTGATATTGCTTCTTTTCAAAGTACTTTGTTTTCACCTTTTATGTACCTTTGAAAGCGTTTATAAATAGTTTAGATAAAATAATCGAAGAACCAAAAGCAAAGGTTTTTTTATGAGGTTTATTGAAAAGAATTTGGTTTTGAGAGTAGCAATCTATCATTGCCTTGATGATTTCTAACTATCGTAATAACTTCCGGTCTTTGAACCTTTTCTAACTAATGAGCCAAAAAGTTACATAGTAACAACTTCCATTCCAAAAAGTTGCTTAGTAACTTACATTCCTAAAATTTAGGTAGTAACTAAAGTTTAAATGTCATTTAGGCTCATTAATGTCGAAATTTCATCTTTCATTCCAAATTTGTGCTGTAATATAAAATCTTGTGTCTCTCGCATTCCTCTAGGGAAATCATCTTGGCCTTCTGTCGCCTCGCCTTCTTCTTCCTCAATCGGTTCTTCATTCCCTTCATCTAATGGGCCCTCCTCGAGAAAATCATCCTTACCTTTGTGCTTTAGTATGTAGTTGTGAAGGATGAAACATGCAATAATTATTTTGACTTGTGTAGAAATTTTCTATCTTGGCATGTCCTTTAAGATCCTTCACCCACCCTTGCAAACCCCGAACCCTCTCTCAATTATGTTATGGGTCGAGGAATAAATGTAACTAGAACCCTCTTTTGTGTTTCTCATGAGTAGTGTACGTAGTTTGAAATTAAACTTGGTGGTACTTGACCTTTGAGTATGGAAACAAATATCCCTACTTGTCTGGATATCCCTTGTCAACTAGATAATACCAACCTACATTTATAAATTATAACAGAAAACAAAGCAAATTAAGAGAGACCAAAACTTATCAATTGAATGAAATTATCAAACTATACTTATATATACCCAATGGTGGATGAGGAAATTTGTGAGCAAGTGTGATTAGAGCATGATTAAGCACCCTTGCGTCATGTGCACTCCCTTTCCAACTTGCCGACACGAACGTGAAATGTATATCAAAGTCACAAACATCCATGACATTGAAGGACTCCCCCCCTCCCCTAGCTCCCAACGACCTTTGTATTGTAATTGATCCTCAAATGGGATTGATGAATTGATGTGAGCCCCATCAATACAACCAATTGCACCCTGCTAGAAGAATATAGATAATGAAAAATATGATGTGGTTGGAGCTAAGTTACTTATATCACATACACTTAGTAAGATACAAAGTACCTTGAAGTGCTTGTATCTTGTATCGTCTAATATTTTTTGAGGAATGAATCAAAATTGTGGGTCACAAGGTCGAAGCATATCTGCAACAAATCCTTTGAAATTTTGTGAACGACCAGTGATAGCCTCCAAGACCTCATGCATAACCCGATTAATTGTTTTACCGGATCTTTAAAACCTTTCGCAAGTTGCACGGTTTGTGGCACCGGAGACCAAAATGTATAAGAAGATCCCTACCTTCTCAAGCACCGACATATTCACGGATGATTTCAATCCGTGCTTCTCTTACAAAACATCACATAATCGTAATGCAACATGTTTTTCTAAGAGAAGAGCTTTTTTGCACCGCACTACCGAAGGAGAAGTCATTATTTGTTGCATCCACTTGACGTCCGCTAGTTCAGAATTGTAACATGGCACTTTGTATATGTGCTTGTAGTAGTACGTAGGCAAGAAGATCTCATTGTCTCGTAACCACAGCTGCAACAACATTAGATACCTTTGTCGCTTACTAAGTCTTTGACGTGCCATTTGTAAGCTGGAAGAAAATGTACAATATTCCCGTCAATATAAATAAAATAAATTATAAAAGCATATACCTAACATAAATTCTAATCTACATTATAATATTTTGTAAGTCTATTTTGTAGAAACTACTTGCAGCGGAAAATGAATATCATCTCACATACAACAAACATTTGTTTGCAACTTAGTATGATACATAAACTGAATATCAAGAATACAACAAAGAAAAATATGTCACTTGGAATAAAATAAAGAACAATTGTAGATGTGTAAAAATATAAAGCTTGGAATAAATAAAGTCAAGACATGAATAATAAGTAGATAGCTAAATAAACCATAAATATGTTCACTACAAAAGTCAAAATAATACTACATTACTAGCAAATGGATAAACAAATGGTAACAACCTATTGAACAAAAACTACAATAGGTACAAGGTGATAATATATTTTGGGTTGAATAAATATGTCTAAGGTTGTCTATTGAACAAAAATTACAACAAGGTACAAGCTGATATTTTCAAGGCTGATAAGTTTTGGAGGAAAATATAAGTGTTTTTAAGAACTAGATAATATAACACTTTTGTTTCTCAACTCAATTTTAGAACTTGTCGAATCATCAATTTAACCATGAGAACCTTGTTGAATCACAAGGTATAGTCATGAAAGCATTCATCATTTTTTTTTCATTAACTGATCAGCAGCAAAAAACCAAAGTTTTTCACCCTCTAGAAGAAAGTCTTCCTTAACCAAAACTTCTATTACTTCCATTCCGTCATCCAATGTAAATAACTTCTTCGTCGGGTAGCGGTTTGAAGAAGCAACACATCCTTATAATAAGGTTAGCATCCTCTCGCTAGTTTGCCCTATAATGGCAAGCCCTTCGTTTTACAGGAGAGAACTAACAAAAGGCTTCTTCTTACGCTTATGTGCACTCGGGAGGGATTGAGTATTGCCTTTAGTCACCTTTGATTTTGGAGGTCTCACAACAATTGAAGAGTCTCCTTGTGTTTGGGGTCATCTTTTGGTACACTTCATGAAAAATATCGTTATCGTGACCATCAAGATTGAGGGGGTGTGATCAGGAAACCTCCCCTCGTCTTCATATTTGAATTTATCATATGTTCATCATCCTTGACAAGTTGCATGATATCATCTTGGCCGTCAGACTATTTCACATCCATACCAGCAGCCACACAATACTTTCTCGTGGCAACAATGTTTGTGAATATTTGATCCCATATGTCACGGATCTCATGAGGTATTCCTTTGTTACGGAACGTCTTCTACTTTTGAGATTTTCCTGCAAATAAAAACACAAAGCTCACCTTAACTTAATACCATAATCTTGACTTTTTACTAACTTAAAAATCAAAACACAAGTCTCACCTTAATTTTCTTTTCCCACCAAGAGTCATCGGAAAGAATCTGACCAATTTTGTCATCGGATCCTAGGCATGTCTCACAAAGCCTCAAGTCGGACCCAAGTACACCAAGTAGTCTTCATATGCCCAAATATATTTTTCACACATAGCCATTCACACGGCTTTCCGGTCTATTCATGTAGTTGTTCAACAATTTCTGGCCAAGAAAATGGTTGGTCGAAACCATGATTTTTTTTATAATCGCAACATATGGTGACGAACTTCATTGTTGTGCTAGAGCGTCTTACATAGTATTTTTCTTTTGACTAATTGTTGGATACTTTAGGTGCCATCTAAATTATAGGCAATTGTTTAAATTATTGAAAACATAAACACATCTCGAGAGATTTCTAATAGTTTAACTAGGCAAATACAAATGTAACAAACACCTATTTTACAATTTATCAACATTTTGAATTGATTTTGAAACCTAATAACTATTTGGTGTTAATCATGATAAAATAATTTGCTCAAAACAGTCAAAAAAAAAAGAGGGTTTCTATTACTAACAAAGCAACAACAAAACTTATAAGCAACCCTCTCTCAAGCGAACTCATTTGGGTTAAATCACTACAAACCGAACTATAAAATATTAGAAGCTAAAACTTGAACCAACACAAAGTAGGAGAAGAGACAAACATGGAGGGACGAAAATGTTGCTTCAGGAGACGACACTAGTTGTTGAGTTCTTTGGAGACAGACACCAAAACCCTAAATACAAAACACAACGGAATAAAACATGAAATTGGGGATTAGAAACTCAACCAACATGAGTGACGAGAAGTGAGGAGGAGAAAAACCCGGTTCCGACAAGAATAGACGAGGAGATAGCCACCGGATCCCCTCCCTTGAAGAGCTTGAGAGACACGATAAGAGTTGTGGGTTACATGTCTTACGAGGAGGGTATTTTGTTGTAAGCAATTGGTAACGTGTGTAAGTCACGTGAGAGATGAAACAATTACGGATCATCTAAAAAATTTAACGCATATCTTTTTCGTAATTTTACCACAATCATTGTTATTTTACCAAACACTCATTTCATTTATTTTCTTATTTCATCCTCTTAAACAGTTTTATCTTCTTCATCTAAATAATTTCATTCATCTAAAGTTTTATATAAAGGGGCTAAAATAAGATTGAAGGATAGAAATGAAACATACCCATAAAACGAGGTGAATCACGTTAAAGGGAATGACGTTGAACCAGTAAAACTCATTAGCTGCCTAGCTAGTGATTGCTTTAAAATCCTCTCCCTTGTGTACATTTATGATGAATAAAATGAGATAAAATAGTACAATACGATAGGTTTGGTGCATCCAACGTAGCCTATAGTGATGAAACATAAGCAAATTTGACAATCATTTTAAGACCATATATTCCATAGTTAATTGAGTTAGCAATTAATAAAGAAAAAGATGAAAGCGACAATTGAAAGGAAAAGATCGAAATGGGATAGTTACAAGACAAACACACATTCCATTATTCGTTTGGGCATTTCTCTCTTCCTAAGAGGGAGGATATGATTGTATGAATACGGTAGCTATAGCTACTTGACGACGAATTGAAGATGACGACGATGGCAACGACAAATCAATGGAAACAAATTCCCTTATTATTGGTCTGGGTCCACAAAATCAGTCATTGATAAGTAGTAATCTTGAGGGTTATGTTTCTCTTTCATATATATATATATATAATGCAAAATGAGAACAAATTGTATTCGTTATATCGTTAAATAGATGGCTGATATTAGACGATGTTAAAGGAAAAAAAAATTGTGTGATTAGTGAAAGAAATATTCGGCGGTATAGTCAAATATATTCGGCGGTATATATCTGACTCATATAGTATATATTCGGAAGTATAGTTACACATATTCGGCGGTATATATCTGACTCATATAGTATATAGTTACATATATTCGGCGGTATATTGACATATATTCGGCGCATAGTATATATTCTGTAATTTGTTCTCATGTTCACATGGTAAGAGTTGTTTACATATGAGTCAGGATCTATATATATATATATATATATATATATATATATATATATATATATATATATATATATATATATATATATATATATAGGTAAATGTTCAAGTACGGTCCATATATTGCGGTACGGTCGTACGGCCGACCGTACGGGCAACACGTGTCCCGAATTTTTTTTTTTTTTTTCTTTCTTTTCTGAAACGATTTTTTTTTTTTTTTCGGAAACGAATGAAAATTTGTTTGAACTACCATGTTATAATTTATGCACTATTCTCCTATAAACTTTGAACTATTCCCATATAATTCATGAACTATTACTTTTTAATATAATCCATGAACTATTCTATTATAACTCATGAACTATCCCATAATAAGTTTTTGCACTATGAACTATTCTATTATAATTCATGAACTATCCTTTTAAAAGTTATGAACTATTCCTTAATAAGTTTTGAACTATTACTTTCATTCCTTTATAAATTTTGCACTATGAACTATCCTATTATAGTTCATGAACTATCCTTTTATAAGTTATGAACTATTCCATAATAAATTTTGAAATATTACTTTTACTCGTTCTTTAAAAAAAAAAAAAAAAATTTCCGGGACCGTGTCGGCCGTACCGGAATAATGGGCCTTACTTGAACACTTCCCTATATATATATATATATGGAGTATAGATCATATGAGAACAACCTTATCGTGTAATCATGAGAACAAGTCTTATTGTTTAATATATTAGATGTTGTTATTATTAGTTTTGTTACGAAGGTGTCATATCGTTTAATGTATTATTCGTAGTTATTGTTGGTTGATGAATTATTCGTAGTTATTGTTGGTTGAATGGATTATTCGTAATTATTATTATTCGTAGTTATTATTAATTATGACATCTACTCTAAATCTCGACCCTTAATATTAATTATGACATCTAAGAAGCTAGTTCTCATGACTGCATTTAAGATAATATATATATATATATATATATATATATATACTTGATTACCCTAATTTTGTTTTGGATCGTAAACTCGGATTCAAAATCAAAAATTGAAACTCAAACTAGCTTCTTAGCTGCATAGGTTAGGGTTTGTATGGTGCAGCTTCATCTTGCACACATTGGTACGTCAAAAAGGATGTCCATAAGTGGTCATCGTTTTCAAAGCATTCAATTCAAAAGAGAGTTGATGGATGAAGAGATTTGTGCATGGTTTCAACATATACATATAAATGTCTACTGCTAGCTAAGCCCTAGGTGACTGATACGTGACAATGACTACATTTAAGATAATGTATATATGAGGAATATCACTCCTTTTCCAAGGCTGCAATTGATAGGTAGGTAAAGCTAATTCTCACAATAGTCAACATATTGGTCAAACAATGGAGTTGATGATACCATGTTTATCCATGAAAATGCAATTCATTTTTTTCTAGAGAAGATGGGGTGAAGCAATTTGGGCCGAGAGTTGGTGATTATGGGCCATACATGTGGGCTAAATGAGAGCGGCCCATTTTCAGTTTCAGGCTATTATAGGTCCTTAATAAGTTGGGTTACTGGACCTTATTGTGGCCCATATATATTGTAACCGCTGCGATTACTTGGCAGTAGTGGGCACCATTTTAGTATACCTTATTGAGGTTCCATGTCTTGAGCATAGTCTTGCCATCATGAAGAGGGTCCTCAAACAAACAATCCCGTGAGGGGAGGGCCGCATAATGTTGGCGCCGCCCAGAGTAGCTGCGTAAGTAGCTCAAACTCATGCTCACCGACACACAATTACTTACATAGCCGTGACATTCAGCACAAGGTGAGTTGACTGGAACATGTATGAAATTGCCCATTCATAAGCTATTGTAAAGCACACGGAATGAGGCAAACCGGGCCTACATGGCCGTGACATTCAGTACACTTGCTTTACCCACTCAAACTCCTCTTTCAAATCCCTAACAAACGCCCCCAAACCATTTCAACATTCATCGCTCTTTTTTATGCCTCCGTACTCTCTAAACTTGCAATTCTTTTCAAATTTGATCAGCCTACATGGCATCTGTTCCCCTGCCTCCGTTTATCCGTTCCCTCCATGCAATCTTTGGATCATCGTAGTGGCAGATCGATTGCCAACCTTCATCAATTATATAATCAAATGTGTGATTTAGATCAGATTTATGCACTGATTTCAAAAACAAACAAGTACGGTTCCAAAACAAACGAACACGTTACTGGCCTCAAGAGGGTTCCGGTGTACACCGATTATATAAATCCAAGAAAACAAACAAGATTTACACAATATCACAAAGTAAATAAAGTTGTCTGATATTCCGGGGAAAATGTCTTCACTGCCGAACTCAAAATCCTCGCGACTCCCTTCACCCTTTCTCGACTTGTGTTGTTGATCTCGTTTTCTCTTTCGATCATTCTCTTCTTCTCTCGTTCGCATTTCTCTCAAGTCATCGCTCTCTTTTTTTCTCTTGTGTGTATCAAGTTCTTATTGTTCTGTAGTGTTTTTCTAATTGTGCCACTTCTTTCTTTTGTTAACCTTTTGTTGTAGGGTTTGTTGCAATCGAAGAAAGCAAAATTGACATGTCCTCTAGCTTTTACCTTCGGCGTGCTTTTGGCTCACTTTTTGGATTGCGAAGAATGCTCATTAACTCCTTTGATTAACCTGTTTTTGTCTAGAGTGATGTTATTCACAACGACAAAAAAAATCTTAGGGCGACGGTAGATGCGACCTGTGCACATGCGTTCAGATGGGGCGCATGGGCAGCCCCACCTGCGCGCAACCCTAAATAAGGTTGCACACAGGTTGTGTGCATCTCTTTACCGTGAAACAACTCTTGGCTCCCCTGGGATGCATGCGGAGTGTGCATGTGCCCCAACTGTGTGCCTCAAGAAGCGCACAGGGGAAGTCTGACGCGCATGCAAAGTTTGGATTTGTGGCGTACTTGTCCGCACAAATATTAAGCCTATTCTTATCCAACTCTTCAATAAAAAAACGTACACTTCTGGCCAAAATAATACAAATACCCTACTAATTCCGATCAAAAAACAAATGGCATGCTAATTACATACGAAACCTAACTTTTACAAAAAGAGTCCAAAATTTACAAAACGACACACAACCTTAGAATTATAGGATCTCAACAATTACCCTCTTAGTTCTAGTTTGTAAACCGACACAAAACACAAATAAAAGACCACCTAAATGCACACGGGCAATCCATCATCGACCCCCAAAGCACCCTTCTAGTGATTCGGAAGACCATCCACAATGCCACATCGGAAAGTATACCCTTCTAGTTCTTGTAATTCACATAAGTGGTTGTTATTTGATTCATTATAGTGACGATACTTATTTCTTTAAATCACTCACTCCCTTATATCATCCCACATTTTGTTACCATATATTAGAATGCTCGTTAATTGATCCCTACAACTTGTTTTCCTCTATTTCCTTTCCCTTTATCTTAGTATATCTGTTTATTTGTTCCAACCAATACAAATGTGGCCCTTGAGATTCGATACCCAAATATACTACATTTGATCTCGTTATGCTTGCGGGTGATTGTTACCATTCGGTAAAACTTCCACGATCATTTCTGAGACTGCATTGTTGCTCATCTCGCCTTGAAGCTGGTACTTGGTGTCGCAAGTAAGTCGAACAACAACTACATAAATCTCAGTCCAAGCAAGAGAAGATGAAGCCAAAAAGAATGCGCTATCGTGAAATTTTCCCTCTTTCTTCAATCGTTTGACAAGTAAGTGAAGCCTTAATTTCCATTTTATTGCTTCCCCTGTGATCAGTTTCGCTACAACACCCATTAAGCTTCTCGGCTTGAGGGATTAATTGATTGGCTATCTAGTTGTTCGAGTATATACAGAGCCTAAATTATCAGCGGGCTCCCCCAAGTACATTAAAATGCGGCCGAGAGTTGCTCCGCCCACCAGAACACTTAAATGAGCCCTCATAGATATCGGAAAAAATGTTTGAAATAAATTGCGTCCAATAGGATTTGAACTTATACCAAAGGTTTAGAAGACCTATGTCCTATCCGCTCGAGTTTTAGTAAAAGCATATCTCCGAAATTATATCAAATGTTGCAAGGCCTAAAAGAAAACGTGGTTCTAGGAAGAATGATATCCGTAGGTACTGGAATCAAAGGTTACTTCATCTTTTAAGCCAACATAAGAGCATTCATGCTTGTGGTTTTTAACCGCAGACATCTTGCCAGGAAGGTGGTGGGCATGGGCTCATCATGAATTAGGTCGGGGTGACTAGTGGTTTCAAGATCCCGTAGAAAATTTCTATTAAAAAATAAACTAATAAATTTAATTTAATAAAACCAACTCATAACTGTAAATAGCAATTTCATATTTTAATTAGACATGTTACAATTTATTATAATAATATATCAACACTATCTAGTTGTTATTACCTAATTATCATGCTTAACTGCAATTTCACTTTAATAATCTATACAAAAAATAAAATTAGAATATATTAGTTTCAATAAACTCATAGTTCTTAACAAACTTATAAAAAATTAGCTAGTCAACTACTTATTTCAATTATTAAATCCATCTTCAACTAATACAATGAACTCGTGAATCGGCCGAGACGATTATTTTCGAAATCAGTTCCCCAAGGCCCATATGCAGTGCAAACGTTAATTTTTATTGGGCTAATGTTCATCCAAGGTTGTATTCTTGTATATAATTTACTGGGCCGACCATGTAATGAGTATCAATTATGATCTTAGTACAAGCAAGGAAACTACGAATAATGTATGAGAAAGCAATATGGAGGCGGATGGCCGTACAACAATGGAACTTTCTTCTTATGGGTCTACTCCTCTTTCTCAAGACGAATCATTCGTATGGGACGATAACTCTCGCCTTTACTACCATGCCAGGTTTTCTCATTTTCTTTATCGCTATCAATTTTGATATTTGGGATTGCACAATTTGATTTTTAAACACTTGGCTTAATCGATTTTGCATTTGTTCTCGCTCCATTTGCTATGTGGTTTATTTGAAGGAGAATTGATGAAATATGTATTATAATTCAAGTGTTTTCGATGTCAATTTGAATCTTTCTGCTGTAGAAGTGGATTCTACCATGATCCAAGTGCTGGCTGGTATTACAGTAGTATAGATGGACGCTATTATAAATACGAAGATGGAAATTATGTGCTCTTGGATACCAGTAAGGTGTCATTCTCACCTTATCCTGCAATTTTCTCATCTAATGGCCTATGAAATTTGACACATTTCAAATTTGCAATTCACGTGGCTAACGAATTTGTACGTCATCTTTCATAACTATCACAACATTAGGGTTTTGGGGACAATGAGGAAACTCAAGGGGAACATGTTGAAATGGACTATAGTCATGATGCTCAACATCACTCTTCAGTAATAGAGGAAGAAAGTAAGCGTGATCTTATAGGTAATAATATCATTAGATGAATTCTTTGTGCTTAAGAATGCGGTGAAAGATATTAAGACCCTTGAGATGATTTCCTGATTCGGAATATTGCATGTTGAAGATTCCGCGAGTGATGGGCAGTCAAGTGAGATACCAGCTCCAACATCAGACTGGTACATGTCTGGATTAATTTATGCCCTCTTGGCAAGATTCGTAGTCTCAAATTCTTATTATCATTCTTTTCTGTTAATAGGTTGGAGGAGACACTGATTGATATGTACCTGTCAGGTTATAAAAATTTAGAACCTATTGCTGAGGAGATGAAATTTGAAAGAGATGAAATTGGTAACTTTTTATTGGCTGAGAGCATGTAAATTTTATTTTCATGCTGTAAAAGAAATATCTATTGCGGGAGACTACTGATATGGCAGCCTGTATGCGTGGTTGTAGGAAATGTCGATGATCACGGACAAGAAGATGAAGAAGGTAAAGCAGTTTATCTCTGGTTCCTTCATGAGTTATTCTTGTAGAAATGGATATGTGAAGTTTGGTGGTCTATGTAAATAGTTCACAAGTATTCCTTTCCACCAAAATTTTGGTGAGTATGATGTAGGTTAATTTCGAATGTTATGAAAAATCTTTATTGCAGGGGTCTCATGGGAAGAAGAGAACTGGCGAGCTCAGTATGGTCAAGTTGTACATACTGAGGAAGAAGCCACGCCAGAGTTTTCTGTTGTTGATATTTGGGATTGGGGAATAGTCAGAGAGCCTGAAAAGGAAGGGGATATTCCAGTTATGAGGCTAGTTGGGAGACTGGTGAAGCCATCCACTAAACTTCATCCTTCAATGACAGGAGGCGGACGGTTAAGAACTGGTCCAATTTGTGAAGCTCGTCTAGATCTGGTACGGGTGAAATCAGGTTTGCTATTTGGTCTATGTCTCACCTATTGCTTGTTTTTATTTTTTGATTTGGTTCCTGTTTAATGCCAATATTTTATTAATCTATACTGTTGAGATGTAGGGAAAAGTATCCCAAGTCGACAATACTATATTGTTTGAACCTAACATATAAGTCTCCAGGCTATTGGTTTTAGGATGAAACCCGTGTGCTTGTATGAGTGGTTCAATGGACGTGTGCCCCCCACGTCATATGATCCTGTGACGGATATAAGAAAAAGTTAACATATATTAACAAGTATGCTTGCATTTTCATGTCGCCCCCAATTTATTTCATATGTTTCTGCATATTTGTGTTTCTTCTAGTAAATCTTGCCGTATTATGTCTGAGCTGACCTAGATTAAGTTCATGTGCTGCAGATCTTTGCAGTATTTCTGCACAGTTTTGGAGAAAGACAAGGCTTCAAATAATGCCAATATTTCCATCAATTGATGCAAAGTGAATTCATGTGTCACGTTACTAATATGTGAGCGTTTTTTCACAGGGCAAGTTTACAGGTTACGGAGTCCTAGTGCAGGCTATTTAACGACCCTTTCATGGTACGATTCTTCCAATCCGACGAAAGATTGGGGATTCCCTGAGATATCAGTTGAAAAGAAGAGTACCCCATCTCAAAGCAACATTAATTGTGTGGGAGCCCTCCGTCTCACACAAACTGACAAGGTATGTCCTGACCATTGTACTAAAACTCAAGGTCTTTACAATAAACCAAGTCATGGGTTCCTCTGACTACGACGGCTCACATATTTTTATTCCCTCGACTGGTTCTAGCAGAAAAGCCATGAATATCGTGACAGGGCTGCAGAGAGAAGAGCACTGCATGGCGGGTTTGGCATTGGTCCTGGTCAAAAGAAGACAAGCGGCAAAGGAAGTCCGACATCTTCACCTCCATCCACTTCCGAGGATGCTGCAGCTGAAGCTTTGGAGATGTCACTTGGAGCTGGTAGCTATGCCCAGAAAATTTTGAAGAACATGGGGTGGAAAGAGGTACTATGCTCCTAAATTTCTGCCAATGCCATTGATATTAGGTCGGACAAGCAGTAGAAGGAAAGAGTATGTATATCATTGTATCCTGATCTCCAGTTATGGTAAAATCCGTTTGCTTGCAGGGAGAAGCTCTTGGAAGAACCAAACAGGGCTTAAAGGAGCCATTGGCTGCTGTGGGGAATAAAGGCAACGCCGGACTAGGGTGGCCTCATGGTCATCTTAAGCACCCATGACCGTAAAAGCTCGAAACATTTTATTTTATTTTTTTTAAAAACGGAAAGCGGTTAGGTTGTTAAACTACAAAGATTGCAATTTTGCCTGCAGTGAGAGTGATGCATGGCGAGGAGTTTGTACCATTTTATGTATATTGACATTCTCAATTCCGAAGTTGCAACCATTGTGGACGTGGATGTGTTTTATACCAAGGCCATTAGGATCGGATCACCCCTAAAATCTGATCGTAAAACCGGAAGAACCCATCAAACTAATAAAATTAGATAAAATAATACAATTTATTTCATATCTTAGTAGTTAAAAAAAGCCACAGTTTTCCCTGAATAGTGAGCAATTAGGTCAACTTTTTAATTTATAATTATACCCTAAATAACTAAATTTCTATGAAATTTCAAATATATGCCACTACTTAATGAAATTGTAGTTCTAAGGCTGTATTGCCATACAACTACAGAAGTATATCACAACTTATATTTTTAATTATTTATAATTTGACCCTAACTTCCAACAAAAGTACAAATACACCCCATTCATATTTATCCAACTCTCGTTTATATAAAAAACGGGCACTTTTTGTAGATAAATTAGACCCCTCTTATGTATTAATAAAGATTAATTAAAGTTCAAGTCCAATCAATTTAATAAAGTTAAAGTTCAGGCAGTTAGTGAGTTTTGAACTCTGCAATATAGGACATCCCTCCCACCCTTAATACCAGCTGGACTAATTGAACTTCATGTATTTTCTTGTAGATACGCAATATTAATACACAATTTCTATTACATAAATTCAATTACACAAGTCCGTCATTTTTCAATTACACAGGTCCGTCATTTCTCAATTACATAAGTCCGTCATTTACACAAAGTCCGTCCGTCATTTACAAAGTCCGTCATTTACACAAAGTCCGTCATTTCTCAATTACACAAGTCCGTCATTTACACAAAGTCCGTCCGTCATTTACAAAGTCTGTCATTTACACAAAGTTTGTCCGTCATTTACACAAAGTCCGTCATTTCTCAATTACACAAGTCCGTCATGTACACAAAGTCCGTCCGTCATTTACAAAGTCCGTCATTTACAGAAAGTTAGTCCGTCATTTACACAAAGTCCGTCATTTACACAAAGTCCGTCATTTACATAGTCCGTCTTGTAGATACACAATATTAATACACAAGGTTGAGTTACACAAGGTCGAGTCACACAAGGTCGAGTCACACAAGGTCGAGTTACACAAGTTCGAGCCCATCGAGTTATATAAGTCCAAGCCCATCGAGTTACACAAGCCCATTTTTAATTATAAAAAAGACTATTCCATATTTATAAGTTGGTTCTAATCATATACAATTAATCAAATTGGAGCAATTTGTGAACTTTAAAAATACTGGACCTTTCCTGAAATTATATAATTTGGCCTAAATCTATAATTAGCTTTGCAGGGGCATATTTATAGATTTTCTTGATCATAAACGTAATTATAAAATATAGATAATTATTTGTAACTTATACTAATTTCAATTCACCTTCCTCGAGCAGAGATGCGCATAAGTGCAGCAGCGGATTCTCGAACCAAAATCAACAAAGCAAATCCACCTTCACAAATCTCACTTAAATGCAGCATAAGCGCAAGAAAAGCCTCAATTTATGTTTACTCGTATCCCCTCCATAATCAACTTAGCAATTTAGCCAATCCAGCACAAAAAATCGCACTTGACTGGAAGGTCGGTGCATGATAGCATGAATTATTGTCTATATTTTGGGACCTGTTTAGACGTTTTATCTTCAATAATCTGCATGTTTGTATGTATATTATGTGATTATATTGTCATTTTATCTACCTTTGCGGGAATCGAGGTCTACACCTAGTTTTGTTGTAATCGTAGGTAAAATGGCACGTTTTGCATCAAAAAGGAGCTATGGAGTCATTGGAGCTACATTCAGGAGCTTAAGGAATGATCCAGGAAGCACAGCCATGGATTAAAGATTCACTTTGGACAAGATTTGAGAGATTTCACATTCAGTTGTGACTCACCTCGGTTGACTACAGAGTCACCTCGACCGAGGTGATCCAGAGGAGTCGACGCGACCGAGGCGAACACCTGGGACGCGGCGAGAATATTTTATTCTTGGCTGAGATCTTTTATCTTTGGAAAGAGGATCTTATATTTTTGGGTTGGGTTCCTGGAAGGAAGAAGATAAGTTAGACCATATATTTTACCTATTTTATGGGAAGAGATCTTTCTAAGATATCTTATCTTTGGAGGATAATTTTCCTATAAAAAGGGTCGGATTTTCCACAAATCCGATCGTGCTTAGACATCCGCTATCACCCGGAACAGCTTGCTTACATCCTAATACACCACTGCAGCCATACTCCAGTTGGGAGATTTGAAGAACCTTTTTGAAGGTTGAAGGAAGAAAGTCTATAGCTTTTATAGCTTTTTGAAGGATTTTTGTAAGATCATCTTAGATTCCCTTCTTTGTTGTTTGTCTTGTTGGATTTCTATCTAAGGAACGCTTGTTGGTTTTATAATTGATTCAGTTATTGAAGTCTTTCTCTTAAGGTTTTCTTGTTCAATTATTCTCTTTCTTCCCATATATTTGATTAATACTTTCATGATGATGAGTGGCTAATCTCTTTGTGTGATTCTAGGGTGACTGGCTAAAGGTTGTAGGAAAAACAATGATAGAATAATCTTAAATCATAGTAAGACCCTAAAAGTTCGAGTCTTTACCTTAACCCTAAGCATCTCGCTCAGTCGATGAACATCTCGGCCGGGGTGGAATTTGGCTGACCGAGGTGACTTATCTGATCCGAAACTGAGAGTTAAGTGTTAGAGTTTGCCAAATCCTATTCTTATTACACCTTTCCTGGTTCAATGCAAGCCTAGGATGAGACTTACCCGGTAATTCCTTTGTTTGTTTACCTAAGATCATAAGTATAGGTAATAAAGGTTTATCCTTTATTGGGGTTTGAGTGTGCTTTCATTCCATCTTTGTGAGTTAGCCTGAGACTTACCCGGTAAAGGTTGATTCTATTCCCTTAGTTAGAGTGTTAGTTTGAGGTTATAGTTCTTTATCTTGATTCCTTGAGACTTACCCGGTAATAGGAGTTACGGTTTGGGATTAGTGAGTAGTGAGACTTACCCGGTGATCTATTCCACTTTAGAAACATCTTCCCTATACAAAAATCTCAGCTTTGTCCGCTTATCTTTAGATCTTGAGTTGGAACCACAACTAGATGCTTTAATCCCTAGAATTGCATATTTCCTTTATTGACTTTTTATCATATTTGATTGTTTTAATTGCTTTTGTGGTTAGTAATTGCTAAAGCTTACCTATTCCGACTTTGTTTCACTAAGTCCCTGTGATCGATCCTTGGAATTCCTTGCTTTTACTACGATTGACCCGTACACTGCGGGTTCGCATCCTTGTTTTAAGCTTACATCTAGGGTTATAAATTTAAAGCTTGCACACACCGTTTGGAGCGAACAAGTTTTTGGCGCCGTTGCCGGGACTTGGTCTAGACCGAGCCGGTTGCGGTACGCTTTTGGGGCACTTGCCCCGTGTCTACTAACCACTCTACTTGAGTGACTTTCGTAGGTTCTTTCTTAGGTTTATGCGAAGAACCCGCGCTGGGAAGGAAATCGTTCCTTACGATCCCGAACCAGAAAAGACATACAAACGACGCTTGAGAGAAGCGAAGATGGCCAACCAAGACAATCGCGATCTTGAGGCTGAATTGAAGGATGCGTTAGAACAGCTACGCCTCAGCAGGGAAGAACTGAGGCAGGAGAAAGAAGAAACTCGTACTAGAACTGAAGCGATCGAAGCAGATATGGCAGCCTTACGAGACCAGTATCTACTTCGACCGAGGGAAGACCCTGTTCCCGATCCTCGACCGATGCAGGATCCAGTTCCAGACCCTCGACCGAGGCAGGTCCCAGTACCTGACGCCCCGGCCGAGGTACTTCCACCTCGGATACCAGTCCGAGGCGCTCTTTTTGCAGGAATCCCGCAAACCCTAAGGCAAAGAATGGACCCCAATCAACAATTGAGGCGTCTAGGAGTTAACCTAGGAGATCCGGCGGACCATGACTACGAACTTCGACCGCAAGTTCTTTCCATGATTCGACAATGCCAGTTCGGAGGGCTAGAGAAGGAATCTCCGCATCAACATCTGCAAAACTATGAGATCTTGATGGAGACCTTGAGACCCTCAAGAATAGAAAACAACAACTACAAGCTAAGACCTTTTTACTTTTCTTTAAAAGATAGAGCTCTTACTTGGTATCAATCTCTTCCTCCAGGAAAAATCAGCACTTGGGAGGAGATGACTACGGAATTCTTGACTAAATTCTTTCCCCCCTTTAAGACCGCTGAAATGAGAGGGAAGATTAATGCATTCATTATGAAGGACAAGGAGAGCTTGTCCAAGTCATGGGAGAGGTTTAAAGACATTCTTTTGGATTGCCCACATCATGGGATTCCAAAGATAGAGTTGTTGGAGATATACTTCAAGGGACTGGACGGAAGCACCCAGTTCAACCTCCAACTACTATCCGCCGGTACCTTTATGAACATGACGATTGACGAAGCTTGGGAATTTATAGAGAAGCAAGCTTTGCATATGGAGAAATATTCCCACAAAGGAGCTGAAGGTGGAGTTAAAAGAGTTAATTTTCAAGATGCTCCGCCTAACAACAATCAACTCACGTCTTTGAAGAATGACGTGAAGCAATTGAAGGAACTCTTGGTTGCTCAAACCAAGAAGGAAGATCAAGGATCAAGGAACAACAACAATGGATACCGTAACAACAACAACGGCTCTCGGAACAACAATTACAACAACAATAGAGGATCCAATAGCAATAATTGGAGGGCGAACAACCAAAATTCGGGTAACAATCATTCTAACTCCAATTCTAATGATTCCTCTAACCCTTTCCTCTCTTCCCCTTCTTCTTCTTCCTCTACTCCATTAAAGAGCCAGGGGAAAGGATCAAGTTCGTCCCAGCTGAAAAAGAAAGACGCAGTGCTGGAGGCCATCTTGATCAAGCTTAGTGCTATGGAGACATCCATGACTTCATTTTCGAAGGCCCAAAAGGCCTTTGAACAACAGCTTGCTAGTAGGGCGAATGAAGCGCCAAGAGATCCAGGGAAGCTTCCAACAAGGACGGAAAGCAACCCTAAGGGCCAGATTATGGCCATAACAACGAGGAGTGGACTGAAGACTGCAGATCCAGCGCCTCGGTCGGTGCCAATACCGACGAAGACCACCACGGTCCAGGTGTAGTCGAAGAACACTTCGGCCGAGATGCAAACCGAGGTGGAGCCATAGAAAGCGGAGGAGAAAACTGAAGTTTATGTTCCACCTCCTACATATAAACCACCACTTCCATTCCCCCAGTCAAGGGCCAGAGCACATCTAGACAAGCACTTTGGTAAGTTCCTTGACTTGATGAATAAACTACACATTAACATTCCTTTCCTTGATGCTATTCTAGGGATGCCCGCCTATGGGAAGTTCTTGAAAGAGATCCTATCAAGGAAGAGGAAACTGGAAGACTTTGGTGAAGTAAGGATGACATCTAAATCCTCAGAGCTTATTCAAATCATGAAGGAGAAGATGCCACCTAAGTTGAGAGATCCCGGTTCATTTTGCATTCCCATTCAAGTTGGAGATGTCACTTGCGAAGCCTTATGTGATCTAGGAGCCAGTGTGAGCATTATTCCGCTGGAGCTATGTGTTAAGATCGGACTTGGAGAGCCCAAGCCGGTGAAGATTCGATTATACATGGCGGACCGCTCCATTACCCATCCCGTGGGAATCTTGGAAGACGTTCTGGTTAAGTTAGGTAACTTCTATTTACCTATAGACTTTGTTGTACTTGATATTCCCCAGATTATCCTGTTCCTATCATTCTCGGGAGGCCATTTCTAGCAACTTTGGGTTGCAACGTGGATTGTAAGAACGCCAAGTTGAAATTCAACATTGGTGGAGATGAAGTGGAGTTCGCATTACTTGCGGCCATGAAGGGAGAGCAGCTAGGAGATGATATTTTCAACATCTATGATGAAGAAGAATCAAGAGAATTGGTGAGCTCTATCCTTACTAAAGATCCACTTGAGAAAATTATTAGTTTTAGCTTAATGGAGGAAGGTATAGATGCCTCTAGTGATGCAGATATACGGAGCTTAAAGGCACTGGAAGAAGATCCAGGAGCTAAAACTGAGAAATTAATCCAGGAGACGAAGATCTCCAGTTTCGGTTCCAGCTACAGTACCTCGACCGAGGCACTTTCTGGACCAAGCGAGGCGACTGAAGAATATCTCGGTCAACGCCTCCGCGTCTCGACCGAGGTCGAAGGCGAGATGATTTCAACTGAGACTTCTGAAAGTCCAGTTTCTGGATCTACTCCACTGGAAGCAAGGATCCCCCTCAGAAAGCACCCCCAGTTGTGGAGCTTAAACAACTCCAAATCACTTGAGGTATGTCTTTCTTGGACCGGATTCTACTTATCCCGTTATTGTTAGTGCTTCCCTCTCCGAATCTGAACTATCTAAACTAATGCATGTCCTGAGAAAGCATCAAAAGGCTTTAGGTTATACAATAGATGATCTTATTGGCATTAAACCTTCTTTCTGCATGCATAGAATTCTAATGTAGGACGATCATAGGACTTCACGGGAACCTCAAAGACGGTTAAATCCGACCATGAAAGAGGTTGTGAAGAAGGAAATTCTTAAGTTGTTGGATGCAGGTATCATATATCCTATCTCGGACAGCAAATGGGTTAGCCCGGTGCATGTAGTTCCGAAGAAAGGAGGGATGACCGTTGTGACGAATAAGAACAACGAGTTAATCCCAACCAGGACCGTCATGGGCTGGAGGGTTTGCATTGATTATAGGAAGCGGAACACGGCCACTCGGAAGGACCATTTTCCACTTTCCTTCATTGATCAAATGCTCGAACGGTTGGCCCATCATTCACACTTCTGCTATTTAGACGGCTATAGTGGATTCTTCCAGATTCCTATCCATCCGGATGATCAGGAGAAGACCACTTTCACTTGTCTGTGGGGGACATTTGCTTTTAGGAGGATGCCATTTGGATTGTGCAATGCACCCGCTACCTTCCAACGATGCATGATGGCTATCTTTTCCGAGTACATTGAGGAGATCATGGAGGTATTTATGGATGATTTTTCAGTATATGGTTCCTCTTTTGATGATTGCCTATCTAACCTTTCTCTAGTGCTACAAAGATGTGAGGACACTAATCTTGTTTTGAATTGGGAGAAGTGTCATTTTATGGTTAATGAAGGCATTGTGCTAGGACACCTCGTTTCTAATCGAGGTATTGAGGTCGATCGCGCTAAGATCGAGACTATTGAGAAACTCCCTCCCCCTTGTTTTGTTAAAGGTGTGAGGAGTTTTCTCGGGCATGCAGGTTTCTACAGGAGATTCATCAAGGACTTCTCTAAGATTTCTAAACCTCTAACTAACCTCTTGAATAAAGACGTTAGTTTTGAGTTTTCGTAGGAGTGTCTTGATGCATTTTACAGGATTAAGGAAGCGTTGATCTCCGCTCCCATTATCCAACCTCCGGATTGGACCTTGCCCTTTGAGATCATGTGTGATGCTAGTGATGTAGCCGTAGGAGCGGTGCTTGGACAGAAGAAGGATGGCCGGACCACCGCCATTTACTATGCTAACAAGACGCTAGATGAAGCCCAGCGCAACTACGCTACCACCGAGAAGGAGTTTTTGGCGGTTGTATATGCTTTCGAGAATTTTCGTTCTTACTTAGTAGGGGCGAAAGTCATTGTCTACACCGACCACGCAACCATTCGTTACTTGCTTGCTAAGAAAGATGCCAAGCCACGCCTTATTCGATGGATTCTCTTACTTCAAGAGTTTGACCTAGAGATCCGCGATAAGAAGGGATCCGAAAATTCTGTTGCGGATCACCTCAGCCGGCTACCTCCATCTTCACGCGAGAAGGACAACCCACTCATAGACGATTCATTCCCCGATGAGCACTTGCACTTGTTGGAGCGTTTGATAGACTTACTTACTTCACCCCATGATGGAGGTGAAGTATGGGGTGAGGGCACCTCCCATCACGCATAGAGACGCAGTACGGTCCAACTAGCGACCTTAAACCAAGCGCTTCTTGGGAGGCAACCCAAGGTATTGCTTTCTTTTCCCTTTTTCTAGTCTAGCTTAGATAGTTTGCTTTTGCTTTGCTTTGTTTTGTTTTTGGCATCCTAGACAGATAACAGGTGACATCTAAGGAAGGAATACAAACCAGGAGCACAACTGGAAGGACAAAAGTTCGAGAATTTGAGAAGACGGAGTTTGACTGAGGCACATCTCGGTTGCTGTCAAAGCACCTCGACCGAGATGATTCTTGAGCAACCGAGGCAACTAGGGTTTCTGAAAGATCCACCTCGGTCCGTACCACCTCGGTCCAGTCGAGACCACCTCGACCGAGGTGACAGCAGTTCCAGAAAAGGGTATAAAAGGGGGTTGAGTTTCTCTCTCCTCCTTTACCTTCTCCTCGACCGCGGCAGCCACTTCGTCTCGCTTCGTCGTTCTTCGCTCGTTTTCGACGATTCTTGGTTCCAAATTGCAAAGAAAGGGTAGAGGATCCAGTTCAAGTGCTAATCTGCAAGAAAAACGAACCGAATCGACCGAATTGAGGTAAAATCAGAAAAACCCTAACCTCGCTCTTCTCTGCTGTTTTCCTTCGAATTGGGCTTTGGTTGCCCCTGCATTTGCTGAGAAACAGATTAAGTACCCCATAGGAACCAGTTGTAGTGATTTTGGGGGAAAAGAACTGGAATTTTGAGGAAATTAGTCGCGCAGTTATTTGCCTCGGTCCAGTCGGTCTGTGCCTCGGCCGAGGTGTTCTTCAGGGTTGTCAGGCCGACCGAGGTGATCTGACAAATTGTTTGAGAGATGAGTTCAGATAGACAGCTGGTCCTGAGGGACAAATCCTCCCCTTCCCCTTCATCTTCTTCTTCCTCCAGACCTATTAGACCGGTGATCCACGAGAGACACCAGGTTGACTATGACCGCATCGCAGCCCGTCCAGTGATTGCACCTCGCTTCCTGGACGTATAAGCTTTTGATTGTCTCCATGTGGATGGAGATTTGAGACGGATGATTTCGATGGTAGGGCTAGATCAGTTCACTGAGATCCGCGCACCTGCCTACTTAGAGCCTACTTTGGAGTTTGTTAGCTCCTTCACATACCTTCCCACAGAGCGTGCTGTGAAGTACCGGTTGATAAACCGGAACTTCATAGTTCCTTTAGAGTACTGGCGGGACATCTTTGGTGTCCTGGCTCCGACTGCTGTTGATTTTCCCTCCCGAGCTGTAGCTAGGGAGTTCTGGGGACATATTGCTCATGTAGTTGAGCACACAGACAGATGGCGCCCTGGAGACTCCACGGAGCTAACCTAGCTTTTAGGTTATGTTTGCTCCCGAGTGTGTGTGCAAATAAGCTTTAAATTTATAAAACTAGAATAAAAGCAAGCGAACCCGCAGTGTACGGATCGGCGTAGATTAGCAAGTATTCCGGAGTATCGAACACAGGGATTTGGGGAGAACAAATTCAATTGCAGGTTATCACGCAAATAAATGTAAGAGCTTTGCAAATTATTGGGAAAACAACAATCCTAAAGATCCAAGTATCCAGCTGTGGCTATCGATTCAAGATATACTAATGATATAAGGACAGAGTTGAGATATGCAAAGGTATGCTAATGTAAGATAATCGTACGGTGAAGTTCCAAAAACCTTATATAACTCACCTACAAGAGACTCTCTATACAGGTTGTTGAGGCTTCAATATAGAAAGGTTCTAAAGGTAAGGATTAATGTCAAATACCCAAACTTGTAATCCAAGGATCAAGACTAACTAAACCGATTATGGTTGTAACACTCACAATCGAGGTAGAGGTTGTTGAGGTTTCACTACCACCTAGAAAAGGCAAGCCTAAACTAAGTTAAAGCAAATCTTTAACTTTGGATTAAAGTAAAAGTATGTTCGTAAACTTAAGGGAAATTACGGGTAGTTCTTAAGGTTCCACGGCCGTGGACTTCAAGAACAGGCCGTAATTTAGGGTTCGTCGGCGATTCTCTCTAACTCTCAGGGTACAATCTGTTTACGATCGATCTATCATCATCTAAGCCACAACTATCAACCCTTCACCTTAGAATTGTTAAGGGTTTTTAGCCAACAATCATCATTATGATATCAAATTCAAAGATTAAAAGATTGAAAGGTGAAAACTTTCGGAAACTTCTAATAAACTTCAAATTAATCTCAATGTCACAATCAATGACGAATATCGTCAATAGATTCAGAATAGAACGAACAAACACAATCTTAGGAAAGAAGGAAGAACGGGATGTCAATCCGTCTTCTAAATCAAACCTAAACAAGAAGAGAAATCTTCTTGCGAATAACCTTCCAAATCTTCGATCTTCCGTCAATCCGGAAATCTCAATCACAATCTCCACCAAAGTGTGAGATTAGGGCAGCCCCAAGGATGAGCGCAAAAATACCTCCTTTGCAAAATCCCCAAGATCTCTAAGTCGCCGCAGCTAAGCAATGCGTAAGCGTAAGCCTAAAGCGAGGTGACGGAATCTCTCTTCGTCCGTCCTTTTATAGTGTTTGCTGAAGTAGCGGCCCGGCCCAATCTTTTAAAAGATCGTGGCTTAAAGTGTGGCGAAAAGGATCGCCAAGATCACGGTCGTGGAAGAGATTCCACGGCCGTAATTTAGAGCGTGAGAATAAATACGGTTGGAACACATGATTCCACGACCGTAGAAGCCTCTGGAATGAATCACGCTTCCTTGGCCATGGTTCCACGGCCGTGGAACTGAACGTGGAAGGTAATACGGCCGTATTTTAGAGCGTGGTTTAGGGCAAGAACGTGATTCTTCCCTAGCCTTGTGCATTCCTCAAGTTAGCTCTCTTTTGGCTCCTAAGAATGCCCTTAATCCATGGACATGTCAAGCAATTCCATCCTTGCTCGATTCCGATCGAAAATTGGCTCTCAATCACCTATAATCAACATAAAGCTTGTGTAGACATCCATATCGATAATATAGGCAAACTAGCTCACAAATGCGACAATGCTCAATCAAAGACTATCAATATGAACCAAATGCACTTAGAAAACGTGCCTAAAATATCACAATATTTCATGCTAACAAATAACCCCATACTTAACAGTTGCTTGTCCCTAAGCAAGGTCTTTCAAAAGCTTTAAAACAAGAGTTAGGATGAAATATGTGTACCTTCTCAAAGCAATACTTCTTTTGGAGGAATGTGCCTTTTAGTCAATAGATCATTCTCAAATCTTGCTTCAATCGTTTATAAGACTTTCATACACTTAATCAAAGAGTAAAAAGTAAAGAAATCTCATGAATCAATCAAACTTCCCTACAAGCATCATAACCCTTAGACATTATCAAAATCAATCATAAGAAACTTCAATTTAGATCACCAAGCCATATAACATTCTTTTGATCTTAAGGACTTTCAAAGAAAAGGTCTAGAATGTGGAAAGGGAAGGAGACTTTAAGGAATGTGGTGCATGAATGATAGCATGAATTATAGTCTATATTTTGGGGTTTGTTTGGACGTTTTATCTTTCATAATCTGCATGTTTGTATGTACATTATGTGATTTTACTACCATTTCATCTACCTTTGCGAGAATCGAGGTCTACACCTAGTTTCGTTGTAATTGCAGGTAATTTGGTACGTTTTGCATCAAAAAGGAGCAAAAGGAGTCATGAGTCATTTAGAGCTACATCCAGGGAGCATAGCCATGGATTAAAGATTTACTTTGGACCAGTTTTGAGATATTTCACATTCAGTTGTGACTCACCTCGGTTAATCAGAGGTTCACCTCGACCGAGGTGATCCAGAGAGGCCGACTCGACCGAGGCGAACACCTAGGACGCGGCGAGAATATTTTATTCTTGGCTGAGATCTTTTATCTTTGGAAGGTGATCTTATATTTTTGGGCTTGGCTCCTGGAAGGAAGAAGATCTTATATTTTACCTATTTTTATGGGAAAAGATCTTTCTAAGATATTTTATCTTTGAAGGGTTATTTTCCTATAAAAAGGGTTGGATTTCCACAAATCCAAAAACCCCCGCTTACACCGAAAGATCCGCTATCAGCACAAGAGAGTTATTACGCAGCAGCAGCCTACTCCAAGTTGGGAGAGTTGAAGAACCTTTTTGAAGGTTGAAGGAAGATTGAAGTCCATAGCTTTTATAGCTTTATTGAAGGGTTTTGTAAGATTGTCTTCAATTCCCTCAATTGTTGTCTTGTCTTTTTGGATTGTTATCCAAGGAACGCTTTGTTGTGATATTTGATTCAGTTATTGAAGTCTTTTCATTAAATTCTTCTTTGTTCAAATATTCACCTTCTTCCCATATATTTTAATACTTTCATTATGATGATGAGTGGCTAATTTCCTTGTGTGATTCTAGGGTGATTGGCTGAAGGTTGTGGGAAAAACGATGATAGAATAATCTTAGATTCCAGTAGGATCCTGAAAGTTCGAGTCTTTAACCTTAACCCTAAGCATCTCGTTCAGTCGATGAACACCTCAGCCGGGGTGGAAACTGGCTGACCGAGGTGACTTATCTGATCCATAACTGAGAGTTAAGTGTTAGAGTTTGCCAAATCCTATTCTTATTACACCTTTCCTGGTTCAAAGCAAGCTTAGGATGAGACTTACCCGGTAATTCCTTAGTTTGTGTACCAACGATCATAAGTGTAGGTAATAAAGGTTTATCCTTTATTGGGGTTTGAGTGTGCTTCCATCCCATCTTCGTGAGTTAGCCTGAGACTTACCCGGTAATAGGAGTTACGGTTTAGGATTAGTGTGTAGTGAGACTTACCCGGTGATCTACTCCACTTTAGAAACACCTTCCCCACGCAAAAATCTCAGCTTTGTCCGCTTATCTATAGATCTTGAGTTGGAACCACAACTAGATGCTTTAATCCCTAGAATTACATGTTTGCTTTATTGACTTCTTATTCATCTTTGATTGTGTTAATCGCTCTTGTGGTTAGTATTGACATAAGCATACCGTATTGACTTTGTTTCACCGAGTCCCTGTGATCGACCCCTGAAATTTTCTTGCTTTTACTACGATTGACCCGTACACTGCGGGTTCGCATCCTTGTTTTAAGCTTAAGTCTAGGGTTATAAATTTAAAGCTTGCACACACCGTTTGGAGCGAACAAGTTTTTGGCGCCGTTGCCGGGGACTTGGTCTAGACCGAGCCGGTTACGGTTTGCTTTTGGGGCACTTGCCCCTGTTGCTACTAACTACTCTTTCTATGAGTTTTGTAGTTTTCAGGATTTCCGATGACTACATTTGATCCAGCCTGGATAGCAAGGCAAAGTGCTAGGGCGGACCATTATGAATACTTGGAGGAGAAGTACTCCTTCTATTGGTTCAGCAATGAATGGGAAAGAGAAGAGGTCATTCAGCGTGAACTTGCGATATGGGATGAGAAGAATGTCCCTAAAAACATTTATGAGCAACCTTTTGAAGACTCTCTCGAATCAAGATTGGAGAAGTTGATGAAGAAGGTGGAGGAGCTCAAGGAAAGCACCCTATCCTATGCTAAGCCGAAAGAGGAGCATAAGGAAGTGTTGCACGTTCCAAGCATTCCTTTGGTCGAACCGGAAGTTTTTCCTGAAGCTTCTGTGGAAGCGGAGGATGTGGAAGATCTCGATCCAACTGCCGAGACCTCGGCCGAGGTGGAGGAGATCTCGACCGAGATAGAAGAAGAATTTGTAGAACTGCAAGATGCGGCGAACCTTGGCCAAATTACTGAGACTGTGGTCAAGGTGGAAGAAAGGCCAGCTGAGTTGAGAGAGATTTCATGTGTTGTTTATCAACCTAACATGAAACCTGATCCGAGCTTTGGAGAACTTTACAAGGTAAGTTCTCTTGCTCCATTCGAAATCCCTATTAAAATTTCTGAATTTTTCAGGAAAGCACCGGAGAGTTGGAGGTCTCTTCCGAAAGAACCTCCAAAGATCAAGATGAAGTCTTCCTTGAAATTGTTGGAAGAAGAAGCTCCTCGGATCATGAGGAGTGGAGTTGGCAAGCACTACACCGCTAAGGCGATGAAGAGTCTCTTGTTCAAGTATGGGGTCCCTCGCATGCTCAGGACCCTGTACCATCCCCAAGCTATAGATGGGGAAGCTGCTATAATTCTCGAGAAACTGTTTTCTCGATCAAGGAAAGGATGGGACACGAGGAATGTCCCATTGAAGTGTAGGAAGTCTAGACGAATTCCGGTGAGAATCAAACCGTACAAGCTTGTACGTGGGAGATCTTACTATTTGCCGGTGAAGTTAGGAACCGGAACCTTCTTGGAAGATTTTTACGGATGTGATGAGCACTCCACGACATTCGAAGTGCATTGAGTAATCCCATGCCGTATGGTCCAGCTAGCGACCTTAAACCAAGCGCTTCTTGGGAGGCAACCCAAGGTATTGCTTTCTTCTCCCTTTTCTAGTTTAGTTTAGATAGTTGCTTTGTTTTTGTTTTCCTCTAGACAACAACCAGGTATTCCAAAAGGAAGGATCACAGTTCAGGAGCTACACTGGAAGAACAAAATTTCGAGAACTTGAGGAAACGAGCTTTACTGAGATACATCTCGGGTACTGTCAGAACACCTCGACCGAGATGTGCTTCGCCAACCGAGATGGTCATTTCTGGGAGCTGTTTCTTACTCCTTCATGCAGTTTAGCTATGTTCGGTGAGTATCCTGTCCTTAGACTTATTTTGACCCACTGGGACAGTGTGTCCCAAGTATGGGGTATGCGGATATGTTATTTGACTATGGATGATTGTATGCTACTTTGATGGATATTTATGATCTTATTATGCTTCACTTTCGCTTCTATATGTTTATCTGAGATTACATACATGCATACAGGTTATTTGATTGAGAAAAACGTCGAAACTGAAAAAAATGGTTTTTAAAAAAAAAATAAAAATGTTTGACCTCGACCGAGTCAGTTCTGGCCAAACGAGGTGCTTCACCTCGGTTGAACCAAGAACACCTCGACCGAGGTGGGTTAACTGAGAGTTTTCGAAAACGATTTTTCGTGTTGCTTATCTGGATATGATCTCAGTGAAGATCTTGTTTACTGACTGATTTTAAGTTCTTTATGTGTTTGAAAGGTTTTATAATATGTTTAAGTTGCTAAATGCTTTGTTTGAAATTATTAGCATGTTTAATACTTTGTTTTTATCCAAATTATGTTGAATTTGAAGGTTGACACCGCAGGTTAAGTTCTCTCACTTTCTTCTTGGAAAGACCAAGGCAATTCATTCTCTTCTTCTTCTTCTTGATCATGCTTAGCCCCTCATATAAATTTTGCCTCCCTTTACCTATCCGGGAATTTGGAAGCAAGCGAAGTGGTGAAAGCAAGTGGAGTTAAAGTTGAGAAGTGGCTGGAAGTGAAAGTGTTAGAAAGCAATTTTAGGTTTGGGGAAGTCAATCATGAAGATGAGTAACTCGGCACCATTCACATAGCCGGGTGTTTGTGTCTTGCCAAAATCGGATTGAGCGATATTCCTAACGGGTCATGGTATGTGCATCAAGGGTTTTATGCATCTCGAGAAATTGATGATTGCTAATCTCCCAGGCTTCGGTTATTGTGCACCTCTGTCCATACATCCCAAAAAGTAAAGTAAAAGAAAAGTGCGAAATAAGCAAAGCTTATTGGTGGAAGATGTTGCAAGTCAAAGTGGAAGTGAAGTTCATCCCTTTTCCCGGATTCTAGCACCACATTACCTTACATACATCCCTACCCTACACGTTTCTTGACCTTTTCTTTTGGGAAGCCCTTGAGACCTTGAGCTTGTTGATTGACTTAGCGGTTTAAACTGGATTATACATGATTAATTTTGATAACTATGATTTATTATGCATTCTATGATTTTATGCAAAGATGAACAACTTTTCTATATTTATAAAATGTTTTGAGCATATTGAGTTTTTAATTCCATGAAGTATTCCCTTAGAGTGATCTATGATAGTTGCACACCATAAAATGTTTTTGGAAGACTTTTTCATTGATTTTCTTGACTTATAATCCATTCTATCTTGTCTTCTATATGCAGAACTTGATTGGGGACAAGCAAGGGCTAAGTATGGGGTATTTTGATAGCATGAATTATAGTCTATATTTTGGGGTTTGTTTGGACGTTTTATCTTTCATAATCTGCATGTTTGTATGTACATTATGTGATTTTACTACCATTTCATCTACCTTTGCGAGAATCGAGGTCTACACCTAGTTTCGTTGTAATTGCAGGTAATTTGGTACGTTTTGCATCAAAAAGGAGCAAAAGGAGTCATGAGTCATTTAGAGCTACATCCAGGGAGCATAGCCATGGATTAAAGATTTACTTTGGACCAGTTTTGAGATATTTCACATTCAGTTGTGACTCACCTCGGTTGATCAGAGGTTCACCTCGACCGAGGTGATCCAGAGAGGCCGACTCGACCGAGGCGAACACCTAGGATGCGGCAAGAATATTTTATTCTTGGCTGAGATCTTTTATCTTTGGAAGGTGATCTTATATTTTTGGGCTTGGCTCCTGGAAGGAAGAAGATCTTATATTTTACCTATTTTTATGGGAAAAGATCTTTCTAAGATATTTTATCTTTGAAGGGTTATTTTCCTATAAAAAGGGTTGGATTTCCACAAATCCAAAAACCCCCGCTTACACCGAAAGATCCGCTATCAGCACAAGAGAGTTATTACGCAGCAGCAGCCTACTCCAAGTTGGGAGAGTTGAAGAACCTTTTTGAAGGTTGAAGGAAGATTGAAGTCCATAGCTTTTATAGCTTTATTGAAAGGTTTTGTAAGATTGTCTTCAATTCCCTCAATTGTTGTCTTGTCTTTTTGGATTGTTATCCAAGGAACGCTTTGTTGTGATATTTGATTCAGTTATTGAAGTCTTTTTATTAAATTCTTCTTTGTTCAAATATTCACCTTCTTCCCATATATTTTAATACTTTCATTATGATGATGAGTGGCTAATTTTCTTGTGTGATTCTAGGGTGATTGGTTGAAGGTTGTGGGAAAAACGATAATAGAATAATCTTAGATTCCAGTAGGATCCTGAAAGTTCGAGTCTTTAACCTTAACCCTAAGCATCTCGTTCAGTCGATGAACACCTCGGCCGGGGTAGAAACTGGCTGACCGAGATGACTTATCTGATCCATAACTGAGAGTTAAGTGTTAGAGTTTGCCAAATCCTATTCTTATTACACCTTTCCTGGTTCAAAGCAAGCTTAGGATGAGACTTACCCGGTAATTCCTTAGTTTGTGTACCAACGATCATAAGTGTAGGTAATAAAGATTTATCCTTTATTGGGGTTTGAGTGTGCTTCCATCCCATCTTCGTGAGTTAGCCTGAGACTTACCCGGTAATAGGAGTTACGGTTTAGGATTAGTGTGTAGTGAGACTTACCCGGTGATCTACTCCACTTTAGAAACACCTTCCCCACGCAAAAATCTCAGCTTTGTCCGCTTATCTATAGATCTTGAGTTGGAACCACAACTAGATGCTTTAATCCCTAGAATTACATGTTTGCTTTATTGACTTCTTATTCATCTTTGATTGTGTTAATCGCTCTTGTGGTTAGTATTGACATAAGCATACCGTATTGACTTTGTTTCACCGAGTCCTTGTGATCGACCCCTGAAATTTTCTTGCTTTTACTACGATTGACCCGTACACTGCGGGTTCGCATCCTTGTTTTAAGCTTAAGTCTAGGGTTATAAATTTAAAGCTTGCACACACCGTTTGGAGCGAACAATGAATCTGGGAAAGTGAACAACTACTCCTTCTTCTTCTTTTGCGGTTTCCGCAACGCCTTCAACTTAGAGCTTCGCTCTCTTCCTTTCATTTTTCGACTTTACTTTTGGAGTTATGGATAGAGGTGCACAAAAACCGAAGCCTAGGAGATTGGCGTTTCTCAATTTTTATGAGATGCCTCAAACCCTTAGCGCACATACCATTATCCGCTAGGAATATCGCTCAATCTGACTTTGGCAAGACACAAACACCCGGCTATGTGAATGGTGCCGAGTTACTCATCATCATGATTGACTTCCCCAAACCTACAATTTCTTTCTATTCTCTTGATTGCAAATAATTGCTCTCATGGCCCTCCCACATCAAACATGCCTTTTTCATTCACTTTTCCAAATTCCCGGATAGGTAAAGGAGGTCAATATTTCAATGAGGAGCTAAATGATCAAAGAAAGAAGAAAGAAAGAATCGAATTGCCTTAATCATCTCAACAAGAAGCATAAGAACTCATAGTGTGATTTCAACATCAATTTCTCAACATGATTTAGGTAACATTCATCACATTATAAAACTTGCAAAAGAAGCATAATCAACTCATTCAAATTCTTTTCAATTCACTATTCTCTTAAGCATGCAATTGTCATTAAACTCAATTCACAAGTAGCGATTATCATAGAAATCATCTCAATTCCATAGAAGCACAAAATTTTTCAATTTTTATGGGTTTTTCAAGTTCTTTTTCATACAATGCAATAATGAAACGTGCAACAATATAATGAACATGCAATGATAGTCTCGATAGAAGCAAACATAGTGAGTAAGAGTTATTACAAACTTTTAGTCACACCCCACCCCATACTTAGGACGAACATTGTCCCTAATGTTCAAAAGAAAGAAAGAAAAGAAAGAAAAGAAAAAGAAACTCACAAAGTGGCGGTGGAGCGGCTAAAGCAACGGTCATCAAAGCAATCACTACGGCGGTGGTGGAGGCGAGAATGGAGAGAAGCTAGGATCATAAAACCGCCCAAACTGCTGGCGGTAGACGTCTCTCATCATGTGATCGAGGTCGTCCAAGCGTCCATCTCTAGCATCGGCTCGTATCTCCAAAGCTCCTACTCTCTCTGAAAGGCCAGTAGCCCAATCCGGCATCTGCTCATACCACCCCGGAGCCTGGCTGTACCATCTTGGAGCGTCGGATGGTGCTGGTGTTGGTGCTGCTGTTGTCTGCTCTGTGGACCATGGAGGTGGAACTCCGTACCATGCAGGCGGTGTCTCCATCCACGTGGGTCTCTCGCTCACGCTGGCGCGGCGAGAAGACGAGCCTGAAGCTCTAGTGGGACGTGGAGATCGTCGAGGTACATCGGGGGCCGCATCCGGCTGATCCGGAAACGTGCCAAACTCCTGCTCGGCTCCCTCGCCACCCTCAAACTGATCCCTCATCTCCTCCTCCTCAACTACTGGCGGTGGTGGGACATACGGGGGAGCTGCAATCCTGTTCGCGTGCATAACAACGAACGTGGCCTTCCAATTATGGCGTCCAGCCATAATGGAGTACTCCTGTAGCCACTCAATACCCCTACCTGTCCGACTCTCCCAAGGCATGACCGCATAAGGCGGACCTCTATGTGTGGGGAAGATGAGACCTCTAGTCATGAATGCATGAAGACCTAAAGGTACGGCTGGTATACGGGTGCAAGCAGAGAAATCAACACCCAAACTCCTAGCAAGGTCGGTAACTATCCCACCGTATCCAATATTGTCCTTCCTCTTGTTCTTGAGCTTGCTCATAGTAGCAGCCAAGAGGGTGGCACAGTCAGCTCGGCGCCCATACAGCATGGAATAAAGCAAAAAGAGCTCATCCGTCTTGATCTTTTGGGGCGTCTCCGTCCGAGGAAAGAGACACTCCGAAAGAACACGGTGAGCAATCTTCAAGGCCAAGTGATACATCAACTTGGTGTCAGCAGGTTGCCAGCGGTCCTCGCTGGCGTTAATCATCGCTACTTCCTCCCAAAAGTCCTTGGCGTAAACGCCACTAGGGAAGCGACCATTAAAGGTCTCATGGAACCCAAAGAAGGTCCCAAACTCACGGATGCTAAAGTCATAGTTTCTTTCCATGAGACGGAAAGAAACGGTCCTATCCACGTGACTATGCTCGAAAGAAGTCACAACCTCCCTCGTAATCTCCTCGTACGCGTCTTCTCGGATAGCCGAGAAGACAACAAGTCCGGCTCTATCCAAGAGCCAAGTGAGGTCATCTACGATGTTAAGAGGAACTAGCTCCTCTAACAGTAGGTATCTAGGACCAATCACAACCCTCTCCTTGATCCTCTCAAATGCAGCAAGGTGGTCCTCATGAATGGTTGAGACTCTAGGGCTAGGAGATGAGGGTGGTGAAGGTGAAGATGGAGGTGAAGGGGAAGAGGGAGGTGAAGGGGAAGAGGGTGGTGGTGCCCTAGAGGATGAGGAAGAAGAGGGATTACCCTTCCTCTTCTTGTTCTGATCATTCTTCTTCTCCTTGATCCTTCCCGAAACTCTCCTCACAAAATCCATTTCTGTCAGAAATTACGGCCTGTTCTATAGATTCCACGGCCGTGGTTCTTCCAGGAACCGTGATTTGTCTCAGTTTTTCGCAAATCTCAGAATTCAGCACTCAATCTCAACAATCAATTAGCCTTAGTCTAATTTCTTCCAATTTCAATCAGTTCTTCCTAAAAATCTCTAACAAAAACGAACCAAATCGACAAAGATCAAGAAGAGTGGAAAAACCTATTTTTTGGATTTAAAAATCCGAATTATGCGTTCCTCGGTGAATTTCCGCTCGATTCGTCGCTTGGATCTTGTTGGTGGTCGAATTTGCTTCAGTTTGGGAAGAAGAATCGTTAAAAACGATTAAGAAACGAGGAATTGAGAGAGGAGGCGTGTATTCGGCGTTTAGGTCGTGGAAGAGGGGTTTTGTGAGTGGTTTTTGTGAAGAACGTGGCTTATATAGTCATAGGCAAAATTTTGAAAATCACGGTCTATCGAGGGGTTCCACGGCCGTGGTTTTGTACGGAACCGTGGTTTTGGTGATTTTTCAAAGGCTTTTGGAAATTACGGTCACTGTAGCTGTCACGGCCGTGGTTTAGGCCGTGGAACTCTCTGTAAAGCTCCAAAGTCCAAATTTCGTCACTTTTCTTCAACATTATCCTTCCTTTCCCTTTTTCCATCGTTCCTACATCCAAAAACACGAACATACCGGAAGAAATCGAGGCAAAATAAAGTGAAAACGTCTAAACTAAGCTAAACTATGAATCGAAAACAAAAACAAAAAAAATGCAATACCTTGGGTTGCCTCCCAAGAAGCGCTTTGTTTAAGGTCCGTAGCTAGACCAGCTCGCACTTATTCGAGTGCGGTAGGCGCGAACTCTTCAACTTGGAGTTCCGGCGTATACTTTTTGAGTCGTTGGCCGTTCACCTTAAAGCTTCCGCCCGCTTCACCCCATACTTCAACTGCACCATGGGGGAAAATACGCTTAATTAGAAAAGGTCCGGTCCAACGAGACTTAAGCTTACCTGGAAAGAGACGAAGCCTTGAATTGAAGAGGAGAACTTGATCTCCTTCTTTGAAGTCCTTTGGAATGATATGCTTATCATGCCAATGCTTTGCTCTCTCCTTGTAGATCTTAGCGTTTTTATAAGCATTCAAGTGGAGTTCATCCAGCTCATTAAGGTCTAAGAGACGCTTCTCTCCCGCTTCCTTCATGCTGAAGTTCAACCACTTGATAGCCCAAAACGCTTTGTGCTCCAACTCTACCGGCAAGTGACAAGACTTTCCATACACAAGGTTGTATGGTGTGGTTCCTATGGGAGTCTTGTATGCGGTCCGGTATGCCCACAATGCATCGTCAAGCTTCAAGGACCAATACTTCCTAGTCCTTGAAACCGTCTTCTCTAAGATTCCTTTGATCTCCCTATTCGAGATCTCAACTTGTCCACTAGTTTGTGGATGATAGGGGGTAGCGATCTTGTGAGTAACCCCATACTTAGCTAGAAAAGCTTCAAAACGCCGGGCGATGAAGTGAGAGCCTCCATCACTAATGATAGTCCTTGGCGTCCCAAATCGAGGAAAGATGGTCTTGTTGAAGAACTTAACCACCACCATGGCATCATTGGTGGGAGAGGCAATTGCTTCCACCCATCTAGAAACGTAGTCTACCGCCAATAGTATGTATTGGTTTCCACAAGAAGATGGGAATGGTCCCATAAAATCTACTCCCCAAACATCGAAAATTTCCACCTCTTGGATGTTGTTGAGGGGCATCTCATTCCTCCTAGAGATATATCTGTTCTTTGACAAGCATCGCAGCAAGAAACAAAGGATTGCACATCTTTAAATAAGGTAGGCCAAAAAAATCCGGATTGCAATACCTTTGCGCTAGTCTTGTTCGAACTAGCGTGTCCTCCACAAGGTAGTGAATGACAATGACGGATGACACTTTGCATCTCATCTTCCGACACACATCGCCGAATGATGCCATCCGGACCTCTCTTAAAGAGTAGAGGCTCGTTCCAATAGTATTCCCGGACATCCTTAAAGAACTTCTTCCTTTGTGCGTAGGATAATCCGGGTGGTATCTCCTGACAAACCAAATAGTTAACAAAATCAGCAAACCATGGTTTGTTACCTTTGGAGATCGCATCGATGCACTCCTCTATGATGTGTAGGTGTTCGTCCAGGAAGGAGTCATCGATGGGTAAATGGTCGTCATCTAGATGTGTTAGACGACTCAAATGATCCGCAACAGAGTTTTCTGAACCTTTCTTGTCGCGGATCTCTAGATCGAATTCTTGTAGGAGAAGAATCCATCTAATTAGCCTGGGCTTCGCTTCTTTCTTCGCAAGGAGGTACCGGATCGCAGCATGATCCGTGTAGACAATCACCTTTGCACCTACAAGATAAGAGCGAAACTTGTCAATAGCATAGACAATGGCTAAAAATTCTTTTTCGGTAGTGGCGTAGTTGAGCTGCGCTTCATCTAGCGTCTTGCTAGCATAGTATATGGCATGGGTTCGTCCTTCTTTTCGTTGTCCAAGAACAGCTCCAATAGCTACGTCACTAGCATCGCACATAACCTCAAAAGGTAGAGTCCAATCCGGAGGTTGGATAATAGGTGCTGAAATTAGAGCTTGCCGAATGGTGTTAAACGAATCCAAACATTCCTGCGAAAACTCAAAAACCGCATCCTTCATCAATAGATTAGTGAGAGGTTTTGATATCTTAGAAAAGTCTTTAATGAAGCGTCTATAGAATCCAGCATGTCCTAGAAAACTTCTTATCCCTTTCACCGAAGTTGGAGGGGGAAGTTTCTCTATGGTCTCTATCTTAGCTTTATCTACCTCTATCCCTCTATTAGAGATTAGGTGTCCTAGCACAATTCCTTCCTTGACCATAAATTGACACTTTTCCCAATTAAGAACTAGGTTAGTGTCTTCACACCGCTGTAAAACAAGAGCAAGGTTAGAAAGACAATTGTGAAAAGAGGAACCGTATACGGAGAAGTCATCCATGAAGACCTCCATGATTTCCTCTATGTATTCGGAGAAGATGGCCATCATGCACCTTTGGAAGGTGGCTGGGGCGTTGCAAAGCCCGAACGGCATTCTCCTATAAGCGAACGTACCCCATGGGCACGTGAATGCGGTCTTCTCCTGATCGTCCGGGTGTATCGGAATCTGAAAGAAACCACTATAACCGTCAAGATAGCAAAAGTGTGAATGTTGTGCTAACCTTTCAAGAATTTGATCGATGAAGGGCAATGGGAAGTGATCCTTCCTCGTTGCATTGTTAAGCTTGCGGTAGTCAATGCACATCCGTCATCCTGTTACGGTCCGGGTAGGAATGAGTTCGTTGTTTTTGTTGGTGATGACCGTCATTCCTCCCTTCTTCGGAACTACTTGAACCGGACTCACCCACTTACTATCGGAGATAGGATAGATGATACCTGCGTCAAGAAGTTTAAGAATTTCCTTCTTGACAACCTCTTTCATGGTCGGATTCAACCGCCTTTGAGGTTGTCTTGAAGTCCTAAAGTCTTCCTCCATTAGTATCTTATGCATGCATAGGGAGGGTTTAATTCCTACTAAGTCCTCAATAGTGTAGCCTAAAGCTTTCCTATGTTTCCTAAGGATAATCATGAGCTGATCATGTTCATCTATGCTTAAATCGGAACTAACAATAACCGGAAAGGTAGAATTAGATCCTAGAAAAGCGTACCTTAGATGAGTAGGAAGTGGTTTGAGTTCCAATGCTTTCGGAGCTTCTAATAATCCTTGAGAGGCATCCGATGTCTCCTTAGAAGCTTCTAAGGGTGTTGAATGTGTGGAAGAAGAATCGGAAGGAGTTGAAGAAGTGTCTCGATCACCCCTTTCCACACCCAAAATTACGGGTTCCCCATGTCCTCCACGGCCGTGGTTTAGGGCGTGGAAGGTGGTTACGGTTGCTTTGTCTCCTCCACGACCGTGTAACCCCCTGGAGTGAGCCACGCTTTTGGTTGTGAGATCCACGGCCGTGGAATACAGTGTGTGGCCGTGGATTCTCACGTTTTCTGCCTCATTGTGGAGTTTTTCGAACTCCACTTCATGCATCTCTTCTTGTGCTTCTAAGGCTTCAATTGCCTCATTGCACCCTTTTTCTTCCCCTACATTTGTTAGACTCATAGTAATAACCTTTTGTAGAGGATCGTTAAAGAGAATCGCACTTACCTCCTCCCTAGATAACCCTTCTTCATCTTGGATATCGAATATATCCTCATCGAAGATTGGCTCCTTTAGTAGAGTGGAGAGAACGAACTCTACTTTCTCTTCTCCTATATCAAAAGCGAGTCTACCATTCTTGCAATCGACTATGCAGCCGGAAGTTGCAAGAAACGGTCTTCCGAGTATGATCGGGACCGGACTATCTGCAGGAATGTTAAGCACGACAAAATCAATGGGAACAAAGAATTTACCTAGCTTGACCGGGACGTCTTCTACAATACCGACGGGGCGAGTGATGGATCGATCTGCCATGTACAACGTCATCTTCACCGGTTTAGGATCGCCTAAACCGATCTTCCTGCACAATGCAAGTGGTATGATGCTCACACTTGCTCCTAAATCACATAACGCATCGTATGTGACATCTCCCACTCCTATGGGAATGCAAAATGACCCCGGATCCTTTAGCTTTGGGGGCATTTTTTCCTTCATGGTCTTGATGAGATCCGAAGAATCCGAACTCATCTTAACCTCTCCGAAGTCTTCTAGCTTCCTCTTGTTGGAGAGGAGCTCCTTCAAGAACTTGCCATAAGCCGGCATACCTACAATGGCATCGATAAAGGGTATATTAATATGCAGCTTGCTCATGAGTTCTATAAACTTACCAAATTGTTTATCTAGACGCGCTCTCGCTCTCGATTGAGGGAATGGTAGGGGAGGTTTGTAAGCCGGAGGAGGAACGTAGACATCTTCCTTCTCCTTCCCCTTCTCTTTGTCTTTCTCTACGGGGACTTCAACGAACTTAGGCTGCGGATCGGTGGTAGTCACTCCGCTCCTAGTTGTGATTGCCATTACCCTTCCCTTAGGGTTGTCCTCCGTCTTTCCTGGAAGTTTCCCTTGATTCCTAGGAACTTCCTCCGCATGGCTGAACATTTGGTTTTCTAAAACCTTTTGGGCTTTATCAACCTTGGAAATTTGATCATCAACCTTAATGATGCGGTTCTCCAATCCTTGAAGCTTTCCCAAGATTGTTTCCAATATGGGATCGGGCTTCTCCTTCCCCGAGGTGTTTCCTCCATTAGATGATTGCTCCTGGCTTTTCAAAGGAGTAGAGGAAAAGGAAGGTGGAGTTAGTGAATTCGAATTGGAAGGATAAGAGTTACCGGAATTTTGTTGATTGGAGTGCCAATTGTTGTTGTTTGAATCCCGGTTGTTGTTCCAATTGTTGTTGTTCCGGTTATTATTGTTGCCATTCCAATTGTTCCGGTTGTTATTCCGGTTGTTGTTGTTGTTGCGGTTTGTGTTCTCACCGCCATTGTTGTTGCCCAAATAGCCAACATCCTTGCCTTATTGCTTTGGAAAGTTGGTCTTGATAGCCTCCTTCAACTCTTTGATCTCATTGTTGAGGGAGAAAATCTGATTTTGAGCTTCATGTGTGAGCTTTGCTCCTTACTCCACACGATTTCTCTCCACTTTCCGGTGGGAATACTTCTCTATGACTCTTGCTTGCTTCTCAATGAAGTCCCGAGCGTCATCTTCTCTCATGTCCATAAATGTTCCACATGAGAGGGATTGGAGGTTGAATTGCATTCCCGCATCTAACCCCTTGTAGTAGATCTCCAGCAATGCAAGCTTGGATATGCCATGATGAGGGCAATCCAATAACAAGTCCTGAAACCTTTCCCATGATTGAAACAAACTTTCGTTAGACCTCATGGAAAATGCATTGATCTTACCTCTAAGTTCCGCCGTTTTGGATGGCGGAAAGAATTTGGTGAGGAACTCCGCGGAAAGGTCTTCCCACGTGTCTAGTTTCCCACTAGGAAGAGCTTGGTACCAAGACAACGCTTTCTCTTTCAAGGAGAAGAAGAAAGGCTTGAGCTTATAGTTGTTGGTAGTAGCGTTCTTCGGTCTCATTGTCTCCATCACACACTCAAAGTTTTGCAAGTGTTGGTGTGGAGATTCAGCGCTTGTCCCGCCAAATTGGTTTTGGCGAACAAGAGTAATAACTTGAGGGTTGAAGCTAAACCCTTGCACATCGTCAGCATCAAAGTTCACGCCCAAACGGCGCGGTTGTTGTGTTGGATCCATCCTTTGGCCAAGAGTTCTTGGCTCATTATCTACACGTTCGATCCTCGCATTCCTAGGTGGAACACGACGATTAGCAGCTCCCCGTGGATGGAAAGGATTCACATTGATCGTGGGATCAATTTCCTCTAGCGGTGGCATCGAAGAATCACTATCATCAGCGGATGAATGGCCTCTTCTTCTTGATCTTGATCCCCTCCTTGAGGATTTCTTGCTCCCTTTATTCTTAAGGTCGCTTAGCTCTATCCTCATCTGGAACATCATGTCCTTTAGATCGTTAACTTCAGTTTGGTGACGATCCATCTCATCCTGGCGGATGTTCTCGTTCCATTGGAGTTGAGCTTCCTTCTCCGCCAACTCCGCCTGAAGATCATGTTCGTGTTCTTCAGCCATCTTCTTTTCCTTGCGCTTTTGCCTTAAAGTTCTCTCAAGCTCTTGATCAAGAGGTAAGAGATCTTCGGTGTTCCTGGACCTGCGCATGCACTCAAAAAGATATCAAATAACAAGGGAGAAGCTCCCAAGCTTGACAACCGGCTACCGAATTCGGTCTAGACCAAATCCCCGGCAACGGCGCCAAAAACTTGTTCGCTCCCGAGCGTGTGTGCAAATAAGCTTTAAATTTATAAAACTAGAATAAAAGCAAGCGAACCCGCAGTGTATGGATCGGCGTAGATTAGCAAGTATTCTAGAGTATCGAACACAGGGATTTGGGGAGAACAAATTCAATTGTAGGTTATCAAGCAAATAAATGTAAGAGCTTTGCAAATTATTGGGAAAACAACAATCCTAAAGATCCAAGTATCCAGTTGTGGCTATCGATTCAAGATATACTAATGATATAAGGACAGAGTTGAGATATGCAAAGGTATGCTAATGTAAGGTAATCGTACGGTGAAGTTCCAAAAACCTTATATAACTCACCTACAAGAGACTCTCTATACAGGTTGTTGAGGCTTCAATATAGAAAGGTTCTAAAGGTAAGGATTAATGTCAAATACCCAAACTTGTAATCCAAGGATCAAGACTAACTAAACCGATTACGGTTGTAACACTCACAATCGAGGTAGAGGTTGTTGAGGCTTCACTACCACCTAGAAAAGGTAAGCCTAAACTAAGTTAAAGCAAATCTTTAACTTTGGATTAAAGTAAAAGTAGGTTCGTAAACTAAAGGGAAATTACGGGTAGTTCTTAAGGTTCCACGGCCGTGGACTTCAAGAACATGCCGTAATTTAGGGTTCGTCGGCGATTCTCTCTAACTCTCAGGGTCCAATCTGTTTACGATCGATCTATCATCATCTAAGCCACAACTATCAACCCTTCACCTTAGAATTGTTAAGGGTTTTTAGCCAACAATCATCATTATGATATCAAATTCAAAGATTAAAAGATTGAAAGGTGAAAACTTTCGGAAACTTCTAATAAACTTCAAATTAATCTCAATGTCACAATCAATGACGAATATCGTCAATAGATTCAGAATAGAACGAACAAACACAATCTTAGGAAAGAAGGAAGAACGGGATGTCAATCCGTCTTCTAATAGAAATCTTCTTGCGAATAACCTTCCAAATCTTCGATCTTCCGTCAATCCGGAAATCTCAATCACAATCTCCACCAAAGTGCGAGATTAGGGCAGCCCCAAGGATGAGCGCAAAAATACCTCCTTTGCAAAATCCCCAAGATCTCTAAGTCGCCGCAGCTAAGCAATGCGTAAGCGTAAGCCTAAAGCGAGGTGACGGAATCTCTCTTCGTCCGTCCTTTTATAGTGTTTGCTGAAGTAGCGGCCCGGCCCAATCTTTTAAAAGATCGTGGCTTAAAGTGTGGCGAAAAGGATCGCCAAGATCACGGTCGTGGAAGAGATTCCACGGCCGTAATTTAGAGCGTGAGAATAAATACGGTTGGAACACATGATTCCACGACCGTAGAAGCCTCTGGAATGAATCATGCTTCCTTGGCCATGGTTCCACGGCCGTGGAACTGAACGTGTAAGGTAATACGGCCGTATTTTAGAGCGTGGTTTAGGGCAAGAACGTGATTCTTCCCTAGCCTCGTGCATTCCTCAAGTTAGCTCTCTTTTGGCTCCTAAGAATGCCCTTAATCCATGGACATGATAAGCAATTCCATCCTTGCTCTATTCCGATCGAAAATTGGCTCTCAATCACCTATAATCAACATAAAGCTTGTGTAGACATCCATATCGATAATATAGGCAAACTAGCTCACAAATGCGACAATGCTCAATCAAAGACTATCAATATGAACCAAATGCACTTAGAAAACGTGCCTAAAATATCACAATATTTCATGCTAACAGGTTAGCTCATAGGATTTTTAGTGAGACTCTTCTGGCGCGTACTGAGACGCCCTAGAAGGTCAGACAGGGGGAGCTTTTCAGCCTATATTGCAAGGTGACTGGAGGGATCCCAGACTTTGGCTTGATGCTGGCAGAGGATCTGCACAGGATCAAGGCCAAGGCGAAGGGGGATATCTGCTGCGGAGGCATCGTGACTCACATAGTGAGTTACCAGGATATGGATCTCAGCGCATGTAGCATGGTGGCGGCTGTCAAGCCGCTTGGACTTCAGGAGATGATTACTCGGAGGATACTGGTTCCTCGAGGACTCACTACGCCGTATGTAGCTATGCCATGGGAGCCTACTACACCACAGGGGATTAGATGGTCAACCCAGTTCTTAGTGTATGATCCGCACTATTGGCAGACTGCTTGGATCCCATTGATGGAGGATGCTAGAGAGGCAGCAGCTGCACCGGCTGAAGAGGATGAAGTTGAGGAGGCTGATGATGAGGATGATGATAGGGATGGTGGAGTTCCTATGGATACAGGGACTGATACTGCTGGGACGAGTGCGCCGGTCATTGACTTAGACGATGACGAGACTGAGACCGCGCCGGCTACATCACCAGTGCGACCTGCTAGGCGTAGGGTACGCCAACATAGAGATCCAGAGGCTCACCGTCGGATCGATGATCTGACGGATCAGATGATAGACTCCTATGCTGCTCTTACTGTGGACATCCATGAGAGATTTGCTGACTAGCGCCGAGAGTTCGACCGCTGGACTCATCAGATGCTGGAGGGCCAGCACTATCAGCGCCGGATGATGGCGATCCAGTTTCAGCAGACTATGGGTTATCCATTTGACCTATCCCAGTATCCGTACATGCCACCACCACCACCACCGGATCGTGATCATTGAGAGCTTGCAGGATTTTCTTTCTTTATCTATTATGCAGCTCAGCTATATGTCCGGTGAGTACTTTATTTTCTCTAGACTTATTCTAACCCACTGGGACATTGTGTCCCAAGTATGGGGTATTTGTTTATGTATTATTTGACTTATGTGATGTATGACTCGACATTATCAAATATTTATTCTTTATTTTGCTTCTATGGTTTTATCTGAGATTACACGCATGCATACAGGTTATTTGATTGAGAAAAACGTCAAAAAACTGGTTTAGAAAAAAAAATTTTGACCTCGACCGGGACAGTTCTGGCCGAACGAGGTACTTCACCTCGGTTGACCTAGAACACCTCGACCGAGATGGTTTAACTAAGAGTTTTCAAAACGTTTTGTGCTTCTTATCTGGATATGATCCCAGTGAAGATCTTGTTTGCTGACTGGTTTTGAAATCTTTATATGTTTGAAAGGTTTTATGATATGTTTAAGTTGCTAAATGCTTTGTTTGAAATTTTTGGCATGTTTAATACTTTGTTTTTATCCAAATTATGTTGAATTTGAAGGTTGACACCACGTTATGAGTTCTCTCACTTTCTTCCTGGAAAGACCAAGACAATTCATTCTTCTCTCTTCTTCTTCTTGATCATGCTTAGCCCCTCATATACATTTTTGCCTCCCTTTACCTATCCGGGAATTTGGAAGCAAGCAAAATGGTGAAAGCAAGTGAAGTAAAAGTTGAGAAGTGGCTGGAAGTGAAAGTGTTAGAAAGCAATAAATAGGTTTGGGGAAGTCAATCATGATGATGAGTAACTCGGCACCATTCACATAGCCGGGTGTTTGTGTCTTGCCAAAGTCGGATTGAGCGATATTCCTAACGGGTCATGGTATGTGCATCAAGGGTTTGATGCATCTCAAGAAATTGATGATTGCTGATTTCCTAGGCTTCGGTTATTGTGCACCTCTGTCCATGCATCCCAAAAAGTAAAGTAAAAAAGGAAAAGTGTGAAATAAGCAAACCTTATTGGTGGATGATGTTGAAAGTGAAGTCCAAGTGAAAGTGAAGTGATATCCTTTTCCCAGATTCTAGCACCACATTACCTTTTATACATCCCTACCCTACACGTTTCTTGACCTTTCTTTTGGGAAGCCCTTGAGACCTCGAGCTTGTTGATTGACTTGGTGGTTTAAATTGGATTATACATGATTAATTTCGATGATTATGATTTATTATGCATTTTATGATTTTATGCAAAGATGAACAACTTTCTTATATTTATAAAATGTTTTAACCATGTTTTGATTTTAAATTCCATGAAGTATTCTCTTAGAGTGATCTATGATTGTAGCACACCATAAAAATGTTTTTGAAAGACTTTTTCATTGATCTTTATGACTTCTAATCCATTCTATCTTGTATTTTATATGCGGAACTTGCTTGGGGACAAGCAAGGGCTAAGTATGGGGTATTTTGATAGCATGAATTATTGTCTATATTTTGGGACCTGTTTAGACGTTTTATCTTCAATAATCTGCATGTTTGTATGTATATTATGTGATTATATTGTCATTTCATCTACCTTTGCGGGAATCGAGGTCTACACCTAGTTTTGTTGTAATCGTAGGTAAAATGGCACGTTTTGCATCAAAAAGGAGCAAAAGGAGCTATGGAGTCATTGGAGCTACATTCAGGAGCTTAAGGAATGATCCAGGAAGCACAGCCATGGATTAAAGATTCACTTTGGACCAGATTTGAGAGATTTCACATTCAGTTATGACTCACCTCGGTTGACTACAGAGTCACCTCGACCGAGGTGATCCAGAGGAGTCGACTCGACCGAGGCGAACACCTAGGACGCGGCGAGAATATTTTATTCTTGGCTGAGATCTTTTATCTTTGGAAAGAGGATCTTATATTTTTGGGCTGGGTTCCTGGAAGGAAGAAGATAAGTTAGACCATATATTTTACCTATTTTTATGGGAAGAGATCTTTCTAAGATATCTTATCTTTGGAGGGTAATTTTCCTATAAAAAGGGTCGGATTTTCCACAAATCCGATCGTGCTTAGACATCCGCTATCACCCGGAACAGCTTGCTTACATCCTAATACACCGCTGCAGCCATACTCCAGTTGGGAGATTTGAAGAACCTTTTTGAAGGTTGAAGGAAGAAAGTCTATAGCTTTTATAGCTTTTTGAAGGGTTTTTGTAAGATCATCTTAGATTCCCTTCTTTGTTGTTTGTCTTGTTGGATTTCTATCCAAGGAACGCTTGTTGGTTTTATAATTGATTCAGTTATTGAAGTCTTTCTCTTAAGGTTTTCTTGTTCAATTATTCTCTTTCTTCCCATATATTTGATTAATACTTTCATGATGATGAGTGGCTAATCTCTTTGTGTGATTTAGGGTGACTAGCTGAAGGTTGTGGGAAAAACAATGATAGAATAATCTTAAATCACAGTAGGACCCTGAAAGTTCGAGTCTTTACCTTAACCCTAAGCATCTCGCTCAGTCGATGAACATCTCGGCCGGGGTGGAATTTGGCTGACCGAGGTGACTTATGTGATCCGAAACTGAGAGTTAAGTGTTAGAGTTTGCCAAATCCTATTCTTATTACACCTTTCCTGGTTCAATGCAAGCCTAGGATGAGACTTACCCGGTAATTCCTTTGTTTGTTTACCTAAGATCATAAGTATAGGTAATAAAGGTTTATCCTGTATTGGGGTTTGAGTGTGCTTTCGTTCCATCTTTGTGAGTTAGCCTGAGACTTACCCGGTAAAGGTTGATTCTATTCCCTTAGTTGGAGTGTTAGTTTGAGGTTATAGTTCTTTATCTTGATTCCTTGAGACTTACCCGGTAATAGGAGTTAAGGTTTGGGATTAGTGAGTAGTGAGACTTACCCGGTGATCTATTCCACTTTAGAAACATATTCCCTATGCAAAAATCTCAGCTTTGTCCGCTTATCTTTAGATCTTGAGTTGGAACCACAACTAGATGCTTTAATCCCTAGAATTGCATATTTCATTTATTGACTTTTTATCATATTTGATTGTTTTAATTGCTTTTGTGGTTAGTAATTGCTAAAGCTTACCTATTCCGACTTTGTTTCACTAAGTCCCTGTGATCGACCCCTGGAATTCCTTGCTTTTACTACGATTGACCCGTACACTGCGGGTTCGCATCCTTGTTTTAAGCTTACATCTAAGGTTATAAATTTAAAGCTTGCACACACCGTTTGGAGCGAACAGTGCATAAGCAACGGCGGCAATGACTTCTCCAAGTATGCTAGGCGGTTTCTACCGGCGGGCAAGGCGACGACATAGAAGGCCGATGCCGAGTATTGTGGCGACAGGGAAGGCCGATGCCGAGATCTGCGGCGAAATGGAAGACGGTTCCGAGATCCGCGGCGAAATGGAAGACGGTTCCGAGATCCGCGGCGAAATGGAGAGAAGACTAACCTTCACAAATCTAAAGTAACAGATTGAAGGCTGTTCCAAGTCGAAGGTGAGCATACCCGGGCGGCGGCTGGTTGTTTCGATCCCCGGAAACCAAATCGGAGAAAGAGAAATCATATCTATTCGACAAGAACGAAGACGAGAAAGTATCGAACTCTAACAAAAACAATACATCAAGAATAGAAAAATGGAGATGAAGAAGAACAACAAACCAACCACCGGAGAATACTGCAACAAACGCAGCCAACGGCCGAGGAGGACGCACCAAACCGTCCAGGAATGAAGGTTGAAAAAAAAAAACCAACTCTGGAACGATTGCGGAAACCCTAACTGTTTCGAACGTGAGATTTGACAATTAGAGAGATTTTATAGGAATTATATTTTACATTTTACTCTTATGACCCTAGAATTAATTTAATTTAGATTTAAAATTTTATAGAATTAATAGAGTGTCTTAACAACTAAATTTTCTCCTGATTTTTTTCAACAATTTTATTATACTTCTTCTAATCTTCAGCTAGTTTATATTACTACCGAGTACCTACAAACTTTTTAGATAGGCTTATCCAACTTTGTCATTCGATCATACGTCAACATTCTATTTTGATGTTAGCCCTAATTGCAAACATATTTGTAATAAGACTTATCCTATTTTTTTATAACATTTATATTTATGAGTTTAACTTTCAAAATATACAAATACAGTTAAATTCAAAATTTACAACAACTTTCTCAATAATTAAATTTCAAATTTGCACTAACTTTCAAAAAATCATACTCTACCTTTAAAAATATGTAATTATGAAGTTTACTTTTAAATAAAATTAGATGTTAAGCTTTCAAATCGTTTCACCCTCAATTTCGTTAACAAATAAAATAGCGCTCGTCGCTCTAATATGTACCCAGAGTGGATATCCGCGCGGTGCAAGCTAGTAACACGAGGAAACCAGAAAATCCAAACCGTGGACATACTGTAACATGCCTACTCCGGTTTGGGTAAGCCCACTCCGGTTTGGGTAAGCCCGGGTTTGTAGTCCTGTCTTAAATTGCATGTCTCAAACAAGATCATACGGAAATGAACTTGCATGATACATTGGAGATACAGGGAAGCTAGAACCCGCACATGACAGCTCGAGATTTGAAGAAATGTACTGTTACAACAAAATGAAGAAAATACAGAATTGATATTTATCGTTCAAACTACAAGATTGCAACATGAGCACGAAGTTGGGCTGCTGTTTTACAACCAAAAAGGGATTCTTAGGAGGCTTCTTCTGTAGCTGCTAATTCTTCTGTAGTTTGAGTCTCCTGTTTTACTAATTCTACAGGTTGAGTCTCCTTTTCGCCGTCTTTAGGTGAATCTGGCTCGGTTTTAACTTCCTTCGCACCAATCCTTTGCTGCAGCTCCAGCTTCAGCCTTTTTATTTCAGAATCTCTTTCTTCGACCTTCTCTTGCAGTATAAAAACCTGCACATTCCAAACAATTAACATATACTTTTCAAGGTTATCAAGGTAAGGATTAAATCAGCTTACATTTACGGTCAAATTTGTCCCTTTTGGTGCCATAGGAGACTATTTCGACGCCAAAAAAGCAAATGGACGACAGCTCCAGTTCAGAACACAAGGAGTTACTCAACGTAATTCCATCCTGAAGCCTAAAATTATGGAGCTAGAATGTCTTTAAACAATAATACTAAAATAACTCTTTTGCCACGTCTCAACAACATCATTATAAGTTTTATGACTTTTATCTCCAAATTTTTTTACCTTATAAATAACATTTCACTTTTATATTCACCACAAAAATTAATTGTAACTTTACGATTATGATAATTCATTTTCACCTTTTTTGAAAGGGCATACTACTATATTTCTTATTCAATGTAATATATCAATACCAAAAAATACTGTAACTATGCAAGGCACAGGACATGAACTAGTAGAGTGATGATATCACATCAGAGAACATAATAAAATAGTTATCTACAGGTTATAGAATGGAGAATACCATCTCGTTTGATTTCTCCATGTCATTAGTCAGCCCATCTACATTTTTACACAATCCTGCAGGCAGCAGAGAAGCAATAAGACTTGCAATCATATTAGAGTAAACCAACAGTGAAAAACACATAATTCTCATCAACTAAAGCAAATCTCCAATTGTCAATTGAACTGTCATAACCTATGCCATTCAATCATTATTGTAAGGTTTGATGTATACAATTGTAACAATTGAAATATCAAGTCTATTTTTTTTTTACCTGGAGAATATTTGCATCTTGGGTGATGAGAGAAGTAACGTAGCAGGGAAAGTTTTGACTTCCCAAACACTAAGGTGTTGCCATTTTTTCATTTGCTTTCTAATCTACTTTCTTCACTACCTCATACAATTTAAAGTACTTGTCTATGTCTACCAGACTACCATACATCCTACTCTGAATTTGAATACCGCAACACAAGTGAACCGACAAAGAAAACTGTGACTGCAACAAGAATAGCCTACTCCCAAATTCACGGGAGGTTCAAGCATTAGCTATCACTTTCAAACAACCATAATCATCAACTTGAACCGATGTTCCAAAAATACGCAAAATGAATATGGGAGGGAGCGTCACTGCCTAACATATAGACGGTCTTACATATGGACAATACGTTTTTTAATTATTTTCTTGTATTTAGCCTAAACCGTTCAAAACGTCCAGCCTGTCCTGAACCTATCCAGCCCGCCTGTCCTGAACCCATCCGGCCCATGGCCATATAGCGTCTGGACGACATCTAGATGGCCGTCCAGGCCTATTTTTAGAACAGTGACTTGAATCAAACGAGAGGAGAGGGGAAAAAGAAAAAACCTTAACGATCATCACAAACACAAGAACAAACAAGAGCATAAAATAATCAGCATGAACAACTTCTCATTATACATGAACTATTTATTTGGCGAGATTTGGATCTCTTGAGGTTGGTCCTGTTGTTAGAGAAAGTTTCAACAGCCTCAAGCATCCTACACACTCTCATCCTTGAAAATTATGGGATAAAAGGTTTGTTTTGTTTGGAATTTTCTATTGAACATATAAATGTAAGAAGAAAAATAGAAAGGGTAAATTTCACTCATTGTCCCTGACAAAAGGTTCGTTCTTGATGATTCTAGGACAGAAGATTCGCTTTGTTTGGGTAGAGTCTCATAGTTGATACTTCCATCCGTTTTTAACTGTTACAGTGCCATTAAGTGGCTGATGTGAATGATATAATTGGCTACCTCATCAATTCTCAAGTGATTTGGATTAAACTAATCAAAGTTTATCAGATAGCTTGTTTGGCAAATCAAGCCGAAATGTTGCGCTGCGGTGCTCAACTTGGCGGGTATGCGATGCAGCCAGTACCATATCAATGACATTACTGGTGCCTTACAAAGAGTTATATTAGGCCAATTTAGAGACCTAAACCCATCTGAAAGCCTAATTTTTTATGTCTTGTCAAACAAATCATGATACACGTTCTTTTACAAAAGAAAAAACAAAGGTTAGGGACTATAATAGAACGCGTGGAATACATTAGGGACCATGAGTAAAACTTACTCAAAACCGAAATGGAGCTAGACAAATTCAGCAAAGGGAATTGTTCTATTTATAAACAATATAGGTTTTCGATCTATATTGGATGCAATTCACCAGGTTCACATCACTTCTGCTTATATTCCTCTTAACAGTCTACGTGGACCTACTACTTTAAGCCTGCCAAGTTCTGCTATGACTGCAAAGCAGAAACTGCCAAAAAGTACCCTATTATCTGATTCCCAAAAATTTAAAATCACATCTCATGAACATTAAGTGATGCACATGCAAGTTATGATGTTCATGGAATCTAGCACAATCATAGGTAAACAAACAAAGGCCGAAGTAGCAAGCAATGTACTGTAAGCACGAACCTTCAAGCTGAGTCCTGAGTTTTGCATTCTGGATTTTCTGTATTGAAAGTTTAACCGCCAGCTCATGAATCTGAGGCCAAAATCGAACACATGTATAGATAAGAAAAGAAAGTATCCTAAACACCAAAATAGCATCTAAAGCTGTGACAGATTCTGTTGGTTATAAATGATCCTATTAACATTTAGGGCTCATTTGGTTGCTCATCCGCAATGAAAACGGAAATTATGGTTAAGAAGCAAAGAAAACTAAAGTGATTGAGTGATTCTACTAATCATTTTTTCCAGCCAATGAAGAAGTCAAAATTACCTTCCCTTCAGAAGCTTGATGTCCAATTTCCTCATTTTCCTCTTGCAGGGTTTTACATTTTGCCATCAGCATTTTCCCCATTTTGCTATGTGCAGAGAAACTTAGAGCTGCAACATTATCCTGTAATTCCTTCACTTTTTTCTCCTTCTCTTCAACAAGGTTCTGCAAAGTGAAATCACACGTTTCTTAACTATCGCCCAATGTTTTTCAACAAACCATCTTGTATACCTTTTTTAACATAAAAACACCTGACAAAGTGAAATTCACTAATTTAAACCGCATATAGATGTTACTGATGACTTTTTTTTTTCTATTTTGACCATATTACCTTTTGTCTCTTTCACCAAATATTCCTTAAATATTGAAAAAGGTAAAACACTTTTTGTTAGTCAACTGAAGCACTTCAATTATTGAACACAAAGGATACAAACTGACGGCCACACTTTTTTTTTATCAGCTCAAGGAATATGTTAGTAATAACGGTTAACGGTGTTTTTGGTCAAAATAGTAGTGAAAATATTTTGAGTGGTTTATGTTAGTGAATTACATTTTATAACAGTATGGTTTGTCACTACATGATTCAAAAGATGCTTTTTGCACAAAGATACAATAGCACATATAGTTAAAGATGCACATTCTGTCGTTGCAATGGTACACAGACAAACTACAAACACATATTAAAGTGAAAGCTAAAAACATCTTTCAAATTAGGTGTTTAATGACAAAGGTTACAGTGAATAACCTTCAAACGGATAAACTCTTCATGTATAGCTGGATCTAGCAATAACCTCCTTGCCTGCCAAGGAACCACAACACAGCTTGAATGTCTGTCATAGCCATTATAACTCAGTATATACCATCAAATGAGGATTATGAGGTGATATTTCGGAAACTGATTGCAGATCAATATGTACAAAAAATCAGGCAAGTATTATCTTGAGCATCATTTGATCTACACCAGAAACAAATCCTAGCAGATGGTTGGCAGCACACAGTACCATTGACAAAAGTTTCCATGTACTTAAACCCTTAAATGAAGAGAACTTCTGCACTGGGTTTTTTTTTCACCGCCATGGTTTGCATTTTGGTTATAGGGATTATATGTAATTGTTCCAGCATAAACAAGCAAGATCAATGAGTTATTTATGCTTCAAGAATAAGAGCTGCAGAATGTACATATGCCCAATTGCATAAAGCTACATCAACTTTAAAAGGCATTATTTATAATTAATTGGCCTTCTATTCCTAATATAGCGCACAGTAATCCAGTGTAGATATAACTTTATAAGACAGTGGCTACTAGCTATAAAGAATGCAACTCAGTACTCCACTTTTAACTTGAAATTATAGTGATGAAAGCAAACGGGGTATTCTCTTTATTGATCAATTTATCATACAATCAGAAACCCACAAGTTCATACATGCTTAAAATGACAAACTACTAGTGTCCAGATGGAACCAGATAAGTTAGTCTCTGGGTATGTTTTAACCCATGCAAAAAGGCTGTACCATTCAGTCAAAGAATGAGCCAACAAGAGGGCCATCAATACTCAAATTCAGTAGGTCATGAATATCTGATACCTGAATCGATGCTGGCTTAAGCTGCAACCTCAATTCACGGACTGCATACTGAGAAACTTGAGTGTTAAATTGCATTAAAGGATTGAGCAAAATAGAAACATGCACAAGTAAACAAAGAACTAAAAGAGTAAAGAACAATTCAAACTGGACAATTTTTTCAACTTGCAAACCTGAAGGCATAAATAAAATCACAATTAAAAAAAAAAACAGTACACCAGACATTTTTTAAGTTATTTGCTAGGAGGGTCACTGAAATACTCTTCAACTTTAAAATTGATCTCTCCAGACAACATTGTTCATTCATCGTTTGGAATACACTCTTTTTGCAACCCTGTTTTTATGATCAAATTGATTCAGTGTCATACATGCACCTAAGGAAAGTTTTTATAAATAGACCAGTTGCACACAGGTTAAAGTTTCCCCTACAAGCAGTTCTATTGTAAGAATTCAAAAGGCATTCCCTTACCACACTTCTCATATAATTACTAAGAGCTAGCCTCTTCAACCAACCAAGTAATTTTAATACATAATACAATGACAAAAAGATCTAACCTTCAAGTCTGTTATCTCTTGCTCTCTTTTGGCGAATGTCACAATAAATGCAGCTTCTTTCTTCTTTGCTTTCTCCAGCTAATCAACGGAAGGATAGTAACTGATAAGATCCTGGAACTTTTTACCGAAAAATGATGAAACATTTGAAAAAACGAACAAAACACAAGTCCATACCTGCTCTTTTAGCGACTCCTCAGAAGATCTCAAGCTCTGGATGTAGTTGGCCACCCATTTAGGTTCTACAAAACAGATATTTAAATATCATTGACCAGAAGAAAGCATAGCAAACCAATGTGCTTAAGTGGCAAATGCCCTTTACAGATCCAGAATAGAAGGGTAACCAGGAGAAGATCCAGTAGGTATGAAAGACTCATTCTGAAATGCAGAATGCCATTTTAGGATTTCAGATTTTGCCTCTCTAACCTCCACCTGAATACAACAAATGCAGAATTAATACAGCTGAGAGAGAGGGGAGAAATTCACTGCATGGAAAAAGGGAGAGAAACATCTAAGTGCACTATGGATTCTTTGTAAGCTTTCTATAGATCTACACGCACTTTTAACGTGTAATGACACAAAATAAGAATTTCTATGTTATAAAAAGTATATTTATTGTCAATCATGAAAAAACATATATGACATAATGGAAAAATATAATCTAAAAGGTGATTCAGAAAAAGGGAAGGAAAAAAAAGAGAGTGAAGTAAAATGTTCCAGGTTTCTGCAATGCCTTCACAAAAATAATAATTGTATTATCATATATTGGAAATAAAAAAAGTTACTTGATCACACTTTGGAGAAAATCAGAGTGTTCAAATACACCTTGCATTTTCTTAAGAATTGCAATGAAGACAATGTACGGAATGAGACTATCAATATGTGTGACTACAAAAAAACAAAGATAACTGAATACAGAAAATGATTACATGGGCCGAGGGCCAGTAGGAAAAGCATCACTCCTCTAGCCTTACATGAAAGGTTACAATAGTAGGGGATAACATTAAAACCAGGCATTGTATATAGGAGACATACTTCATATTTTGCGAGGTCATCCTTACACTTCTCAAGGCTGTAAATAAGAAATCAACTCCAAGACTTAGCACAAGTGATAGCAACATATGCACCAACAACTTTACAATTACAGATAAAGACAGAATGTCCGTGGCATTTGTAGCAAAAATCAAAAAGTACCTTTCACGAAGTGATAAAATCATTCCTGTGGCTACACCAGGCGCTGCTTCTTCCAGCTAAGAGTTGAGCACCACACAGAAAGCAAGAAGTATTACAGAAGGATCACTAAGCTACTTCAAAAAATTGTATGGATGAAAAAGGTATATACATAAGTAAACTACTCATATAAACGTAGCAAGGCATCAATTTCACCACTCATAGGAATTTTTCTATAGCTGTAAGAATCATGATCAGAGCACACGCAAGCATAAGAGCCTAACGCATTCCCTTTTTGCACAAGTTGAATTTCCTTATATTTCATATTAACCAAGTACGTCATGTAAACATTTTCAACTTCAACAAAAACTAGTGATCGATTCAATGTCATGACTTGTTCTACACTAAACATGTGTCATATGCTGATACGGTTCTGCAGTAGCCTATATTCAACTACTGATTTCTCAATTACTGATGTATTTTATTTGTTAAATTTAATTATTTAGTTGGGCAGTTAGTGTGTCAAGTAATGGATGAATTAGAGTGTCAGGTAGTGGGACAATTAGTGGGTCAATTAGTTATTTAGATTTTCTTTATAAGAAGGCACTGTGAGTCAATTAGTTATTTAGATTTTCTTTATAAGAAGGCACAACGTCAATTTGTGAAGCAGACTTGAATATTGAATTGAATACAAAACTGAGGATTCCTCAAATTTCATGGGTTAGAGATTCTTTAGCACAATTCCGGTTTGCTAGATTCTTGCTACGCAGTCCTAGGAGTGAGATTCTTGCTTCTAGTGGGTTTTAGCATATGCACTCCTAAATCTGTTTCGTTGGATCAATAAACCAACCAATCAAATGCAAAATGCAGCTTACATTTTAATCCTAAACTTAAGACACCTATTTCCTAACCCTATTACAGAAGCCCGTTTTTTTGCACTACCATCATTCCATCCCCTGTCAGTATTACTAACAGCAAGAGAGATGGAGACATCACAGATTTATCACTACCAAGTCTTGTTCATTTATGTTCAACGAATTGAAAAATGACAAACCCCATCCAACATCCCAGCAATGGATAAAAGACAAGCCTCAAAATTCGTGACCTTTTGATCCTGTTCTGATACTTTTTTTGGTTTTCTCTTTCTCCATTTCCTACTATTACAAAAGATTTATCTCTTTGCTCCCATACAAACAGCGATCCACAAAGTTCATCCATCTAATTTACAAAAGATACCTTCTTTGGTTCAAAAATATCATCTTCGTCGTCCAGCTCTCCAAAACCCCTCTTATTGCCTATAATTTCATGAAATGACAACAATTAAATAAGAAACAATTTGAAAAAATAGCTCAAAACGCCCAAAATAAGAAAATTAACCGACTCGAACGAACACAAACCTGAACGCTTGGTACTGGGAGCTCCAGTGAAATCACCACCGAAATCATCATCCTGAAACCGAAACATCTAATTGTGGTTAAAAAAAAAGGACTTCACGAAGTAGGAAAACGAGTAGGTGGAGAGAAACCTAAAACCCTCACAATTGATACACGTTTCAAGTAATATGAAAGATTAAGAACATCAAATGAGCATCAAAGAGGAAAGTTAGGGCTTACATCATCGACGAGATGTGGACGAGAAGCCATCAAGGAAAATTTCCGGCGATATTGAACCAAAGAGGCGAAGGATTCCGGCGATTGAGAAGCGAAGTTCGGCGGTGAAAACACACGGTGGCTGGGAGAGTAACAGAGGAAATGAAGCGTTCAACTGATGTAGGTGGGCCCTGTTGGCCCATCATTAAGCCCAAAGTATTAATCGGGCTATCTGATTAGCCCATCATCAAGCCCAGTAATTAATTGGGCTGACAGACTAACCCAAACTCGCTTTCATCATAAATCAGCCTATGGTTAATTTTTTAAGCCCAATTTAACACAACAAACAGTGATTTTTCAGCTCTAGGGTTCCCACGTGAGTTAAATCCGTGAACTTATTTATATAAATACCATAAAAATTAAGAAATAGTATTTTAATTTAATAAACTATGATGATAAAATAATTTAAAGATAATATCTCTAGTAAGTTATTCAATGGTTTGCGTGGTCAGTCGGGGTTCCCGTACATTATAGGACGGGATCGGGTTTTGTTTTCTTTTGTTGCTTCCCTTTTGTTTTGAACCTGGTTGTGAAGCTTTTTGTGTTTTCATTTGGTTTGAACCTTTGGTTTTATACTCTGAGGGTCGGGATCCATTGTGCAGTCCTAGCCCGTAGCGCTTCAAGTTCCCCGACCTTGGGGTGTTACATGAAAAGGCCGCTATAAAAATCTAAATTAAACGGTTCACTATGCCTAATACAACACAAACAAAATAAAACGAATCAAAACCGTTTCAATTATATTAGGAAGTGATTTTTAGAGTTATGAAGCTGATTTTAACTATTTCTAGAGGTTTAATGTAGTAGTATACTAGTAGTATTATACAATTATTCTATTTTTGGCATCTTGACAAACCGTCTATTATTTTAGAGTATATAGTATCAGTTTTTATTTTTGATAAAAAAAAAAAGTATAGTTTGAGATTCTAGACAGTATGACAATCTTGTGAAAGAAGAAAGAAAGTAGTAAGCAAATTGAAGAATAGTTAAATGATGATGCCGAAGAAATGAAGAAAGTTGGTACATAAAATTCAAAGATTATGTCTGAATTTGGGTTACTTGGAGACAAGCATTTCTATTGGACGAAGTAGGCCATTCTTTTTGTCCACAATTATAGAACCCTAAATGGTCTTTGACTATCCGATAACTTAATCTAATACTATATAAATAGGATTTAGTCGTGCTCATGAAGATTCACTATTATCAAATTCAATACCATCTTAATCGAAATTTAGAACATATTTATGCATTTTATAAAATCTTGAATATTATATTTTGTTTAACTGCTATATGTATTGTATAATCCAATGTCAAATAAACTCAAAGTAAAGCAATTTAAGAAGCAGTAATTAGCGTCTAGTATTTATCAAGATCTTTTTATTTTCCTTAAAAGATTTGTAATTCAATCAAGTATTGGAAAATATACTTGTAAACATTATGCGTAATATATTGTATAGAAAATAAGTTAAAATAAAATGAGGCTGCAATTGGTAGAAAGAATGGGAACAAGTATGTAAAGTTTGATGATAACCCGGCTGCATGCAGGCGATAGCGACAGAAGAGGATTCTTGTTTCTGCACGCAACTTGTTTCTTTAATAGACCAAATAAAAATCGTTATTGCGCGCAAGGGCTCGCGCACTCGCAATGCGCAAGCGCGCGAGGGAGCGCGCTGGCGCAGCGCGCCTGCGCGAGAGAGCGCGCATGCGCAAGGCGCCTGCGCGAGGCCGATGCGCGCGCCCAGCCCGCCTCCGCGCCTATTTAAGGAGGCGCGGAGGCCAGCCTCTCTTGCCCTTTTCTTCCCCGCTTCCGCTCCGCGTTCTTTGCCCTCGTCGCGCACTTCCGTTGCCCTAGATTTTTTTTTTCGCTTGTTTTCATCCATTTCTTTTTTTTTTCGATACGACCAACAATGGAGGAAGATTCAGCTATCGAGAGATTGGAGGAAGATTCAGCTATCGAGAGAACTAGGAGTAGACCACTTGTGAATCGATTCCAGGTTAGTTAATATTGTTTTTTTATTGTTTATTTATTTTTTGCATTATACTTGAAACTAGTTAGTTTAGTTAGGTTCGGTTAGTTAGGAATAATTGAAATTGGATTAATTTCGATAGTTAGTAGTATTGAAACTATTTAGTTTAGTTAGGTTTGGCTAGTTAGGAATAATTGTAATTGGACTATTATCGATAGTTAGTATTATTGAAACTACTTAGTTTAGTTAGGTTTTCGGCTAGTTAGGAATAATTGTATGATAGTTAATGTAATAAATATATATATATATATATATATATATATATATATATATATATATATATATATATATATATATATATATATTTACAATATATATGTATATGATTATAATAATAACACAATTTTATATATAAATATATATACACATTTATAATATATGTATATAATAGAAAAATAAAAATTTGAGTTAAAAAAATATACAGCATATGTTGAGGACTATCAGTGAGAAGAGGAAGAGGGCGAGTAGATTAGTCACAGCTTCCGCCCGTCGAGAGGCTGTAGCTCGACGAGTTAGACTTGCATCGGCATCCGTTCAGGCACCTGTAGATGCAGCTGTAGAGGCATCCGTTGAGGCACCTGTGGATGTACCTGTGGATGCACCTACAGATGCAGAGGTTCATGCACCTGTAGATGCAGCTGGCGAGGAGGATGTCGTACCTATTTCACTTACTGTTGATTACGACACGGAAGATTCTGCGCACGATATGTCTCATTTAGATGATATACTAGAGGATGAGCATGAGGAGATACGAGTTGAGGTAGAGCAGCAGCAGCAGGACATACCACAGCCGGGGGAGCCGGACGACTTACCTGAGCATGTACGTGATGAGGAGCAGGTAGAGGATGACGTACCTCCTCCTTTATTGACATGCTATGCTGACCACAGAGCCAGCGTTATATGGGACGGTATGGCTTCTCCCGTGATTAAAGTTGTTCGGAGGCTCGACGCATTCAGTAGATTACGTGTGTGGCGACGAGATGTAGATGACGCATTTTCATGGTTTGGATTAGCTAGACGCAGCGGACTGACGGATTTGGAGGACGTACAGTTTGGCGGCGTCGATCATTGTCTGATTACGGCGTTTGTCGAGAGGTGGCACCCAGAGACAAACACATTTCACATGCCATGGGGGGAGATGGGAATAGCGCTACACGATGTTCAGATCATTATAGGACTACCAGTTGATGGAGATGCATTGGTGACTTCCGTCGATGATAGTGTACGACTTGATTGGCTAGTTCAGCGTCTTGGCTTATCACCAGCAGAAGCTAGACGTCAGACTTCACAGCTATTCTGCGATACTATTAGGCGTAGAGCCGCTGAGATGTTGGCCCTTCCAGAGCCTCCATGACACTATTGCATCTGCATATCTGTTATTGTCCATATCGTCGACTTTGGTAGTCGACAAGTCTACCAACAGGATGCGAGGATGGCTTATTGATCTAGTACGAGATCATTTGAGGACAGACGCGTATGCTTGGGAAACCGGGACCCTTGCTTATCTTTACAGATGTTTGGGGGACGCCACCAGGAAGAGGGTGACGACGATGGCAGGATGTACTTCCCTGTTACAGGTGTGTTGTCGTAAATATTTTCCTTAATATAACGTCACTTTATTAATAAGTTATTATTAATTAATAAAAGAATTTGTACAGTTTTGGATTTACGCACATTTCCCGTCATTGGGATGTGCCGCTGTGGAGGATCCGGATATGCTAGGTCATGCACGGTGGTGTTCGAGACTTTCTATCCCGAAGACTCCGTCTATTACCGTAGAGAGGTTACACTCCTTACGAGCTCAGTTGGACCAGATGAGGGCGGAGGATGTGTGCTTTACCCCGTATGATGAGCGGGTGCTTGATTTTGGCGTAGAGCATGGTGTTTCTCGGTATCGGGGTATCATACGGATATCCGACATAGAGGAGGCGTATATGTCGGACCGTTTCTTGCGACAGTTTGGATACGTACAGACAGTGCCTCTACCCCGTATTCCTCCCATTCATGAGATTCGTCCGGCGACCGGACGTGGATCTAGGCTTTCATATCCTCTCTCATACGATCGTTGGGCATCCCGCCATCTGGAGGAGTCCAGAGTTTCACTAGTTGGATTGATACCAGCTACCTCTCCTTGGCTCGTCGATGATGCGTACATGTCTTGGTATACGGTCCATTGCCATCCGTACGTCTTGCCGACGTCCATTGCACTCTAGTTACCTATAGACCGTCCCCCACCTGTTCCGGTTTCACATCAAAGAGTACGTTTGTTTTTAACATTTAAATTATTCTTTATTTTAATTTTCAATTATATTAAAATTTTATTTTCTGTATTGCAGCGTCTTCACATTCTTATAGGAAATTTACGAGAGATGCAGGCTCGCGGTCTTCCGTATTCTGCAGAGGATATAGATCACATGATAGCGGAGGCAGTTAGACGTACGTCTCCTGTGGCTCCATCTCAGGTCCGGGCTACACAACATCCTCCAGCTCCAGCACATTTGTAGTTGTAGTTTAAAACACATTCCGATTCTATAGTTTACTTTTGATGTTTTCCTAAGTTTTTTTAGCGATTTTATTTTCCTTAAGTGTCAGTCAACTATTTCAAACTACTAAAACACACTGAGAACCATATATGAAACCGACTAAATCAATGTTGTCAACAAGTACAATAAAAACGTCTAAAACACGATTTCAAGTAAGGTTTCTCAAAACGGCTAAAGATATCCTGCACTATTGTGTTCAACTCCCCATGCTCGACGGAGATCCTCATAACGAGCTATCCTTTCAATGAAAGGCGCATCCCATCCATCCAAACTTGCATCATGGTTATTTTTCCAAGCGTCGCTCAACAACGGTAACGGAGCATCATCTTTTAACCATACCTACAAAAATAAAATTACAGAAAACGGTTAGTAAATATTAGGTCTAAATATACGTCCATTGAATGAAAGTAAATCGTCAACCTACCGGCACAAAGTGTGTGTTGTTATATATATAGGCTAACGAACAAATGACCGTAGGGGCCTCTTGGTCGGGAACGGTGGCAATCATAGGCAGGAATGTCGCTGGAATGTTCCCTAGTACAACCAATGCAATCTTATAGTAGGTGGCGGCTGCACATGCGATCATCGGTATTTCCATCCAATTTGGTTCTGGACACGGAGACTTACTCGTCCAATAAACGTTTTGAATGACTTCGTCAACATGATTGAGGATTCTACACTGCAATGATTAACAAGTAAGATTATGTAAAATCATGGATTATAATTAAAACTTTGATGTAACCAGAAGACTTAGTTACCTTGGAATAAAATTCCCTTCTCGCATTTAACTCCATAACCATATCTCGCCGTATTATCAAATAATCCTCATCCGAGAATCCCAACACCGCGGAAATTGCTCTATATCCACAATGGCCGTCTCCTGGTACATCCCTTACTCTCAATACATAAGGCTCCATGAACTTTGGAAAATCTTCTTCCCTCAAACAAAATCCGGTCTTCGCGGGTTTCTTTCCTTTACGTCGTGCTCTACTCGTAGGAGTCAACTCCGGTGTAGAATCTACATCTTTAGCTTTCTTCCCTTTCGGACGCCCAGGACCACGTGCAGCAGAATGCTCAAAAGAGCTAGGCTCTCTTCTAGTTGATCTCGGGATTGGAGTTCGTCCCTTTGTATTGGCCTTCTGTGCCGGCTCCTTCATTGTCGTACCCCCGGGGTTTTCCATGTCATCCACAAAAGATGCAATCTTATCTTGCTCATCCGGGCTTAACATATTTGAGTCCATTCTTTCTCTAAACCTGTTCAGCGCCGCTTGATTCGGGTTCGAACGATCATCATCATCATCATCATCATCATCATCATCATCACCAATATCACCATCCAAAAAATCAACCGGATTCCAATGAACTTGCTTCCAATAAGGGTGTATCTGTGACAAATAAATAGGTCTACGAGCCCGGATCGCTAGTCTAAAGTCATGCACACACGGCACTCCATAAACCTCTCTCCAATAACTATCCCGACATCCTTCATCATCTCTTGTATGTCGAGCCTTGGTGTAATTATTCCACAAGAGCGTGAAACACTCATTTGTTACGTAGTCACGAAGCAAGTCAAATATCGGTATACGCACCTGCAAAAAAAGGTTTATTAAATATCAAATAAATATTTAACATTATTTTCATCAATTAAACTATTGATATACTAACCTCTCGTGGAATCCTCTCCCGTGACATCTCTAGAGAAGCTTGTAGCTTTTGGACTTGGTCCGTGACCATCAAATGTATGCTATCACAAACCAGCTGAAATCCTCCAACGCTAGAATCTAGTGTTTGCTTCAACAACTTGTGCGCGGACTCACACCTAAGAAGAAATTTTATTACAAAAAACGAAGAAATGTTTAACAATGTAGTGAATGTTTAAATAACTTACGCATTTGTCGTTCGTGTGCCGAAATGATGATGTAGGTCAGTCCATGCTCGAACGATTGCCTCCTTGTACGGGTCAAGCCAAGTCGTCTCTAGATAGGTCATTAACCTCGGAGATGATTGCCAATAGTCTCTCATTTCCAACAAACGGCGTTGGTAGCTTCCAGGGGATCTTGACTCGAACAAGGCATGACAATGGGATATGAAGAGTGCTTCCGCTTCCTTATTGCGCAAAACAAGTGCCGCTCTGTTAACTATATTGCACTTTATGTGAAACGTGCACAATATATGCTTCACCTTGGGAAATACTACACCCAATGCGCTTATAAGACCAAGCTCACGATCAGTGGCAATCACCTCCGGCGTCTTTCCGTATAACAAATGCCGGACCCTCCTCAAAGTCCACTCGTAATGATCTCTATTCTCCTGTGCCATGAACACAAAAGCAATTGCGAATGTCTTATTGGTGCTAGTGATGCCTACGATCTCCAACAATGGCATATTGTACCTAAAAGTAATACGAAACAAAGACTGAGTTACATTTTCTGAGGAAAATAAGAATGAGTGTATGAAATAAAATAAAAATGTGGCTTGAATTGAAGCTTACTTGTTGGTCTTATATGTCGAGTCCATCACAATAACATAGGGAAACATGTTGAGCAAATGCCTCGAGTCGGGATGTGAGATAAAGAAATCAATCACTTCATCGGAATCTTGACTTCTCCGAGTGTTTACATAGTATCCACGTTCCCTCAACGTGTGAAGTGCTTGTTGTAATGGAGATCTTCCTTCGGCTTGTTCCATTCTAATCTTCAAACCGGTGTTGTAAACTTGACGGATGGAGGTGACATTGTCGGGATCCTCTAATTGTACGGATTTTAATATATGTCTCGGTTTTAAGCCAGAATTCAATTCACGCTCCACCTTTCGGGTTTGCTTCGGAGTCATACGTCCAACATATGCATGACCTCTTAACACCGAAGGAATGATATGGTTGTGGATTCCACATACAACCCTCACCGTCCACTTTTCCTCTTTAATTTGGGTTCCTACAAGCTCAAACAAACACATACACTTCTTCGAGTTTTTTTTCCGACTAGAACTTGGAACATGATCGGGATCTACGTCTTTTTCTTTTCTCGGTCCTCCGTGTCTATCACAACCCAATTGTAGGATACGAAAAACCCTTCTATCCAACCATGATTTTTTAATGACCAACACCATATTCATAGCGTTGGCCACATACCGAGCCCATCCCAAAAAGTTCTCTCTATCCGCAAAATATCCATGAAGCTCAAATTTTGAAGAATAATTGGTACCGAGAGCACGAGAGTAATCCATAAGAACCTAAATAAAAATAACATAGAATATTATTTTACAAAAACACATCATTTTATTCTTGCATTGCTAATTCTATGATTTCAATTCTCTATTCTAACATTGCTAATTCTATGATTCCGATTCTCTATTCTTGCATTGCTAATTCTATAATTCCGATTCTCTATTCTAAAATTGCTAATTCTATGATTTCGATTCTCTATTGTAACATTGCTAATTCTATAATTCCGATTCTCTATTGTAACATTGCTAATTCTATAATTCCGATTCTCTATTCTAACATTGCAAATTCTATAATTCCGACAAAATAAAACGACATAACGGTAAAGTATAAAATTGAGTTTGTACACTTACTTCAAGTTTTGCGAGAATTTCTTCCGGATCACTATATTTTTCAATATCGAACGGCATCATCGAGCTTTCACCATCGGATTCTACATCAACTTCATCGGAATACGACGACATTTTAACGACTTTTTTCTTTACGTTTTCTAACTTGTGGATGAAGGTGAATGAGTCTCATATGTAATTATATAGGCTCGAAAAATGCCCAACGGCTATATTTTCCCAACGGCTACAAACCCAACGGCTACAAACCCAACGGCTACATCCACTCGATTTTCGAAAGTGTAACGGGCAAGAGGACGCGCATGCGCGCTGCGCATGTGCGAGGCCTCGCGCATGCGCGTCCTCTTGCGCGCGGGCGGACTCCGCCTCTATGAAGGCGCGAGTCCGCCCGAATAGTAGCCCTGTTCTATAAGAAAACACATTTGTAATTAACAAGTATCTCAGGTCGGGTGATAGCGTTCACCTAATTAAAGGGGTGAGGATGAGTATTATTGGTACTTATATTCGATACGTGTTTGGTATTTTAAGGTATCCGTATCAATCAGGGTCGGCCCTTGCTGGGCAGTATGGGCTACAGTCCAAGGCCCAATATAATTTGGGGCCTTAAATTTTAATAAAAATACTAATATATATTGAATAAAATTAGATTTGTGGAAATTAATACTTAAGTTAGACCTCTGGGTCATAAAGCAACCAAAATCCCACTGCGCCACTCTGATTTAGTGATATTATATCAAAACTAAATTTATTATTATCAACAAAGCTAGGATTGTGAGTTATAATGTTCCACTTCATAATATATTCAATGTTAGTTTGTTAACTCTTATATTTTGTATATGTTAATTTAATAATAATTATTATAATTTGATGTTATTTAAATTATATAAAATATCAATAAAAATTGTAACTCTTATTTCTATAAATGTCAAATGATATTTATAAGCCAATAAAATAAAGATATAATTTGGTTAAAAAAACATGACTATTTTTATAATAAATAACACAAATATGATTTTAAGTTCGAATTATAATTTAACAATAAAATAAAATTTTTAATTAATAAAATTTTTGACTTATAAAAATACTCAATGTAATAAAAATTATAACTATAGATGTTACATTAAGTATCTCATTTGTTGATAAGTTCATAATAAAATTTTCATTAATGAAAAAATTATTTTAAATGTTATATAATAATTTCAACTTAAAATTATATTTGTACTATTTTTTATAATAGTTATTTTTTAATATAATTATATTTACTTTATGACTTATAAATATCATTTAACATCAATAGAGTTAAAATTTTATTGAATATTAAATATAATTTAAATAAATTGAAATTTTAATTATTATTATTCAGAAAAACATATTCAAAATATATGAGTTAAACTAGTTATTCAAGTCATGTTTGTGAACTACCATGACTCAATATAGGCTTAATGGAGTAACAATTCGGTCAATTGTTGGACTTTGTTGATTATGCAAAGATAATAGAAGATTTGTTCAAAAAATGCAACACAACATAAATGATTAATATGTATGTTATAATGTGTTTTTGATTTATTTTCAATTATATAAAACAAAGTTTTGTTTTTATTTTCAATTATGTAAAAAAATTTCTCTACGTAGGTTCAATAAGTTTTTCTAAACCAAAATTTTGGTTTTATATCCTCTATTATAATTTGTTATTTTATATTTTTTATATCTAACAATTTGAGTATGAAATTAATTTTAAATCACTAGGGCACCCGGAAAAAACATCGCCCCGGGCACAAAAAATTGAAGGACCGGCCCTGGTACCAATTTAATACCATGATATATGTTACTGTTTTATGAGGAGTAGCCCGGATGCTTATATGGTAGGTTCACTAGATTGCGTATTATCGATGTGGAAACTTTTCTCTACATTCCAACACTTGACACATATTTCTTTTGTTTTTTTTTCGGGTCGAACATCTCATTCTCTTTTTAGCTCGCCCACAATTTCTTTTTTTTTTTTTCTTTCGACGGGTTTCGCATCTCATTCTCTTTTTTTTTAGCTAATCCCCGAAGTCAGGAAACCGGACCCGGATCGGACATGCTCTGATACCATGATACTTTTTCTTATATCCGTCCCGAGACCAAATGACGCGGAGTGCACGCGTCCTGTGAACAACAACGCATACAAGCACACGGGGTTTCATCCTAAAACCAATTGGCTATAGGAGGAGTAGCCCGGATGCTTATAAGGTAGGTTCACTAGTGCGTGTTATCGATGTGGGAACTTTTCTCTGCATCCCAACAATATCCTTTTTTCTTTTTTCATTTCGCACCGTAATATTTTTGAAGGTATCGGGTCTTTCTTTCCCAGTTGTTTCCTTCCCTCTATTAACATTTCTCTGCTTCATTTATTTTCTTCTTCCTCACACAAATACGCAGGAGAGAGCATCAACCCCTTCTACCGCATCATGTCGCCTCCAACCGGGAAAGCCACCGCCTGCTGCTACTGCCACTGATAGGGGCAAGGAGCCGCCACCGTTGTTGCCCTACTCAGATTTAGGGTTTGTGAAGGAGAGCGATATCTGGAAGATGCGCACGAGCAGATCGATAGTCCTATCTAGGGTACTGCTAAAAGTGGGATGAACAAGTGCAGGCAAATTGCAGCGGATGATTATGTAAGCAGACGGATGCCCTTCAAAGTAGTAGAAATAGCCTATCGATCTCCGTTGATTTTGTTTTGTTTTTGTTCAATCTAATATATGATATCCATACCAAATAGGATATCATATATTAATTTGATACTCATACTTTAATGTTTTAATCAAAATATCTATATTTTGATACCTATATTATAATCAGGATATCGGTATCGGACGACAGTTAGTATATTGTCGAGAGCCCTTCATAATGGTAGTTGCCAGGTAACGACATACGTCTTCTTCTACGACAATACGACATAATATGAATATCGGCCCCACCCAAAGTTCTAAAACAGACAGCCTCCCTAATCTCTAGGGTTTTGTGGAGCCCATCTGGTTGCCGTTTTAGTATCATTTCAGCTGCTATCAACAAATATAAAAAATTATATTCAGTACGTACGATTTCATGTATATATATCCCAATATAAGCTATCTTCCACTTCCATCTGGATATATACGTGCACCATTTAAAACAGATCTCTAAGTACTTCCAAAGATGAAGGGAACACTAAGGTACTTAACAGGCATTGCAGGAGCAAGTGGGTATGGATCCAAATCAACCGCTGAACAAGTTACTCAAGGCTGTTTGTCTTCTTCTTCACATCCTCTAACTGCTATTCTCACTGGTTAGTTCATTTCCATCTTCGCATCCAAAACACTTTATAATTCTTATTAGTGTTTTCATTTGAGTCTGGATTCAGGAGCGACGTCCGGGATTGGGTTGGAAACTGCGAGAGTGTTGGCAAAGAGAGGAGTTAGTTTAATTATCCCAGCTCGAAATCTCAACAAGGCAGCTCAAATGAAGACAATGATACTCAAGGAAAACCAATTTGCTCAAATCATCGTTATCGAGACTGATTTGAGCTCTTTTTCTTCAGTCTCCACATTTTGTTCCGTCTTCTTATCTCTTTGAATGCCACTCAACATTCTCATGTATATGCCCTACCTCCTTCTTTAACTAAACTTTCTTATTAATTCTCTCTTCATTTTTTTGCTTAATCTTTTCTCTTTACAAGAAAGACCTACTTATTCTACTTAGGTTAATTAGTTGGATAATTACTATTAGCTAACCTACTTAGGGTTAGTTGGAAAACACAAAACTTATTAGATATGTGTATGTAAATATATCAAAATGGGCATGGCTTTATTTGAAGTTTTGAATTTGAGATAAAATTGGAAAGTTGTACAAAGCATCAACAAAAGACCCTTAAGAGCCTCATCATATCCGAGTTAAAGCCGATGAGAACTTCATAGTTCATATATATAACACTCACGTTAATTTATCTTTTTATATTCTAAAACCAATTGACAATAGAAGGAGCTGATCGAGTAGACCTAATACTTATATGTTAAGGTTCACGTATTATCATATTGTCGATGTGATACATCACCAAGTTTACCATGTCTTTGGTCTTTTAGTCAAAACGCGTATTCAATGTAGCCTTTTTGTGTTACAATGACTTAAATGCATATGGATCTTCAATTGTTGGCAGAAACAACGCAGGAGTATTCTCTCATAAGTTGGAGTTTTCTGAGGACAAAATTGAGATGACATTCGCCACAAATTACCTAGGTAAACATTTTTAACTTTTACTTGCTCTAGGCTGTAGCTAGATATAGCTTTGCAAATTGCAATCAATCATCCGCAGTTAATGGGTAGTGTACAAGAATTACCGATGGTAAAAAAAAACTCTAGTAAAACGAAATGCTGTCGAACAATTTGCAGGCCATTTCCTATTGACAGAACTGCTACTAGAGAAAATGATTGAAACAGCCGAACAAAGTGGTATTCAAGGAAGAATAATCAATGTGTCATCTGTGATCCACAATTGGGTGAAAAGAGACGATTTTGACTTCAATCAAATGCTGAATCCCACTAAGTACAGTCTATATATCATCACTTAATTACATAATTACTCAAAATGACACATCATGTGTAATCAATACGTACTCGTATGTATAACAATTATAATGGGACACGAGCATATGCACAATCAAAACTCGCAGGCATATTACATGCCAAGCAACTCGCGAGAAAATTGAAGGTTGATTTTACGTATTTTCTTTTTAATATATATTCACTTTGTTTAAATATTTTTATAAGTTACCTGAAAAATTGTATGTAGGCGAGAAACGCAAGAGTAAGCGTGAATGCAGTGCACCCAGGGATTGTGAAGACAGGAATCATTAGAGCTCATAAGGGCTTCTTCACAGGCATGTTGCAAATTATATAAAAATAAATACATTCATTAATCACTAAAGACAGATATTTAAACTTAATTAACTATGTGTGTTGTTTTTATTACAGATTCTTTGTATTTCCTTGCGTCGAAGCTGCTGAAATCACCCACACAGGTTGATACTTGAAATGTGAACATCTAAATGAGATTTTACATTGTAAAATGACGAAAATACCCACTTTATATGATTTGGAGTGCAGGGGGCAGCAACAACATGTTACGTTGCATTGCGAGCAGAATTAGAAGGCCTTAGCGGCGGATACTTTGTAGACTGCAACGAGAGTAGTTGTTCCGCGTTCGCTAACGACATTCGCCAAGCCGAGACTCTTTGGATACTGACTCGAGCTCTCATCATCTCTATAAACACTAGAAACAAAGTTGTATGATATATCCGGATACCTCTGAATTCCTAAAATATTTAGTCATTCATCGAGTATATATATATATGTGCATAAGAATGCAAATAACGTAACATGTTAACGTAAGGGTTGTGCTGCTTGTGTCAGTTGGAGCCCAATTTAAGCTTACTCGTGACAGGCCCGATAGACCCATCTAAGATATGGGCTTTTTAGGCCTTCTCTTACCTGGGTTGTTTGCATTCTTTATAAATATTGCAAATACTTAATTTTATGTATAAAATAATTTAAATATTCTAAAGTATTAATGGCAGAAATTGATATCGTTGAGAAGATACTGCAGGTACTTGATGATTATTTTCGCTTGGAAACTTGTAATTTTTTTTATTTGAATTTCACGTGGATACCCTTGTTTGGTGCTCACTTGTCTACTGTATTATTCAATTATCTGAACCGTTATCAGTGGCCCCATATATCATCAATGGCTTCTATATTGAAGATTTACATTGCTCTTTAAAAGGAGCAGCTGACAAACAATATGAGTAACAACATTACAAGACATTACTGTTTTATCCTTTTTCTAAGGACATTTAACATTCCTTCCTGGACCTCCATAGTAGAAGTAATCTCCCCAAGCACTATTCTTTCCTTGCTTTATGTTATAACAACTAGGATGATCAGCCAAGAGTTTCAGGTTTGATGGTGGAATCAAGTTATTATCCCAATCAACAACTTGCAAGTTCCTAAAGTAAGCCGATTTCCCGAATCCCTCATCGGCGAAATGCCCACTTCCCATCTGTGTTGATGTGTGGAAACCTGATGATCGGCTGTTTACGATTTCCCCTCCGAACTGGATCATGTCTGCATGACTCCTTAAGTGACTGAACAGAAATGCTGGCCAGTACCCGACGAGTAATCCGTTCCCAAACTGCAGCCACCAATGCCCATGCTTTGGATCCTGCAACAAATTCTCTTCTCTTATATATATAACTCTAAATCATCTCACATCGATTCGATTATAAAGTCATATACTTGCCTTCCAAACCATAACGCTGATGTCAAATTGCCGTCCAGCAAACGATGATCTAGGAGAAATGGCTGCGCCAATGGCAACCCGGGGATTAGTCTGAACGAAACCCGAGCAAAGAAGATTGTAGCATCCAGTAGTTTGGTATGCATCTGTCTGTAAAACAAAACATATATATTAACATATATGTAACAGAAGAACAAATTAAATGTAATGCATAAGAAGAGAATTTGACTTACTGTCCAATAAGTAAAGAACCTTGGATAGTTGTCACCAAATAACGCAGGACTTACCTGTAAGTTAAGTATGAATCAAGAAACTTAGGAGATTCATGATCATAAATAAATGCTTATATATATACTTGCCTGCCATCCGGCCTCGATAGTATTAAGGTCATTCCCAAATGAACCAGAGATAACCCATAATTGAGATAAGCTGAATTCATATGCATCAGTAACTCCAGGAGCCCATACATTTATGCTCGACTTTGCCCCATAGAATTGATCCCCATTTATAAATGCAACTGCATGCTGATAATATATATGTACCAGATCCTTAATATGAAAATAAACAGTTTATAACTGTGAAACTGTATATATATATGTATACGAACCTCATGACCGGAACCAGTTGAATCGCGGCGAACGAATCTATTCGGCTTTCTTCCAAATCTTCTTAATGAACTAGCTCTTAATACATCTTCCTGTTTAGTTCTTCTAATTGGAATAGCTCCTTCCGGGCATGATTCACCTGAACTCGTCCATAGCTGAAAGCTTTCAATCTCGACATCAGATGAGTTTTCATACCCTTTAGGGATTTCTGGAGGATCCTGCAAACAAAAGACAGTTAATCTAGTAATTTTTCTAAAGTAAAAGTATAGATTAACATAAAACATACCAATGGCTTATGTCCTTTGAGCTTAGGATGGTCAAAAGCTGGTTGAAGATGAGAAGGCACACAGTCGATCAAATCTCCGTCAGGACTCTACAAGGAAGCAAAACTCAATAAAAACATAATCATCATAAAATTAAAAAAAGAAAATTGAACATGCCTTAATAGTCTTGAGCGAAGGCTTATTGATTTTCCTGAGAAAAGATGCAATCTTTTTCAACTTGTGAATCTGTTGAGTTGCATGTAAAGTTTGGGTTTTGTTGGTTGAGTTGATCTGCTGCTGCTTAGAGGGTGATGTGGCGAGTGTAGTAGCTGGAGAAATAATTACAAGAAAAGCCACAAAATTGAGAATAATTGAAGAAGAGCCCAGAGAGGATGAAGACACCATTATAATGAGTTGGAAGAAAGAAATCTCCTTCAATACTCTTTGATTTGTTTGTATGTATGTTGTCTTCTTTGATGATACAATAGAGAATGATAGGAGCTTTTTATTCCAAAGTTTTGTCCATGGAAGCTTTACTTACTAATAAAATTTCTGACCCAATTCTAGTCTATGAAACTAGAGCCTCAGAACTCTCTCTCTCATCTCACCATTTTCATAAGCTTTTAAACTTGGCATGACATCAGTACACGTCACCTTCTTCATAGAATCTTTTAAAATTAAAAATCAACTTTTTTTTACAAAAGAATTTAACTTTGCAGTCGAGGTGGCCATGATGAGTTGACCACATTAGTTAACACAGTCATCATCCATGGGTTCTACCATCTTTACTGTGGCCATAAATCTTTACTGAGTGCCCATGATATTCTGAGTTGGATGTCTCATTTATAATATTAAAACTAATTTTCAACCCCTTAATGATATCAATTTTGGTAAAATTGCAAAGAGAATTCCAATAATAGTTTAAAATTAGGCAGTGGTTTGTTAGTTGGTATGATTGTGTCCTGTGAAAAATAGTTATGAGGAACATGGAAAGGGAGGCATGGTTTAGAAGGGTTTAATTGAGTAGAGCACTAAAGAAATGGACCACAGTAATCCCTTTATCGTTGTCATATCAATATCATAATAATTACATAATCCTTATTGTCTTTCTATTTCTGGATTTTTCAGTCTCATTAATTAAATTGTACAATTTTATATGTGGGAATTTTTAAGGTACGATTAGATCTCCACAATGATAATTTGGAAGTATTTAAATGATCAAACTGTTTCAATTTTTATATATTTGTTCAATAAATAAATAATTTAATTAAAATTGATATTGAATATTAAAATATGTTATACGTTACATTTTGTATGTGTGTTAGAAAACGTGAAAGTGTATTCCAGTTAGTTGTTCCACAAGAGCAGAGCAGATTAGCAGATAGCGTAGCATCTTTTTCTAGTTTTGACAAGAAAGGAATATTTTGTAATTTTGTCACACATCGATACTGAATCCAAGAAACACTGCAGCCTTGCACCTACCTTCAAACCCATTTCTTGCCAAGGCTCATGCAATAAATAAACTACACAATATAGTTGAGCAAACCATTAACAAAATCAAACAGGATACCACTTTTTAACGACTATTTATATGTATACTTTTTTTTAAAGATGAACGTTTTTTATTGTCGATTTTTATTGATTGAATCATCTTACTTTTTATTGAAGGTCTATTCCTTACTTTTGGGTTTTTGATGTATTTTTGCGTGTTTTTGTCTTTTTTTTTGTTGTGTTTCTTTATAATGGCTAGTCTGTTTGACGATCTTTTTCGATCTTTGGATCCACCAGACATCAAGTTGCTTAATGTTTTAAACCGCTTTTTTTATAAAAAAAAAAACATGTTTTCAACCATCAAGTATATTCACCACTAAAGTCCTATTAGTACGTGTTTTTTTAAAAGGCAACTCCTTTTCATACACAAAAAATGCATAAATAAACTCCTAAAGATAATAAATGACAAATTCAAAAATATATTAGAGTGATAAACCCCACCATAAGTCCTTAGATTTGAAAAATAAATATATATGGGGACATGAAAAAAGTAAATATATATAAGTATTAAAGATGTTGCTTTGAATAATATTTATTTGGGCCCATTAAGCAAAAGCTAAAGTGATGCCATGCTTCACTGTAAAGTTGAGGTTCCCCATGGCCTTGCCTACAGATATGCTTCTTTCTTCAACCATTAAATTTGCTCTACACTAACCTCAAACCAAACTAATCTTCTTAAAATTTGTGTTACTTTCCAAATTATGCTTATATTATAATGTCACTATGGAATTTGGTTGGGGTGTGGTGCTCATTATTATATTATGTTGGTTGTCAGGGAGGAATATTATAATATAAAACCTCACTTTACTGTTGTTGAGCTTTATATGTGCACCAAACTTTTGGCCTTTTTTCTTACCAAACTTGTCAAACAACACAACTTTATTTTCTTGTATGATAGATTATTGTTCATGACTAAAACACAAGTCAAAGTGAAAACTTAACCAAAACTCAAAGTTGGAATTGTAACACCTGAAAAGACATGAGAATGATGTAACTTATGCGAAATATAGATAACTTAACTGTTTGTTTGTTTGTTTTTTTTTTTTTTTTTTTTTTTTAGTACGAAAGCAATGAATCAAAATAAGTATAATTAAAGACTAGATGGAGGCCTCACTCACATGAGTACCTCAATCAACAGTCTTATGCTAGATTTGAATGATCATGTTTTTCAATTCAATGTTTTATATATATATATATATATATTGACTCATATGTAAACAACTCTTAACATGTGAATATGTAAACATCCTGACTCATATGTAAACAGCTCTTACCATGTGAACATGTAAACACCGAATATATGTGACTATACCGCCGAATATATAGAGTCAAGTTTTGCAAATATTTTTTCCATTAATAACACGATTTTTTTCCCTTTATTATCGTCTAATCTCAGCCATCTATTTAACGATATAACGGATACAATTTGTTCTCATTTTACTTGATAAAAGTTGTTTACATGAGAGAATAATATATTAAAAAGTAATAGTTCATGGATTATATGGGAATAGTTCAAAGTTTATAGGAGAATAGTGCATAAACTATAACATGGTAGTTCAAACAAATTTTCTTTCGATTATGAAAAAAAAATCGTTTCAGAAAAGAAAAAAAAAATTAAATTTTTTTTTTCGGGACACGTGTCAGCCGTACGGGCGGCCGTACGACCGTACCGCATTAATTGAACCGTACCTGAACAAAAGCCATATATATATATATATATAGGGTGTGGTTCCGATGAGAACACCCCCTAACGTGAGAATATGAGAACAATCGTACACCGTTGGATGTGAGTATTAAGGGTTGAGATTTAGAGTACATATCAAAAATAATAATAACTACGAATAATAATAAATAGGAATTCAACAATAATTACGAATAATCCACTCAACCAACAATAACTACGAATAATACATTAAACGATATGACACATTCGTAACAAAACTAATAATAACTACGAATCTGTTCTCATGTTCTCACGTTAGGGGGCATTCTCATAGGATCTATACTATATATATATATACATAAAATGCGCGTTGAGTTTCCTTTTACGGGGCTCTTGTAACTATTATCCTCTCGCCTTACAAGGTATCAAAGCATATCTAAAAAACTCTTTACGATCCACCGCCACTTTTTCCCTTCCGCCAAAACCCTAATTTTCGATCATGCCAACCTTACAGACCCACCTGCCAATGTCACCCCCAACGGCTCCGACGACGACAACACTGCCGTCGATTCGGCCACCACCGGAACACGCACAACCTTCCATGTTGCGCAGTCTGTCAACACCATCCAAAATAAAGTTCCCTTACTATATATATTGTCAAGGTCCAATATAATTCTTGGATAGAACTTTTCTACCATTCAATCCAAAATGAATCAAACTTGATGTCATTGTTTTGTTTTGGATCTATGCGACGATCAACGAGGATGCCCTTCTTACAATCCTTAAACCAGGATCCATAAGAAGGGAAGTGTGGTTTCACATCAAAAGTTTATTTCATGACAATCTTCTAGGGCTACAAATCTAGAAGGTCGCTTCATCAATTGCCGTCTTGACACCCACAAATGTGGCTAATTATTGTTAGACATTGAAAACCACGGATGACCAACTTGAAGATGTCGGTCATCTTGTGAGTGATTTGAGGTTAGTGCTTCAACTGATCAATGGCTTGTCCCAAAAAATGTTGTCGTCGGAAGCATCACAAGTCAAACACACCCATTGCCCTCATTTATGACGGCTCAAAGCATGTTGAGTCAGGAGGAAGCCCGCCTTGCTCGTTTCCACGAGGAACCGACTGTCTTGGTATCGTCTCCCGATCTACAACCCACTTCACCGTTCCTTGGCCCAAGGTCGGTGTAGAACCGATGCCTCAACCGCCAACACCGACGCGATCAAGGTTAGCGTGGTCATGACGGCCGCCACCAACACTTTTCTAGTGGATACGATGGTGGCTACGGGCAACAACAATAATAGTGGCCGGTTTTCCCTCCAACATTTTTAATTAAGATATCATATCAATGTATAAAACCTGACACATAAGTCACTGAATAAACATATATATTTAGGTTTATAAAATTAAATATTTTGGTTATCTACGTTACTTTTTCTTATATCCGTTCCGGGACCAAATGACGCAGAGGACACACGTCCGGTGAACCACACATACATGCACACAGAGTTTCATCCTAAAACTAATTGACAATTGGAGGAGTAATCCTAATGGTTATATAGTAGGTTCACTAGATTGCGTGTTATCGATGTGGGAACTTTTCCCTACATCCCAACAATCTATACTCGTAAATGTTGCAAGATCCGATGAGTTAATCGAATATTATAGCATATACATGTGTTAATGTATGTATAGGTGAAATATATGATATCTCTGCAAATAAGATATATATGGACCGGTGGTTGTTACATATACATCAGACTATAATTGACGTGGGTCAAAATATGAGGCCAAGTTGGTACACAAAAAATGAAAATTATTAAGGAAGCTTTAAATATTGTGCAGAAAGTGATGCACAACATATTGAGCTAGAAGCCACTATCACTTGCTATACTAATAGTCTCTATAGTGAACTTGGATTGCACATGTTTTTGCTTCTTTGTGGACACCATGTGATATCTATATATCCTTTTTGCCAAACAACAATATCACCACTTTACATAAAGTTTTTGGTCACTAATTTGGCTTCTTCAATGCCCAAATTTGCTTATATCATTAAACTTGACCTCTGCGTATGGTTTTGAATTACACTTTTTCATTTGTATATTTATTCTCATCGCTCCATGATCATATCTCTCATCAAGGATATGTATGAAAACCATGAGTTTATTAAAACTTAATGCGAAACTTATGTACGTGCAAAATTAACGAAAAAAAATAAAAAATTAACATTTTATAGGATCGTATTTGTAATATATATTTAATAATCTATCATAAACTCCGTAAATTTATTTTTTTAAATAGTTTATGAAATAAGAAAAAATTGATCGAGCTTAGACCCTAGTAAGCTTGGGTTCCCAAACCCGGTAAACCCTAAATAAGGGTTTCTAAACGGACCCAAGTCAGAAATATGGTAACTTCCGATGTGGGGTTGAAATGCTATGAAGTATGAATGCACACACATCTTTATCAAAGAATAAAAGCTTCATATGATGGCTTTAACCTTACGCTTCTTTGACAATGTGTATCTACCGGTTCTTAGTGTGGAAAGCATATAAGGTATAGTGATAAAAGCACATATTCTATCCAGATTTTACTTATTCTTTCATGCTTTCCTTCATACTATTCCTCTATGCTTTTCTTTGGTGATTCTGATATGTGGACTGTGTAGTAAGGTAATAGGAAACTAGGATAGGAACATAGGACTTTCGGTTAAAAGATCATCTATAATGCTAATCACCATTGGAGAATGATTAATATCTAAGCATACTCTATATAAAAAGTAAAATTACGTTCTCTTAATGATTTTGTTAGAGAAAAGAGCCAAAAATGTAATGAAGACATTGAAAAATCCCACTTTGTACCGGAAATTAAGCATTTCGTGATGGGAAAAAGGAGATTGTTAGCTTACTTCTTTAGATCTTACATGTAAAAAAATTTAGAAGTTCAGCAAAATAACTGAGAATAATGGAAATTGAAATGGAATACCTGTGCAAATCTCTAGGAATCCAATGTTATAGATTAAGGGTATGGATAATAACCGAGAATAATGGAAACACAAGCCTCTTTTTTCACTTTCTTTTTGACTTTCAATCCAAATTTTTTACACATTATCAGAAAACTCAGCTCACACAGCCAAAAACTTGTCCAATCTATCTACAAGCAACAAGAAAATGTCTTCATCTTCAAGGGCAAGGACATCACCGGATGCTAATTACTACGATGAAGTGGTTCGACGGATGGTTAGCCTTCCGAGAAGCCTCTTAGGAGGTTTCTCAAGAGCAATGGGTATTGGAGGTGGTGGAAGACACCACCACCACCACCGCCTTCAACCACCACCGCTTCCACAACCATCAATGGCGTTTCCTTATTACCCTCAAGACCCTTCATTGATGCAAGATCAATGGGCATTTCTTACCACCTTTGAGAGCTCCTATGGACAAACTCACCCTTTTTTCTATGCCTGTAGATTCAATGAAGCTCTAAGGCTTGCCCAAGAAGAACATAAGTTTTTATTTATGTATCTTCACTATCCTGATCATACTAATCCGTTTACTTCCTCGTTTTGTAAAGACACCCTTGGATCAGAGCTTGTGATCCAGTTTCTTGATGCTAATTTTGTTAGTTGGGGAGGGTTGGCTGATAGAGGTGAAGGTCTGTCCATGGCGCAGACTCTTCGCCCTTCCACCTTTCCGTTTTGTGCTGTCATTGCCCCCGCGACTCATGACAACATCACTGTTTTACAGCAAGTGAGGATTCTAGTACTTTTGATCTTTATACATTAGCTTCAGTCATCTAAAACTACTGTTGTGGTTGTATAGATTGAAGGACCAGTCTCTCCTGCTGAGCTAGTAGAGATCTTGCAAAGAACAATGGAAGATCAAGGAGTTGCATTCGGGAGTTCAAGGGCAAAAGAGGAAGAGAAGAGAAGGGCTGATAGAAGGTTGAGAGAAGAACAGGATGCTGCCTACTTTGCTGCTCTCAAAATTGACCAGGTTGGTTCATCATAATAAAATTTACTGATAAAATCAACATAGTATAATATTGTACAGAAAGAATTTGCCTTTGTCCATTGCTAGGAGAAGGAAGGGAAGAAGTACTCACCATCAACTTCTTCTAATGCTACCTTAATCAAGCCTAGCAAAGGAAAAGAAGCCGCGGCAACAAAAACAACCACAAGAGAGAATCAACCAAGGAGCAATGCAATCAAGGGTAAAGATTGTCAAGTTACACAGGTAACTCAAGTGCAAATACACCAAATTTAAGTTCCTTATTTGTGATCACTTTGTAGTAAGGTTCCAGTTTTATGTTGGCAGATACTTATAAGGTTTCCAAATGGGGAGAGATTGGAGCAAAGCTTCTCGGTCTTGGATAAAATCCAAGCAGTGTTCAGATACGTGGATTCACTTGGAGTGCCAGGGGTCGGAAACTACAGATTGGTTTCAAGCTTTCCGAGGAAAGTTTATGGTGTTGATGAGATGAATATGAGCTTCAAGGAAGCTGGTCTCTACCCTAAGGCAACCTTGTTCCTAGAGCCTCTTTGACAACTTCAGAAAAGTTTATCATATATTTGTGCTGTGTATTTCTATCTTGATGAGCTGCTGGTAAACTCTGAAGACTGAACTTAGTATTAAAAACTATTTATAAAACTTGTAAGCTCTTTGCTGATGCCGAATAGAAAACCCATTGTATGCCTCATTATTGTAAGTAAAGGGGAATCAAAATTTGTGCAGGCAGTACACATACAAATAAGTAAATTACACAGAAGCTCCACGTTAAAACAAAAAGGATGAAAAAAATACTATCAGATCTCTCTTGATATTAAGTACCTCGACCGAGCTCCAAAATCAGCCCGAGAATAGCAGCGCCCACATTGCGATTAGAGATATTATAAACCCTGCCAACAGCAAAAATACCAAATAAAAATCTCTTTTATCGTGAAATATATATAAAACTTTCGCCATTTATTGCTTAAACTGTTTTCAATTTTACAAGTTTATATCACTTACATCGTAGCATTGCCACCAAGGAATTGGATGACGACTTAGCTGCAAAGCGAGGCCAACATATTACAACGTTGTCTGCACTAAAATAATTTTATAATTTTATAATTCATTTCATACCGTGATCGCAGGTCGTAGTAGAATTCCGACTTCCACACAAACAGATCTCCTTAGCCCCATCACCTCCAAATCCGCAGGTGCCACCAGTGGCTTCACACGCACTACAAAACGCGTCGTTTCCCTGCACGGAGTACTTAACTCGGATACCATACGACCAGTCGTGTGGCCCATCTAATCTTAAGGGTGCAACGCTGTAAGCGCTGCTGTAGCCCTGACAGTCCAGCTTGCTAAGGTTAACGGACTTGATGGACTGAAATGACACCGCACAGCACTCTGGTGGGCCTGACCCATAAACGGAGCCCACTTCCTTCGGCCCAACAAACCCCCATGCTGGACACCTGTAAAAGTCTTCGCAGCCCATTCCCGAAACGTTTCGACATGGGAGATGTTTGGTTGGGAAGCCTTGGAAGAGAGGAGATTGAGCTGAACATCCTGTTCATGTTTTACAACACCAAAAATACTTTTTTATTAGATTACTGGGATTTTTTTTTTTTTTACCATAGAATGCAAATTTGAACCACGAACCGATAAGAAGGAAGACATTATCCGGATCAGGACTGAGGTACGGAGCCATAAACGGGTCAACCACGAACCCATTTCCCTTGCCTCCGAGCACAATGGAGTTGCATGTGGACAAGTGCGGGTCGTGCAACGTCAGGGATTTGTAGGCATAATCGATCTCAAGAACCCGGTATGAACCTGAGCTTATATGGAGCATGAGCACATCGTTGATGCAATAGAGGAGTTCCCGGAAACCCGGATGCCCACACCCATATTTGGTTGCAAACGGGTAGTCAACGGTTAGGTTTCCACAGTATGTTCTGCATGCTCTTGTATCTGCATAGTTTGAACTAGCTAGGAAGAGTAGTGAAATGGAGAAGAAGAGTATACTTCGAGGATTCATGGAAGTTTTAGAGAGAGAGGGGATTTGAGAAGTTTGAAAATTGGAGACTGATCAGGAGGAGATTGTTAGTTCTCTTTTTGTGTGTAATTCTTTGCTTGTGAAGGCAGAAGAGCTAGTTAGTGATAGCTTTCAATTTATCTTCTTTTTTTTAATTAAAAAAAGTGGAATCTTGATGAATTGTTGAAGGGTTTACCTTGCCTTTCCCAAAGTGTAACAGGGAAGAAGAGTTCATGTTCTTGTTGGTGGCTTTGGCCTTTGTTGGGACATGGCAAAGTCCAAAAGATTCCACTCTGGGAATTAACAATTAACAATAACATAGTCCGATTCCTGAATGATATCTTAGTCCGATTCCTAAAACATGATATCTGATTAAGACTATATATTAAAATTTTGGGTTACTAAGACATTTATTTTATAAAATAATGGTATTTGCTATAATAAATTACTGAGCTAAAACACTATAGGTATGATAACGTAAGATTACGTAGACGAATATAAAGAGAATTATTTAGATGAAGAATTAAGGAGATGAAATTGTTTAAGAGGATGAGTATGAAAATAAGTGTTTGGTAAAATGAATATGATTGTGACTAAAATTACGAAAAAAAGTAAGTGTTAAATTTTTTTTTGACAAATGAAAGAAATGAAAAGGGAAGAGTGGTAAAAATGAGTTTTAGTCTCAACAAAATCCTTATAATCTTGATAATCGAAATTTTATAGGATTACAGAATCCTCATAATCTAATTTTCTTGATCTCCATAATTTAACACCTTTAATCTCATTCATTTTCTTACCAAACGAGATTAAGAGAAATATTTCTCCCTTTTAATTCTATAATGTTAATCCCCTTAATTTATATGATTACTGATAAAATCAAGATAATCTCTATAATTAGAATAATGTTAATTGATGATAAATTGATAATATCACTTGTATTTAGAATATTGTTATGATGTTTGTTAGCATTCTGATGTATATATTCTCTCCCGCATCAATATACAAGACACACATTTTCAGTCTGTCTGCCTCTACATGGTATCAAGCTTGCTCATCTCAAACCAAACACACTTTCGCATCAATGGCTCTTCTAGCGCCTCTAACACCAGCGTCCCCCCTATTATCTTCATCCGTCGGACCATCCCAATCTAGTTATTTGCTCCATTCTTCTTAACGATGATAACTAGGCCGATTGGTCCATTGCCATGACCCACGCCTTCTCAGCAAAACGAAAGTTGGGTTTCATTGACGGAACGATTACTGCTCCTGCAGAAAACTCCGACACCTATCCTTACTGGATATGTGTCAATTCTATGATGATGGGCTGGATAATGGCGGCCATCGAATCAAAGACTCGTCTTCAGGTAAGTTACTTCTCAACTGTGAAGGAACTTTGGGACGATCTCAAACACCGTTTTGATTCAGAAAACGGTCCACATCTTCTCCAACTACGGTCCGATCTCGCCAAATGTGTGCAGGTTGGTGATCCAGTTGCAACATACTTTGGCCGTATGAAAAAAATCTGGGATAATATCTCCTCCAACAAAATTCAATTTCTGCAATTGTGCTTGCATATGTGGAAATAAGGTGAAGGGTAAAGAAGAAGACGAGGTTCATCAATTTCTATTGGGTCTTGATAATGATGTTTTCGCTTCTCTTTGCTCTACAATCGTTGCGACGGATCCGTTACATAAACTCAATAAAGTCTATTCAATGGTTATCCAGGAGGAAAGGCTTAAAACTATTTCTCGCAGCAGAGACACTCGCAATGACAATGTTGCTTTTGCAGTCGGTTCCCAACCACACCAAGGTCAGTCCAAGCCGGACAAATCTGATCGGTTTTGTCGTCATTGTTCCAAATCAGGCCACGACAACAATTCTTGCTTCAAGATTGTGGGATACCCCGATTGGTGGAACAACGGTCGTGGGGTTGCAGATCCGAAAGCTGGCGCTTCACCACCAATCAAACCGCGGTCTTCCCAGCCGGCTGCTTCACCGCCTTCTAGTGATGCTCCAACTGTAACGTCACTAACGTCTCATGCTGCTACCACGGCTTCGCCGCTCTCGATGCAATACCGCCTTGATTTGGGCTCAACAATTACAGACGATTAGTGGTCTCATCTTTTAACGGCTCTTCAATCGTACCGCTCTAATCATTTACAAGACACTTCAACAGGTAATGTTATCCTCCCATGGATATTAGACTCAGGTGCCTCATTCCACATGACAAGCAATCGAGATCATTTAACAAATATTGCAGTTGTTCCCGCAAGAAGTATCAAACTTCCAAATGGTGTCCTTGTCCATGCTAACTTAGCTGGAAACATCTCTCTCACTAAGACTTTCGTACTCTCTCGTGTTTTATATGTTCCCGGTCTTGCGTGTCAATTAATTTCTTTTAATCAACTTACGTATGATGTGCAATGTGTTATCAATTACAAATCGGTTATGTGTAATTCAGGACCGCGCCTCGAGGATGGTGATTGGAGTGGGTGAAGCAAGGGATGACGTTTATTGGCTCTGTTGGATGAAACCACCAAAGCTTGGCCATTTGAACCATGCTGTCAGATTAGCCCTGTCCGAACTACAACACCGCCGCCTCGGTCATCCCTCTTTTACTATTTTTAGTTCTTCCAATTCAAATAAACCTTGTGACATTTGTTTTCGGGCAAAACAATCTCGCACATCTTTTCCTTCTAGCACATCTCATGCTTTACAAGCTTTTGATTTAGTTCATATCGATGTTTGGGGTCCTTATCGTGTCAAATCTACGTTTGGGTGCTCCTATTTTTTTAACCGTCTTGGATGACTACTCACGGTCTACTTGGGTCTATTTACTCAAACAAAAAGGTGATGTCCATCTCTGCATCAAACACTTTTGCGCCATGATTACAAATAAATATAATTGTAGTGTCAATACGTTTCACAATGACAATGCCAAAGAGTTTCTCTCTTTGCAAAACAATTTTGATACTTATGGTATTCATCATGAAACATCGTGCATCCATACGCCTCAACAAAATGGTCGGGTAAAACGTAAGCATCGTCATATTTTAAACGTTGCTAGGGCTTTGATGTTTCAAAGCAACTTACCACTACAATTTTGGGGGGAATGCGTTCTAACGTCATGCTATTTAATCAACCGTACCCCGTCTCGTCTTCTCCACAAGCAAACACTTTTTGAAAAATTACACGGGTATAAACCTACTCTTGATCATTTACGGGTTTTTGGTTGTTTAGCGTTTTGTTCGGTTATTCCCAAATCCATAAATAAATTTGATTCTCGGAGTCGTAAATACGTTTTTTTGGGATATCCGCACACTCAAAAAGGTTGGAAAGTCATCGATATAGAAACAAATCAAATTTTTATTTCAAGAGATGTTGTTTTCTTTGAAAATATATATCCAATTTCCATCAAACCAAATACACCTCAAATTTCAACCAAGCCCATTCTTTCTCCGTCACTTTATGACAATACTATCAATGATGTGGGCCCGTCAACTTTTACTACCTTTGAAACCCTAAATCCCTCTTTACAAAATGAAATCCTTCCTCCACCGTCACCGAACATTCATTCAACCAACCCATCTTCTCCAACCTCCCAACCCGCTTCGTCCATTCCTGCTCCGGCAGTCCGACACAGTTCCTGATCTTCCACACGATCCGTCCTTCTTAAAGACTTCGTGTGTAAATCCGCGACCAATGAACCAGACTCAGGTAAACCTTATTCCATTTCCGATTATGTTTCTTATAACCATTCGTCATCAAACTATGTTGCTGCTCTGAAATTAATTCAGCTTGAAAGGGAACCCCTACATTACGTCGAGGCAGTCGCAAGTCCGAAATGGAGGATGGCAATGTAGCAAGAAATTGATGCTCTACATCGGAATCACACATGGGATTATGTGGATCTTCCTGCAAACCGCAAAGCCATAGGATCCAAATGGGTATTCAAAATTAAATATCGTTGCACAGGAGAGGTTGAACGTTATAAAGCTCGATTGGTGGCTCTCGGAAATCGACAGAAAGAGGGTGTTGATTTCACATAAACTTTCTCGCCTGTGGCTAAACTAGTTACTGTTAAGCTCTTTCTTGCCGTCTCCTGCATCCGTCATTGGGAGATACATCAGATGGACGTGCATAACACATTCTTACACGGGGATTTGAATGAAGAAGTTTATATGTCTCCTCCGCCGGGCTTCGGTGCGTCACACCCACGACAAGTCTGCAGGCTCAAAAAATCCCTTTATGGTCTCCGCCAAGTGCCTCGAAACTGGTTTTACAAGCTGGGTCAGGCACTCAAAAGGCATGGTTTTCAACAGTCCTTGGTTGATTACTCTTTGTTCAACTATGACAGTTGTGGTGTATCCCTGCAAGTTTTGATATATGTGGACGATTTACTCATAACCGGCAATAATGCCTTAACCATCTCTCGCTTCAAGGACTATCTCCACCGATGTTTCTACATGAAGGATCTAGGGCCAATTCGGTTCTTTCTTGGGATAGAGATTGTTCGGACTCACACAGGTATGTTGTTGAATCAGCGCCGGTATACTCTTGATATATTGCACGAGTGTGGTTTGTTGGGTTGCAAACCTGCAACTTTTCCCCTCCAACAGAATCATGGTCTGTAGATGGATACCAGCACTCCTTTATTAGATCCTCAACCATATCGCAGGCTTGTGGGACGACTGATATATCTCACTATTACTAGACCCGAACTATCATACTCAGTCCACGTGTTATCTCAGCATATGCAGGCACCCCGAACAGGTCACTGGGAAGCGGCTCTTCGTGTTCTGCGTTACCTCAAGAATGCGCCGGGACAAGGTATCTTTTTCTCCAGCAACAGTGATCTTACCTTACGTGCCTTTTGTGACTCTGATTACGCGGTTTGTCCTCTAACACAGCGTTTCACAACCGGCTATTTCTGCTTGCTCGGAAATTGGCCCAATTTCCTGGAAGACAAAAAAGCAGCAAACCATTTCCCGTTCTTCAGCGGAAGCCGAGTACCGAGCCATAGCAATCACCACATGTGAGCTACTTTGGTTAAAATCTGTTTTGTCTTCACTCAGTGTTTCTCATCCGCCAATGCGCTTGTATTGCGACAACAAATCTGCTCTTCACAACGCATCTAATCCCGTATTTCATGAACGAACGAAGCACATCGAGGTAGATTGTCACACGGTATGAAATCAACTACAAAACGGTGTGATCAAAGCTATCTTCACCAGGTATGTCGATCAAGTTGCAGATTTAATGACAAAGGCTCTTGGACCCTCACGCTTCTCATCACTCCTGTCCAAGCTCGGCGTTGTCAAAGAGCCACCTCCGGCTTGAGGGGGAATGATAAGATCAAGATAATCTCTGTAATTAGAATAATGTTAATTGTTACGATGTTAATTGTTAGCATTCTGATGTATATATTCTCTCCTGCATCAATATACAAGACACACATTTTTAGTCTATCTGCCTCTACAATTACCAAACGGAACCTATATTTGGAAAGATTAGTTCCCAAAACCATGGAAAAAAAATCACGAATCGGGATGAAAAACATTAAAATCACTCAGTTCCCTATAATTGTTCATTCCAATACTTTTTTCCTACCAAACACAATAAGTTTGGGTGATTCCGAAACCGATTCCTGATTTATGGGAATAGTGCCAAATGAGCCCTTACAAAATTGCTACATTCAAGATTCTACAAAAAAACAATATTTCTATTTAGGGGTGGGTTTGGCTAGCATCTATAAGGAAATCCTGTTTCTTAATTCCGTTGTCAAACACACCCTTAAACCCTTGCGAGATCCTCTCTTTCTCCACACATTTCTGATGATCCAACAAATGAGAACTTTCTACTCCCAACACTAGAGCAAAGTGCATGGTTGGGTCAGTTTTCTGCAACAGCTAAAATCACTCACGGATAGCTAATAAGCAGCAAGCATTTATATGTGACTTTAACCTTTTAAATTGGTATTCAAAATCTTCATTTGTATCTTTGCTTCCAAATTTTCTGCATAAAAAAACTTGATACTCCAAGATTTCTTCCAATCCACCAATTATTATTATTATTAATTGAGAATAAGTTCTAAAAAAGTAAAGAGGCTTCATCATCCACAACAAAAATATGATGTGAAACGAAAAGCAAATAGAATTCAAACTCAAACCGTTTATATAATGCAGCTAGCTATTCTGCCTAGAGCCGGTATACTAGGAGAAGAGAAACTTGGTACCTTTCAAGGATTGTTAGGTTGGGGATAAAAAAGTTGAAAGTTGCACTTCACAAAATCTCAAATCTTCATTTCCTTGGGTTCGAAATTTTGATGTAGTAGAAAGTGCAGCCTTTGAGAAGTTGATAAGTTTAACCGAAGGCCTAAGCAGATAACTTGATTGATTTCCTCTGTCTTTGACTTGTCTTTCTTCTTATGTATTGAGACATTTTAACACTGCAGCTACTATTACCAGGGCGTCTCTATTTACTCAAAGCTCCCTTCACCCCCTCAATGGCAGATTCAACGAAGCCACTAGTTTTTTCATTGTTGCTCACCTGAGGCTGATCCACCGGCCTTTCCTCATTAGCCATTTCAACCATCTTCAGATGCAACCAACCTGCAAAAGAACATGTTTCATTAGGGATCTGGCATTTCTGATGCAGATGAAGAGAGAAACTCATTCACACAATTCCCAATCAATACAAGTCATCCCTTAATTGAGGGATAATCATGATACATTGTCACTGACATACAATTTTATCAATTAAAGCGGAGATCGACATGAATACAGCGCCAGAATGACCAAAAAAATAGATGTCTAGAATTATAAATTTATCAATTCATTAACTAGTTTAACTTAGAAATGTCAAAACCTACGAAGTCTCTTTGTGACGTGAGTGGGACAAAGAAAAAACTTAATGCATTTTGCCATTTTGGCGAGGGACAAAAGGAGTTTTGTGCCACTCTAGGACAATTTGGATTGCTAAGTTGTCAGATGTGCAAATATATCACAATTTATAGTCCTATGTCATCATCCAAATAAATAAGTATGCCGAAAGACTAAGGGCTACAGAGTACCAAGTGGGAAGCAGAAGGCAGCTCCAAGAACTGAGCCAAGCATAACATTCCTTGCACGCCACATAAGTGATCCAGGCACTACAAAACAGCATAAACAATTATCATAAACAGTAAAACCTCAAAAGAACAAGGTTGAGCATACGGTCAAGTGAGATCAAGCTTCTTACTTATTAGACCAAACGTAGCAGCGGTAGCTGAACCAGCCATAGCCACATTATAGACATCATGGACACCTCTTTTCTCAGCAAGGAGGTTCTGCATGCCATAAAATGCTGCAGTAAACATTCCAAGGCGTACACCTCCAACTATAGAGCCACGAGTAACTCGAACGAACCTTTTCTCCATTGCATCTCTCATCAACCTGTGCTGCTCACGCTTGTCTGCTGTACTCCCAAGCTTCAACATCACTTCAGCATCCTTGCTCTGCACATGATTCAAAAACTCGACATCAAAAGTGAATACTACTCGGATCCAAATCCAGTCTAATATTTATTGGAAAAAATCCTGAATAATACAGGACGCAGAAAAGGGGAAAACGACCTCCTTCATTTCCCCGCTGTTTTTTTTTTATCAGGAAATGATTAAAGAAAAACTCTCAATTGCCCTCCCTGTTTAAAAAATGATTTCAAACCTCAGAACTTTGCTCGAGTATATATGTCTATCTGCTATCCGAAGAGAAACTTACAGCGGAAGCTGAAGCTTCTTTGCTACCGCCATATAACAATCCTGCAAATACACCAACAACCGTAGCTGTGCCCCAATTAACAGTTCCGGCTAACTTGGGGGATTCCTGAAGTGTAAACAGCATATTTCAAAAAGTTAAGAGGATTCGTCTATAACTTTGGAATTCGTATATTTCAGCTGGGAAGTCAATTAATGTTCAGTAACATAACATAGTTTGGTAGGACAACATCATCTTGCATCAAGAGATCCCTAATCATATAGGATAAATAAAAACCTAAAATTGACAGATGCATGATGCGCGAAAAAGAAGGTTAAAATCAGGGAAAACATGAATCTAGGTTTTAACTTTCAAAAAGACCCTAACACTGAACCTTTGTTTCAGACATCTAAACTGAGAGGATCGATCTCCTGCTATTAAGCTAGAGTTCAATTAAGTCTAACCAGAAGTAATTAAGCCCTTCGGATCGAATATGAGACTAAAAGAGGCTAAGAAGTCTACACAAACCACATTAGAACACAAAAATGAAACCTCAAGATACATGATCCTTTATTGATAGTGTAATTAATGCCTACTTACATAGGAGCTTTGCTCGGATTTTGCAGATTCTTGCATGATCAAATTGGAGGAGAAGAAATCAGCTTCTTCGCCTAATTAATATTCGAATAGCTCCCCTCTCAGCCAATCGGCCGTCTGCTAGTTTCAGCTCCTATACCTAAAATAAGAAAATCAAATGAATTCTTATCAAAGCACATAACACCAATGTGGAGAAGCATCTGTGTATGTATTCTGATCATGAAGATCCGTTGCCATCATGATTCAGACAGGAAACTGAACCGATTGAATAGAAATGGAATATATAAAGAAGATAAGAGAGAAATGAGCAGAGACCTGAGGAGATGAAACCATAGCTTGCGCTGAATAGGATAAAAAAGGGAGCTCCTGGTTGACTCTTTTTCTTATAACTGCCTCTCTCTAAGTGAAAATCTTCGTCGCTCTTACGTCTGTCCAAATCACCGGCAGTTTCCCGATTTCAAGCAGACGCCGGAGTGGTAATGGCGGTGGTACAACTACAAAGCTCAAAAGAACTTGCCGCAATTTTAACCTAGGGTTCCCAGATCACACAAAAAAAATAAAATCGGTGTAATCCTAAATCGCAATATAGCACTGACGCGACAGAGTAAAGTCCATATGTTTGATTAGAGTGAAATGTATAAAGAACCACTTTACCACTCTTGAATTAAGGAAGTTTTACGACAAAACATTGCATTAAAATTATCCATGTGATGAACGTTGATGATAGAATGACTTCCCATAAGTTATTGGGGATGATTTGAATAAATATTCTCGGTTTTAAAGTTTTCTCCCATTCAATATATTTCTAACAAAATATCTTCTTCTTTTACAATTTTGTGAAAAATACAAGATTTAAAATTAATGTTTATGATATCTTATTTTTAATAATATTTTGAGTTTTCAATTTATGATCGCATAAAACGATTTTAAGAAGAAAAAAAATGATGACGCAAAGAAGTTTGACACAAGACAAATAAAGGGTGTCGGAATACCATAAAAGTGATATAAGAATAGGTCATCATCGAGAGGGGGAAGAAAGGAAACAAGCAAAACATACATACACAACAAACGGATTTTGAATCACGAACACCCGATCAAAGTAAAGTGTGTGATGAGACACCGCACAACTAGAGCGCACGAAAGCATATCAATAATGCCAATAGAAAAAGTAGATATAAACTCACAAGGACGACAACTGAAAACCTCGGATTTGGGCTCTCTCACGAGCCTTTAGATTTCGATGACCTGTTCATGGCCTCTCCAAACTAAGCAAGCTCAATCTAATTTCCAGTGCAAAATCCCCCTTACCAAGACACAAATCTACTTCAATGATCACCGGGAGTGAAACAAACACCATTGATGGAGATGTTTACCGACTTGACCATTTAGTTGTTTGATCACTTTGTTATTCGTTTGGATAAAAAAAATTTCTAATTTGCAAAAGAAATTCTTTTTCTAACATTGTTTTAGATGAGGTATGGTATTGTATTTTTTTTTTTGTTTATCCGGTATTTAAAAACGTGTCCAAACTAGCAAGGGCTAGCAAAGAAGAAGACCCCAAATACAAAAATTTTGGATAAATGACTAAATGATGTATTTTTTTTTTCAACACGTGTTGAAGTAGACAGTATTGTAAAAAATGTTAGGAAAAACTAAAGAGTGTACCTTTTTCCAAGCTCTGTTGAAGTAAATTGGTGTTGTATAGTAGCCTTTTGTTAAAAATATTCATTCTCTTTCTATTCTTCTTGTCGTTCTTGTAACAAGAAATTAACTTAGTAGTGGAGCTTTGACAAAGAAAGGGTTTAATGACCAACATGGAAAGGATGACAAAGAAACAAAAGAACAAGAAAGTCTTGGAGGTCAAGCGAGGGCGCTGATTAAGAAAATTAATGTTAATGGTGGTCGTTCAAGCCGGCGGGGTGAGTAGTATCGACGAGTTATTGCCAAGCCGACCACTTTGCGCTGGAGATTAAAATTGAAATTAAAGGTAGGTGAAATGTTGGATGGAGGGTTTTGCTTCTGTTAAGTCACGGGTAGCTTTTAAAACCCTTTTCTTGAGGATTGTGTTTTACTTAGGCCTTTCAGTAAAACGAGAATTTTGAGTAGTTTTAAACTTTTTGAGTAGTTTTAGCTTTTTGCCTAGAATTGTTATTAGAGTTTTAAAGAGATTTGTAAATTTCGAAAATCTAACAAATAAGCTAATTGATGTTTGGTAAGAGTATATTTGTGGATAGATTTGTACGATAGATTTACTAAAAAGGACAAAAAAAATGTACAAATTGTTAAAACTAGCTTTAAAGGGTAAAATTGTAAAATATTAGATAATCTGTCATTTGAAACTTTTTAAAATTGGAACAAAAAGCTTCTGAAAAATCTAATAAAAAAACTAATCTACTAAATAAGCGGATGTAACGAACACTCACTAGCTTTCATAGGGATGTCAATGGGTCGGATATGGGTCGGGGAGAACCCTATTCATCCCCATACTCGTTTAATATAATGTCCGCCCGTACCCATCCTCATCCCCGTTTGGGTATTGAGAATTATCCCCATCCCCGTACCCGTCGGATATTCGTCCCCATCGGGGAATCCCCGTCCCCGTTTAATTTCTCCATTTTAAACTTGATGTGTTTTCCCCGTAAAAATCCCCATCCCCGTTTAACTTTTAGGAGTTTGACAAAAAAATATTGACTCGGATAATAAATGTGAAATTAGACCATAAAATACAAAATTGTTAATTATATGTCACTAAAATTTAGATTACATTCTTAAGTAAAAGTGTTATATTATTTTATCATTTTAATTCTACGGTTTAGGATTTAGATTGCACATCGAAACACGTATATAAAAAGAGTAACACACAAAAAAAAACAGCATGTAGTGAGATGTGCATTTGACCATCATGATTTGACGTACGACGTGTTCAAAATTTTCACGAGGTGTTATCCTCATATGACCAAAAATCAAATTAATATAGGTTAGCATTAGTATAATTTACACATATAATTATCAAATAAATATTTAACATTAAAATACATTTTGTGTAGTAGGAATGAATAATCTTAAAGTACAAAAGTTTATACGGAAAATTTGGCCTATTAGGCTCTTTTTGGTTTTTGTTAAAGAAACTATACCCCATATTTTTTTTACCACTTTCATATTTTTTTACCACTTTCATTAAATAGTAGGTAAAAATTATTAACCCTTCTATTTAGAAAGAAAGAATAAATGATGTTTGTTATTTGTTATATAAGTATAAGTTTTAATTTTTAATTACTGATTTTGTTTTCTTTTATTATTTTTCTTGCCTTTTATTTTATTTTCTTTTTTATTTTCTGCACTGAATTTCTCATACCGGAATTTCTCATACCGAAATTCTCGTACCAAACATTTCATACCAGAAATTATCATATGAAAATTAAATATCAGAAATTAGATACCAGAAATTAAATACTAGAAAATTTTGATACCAGAAATTTTACAAGTTGAGTAAAACATAGTAAGGCAAATGTTTAACCTACAATCATTAGTCGAGTAGGAGACAAACTCCTACATCGGTCCAATACTAATCATCTAGCATAGGACTGAAACTTCAGAAACCCAAATTTTAACAAGAACACTAAACATCGTGAGACTTATGAGCAAATTCCTTTACTTGCTATGTTTAATTTTTTTTTTGTGTGTGTACAAATTATCATACCAGAGGACTTTCCTTCACTACTTCACATTAGGGAGCATAAGGACTCGTTAAACATGAAATCAAACATAGCAAGTAACAGAATCAAACATAATTTCACTACTTCACTGTACAACGTTGATGGAGGTTGAGAAAGTTGGTGTAGAAGGGCCCTTTTTGTATCCATGATATAAAATAGGCCCCTCTATTTTTCATCCAAAAAATAAAGCTAAAAGAAATTATAAATCATGGGTAATAAGGTAGCTATTTAAGGGCAAATTAGTAATGTAGCATAATAACTGCCTAAAAGTTAAAGATATATTAAATTAAAAAAAGGCAACAATATGATACGATATCTTCTACACCAGTTTGTTAAAAATATATTAAATCAAAAAAAAGGCAACAGCATGATACGGTATCTTCGGTTCGTCTTATTTCCTAAACATTTCATCCCAAAAATTAAGTGTCATTTGGAACCTCCATTGGATCGTGAGATTCTCCATTCGCAACCTCCATATTCAAATCGTGATTCGACCGTCTTCAACCTCCTGTCTGATCTATTCTTTGTGTAACAACAATCAATCCTTGTAAGTATTCCAAATTCTCTCAACAATATACCATTTTAATGACTTCGATTTTGGTTCAAACCGAAAACAGTTGATGAACGTTTTCCCTAAAATCCATACTCAAAACCGCCATTGTTGATCTTTAACTACATGGCCTTAATTTTGAAATTATCCATTTCTGTGAAATTTATGTATTCGAATCAATAGTGATGAAAGATTATGTACATAATTTTAAGCAGATACATAAAAATCAACGCCACATAAATTTAACAACTACGTAATATTAGCAAATACATAAATTATGTTCGTCACCTTCGTCATTATTGACACATAAATTTAACAACTACATAATATTAGTAGATACATAAATTATGTTCGTCACCTTCATCATTACTGACACTCAACACATAAAAATCAACGCCACATAAATTTAACAACTACATAATATTAGCAGATATAATATATAAATTATGTTCGTCACCTTCGTCATTACTGACACATAAATTTAACAACTACATAATATTAGGAGATACATAAATTATGTTCGTCACCTTCATCATTACTGACACTCAGCACGTAAAAATCAACGCCACATAAATTTAACAACTACATAATATTAGCAGATACATAAATTATGTTCGTCCTCTTCATCATTACCAACACTCAACACATAAAAAATCACCGACATATAAATATACGAAATACATAATATTAACAATATACATAAATTACGCAGAGCAAATTGAAGAAACAGATCATCAAAACGAAATAAATCGGCTGTAATCGAACAAAAAATAGAGAAAATGCTTATGACAATAGACGAAAACTCTGTAGAAATGGTGGTTATGGACGCAGAAATGGGGGAATTTCGTGATTCTTGTATCACGTTTACAAGGAATGTATATTTCCTTTCCTAACAACATACTGATTTGTAGGGGACCATATTAAATAACCATATTTATTTAGAAAACTGTCACATCAACATTTTTTATTTCCAGCAGGGGTATGCATTTATTTGGGAATTAATCTTTATTAGAAAATTAATAGGGGCCTAAAAGAGACTAGTTAATCTACATTAATACATAATTGGCTTACTTACCCTTTTAACTCATGGAGGTCCCGGTGCAATCCTTTACCAGATTGCAAGGAAGCAAGACAATGATGCTTCCCACCGCACCACCTGAGCTTTGTATTCGCCGGCAAACAGCTAGAGGACGGCCGTGCCCTTCATCTGGGTCTACGCCTTCGTGTTGGCACGAAAAAGAGGAAGAAGAAGACACGCAACTTTAAAATTGACAGATCCAGGACAATGATGGCTTCCCACCGCACAACCGGAGCTTCGTATTCGTCGGCAAACAACTAGAGGACGGCCGTACCCTTCATCTGGGTCTACACCTTCGTGTTGGCACGAAAAAGAGGAAGAAGAAGACACACAACTTTAAAATTGACATATCCTTTAAAAGCTTTCATCAAAGCTTCGATTCTCTTCTACGAGTTTTTTACTCTAAGACAACAATGTCAGAATCCAGAGAGATTGTGAGAAAGGGAGAGCTGAAGGGGGTTGGAGGCTTGCAAAGAGGAAGACAGGAAGAGGGTGGAATAGAAGTTTAGGGTTTTCACGGTAAAAAAAAATTTGGGGTATATTCAGCTAATGAAAAAAATAAAAAGGCCCAGTTACTACTATTATAATCTAAAAAGGCCTACTTCCCTAATTAGCCCAAGTTTATATAGCTTAAATTATAGTAATCATCGACAATTTTTTAATTAAATATGGAACTACAAAAAAATTGTAATATAAATACAATTTGTTTATATATGTATCCCGACATATTATCTGTTGGGGATCCCGACGGGTTCGAGTTCGAATCGGGGAGCCGTCTCGTCCCCAAGCGGGGAATCGAAGTTTTCCCCATCTCCGTCCCCAAGCGGGGAATCGAAGTTTTCCCATCCCCGTCCCCGCTTAAAATCCCCATCCGTCCCCATGACGGGTAATACCCGCGAATTTCGGTTAAACCCCACCACATCCATTTACACCCCTAAGCTTTCACTATTTCTAAAGCTCTAAAAAAACTCCGCCGAACAGGCCTTAATCAAATGAATCATCAATGTGGTTTAAGGAATACGGGGACGCAGGAGCTCCTTCGTTACAACCATGGTGGATCCCTGAGATGAAAGCGGGTTCAGGAGAGTACAACAACTACTCTAAAATTGATGTGCTATTAAAGGGAATTTTTAGGGGTGGGCATAAATCCCGCTTAATCCCGTCCCGTCCCGCATCCCGTCCCGATCCCGGCGGGATTTGGAAAAAAAAATGTGTATCCCGTCCCGTTCCGTCCCGCAAAAAATTTGCGGGACGGGACGCGAGACGAAGACTTCTCATCCCGGTTAATCCCGTCCCGTCCCGCATATATATATAAATAATATTTTTATATTTTTGTAAATATTATATAGATAAATAGAGAAATGTTCAGGTACGGTTGCTTTATTGCGGTACGGTCGTACGGCCGTACGACAGGGCGACACGTGTCCCGAATTTTTTTTTTTTTTTTTTTTTTTCGGAAACTAATGAAAATTTATTTGAACTACCATGTTATAATTTATGCACTATTATCCTATAAACTTTGAACTATTCCCATATAATCCATGAACTATTACTTTTTAATATAATCCATGAACTATTCTATTATAATTCATGAACTATCCCATAATAAGTTTTGAACTATTACTTTCACTCCTTTATAAATTTTTGCACTTTAAACTATTCTATTATAATTCATGAACTATTATATTATAATTCATGAACTATCCCATAATAAGTTTTGAACTATTACTTTCACTCCTTTATAAATTTTGCACTATGAACTATTCTATTATAATTCATGAACTATCCTTTTAGAAGTTATGAACTATTACTTAATAAGTTTTGAACTATTACTTTCAATCCTTTATAAATTTTACACTATGAACTATTTTATTATAATTCATGAACTATCCTTTTATAAGTTATGAACTATTCCATAATAAGTTTTGAACTATTACTTTTACTCGTTTAAAAAAAAAAAAAAAAAAACTCGTTCAAAAAAAATAAAATAAAATTTATTATATATATTTTTTTTTTCCGGGACACGTGTCGGCCGTACAGACGGCCGCACGGCCTTACCGGAATAATGGGCCTTACTTGAATAACACCCTAGATAAATAATATACATAAATTATAATTTTTAAATTCTTTTTTTTTTTTTAAATTATTAAATTGATGATTTTTCATCATTCATTCATTCATTCTTTACTACTCATTCGGTTGGATCTAAAATACTAGAGTATCTCATCTCCCTTGATTTAGTCCGTTTGCCGCCTTGCTCTGGTCCGTTCCATCGACACACTTGCTCTAGTCGGTTCCATCGCCCTTGTATTTGTGGATTACCACAATTGTAATCGATAGTTAAATAAATATAATTTTCATTAAATTATCTGTTGTTATTTTTTGAATGTGAGTCGGTAAGACATTTTGATGTAACTTGAATTTGTTTTCAATGTATAAACTACTAATGTAGGCATCATGAATCGATAATTCGGTATCGAGTTTTTTTTTCCGATCATTTATATCTTTAAACACGAGAGAAAACAAGTATACATATTAAATATAATCGGTACGTAATTTTTGCGGGATTTGTCCCGTCCCGTCCCGTCCCACATGGGACAGGGCCCGCGCGGAACAAAGAAAAAATGTCATAAATCCCGTCCCGTCCCGCAAATAACTTGCGGGACGGGACGCGGGACGACCCCTATCCCGTCCCGTCCCGTCCCACCCCTAGGAATTTTTGTGTATAGTTGTTAGACAGAGTCATAGGGATAGGGATATTTTCTGTTTGTTATAACTTCACATATCTCACCGAACCATCGCCTCAAACCCGACCTTCCTCGTTGTCTCAGCAATATCGGAGTAACTCCCGTGTTGGTTGCTCCTTTTGGTTTAAACCCACGAATATCTAGGCTTCTCCGCCATTTTCTCCTGCGCAAACCGCCCGCCGCCTCCTTCAACGGCGTAACCCGCCGCCTCCTCTGTAATACAACTCCTATGAATAATCAAGTATACTGTCTTCTAGGGTATATAATCAATTGATCTCTAATATGAATTGATTAACTAAAGAGAAACAAGATGCTAACACCATAGATCAAAAAAGAGTGTCTTTCTTCCCTACCTGTTTTTGCCTTTGGGGTTCCCTCGCTCTGCCTTTTTCAGCCCTCCTTTCCTCTACCTTTCAATCAAGTTGTGTATTGGTGGTTATCCGCCGTTTGACCGGCTTTAACAGCCTTCTGTACGCCGTGAAAAAGCTACGCCGGTGGTTGCCGTCTTCTTTCCCGCTTTTGTCGGCCTCTTACTGATTGACCTATTGCGTCCCATTTTTTTTCTGTGATACAGTCCAGTAAAGCCTTGCTTATGCCATTGGGCTTTCCACTCCCAAAATTTGCTTCCTTTTGGGCTTCTTGGCCCAGTCGTCTTTTCCTTGGGCTTTACACTCCCATAATTTACTATCAGTTGGGCTTTCAGCCTGTTTTTTCATTGCTTATTGATTCCAAATGCCAACCGCTATGACGTAACCCGTCGAGTAAGTGAAACAAAATTCACGTTTACCAATCGAAATAAAATTTTTGGTAATTAGGTTACCAATATGTTATACAACCATGCTTTAAAAATTTCCTCAATACAAATCGATAATCTTTAAACCATTAAGTCTTACACGTTGATATATCATGTTACCCGATTTCAGCAGTTTCGTCTTCCGAGGTTTGATGTTGTCCTTTGGTGGCGTTTTGAGCGTTTATTGAGAAGAGAGCGTGGATTTGTGATCGACTCCTGATGGCTCTGGTGCAGTCCAAATCTGAGGTGTCCACAGTTGTTCCCCAGGATTGTTTCCTGTGTACTTTCTTCGAAGATGAACATTTTTTTGCTCGTTGTCTCCTGCCGGCTAGATCATCCTGCTTTCCATTGAAGACCTTTTTGCTTTCGGGTTTCTTTTGATGTATTTTTGTGTACTTCTTTTCTCCTTTGTGTGTGTGTGGCTCTTCATGACGGTTAGTCCGTCTGCCGATTTTTTCGGCCTTTCGTTTCCAAGTGACGGTGCGCCGTCTATTGGTTCGAACAGCTTTCCGTTTCAAAAAAAAAAAAAAAAAAAAATTTCACATATCTCAGCCATACTAAATCTCACAATAGTTGCATGGGCGTTGTTCATACAAGAAGATCGTTGCTGCTCGAAAATATATTAATGTGTAAATATCAGAACAAAGAAAAACAAGAACCTACAGTTCCAATTTCAAAAATGCAGCTCCCTCATCAGCCTCGCATATATTTCATATCTAATCGTCCGAACACCTCTTCTATTTTCTCGAATCCCTAAAGAATAAAAACAAGCTGAGCTTTCCTCAGGTGATCAAGTGTCTTCTACTGGAACTGCTTACCGCCCGACTTTCAATTTTCCTACTTCCTGTAGGTTCTATTTGTACATGCAAGTTGATTTAGATAACTCACTTCGGACTGGTGCTGAGATTTGTGTTGATAGGTTGCATCATGCCTTCACCACCGTTACTTTGCCTGTGTTACAACAAGGAAATAAATCATATAAGCTCAGGCGCTTATGGAAGATTTTAGCACCACTTGAGTAATTAACTGTCGAAAGGGAAGACAAGTTTATACCTTCGCCTTGAGTTATCACAGGGGTCTCTTTTACTTTCTTCGCCATCCTTTTTGATTGTTCCGCTATAATAAAGTCATTCCAAATATAAAAAGAATACACAACGTCACGATCTTACATGTAAATAAGGTTTCCTATTGCATAGTTTTGAGTCTTGTTTTTCAGCTCAATCATTTACTTTACAAATTTTACTGCTTGCTACTCTTACAGGATTTAACACATTTTTCAATTCTCTCAGCCTTCTTAGGCGAAGACCGCTAAGTAATAGCATCCTATTGGCATTCCATAAAAGGACTTCAATATGGTAATCCATAGGTGTTTAAAAATGAAATGAAGCAGTATTTTTACCTTTGAATTTTCTCTTCTTCTTAGCTCTCCTCCTCTTCCTGTCCTCTTGTGTCAGCTCGGTTTCCTCTTTAACGTCACCTTTACCAGCAAATACTTCCTCAGGTGCAAGCATGGCTGCGTCTGATACTGCCACTGGAGCAACCTGCCGACCAAAGACGCATTGCATGAATATATATGAAACAAACATACCCCGGGATTAAATTTGATCGTATTCCCTAGATGAACAAGCCAGCCAAAGATTGTCAAGATCATTGAGATGAAATTTCAAGTAATACCTCTTCCATGGCTAGGGCAGGGAGATTTGTCTCAATAGTCATGTCCTCTACAACCTGTACAAGAAAATTAATGTATATAATCTACCAAAAAAAAATTATGATATTGAGCATGGTAAACAAAGGAAAAGTGGGAGAAAAATACAGGTTTGGGAGCAAAATGGAAGTGAGAAAGAGCGTTCAGCTTGAAGGTTAGTCGTTTGAACAGTATGTTTGCCTGAAAATAAGAAAATGATTAGCCGGCTGGTCAACAAGCAACCATCTTCTTTTCCTGAAACATGGTCACCGTGCACTCGAATTGAATGCCACTTAGGCATCCAATGAACATGCATTTGCCAATAATACAAACCTACTCAACTAATCTGTGAACCCAAAAATTGTTTAATACTTAAGCATATTCATTTGAAGAGCAATAGATATATTTTGGCAAAATGAATACAAGAAACGTGTTAAATTGAAATTCGTACCTCTTTCTTCAATTCATCTGAGAAAGATAAGGATGCAGGAGCAAGCCCAGTCTTTTCCATATATTCTTCCTACAACAGTTGGATTTAAAATTATGTAATGGGGTACAACTGTTTTGAAGATTCTAAGAAAAGAATCAGGTAATGACATAGCAAATATGAGTAACAACAAAAAAGTAGAATTTCTAAACATGTCCAAACCTCGTATAGATCAGCAAGACCTCTTTTACTCTTGTTTTCATCCTGCAAAATTAACAAAGATCAGAGCTTAAAGCAAAGTGATCTTATCTATCATACCAAAGAGATAAATAGGAACTATGCTTACCAATTCCTTAAACTCCCTAGGTGCCTTTGATGGTAACTTTGGAGCTCTCTGAGCACCATCAAAACGACCCTGGAAACAGTAGGATGTGATTAATCCTCAACTATTATTTTCTTAAGGTTCATTTTTGAAAGCGCAGAATCAGTGGCACTACCTCAACTATTCTTTTCTTGATTATATCTTCAATTGATGCTGTAACTTCCTCCGTGATAACCGGAGCAGGCCTTACATTATGCTCAAAGTCGAGATCAACTTCCAGCGCACTGTTTAGTGGCCTTTTAGCTGCAGTCACCTGGTTTAAAACCACATATAGAATTTTACAAATCTGTCAAATAACACTGCAAAATTCAAGCAAACACAGTTACCTCTCCCTGCATAGTCCAGGTTTTTGTATCAAGGTTGGCCTTTTCCAACTCCTTTATTTTGGCCTGAAGCTTCTTTTGTTCCATTTCATGTTTAGAAAGTTTCCCTTCCTTCTTCTAGACATAAAGGAAGTTTCAGAAATCAGTTAGTAAGATAAAAAGAACAAGACAATCAAATTGTAAAACAATATTGATAATGACCTGATTATCATCCTGATCATCCTCTGCATCCGAATCATCTGATTCATCATTCTAAAAAAAAGTTTTGCGATATCTAGATTAGTAAGATACAGTGACAAAAAGAATTACACAATCAATTAGTAAGAAAATGTTCTGTTAAATACCTCATTATCAACCTGTACATCTTCTGCATCTGAATCATCTGATCCATCAATCTAAACAAAAGTTTTGAGATATATGTATCAGTAAAATACAAAGATAAAAAGAACTAGACAATCAAATTGTAAAATAATATATTGTTAGATACCTCGTTATCTTCCTGTTCAACTCCTGCATTCCAATCATCTGATCTATCAATTTGTTTACGTTTCTTTTCGGGCTTCTTCTTGTTAGAAACAAAGAAATCTTCATATCTGAACATTTGCAGATAGAAGCCCCCAAGGCAAAGGTATAAGGAAAAAATAAAGTCAGTACCTAGCAGTCTAGACCCAAAACAATCAATTAATAATAGACAGGTGCTTAAACATATCCTCTAGAAATATGTTATAGTATCTCAAGTCAAAGGTTTCCAAGAAACAATTACCAGCTTGCCCACTAAAAGCTTCCAAAAGCATAAGCTGATATTTATTCTATCACTCATCAAAAGGCATCTATAAGTGGTAAAGATACCGGTATGGTACTATCACTTACATTGCTAAGTCCTCTTTTATAAAAATTAATTTACACCGAGGTAACATCAAGCTAGCGTGAACCATATGCATACTTCTCATATGTTTTGTATCTTAGGCTCATACCTGATAACATGGATTCTAGAACCCTCTGGGTTAAATAAATCTCTGATGTCCAAATCAGGAAAGCATCTAAATTAAAGTAGTAGCCTCCACTCATTATCATACTTACTTCAGATATCACTTCACACAATCCTATATTTCATTATTAGTGCTATGAACAAGAAGTAGAAAGAGAGTTAAAATAGAAGGAATGAACACACACCTAGCACTTTCAAGTTCGTCATCTTCATCTCCCTCCTCAAACAGTCCAAGCTACAAAAAAAATGTAGGCAACCATCAAAACTTGAATTGATAGCTCAAAACTACCAATTTTCTCACAAATCTGGAGCTCATTCTCACCTGATCGTCTTCATCCTCATCGTCATCCTCTTCAACCTCAGTTTCATCATCAACCTTAGAAGCCTTTTTACCACCAGCCTTTTTTGGCTTCGCCTTCAGTCCGTACTCTCTTTCTTCATCCTCCTTCAGATATTTCTCCAATTCCTTGATCTTGAGAAATTTATCTTCAAGCTCCTCTCCACTCCCATAGTCTTCACTCTCCTCCTCTATTTCATTCTCTTTCATATCATCGTTGTCACTCTCCTCATCATCATCATCATTGCCATCCTCCTCAAACTCTTCGGATTCACTATCATCATCATGCTCCATATCTGCAACCTCAGTACTCTCCAGCCCGGACCCCACTTTGCCCACAATCCCATCAAAACCCCTCGAAATCCGATCTGGCTCCTTCTCAAACCGCTTGATCTCACGGCGGAGGGAGGAAATCAATGGTTGGTTCTGGAGGTCAATTTGCTGCCAAATTTGTTCGGCGTCAAAACCATCAGTAAGGAGCTGATCAAAGGGCGATTTGGGCGTGTAGGGTTTCAGAGAGGAGAAGAGATATTGAGAGGCTGTTCGAGAGAGGAGAGAGAGCTCAGAGGAAGGAGTGATAAAGAGAGGAGGGTCTGTTGATTTTAGGTGGTGTAGAGCCTGTAAGCCACCTCCATCATCGCCTTTGTTCGCCATTTTTGAGGAATCCGTGTCACAAATATACCTTATCATGTTACAAGGTTACACAAATCTCAATTCTTAGAGGCTCAAACAAATAAAAATCTTGCACAAGGCACAAACAAGGATCCTAACGCGACAATGAGTCAATGATGCACATCAATTACAGCCAAATCATGGATTGTGGAGCAAAGATTCAAGACAAATATATAAAAAAGTGAAGCCCCGTAAGGAAGAATTTCATCCAATAAGTGAAAAACAGAAAATGAAGAAAAGTGCATGATTGAAAGCAGACGTTTACCTGAGGATGACGGCAATGGCTGCGGGCCGGTGGGATTTAGCGCGCCGGGTGAGCTGCTTGTGAGAAAGAGAGCGGCTGAGAGCTGGGGTTTTAGAAACTTAAGGAATAGGTTAAAATATTATTATTTAATTTTGTAATAAAAGGCCGGTTCAACTGGGAGAATTTCTGGGGTGGACCGGAATAGAACAGGTTAATTTGCAGAAAATATCAATTACAAAAGGATTTTTCTGGATGGTACCATGAGGTTTTGGTTATTGTGGATGGTGTCCAAAGTTTTTTGAATTTTCGTTTGGTACCCTCCAACTTTTGCTTATTCCGGTCCGTATTCCTACTTTCAATTTCTGTTTATATTACCGTTTTCTTAATTAAAATAAAATAAAATATAATAAAATAATATAAGTTTATTAGTTGATTCAAAAGTAAGTTCACGTACAAGAAAGTCAGACTCAGCTTCAAATTAAAAAAAATAAAAATAAAACAATACTCCATGTATAAGGTGACGACCTTTGTGCAATTTGTTTCTCGTGGTCTACGAGAAACAACGGCTTCCTTCCCATCTTCTTCTCTCTTCTTTCTCTCCCACAACAAAGACCCGGAATCTTTTCCGGCCGACGGCTTGGCTTTGGTGATTACACTGGATTCTTCTACCATCATCAAAGGTAAAAATCCTAATCCCTAAATCCCTAATTGTACATATTTGAGTTGATTTGGTGGTAAAATTAGGATGATTTGGTGCTAAAATATTGTTTGATTGAGTTGATGGTGATTAGGTGTTTGTTAAAACTGATGGGTATGGTAGAAAAATCTGAAAAAAATAGAACTGTGAAATGTCAGCTTCCATGTTTGAGCCCGACGAAGTAGAGGTGTTTGTTAAAATTGATTAGGTGTTTGTTAAAATTGATGGTGTTGATGGTGATTAGGTGTTTGTTAAAATTGATGGGTATGGTTAGTTAAAATGAGAACTGTAAATATGATTTTCATATTTGTCTAGAAACCTATCTAGTAGATGTTGAAAGCTTAGTGTGAATTTGTAGAAAGGAACCCATATTTTTAATTGGATTCTGTATAATCAGTATTCTTCTATGTATTTGATTTTAGTATTGAAGAACATGTATTTAGATTCTTAATTGGATTCTTAATTATGTATAATGAGTTTGTTGTTGAACTTCTAACAAATCCTTTTCACGATATATGCTCCTTTTTTCGTGAATGTAGTGCACTTTAATGGATTCTCGTTATGAATAGGGGAGTTCATCAGCGCCACGACGAATGACTGATCAATATTTGTAGATTGTAACACCCCGAATCCTCGGGATATCGGAATGCTACGGGTGGGACCTCACAATGAGTCTCGACCCTTAGGCTAACAACAACTTCACCGGATCTTTCCAACATTGCACAAATAAAGGCAACAAACTCAAATCGTTTATTATGTATGCGAGAAACTGAAATGTAAAGATACAAGGTGGAAACTCAGCTGAGTCCTCAAAATGACAAAAACTCCAAAACATAAATCCGAATCCATACATCCAAAACCATAAAACCAAACATAATCAGAATAATCCCAAAAACGCCCCCGTCCTATAATGTACGGCGACTCTCGGTTGTCCACTCCTCCACCTCACTCGGCGGTTATTCAACTCCCGCTGAGTGACATGTACTTCAGACTCTTATGGTCTGTGAAGATCTGGCACGTGGCCCCATACAAGTAGTGTCGCCAGATCTTCTGTAACAGTCAAAAATCAAAGATTACCTAATCGAGAATTTTAAGGAATTAAATCCGTTTTAACACGAGATACCTCTCGAGGTAACTTGCTCCTAGATGATATTACAACCCGGTGTTATTTGGAGCATTTGGGAGCTTCAATTAATAAAAAATGCAGTTGAGAAAAATGATCAGGACATCGGACATGTCCTGGATATGAAAAAACATGGAAAGGCAAAACGGCCAAAAGAGTCGCTATTTCGTTTCTTAGCGGCTAAGAAAGACGGCTTAGGAATACGCGTTTTTCGAGACAATTGCGGAATAATAATCCATACAATATTTCAAATTTATTATTCCAATTTCGAGAAGTTTGGAGAAGGGGTCTTAAACCGCTTTCGGATCGGTGAAAGGATAATTATCGACTCCGCTAAAGGATAAATATCGACTCCGCTAAAGGATAATTATCGTCTTCGCTATAAATAGCGGAAATAACGTTTATTAATTCATTTTCTTTCACGTTTCCTCGTAAAAGCTCTGATTTCTCTCAACCTTCAAACTCAGATCTACTCTTCGTTTCTAATCCGATTTCAAATCCGTTTGAGTTTTTGGATTCCTCTCTTCATTCTCTTCATTTTGGTACCGAGTTTCTACATTTCCGAGTAAGGGAAGGTCTGGTCGAGCATATATGATACTAGGGAGGTTCCGTCGCTCAGATTCCGGTGAATTTGATGGTGTCCGAGCGTAGCCTGCGTCGTTGTGATTCCGAATCTTCTTTCGGATCGTCAATCGGGTTAGTAACGAATAAGTATGAATTTATTCGTTTTCCGTATTGCGATTTAGCCTAAATTGACCTTAGGCTTGTCAAAATGAATAATTGGAAATTCCATTATGCTCGTTACTTTATTCTGGTGATTATGGGTTGTTTGTTTGATGAGATTTGATGACAGGTGGGTTCAGAAATTGTTTGTGGGCAAAACGTTGTTCTGACGAAATTTAATTAATTAATTAAAGGTTAATTAGTTAAATTGGGATTCTAGAAAATGCTATAAGCTAATTAAATTCAAAGGAATGAATTTAACTGGTGTTTGAAGCGAGAAGTTTAATACGAGAAATATGATATTCTCAACAGGTGTTGTTGAAGGTTTCGATTTAACTATAGCTTAGTTGCTTTGTGAGTGTATCCAAACACGATAAAGGAGGATAGTCTGAGTGGGAAACGGACTCAATAGTTGGTTTGCGAGGTTTTATTTTTCTTACCTACGAGGTAAGTGTATATGAATTGCACTTGTTTAATATATGTTATGTATTTAATATGCCATGATTTTATGCATGCTTATATATATATATGAGTGGAATGATGATGATGACTTGATATGATTTATGAATGCATGCATGAGGTACATGAGATGATAATAGAAAGAATATGATGGAAGAATATGATGAAAGCATGAAATTGAGTTATGATATGGAAGTGATAATATAGGATGGTAATTGATTAATTAGCCCAACTGGGTCCCGCACGGGGTTTCGGGGGACGATGTCGCTACCTGATCTACAGGGGGCCTCAGAGGTCGGTACCTGATCTACAGGGGGCCTCAAGATAAGAAAAATACTCAGAGGTCGCTACCTGATCTACAGGGGGCCTTAATATGAGAAAAATAGTCCAAGATCGCAACCTGATCTACAGGGGGTCTTAGGACAAGATGGCCGAGGTCGCTACCTGATCTACAGGGGGCCTAGGACGCTATCGGGTTGGCCAACCGAAAGAAAAAAGAAAGAAAGAAAGAAAGAAAAGAAATACGAAAGCACATGAGAAAATATATCGTACGATCAGTTGGGGCTAGTTAGTTAATTATCACCTATGCATCGATGCGATCGAGTCTAGCATGTTATATGTTATGTTATGATTATTTTTATGTGATGAGATGATATGTTTATATGTGATGTGTGATAACATGCTTGAATGTTTATGTGAAATGTGATATGAATGGTTGTGGAATTATATGTGAATGTGGATATGTATGTGTGCTTTGAAATGTGAAGAAGGGTATAGAGTGTCCTTTGGGGACGGAATTTAGATACTTATATGTATTGGGAGAGTGCGATTTGTATACCCTTACTGAGCGTGTGGCTCATTGTTGTTATATCCACATTTTATTTCAGCTACTCAGACTCGGCCTGATCAAGGCAAGGACATTGGACCCAACACCTGGATTTGAGATCATATCAGGTGGGCTGTTATGGGATGCTACCGCCAAGGATGTTTTGTGTGGTTTTAAACAGTTGTGTTTTATTAAAAAGGGTTGTATGACGTATGTTAGTATGTATATATGTTGCGAATATGGTCGTAAGATAAAGTTTTAAAAATTTACGTTTTCCGTTTTTCCGCTTTTCCCCTTATTGATTTAAACAGGGTTAATTAACTGGTAATAAACTAGAAATGAAATAGGTGGGTCACATCTTCAGGGCATGAACCACTGCCGCTAGCTCAAGATCATGGGTGGGATAATTCTCCTCGTACGGCTTTAGTTGCCGTGAAGCGTACGCAATAACCCTACCCCTCTGCATCAAAACGCACCTCAAGCCTAGCTTAGAGGCGTCACTATACACTACAAAATCCTCTACGCCCTCAGGTTGTGCTAAACCAGGAGCGAAGGTCAACCTCCTCGTCAGCTCCTCAAAGCTACGCTGACAAAGCTCGGACCAGACGAACCTGGTAGACTTCCTCAACAAGGAAGTAAGTGGTCGTGCAATCATGGAGAAACCCTCAACAAACCGGCGGTAGTATCCTGCTAAACCCAAGAAACTGCGCACCTCCTTGACCGTCCTAGGTAGCGGTCATAAGGAAACGGTTTCTATCTTCGCCGGGTCAACCATGACACCCTCGGCGGAAACTATGTGACCTATGAATGCCACCTCAGACATCCAAAAATCGCACTTAGAGAGATTTGCATAAAGCTCTCTATCTTGAAGGACTCAAAGCACCGTCCTTAGGTGTCCCGCATGCTCCTCTCTACTCCGAGAGTATACTAAGATGTCAGCAATAAACACTACAACAAACTGGTCCAAGAAGTCGATGAATATGCCGTTCATCAACTCCATGAAGACGGCGGGTGCATTCGTGAACCCGAATGGCATCACGACAAACTCATAATGACCGTTTCTCGTCCTGAATGCCGTCTTCGGCACGTTCTCCTCTCTCACCCTCAGCTGGTGATATCCCAACCTCAAGTCAATACGTGAACACATGGAGGCTCCCTGCAACTGGTCTAGCAAATTATCAATGCGCGGTAGAGGGTACTTGTTCTTGATGGCGACTTTGTTCAACTCCCGGTAATCAATGCATAGTCTCAAAGATCCGTCCTTCTTCTTAACGAAGAGGACTGGTGCACCCCAAGGAGAAACGCTCGGGCATATGAAACCCCTCTCGGCTAACTCCTCAAGCTACTTCTTCAGCTCCAGCATCTCTATCGGTGCCATGCGGTATGGAGCCTTGGAGATCGGCCTTGTGCCGGGCTCCAACTCAATAGAAAAATCAACGCTCCTCTGTGGTGGTAATCCGGGTGGCTCCCCGAAAACATCCTCAAACTCACATGCTACGGGAATCTCTTCCAGTGATGGTCCCGTCTCCTCCTTCATGGCATAGCACCAGAAGGCCTCGCATCCCTGCCCGATAAATCTCACGTCTCGGACCGCTTTAATGACTGTACCGGTCTTTCCGAGGTCCCAACCTCGGAAAATCACCTCATGTCCCGTCTCTGTAGTGACCGTCACGGTCCTCCGGCTGATGTCTAAAACGGTTCGGTGGCGGTCCATCTAATCCATCCCAAGGATGACTTCTTCATGCACTAAGTGCATGACATTGAAGTCGGGTAACCAATCACGGTTTCTCAAATGTATGGGACAACCGTGTACCTCTCGGGTACCACTAACCCTACCCCCATCGGGTAACCCCACAACGAAGGGTCTCCCCTCTACCTTAACTAAGGACAACCTAGCTACACAATCATCGGATATGAAAGAGTGTGTAGCACCCGTATCAAATAAAACTCGGACCGAAAAGCCGTAAATCTAAATAGTACCTATGGTTGCTGGCGCTGTTGGATCAACATTAGTCCTTAACTCAAACATCCTGGCCTATGTGCCTCCGGTCTTCTGGGTACCCTCACCACGGCCTTTGCCTCGGCCCTGTCCCTGGCTGACCCCTGTGTACGAGTCTGACTCTAACCTCTCTGCTACGATCCCTATGCCGGAAACCGATGTGGCCTCTGTCCCCCACCAACCTTGGTAGCACGTGAAGAACCCTGCTGTGACTTGGCCTTGCCCTGGCGGCAAAAGGTGGCCCGGTGACCCACTTGCACAAGTAAAACAGGTCACCAATGGTCTCTTACACGCATTCCTCACGTGTCCAAACTCTCCGCAACAAAAACATTGGCGCTCCCGAACGGACGCCGACATCGACTGCTGAGGGTCGGGACGTCCCTGAGTCTGACTACGTCCCTGTCCTTGCCCTCCTACCCCTGAACTAGTCGGTATGGTGCTTTGTCTCTTGTCCGGTCCTCCGGACTGCGCTGCCCTCCTATACCTAGGGCGTTCTCTCTCATAGGCCGAAGCTCGGTCCTAGTACTCCGCCAATGAATCCCAACGAAATCCCGCCAAGTAAGCACGGGTGGACTCCCTCAATCTCTTGGAAAAGAGATGGAATGTTGGTCCGCTGGAGGTGCAACGGGTCCTAGCAAGGCTAACTCAGCTAAAAAACGTCTAATCGCCTCAATGACTGGGACGTCCTCAAATCCTGCCTCTAGGAAATCTTGGACTCTGTCTTTCCACAATGAATACGGGAAAAATGTCTCTCTAATGTGACTCAATAGCTGCTTCATCCTAGTCACACCTCCTCTAACCGTCCTCCACCAATATTTGGGCCTCCTCCCTAAACAAGGTATGAACTATCTCAATCTACCTCTCCTATGGACAACAGATCGCCTCTAGTGCAGACTCCACGTGCCCAATCCAGTGCTCAACCTTTAACCCTACCTTCCCGTCGAAGTAGGGTACATGCTGCTGGTCAAAAGCCTTCAACCATGAATCAGGTCTAGGAGACCTCGGCTCATCTCTAGCCCTAGCAACCTCTATAACCGGCTCGGGTGCAACTACCGCTGGTGCAACTACCTCTGGTGAGGCTCTAATTTGAGTAACCCTCTGGGAGATCAGCTGATCTCGCAGGTGCAGGTGTAGGCATCGGTGGTGTGGGAGGTGGTGCTCCTGTCCTGCATGCCTCCTCAACTCGTCATACGTAGTCTGCAAATACAGTAGCTCAAATAGATTGTCCCCCGATCCTAACAGATGGGAAACTATGCGCCCCAGACCTCACAATTGTCCTATCTCTAGCCTCGGGAACGACGCTCTCTGCCACGTCCTCTACGGGAATCTCAGCTGCTGGCGGATCCACAACTGGTGGGTCCGCAATGGGGATACATATGTAATACTTATGAGCTTAATATGATAATAACTCACAAAAACATGATGTTAACCAAAATCCAAATGTACAACCAAGGCCCGTAAGCCCAATCACCCTAAGGTCATATACATAACTAGATACATATAAGTCCAAAAATAACCTAAGGCCGTACATATATATGTAATAATAATATATATACACATCCTTCAAATCCAGGAATTTATGTCGCCAAGGTTTGCATGAGGAGTGGTGGTCCCGTACATTCTAACCCAATCCCGACTCATGCATATGAATTTTGAAAACGAAAAGTCAGAACCCGTGGGGTTTTGTTTATTCCTCATTCGGCCTTTAGAAGGTTACAAGTGTCATTGTTGTCAACATTGGGCTCTGATACCACTTTTGTAACATCCCGAATCCTCGGGATATCGGAATATTACGGGTGAGACCTCACGATGGGTCTCAACCCTTAGCCTGACAACAACTTCACCGGACCTTTCCAACATGGAACAAATAAAGGCAACAAACTCAAATCATTTATATTGTATGCGAGAAACTGAAATGTAAAGATATAAGGTGGAAACTTAGTTGAGTCCTCAAAACGACACAAACTCAAAACATAAATCCGAATCCATACATCCAAAAACATAAAACCTAACATAATCAGAATAATTCCAAAAACGCCCTCGTCCTATAATGTACGACGGCCCTCGGTTGTCCACTCCTCCACCTCACTCGGTGGCGTCCCTAACTTGTGGGGCATCTACACAAGCGGTTTAAAACCGTTAGCTCTATTCTAAGCATTAGAAACATGGTGAAGACACATACACACTCATACATCATAACATCACATAAACATGCTCAACAAACAATTCGGTTTATTATCTTTATTTATTAGGTCGTATCCCGTTCTAAATCAACTTAGGTTTGTGACACGAGAATCCCCGAAACTCGCCTCGGTTCCTACTTACCGGCATGGAATGGTACTGATGAATCCGACCGTCTACCAGCACGAGATAGTCGCCAATAACCTCCTAGCTCTCGTGGGAGCCAGACAAGTTGTCACAGCCCGTTATCATACACTTGGGTCGAAAATAATATATGTAAAAGTCGGTGGTCCTATTACCGGTTTATATGTTATAACGAAAGTGATAAACACACACCACCAAACACTCCATGAATCTAATACATAGATTACAAGCTAAGTAATTCCGAAGACTTACCTCTCTCAAGGTAACTCGAATAACCACTCTCAAATTCCCGCAGGAATACGGTCAAAGCCTGGCCAAGCGAGGCACTCTATCAATAACCAACTAAAAAGCTAGAAGTTCTCGGACTTCTAGTCTCCAACATATATATATGAGGTCCTACCTCTAGCATGCTAGGTCCAATCTATATTCTCGAAGGTCATCCTAAGATTGTAAAGAAGATAATTCAACAAGATTAAAATCCAACTACTAATGTCTATGGTTCGAGGCCACTACATGGCATTTGCTCTACGTTAAACTAAATTCACCTAGCATGTTATGCTACCATTACCGAACTAACGAAGGAGAAGTACTCACACGAGATCCAAGGTGAAGCACGGTCTACGGAGTTAAGAACGGGTTCGATGGCCTTTATCGGGCGCTTCCGGACTTAAGGACAAAACTAAGCAAAATTAGACGTTAATTTTGAAAGGAAGGTTTAGCGCATAGAGATATTCCAATGAAAACTCCGTTTTCCAAAACCGAGGTTAAACTCGTTAAAACCATTTTCGGGCAAAATATCCAAAATGAAAAGTTGATTGTAAAACCGCAATTCAAATTTATCCAACAATCGGATTTAAACCATTAAAGACACCAAATAATTTTTTTCTTTTTGAAGAAGGTTACGTACCCGGTTCGATCGGCTTAGCCGATCTACGTCCGGATCGGGTAGATAGTCGTGGCCCATTGCTGGGGGATACCCTCCCAATATCAGTTTTTCCATACATGCCGCCAGGAGGATTCGAACTCGAATCTCCAAGCTAAACACTTAAGGAGCCTAGCACCACATCCCACTAGACCAACTGAGTATTGGTAAGACACCAAATAATTTGCAAAGGAGTTAGGTCACAACTACAACAAAAATTAAGGGTTCAATAATTATAATAATCTACTGCAGGGGCATAAAAGTTCCTTTTTCAAAGTTATTGGGTCACAACTGCAATTATCAACAAACTGGGGCCAAAACCGAATTAATTACAAAGAGAAGGGCAAAAATATAATTAATCCACTCTTCTTCAACCTCCTGTTAATGCGACCCAGAAGAAGGAGAAGACAAGGCCCTGACGGCTTGCGCAGGCGGAGGGATGGCGGCTGCGTCGGTGCAGGCGGCGGCCCACTGGCGTCGTCTCCGGCAGCCGAGTGGGGAGGAGGCGGCTCCGACAGTCCGACGGCTGCTACACAAAACAGGGGCCGGCGTCACAATAAGAGAAGAAAGAAAGAAAGGAGGGAGAGAGGGCGGCTACTCACTGCCGGCGTCACAGGTGGCTCGGGCGGAGGAACGACGGCTGCATCTCTTCCCTGCGGATTCCTTGGCGGCGTCGAGCGGCTCTTGCACAGATCCGGTGGAATGAGAGTAAGACAGAGGTGAGAATGAGAGAAGGGGTAAGACCATCTGCAATGGAGGTTTCTAAGTAATATAATATATTAAGTCTTTAATGAATAGTAGCCGAAACCTTTAAAAACTTAATCTGACATATGGAAGTAAGAAATGGGTATAAAACGTCCTTTTTGCAGATTTAAAGTGATTTTTGTTTGATTAGTATTTAAAACAATTCTATTTTATTTTTTGGAAATTCCGGATGGTACCCTCGTGGTTTGGGGTATTTCGGATTTTGCCCAACAGTTTTTTCAAGCTCGGATGGTACCCTTAAGTTTATGTTGTTTTTCGGATTTTGCCCAAATTCATTACACTTTTTTAAATTCCATTAAAAAAATACAAAATTAAATAAAATTAAATTAAAAAAAATAGAAAGAATAATTTATTTATTTTAAAAATATAGTAAAACAGTAAAAAATATTTAAAAATTTATTTATATTAATTTAAAAATAAATAAATTAGATAATTTTTTAAAAATTCAAAAAATCAGTGTTTTAATTATTTTAAAAATAAATAAATTGGATTAGCATTTTTTTAACAAAATCTAAAACATAAGTTTTATACTTTATTTAAAAAATAAATAAAAAATGATTCTTTTAAAAATTTTAGTTTTGAGAAATAAATAAAATAGAAAAATTATTTATTTATTTTATTAATAAATTAAAATAGTGATTTTTTTTAAAGAGTCCTTATTTTTTTATTTTTAAAATAAAGTATAACACTTATGTTTTTAAATTTTGTTAAAAAAATGCTAACTCAATTTATTTATTTTTAAAATAAATAAAACACTTATTTTTTTGAATTTTAAAAAAAATTATCTAATTTATTTATTTTTAAATTAATATAAAAAATATATTTTTTTTGAAAAAAGTTACTGTTTTACTTTATTTTTCCAATAAATAAATTATCCTTTCTATTTTAATTTGGTTTTTAATTTAATTTATTTTTCTTTTGTATGTTTTTAATGAAATTTAAAAAAGTGTAATGAATTTGGGCAAAAGCCGGAAAACAATATAAACTTAAGGGTACCATCCGAACTTGAAAAAACTGTTGGGCAAAATCCGGAATACCCCAAACCACAAGGGTACCATCCGGAATTTCCCTTTATTTTTTCACTCAATCATACACATTTCATCACACACCAAACCATATCTGTTTTTTGTGTTTATTTATCTTGTAATTTATTTTAATTTGGAGTTAAAATATTTGTTTTTTCAATAACATAAATTTTTAGGATCAATAATTTATTATTATCTATACATAGCCACCATTTTTATTAATGTTTAAAATAAATATAGTTAATTTATAAAAAGTAAAAATTAATATAATACAAATAAATATAACTAGAAACAAAAGTTTGATTATAAAAAGTAAAGAAGAACACAATCATTTTATATTAAAAATAAATAAATAAATAAATAAATATAGTGTTAAAAATCTAGTCAAGAAACTATGAATGTAAGGATGAACGAGACACATACACGCTGTATTGGGATCCATCTCAGTTTGAGCAATCAAACGATATTGACAATACGTATGTGCTTGGGATACCAAATTCTACGGCTGATTACATAACCAACCGTGTCCAACTTCGGAATAACACTACACACGAACAATTGAACCATGATTTGGTTCAACACATATGGGAAAAGTTTGGCAATACTTGTGTAGTTTATGTATGATTTCATATGTATTGGTGTGTTTGCATTTTCATGTTTTGCATCTTAACTTTTCGATTATTTATTTAATGTTTTTGTATGCTTTTAATTTTTAATGAAGTGGTTTTTGGAAGTTTTATTTTTATTAATTTTTTATGTATTTATTATTTATTATTTTGAAATTAATTTAATTATAAATAAAATGAATAGTATAAATACTTTAAAAATAATATAAAATATGTTGGGTAAATAAATATAGAGTTAAGAGATTGAGAGTTAAGAAACTATGAATGTAGATAAAAAGTAGATGGAGTTTTATAAGCTGACGTGGCGGAAAGAGAGAGTTTAAAAACTTTGGTAGAAACTATTACCATTGTGGGTGGTCTAAGGGAGATGCGTGAGGGTGAGATTGAGAGAGGTGTGTGAGGGGCTGCTGTTGGGAGGGGTTGTCATCGTAGGGAGGCAGGTACGAGAGGTCGGACGCATGGCTAGGGTAGGCTGCAGGCTAGGGCCGGAGGAACGGGGGGTCGCCTGCTCCCGCCTCTTGCTGAGCGCGTCACCAGCGCAGGAGAAGAAGGAAAAATAAGAAGAATAGAAAGAAAAAAGGGAAAAAGGAAAAAGAAGTAAAAGAGTAAAGAGGAGTGCTTTAAAATAATCAACTCGATTAAACATCCGGAATTTCCGACAAATTAAAATTAATAAAAATACGGGAATACATACATGTATCCCAAAATAATATAATATCCGGAAAAGACATTTTTAAATATAAAAAAAATATACTTTTAATAAGAACTCGAGCTATTAACGAATCGATAGAAGGGAGAAAAACAAAGTCGGAACGCACCCAAATAAACGGGGTGTTACATAGATGTCAACCACGAAAAAGACTTGTAGTTCGGATTTCGCACTCAAGAATGAATCCGGGCAAGATGTATGTGAAATGTGATGACTGTGATTTTTTTCGATTTGTAAATGAATCAAACTTGATGGTGAATGGGCAAGAGGAACATGGGACAAGAGGTAACTCGCAAAACATGATAGTGAATGGGCAAGAGGAACATGGAATAAGAAGTAGCTCTCGAAACAACGCACATTTTGCTAATGTTGTGTCTTTGCAAGATTTGAAGAATGATACCAAAAACTTAACGACATATGTTCAAGGTGTCGTTAAAGTAGCGATTATATTGCCCTTTTTTATTCTAGTCATCGTGTTAAAAATGTGACTAGGGTACTTGATTTTACTTAAATTTGGGTTGGAAATCCACGCTCTTGATGTAATGCGATTTTTGAAATGTAAGGTTGGTTTTATAACGAGATACTTTTTGGTAGACTCAATTCAAGAGCATTTGTAATGTGATGCTTTGAACTTAATATTCGACCGACCATGAAGAATACTCAAACAACAACAATTATACTAATAAAGAATATATATTTCATGCTCAGTATAATAAACACATTACCACAAATAAACTTTTCAGCAAAATACCAAGAAAAATATAATTGCCCTTAAATTACTACCAACTTCAGAACCAACATTTTCTACCCATCGCCTGACAATAGTAGTCACACGAAGCAAACTATTACCTTTTGGCATCGGATAACTGCACGGTTTATGCACATTATAAAACAAATAATTCAACTTTTTTAACTGCTTCAATTATCACATGTAAATCAGATCCGTACCTCGTAATAAATTGTACGATCAAATCAGAATTTATAGTTCCTGGAGGGTTTGACCATTCGCTTGATGAAATATCAAAGTAAAAAGTCAAGCAAGTATATTTATCAAAGCTACACATTGTCCATTTTGTGGTGTTCCCTTGTCCAACGACTGTATCAGATACAACAAGCCCTTTCTGTTGTGATTTAGAAATTACTACAAAAAAACATAAGGTTTAAACCTTGCGATCATCTTGCTAACTTGAAATGCCTAACAACAATAACTAAAATTCATACTAACTTGATGTACTTGAAATGTAAACAACTAATTTTTCTACTCTTGTTGACTTTCACCTATCCATGGCCCTGAACACATAACATCAACCTCAACATCAATAGGTTGACTCTTACTCTTACGCTTTTGTTTTTTGTGTTGTTCAACTCGAACTCCTTCTTGTTCTTTTCGCTCCCTTGCGGTTAAGCCGCCTTTACACGTCTTTTTGTTATGCCCAAATGTCTTCTAAAATGTGAAAAGAACCCAATTAATATGATCCCATATAAAGTTAATCAATAAAATTCAAACCTTTTTCATATCAAAAAATTGTATGAATTTTCTAGTTTTATATAGACATACCATGCAATTACTACAACGGACCGTGTTCGAACGCTTTCCCTTTTGTTTTTCATCCTCTTCTCGTCCTCTATTCCTCGGGGGTCTACCTACTCTCCTTTTCGTCTTTGGAGGTTTCAATGTTGGATGATCAGAAGGTGTCCATTGTCCTTCGTCGGGTACAGGATGGAAATCCGTCGCATAAGCCATCTTATGCTTGCACAGAGAACCAACTAGATACATAGGTTTCTGGGGGGGACTCCGATCCTTAACTGAAGAATCGCTCTAACTCCGTGTTTGCAGGGGATTCCACTAATTTGTCATTCTCCACAAACACAACTTCTTGTTCTTTTCGCTCCCTTGCGGTTAAGCCGCCTTTACACGTCTTTTTGTTATGCCCAAATGTCTTCTAAAATGTGAAAAGAACCCAATTAATATGATCCCATATAAAGTTAATCAATAAAATTCAAACCTTTTTCATATCAAAAAATTGTATGAATTTTCTAGTTTTATATAGACATACCATGCAATTACTACAACGGACCGTGTTCGAACGCTTTCCCTTTTGTTTTTCATCCTCTTCTCGTCCTCTATTCCTCGGGGGTCTACCTACTCTCCTTTTCGTCTTTGGAGGTTTCAATGTTGGATGATCAGAAGGTGTCCATTATCCTTCGTCGGGTACAGGATGGAAATCCGTCGCATAAGCCATCTTATGCTTGCACAGAGAACCAACTAGATACATAGGTTTCTGGGGGGGACTCTGATCCTTAACTGAAGAATCGCTCTAACTCCGTGTTTGCAGGGGATTCCACTAATTTGTCATTCTCCACAAACACAACTTTGTTTCTCCACATTCACTGAATAGTATGATTGTCCATCCTTGACCTCACACTCTGAACTTGATGCTTGAAAAATCTATCAAAGTAATCCAAAATACACATAGAAACTGTAAATGCAACAGAATTTGTAAAAAAAAAACAAAAGCTATAAATGTAGCAAAAACACAGCAACACCAACCAGCTTATGTAATAGAAACGCACCAACACCATTAGAAATTGTAAATGCAGCATAAAAGGTAAATGCAACAAAAACACACCAACACCAGTAGAAACTGTAAATGCAACAGAAACACACCAACACCATCAGAAATTGTAAATGCAGCAAAAACACACCAACACCAGCGGAAATTGTAAATGCAACAAAAACACACCAACACAACAGCATAAATGATTTAACATGAATTTTACCTAAAACTCACGATACGCCAAAATGTTATGCTTCAATTTCTCTTTCACTTTTGGAGTTATGTCATCCACCAACCAATTTGAAGCGTCTTCTTGCCTCTTCACATATCTAACCATGTGTGTTCTTCTAATCCCTACATATGACAAATGAAAAAATAAGTATATTTTCTCTAAGCTTTTATTTCAAATTTAGATAGAAATAAATCTAACTTTCAAGGAGAGATAACACTGGAACGCATCTATCCGTCCTTATAGTTGAGTTGAAGCACTCCACAAAGTTGCTTATATTTTCATCAAAGCACAATGTTGTTCCAAACTTATGTCTAGTCCACTGTTCTTTTTTGCCCGTCTAATGTAACCACTTTATAGCACCAAATCCCGCAAATTTTTGTATTTTCTCTAATGCCTTATTATAACAAACCTCAGAATATGCTTGACAACATTCCCAAAAGAGGTTATGCATTGCTCGTCCAGGATATTATTTCTTGAAATTAGCACATAAAAATGTCTACAACAAATGCGTCTACGAACACTTGGCCAAATATCATCTAAGGCTGGCACAATACCCTAAAAGTTCAAAAACTAGAAAATTATTACAAGAGAAGTAAACATACAGAAAATAAAAAGTAACATAATTGGTTTACTATACCTTTTGTCTGTCTGATATAATAGTTAAATTGTCCCTCACATTATTCTTCAAGACATCTTTTAAATGCCAAAAGAATTGTGACCATGTGCTCTTACTTTCATTCTCATATACACCATATGTTATGGGGAAAAGCTGTTGGTTTGCATCCAAAACTACAGTTGACAAGAGAACTCCACCATATTTCCCTTTTAAATCACATCCATCAAGCCCTATGACACTTCTACACCCTACGAAGCAATCAATCATTGGCTTCAATAAGATAAAAATGCTCTTGAATTGAATGTGTTTTTTTTTGGGAGTTCTTCAGCAACTTTCCAAGCACAGTGGGTCTTGGAACCAGGGTTAGTGCTTATTAAAGCCTCGCAGTAATCCTGTAGTTTCACAAATGAAGTTTCATGACAACCCTCAAGCCTCTCCACAACTAGACTCTTTGCATCATAAGTTTTTGTTTTCCTTAATGTAATTCCATACCTGCTTTGAACGAGCTGGTTTATTGCCTTGTTTGAAATATCAGGTTGTGCTTTCACATCATCCATGATCTTTTCAGCAGCCCAATGCACAGTGGCCATAGGGTTATATTTTGTGAGTCTTGTGCAAGTATGTTCAGCATTGAGTTTCTTAATAGCCCAAGAGTAGCCATATGGCAATCTGGAAGCATGAATTCTACACTTACATTCATCTACGTGGCAGAACGTTGTTAGCCTTTTTCTATCAGATTTGTGAGTGACTAAGTTCACCCCTTCTTAGATACAAAACTCCCTCAAAACACGTGACAGGTGATCTTTGTCGAAAAATATCATCCACTCCCTTAACTCGATCAAACCAAACTGTTTATAAGAATTGAACTCTCCATTCTCATATAATCTGTCAAAGTAAGCTTTTTATCAGCCCCTCACTCACTTGATTTTTCAGGGTCATATCCGTCATTCACAAAGAAAAAAACTGTAAGATCATCCGCAACTAGATCATCTTCAGAGTCAACTGGATCATCTTCAGAACTATCAGACGGTTCATAATCAATATCAATTTCACCATCATCAAGTTCACCTTCCATATTTTCAGCCACAGGAATCACAATTCCTCGTGTTTTGCTAAGATTGCCGGGAGTTGGTGGAGTATCACTAGAATGACTATTTTCACTCGACATATATATCTCTTTTCTTCTTGCCGTTGTGGGGAGGGATTTTACTGATTTGCAAACTCAAAGAGTGAGGGGTGAGTTTTTTTAGCTGGTGAATGGGAATATCAAAAGACACTACTCTCGTTGGTGGAAGACTAGTACTTATAGGTTCTATTATTCCATTTTCAGGAACTATTTGAAAGAGTTGTGGGGTTTGTAACACCCCGAATTCTCAGAACTCGGAGTATTACTGGTTAGGACCTCACAATGGGTCCCGACCTCAGTTTGACAACAACAATACTAGGATCTTGCAACAAGACACAAATAAGGAAACCGAAATTCATAAAAACCATGTTTTTAGAGTAATGAATGCAACACTGTCTAGCAGCCTACGGTACCTAAACAAAAGGAAAGAACAACTGTCTTAACCAAAAGAAAGGAAAGACAAAACAACCCCAACCCCGCTCTAAGGAGTACGGAGACCCGGCTGACCACTACTTCCGGATCACTCAGCTGCTGATCTAACCTGCGGTAAATCTAAAACAACAACAAGAAGAACCGTTAGCTAGTTATCTAAATCTTAGCAGAATAATAGCAGCACAAACACACTCAGATAAACATAAACACTCAGCATGTTTTCAAACAAGTCCGTTTTATTATCTTGCTTTAATTTACTCATTCACTCTAGTGATACTTATTTTGTGACACGAGGGATTCCCAAACCTCGCCTCCGCCCCCGTGTAACCATCAGGAATGGATCCGATGCACCTCACCTTGTACCTGTATGGTCTGGGTATAGAGAACCTCCCAGTCTCCTGTCAGAGCTGGGCAGTGATGTCACGGCCCGTTATACATACACTTGGGCCTTAAACGTAATAATAACAGTCGTCCTAGCAAGTTATTATTATTAAAACACGCAATAGCACACACCACTACTATCACTCAACTAACACTCAGAAACTGGCTAAGTAAGTCGCAAGGACTTACCTGAGTCAAAATACACTCTAACACGTCTCAAACAGTCCGTACTCGTGGCAACTCAAACGCCTGTCAAGTAAGGCATGTGTATCAAAATCACATCTCGATATCCAACCTCATGCGAAGGAATTACGGAAAAAAAATCTCTCTTATGGTAAAAGACCATATTACCCTTGGTACCGAAAGTTCTCAAAGCTTACTCTTGAGTCTTACTAAATTCTTTTAGGATTTGTTTTCTATGATTAGTCTCTCTTTCTGAAAATTTTCTTATAATTATAAGTTATAGATCGGACCATTTTACTCTTACCTAGGTATATATATATATATATATATATATATATATATATATATATATATATATATATATATATATATATATATATATAGGTATATATATATATATATATATATATATATATATATATATATATATATATATATATATAGGTATGTACAAACTTTCACTTCCCTTAACTCGCATGCCTCCGTAACTACTCGGTATACTTATACATATATATCTACATATGTTTATATCTCCCATCTCGTACTGATATATATATATATATACCTACATATATAACTATATATATCCTTATATATATACACTTATATATATATACATATATATATACATATATATATATATATATATATATATATATATATATCCAGAATTTCAATCTATTCATATATGTATAACTATATCTTACACTCGTACTTGTATAAACTTATATATGTTCATACTCTCCTACACGTATATATACACTTATGCATTCAACATTCATATACTCATGTGACTCTACATCAGCATACAACAGTGCGTTAGGTTAGACTCAACATCTGGTTAACGCATGAACAAATGCAGAGGGGTAGAGGGGACAGAATTACGATCAACCGGCGTTAAACTACAATACTCACCCGCTCGGTCAAGGGAGAAGGACGGCGTTCTCTGATCGGTGGCGACGAGGTCCGGCCCGGCGTTGCTCTTCTTCGACCAGTGGGGCACGTTCTGCAGGTGGCGGAGGGCTGCACTTACTGGTACCCATTAGATACGTGCAAGAAATAGAGGAGCAGAAGGACAGACAGTTGCTCACCTTATGCACTAATCCTAGAGGCTGCAGCAAGGTTCCGGTGTTCGACTCCAGCGGTGACAGCAAGGCTGAGGTGCTGCAAGGACCGGGGTGAGGCGTACAAAACGCGAGGGAGAAAGAGGCCAAAGGAAACAACATGGACTGGCTTACCTCTTCTGTCCGCAATGGCTGGGGATGCAGAAATCCCAACTGCGCAGCATCGTCGAAGACGTCGGTTGCAGAAGGTTGCCCTACAGCGAAGGCGAGGTGGTGTAAGGTCGAGTGTCGGCAAAGGTCTAGCGACGCGGCGGCTGGTCGATGCACACGAATCAAGTCCGGCGCAGAGGGAGGCCGCCTGGCTGGTCGATACACACAAATCAAGTCCGGCGCAGAGGGAGGCCGCCTGGCTGGTCGATGGTCGGACCTGCGATCCGATTGCAGTCACGATGGGCGGCGTTCTTCTGGCTGGCAGAGCACCAGTCGTCCTCTCAGCGCAGCGTGACATTGGTAAGCGCCGGTTTGTATTTTAGATTAGGTTAATTAGGAGGTTTAGGTTAATTAGGAGACTAGGTTAATATTGGGCCGGCTGAAGGCTTTTGGGCCAGAAAATAATTGGGCCTAATCACCCCTTAACCGAAGGCTGAAACGAATTATAAAAATTCGTACGGAATTTAAATATACGGAAATATTTACGGTTTATAATATTTATCATTTTATGTGAATTGAGGTCACATAAAATGCTAGAAATCACTTATCGTTTTATTTTTATTTATAAGAATAAAAGTTAGCGGTTCGGAAACCGGTTGAATTCGGTATTAACAGAGTTTAAAAAAAAATTCCGGGTATTACTTCAGTGCCCCCTTAAAACAAGTTTCGTCCCGAAACTTAGAATAATGTAACTACTCATTCGACTTTCTTTGTAAGTCTTAATTTCATAAAAAAAATTTCGTTTTCAACCATGCAACTACTCAAACATTATACTCAGACACACATCACATAAAGCGTAATCACTCAATCCAATATAAGTGGCCCAACAACACCACATCCGAGTACTAACTCGTCGACACAGTAGTAACATCTAACCCCACAGAGAACTCGGGATATTTACGTCTAATACTCTCCTCTAAATCTTTTGGCGACTATCAAAATAACAATAAACTTCCTTCCTTCTATTGAATCCATTTGCTCTTGACTTTTCGGAAGATCCCGCCTATAACTTCTGAAACAATGATCGGAGACATCTCCCGACACTTTAATAGGTGGTTAATGCTTTTTGTAAGACCACTCACTTGGTCTTGTCTCCCTAATATGGTTCAGTCAAACTGTTTCTCAAATAATACTTCATCACCTATTTCTTGTCAGGCTTTCGATTTGTTGTATCCAAGATCACACTCCCAGTGGAGATCTTCATATAGTCCTCAAATTCCTTAACTTGAATTCATAGTTAACCTAACATTGACTTTCTTCATCTGTGGGTTATGGGCCTACCACGCTTTTGGTGTAACACCCATTAGTCACAATAGCGTCTTTCTAAGGTCAACATGATTTACCCAACTCCCGCCTATACTTTTCTTCTACTATTATCAAGATCCTCCTCAAACAGATCCTTACTCTCTTACTCACCCGTAGACTGTTCTTAACCAACTAGTAAGCAACCTCTAACCGATTCTCTCTATATCTTTAGATCACTCCAGAAAGTTGTCGTTGCCTACTTGGGATTCCTTCAAGTCATCGGTAAAGTTATCTCTTAAATTCGCCGTCACTAAAATCTCTTCTTAACGGTACCTGCTCGTCAATACCAATCAACACTTATATGTCCTCAGTTGATGTCAGTCACTCTATAATTGACTTATCTCAATATTCCGGACCTGCTCTTCTCATACCTATACTGGCGTTAAATTCTTGGTGAGTATCATTTGCTCGATTAATCCTTTCATGCTTCACTAATTCGTTTTCTATTCCACACTTCTGTTTCCCTTGGGCTAACTCTACTTCTCGAGCTCAACTGGGTCATCCATCTTGACATAAATAGTCATTCCAAGTCTTCAACGATAGTTGGTAAGTGTCGTTGTAGTTCTGATGATTTTAGTTATCATCCCCTTGCAGTTCCGCTTGCACGGACCGTCGGTGTTGATCACTTAGGTCCCGTGATAATTGGGGTTACCTTGGACTTTCGAGTCCACCCAGGCCGTTCTTATATATACATTCCTTCGCTGGTGTTACCGGCAACATTGTCTTCCTGATACTCCGTTGTTTCCGCTACAGGGCTTCAACTCCTTGATACCGACATTGCGATTTCTTTCAAATTCCTATATGTTTGAGGAGGTTAAAACCTCTCCACACTTATAAAGTCTATATTTGCATCTACACTCCATTGTAGGTATCCCTTCCATGCACCTTAGACCCTCATATCCGGGTCAAAATTTTCTCTTTTGGCCTTACAGCTTGTCCTGTGAACTCTTCTACTAGGTGACTCGTCTTATACCTTTTTCTTCTCTGCATCGGTCTCTAACTGTCTGTTGATCATTACTACCCATTCTGTGTTGGAACTTCAGTTGCTTTGTACTCTTGCATAAATTTCCTAAGAACATCCTCATCTCAAAAATTTATTTAAAATTCATCACAACCCGCAGTTTTGACACCTGACTTTCCTTCTCACTGGCTAAGTTATACACTTGGTTTACACTAAATCCATCATAGTGTCATCAGTCCGTTGGTATGATTTTTTTATTAACTATTCAATGGTACCATTTGTATACAACACATTAGGTGCATATGATTTTCTCACCAATCAAATTTCTCTCACCGCATTTATTATGTCTTCCTTATACTCAAGTCGCTTTGAGTTTCCTAGTACACGCTTTACCACTGCGTTGGTTGGTATTATTACTTTCATCAACCCTTAGGTCATCAGTCCATTTCTCCTTAACTAACAGTCTTTAGTCCTTTCGGTAACCATCTTATTGGTGTGATACCGGATCCATATAACAACCTTTAGTCTTTCACTTTTACTCCTTCTCATGTCTGTCTTAGGCAACCTGTAGATTCTATCTGCAATCACCTCACAACTCGACCACACATTTCACCAAGACTTTACATCATACTCTTTATGTTTGTGCCGCCTTGGAATTTCCAATTATTCTGTGTCACATCTTTAATCACAAGGGTTTTCCCTGTCAATCTAGACAGTCTGACCCTACTTTTTCTCGAAGGAGCACCATCAGTCTTACTTGTGTGGGATGCTAAGACATAGGACATGTTTCCAATCATCTATTTCCTCTTAGTCTTATAGTTCTTCTTACAGGGATCCTTTCATTCTAACTCTGATATGTATCTTTCGTAGTCAGTAGTAAGTAACTACTCCCAACAATTTCCTTTTCACCATTTCTATCTTCAAGGAACGTTACCGACCGTCAAGAGCTGCTCTTAAATTTCTTTATTAGAATTATCATATTGAACTCATTTAACGTTACCATTCAGGCTACTAGCACTTGTATTAACTTCACCATTTTCGTCGTGGATCTCCGAAAGAAATTCACTAGATGTCGATAAAATTCTTTTATAACCCTGTGATTATTCTTCTTATCGGTTAACTAACCATCACTAGTTAACCCGCACATGTAACTTCTAAGTTGTCCAAGTAGGATGTAGTTGACCTTCTACAAAATCATAGACTTACTTTTCTTCCATCTCTTTTGAGGCTTGATATACTTGGTGAAATATATCCCCTCCAGTCTCTCTGTTTATTCTTCTTTAGCTCCTCCTACAATCTACACTTTTGTAAGATTGTTATACTCTTACGAGTCCAGATGTGTCATTCTTCTTTCATCAACAGACTTTTCAATCCTTCTAGGGTAGCTTGCAGGTACATCTCCATGATTCTTTTACTTGAGTTATCGTCTATTTGCGGTTCTCTATTATGAACTTGTAGTATTGTTAGCTTAAATTCCTTTTGAATGAGAAGTTATTGGGGTCTCTCGGGTTCACCAATACTCTTCTCACACACTCTTCTTCCTTGGTTGTTGCTTGTAATGCTGCCTTTACAGAAGCTGGTTATTGTTGTATCACGGTCTATGTCACAATTCTCCTCTGTTTTATGAGATCCCTCCACTTCCACGTTGGTGAAATCCACCTTTCCCTTTCTAGCAATGCGTACGCTTCCAAGTTGCAGCTCTTTAATTCTTTCTATTTGGATGGATATTGTATCTCGTGTTGACTTCCATACTTTTGACTGTCTCGGTTATCAATCTGGATTGCGGTGGCCATTAGCTTGTTGAGAGTGATCATATTTCGCCTTGCTTTTGGCATCAACTTTCACCTCCTAGTCTGTCAGTGAGCTTAAATTTTGTGTCCCTTTTCTTGATCGCTACTATATCTCTCTTTTGACTTTCATGTCTATGGCAAATTTTCGACGTCATTCTCTTTGCCTGTGAAGTCACTTTACACAACTTGAAATAGCCTCTCCGTCGTCTTTCTCAATTCCCTAGTTGGCGATCATCTCTTGTTTCTCCGAAACTACTCTCTTGTATATCCTTCATTTGATCCCGTTGAGTTGATTCGGAATTCTCTTCTTGTCATCGTAATTGGTGTTGTCTTTGAGTCTTCACTTTTCCGTCTCGACGTTCCTCAACAAGCTCGAAGGAGTTGTCCGACGTTCGTCTACCCTAATGCACATAAGATGTACATACTAATCCTCACGTTGACACTCTTCAAAAACTACTTAGATGTGTCCAAGGGGTGAGAAACTCATTATGTTATCTCCGTTAAGGACATAACATAACAACGATTTCTACTAATCTTCGGCATATACCTATCTATATAACATATCTTTATAAACACTAAAAGTCCAACTACAGTAAAACCTAAAGTCCATACTAAGCAAACTGAGATCCGCGGTAGTAGTGGTGGTCAGCCGTACTTTTCTATTCCCAACCAGACTATGCATGCATTTAAAACCAAAAATTTTCTTTTTAAAACTCAGATCCCTTTTCGGGTTCTGCTTAAAACTTATTCGGTCTTTCAGAAGGTTTCAAGTGCCATTGTTGCCAACCTAGAGCTCTGATACCATGTTGTAACACCCCGAATTCTCAGAACTCGGAGTATTACTGGTTAGGACCTCACAATGGGTCCCGACCTCAGTTTGACAACAACAATACTAGGATCTTGCAACAAGACACAAATAAGGAAACCGAAATTCATAAAAACCATGTTTGTAGAGTAATGAATGCAACACTGTCTAGCAGCCTACGGTACCTAAACAAAAGGAAAGAACAACTGTCTTAACCAAAAGAAAGGAAAGACAAAACAACCCCAACCCCGCTCTAAGGAGTACGGAGACCCGGCTGACCACTACTTCTGGATCACTCAGCTGCTGATCTAACTTGCGGTAAATCTAAAACAACAACAAGAAGAACCGTTAGCTAGTTATCTAAATCTTAGCAGAATAATAGCAGCACAAACACACTCAGATAAACATAAACACTCAGCATGCTTTCAAACAAGTCCGTTTTATTATCTTGCTTTAATTTACTCATTCACTCTAGTGATACTTATTTTGTGACACGAGGGATTCCCAAACCTCGCCTCCGCCCCCGTGTAACCATCAGGAATGGATCCGATGCACCTCACCTTGTACCTGTATGGTCTGGGTATAGAGAACCTCCCAGTCTCCTGTCAGAGCTGGGCAGTGATGTCACGGCCCGTTATACATACACTTGGGCCTTAAACGTAATAATAACAGTCGTCCTAGCAAGTTATTATTATTAAAACACGCAATAGCACACACCACTACTATCACTCAACTAACACTCAGAAACTGGCTAAGTAAGTCGCAAGGACTTACCTGAGTCAAAATACACTCTAACACGTCTCAAACAGTCCGTACTCGTGGCAACTCAAACGCCTGTCAAGTAAGGCATGTGTATCAAAATCACATCTCGATATCCAACCTCATGCGAAGGAATTACGGAAAAAAAATCTCTCTTATGGTAAAAGACCATATTACCCTTGGTACCGAAAGTTCTCAAAGCTTACTCTTGAGTCTTACTAAATTCTTTTAGGATTTGTTTTCTATGATTAGTCTCTCTTTCTGAAAATTTTCTTATAATTATAAGTTATAGATCGGACCATTTTACTCTTACCTAGGTATATATATATATATATATATATATATATATATATATATATATATATATATAGGTATGTACAAACTTTCACTTCCCTTAACTCGCATGCCTCCGTAACTACTCGGTATACTTATACATATATATCTACATATGTTTATATCTCCCATCTCGTACTGATATATATATATATATATATATATATATATATATATATATATATATATATATATATATATATATATATATATATATATATATATATATATATATATATATATATATATATATATATATATATATATATATATATATATATATATATATATATATATATATATATATACCTACATATATAACTATATATATCCTTATATATATATACACTTATATATATATATACATATATATATATACATATATATATATATATATATATATATATATATATATCCAGAATTTCAATCTATTCATATATGTATAACTATATCTTACACTCGTACTTGTATAAACTTATATATGTTCATACTCTCCTACACGTATATATACACTTATGCATTCAACATTCATATACTCATGTGACTCTACATCAGCATACAACAGTGCGTTAGGTTAGACTCAACATCTGGTTAACGCATGAACAAATGCAGAGGGGTAGAGGGGACAGAATTACGATCAACCGGCGTTAAACTACAATACTCACCCGCTCGGTCAAGGGAGAAGGACGGCGTTCTCTGATCGGTGGCGACGAGGTCCGGCCCGGCGTTGCTCTTCTTCGACCAGTGGGGCACGTTCTGCAGGTGGCGGAGGGCTGCACTTACTGGTACCCATTAGATACGTGCAAGAAATAGAGGAGCAGAAGGACAGACAGTTGCTCACCTTATGCACTAATCCTAGAGGCTGCAGCAAGGTTCCGGTGTTCGACTCCAGCGGTGACAGCAAGGCTGAGGTGCTGCAAGGACCGGGGTGAGGCGTACAAAACGCGAGGGAGAAAGAGGCCAAAGGAAACAACATGGACTGGCTTACCTCTTCTGTCCGCAATGGCTGGGGATGCAGAAATCCCAACTGCGCAGCATCGTCGAAGACGTCGGTTGCAGAAGGTTGCCCTACAGCGAAGGCGAGGTGGTGTAAGGTCGAGTGTCGGCAAAGGTCTAGCGACGCGGCGGCTGGTCGATGCACACGAATCAAGTCCGGCGCAGAGGGAGGCCGCCTGGCTGGTCGATACACACAAATCAAGTCCGGCGCAGAGGGAGGCCGCCTGGCTGGTCGATGGTCGGACCTGCGATCCGATTGCAGTCACGATGGGCGGCGTTCTTCTGGCTGGCAGAGCACCAGTCGTCCTCTCAGCGCAGCGTGACATTGGTAAGCGCCGGTTTGTATTTTAGATTAGGTTAATTAGGAGGTTTAGGTTAATTAGGAGACTAGGTTAATATTGGGCCGGCTGAAGGCTTTTGGGCCAGAAAATAATTGGGCCTAATCACCCCTTAACCGAAGGTTGAAACGAATTATAAAAATTCGTACGGAATTTAAATGTACGGAAATATTTACGGTTTATAATATTTATCATTTTATGTGAATTGAGGTCACATAAAATGCTAGAAATCACTTATCGTTTTATTTTTATTTATAAGAATAAAAGTTAGCGGTTCGGAAACCGGTTGAATTCGGTATTAACAGAGTTTAAAAAAAAATTCCGGGTATTACAGGGTTTCTGTGGGATGTGTAAAGCCCATAAATCCGCTAGATGAGATATTATTTTCAGAAGATGGAAGGGAAACCGATAACAACCTTCACTCAACTAAACCCCTTGCCATTTCAACAATTTCACATGGCTTCTCCGCAGAACCAAGAGCAATTCTTATCACTGGTACATCGTGTAGTAACCTAAACATCTCAAGTAAATCTTTGTCGCTCTCCAACTTACAACTTTCAGATTGATACACTTAAAACAAGCTTGGATTTTTTGGAATCGTTAAGCCTTTTTTTGGAGCACCTTCCAACAACTCAATTATTATATCCAACATGTTAGACTTGTCAATATCTTCCACGACTATATCAAATGATCCTTCATCACATTTGTGACGCAATTTCAACACTTTTTTTTTTATCTCCCATCTTGCATCAAACAAAGTAGGTAAATGTTAACCATAATGAGTTTCACAATTAAATTTAATTCAAAGACCTCCAACACAACAATAAACCTTTCAACATCCACACTAAGCTTTAGAAAATATTGGTTCCTTTCTACAAATTCAAAATTGGTTCCTTTCTACAAAATCAGACTAAGCTTTCAACATCCACTAAATAAGTTTCTAGACAAATATAAAAATCATATTTAAACAGTCCTAATTTTAACTAACCCTTTCTTGAGGGCTCAAACATGGAAGGGGACATTTCACAGTTATTTTTTTCCCTACCATACCCATCAATTTTAACAAACACCTAATCACCATCAACACAATCAAGCAGTATTTTAGCACCAAATCATCCTAATTTTACCACCAAATCAACCCCAAATATGTACAATTAGGGATTTAGGGATAATGATTTTTACCTTAGATGATGAGAGAAGAATCCGGTGTAATCACCAACGCCAAGTCGTCATCCGGGGAAGATTCTGGCGTCTTTGTTGTGGGAGAGAAAGAAGAGAAAAGAAAATGGAGGAAGTAGAGAGTTGCTGCTCCTCGTTGCTCCTCGCTGCTCCTCAGAGGCACGAGAAAGGAAATTGCAAAGATGTCACTTTTTTCTTTTCAATTTTGGTATACATGGAGTATTGTTTTATTTTTATTCTTTTTTTTAATTTGAAGCTAAGCCTGACTTTCTTTCTCACATTGTACGTGAACTTACTTTTGAATCAACTAATAAACTTATATTGTTTTATCATATTTTATTGTATTTTTAATTTATTTTACCTTTTTTTTTTAAGAAAACGGTAATATAAATAGAAATTAAAAGTAGGGGTACGGACCAGAATAAGAAAAAGTTGGTGGGTACCAAGTAGAAATCCGAAAAACGTTGGGCACCATCCGGAAAATCCATTAAAAAAATATGGTTAACTTTATCACCCATTAAATATGTTAATTTGCAGAAAATATCAATTAAAAATAAATTTGCTAATAACCACCCACTAAATATGAATGAATTTCATTGGAAAAAACTATCCACTAAGATGAAAGAGAAAAATGGGCATGTAGGCCGTTAATGAATCAATATAGAAAAATTGGCTATGAAGATAAACTAAACCACTTCAGATTTTATAAAAAAAAATATATTAATACAAAAAAATGAGATTATGAAAATTAAAAGAATTTTCTCTCTCCTATAAATATAAATTAGAAGATTTTTCTCTCTCCTATTAATTATATTTAATTTTATTAATTAGGATAATAAATTATTATTCTCTCTTCTCTTAATTATATTTAATTTTGATGATACACAATATTAATACATAATTTCAATTACACAGTATTAATATATAATTTCAATTACACAATTTCATTTGTTATGACAATTTATGTAGTTAACACATTCGGTCGTTTTTCAATTAACAAGTTCCGTTTGTTTATGTCATGTACGCAAGTCTGTCATATACACAAGGTTTGGTTACACAAGTCTGTCATTAACACAAGGTTTGGTCACACAAGTCCTTCATTTACACATGCTTTTGTTACGTAAGTCCGTCATTTACACAAGTTTTGGTTACACAAGTCCGTCATTTAAACATGGTTTGGTTACATAAGTCCGTCATTTGATCACAAACCTCCTCAACACCGGAAATAAATTTTGGTTACACAAGTCCGTCATTTACATATGGTTTGGTTACATAAGTCTGTCATTTATTATCCATTTCATCTACAAATCCCGAATCAAACTCAACCGAGCTTCTCCATTCCTCAACCAAATCCTGCATAAACGCGTCGGTTTTCTTAAATAGGACGCTGAATCGTCTCTCCGCTCCTTTTATCCCAAACCTCCTCAACACCGAAAAGAAGTCTCCGATGGAGGTTATTCCCCTGTCGTTGGTAATCTCTCTCATCAAAGCCTTGAACCTCTGGCCTCTTTCAGACTCCTTTCCGTGTGCGTGGTGTAATAACCGGAAAAATTTATTTCCGATTAATTCCGAGTCAAACCGAGATTTTAGGACCGTTAACCTCTTTAAGATACCTAACTTTATGACTAGCATTAATTTTATCATTTTATGTAAGTATTATAACCACATAAAATAATGAAAAATACACCAAACCCTAGTTATATATATTTATAGGTCTTTTGACGAGTTTTGACGAGGTCACGACGAGATCCAAACGAAGTCATGACAACTTTTGACAAAGTCGGGACATGAGTTTGACAAGCCCATTTTCAGCCATGAACTTTACCATCCGGGCCCGTTTCGAGTAAGCCAACTGGTCTCATATCTCCCATTCCTGCGTCTCCTTGCCCTAACCGCCGCTTTCCTCTTCACGTCCCTCCTCAGCGCGCAGTAGCCCCTCACGCAGTAGCCAGCGCCGCTAGCAGCCGCTCGCCTTCGCCTCCACACCGGTGAGCTGCAGGCGTCTTCGACTGGACAACAGCACCATCCTCTACTCCCTTCTATCTTCAGACGGACTTCACGCTGAGCCGCTTGCCTCCGGATCCAAGCCCTTTGTCACGCCCCTCCATCTTCAGCGACGGTTACACAGCCAGCCAGCGCAGATACTCCTCGAGCAGTGTCGTCTTCACGCCCAGGACCGAATCGCGAACCATCAGACCGTCACACCAGGCCGCACCAGACCGCTGCTCCCTGCGCACCTGTGACAGAACAAGGCACCCTAATATCGTGGTGAGTTCCCTTGCCTCCTTCTGGTTCCTTACTATCGGTGAGGCAACTTAACGCCAATCCTAACTGCTTGCGTGAACAGCCACTGGTGGAGATCGAAGAGAGAGGTCATGTCGCTCTTGCATTCCGCTTAAACCCTACAAGAGACTAGTTAGCAAACCTTCTCCGACACTGATGGTTTTGAATACAGTAGGGAGAATTGTAGGTCATGTGAAATGTGCCTTCTGCAGGAGCCAAGTCCAGGACTGAATCTTGGAAATTTTGGACATAGAATTGGGGTAAGAAGATCGAGTTGGAGACGTATGAATGGAGTCCGAAATCAAACGAGCGGGTAGTGAGACTGGAGACCTAAACATCTTTGTATATGTGCTGATGAGAGTGCCCATATGTGTCTTTAGATCTTCCCTAACAGCCTCGGAAGATAGCTTGAAGAGCTGAAGCGTTTTCTGAATTTTTCGGAAGTGACAAGCAGTCAACTTCGGGTCCAGATTTGGGTAAGTTAGAATTCTTCTTTTTGGCTGATTTTCGGATATGTTATATATGGTATTTCAAAGTAAATCATACTAAAATTTCAGAGGAATCCATGTTATGGTTTGAGAGATATGGGGTTTCAAAGTTCAGTTTTATAAAGGTGCTGAGTTGAGAAAAACAGCATGGGATGCTGTTTTGTGGGATAGTTTTGAATAGGCTTTTGATCTCTGTTAGGCTTGAATTTTTGATATGATATAGTTGACATCTGGTTGTAGATCATATTAAAATTTGGGAAGAATCGGAGTTACGATTTGAGAGTTATTGTGTTTCAAAGTTGACGTTTTTATATATGTGCTGAGAGTTGGGGAAAACAGCAAGTGATGCTGTTTTGGGAGATGGTTTTGAATAAGCTCTTGATCTCCGTTGGACATGAATTTTGGATATGATATGGTTGACATATTGTTGTAGAACATATTAAAGTTTGAGAGGAATCCAGCGAGTGGTTTGAGATTTATGATTTTTCAAAGATGGAGTCGTAAGCAGTTTTTCTGTTGTGCTGAAATTCGGTTTTGTGAGATAGTTTTAAATAGGATTTTGATCTTCTTTGCGTCTGAATTTTGGATATATTAGAGATAAGATTTAATAGTAGAACATATCAAAATTTGGGATAAATACAGCGAGTAGTTTAGGAGTTATGATTTTTCAAAGTTAGGACAATGTGCTGCTTGTTAAGTGTTGTACCCAACTTTAGAAATTTTTGTAGAAGCGATACTTTAACAGTTTTAAAAAATTCTTTCTCCTATGAGTAGATAGGATATCATAGATGACCTAGGGAATTACTTCGGAATTTTTATAAGATTATTCGAATTTTATATTTGAAGCTGTAGTTGGACTTTAGTGACTTTTCGAGAAATAGAAAATGGGTGGTTTTTCTAGTTGTTACCTAAAATCATCCTAGGGAGTAGAATATGGTTAGTTAGTCTCAAATAAGAGTTAAACATAAATTATGAAATTTTTTTAGAAGTTTCGGGACCAGGGGTAAAATGGTCATTTCCCTATATAAGGGTATTTTGGTAATCTCTTGTTGATAGATTTTTATATCTTAAAAGTTGGAGACTTCTAAGAAAGTGGGATACATTATTGATTCCCTTGTCTTATATAACAGGCAATTGAGTTCCTACGGTTACATACCGAGTTGAGATTAAGAGAGCTGCGACTTGACTCAGGTAAGTCCTTTGGGCTTACTTAGTTGACTTCCAAATATGAGTGTGGATAATGATAGTGGTGTGTGAATAAGATGTTTATATTTATATTTTAGTAATAATTATCTACCGACCTATACTTTGGCCTAAGAGTAACGGGCGGTGGCATTCTGCTCAGTTAGCCTGAGGGCGCTGGGGGTTTCTTTAGGGACTAGTCCACACTCGGTTTGTAATGATGCTACCGGCGGAGGTAAGCTAGACCTACACCCAGTTGGATAAGGAACGGAGGCGAGAACTCTTAAGATTTCTCGTGCCACAACTGTAAAATGGAATAAGGTGAATCACTTAACTACTAGATAATAACCGGTTTGTGTGCCAGCATGATGATTGTTTATGTTACCTTGTTTGTGTTTGTGCTATCCTTATTCTGCTTATTTTTGGATTGTTAGCTAACGGTTTATCCGTGTTGTAGATTCGTAGAGATAGATAGTTGCAGAGTGATCCGGAACGGATGGTCAACCGGGTCCACGTACTCATTAGATGGGGACGGGGGAGTCTCCCATACAGCATGCATGTTATATATATATATGTTTATGTTTTGTAAGGCTGTCACATGTGTACATTCCTACAATAAAAACATTATGTTTCGAAATTGTTTTAAGTACATTTGTGCCTTGTTGTAAGATCCAAGTAATGTTGTTGTTAAACCAAGGTCGGGACCCATTGTGAGGTCCTAACCAGTAGCTCCCCGAGTTCCGAGAATTTGGGGTGTTACAACATGGTATTAGAGCTCTGGGTTGGCAACAATGGCACTTGAAATCTTCTTAAAGACCGAATGTATAAAATAACTAGAACCCGAAAGGGGTCTAAGATTTTCAAAACAGATTTCTGTTTTTACACACGTGCATAGTCGGGTTGTTGGGTTAGTAGTACGTCGGACCACCATCGTTCTCCGTGGATCTCTACAACTTCGAATGATAGGTGTTAGTATATAGAGTTATATCGATATGTTTTAATGTATGATTATATATATGTATATGTGTAGCATGTTAATATCCTAAAGGATATTTTAGATCCTTTACTTGTAATATCATGAAGCGATTATCGCCTAATGATAAATCCGTAGCGGACTTGAGGATTTTTCAACACGAGACAATGAATTCAGACCTAGAATTGAGTATTATACTCTGGTGGGCGTCCTGGCGACCCTATAGATCATCCGAAGAACGGGTGGACAAGGAAGTAAAGATGTTGAGATAATTTTCACCACAAGTACAATCCGATGAAAAAGAAAATCCCGAGTCAGCTCACATAGAAGGAATAGGAAATCATACAAGGGACTTGGTCGGATGAAGCCGAGAGATGAATTAGAATAACCACGCTATATACGACAAGAGATCATATTAGAGATAACGATAAGGGAACAAGAATCATACGGAACGGAGTACAACCAAGATTTGCAAAATAAGATGTTACAATCAAGGCAGACGCCGCCACATGCAAGCATGGGCATGAGAGTACAAAGAAGATAGGGTGCTGACCCGAGGCGAAGAATTAAAGGAGTACAAAGACAACCATTGACAAATGAGTTTAAAGATGTGAAATAAATTTCATCATCATAGAGACGGTTTGACTTACTTAGAGATGCAAGAATTTGTAAGAAATCCTGACGTAAGTATCAAATACAGTAGAAGTCTGAAAATTTAGACAAAAGAATTCTATAAAAGTGGCATTACAACACAACACCAGATAAAGGGAAGAATGTGGGAAAGTGATTCTGGTGGACTAAGGAGTCCAAAATAACTTCTCATTCACCTAAAGATCCGAGTTACCAACAGTTACAGTCATATTAGATAACCGCAAACAGATGATGAACAAAGTAAGAATAATTGTGAAGACACGCTTACAAGTTATCGTGGAAGACTTAATAAACTCATTGACGGCAGATGAATGTTAGGACTAGACTCAGAAGAATATAGCGATCCCATAAGAGAATAAGAGCAATCCAACTTTGGAAGGAGCTGAAGGAGTATTAACAAAGAGATTGGGAGAGATAGATTTCACCAAGCGTATCAAACTTCAAAAGAAATAGAAGAACAATAAGTTCGTGATCTTATAGAAGGTTAACTAAAGACTAGTTGGTAATAACTGAGTCATAAGACGTGCAGGTCAACTAGTAGTAACTGGTAGGCAGATAAGAAGACGCGTCAATAACTCTAATTAAGAATTTAAGAAGGAGGACTAGACGACCAAGAATGACCCCTTATGTGTTTTGAGACCAAGAGAATTGTGTAAGGGATTTACTACTTACCGAGTACAAATGGATTATAAAAAAAAAGAACTAGAGGAGTAAGAAGTACAAACTTTGGATAAGGTTCTATGTCAGACAGGACAGAGGGTGCATAACAGTAAGGAAAATGATGATTCTCCTACGATAATTGCCGAAGAAACCTTTGTGACCTAGAGATGCACGGAATGAAGACCTATAATTGAGAGTAAGAGCGAAGATAGAACCCTACAAGGGTAGAGGAGTTTTAACCTCGTTAGAGAGATAAGAAGTGGTGAGGAATCACAACGCCAGTATCAAAAAGAGTAGAAGGCCGGTAGCAGAATCAATAGAGTCTAACGGAGCAATATTATAAACAACACTAAGGAAGGAACATGAGAGAATGACCTAGTGGACTGGTGAAAGAGAATTGGTCTAAGGAAACGGAAGTGGGGAGGATAGAACGAACTAACAAAGGGGAAAAGAGTTAACCGAGTAGTGGATGCGTACCAGGAATTTTACGCCATTAGAAGTATGAGAAGAGTGAGTACGATATGTTGAGGTAAGTCAACTATAGAATAAGCAACGTCAGTGGAGGACGTGCAAGTGTTGTTGGTATTGATGAGTTATGTACAGTTAAGAAGAGATATATGTGATGGTGGATTACTGAATTAACTATACCGATACTTTGGAGGATTTCCTCAAGTAGGTAACGAACATCTTCTTAGATAACTAAAGGTATAGAGAGGATCATGTCTGAGGTTACTTCTTGGCTGGTTAAGATCAAACTCCGGTTGAGTCAGAGAGTTTAGATCCATGTTAGAAGAATTCCAAAGGTAAACGGAAGAGGTCGTCTTCCAACCGTCATCTTAGTTCCTCGAGGCAAATAAGGAAGGTATTGGGTACTTCATCTGGATAGGACATATGGTGTAATTGAGAGGAAGAGTTTTGGGGTCAATCATTTTGGACTCACGGAAAATGTCCTTATGATTAACGGGTGACAACATAATTATCAAAGTAACACAGCGGAAGCGTGATGGGTCCTAACCCACATAACAAGAAATTCGAGAGTACAGAAAATGACGTGTCGAGTGTAAGACGGTGATAATTGGTAAAATGCATTTCGTTTAGAAGGAACGTGAAATAGGCTACGTGGAGTGACAGGAAATTTTGTAGAGGAACTGTATCACCATCTAGATAGATGAGAAAGTATGTGCACATAGAAGTATAGAAAGAGAGTGGTACCCCATTATAGATACAAGTGAAGCATGCCGACCTCGTCACATGTCGGCAGACAAGTAAATTGGGAACTTAATACCTAGCAGGGTACTTTAGAATGAGTTTCTTGATGGAATGAAAAAGGAAGCTACGGGAGTGTACTTACAGACCAGTACTCGTACATATAGAAAACATAATCTCAAGAGTAGAGTATAAGAAGAATTTTATACCAGAACAGATCCGAGTTGCGTTGCATGTCAGAGAAATATTATCGGTCTGATAGACGTGAGGGATATAAGAGTAGAATGTTGATGGTGTGTTAGCAGTTATCGAGCAATTATGATCAAACGATGGTGAAGTAAGATTACCTTGTGCCTAGTGTTGTTATCGCGAATACATTCTATATCACCTAAGATTTTGATACTGCGTAAGAAGCTTGAGTGGAACTAGAGATCTATAAAATAATATGATGACGTCGATAGAATACAAAGATTGACCACCGGGTTTTGGTTGTTAAGTTATATCCAGGTTAAGACTAAAAATGAGCAGATGACGGTTCTTTAATGGAGGAACCATATGACGGAGTCATATTATGACATAAGACCAAGTTAGTTATGATACAACTAGCCTTAAACACTTAGTAAAGTACCGGGAGATGTATAAGGGGGGGGGGATATCCTAGATCGGATACCCGGAACCTTCAGAAGATCGGAAAGAAAAGAATTGGAATAAATTACCTCAGGAAGGTCATCAAAAGATTTAGAGGCGAGCTAGGTAAGACAACCTTGTGAGACCTTACAAGCGGAGTTGAAAGTGAGTGAAGGATTACTATTCCTCGCCCTATATAGGAGAACAACCCCATTGTCCACGGATTAGTTAGAGGGAATACCTACTAGACACGAGTTAGCTCCTCAGAATAGAGGATCGGATAGTTGGGCCAAATGGTACCGGTGAGATATTCGATAACCACTCTAGAATGTGGTAACAAGCGCTGTGATATATGTACATGAAAATATTTTCGGAGTCAGTGGTTTTATGAAAAACCGACGATGCTACTTGAGAGATTGTGGATAGTATGAGACGTCGTAACCTTTCAGAGTTCTATACAAAGATAGTGGTAACCTTGAAAACAACTAGTTAGGGCTTGATCCTACATGTGTGTGCTATGGTTTGACTACTTGTTTATTTCATGCTTGAGTGCTTAGTCTTGTGTGTATATTGATGACCTTTGGTGTATGGGTACTTAGATGTGGAAACGATGAGGCTTTTGTGTAGTGATTTGATACACCCGACTAGTGACTTAAAGGCCAATCATGATTATCTAACCCTAAGTTTCGGGACGAAACTTATTTTTTAGGGGGTTCTGATGTAATAACCGGAAAAATTTATTTCCGATTAATTCCGAGTCAAACCGAGATTTTGGGACCGTTGACCTCTTTAAGATACCTAACTTTATGACTAGCTTTAATTTTATCATTTTATGTAAGTATTATAACCACATAAAATAATGAAAATACACCAAACCCTAGTTATATATATTTATAGGTCTTTTGACGAGTTTTGACGAGGTCACGACGAGATCCAGACGAAGTCATGACAACTTTTGACAAAGTCGGGACATGAGTTTGACAAGCCCATTTTCAGCCATGAACTTTACCATCCAGGCCCGTTTCAAGTAAGCCAACTGGCCCGTTAAGTCTCATATCTCCCATTCTTGCGTCTCCTTGCCCTAACCGCCGCTTTCCTCTTCACGTCCCTCCTCAGCGCGCAGCAGCCCCTCACGCAGTAGCCAGCGCCGCTAGCAGCCGCTCGCCTTCGCCTCCACACCGGTGAGCCGCAGGCGTCTTCGACTGGACAACAGCACCATCCTCTACTCCCTTCTATCTTCAGACGGACTTCACGCTGAGCCGCTTGCCTCCGGATCCAAGCCCTTTGTCACGCCCCTCTATCTTCAGCGACGGTTACACAGCCAGCCAGCGCAGATACTCCTCGAGCAGTGTCGTCTTCACGCCCAGGACCGAATCGCGAACCATCAGACCGTGACACCAGGCCGCACCAGACCGCTGCTCCTTGCGCACCTGTGACTGAACAAGGCACCCTAATATCGTGGTGAGTTCCCTTGCCTCCTTCTGGTTCCTTACTATCGGTGAGGCAACTTAACGCCAATCCTAACTGCTTGCGTGAACAACCACTGGTGGAGATCGAAGAGAGAGGTCATGTCGCTCTTGCATTCCGCTTAAACCCTACAAGAGACTAGTAAGCAAACCTTCTCCGACACTGATGGTTTTGAATACAGTAGGGAGAATTGTAGGTCATGTGAAATGTGCCTTCTGCAGGAGCCAAGTCCAGGACTGAATCTTGGAATTTTGGACATAGAATTGGGGTAAGAAGATCGATTTGGAGACGTATGAATGGAGTCCGAAATCAAACGAGCGGGTAGTGAGACTGGAGACCTAAACATCTTTGTATATGTGCTGATGAGAGTGCCCATATGTGTCTTTAGATCTTCCCTAACAGCCTCGGAAGATAGCTTGAAGAGCTGAAGCGTTTTCTGAATTTTTCGGAAGTGACAAGCAGTCAACTTCGGGTCCAGATTTGGGTAAGTTAGATTTCTTCTTTTTGGCTGATTTTCGGATATGTTATAGATGGTATTTCAAAGTAAATCATACTAAAATTTCAGAGGAATCCATGTTATGGTTTGAGAGATATGGGGTTTCAAAGTTCAGTTTTATAAAGGTGCTGAGTTGAGAAAAACAGCATGGGATGCTGTTTTGTGGGATAGTTTTGAATAGGCTTTTGATCTCTGTTAGGCTTGAATTTTTGATATGTTATAGTTGACATCTGGTTGTAGATCATATTAAAATTTGGGAAGAATCGGAGTTACGGTTTAAGAGTTATTGTGTTTCAAAGTTGACGTTTTTATATATGTGCTGAGAGTTGGGGAAAACAGCAAGTGATGCTGTTTTGGGAGATGGTTTTGAATAATCTCTTGATCTCCGTTGGACATGAATTTTGGATATGATATGGTTGACATATTGTTGTAGAACATATTAAAATTTGAGAGGAATCCAACGAGTGGTTTGAGATTTATGATTTTTCAAAGATGGAGTCGTAAGCAGTTTTTCTGTTGTGCTGAAATTCGGTTTTGTGAGATAGTTTTAAATAGGATTTTGATCTCCTTTGCGTCTGAATGTTGGATATATTAGAGATAAGATTTAATAGTAGAACATATCAAAATTTGGGATAAATACAGCGAGTAGTTTAGGAGTTATGATTTTTCAAAGTTAGGATAATGTGCTGCTTGTTAAGTGTTGTACCCAACTTTAGAAATTTTTGTAGAAGCGATGCTTTAACAGTTTTAAGAAATTCTTTCTCCTATGAGTAGATAGGATATCATAGATGACCTAGGGAATTACTTCGAAATTTTTATAAGATTATTCGAATTTTATATTTGAAGCTGTAGTTGGACTTTAGTGACTTTTCGAGAAATATAAAATGAGTGATTTTTCTAGTTGTTACCTAAAATCATCCTAGGGAGTAGAATATGGTTAGTTAGTCTCAAATAAGAGTTAAACATAAATTATGAAATTTTTTTAGAAGTTTCGGGACCAGGGGTAAAATGGTCATTTCCCTGTATAAAGGTATTTTGGTAATCTCTTGTTGATAGATTTTTATATCTTAGAAGTTGGAGACTTCTAAGAAAGTGGGATACATTATTGATTCCCTTGTCTTGTATAACAGGCAATTGAGTTCCTACGGTTACATACCGAGTTGAGATTAAGAGAGTTGCGACTTGACTCAGGTAAGTCCTTTGGGCTTACTTAGCTAACTTCCAGATATGAGTGTGGATAATGATAGTGGTGTGTGAATAAGATGTTTATATTTATATTTTAGTAATAATTATCTACCGACTTACACTTTGGCCTAAGAGTAACGGGCGGTGGCATTCTGCTCAGTTAGCCTGAGGGCGCTGGGGGTTTCTTTAGGGACTAGTCCACACTCGGTTTGTAGTGATGCTACCGGCGGAGGTAAGCTAGACCTACACCCAGTTGGATAAGGAACGGAGGCGAGAACTCTTAAGATTTCTCGTGCCACAACTGTAAAATGGAATAAGGTGAATCACTTAACTACTAGATAATAACCGGTTTGTGTGCCAGCATGATGATTGTTTATGTTACCTTGTTTGTGTTTGTGCTATCCTTATTCTGCTTATTTTTGGATTGTTAGCTAACGGTTTATCCGTGTTGTAGATTCGTAGAGATAGACAGTTGCAGAGTGATCCGGAACGGATGGTCAGCCGGGTCCACATACTCATTAGATGGGGACGGGGGAGTCTCCCATACAGCATGCATGTTATTTATATGTTTATGTTTTGTAATGCTGTCACATGTGTACATTCCTACAATAAAAACATTATGTTTCGAAATTGTTTTAAGTACATTTGTGCCTTGTTGTAAGATCCAAGTAATATTGTTGTTAAACCAAGGTCGGGACCCATTGTGAGGTCCTAACTAGTAGCTCCCCGAGTTCCGAGAATTTGGGGTGTTACACGTGGTACCTTCGCCAAGCGATATATAGTTGTAGGTGGTTCCAACGGTTATAGACGATGGTTGCGGCGTTTGCGCCAGTTCCAGCGAGGGTTTCCAGAGTCGTCTTCTCCGACGGTTGCAGACTCGCACTTCAAGCAGATCCTCGCATATCCTCGCAACCTTCAACCATGGCGGGGCTGCGGCGGTCCTTGAAAGAGAAACCTTATCAGATCTGCATTCACTCGACGACACACAGAAGACGAATCACACACATCAAAGAAAAGAAAAGAAGCGCAAAATCGTAAGAGAAACCTTACTAGATCTGCGCTCAATTGAATCCTTGTAGCCACCTTCATCAATGGCAGTCTCGTAGTGCACGCACCTTTCTTCGATCTAGTTGCCTTCTCTGACCAGGCGGTTTTCAGGCGGTTCCGAGCGGTTTCTCCCAACCGAGACGCAAACAACTTTTTGGCGAGACGAACGACTGCCAAAAACCCTAACTGGACGATTGGGGTGATTTTATAGGGGTTACCAAAATTTTGTTAACCTTTCTCCTTATTTTTAGCATAATTAATATATTCTAATAATTAATTATATCTCCTTAATATCGGTAACTACCTAATAAAGATCATCTTAATATCTAATTAATTATTAAAATATATTCTAATAATTAATTATCTCTTCTTAATATCGGTAACTGTCTAATCAAGATCATCTTAATATCTAACTTACCTTTTTTTAAATTGTTAAATACTAGGGGCCTACTTTGTATCTTAGATACAAAAAAGGCTTTTATACACCAATATTCTCAAAATAAAACTATTATATTAATGGAAATATTGAACAAATCTATTATAATCTATAAAAATATTACATTATGATTATCATAGTAATTTATTTTAATTTATGAATAGATTTTGTATCATCCCGTAAAAAACTCAGGTACTATGCTAGTTTAATTTAGAGAGAATTGGATGAAATGCAGTCAATGATTAATTTTGTTTAAAGAATGACAGATTTACCCTTATTTATTATAATAAATTTTATTCTTGTAATTTTATAATTCTTACAAGAAATATGAAAAATTAATAAATATGAAAAATTAATTGTAATAACCAAAAATTTTAAGTTCCGGTAAATTGAAATTAACCAAAGTCCGATGCGACAATCATAAATAAATAAATAAGGAAAATAAAACGAGTTTAGTTCTATCATTTTATGTGACCTAGATTCACATAAAATGATAAAGTAAATGACCGGAAATAATTTACGTACGTTAAAATAAGAATAATAATAAGTTATAAAATACGGAATTTAATTCCGTATTTTTATAAATTTCCGCACTTAATTAACGAGTTACGGATCCTGTTTAAAGAGAAAGACGAGATGTAACCCGCTACTAGGCCCAGCCCAGCCAACCCGTTTGTTTTTAATTAATTATCTAATTTAACCTAATTAATGCTCTAACCTAATCCTACTCTAATTACCCTGCCGCTTCGTCGTCTCTCTTCTGGACAAAAGAACAGCACGCCGCTACTGCCTTTTTCCTCTCTCGCAATACAGTCCAGCCGGAGCCACCGCTGCCGCCACCGAGCTTGTGCGCCTCCCGCTGTCCGCCTCCAGTCGAGCCGGTAAGACTCCGGTCTCCTTCTTCCTTCCGTCTTCCTTCTTCCCGTTTTCTGTTTCGAGTTCGAAGACTTTAACTCCGCCCTCTCTACAGTCGGTAGCCACGCCACCAGCCCAGACCTGCCGCCAGTGAACCGCCGCCTTCCGCTGGACCCATTCCTTGTGCCGACGCGTGACGAGGTGAGTCGCCCAGCCCTTCCCTCTTTCGGTTCCGGTATGCACTGCTAACCTTCCCTGCGACTGCTGTGTGCACCAGCCCCGACCTCTCCGCCTTGGACTGCAGCTCGGTGCCGCCTAGGACCTCCCAGCCGGACTGCAACTCCGGTAAGCCGGCTGCTCCGCTTCGTCTTTCCTCTGCAGTATGTATATATGTAGAGTTTGAATGATGAATGTGCCTTACTCCATAGTATGTATATATGTATAGATTGATAGGAAAAAGAAACGTGAATGTGCATATATATATACGGGTACTGTATTAGTATATTATAAGGAAAACGTGAGTGAAGATGCGAGATGTGTATGAATAAGTTGGATTGGAATATATATATATATATATATATATATATATATATATATATATATATAGGATACATATAGGTACATATATACATTCAATTACGGAAGGTTAATAAGAGCAGGTGTGAGCTTATATAGGAGAGTGTATGCCGAGTACATAAATATACGTATATATACTATATGAAATAAAAGTATACTTATGAGTGAGTTGGTGAAATTATAAAGTATGTGAAATTATATATTTATCTAAATACCTAAGAGTTGAGGATTTTATATAATTGGAAGGAAGGTTAGTATGCACGAAAGTATATATATATATATATATATATATATATATATATATATATATATATATATATATATATATATATATATATATATATATATATATATATATATATATATATATGTAGATATATAGATATATATAAGGTTAAATAATACCCGAGAATGAAGTAATGTGATTCTAGCTGACCAGTGGACGAGATTAATTTTATAACTTTAGTAAACTATTTTGGAAGTAATCATATAATAGAAAAGTGTTCCAAGAGAAATATTAGAGGTCAAGAAGTGACCCGGAGAATTATCGACACTAAGAGTAAAACGGTCTTTTATCGTATGAGAACCGTTCTTTCCGTAATTCCTTCGCATGAGGTTGGAGATCGAGATGTGATTTTGATACACATGTCTTAATTGACAGGCGCTTGAGTTACTACGAGTACGGACTGTTTGAGAAGTGTTAGAGTGCTTTGACTCAGGTAAGTCCTTGCGACTTACTTAGCCAGTTTCTGAGTGTTAGTTGAGTGATAGTAGTTGTGTGTGCTATTTGTGTGTTTAATAATAATAACTTGTTAGGACGACTGTTATTATTACATTTAAGGCCCAAGTGTATGTATAACGGGCCGTGACATCACTGCCCAGCTCTGATAGGAGACTGGGAGGTTCTCTATACCCAGACCAGGCAAGTACAAGGTGAGATGCATCGGATCCATTCCTGATGGTTACACGGGGGCGGAGGCGAGGTTTGAGAATCCCTCGTGTCACAAAATAAGTATCATTAGCGTGAAAGAGTAACTTAATTCAAGATAATAAAACGGACTTGTTTGAAAGCATGATGAGTGTTTATATTTCTCTGAGTGTGTTTGTGCTGCTATTATTCTGCTAATATTTAGATAACTAGCTAACGGTTCTTCTTGTTGTTGTTTTAGTTTTACCGCAGGTTAGATCAGCAGCTGAGTGATCCGGAAGTAGTGGTCAGCCGGGTCTCCGTACTCCTTAGAGCGGGGTTGGGGGTTGTTTTTGTCTTCCCTTTCTTTTGGTTAAGACAGTCGTTCTTTTCTTTTGTTTAAGTACTTTAGGCTGCTAGACAGTGTTGCATTCATTACTCTAAAAATATTATTTTTATGAATTTCGGTTTCTTTATTTGTGTCTTGTTGCAAGATCCTAGTAATGTTGTTGTCAAACTGAGGTCGGGACCCATTGTGAGGTCCTAACCAGTAATACTCCGAGTTCTGAGAATTCGGGGTGTTACAACATGGTATCAGAGCTCTAGGTTGGCAACAATGGCACTTGAAATCTTCTGAAAGATCGAATAAGTTTTAAGCAGAACCCGAAAAGGGGTCTGAGTTTTAAAAAAAAAAAAATTTTGGTTTTAAATGCATGCATAGTCTGGTTGGGAATAGAAAAGTACGGCTGACCACCACTACTACCGTGGATCTCAGTATGCTTAGTTGGACTTTAGGTTTTACTGTATATGGACTATATGGACTTTAGCTAGTAGTAATTATAGTTATTATTCTTTGCGCAGATGGCACGTACTAGAGCTACGCTAGCTACTGGTCGAGGCAGAGGTCGTCCATCTCTCCCTCTAGCTGGACCAGGTAGGGGAGATAGGACCCCTACAGTTAGAGGACGCGGCCGTGGAGGTAGACCTCCACTAGCCCGAGGCCGAGGTCGAGCTCCTCGAGAGGATCCACTAGCAATGATCATGCCCGAGGCTGGAGTGGAGAAGGTAGCTGAGAGTGTAGGTCCTGAGGTCAGGAATGAGACCGTTGCTAGGTCTGGAGCACAAAGAGCACGTTCGACGGAGTCAGGATGTGTTTCCATTGGAGCGACTGAGTACAGAGAGTACCGAGCATACGTTGAGCGTATGAAGGAGGCTGCTAGGACAGAGAGACTTACCCAGGTACCACCAATACCGGTTAGATCTGTCCAGGTGACACAGGGAGCGCCTCAGGTGCCAGCTGTACCTGAGAGGAGAGTTGTGGCTGATAGAGCGCCTACTTGGACTAGAGCACCGAGGCCGGATGAGTGGTTGAAGGCTTTCAACTCTCAGAAGGTCCCCTCATATAGTGGAGAGATAGGACTGGAGGTGGAGCACTGGATTGGACAGGTAGAGACTGCGTTAGAGGCAATACGCTGCCCAGAGGATCGGCAGGTGGACTTGGTGCAGACCTACTTCACTGGAGATGCTCATTCCTGGTGGTGGACCATGCGTAGTCGAGTCACCAGTTGGGAGCAGATGAGGAGCATTGTTAGAGACAGATACTGCCCTGTCTTGTTGAGGAGAGAGAGATTCCAGGACTTCATTGAGGCTAGATTTGAGGACATTCCGATTGCTGCTGCCATCAAGAAGTTCCAGAAAAAACTGACACTGCTTGGACCAGCTGCACCTCCTCAGGAGCAGCATGTCTATCTCTTTTCACGGAGATTGAGAGAGAGCACTCGGTCCTATCTGGCAGGATTTCGCTGTGAGACTCTGTCAGACTATCAGGATAGAGCATCTGCATATGAGAGAGACATACCGGTGTCGAGGAGAGCTGCTCAGTCAGACAGGCCGGATAAGCGGCAGAGGACAGGTTATGCTAGTGGTAGTTCAGGAGTAGCTGTTTTTGGACGGGGACAGACTCAGGGGCGACAGAGCCATACAATTACTGGTCAGACTTCAGCTGGTGGCTTGCAGTGCCACAACTGCAGTAGCTATGGACATATCCGATCGAACTGCACGAAGCCAGCAGTGACTTGCTTCCAGTGCGGCAAGGTTGGACATAGAGCTGCATTCTGCCGTCAGGGCAAGGCTCCATCTCAGCAGGGTTCTTCTCCTGCAGGCTTATTAGGGAGTGTACAGAGACCACCACAGTACCGGACTCCGAGTCAGCAGCAGCAGTACAAAGCTCCTAGTCAGCAACAGTCTTACAGGGCTCCAGGACACACACCACCACAAAGTTCTATGCAGGGATCAGGTCGGGGCAGAGGACGTGGTAGTGTGGCTGATACTAGAGGAGCTCAAGCACGAGTGTTTGAGTTGAGAGATGCTGATCAACTAGATGCACCGACTGCCACAGGTACGATCCAGATTCATGACTTACCTATACGAGTTTTATTTGATACGGGTGCTACACACTCCTTCATATCTGATGCATGCGTAGATAGGTTGTCCTTAGCTACTGTAGAGGGGATACCTTTTATGATAGGCTTACCTGGTGGGAGTAAGGTAAGAGGGACTAGAGAGATCTTTGGATGTCCTGTTCGCATGGGAGATCGAGACTGGCTAGTCAATTTTCTAGTCATGCCCTTAGCTCATGAGGATGTCATTTTAGGGATAGACTGGATGAGGGAACACGGAGCAGTCTTAGACATTGGTAGGAGGACAGTGACCGTTGCCACGGAGGAGGGCCATAGAGTAATATTCCGAGGTTGGGACCTCGGAAAGTCAGGTATAATTATCAGTGCAGTGAGAGCAGCGAGACTAATAGCACAGGGTTGCGAAGCCTTCTGGTGTTATGCCATGAAGGAAAACAAGAGCCTGACTATAGAGGAGATACCTGTTGCATGCGAGTTTGCAGAGGTATTCAGTGACGACCTGCCAGGACTACCCCCACAGAGGAGCGTTGATTTCAGTATTGACTTGGAGCCGGGCACGAGACCTATCTCGAAGGCTCCGTACCGTATGGCACCTATAGAGCTGCTTGAGCTGAAGAAGTAGTTAGAGGAGCTAGCAGAGAAGGGTTTCATACGCCCTAGTGTGTCTCCTTGGGGTGCACCAGTGTTGTTTGTGAAGAAGAAGGACGGATCGATGAGGCTGTGCATAGACTACAGAGAGCTGAACAAGGTGACCATCAAGAACAAGTACCCACTGCCATGCATAGATGACCTGTTGGACCAGTTGCATGGAGCGTCTGTGTTCTCGAGGATAGACTTGAGGTCAGGTTACCACCAGTTGAGGGTGAGAGATCAGGACATACCTAAGACGGCATTCCGGACTAGGTATGGTCATTATGAGTTCGTAGTGATGCCATTTGGGCTCACCAATGCACCAGCGGTGTTCATGGAGTTGATGAATGGGATATTCATTGACTTCTTAGACCAGTTTGTAGTGGTCTTCATTGACGACATCCTAGTCTACTCTAGGAGTCAAGAGGAGCATGCCGGACACTTGAGGACAGTACTGCAGATTCTACAGGATAGCCAGCTGTATGCTAAGCTATCCAAGTGTGAGTTTTGGATGTCAGAGGTGGCTTTCTTAGGTCACGTGGTGACTGCTGAGGGTATTAAGGTCGATCCGGCGAAGATCGAGTCAGTATCTTCTTGGCAACCTCCTAAGAATGTTAAGGAGGTTCGCAGCTTTCTAGGTTTAGCAGGTTACTACCGCCGGTTTGTGGAAGGGTTCTCTTTGATTGCCCGACCACTTACTTGTCTTCTGAGGAAGACCACTCGGTTTGTCTGGTCTGAGCCGTGTCAGCAGAGTTTTGAGGAGCTGAAGAGGAGATTGACGTCCGCTCTGATTTTAGCACAGCCTGAGGGTATTGATAACTTTGTGGTATACAGTGATGCATCCAAGCTAGGTTTGGGGTGTGTTCTGATGCAGAGGGGTAAGGTCATAGCCTATGCGTCTCGACAGTTGAAGACGTATGAGGAGAACTACCCCACACATGATCTAGAGTTGGCTGTAGTAGTCCATGCTCTTAAGATCTGGCGTCACTATCTCTATAGGGCGACATGTCAGATCTTTACAGACCATAAGAGTCTGAAGTACATATTAACTCAGAGAGAGTTGAATAACCGCCAGAGGCGGTGGTTAGAGTTGATCAAGGATTTCGACCTTGAGATCCTTTACCACCCCGGAAAGGCGAATGTGGTAGCTGATGCTTTGAGCCGGAAGACGCCTAGAGAGAGGGCGATAGCCCGGTTGACAGTACAGTCACAGTTGCAAAGGGACTTGGCTTGGTTGGAGATAGAGATTCAGTTTCCCGATACTGATGGTCAGTTGTCTACCATGGAGTTACTTCTTGATCTGTTGGATGAGATCCGACAGAAGCAGGAGACTTGCCCTACTTTGATCAGGATCCGAGACAGAATGTCTCGAGATGAGGCCCCACAGTTTACTATTGGTGCAGATGGAGTGATGAGACGTCAGGACCGCGTTTGTGTGCCGTCAGACCGTGAGTTGAGACAGAGGATACTAGGTGAGGCTCATGCTACCCCATACTCAGTACATCCTGGAGCGAGTAAGATGTACAAGGATGTGAGACGGTCCTTCTGGTGGGGTGGCTTGAAGCCCGATGTGACTCGGTATGTAGCTCAGTGCGCGACCTGCCAGCAGGTCAAGATTGAGCACCGTAGGTCGGGAGGAGAGCTCCACCCACTCCCAGTACCACAGTGGAAGTGGGAGGATATATCTATGGATTTTTTCACTGGTTTGAGACTCAGCAGAGTATTTGATGCTATTTGGGTAGTGGTAGACCGCCTGACGAAGACCGCACGTTTCATTCCGATTAAGGAAACGTGGCCGGTGAGTCGTCTGGCTGAAGAGTTCACCAGACACATTGTGAGACTCCATGGAGTACCGAGGACTATTGTCTCCGACAGGGATGGACGTTTTACCTCGAGATTTTGGCAGCAGGTTCATACTGCTTTGGGGACGAGTCTCCACTTCACTACAGCCTATCATCCACAGACAAACGGACAGTCTGAGAGGACCATTCAGACCTTAGAGGACATGCTTCGGGCGTGTGTACTAGATTGGGGACAGGTATGGCCAGACCATCTTCCATTGGTAGAGTTTTCGTATAATAATAGCTGGCACGCGTCCATTGGGATGGCTCCTTATGAGGCTTTGTATGGGAGGAGATGTCGTACACCATTATGTTGGGATGAGCCCAGCCGAATTGATGGAGTAGCTCCAAAGCAGATACAGGATGACATCGCTCGGATTGCCCTAGTCCGAGAGCGGATGTTAGCAGCTCAGAGTCGTCAGAAGTCCTACGCCGACAAAAGGCGTCGACGTCCTTTGGAGTTTAGAGTGGGTGCTCAGGTGTGGTTGAGAGTGTCACCCACGAGAGGAGTCAGGCGTTTCGGCATTAAGGGGAAGCTGAGTCCCCGATATGTCAGACCTTTTGAGATCTTGGAGAGAGTTGGAGAGGTGGCCTACAGACTAGCACTACCGCCGAGACTAGAGAGTGTCCATCCGGTCTTTCATGTATCTCAGTTGAGAGAGTATATTTCGGATCCGAGACATGTCATCAGCCATGAGGATCTGACAGTTGAGCCTGACCATACATTTGTAGAGTACCCAGTAGCTGTCCTGGAGCGCAGTACCAGACGTCTGCGATCCAAGGAGATACCTATGTTGAGGATCCAGTGGTCTAGGAGAGGAGCTGATGAGGCCACTTGGGAGACTGAGGAGAGTATTAGACGTAACTATCCCGAGTTCATTGCGGGGTTAGAAGTTACTTCTGTTTGACGAGTTAGTACTCGGATGTTGTGTTGTTTGACCTTTCAGGTTTTCATTTTGATTTGAGTGATTCTGTTTTTTTTTTGTGATACTTGTTTGTTTGATGCCTGAGTAGATGCATGGTAGAAAATGAAAATGTCGAGAAAACTAAAATATACCGAAAGAAATGTGTGAGTAAGAGAAACATTCTAAGTTTCGGGATGAAACTTCTTTTAAGGGGGCACTGATGTAATAACCGAAAATTTTAAGTTCCGGTAAATTGAAATTAACCAAAGTCCGTTGCGACAATCGTAAATAAATAAATAAGGAAAATAAAACGAGTTTAGTTCTATCATTTTATGTGACCTAAATTCACATAAAATAATAAAGTAAATGACCGGAAATAATTTACGTACGTTAAAATAAGAATAATAATAAGTTATAAAATACGGAATTTAATTCCGTATTTTTATAAATTTCCGCACTTAATTAACGAGTTACGGATCCTGTTTAAAGAGAAAGACGAGATGTAACCCGCTACTAGGCCCAGCCCAGCCAGCCCGTTTGTTTTTAATTAATTATCTAATTTAACCTAATTAATGCTCTAACCTAATCCTACTCTAATTACCCTGCCGCTTCGTCGTCTCTCTTCTGGACAAAAGAACAGCACGCCGCTACTGCCTTTTTCCTCTCTCGCAATACAGTCCAGCCGGAGCCACCGTTGCCGCCACCGAGCTTGTGCGCCTCCCGCCGTCCGCCTCCAGTTGAGCCGGTAAGACTCCGGTCTCCTTCTTCCTTCCGTCTTCCTTCTTCCCGTTTTCTGTTTCGAGTTCGAAGACTTTAACTCCGCCCTCTCTACAGTCAGTAGCCACGCCACCAGCCCAGACCTACCGCTAGTGAACCGTCGCCTTCCGCTGGACCCTTTCCCTGTGCCGACGCGTGACGAGGTGAGTCGCCCAACCCTTTCCTCTTTCGGTTCCGGTATGCATTGCTAACCTTCCCTGCGACTGCTGTGTGCACCAGCCCCGACCTCTCCGCCTTGGACTGCAGCTCGGTGCCGCCTAGGACCTCCCAGCCGGACTGCAACTCCGGTAAGCCGGCTGCTCCGCTTCGTCTTTCCTCTGCAGTATGTATATATGTAGAGTTTGAATGATGAATGTGCCTTACTCCGTAGTATGTATATATGTATAGATTGATAGGAAAAAGAAACGTGAATGTGCATATATATATATACGGGTACTGTATTAGTATATTATAAGGAAAACGTGAGTGAAGATGCGAGATGTGTATGAATAAGTTGGATCGGAATATATATATATATATATATATATATATATATATATATATATATATATATATATATAGGATACATATAGGTACATATATACATTCAATTACGGAAGGTTAATAAGAGCAGGTGTGAGCTTATATAGGAGAGTGTATGCCGAGTACATAAATATACGTATATATACTATATGAAATAAAAGTATACTTATGAGTGAGTTGGTGAAATTATAAAGTATGTGAAATTATATATTTATCTAAATACCTAAGAGTTGAGGATTTTATATAATTGGAAGGAAGGTTAGTATGCACGAAAGTATATATATATATAGATATATAGATATATATAAGGTTAGATAATACCCGAGAATGAAGTAATGTGATTCTAGATGACGAGTGGACGAGATTAATTTTATAACTTTAGTAAACTGTTTTGGAAGTAATCATATAATAGAAAAGTGTTCCAAGAGAAATATTAGAGGTCAAGAAGTGACCCGGAGAATTATCGACACTAAGAGTAAAACGGTCTTTTACCGTATGAGAATCGTTCTTTCCGTAATTCCTTCGCATGAGGTTGGACATCGAGATGTGATTTTGATACACATGTCTTAATTGACAGGCGCTTGAGTTACTACGAGTACGGACTGTTTGAGAAGTGTTAGAGTGTTTTGACTCAGGTAAGTCCTTGCGACTTACTTAGCCAGTTTCTGAGTGTTAGTTGAGTGATAGTAGTTGTGTGTGCTATTTGTGTGTTTAATAATAATAACTTGTTAGGACGACTGTTATTATTACGTTTAAGGCCCAAGTGTATGTATAACGGGCCGTGACATCACTGCCCAGCTCTGACAGGAGACTGGGAGGTTCTCTATACCCAGACCAGGCAGGTACAAGGTGAGATGCATCAGATCCATTCCTGATGGTTACACGAGGGCAGAGGCGAGGTTTGGGAATCCCTCGTGTCACAAAATAAGTATCATTAGCGTGAAAGAGTAACTTAATTCAAGATAATAAAACGGACTTGTTTGAAAGCATGATGAGTGTTTATATTTCTCTGAGTGTGTTTGTGCTGCTATTATTCTGCTAATATTTAGATAACTAGCTAACGGTTCTTGTTGTTGTTGTTTTAGTTTTACCGCAGGTTAGATCAGCAGCTGAGTGATCCGGAAGTAGTGGTCAGCCGGGTCTCCGTACTCCTTAGAGCGGGGTTGGGGGTTGTTTTTGTCTTCCCTTTCTTTTGGTTAAGACAGTCGTTCTTTTCTTTTGTTTAAGTACTTTAGGCTGCTAGACAGTGTTGCATTCATTACCCTAAAAATATTATTTTTATGAATTTCGGTTTCTTTATTTGTGTCTTGTTGCAAGATCCTAGTAATGTTGTTGTCAAACTGAGGTCGGGACCCATTGTGAGGTCCTAACCAGTAATACTCCGAGTTCTGAGAATTCGGGGTGTTACATTAATAAACGAATGTAGTCACCAAGAATTGATCTTGAGTTGGTTATCCCTCTCTCTCTTACCCTAATACCAACTGGACAAGTTGGATTTCACGATATATCATCTTTTGAAAATTATAAATATACGTTTATTATGATACTTGAACTTTCGCTTGTACACTAATTTTCTTAGGGCTGGGTAAAATGAGCCAAACGAAAGCAAACCGAGGCTTACCAACCGAACCAATTAAATTGGTTACCAGCACGTTGGTTACCATTTTAATTGGTACGGTACTACCGAACCAACTACAAAGAGTTGGTTGGTAGGTGGTAACAATATCCGTGTACCGCGGGATTACCGTACCAACCGAGTTTTGTTTTTTTTTAAAAATAATATATACATATTAATCTTAATATAACTTTTTTATATATAATTATATATGTAATTATTTTTGTATTAATTTTAGCTTGTTATTGTCATAGCATTTGTACTATAACAATATATATTTTTGTTGTTTTTGTTGTAGTCAGCATACTAAACCTAAACTTTAGCTTGTTACCGTAACATCTGTTCTATATTAGTATTTTACTGTACACGGTTCAAACATTTCATCTAAAACTCAAGCCCATTCATTCCAGAGAGAAATTGATGATACATGATTTACATAAAGAGTACAAGCATGTAACATGCTAGTTTTATCAACTTTTGTAAAATTTTATTGTACACGATTAATTGCTAATTGATTACGCTGATCAAAATTGGTAACTACTTCAAAATACACCTTCTTCAATTAGGGATTGTGGGTCAATTAAAAGGTAATAATCAATTAGCAATCTTTTATATTCTTGTATAAGGATAAATTAGTCTTAAAAAATTCTTATATAAGTATAAATTAGTCTTAAAATTTTAAAAGATGTCATATTCTAACAAAGTTATTGAGTTGCACAATTAGTAAACAAAACTAGTATAGTACCCGTGCCAAGGCACGGTTATACTTTATTTTAATAGTTAACTATAAAACTATAATTATAATTTATAAAACACAAAGATAGTAATTTAATTAACTAATTTAAAGAAAAAATAAAATAAATTTTTATTATTAAATTAATTATAAATTTTAGTTAAACGATAAAAATAGACTAATTTAGGTGATATTATATATTCTAATTTTTTTTTACTCTTATAAAATATAAAAATGTAAAGATAAGTTAATATCAATTAACTATTTTAAAATATGACAAAGTGAGATTAAAGTTTTAAAAAATATTAAAAAAATATTAAAATTGAAATGTAAATATTAAAATATAAAACTTTTAAAAGTTAAATTTTAAATTTTTTTTAAGTGATTCTATAAATGATTTTAAAAACAACGAAGATGTAACACTAATAATATTATAATAATAAATTTGTTGATTTAGTAAAAACCAATAATTATTTTATAAGATAAAGTTAGAATACTTATATGTTAAAGTTAATATAGGAAATAATCTAATTATTTTATAAATAAAATTGAAAATATGTTAAAGATATCTTAAGAGTATGTAGAAGATTGTGATAAAATTAAACATGGAAATAATATATTTATTATCTATATTAGTGATTTTATATTTATTAGTTAAATAGTAATAAAAATTATGAGAAAATGACACGTGTCACGAAGTTAATATGTGAATAAAACGTGGCATGAAGTGTTTCCACTTTAATATATGTATATAGATATAGATAGATTATTTTGGCATAAGTTTATCGTAGAATAATTATTTTATTAGTATAATTTGAAGTATGTTTATATATGTACAAATAAACATGCAAATAAAAAGAAATATTACGGTAAGTAAATAAATATAAGTACTACAATAGGATAATTAATGTATGGTAACTATATATATAATGTAGATTTAGAAAAACCTAAATTCTAAGAAAATGACATGTGTCATTTGTAAGTAAATAAATATAAGTAATACAATAGGACAATTAATATATGGTAACCATATATATAATTTTTTTTTTTGGTGTGAAACTATATATATAATTTAGATTTAAAAAAACCTAAATTCTAAAAAAATGGCATGTGTCATTATAAGATTTCGAAAGAACCACGTTGAAGTAAATGATTTGGCTTTAATATAGTATATAGATATATACTCTTAAATTTTTTTAATAAAATTAAAATACATTAGCATCTATACATAAAATAAAAAAGTATGTTTGGTATAGATAAATATATGTATAACTATATATATAAAGTTATTTTGGTATAATTTTTATCATAAAATAATAAATCTATTAGTATAATTTTAACTATGTTTATGTATATGTGTAGATATATAAAAAGAAATGTATGGTAAGTAGATAAATATAACTTCTATTATAGAATAATTATACTATTACATTATTGACTAATTTAAATATGATAAATATATATATAATTTTTTTTTTAAAAATCAATATTATAAGAAAATGACACGTGGCATAAAATAAGTTAGGATGAACACGTTGAAGGAAATACTTTGGCTTTAATATATGTATATAAATTAGTGAACTAAGGATACACATCAAATTCACTTTTTAATTTAAACTAGTGTATTGCCCGCACCTTGTGCGGGTTAAATTTTAATAAATTTTTAATACAAATAAACTCTTAAATAAAGGAATAACATTTAACAATTATAATTTTCAATTATATTTTAATTAAATTTCTCCAAACATAGTTTCAGTTTTATAGAGGAGATAGACACATAATATTCTACTAAAAATGAAAAAGGCTAAAATATTGTTATACTAAACTATTAGCTATGACGTCTTTCAAGCTATAATAAATATTCTACCACAAGAAAAGGCTAAAACACATTATAAATATTCTATTAAATAACATAAGGTACAAATAAACTATTATATATCATATCTTCTCATTACCGAACCTCAAATTCTTCTTTTTTTGTGGTAAAATGCTCCAATTTATTGTGAGTTTGAACATAACTTCTCCTAAAACTTATCAAATCATTTTAACAATTTTTCTAAATCTTACAAAATACTCAAATAATTTTTGAAATATATTGATTTGTAATTTGAAAATAATTGTACGAAGGAATTAGAAAGGTTAAAAAATAAAAATAAAATGTTTAATTATAATGATTTGATAGATTGCGCCTATTTTTAAAGTACATGTGACGAACTTGTGTATCCTTCAATATATTGATTCGGTATAATGTACGTGCTAATATAAAATAAGAAAATCATTTCTTTATAAAATTTTTTATAAGTTCAAGTAGAAATTTCAGTCAAAATTTTAAATTGGAGTTATTTGAAATGAAACAAAATGTGAGGTAACAAATCCAAATTTTGATTCCACGTAACAAATTCAAATATGTAAGTTTATTTAAAATAAAATTTTTTAAAATACATTAAAACTAATAATACATTTGATTGTTTGGTTGACCGAAATAAACTAACCTATATTCATTTTATTATAGTACATTAAAACTAATTATCCTAGGATAATTTTGTCATACAAATCATTCAACCTGTATAAAATTTAAATTAATTAAGTTAATAAAAGAGGAAATATACAATTCAGTTTGTTAATGCAATATAATAATAAATATACAACTTGAATTTGTTAAAAAAACCTTGATCTTCCTCTCGAAGGAAATCATGAAAGATCATGATAGCTAGCTCATCTTTACACTATGCCGAAGGTTACAACTACACTTTTCAATGTTCATACAATGCGGAGCGTCGACATCCCAAAGTCACAATTTTTGGGTTAAACTATATGCCCAGTTGGAAAATTTTCGGCTTTGATGACATCCTCGGGTGATCAACGACATTCTCACGACCATCATGAGAATAGATCCGAAAGAAGTATGGAAATATGAGTACACGAAGAGCATTGTGTACGGAGGAACGGACGCAATCCTCGATCTCCGGTGGAAGAATGCCATCCGGCGCTGCGTGCATTAGTGATTGAAATTGCAAACCTTGTTGCTAACGGGATTTCAACAGGATTCGGTGATTACATCTCTACGCAATTCATGTTTTAATTCTATGCGATGAAAAAATTGAACATGTATAGCTTTGTTGATGAGATTTCGTTCAAGTTGAGGCAAATATGTTTTGATCTCTTCTTTCCCATCTGTTCATCCTACAACAAATGAAGCAAAATGTTAGACAATATAGATAAATATCATTAACAAAGTAGAATATGGCAGAATCGATCATACAAAAAACGATAACAATTGAGTTTAAGAATCAAAATAAGCGAAGGGAAAGACTGGATAAAAGCCGATGAATAAACATGTAAAATGGTTTCTTATATAGGCTTAATTATTAATTAATAAAAATTAAAAGTAATTTAGATTTGACTAAAACTAAACTTCTATTGAAAGATTGACCGTTAAGATAGGAATCATAGATTTTATTAATTTTAAATCGGTAGATAAGATCGAAATCAGAGATTTATTTTTTTTTATCCAATTAGTTATTTAGATAAGATAAGATAAGATGTGAATCTAAATAACTAAATAAAAAAATGAGGTGAATCATTAAAATTAAATAGTAATTTTCACACGTATTTTTTCAATATTTTACCATTTTAATATCTGAATTTAGAGAACTTAGTTAAATTAATTAAAAATAATTATTAATTCAAAAAATGTGAGATTTTTTCACATCTTCCGGTAAGAAGTTCATCTAAATACAGAATTTTTTTTTATCGAATTTTAAAATAAAAGTAAATTATAAATTAAATTTTTTTACAGCGTAAATTGTTAATCAACAAACTTAACAAAAGTACTAAGTAAATAAATAACAATAAGTTCAACTAAAATCAAATTTAAAAAGCAATAAAAAATTAATTTAGATATGAAGAGAAGTTGTTATCAGAATCCGGCTATATGAATTTTAATTATTTTACAGATTAATCTAAATGGTAGTTTATTTTAATGTTAATCAATATTTTTTTGTAGATTTATTTTCAGAAAAAAATTTGAGTGGCAGTTTAGTAAATATTTCACAAAAAATCCTATGTGGCATTACTCGTTGAACGACACGTGGCGCTAGCGTCCTTAGTTTTAGTAAGTAATATAGATAGTGTTTTTCTATAAATTAACATTTGTAATGGACGTTCTTCCCTCTAATGACTACAATCGTAGTTCAGAAGAATCTCTGAGGCTCTGTATTGATGCAATTCTTGATTATGATCACAAAAAGATGGTGATCAAGTTCACTTTCGAGCATCCACATTCCACAACGCATGATCTCGGAGTTTCTCTACTCTAAAAACATTAGAAAATTCATGTCAAAAATTATGCTTTACGGAGAATCAACTTTCATAAATTAGAGATTTGGCCTCTTAGGGTAACTTTCTCTTAAAATGAGAAATAATATATGAGAAAAGTAAAAAATCTCTATTTTTCCTTTAATATATATTTTTTTTTTTGAAGAGAGACTCTGAGTTGCGTCGTTGATAGACCTGCACAAAAGCTAGCCGGAAGGTGCGGACTGGATTGGCCCAATCCGCATTGTCTAGGTCTCAAACGATTGTCCATGTCCACCCACGTAAAAAGCGGGTTGTCGGCCCGACCCGAATGACCCGTATATGTTTGGTTGTGCATTTTTTTCATGGAATTTATCATTCAAAACAAGTAATATAATATATTTAGCCCAAATTTTCAATTCAAATCATATCTTCGTAGTGCACTACCAACAACTTCAACAACATTCAACCCACAAAAATTAATAAATCTAAATATGTTAAAGACAACAAGTATCATTACAGTTGAGTTATCCCTGCAAACTTGTATTACAAACGATCATAACTCGTCTAAATACTCGAAACAAACTAAATGAAAACTAAGAGTAAATGACAATCAAAACAAACTAAATTATATATACATATATAAATTATAACTATATACGTATAGTTGAGGATGTTCTTACTCCAAACTGTTGTGTCTGCAACCTTGTCATTTTCACCTGCTCTCTGTGGACCCAATTTGACCCACAAAATACCTGCTTTATTCCCTCTGATTTTTGGCATGTGAAACTTTATTCAGTATTCACACTTACTTTTCCACATTTTGCTCCTCCCCTTTTAGCTTGAACAGCTCAGCACCTTGACCCTCTCCTCCATGAAAATCCTACTGACTTTAATCCATGAAGACACGGCTGCGATATTTGGAAGGTGAAGTTACTGTTTAATTCAAGAAATTGAAGAACTTGTTAATCAAAGGCGAGACCTAACTGGGAATGCGCCGCCGAGAAAAGCCAAGTCCACCATCACCCCCTTCCATCATTCGACTAATTCCCAGGCGTAATTGGGAGGTTTGTTTCTGAAGTGCAATGCAAGTGTTAATGGTAGTTGATCTACGCCCGCCAAGTGTTCGATGAAATGTTTTTGAGGTTTTTTTGATCTAGTTTGGCATGAAGATAGATTTCTTACCCTATGGATTGTCGTCCGTCACGTGTTTGATGAAATGTCTCTAGGAATTGCCGGTTCTGATATGACAACGGATGATAGAGGTTTCCTTCATTGTCCTCTTAGGGCATTTCAAGGTTGTCGGGATGGAGTAGAGGGAAGCAAAGGTTTCTCTTGTTTGGTTTCTCATCTTAAAAGACAACATTTTTGTTCCGAAGATAACAAAAATGTGATTCGCAACACTATTGAGAATAACCTTGATGTATTTGTGGCTTTTGAGGAGTCCTTGGCATATCTTGGGTTGTGGTTATGTGGGCGTTGTATGAGTATGCATGCTTTGAGTCGTGCATGTCATCACTTTGATGGTTCCGTTCGTGTTGCTTATGAGGACGGAATGATTAGAAGCTACATTTTGGGTATCTCGAAGCCGGTCGTAGGAGAGTTGTCTGTTGCGGTTATTGAGGAAGGGTTGGTTTTTGATGCGGGTTTGCTCAAAGAGTTTTTCGCATTCCTATCACTACTGTGAAGAGTATCCCGCATAACTGTCGTCTTGCTTTCTCTCAAGCTCTAAAGGGTGCTCTTCAAAGAGTGGTCGCTGAGCCATGTTCTGTGGATGCTTGGGTTGCGTTGCTTCTTCTTCCTCGGTGCACTTTGCAAGTGTTCAGGCCTTCGAATAGGAGAGATAGTAGATCAGAGAGTAGAAAGTCTATTCAACAGCAGCGGATCATGCAGTCTCTGGCTTTGTGGGGTGAGGACGGCGGTATCGACAAGCTAGTGCGGGGTTTGTTAGACCATTCTGAGCATGGGTTTTCGGCAACTACTAGGGTCGCCTCAACGGATGGTGATAGACAGAGAGTGAGACCTAATATCAAGCAGTGTCTTCGCAAGGTCTCTGATGGACATTTCACGGCGGCTGTTAAGGTTTTGTCCTCTTCTGGTGTGGCTTCGTTTGATGATGAGACTGTGAAGGTTTTGGAGGCTAAGCACCCCTTCAAGTCTCCACCTTCTCGGGTATGTGAGGTTTTGGAATCTCCCTTTGTTGCTGATGTTGATTTGGTTCTTAGGTGTATTAAGTCCTTTCCCAAAGGTACTTCTTGCGGCAGGGATGGTCTGAGGGCACAACACGTGTTAGATGCTATGTGTGGGGATGGTTCCGCTATTGCTGTTGATCTTCTACGAGTGATCTCATCTGTTGTTAATCTGTGGTTGGGAGGCAGATGTCCGGGGAGTTTGGCGGAGTTTGTGGCTTCTGCTCCTCTTACGCCATTATTGAAGCCTGACAATGGGATTCGACCCATTGCAGTTGGCACTATTTGGAGGCGGTTGGTTTCTAAGGTTGCCATGAAAGGGGTGAGTAAAGATATGTCAACCTATCTAGCGGATTTTCAGTTTGGAGTAGGCGTGTCTGGTGGCGCAGAAGCTATTTTGCATAGTGTCAACAGAGTTTTGAGCGAGCTGCATGATGATGGTTCGCTTGCTATGCTTGCCGTGGATTTCTCGAATGCTTTTAATCTTGTTGATAGGACAGTATTGCTTCGTGAGGTGAGGAGAAGATGTCCATCTATTTCTTTATGGGTTGAGTTTTTGTATGGTCAGCCTGCTCGATTGTATTTGGGAGATAGATTTATCTGGTCATCCACAGGAGTTCAGCAAGGTGACCCCTTAGGGCCACTTCTTTTTGCGCTTGTCTTGCATCCACTTGTGCACACTATCCGTGACAACTGTAAGCCTCTTCTTCATGCTTGGTATTTAGATGATGGGACAATCATTGGTCGATCGGAGGATGTGGCTAAGGCACTTGGTATTATTTTGGAGGTTGGTCCGAATTTTGGACTTGAGTTGAATGTTAAAAAAACTGAGTTATTTTGGCCTTCATGTGATGGTTCGAAGCTTCAAGACGGGTTATTCCCTAGAGACATTGCGAGACCATCTTTGGGGTTGAAGTTGTTGGGAGGGGCTGTGAGTAGAGATAGTGGGTTCATTAAAGAATTGGTTATGAAGAGAGCTGATAAGGCATTGGAGTTGATGCGTTTTCTCCCTCAGCTTAGGAACCCGCAGAGTGAGCTTCTTTTACTTCGTTCATGTTTGGGTGTAGCGAAGATGTTTTTTGGCCTGAGGACTTGTCAGCCAGAGCATGTGAAGGATGCGGCATCTTGTTTTGACGCGGGACTTCGTGAGTCGATTGAGGATATGGTGGTTTGTGGGGGTCCTTTTTTCGGGGATCTTCAATGGCGGTTGGCTTCCTTGCCTATTCGTCGTGGAGGGCTCGGTTTGTACTCTGCTATGGAGGCGTCTTCTTACGCTTTTGTTGCCTCCAGAGCTCAGTCTTGGGTGCTCCAAGACCATATCTTGCGTGACAGTGGGCTATCCGGTATGGATTCAGATTTTTACAAAGCTTTAGATGACCTGCATGTGGCTATCCCAGAGTTCGACCTTTCCAACTTTACTAGTAAGGACACCGTCCCCCCTAAGCCCCAACATATTTTGGCGGATGCTCTTTTTGGTAAAATTGTTCAGGAGATGGTTGAGAGGTTTGATATGACTAATAGACAACAAGCAGTTTTTGGATGTCTGCAAGCGCCGCATAGCCAAGATTTTCTTCTTGTCATTCCCATCGATGGACTTGGTCAATGCATGTCCCCTGTAGAGTACCGCTCCATTCTCAAGTACCGACTTATGATTCCGCTTTTCTCAGCTAGTGAGGTTTGCCCCATTCCTAATTGTCGGAGGGTGTTGGATGCTTTTGGGGAGCATGCTGTACATTGTAAGGAACTTCCTGGCTTCAAGTATAGGCATGATCTGGTTCGTGATGTTCTTTGTGATACCTTTAGACGGGCCGGAATTTCTGTAAAGAAAGAAGCACCTGTGAACTTCTTGACTGATCCGCGGGATGGAAGGTCGACATTGCGGCCGGCGGATGTTTTGGTGTTTGGTTGGAGTGGAGGAAAGCATGCATGTATTGATTTGACGGGGGTCTCACCGCTTGTGGGATTAGGGAACGGACCTTTTGTTGTGGGTCAGGCAGCTTGTAGAGTGGCATCAGCTAAGGTGGCCAAGCATGGAAGGGCATGTGTTGAAAACCAACACGTTTTTCTTCCATTTGCTTTTGACACGTTTGGATTTTTTGCACCCGATACTGTTGATATTCTCAAGAGGGTGCAAAGAGTTATGCATAGTAATATTATGTCCTCTAGATTTGTAGATGTTGTTTTTAAAAGGTTAGGTTTTGCCATCCAAAAAGGGGTAGCGGCGCAACTTGTTGCCCGCTTACCTTCTACTTCTATGTAAATAGTAATACCGGATAAATAAAAGAAAATGACAATCATTAATATAAACTAGTCATTCTTTTTTTTTCTTTCTTTTGCTTCTTAAGTCCTGATTAACTACAATGTTCAGTTCTAGACTTCTAGAACCATTTTATGTGTGTTTATATGTGGCTTCTTTTTACTGAGCAGATGAAGCTGCATTTAGGGTAAAAAGTGTCGGTCTTTTGATGCCAACTCTTCTCTTGAAGCCAAACACCATACAAAATGATTTATTGTTTTTGAAAGGAAGAAGAAGATCATGCAGCCATTGATAAGAAAATATTGAAAAAAACAACTCAAGTGTATTTCACTTTACCCCTCTATGATATTTCCTTTACAAACTCTGGTAATTACAGATTCTACTCTTCATATTAAACTGGTTTTCTATAACCTACCAAATGCCAATTTCCCCTTTCCTGTGTAAAAAATATATGAATTGTGCTATGATGAAACGATCATCTGTGTCATAAGGTGATGCGAGTATGATTTCATCTGGCACATTGGTAGGACTGAGGAAAGTACTTGGACAATAGTGAGTGCTTCATCTTTATCACCAAAATGAAGAAGCCAAAGCACAGTAAGTGCATTACTCCAACAGAAAAATACCATAGAGGGGCTAACTTTTGTGACAAGTCCAAGAATGGATATGGCCACCTTAACAGGAAAACATACAAAATGGGTTAGATGAATTTACCAAATCACAAGGATTGAGTTGAGAGGTTGAGACTTACCAAAGAAAAATGCAGGCATGAAGAATCCATTGAAATATGACAAAGAAGCATGTCCAAAGGATGAAGTAGGCAATCCGAAACCAAGGAAACCGCTGCGTAATTCATACAAATGAGTAACAAACAAATAGAGCTGAAAAAACAAATTGAAGTTATTATAGCTCACCAGACAGTTCATTGCAGTGTCTCCTAGCAGAAAGACGGCGTTGATTGTATGCATGTTTACAATCAGCTGCAATTGTAAATTAATAAGACTTAAATATTTTCAAAATTCAAATGTATAGTCAAGATATACTACTTTTTGTGTACTTACAAAGTTAATATCATAGTTTTTGGTTGCAAGAAACGGGACTATAATGAACCAAAAGACGCAATCTGTCAACATTACAGCTCCTGCATTCATCTGAAAGATGATTTGGAAGACATAGGCCCAGAAGCCGGCTATCTTGCGAGGCGGCTGATTATGGCTTGCTTCTACATTGAAGCTCTTGGGGCCTCCATTTGACAATGCAGCATTATTTCCCTGCTCTGAATCAATCCCATTAATGCCAACCTTGTTGTGATACTGATAGCAGCCATACATTGACAGCATTGATCCTAGCTATAAGTATTCAACAAAGAAACATACAATTAGAGGTGTAACAATTCGAGGATTTACGAATCTGTAAGGATGTAAGATGAGATTTCATACCCCAAAATAGATTGTAACCAAACTAAATGTCCACCTGAACAAATCAGATGAAAGTTTTCAGTACCATGTTCAATAATAAATTTGTTCTGATTCATATAATGTGACTGAGGAAGAAAAGAAGCTTACTGTGTGTAATAAAACATAATATCAGCACCATCCAAAGCAACATTAAGAATGATCAAAATGAGGAGGACAAAGAAAGCCAAAGTCCTATAAGCTAAAAGCCAAGCAGGGTGCATTCCTTTGATACAAGGCTTCCAAACTTCATCCTCATACAAAATCCCAGGATTGTCGAGTTGCTCATCATCCTCTTCCTGTCTTCCTCTTCTTCCTCCTCTTTCCTGGCAAATCTTATGATTCCGAGGCCCTTCATATTTTGATATAAGGAAAGATGCTAAAATCATTGCCATTAGCAACCAAAGGGCGCAAGCCATTACTCTCCAATTTAGCCAGTATTTTGGAATTGTGGTATCTGAAGTGGGCTCTGGATTCCATGAACCCTTTGAAGATCCTGCTAAGAAACCCATTTTTGTGACTGATTTTTAGTTTCAGGGTTTTACTATCTTTTTAGTTCAAATCAAAATGTGGTCAAATGCAATAGGTAAAAGTTGGGTTTTCCAAGACTCAAGTTGGGTTTTTGATGATGTAGTAGAGCAAATGTACCCAAATGGAATCCTAATTGAAGTTCTGAACTCGGAAGTGATATATTTTACAGAGAAAACCCATAAATCAAGAACAAAGAAAGCATATTGAATAGAAGAGAGACATTTTTGATAGCCTCAAGAAAACCCCATCAAAGATTAAATCTTCTCAAGAAGACTTAGAAACAAGAAATTGCTCAGAAAACCACCATGGAAATGGTGCTAGAACATCAACTGAACAAAAAATGCAACTAATCACTGAAACCCATCAAGTGAATTGAAACGAAGGATCTAACTTAAAGAAGCTTTAATGGGAATTTGATAAACAAGCTCACAAAGCACTTAAACAAGTGTGTAAAACCAATGAAAGATTCCAATCTTTTCAAATGGGATTTTCCCTTCTCTTTTGGCACAGAAAGAAGGAAAATTTGAAAGTTTAGAGACTAAAATAGAGTTTGAAAGCAAACTCAATTAGTTAGCAGAAAGCTCTTAATTGTAAGCAAAGGAAAAGGTTGGATACTTGCAAGGGAAAGAAAGGCAAAGGCAAACAAACTGTATATATGTGCAGATATGCTTTGCTTGAAGAATGAAGAGTGCTAGAGAAGAGAGAAAAGGATGGTGTGCTTTGGGCGCAAGTTTCACATTTATTTATTTTTCAATTTTCAATTTTCAGTAAAAAAAAGATTTGTTGGTTACTAAAACTGCAAAAACTCCTAATTGTACATTTGTCATGTCACAATCTTCTTTATCTCCATGCAAATATAAAAAAATAAAATTAAAAATAATCCTAGACATACATATACAGTACAGTACATGCCTAGTTATATACCTTGTCAGCCTTCTTTTTCAGAATAGCAGCCTTTCTAGGGTGAAAGGAGGAGGGAAAGAAGCCTTCTTTGAGCAAATTCCAGACACATTTTGATTCTTCTTCAAATTTTTTATTTATTAATTTAGTTTTTTTTGGAAGGGTGAAAAGAATTGAAAAAAAGAATAGAATAAAAATGGGTGAGATAAGAGAGAAATGCATGTTGGCAAAATATGCTGTTTCTTTAGCTGGATTATATGTGTGGGATGGTGGTATGAAGATGCTCGAGAGGTTAAAAAAGAAAATAGTAAAATTTAGAAAATGTGGGTTTTGTTACTTTTGGGGTTTGTGGATTGCTCACAAAACAAAGCATAAAGTGAAAGGCTATGGAGGTGGAAGTTGGAACAATGATACTTTTACTGATTTGGAGATTTGGTCAAATACTTGCAGCTAGTTTACAGCATGGAAAGACATTTACCACCTTACTTGTGTATTAATGTTACTTAATCTAGGTGGCTTTGAGTTTGCTTTTTCAGCTGAAAAACCCTAACCATCAACTTTTCTATAAAATGTAGTTTACAATCATATTATATGATCAATATAATATAGGGTTTATCGGTTCAAATGTAATCGGATTCGGATTAAAGTGACCCTAATAATTGGGTATGTTGAATTAGATTCGGTTTTATTCGGGTTGGATTCAATTAAATGATTGAGATAGTAGAAGTGAACTAAGGACTGAGCTATTAAGCGGGCTAAATCGGTATAATATTTTATTTGAAAATAAACTTAAACATCTCTACTATAATCCTCCGATCGTTGAATATCATGTCTTTAACTAGTGACCTCGAGTTAGAACCGTAACTTTTAAAAATTTTAACTAAATATTATTAAAATTTCCCAAATACATTTTGAAAAGAAACAGAGAAGTCCCACAAAGTGAGGTTGATGAAGAAAGCCCTTATAGGAGTTGAATTTGCTTAAAATCATTTCCTAAGAATCTCATGCACGCATTAAGATTTCAATAATTTGTTGTGGATTTCCTAATATATGTTAGTAATTATTATCCCACTTTTAGTTCATCTAATTAAAAACTCATAAAAGCAAAATTCATCAATCATCATTATGCCACTCACTTTTAATTTTAAGTTCGATTTTCTCTAGGCAACAACAAAAATAGACTTCTTCCAACTTACTTAAATTTCATCACTTTTTAACTGCTTTTAAACATAATATAACTATGAGTGTGATGAATTCATTGTTTTTGTACTAATTTCTTTAAAGTATATCTAAAAGTTTTATTTTTATATATTAGCTCTCAATTGAAATAAGAAAAGTATAGCATAATAGATAATTAAATATACATATTATTATTTAAATATTGTTTACATAATTACTAGTATAATGGTTAATATAGAATTATTTTATCAATAATCTTACTATTATTTATTAATTCGTAAAACCATTACACAAATTTCGTACAAACTAAACCCAAGATTTTAATAATAGTAATGAAATACGGTGTATAATCTTGTTTATTGAGGTATGGATGGTTGTGTTTTAGTGGGATGTAAGAGAGATTATGATGCAAACATATTCAAATATGTATTCTCTATAATGAGCTCATTATAACTAAAGTAAACTACCCTAAAGAAGAGCGTACTAAATTTTGTTACATTTAAGAGCTTTGCTTTCATTTAAAAAGCAACAATAGTTGTTTCTGAAAAGGTATTGCAACAATTCAATTATTGCTACAATTCAATGCCCAAAATATAAATAAATGGAACAATTGCATCAATTTGCTTGCCCCTCATATAGTTATGTTCACCGACTTTGTCTGCTATTGCGTTCAATGCTTATAAAGTTTGCTTATATGAGCTCAAAGTTTTGGACTACTGTTTTTTTTAAAATGTTTATTTTAGGCAAAAATATCATTTTGCCTCTGTATTTATGGGTTTCCTTAATTTATGAGTAAAATAAGGAGAAACAGAGTTTTATGGTCCATGTAGGGGACACCCAAAGAGGCAAATGCTTGCAGAATTACAGTTCTATTGCTTTACTCTACTTTTTTGTCCATGCAAATCGCAATGCTATTTTTTTAGTATTGATGAATATTTTCATGTTTTGGAAAATTGAATTCCTGTAAAAAAAATAAAATAACACAAGTAAAGCAGGTCAAATCTTGCTAAGTTCTCATTCATGGCTTGGCCCCTACCCCAAGTGACTTAGAGTTATTAGGCAGCCACATTTATGACATGTTTGAATCACCCAAGACAAGTAATCCTAAATCGAAGGTAAGCAAATTATGATCTACAGAGCAAGATGGTTGCTGGAAATGCGGAGGACATACCTTTCATGTTGCCAATGACAATCAACAAGGAAGAAGACGACCCGAAACTGTACGTCACGACAAATACAAGTTTCCGTAGCAGCACACAAACATGTAAAAGCGGGCAGTTGTGTATGATTATATAAGGCTCATGCATTCAGTGAGCTACACCAATGATGCGTGTCTGCTAACAGGTAGAACACAACAAAGATGTTTCATACATATCTGTATAGTATCTCGACTGTAAATGTACGTATCATTATCGTGAAATTTCCTCTCTTCTCATGCAACAGAACCATTTTTACTGGCGTGGGCAAATGATACACATATTACCTTAAAACCTTAATACAACAAACGCTATACACTTCGTATACGGGTGCCACAAGGAGAAAATTCCAAGCCCAGTCGAAGGCGATGCCTATGCACTTGCAATGGCAGAGACTGGTTTTTTGATAAACCGATTCTACAGCAAGCGTTCACATTGTTTAAGATCTCAAAATGTATCACTGTCGTCACCGAGTGTGGAAAGAGCAAAGGGGGCGATTTCCACATTAAATGTATTTGATCCTGCCTTATCAATATACTTCATCTCATATTCACCCTCCTACAAAGAAATTTTAAAAATAAGCATATGTGAATTGAATTGTTTTTTCACTATAGAATATAGATCTCAATTATTCATCTCAGTAATGAAGGCATTGTCAATTCGTCATACCATTCGTCCACTGGGAGTGCTCAATGGGCATGCAGAAGAGTATTCAAACCCAGTCTTTGGAAGCAGAACTGGCTGCTCACCAATGACTCCTACTCCCCTGTAATAAAACGATGAAGAAGAAAAAGAATGTTTAGTTACATTATTCCAGCATGTACAAGTCGCCTAAACTGATTTGCAGCTATACTAACCAGAAATTCTCGTTTTTTGCATTGGCATCAGTTATAATCCAATGCCTCCTCAGAAGTTGAATGGGCCGGTTTGAATTATTAGTTATCCTAATTCTATATGCGAAAAAGTACTGCCCCTTGGAAGGCTGGCTTCTTCCTTCAATATAGACGCTCCTAACTTGAACTCGAATTCCCTAAGAAAGTGAAAGAGGTTAGCCAAATGGAAATAGTTAAACATGCAATTCCAAACAATAGCATCCAATACAACACAAAGACATAACCTTCTAATTCAACAGAAAATATATAATGATTGACAGACAAAACGAAATCACCAAAGGATCCACCAAAAGAACCAGACTATCATCTATGCAGGAACTTTGACTTAGTATACTCGAATCATCAAGATAGATATTTTGTGCTTTAAAAACAAATATCAGCATATCTCCCTTGATAAACCTAGTCAATCGTGAACCTACACATCTTTTCCCTTTTATGGCAGGTTTGGGTTAGCAACTAGCCTCCATCCTACAGGGTAATTTACAAGTTACAGTCTATGCTACTCGAACACACACCAAAGGGGCAGTGTTTCTGTTTCCAGGGTATCCTTGTAACTCATACTTGGCAACCATGACATTTCCTGTGTTTGTATCGTTTCCGTTTCCTGTTTTAATATCCGTTTCCGTTTCCTGTTTTAATATCTGTTTCCCTGTAGCATAGATTACAACCATTGTGTGCCATGAAACAGCTTACAAGTAACCCGATTAGGTCCAGATTTCAGCACCAATCATGAACTATTGCTAAAATCCTTCAGCTTTATGGGAACGAACATTTTCTGACTTTTGACCACAGAGAGAAAGAGAGAAGCATGAGAAAGTTGTACCTTACTTAGTTTAGGAAACAGTCATGTTTCCAGAAGACAAACACCCAAGAGGACTATAATTTTCTACAAATATTTAGTTTCTCAAAATCAGAAAAGAGAAAATAAACAGAAACTGCCTATTTGCTGATAATAAAATTTAGATGTTATGTTTTGCACATTTCTTTTGTAATTTCTCAAGCTTTGACTCATCCAAATTTAGCACTTAATTCTTGTTGGTGAACTGGTTTGCCCGTTTCTCTGGGCCTTGAGCCTACACCACCATCACCACCAATATATGGTGCCAATTGCCACAAACTACCAGCACAAACCAGTAACAACAACTGCATTACCCTTGCTCATAAGAAACCATATTCATCTCAAAGACTTGTCAAGAGAGGCCATCTGATTTACAACTATCTCCAACAAAAAAGAAACAAGATGGAAAAAAGAATGTCTTCAGTAGAAAATTGTCTCGGTAGAAAATCATTTTCTAATGTCAAAGACTCAAATCATTGCACAAAAAAACTAATGTTTCTGCCAACAAAAAAGAAAAAGCTAGGCAAAAAATGGAAAGAGAATGTTTTCCTTCCTTGATTGAACACACCCTTGGTTATTAAATTCATATAGAATGAAACAAAAAAAAGATAAAACACCCAGTCTTACCAAATAGGATTTGCCTACACCATTTTCTGGCTTACTCAACTAAAAGAAGTTTAAAACTCATCAACTTGAACAACATTAATACGAAATGTGAAAAAAACGACATGTTTGTATAATTGCAGTAAAATACACTGCACATGCAAATTATGTTTAGTAAATGAACAGAGATCAAATAAAAATTGCAGTAGAAGAAGTTTAGAGCAAGGCATAGAATTAATGAAAAGCAGATTCCGTTTTTGGGGACAAACGAAGCAGATTCCTTACCAAGGTGGTTACATCACTTGAACATTTCAAAAGAGAATGTGGAGATATTTCCTTGAGTTCATCTCTGATTCGAGCTGCATCCTATAAGTGGGAATACACAAAAGAAGAAAGGTCAATGAGGACATAAAAAATAAATCGAGAATTGCAAATAAACAACAAAAATACTACATCGTTGCAAGAAAATGAATACTAATAATCTTGAAATGATTCCACATAGACAGATCATTAATTATCCACCATTGACATATGTCATGGGACTCTAATTTGATGATCTGCACCCTGCACTTCCAGATTCTCATTTCTAATTTAGAATGATTAGCAGTCTAACAAGAAGCACCTCATGAAAGACCACACAACAGCTATTTTCATCCATTGAGAAGATTAAAAGAAGCCAAAAAACTACTTTGCATATAAGTATGTAGACAAATAATATGCAAGGTGTCATAATAACCTGGAACCTTTCTTCTGCAATTGCCTCTTTCAACAACCGTCGTAACCGTAAGACAGGCTCGTCCTCCTCAAAATTTCTCAATGAATCGCGTATTCTCGCTGCTTCTTTGTAATCCTAATGCGAAATGGAGAATTCATTGAGAAATAATACAACATCTCAGATACACCAACTTTGACTTTGTATTACAAGAAGAAAAATCAACATCATCAAACTCAACCCTCATGATTCCAAATTTCCAATCACAGAACAAACCAACATGATTCTAATTACAGTATCTACCAACAATTATCTCTCAAATTTCAACAAACCCAACTTCATATTCAACAAGCACAAGAATTAGATATTCGCAATTAATCACCTACAATTGAAATTCGAAACACAAGCAAATAAGAAAGGAATACCTCGGATTTAGCAGCTACTTCCAATTGCTGTTTCAACAAAGCATAGGTCTGGCTCCCAGACAGAAACGAGGTACGGCCCGAATCCAATTTCGCACTCGGACTCGGTCCCGGACTTTCCCCACCACCAACGCTACCGCCATCCGTTTGCGAAGAACACGACAAGATTCTCAAATTCCTCGCACCACCACGACGTAAGGTTACCTGGGTCCTCGTCGAAAACGAGAAGAGCCCTTCATAGCTTCGTTGAGCCGACCCGTTTCCCCACCTTGGAGCCCCGGCATTGAGATCCGTGAACAGCTTGGGACCCAGAGAATGCATATTTTCGTCAATTTGGTTTCCAGGGCAATTGGGAGAAATCGGAGAAATCTTGTTCACTTGGTTTACCTAGGAAGAAAGAAATTTGGTGATGTGGCTGGAAATGGAGAGGCTGTTGACGTTGAAATGAGTAAAAGAAGACAAAGTTGTTCGCAAAGGGTGTGGCTGGCAACTGGCAAGTGGAAACTGCCAAGGGTCCGCCCCCTGTTCTTCGCGCTGCTATTACAGGATAAGTATTTCATCGCCACAGAAAATTAGGTTAATTACATAAAAACACCTTTAAACTAGTTAATTTTACACAATCATTTTATAAATTAAGTTTTTTCACCCACTAATCTTTTATAAAATACTAATCAATTTATTCATATCATATAAACACTAATTTAAATGAAAATTTGAAAACTTACCAAACATTAAAGGAAAGAGTAGTGATTTTGGTAGGTGGTAATTGGAAAATAAACTGAAATTATGGATGATTTATTAAAAATCTTCAATTATAGGGGGTTTTGTGTAATATATTTCAGCCCACCAAAATTGGAAATACAAGAATCGCCTTGCGGGATAGTAGTGCGATGTGTGGGCTTTGAAGGACATATGGTATTCTTGTCAATTACGTGGAAGTTTTTATTCATTTTATTTTGTTTTTTTTTTATAATCGATATTTTTGAGTAGTTTAAACTTTTTGAGTAGGTTTTAACTTTTTGTATAGATTTATTAATAAAGTTTTAAAAAACTTTGTAAAGTCAAAAAAATCTAACAAAATAAGCTAATTGATGTTTGATATAAGTAGATTTGTACTATAGATTTACCGAAAAGCAAAAAAAAACAAAAATTACAAATTATCATAGGCGTAAGGGATTAAATTGTAAAAATTTTGCTAATCTATCTAAAATAACTATCTTAACAAGCTTTTTTAAATCTCGTAAAAAACCCAACTCTTCAAAAATCTAATCTCTCCAAAAACTATTATGCCAAACACCATTTATCTTTTAAAAATTACAAAGCTATACAATAATCACCGCAACAAGAAGAGGGCATAATGTATAAATCTGACTTAAACATTGACTAAAATCATCACATCGAATTAGAAAAGTAGATTAATATAAGAAAGTATAATATAAGAAATTAAGTAGCATGTATATGTTTTATGCATATACGGATATGCAAACAGATTGAGGTCACCATGTCCATACGTAGGCACGTACAGGCCACCAAAAAACAGAGAAAAATAGTTATTATGGTATATGATTGACAATCAACAGAAGGGTAAATTGTGATTTATTTAGAGATTAACATGGTTAATCATCTCAACCAAATCAAGCTCTTTCTTAACGACCTCAGACTGCTGCACTTGCACCATCAAACAGCTAGGAGCCACCATAGACAGCTCCTCAAACAAGCTCTCCATGCTATTGTTACTCTCCTCCTCAAACAAATCCACAGCCTCAAAGCTAAACTCCGGCGCCGGAAAAAGCTCCTCGTCCATGTTATTCTCAGGGATAACGACGTTCACGGTGGTGGACTTTTTCCGGCAGCCGGCGTTGATGATTCGGGGGTCAAGGCTCTTGATGTATTCTTGCAGGAGGGAGGTGTGGGCGGAGGCGTGTTTGGTGGAAGTGGAGGAGGATACCCGGGGCTTGCGGCGGCAGAACTGGCGGCGCTTGGTGGCGTTCCAGTGGTTCTTGATTGAGTTTTCAGTTCGGCCGGGAAGACGCTTTGCGATCTCCGCCCACTTGTTTCCGATCTCTCCGTGAGCTGCTATTAGTATCCTGTCTTCCTCCTCGCTCCATATGTCTTTCTGCATTTTCAAAATTCAATTTTCTAATATCTTTAACTTACTCGTGTGTTTGACCTTGTATTTATTACTACTGTTACAAAACTGTAAATTTATTATATTTCTAGTATATGATATTTCTCCATTATATCGTGCAAGCGTTATGTTGACCAAACCTTAGCTACAAAATCAGTTCACATTCGAAAGACGTCGAGATACTCGAATTCGGCTCGGGTTCAATAACGAAACTAGTCTTGATTGAGTATAACCTAATATTTATAGGTTTGAATGCGAGTACCTTGATGTTAGGGCGTAGATGATTGTGCCATCTCTCTCTGCATTGTTTACCGCTCCTTCCATTAAGCATCTGAGCAATTTGAGACCACTTTCGCAGACCATAACGCTCCACAAGCTGGATCAACATCCTACACATAGGTTGTTCTTGCATGATTAGAAAATAATTATAAAAAAAGAAAAGAAAAATGAGTCCAAATATGCAGCACCTATCTTCCTCAATAGTCCACTGGCCCTTGACCGCAATAGACTTGTGTTTCTTAACCCGGCTAGTCCCCACCGACCGACTCGAAACTCGGGAAGATTTCCCGTCTTTGATCTCCACGGTAGTGCACGAGCCCTCGTCCGGAGGGCGAAAAACGATGGAGTTACAAAAGAAAGGGGTTGTTGTTTGGTAATCGATTACTAATGGATGACGGTTCTGGTGATGGGTTAAACCATGAAAGTTTTCGAACATAGGAGGGTTCATTATCATGTTTGGAGCTTGAAAATGCTTTGAATCGAGTATGTCGTAGCTCGAAAGATAACTCGAGTTGTCGAATGGAGGAATGATGTCCAAGTCGATTTCCGAACAAGGGTTTCGGATTCCGAGTAATGGAGGTGATACATTTGTGTTCAAATGATGAGTTAGGAGATCATGGAAAGAATGATCTTGATCCTCTACTTTAATGGAAGAGAATGTGGGTTGTGGTTTTGGATGAAGTTGAGAAGAATAGCTTTCTCTCAGGTTGCCCTCCACTTCCATGGCGGAATTCAAGATGAAGAAGACGAAGATAAATTTGTGGAGGTAAATTAGTTGTTGTTTTTATGATATAGTAATGGTAATTAATAGTAATTTGAAGGAGATGTTGATCGTTCTTGGGTTTAGAGGGAGGGTAAATGGTGGGAGTATTCGTCTTTAATGGCGCCATTACTTTAAGTAATTTACTCCTCTACATTCAGTAATTGTCATCATAAATACACATTTTCGGTTACAAATTTTTTGTTCCAAGTCAAAGACACGTTTAGCTGCTTGTTTACCTTTGCCTTTTACTAAATAAAAATATATATATTGTTCCATTGGAAACAAAAATAAACTAAGGCCTCTCCTATGATTCCGAAATTTGAGTTTTTATCTAAAGGATGTTTTATGATGGATTATCTTTAAAAGATAGTGTAATTTAATGGCTTTTAATTATAAAAAAAAAAGAAGAAATAATAAATAAACTAAGACCTCGTTTGGAAGAGTTAAGAATCATTTACGGTAATAAAATGATTATGAATCAATAAAAAACTATGTTTGTTTAAAAAAATTTTAACATATGAAAGTAATCTATCATTTCTATTTCCTTCGCTTACTCTTATCCAATTTTATTCATTTTTTATTCCACCGCTCCAAAGGGCAGAGATTTGACACACTTTACATTGTCAATTTCATTTTAAAAGAAGGTAAAGTTCAACTTTTTTTGCATGGTCATATTACTTCTTTCAAAGCTTAAGCCTAAACACAACCTTATAAAAACTCGACTGATGTTAAATTTGTCAATTGGTTCGATTTATTATTTTGCTGAAATAATTGGTTTATAGTTTGTGTCTTGTACGTGTATTTGGTAAGAAAAAATTTAAAATTTGTGTGTATTAATGATATAAATAGAGCATTAATTTTTTTCGTTGAAAGGAGAGTCGGTGGTTTCCGGTGTATCTAAACACGCTTTTATTAAATAGAATATTGACAAAGTTATAAGAATCACTTGAAAAATACATTTAGTCCTACGAGAAAATTAAAAGCATAATGAAACAATAACATAAAACTAATCTACATCAATATTTGATTTTGTTGAATCATTTCTTGTGAAAATTGATTGGAGCAGAAAAATAAAAACATATAAATTATATATGTGGAAAAAAGACTAAAGCTTTAACTAAGAAAGAATGAAGCAAGAATGAAAGAAGAATATAATGCCAAAAGTTAATAATTTTTGTGTGGAAATTGTCCTTGATGGCATTCTAACAAAAGAAAACCTAAAAAATTATAAATTTCCGGTCTTAATGCATTGCGAACTTTGTTAACACCCGATAGAGAGTGACAAACACCTCTTTTTCAAGTGCCCATATACACTACTTAATATCAACAATAATGAAGTTAAAACGCTCATGCACAATTGTGACTCAACATGACACAAATTAATGGATATCATCACGGAGATAAAGGAAAAATGCAACACAACAAGATTTTAAGATAAATAGTGGTTACATGGTAGAACATTTGGCTAACGAGAAACCAAATAATTTTCAACAAAAAAAATACCACATCATCTAAAATCAATTGATCCATAAACATATTAAAGACTAGGATGATCGAGGTTATTTTAAAAACACCAAACTATAACACAAGACCTCCAAAACATAGACGAAAAACAAAAGGTATTAAAATGAAAGAGACCAATTTTCAACTATATCAAAATTAATTTTTATGCTTCAAAAAAACGCTAATGGCCAATGTGTCTTTGACTTTATCATTTGAGACCACGGTGCTATAACGCTTGCAACAGGAATGAGTCGATGTGAACAAAAAACTATTCTTCAAGCGGAAGTTTATGATCTAAGAGAGGGCCTCCAAAAGGAGTTTAGGACTCAATGCCATTGAAATCAAGGGAGATAACCTTGAACTCATTAACTCAAACAATCAAATATGGAAACCGTCATGAGAAGCGGACATGATCATTTCCGACATCTCCATTTTGATTTCAAGGTGTACATAAGTTAAATTTCAACATGTCTTTAGGAAAATCAACGTTGTCGTAGATAAGCTTGCATCTCTTGGCCATTAATTGGATACGGGCGACGGAAACCTTCTGCAAGACGTTAAAGACCTCATTCGAAAGGATGATTTAGGACGGTCAAGTTTCTATATGTTGACCCTGCTTGTACACTTACCTTTGTACAAAAAAAGGATTTATACGTGGTTAGATGTTGGCACAAACCAAATATTCCCTTCAACCATCTCTTCTTTAAATGCTCATATACTCTCCAATCTATTAACAATGATAAAATTATAAAGTAAGTTCAGAGTAGTGATGTAATAGATCGAAAAATAATTGACATTATCATGGAAATAAAAGGAAATACCTCACCAATAGAACTAAGACAATCGGTGGTAACTTGGTGACAAGTTTTATCTTACTAGGACTCAAATAATCTTTAACAAACAAAAGGCGTCCCAAGAATATGGAACCAGATAAATGAATGGAAAAGGAGAATAAAAATTTAAATAATAACACAAAACCTTCGAACAAGAGAAGGTAAACAAAAAACATCAAATGATAGAGACCGATAGGAACCTGTGTCAAAATTAATGTTCACGCCTCAAAGAATTCGTCTAATCAATTTGCTTTTCGATTCATCATCACAAATAACCTAGCAAGGACACATGCATTTGAAAAAGGAAGATGCACAACCATTTATGTCCTTAAAGCAAAAGCATCTGCTCTTCGGGAGGGCCTCCAATATGCCGCAAGCCTCGGATTTTCAACCGTTGAGATTGAGGGAGATAGCTTGCTGCTCATTAATTTGCTCAAACAATTATGGAAACCTCCATGGGAAGCACACATGATCATTTCAAATATTTCCTTCATGCTTTCTGGCTTCACACAAAGTAATGTGCAACATATTTTTAGAAAAATCAACACTGTTGCAGACAAGTTGGCGTTGTTTGGACACATCCCGGATGTGTGCGTCAATCCTTTTTCACAATAAGTTGAAGACCTCATTCGAAAGGATACGTTATAGATATATAAGACCACACTACAGTTAAAGAAGAAATCCAAAAAAAGCATGTAAAGGCCAACATATAAGAAAAATAACTGCTAGATCCACGTAGGTAATGGTGGTCGCCCGTACATCTATCCCAAACCGACAAGTTTAAAAACAAAACCCCCGTTTGAAAACGTAGACCCCTTGCGGGTTTTGTTTATTTATCCATCCGACCTTTAGAAGATTACGAGTGTCATGGTTGTCAACCTGCCTCTGATACCATATTGTAACACCCCAACTTCATAGAAATCGAAGAGTTAGGGCTATGACCTCACAATGGATCCCGACCCTCAGAGTAACAACATTAACATCGGATCTTAAAACAAGACACAGACGAATGAAAACCAAAACTTATAATAAAACCAAAGGTTTATCAAAGGAAAACGTAAAAGACTCGCACCCGAGTTCAAAACAAGCTAAAAGAACAACAACAAAAATATAAACCCGATCCCGTCCTATGATGTACGAACCCCGACTGACCACACCGTCCGGATCACTCAGCAACATCCCTAACCTGTGGAACATCTACAACATCAGTATAAAGCGTTAGCTAACATTATGGATATCAGCAAGACAACAAAGACACAATCTACACATAAGGTAATATAAACATATAGCATGCTCTCACTCAACCAGTTATTATCTTTCATTAAGTTTAATCCCTTTACTAATTCAACTTATGTTGTCACACAAGAATCGCTTACGATCTCACCTATGTCCCCTTTCACCAATAGGAATAGAACGTATGCATCCTTTTATCACCTGTTGGAATGGTCGCAAGAGCACCTCCCAGTTTCCCCATTCTGAATTGGACAAGCAGTCACCGCCCGATTATAATACACTTGGGTCAATTACGGTTATAAAGATCAATCCTATTCCGGTTATCAATTATAACAACAACAACAACAATGCAAAAAAGCCAAAACGATCAATCTAATATACGTAACGCAGCTAAGTAAGTTCAAGGGACTTACCTCACTTGAAGGTAACTCAAAGGGGTCAGCAACAACTCAGTTTTCCCGAAGGAAAGGACGGAATGCCTACTTAAACAAGGCATACAAAATTAGTAACCAAATAAAATGGAAGCAAATCTAACAAGCTAAGGTCTCAACCTTAGTCTTACATATCACTAAGGGTACAGGATAGACAACAACTAGGGCTTTATAGGAGAGTCAGCCCAATCCACTAAGCAGATTACAATATAGAGCAAGTGTACAAAATAGACAAGAACTGAAACGTAAGCAAATCTAACACCACAAATCTAGAGAAAGACGGAGATATGAAGAAGAAGAAGACAGATATAGAAGATGTCTGTAGAAGCCTTTCAGGCTACCGATCTGTACTTTCAACGAAGCAAGATCAAGACGATAGAGAACACTCAAAAAAGGTCTTGTGTGAAGCACTCGGTTTTGATCTCTCTCTCACCATTACTCTGATCTGTGTTTCACTCTTCTCTCTCAAATCTAGGGTTGAAGAGCTGAAGTGTTTCGGCGCACCAAGTCTGGTGAAGGCAAGGTAAGCTTAAGTACTAGGTGACCAGAAGCAACCATCAAGCAACGTTGCGTTTCATCACCAACGCAGCGCTTCACAACTTAAGCGATCACACGTTCCTCACATGCACAAGATAGGTTGGACTATACAATGGACCCCGATCAACTGGGCCCATTACTCTGCAATCAAACCCAAGTATCACGACCAAGCTTACCAAACCTGACCTAACACTTCCAAAACTTCTAACTCACTAAAAGAAACTTACTCGAACCAGGTTTAACACTCAACTCCTAACAAAAACGCTAGGGGAACATGAATGAGTAAAGCGGAAGATATAAATAAAGCTTTACTAATGAAACTACTTAAAAAAAAATAATGTCAGAACTAGACAACATTTGAAACTAAAAGCGTAAAATCAACACACCGTGACAATGAAAAAATTAATAAACTTAAAGAAATTTTTTTCAAAGGTCTCAGATAAAGCCTTAAAGATGAAAAAACTAAATTCTTGGAAGATCATGGATAATCGATCAACCTATATTTTGAGTGGTGACACATAGGGTATAACATATAAGGTTACACAGGATCTGACTCATATTTACACACTCACACTCACACTTCAAAACTCAAAATCACATAATTTCACAAATGTTAATAATTTAATATTTTATTACATTTTCTCAACTGATTGTCTGACGATGAACGCTTAATTCAAATTGTAAAACAGTTTCTTGCGAGATTAGGGATTTAGGTGTAGGAACCTGTAATACATCAGTTAAACTGCATGCAATATAACAATAAGGGTCGGAATTTTATACCACCATAGTGTGTATGTTGAGCAGAGTCGATCGGAATCTCTTTCCTTAATTCTAAAAACACCCTGTATTACGACGATTACCGGTGTTTAAGAATCTCAAGATACAAATTTTGTTCGAATCCGTTCTTCGTAATAGAACCGGAAGCCTACAAACCAGTAGTGCGTTGAACTATTGAGATCAGAAAAGCTTGCAAGCTTGAAGAGAGAGAAGAGAGCAGATTGAAGGTGTGATTGAAATGAGAGGAAGAGTTCTCCATTTATAGGAGTTGGAGGAGATGAATTGGGCTATGGGCTTCGGAGCCCATTGACCAGCCCAATAAACGGAGCCAATAAGTTATTGACACTTGCCCAGCAACCCATGATTTTTGGGTATGTTGGACTGGGTAATTTGACTGATCCGATCCGTTGCACAGATGGGCCTCGCCCAAGGCCTTCCTTATTTGGATTGTTGAACTTTGAGTTGGGTCGGCCCAAAAATAATATAGGTGGTCATCCAGATTATAATTAGGTCCACCCGCAGCACATCACAACACAATACGGCACGGCCACGAGCTCGGGCTCGGGCTCGGGCTCGGCTCGGCGTGCGCGTGTGTGGTGGTTTGCCTACGTCGTTCCCCCATTGAAAATGGGTAGTGACCCAAGTCCACATGCCTTAGAGCATACTTTCCCTATATATCCCATTGTTTCTCCCTCCATATAGTCGATGTGGGAAGCACCCAATTTTTGACTATTTTCCCAAGTTATTGCCTATCACGCAACCAACTTTGGGCATCCATTTCTCATTCAAACAACTTAAATTTAACGTATGAATATACCACGAGCAAGAGCTCGCGGAGACGAAGTCAACGCTCCCACTTTCCGGTGTTGATAATGGCTGGAGCCCACCGAAAATGTGCCCGGAAAAGTGCCCGGTGCACATGTGTTAAAACATGTTTAATTCATTCTTTTATTAATTTAGTTCTAACAATCCCTCACATGAATAGAAATGATTCTAAACATATGTTTCTCTATTTTTTAGATAGACAGAATTCTCAAGAGTACATTCGAAAAATCACTGCATTTGGATTGGTTCCATGTTTCATGCTTGAACCGTCCGTAGTGAATAGCTATCGGATTTACTCGACCATGTAGTGACTATGATGTCTTGAACCACCCGGGCTTTTATGTAAATCGAGACAACAACTATCACACAATTTCATTTTCTCAAAGAACGTTTGGTTCTCTGGTTGTGTTCATTTTGGCCTTGAACATCCTTGGTGTGTTCATGAGTGAATTTGGAGAATTCAGCCTCACCTTATTCTCCTAGACACGGCCCCATGTCACACTCACAAGGTGATTGATCATAAAGAGTATCTTTCATACTCTCCTTTGGTTTCAAGGCGATGGAATCATTAAAAGACAAGCTTAACCTTAACTCATATAGTTTGCACCGTTTATCATCCTTAGGAACTGGGTAGAGACAGTGCTCCATTTGATTCAGCTTGATTAGGTTTTCCTTTTGAACCTACATCATGAGATCTCCAATCACGTAGGTGGGGGTTTCCTTCAAGCATCCTCTTTTGTAATATGCTTTAAATCCATTCCTTTTTATAATTTTAAAACTTGATATCTTGACAAACCCTTTGTAAATGGATCCGCTAGGTTGTCAGCTGATTTGATATAGTCTATCGAGACTATACCTGTTGCGATTAGTTTTCTAATGGACTTATGTCGTCGTCTAATATGACGTGACTTTCCATTGTATAAAACGCTCAGTGCCCGAGCTATAGCCGATTGACTATCACAATGTATACATAATGCCGGCACTGGCTTTTCCCACATCGGAATATCTTCCAAGAAGTTCCGAAGCCACTCAACTTCTTCTGCTGCTTTGTCTAACGCAATGAACTCAGGCTCCATTGTGGATCTGGCCAATGACGTTTGTTTGGAAGATTTCCAAGACATTGCTGCACCACCAAGTGTAAACACATATCCACTTGTGGATTTTGAGTTTCTAGAGTCGGATATCCAGTTTGCGTCACTATATCCTTCTAAAACTACAGGTTGATTACCATAGTGCAGCTCATAACTTGAGTATAGCGTAGATAATTCAATACTCTAGTTATTCATTTCCAATGTTTATGTCCTGGGTTACTTGTGTAGCGATTTAGTACATTGACTGAGTGCGCCAAATCAGGGCGTTTACAATTGGTTAAGTACATAAGAGTCCCAATTACACGTGCATAATCTAGTTGTAACACTAAGTCCCCCACATTTTTGGTCAGGTGGAGTCACTACAACATTTAGAAGTATTTATAGCGTTTGAAAAACGCTATAATACACATTAATAGCGTTTTTATAAACGCTATGACAGAGCCCGCTATAATAGGGTTACAACTTTTCATAGCGTTTGCACAAACGCTATGAAAAAGTGGAGATATTATAGCGTTTGCTGAAACGCTATGAAAAAGTAGACATTAATAGCGTTTGCTGAAACGCTATGAAAAACTAGAAAATAATAGCATTTGTTGAAACGCTATGAAAAGAGCTATGGAAAAGTGAACAATAATAGCTTTTCTTCAAACGCTATGGAATAAGGTCATTTGTTGCGTTTATAAGCGCTATGGAAATAAGTTTAAGCGTAGCATTCTTCTAAACGATATGAAAATTTTAATGGAAACGCTATGAGAAATATAATGGAAACCAATTTATTTCATTTAAAAGATTCAAAATGATACTAAACCATGAGTATTTTAAACCAATTGTTTTACGAGAGAACATAGTTTGACAATATTAATCTAAAATGGATAACAAACTAAATGTTATTCCAACTCTCACGAACAAAGATCCCTTCTTAAACTTCTTCTCTAGCTGTTTTACTTCCTCTTCAACCACTTCTTAAACTTCTTCTCTAGCTGTTTTACTTCCTCTTCAGCCACATCAATGATCTGTAAAAGTATATTCAATATCAGATCTAATAAAACCGATCTATGAATGATCATGGCAATTAAATTTAAGAAAAGACATGCAATGACATAAGCTGGAGTTGGAAGAGAGGCCGATAAAATACAAAAGTATATAAAAAAACCATGCTTCATGGTGACCAACAACTATCATTCTGATGCAAGCACAAATAATACTCTTCAATTTTTTTTTATTATCAAGGAAGATAGTTAGGAACTTAGGATTGGTTGGCCTTGCATACTGATACACATTTACATAAAACAATTAAGCTTGTGTTGTATGCTTCTTCAAACTGAGCAAATAAGAATGGAGGTGCACTGACTATATGAAAATATAATGCAGTCCAAAAGCAACAATCTCGTGTTCAAATTTCCAACAACTATGCAAGTATCCAAAGGTCATTCAATGAAAATATGCACAAATAAGGTATAGTGGTATCAAGACAAAGGAATCTATCTCTATTTACATGTAGTAGGATATCTTCTCAGTTGTGGCTCATAACTCACTATTCACAATCAACTTTGCAAAACTAACCAATTCAATTAAAGGTGAAACTCGCTTTCTTAAAGGTAGTCATAGAAGAACAAAAAAATTTGAAAGATATTCTCTTGCTACTAATTACCCTTGGATGCCATCATCAAAGAAAAAGAAACAAAAAAAAGTTGCTGCTCATAACCACTTGTACTAATTCCTTTATTTAAAAGGAGAACCTACATTATGCCTAGTTTTGTCGAAAGTGAAATTACTGGTTGATTTTTGGAAGTTCCTTATATTCAAAGTGGTTTTATGTAATCTAACTACACAATAATGTTTCTTGAAAATAATTGTATAAGTGAACTAGAATGACACCAGATGGAATTGTCTAAACATGTACAAAGAAACACTAGTATGAAAAGAAAAAAAATGAAACATATAGTCAATCCTTAACAGAAATGGTGAAACAAAAACAAGAAAGTAAGGAAATATTCACTGATGAGAAAGTTGAGCAAATTTATCCTCTGACTCGTCATCATCATGGTTGACACTCATACGAGGTGCTAGTCCAACACCTTGAGTTCCTACACCATGAATAATAACTCCAATTTAAAATATCATCAGGCCGTTGAAGAACACAATGCAAATCATCATTCAATGTCAATCCCTGACAAAGGAGTTCCTCATCCCGAACACAAAATCCGCTCTTTCAATAAATTACATCATAAGGATTCGCAATTAGTAAAACTGAATTTATGGGTCTACGCATACACAATATTGTTCACGAGTGCCATAACACGAGTTTGGCAATTCTGACACTATTCAACGAGATCAATTATCACTTCTTGATGAACAACACCCTATAAGCATACCAAAGAGTTAGCCATATGAATTAAAAGCATACCAAAGCATAGTCTTGAAAAGTATAAATAACAAATAAAATTTGCTTGCAACGTGCAGCATAAAAATGATACCTCAGAATCTGCAAGCATCTCATTTAGCACATCAGTAAGTCCCTTGGCATTTATAATCTCCACCAAGTTGCATCATGTAATCAACCATGATATACATCGTCATGCTATAAAAATTAAGTGTGTATATATATATATATATATATATATATATATATATATATATATATATATATATATATATGATAATTAGAGTAGAGAACACGACATCGTACCAATATCAAACTATAGTTCACTTTATGGTAGGTTCAAACATAGCATGAACAATTTATCTCTTTAACTTTCACGAATGTTAATTTCAAAATTGGCCCCGAGTAATAATGAAAATCATCAATTTTATTGCGCCTACAAGTCTACAACAATACTCTTTTTCTTCCTACAATTCTATTTTTCTACTTGTAACACTAATAATGAATGAGCCATGGTTGATTTACCACACATATTTCATCTAGACAATGTGCATTTCAACTCCTATAGCAAGCTACAAAGAGCCACGTGTTTTGCCATTCAACATTAAGTTCTACCCAAAATGCAGGTCTATCATGAACGCAAAATACTTTTTGCTTCTTAAGTCAATCAAATGCACAACTTAAAAAAACATATCAAATTTTACCAGCACTCAAATTAAACAGCAAATCACTCCTTAAGCAGAATCTAACTAATGTGATCCTTGATATTGAGATAGTTCATGTCAGTAAGAATGCCCAACTAACCCATGATTAATCACACAAAACTAGTTATAACATTATAACCATTATTGAATTGGGTCAATCTAACTAAATCAAAAATACCCAAAGAGGGAGAGTTGAACATCTGTAGCAATTTTGAGAAGAGATACAGGAGGCGGACAATAAATATTGATCTCTTATTCCTCTATTAATTCTTGATCGAAATATGTACTCAATGCAAGTTGTGAAATTTAGGATGGGTCACTACAAGATTTAAGACTTTAGTCAATACACAGATTCTATACACACCATTATGAGCTCCAAACTATGTAGACAATTCATTACTGAACACAAAATTAGAGAAATTAGGGGAAATCAAAATGCAGGATTGGGAGAGGGTAAACCTGTTTGATGTCCCCATAAATTCACAAACAAATCAAGACTAGCAACAATACACAAAGCTATAAACAAAGAAGGCAACCCACTAATCTATATTGTATCCCCAGTTACTCACAAACAAAACCTGTTTGAGGTCCACCTAAACTCCAATTACTTCAAATTTAAAGTAAACTCAAATCAAAATTGAGTAGCTTGTAAACATTAATAAATTTGAAGAAAATGAAATTGATATGTATTTTTTTTTTTGGTGTGAAAATTGATACGTATTAAGCTGCATATCTTAAGATTATAATTTAACCAAAGAATGAGATTTTAGAGGGAAGGGGCATAGGGAAATCTTACAAGGATGATATCATTGGTTGAGAACTGTAATCAATAGTCACAAGAAAATTATTAGCAACAACAACCCCATACACGTCCTTCTCACCTATTTATCGGTGTTAGGGTTAATCTTCTCACAATTGGGTTTTCCGAAATGAGGAAGCAAATCAGGAACTGACAACCGCAAATTGAAATAGATGAAGATATAAATCAAGTCAATGAAAAAAGAACTAACCTGAGTCGAGTATTCGGTAGAAAATATGGAAGGAAACCGTGAAGAAATCCGACAGGCCGGCGATGACGATTGAGAAGAAGGAATTGGGAAGGCACATTCATAAACTAAACCCAAATGACAAGGCCTTGAAGTTTGCTGCTAACATAACCTCGTAGGAAAAATCATCAGCATCCAATGAACCATTAACCAGTAGTGAAATATCAAATCTAAAGCAAACTCAAATCAATACAGAAGTCAAAAATAGAGACTTTAGAAGAAATCAAAACGCATGAAAGGAAGAGGGAATAGAACCGGGAGTTGGGTTACACTATCGATGAGAGTGATTGCATCCCTCATCGGTTAATAGAGGACGAAGACAAGTACAGGGTGGAGCCCTGGATGTGTTATCTGACGGTACTTCGTACCTCTATGTAAAGGTTTAAGCCCTAGATGTGTTCTCCGATCGCTAGTGAAACGAAGGAGCTGTCGTGTAAAAGGGAATAGAGGTACAGTATCGGGAGCATTGTGTAAAGGTTTGAAGGGAAGAAGGAAATTTCTCACTCTCCTTCCATCCACAGTTTCTGTCTTGGCGGCACAAAGGAAAAAATCCAAAAGCGCTAAGGCGAAAATAAGGCGCTTAAATTTTTTTTATTTCTTTCAATAGCCTTTTTTTTATTATGAAACGTTATAAAACAAAATTGGAGCACATAACCATAGCATTTTCGAAATAAACGCTATCATTTAATGCTATAAAAACTCTGTTTTGTTGTAGTGAGTTGAGGATCCACATCACTCTTTACGGTTCCACTTGAGTAGTTCTTACACCTCTCAAGTATCATTTCCAAAAGTGTCTTCTTCCCTTTGTTCACGAGTTCGTTTTGGTTTTTCTTTGTCCTTACACGGAAATGCGTTTTCAAAGAAAGAAGCATTCCTAGATTTCATTATTGTATTAACATGTATATCTAATATATGTGATTTATGTACAAGAAATCGATAGGCACTATTGTTGTGTGCATATCCTATGAAAATACAATCAACGGTTTTAGGTCCGATGGTGACCTTTTTAGGAGGTGGTACAACCACTTTTGTTAGGCACCCCCACACTTTGAGGTATTTGTACGATGGTACTTTACCTTTCCAAAGTTCATATGACGTTTTTCCAGTTACCTTATGCGGTATTTTGTTGAGGGTATAATTTGTGGTAAGCAATGTTTTCTCCCACATGTTTTGGGATAACCCAAAATCCTGAAACAGAGCGTTCATCATCTCTTTCAGAGTTTGGTTCTTTCATTCCGCAATTCCGTTAGATTCAGGTGAACAGGGAGCAGTTGTTTGATGAACTATCCCGTGTTCTCCACAGAACGCGTTGAAAGGTTCATCGTACTCGCCTCCTCTATCACTTCATACGACTTTGATTGTCTTACTAAGTTGGTTTTCTACTTCCAACTTGTATTCCTTGAATTTGTCCAAGGCCTCATCCTTTCTTCTTAATAAGTAGATATAACAATATCTTGTACAGTCGTCAATAAATGTGACGAAGTACTTTTTACCTCCTCTAGTTTGTATAAACTTCAAATCATACAAATCAGTGTGAATTAAGCCTAGAGGTTCTGTGATTCTCTCCACTTGTGGAGATGACGTTTTTGTGAGTTTTGCTTGTACGCAGACTTCACATTTGTCTTTGTTTATTTTGCATTTTGGAATTAGGTTTAAATTCATTAGTCTTTGGATAGACTTATAATTAACATGTCCTAATCGTTCATGTCAAACGTTAAAAGACTCAACAACATAAGCAATAGGAGTTTTATTCATTGAACCATTGGTTACAACTTTTGGGATGACTGACATTACACACATTTTGAACAAAGCACCGGAAATCAAGTTCTTCCGGATGTCAGGTACGTGCATGATAGATACAAGCTTCACGGAGAATCCATGCTTGCTTAGTAGAGCACCGGAAATCAGGTTCTTCCGGATGTCGGGCACGTGCATGACATTGGTGAGAGTCAGCTCCTTCTCAGATGTCATCTTCAGCACTATCTTGCCGTGTCCTTCGAACTTTGAGTTGGACGAATTTCCCATAAACAGTTGCTCATCCTATTTGTTTTTCTGATAGGTGGTGAACATCCCCTAGTTAGAACAGATGTGGCGGGTAGCACCAATGTCATACCACCACTCCATTGGGTTACTAGCGACCATGTTGACTTCAAACGTCACAACACATAGATCAACATAAGTTAGCTCATCCTCAGCAATGTGGGCCTTTGCTTTGCCCTTGCTCTTGTTAGAGTCACCCTTGTTCCGGCATTCGTCGGATTTGTGACCCATTTTGCCACAAACGTGTCACTTGCCGGCGAACTTATTCTTTGCCGGTTGCTTGTTGAAGACCTTGGGTTGAAACTTCCGTTTCTTCTCCCTTGGTTCAGTCAGATGAGCTTTCTTTGTCTTTTCCCCTTCAGTGCTCTTATGGTTGCTTGATCCAATCCGCAACTTGACCATGAAATCTTCCACAATCACTTCCTTTCACTTGTGCAAAAGGTAGCTCTTGAAATCCTTCCAAGATGGAGGAAGTTTTCCGATGAATGCTGCTAGTTGAAATCTTTCACAGATATTCATCCCTTCAGCAATAATCTCATGGGCTAGAAGTTGTAGCTTCTTAGCTTGCTCCATGACCGGTTTGTTGTCTACCATTTGGAAGTCTGATGACATGATTTATGACACTAGTTTAGACACTCTTTTAGATAGTTTTCCTTTCCATTCATGCATGTTTTCGCATCAGTTCGTGACGTTTATGCTTAATTCATCCATATTGTCGAAATAGACATCTACACGAGCTTTTGTCGGTTTTATAGGTATTTTGGGGAGATCTTGGACTTAATCGATACATTCGAGGATCATTCCTTGTGGTTGCATACATCCGGACTCTTTAAGGAACAAGCTAAGTGCAAAGAAGACCACAAAAGACCTTATTGGTGCATGCCTTGCACCAATTCATGACTTGGTGATCCAAGGAAGGCTTCTGGTGTAGAACCACAGCCCAGAGGTCATTTCCACGCCCGTGGTTTCTGTCTGGACAGTTTTGACACTTGTCACACGATTCCTTTGCCCGAACTTTGCTTTCCTTGGGTGGAGTACTTGTACTGCTTTTCCAGGCTGGCCTTGGGGACTGCTGAGAGGACTCTCTCTCATCTTGTTGCTCTCTTCCAAGCCCCTTGTGGGTGTTCTTGGGGGAGATTAGATTAGAACATTATCAATCTTAAGATCTAGAGTGAGTTTGAGTGGTTTTAAGTGAGATTCTTTTGGAAGCTTGTAAGATTTAACTTGGAGCTGCTCTTGAAGCTTTTTAAGATTGTTGTAACCTTCTATTTCAGCTTAGTTCATTCACTTTCATTGTTCTTATCTTCATTTTCTTGCCATGGGATGCATGCATGCTTGTATAATGATGTTTGATCTTGAAATGAATGTTATTGGCTAAGTAGTTGTGATTCTAGGACGAAGGAATGATGTTTATGCTTTGGACTATGATTGTACGGACTTGCATGTTAGCTTAGGATGGATTTGTGTTCGAAACCTTAACTCATTATAAAATCACGGCATGTTCTTCATGCTTCTACGGCCGTGGTTTCCATGATCCACCAGTGGTTTTGTTCTGTTGTACTTATATTGATGAATCTGGATGTTAGGATGTAGATGTGTTGAAATCCTAGTGTTTGTTGAGCCTAATCTAGCTTAGGGTGACGAAATGTTAGCAACCTTTTTAAGGAATGAGACTTACCCGGTAATTTCCTCTCTTAGATACACAAGATGATGAAATCTAGGTACGTAGTAGTGAGCCAAAAAAGCCGCTATTGGATTGAGTGTACTAGGATCGTTGCCTAAGACTTACCTTTTCCGAGACTTACCCGGTAAGGAGGGGTTTTACCCTTAGGTAGTGGCCGGTTTGTGTAGAATTCCCTTCCTTAGGTTCCTTGAGACTTACCCGGCAATAGGACCTTAGGTGTGAGACTAGTGGAGCATGAGACTTACCCGGTAATTTCTCCCATTAGAGAAACACCAAACTATGAACAACCGCAACTTTCCTTTGATTTTTAGAAGCATGAATCCATTGTCATAATCGGAATTCCGAATCTCTAGAATCCGCATTCTTACCTCTTATCACCTATCCTTGTGTTTGTGTGTTTGTTTGCTAGTTTGTGTTGATATATTTGTGATCCTTGTTGATCACCCAAAACCAACAAAAAATATTGTGTTTTGCACTTTCTTTATTCCTCATCTCATCTTAGTTTAGATTTGCACTATACATGATCATTGAATGATTTGATTTCACCTCAATCCTTGTGTTCGACCTCGGAATACTTTCTTTTCTACGAAACGATCCGTACGCTGCGGGTTTTGCTAGGTAGTTTAGGAGATTAGATCGAGTTACAAATTTAAGACTTTGTGTATGCATGTTTTTGGCGAACAAGTTCTTGGTACTCTTGCCTTGAATTTGTGTCGTACATTTCTAGCGTAACAAAGTCCATGAACTTCTAAACAACGAACTTTTTATGCCTTGCATCCTCAGATTTGTACTTCTTTTGTAAGGCAAGTCAAAGCTTCCTAGAAGTGTCGACTTTGATGTATACTTGATACATTGAGTCGAATAGGCGGCTAAGAATCCACCCTTTGCACGCATATTCATCGTCCATATCAGCTTGGAAGGATACCTCTTTATCCTCGGTCATGTATCTGTCAAATTTGTTCATGGTTAAGAAGAACAACATGTTCTGTTACCAGGTCTTGAAATTAGTTCCATCGAACTTGTCTGGCAGTAATCCCGCGCTCAAAGAGCCAGACATCGGTACTGTCTGAGGGACATGTTGTTGACCAGCCTGTACACCACTTGGAAGTGGATCAGTCCTGGTCGGTGGGTTTGGCAAGTTAGCCGGTGGTAGACCCCTCCCAAAATGGATTTGGGATGTCTGCTCACCCCCATTCGCATCATCACTCAACATCCTTAGGATACCGTCATCATCGGTAGCCGGTGGTAGACCCCTCCCAAAATGTTTTTCATCAGCTCCATCAGCTCACATAAGCTTGTCATGGGGAGCTGATGAAAAACCTCTTTGCATCAGTTACTATAAGCTTTCATAAGATTCATCAGCTTTCATAAATTGATGCTCCCAAACACTGAAAAAATTGGTACATTGTTCCCATCGGTTGCTATCAGCTCCATCTACTGTAGATATGGGTCCGGTTTGAACCAAACCGCCAAACCGGCGGTTTAGGTTTGCCGGTTTGGCCAAACCATGGGTTTACGGTTTAGGTTTAGGTTTGACGGTTTGGTTATTATTATTTTTTTTTTTCAAAAAAATGGACCAAACCGGCGGTTTGGAGATCAAACCGTCGGTTAACCGCCGGTTTGGTCCCCTAAACCGGCGGTTAACCGCCGGTTTGGTTCAGTTTTTCAATTTTTTTTTTTAAAAAAACCGGCTAAACCGCCGACCAAACCGGCGGTTTAGGTTAAACCTAAACCGCCGGTTTGGATTTTGACGGTTTAGGTTTAGGTTTGCGACCCACCACTACACAAAAGTGTTTGGATCCTTGGTAGTTTCCTTTGTGTTATTAGCCATTTTTGTTACACGGAAACAACCACGGTCAGTATTTCAATTTTTGATCGGAAATCAAAACTCAAAAACCGGTTTTTTTAATTTTTCGGGCATAAGTCCGTACAATAACATACTTGTTTTTTATTTAATTTTTAAATCGAATTTAGGTTTAAAAACCAACTCGTGTACCCTCGTGGTTTGGGGTATTCCGGATTTTGCCCAACAGTTTTTTCAAATTCGGATGGTACCCTTAAGTTTATATTCCTTAAGTTTATATTGTTTTTCAGATATTGCCCAAATTTATTAAATTTTTTTAAAATCTATTCAATACATACAAAAGAAAATAAACTAAAATTAAAAAACAAATTAAAATAGAAAGCATGATTTATTTATTTTTAAACTAAAGTAAAACAGTAACTTTTTTTAAAACAAATATTTTATATTAATTTAAAAATAAATAAATCAGATAATTTTTAAAAAATTCAAAAAAAATCAGTGTTTTATTCATTTTAAAAATAAATAAATTGGATTAGCATTTTTTTAACAAAATCTAAAAACGTGTTATGTTTTATTTAAAAAAATAAATAAAATAAGGACTCTTTTAAAAATTTAAAAAAAAATCACTGTTTTAATTTATTATTAAAATAAATAAATGAGTTTCTATTTTTTTATTTTTTAATTTTACTTTATTTTCTTTGTTTTAGTTTTGGGAAATAAATAAAATAGAAAAATTATTTATCTATTTTAATAATAAATTAAAACAGTGATTTTTTTTAAAAGAGTCCTTATTTTAATTTATTTTTTTAAAATATAACACTTATGTTTTTAGATTTTGTTAAAAAAATGCTAATCTAGTTTATTTATTTTTAAAATAAATACAACACTGATTTTTTTGAATTTTTTTAAAATTATCTAATTTATTTATTTTTAAATAAATATAAAATATTCTTTAAAAAAAAAGTTATTGTTTTACTTTATTTTTAAAATAAATAAATTACTCTTTCTGTTTTAATTTATTTTTTTATTTTAGTTTATTTTCTCTTGTATGTTTTTAATGAAATTTTAAAAAGTGTAATGAATTTGGACAAAATCCGGAAAACAACATAAACTTAAGGGTACTATCCGAACTTGAAAAAACTGTTGGGCAAAATCTGGAATACCCAAAACCACGAGGGTACCATCCGGAATTTCCCTAAAATTAATTTTGAAAACTAAATTTATTTAAAATTCAATTTTTTAAAATAATTCCGGTAGATTATCCGGTTTGACTATTCCGGCGCCTTATCTGCAACACTTAATAAATAATTAGTGCATATGTTGAGCAGTAAGGGTCATAATTTCATACCACCGCAGTGCGTATGTTGAGCAAAGTCGAGATCGAAATCTCTTTCCTTAATTCTAAAAACACAATAAGTTGCTGACACTTTCCCCATTTCGGAGTCGACACTTGCCCAGCAACCCATGATTTTCGGGTCTGTTGGACTGGGTAATTTGACTGATCCGATCCGTTGCACAGATGGCCTGACCCAATGCGTTCCTTATATATCCCATTGTTTCTCCCTCAATATAGTCGACGTGGGAAACACCCAATTTTGACTATTTTCTCAAGTTATTGCCTATCACGCAACCAACTTTGGCATCCATTTCTCATTCAAATGGAACTTAAATTTAACGTATGAATATAGCACGAGCAAGAGATCGCGGGAACGAAGCCGACGCTCCCACTTTCCGGCGTTGATAATGGCCGAAGCCCACCGGAAATGTGCCTGGAAAAGTGTCTGGCGTACACATGTGTTAAAACATGTTTAATTTATTCTTTTATTAATTTAGTTCCAACATTAGGTTATGTACAATCGATGGCTAGCGGCTACAGAATTGACAATAGCAAAAGCAAAGCTCAAATCACAACGAAAATCATGCAAGGCTAAGACTAGATAGGTTTCAGCTATATATATGACTTAGCTGAAAGGATAAGATTCTTATCGTTCTATTGATTTCCGGCGAGCTCAAGGTGTACCTGAAGATAGGTGTTCAAGTGAAAAAGCTAATTTGGCGTTGAAATAGAGACGAATATGACAGTGCATGTACTAACCAGCTGCTCTTTGATTGGATATGGTGTTGATGTACTACTACTAGCCTTTTGTGAGTCATCAATACATGATTTGATGCTTTTTTGGATCCGACAATGGAGGTTTATGTGTAAACCATGATGGAAAAAGGAAGCTTAAAGCGTGCAGGATAAAGTGCCTACTTGATACCTAACCACTGTCATTGTCATTCATCGCCCTGTTGGGTTAAGGTTTATGGCTCTAAATCTTTGGGTTCAAGATAGAACAGGAGAGAATGATGTATCGTTTCTTAACATTTTGATTATATTACTTTTGGTTCTGCCCAACAGCTTCAATGAACAAGGCAAAGAAACCTACAAAAATTAGTCGATCCGTCTCCATACGTGTTATTCTCGGCATAGTACATAAACAAAGATAAAAAAAGGCTGATTACAGAAGCAGATAAAACTCTGAAGAACTTCCCATGAACATAACTTCAGCTCACTCTGAAGAAGAACCAGGATGAGAATGTCTTCCATGGATTGACGGGGAAGGACCCGGACTTTCTTTTATCTCTATTCCTTTGGGCACAACTACGCGAGGACTTAGAGACCTTTGTGACAGCTGTGAGCTATAACCATCCTTCACTTCCTCCGAATGGGCTAAGGATGTGCTTGTAAGCTTTGGACTCTGTACATGGCGGATCTCACCCCTGCTCCTTGTCATAATTTCATCAAGTATTTCTCCACTGTCAACATTTCTCATTGTTCTTCCTGCTGGATCTTGATCCTATCAATCAAATCAGTAACAAGAGCAACCATGATTTAGTACTTTTATACAAAATCAGATAAGCCTGCCAAAACCAAAAGTGCAATGTTTGCTGAAGTCTGCGGTGTTGGATGTACAAGATTGCATTATAAAACAAACATTTTGCATCCAAACAAGCCCTAACGATGACTGCAGTTTCCCTATATTTTTGTGCATAAATGATTTTTTTCCCTCTCTATTTGGTCAAAATATTCATTGCTGAACATAATGACATTTTTTCTGCATTGCTTATGGAAGGTTGACTCACCTCAAATGCCAGACTGTATGAAATGGAAGGAGCCTCTTCATATTCAGCAGCATCCAAGTCTTGAAGATGGACACTTTTGAAGAACCTCGGTAGGACATATTGCCTTACCGGAACTAAGAGCATAATCAGCAGCGGAAATAGAACACCGGCTATTGGAATCCATGTGAGGCCAAAACAAAGGAGCAAATATGTCGTCTGAAATACAGTAAAGGCTGCTATTGTTTTGAACGGGACCGTCTCAACAAATGTTGCATGCTGATCCTCCAACACCCTGAGACCCAAAAAAAAATCAGTAAACCAATCAGGTAAAGTAAAAAAAAACAAAAACAAAGCTATTACTTGAATCGCCGACTTGGAGCAGTAAAGAGCAACAAGATTCTCTCCCAAAATTGATTTCCTGGCAGGCTTTCAATAGCCATGAAAGCGAAATACCCCCAAAGAACCGAAGATGGTATTTTCTTTAACACAGGCATGGCTGCAACACACCCACCAACCATGACTGCCTGCAGCAAATTGCTTAGCCTTTGCTCCTTGACTTCAACGGGTAAAATCTCATCAACATCTTTTTCAACATCAAATACAGTTTCATCAACTGGTGCATCAATGTAGCCAGTACTAGCTGCCTTCTCTATTGTTGACTCCTTCAGTTCCTTCAATCCCTGTTCGGATCTTGATGCTTGAGAATAGGTATTTAAGGCAATAGTGTTCAAGAAGATTGTTAAAAGTTTTAGTCAGCTTAATTTACCAGTGAAGATGGCATCTGGTAGACAAGTGGAGTTTGCATGTTAGCATACGCCTCTTTCATGCTCCTGTACAACTGCCCCAAGCTCGCGTTCTTTCTTATACTATTCCGTGCTGTTGCTACAAGCTTGTTCCTCAAAAGCTTTTTTCAAAAAGGTCATGGTCATTTATATGCGGTAGATACCATTTATAGTGACACGTAACGAGCATTTCATCCGGTTGCAAGAAATAAAAAGCTCTTCACAAAAGCCATTCATATCAAAATCAAAATGATGGTTCTTCTTTTAGATGCCACAAAATATCAAAGAAAACTTTATTCTAAGCATAGTAAGCTAATGAGAAAATGGTGGATAGATAGCCTCAATACCTGTTGCTTTAGAGTTGCTAAGCTTTTTGTGTGCATAGGAGATTGAGGAATGACACCATTGGAAGGGGGAATGCCAATCAGCCCACATAATATAACCTGTTGCAAACGCCAATAAATTGATCGCTTAGATCACACATTTCAAAGGCAAATGCTGTTGAATCCAAGTGATTAGGAGCTAGATAAATCTAAATGAGGTGCCTACCAGGAAGCCCAAGAGGAGAAGATCATAGTGATAAGATGATGGCTTTCTAAGGTTGAACTCCTTTTGCTGAGCAAGTTGAGATGCAACACTATGGTCAAAGTAGTAGAGAACTGCAATCATTGTAGCAGGGATAAACGCTCCAACGATGTACAGTGGAGGCACATTCATCATTTCCTGAATGTAAAACATGGTTATAAGCTTAGTAAATCCAGTGGCAACATTACAAGATTTAGACATGAACTGGAGCACCTTGACTACTGTCCAATTAGAGTAAGCACCAGGAGACCATGGATTCGGACTGAATAATCGTCTAGGAATTCCTTTTGGGACGTCATGAACTGGAGCATAAGATATTGCAGTCCATACCAGAACCATCAGCGGAACACCATAATCAGCAATTAAACTCCTTAGCCATCCTAATGATTTTCAGCAAGGTTATTTACTATTGGTAGCATACAAGGGAAGTAGACAAACTTCATAACTTTCAAGTGAAGATACTTTGATGCAATAGTCATCATACCTGTACCATAACGCCAAGATCTAGCATTACGACTCCTTAACGCAGTTAGAAGTAGGCCAAATGACAGAACCAGTGCAAACATTCCATTGCCAAATCGCCAGGAAGGTAAGAATGCAGTCTGACTGACATCTTCCCTCTCAGGTATGCCAAACTCTTCCACAACTCCCTGTAGAATGAAACACTTACATGATTATAGAACAATATGAACTCAATCATAGACAAAAGCTAGCAGGAACAAATACTGAAGGGTCCTTACGCGGATGGCCTGCTGCATGAAGAGCATGGCAATGAGTAGACCAAACATTTCACCAGCTAGACGAGTAAACCTATTGATTATGGAACATGCACCAAGAACAGCAAAGAGGAAGAGTAGAAAGGCTGACCAAACACAAACCCTACAGAATACAATGACCTAAGGTTGAGCCATGAAACCAAGAAAACCTTCACGTCCCAGCAATTTCCACTGAGTTGCAAAAAGATTCAAATACCATGCTGTCCAGGCCAAGAAAAGCTTTTGACCTAAATCCTTTCGGTCCTTAGCGAAGTCGAACATGAATGTATACATCAGAACCGTTGGTTCAGCCACCCCTAGTATGAGCAAGGGCTGTCCTCCAATGATTGAGTGGATTACACCACATAATGCTGTTGATGCAAGTGTTTGTACTGCAGTTATGGCACCGTCTGTAAACAAAATTTCAATCCTACAACACTTAAGAAACTACTAGAGAATTAATCAAGAGCATGGTATTCAGAGATACTGAACAGTGGTTATCTTACTGGTGTTCCTTTCTAACTGCTCCCCAAAGGATATTACCGGAATTGCTGAAGCAAAGAATATATATGTAGTTGGAGCTAGAATCCTGAATGAATATGAGCACTAAAACTGTTACAATCTGATGCAGAATCCATATTCCATATCTATAGTAACTTATAGCCAACAAACAAGATGTATTCCTACGAAAATTTTGTGAAAGCAATAATGAGGCAAGTAAAACCAATCCATATGCCACAGAAGATAAAATTGAGGAATGCAAATATACAAACTATGGAGAGGTCATCAAACCTGATACCGGCACCAAGACCGCTAGTCCAATCTTGCTTGTAGCATTTAAGCCTTCCCTTGAGATCATTTTTTATTCCACGGAAAGGAATGAATGTTTCCTCCATGATCACTCAGAAAATCATAAAATCCTCACAGGAAACTAGGAACAAAAATTCTTCAGCTCTCTTTTTTTATTGTGTAGGGTGATTTTTATTCAAAGTAACTTGAGAGGCAAAATATATGATTGAGTATCAATCAAGAGGTCTACAAATTGAAGAAGATGGGCAGAAATTTAGCTAGCACATGATATTTAGTTAGGGGGCCAAAACTTGAGTTCTAAGAGTTGTCAAAGTCCATAGGGACCATAAAATAGTCTAACAGCTAGGGGTATATGATTGACAGAAATTTACATGTTTTATGAATTTATTGTGATCAATGAAAGAATCAATTAGTGAAACTGAATGAAAAATAGGCAAGAGCTATGAACACATTACTTGAACTCCATATCCAAAAGTCAAGCAAAGAAACCTTGGTAACTAGAACTCAAGGCCATATTCAGGCTTCAGTGAGCACTTACTAGCGGAAACAACAGCAAACACCTTCCATTTAACTAATTTCAATCTATGGGCCAACTCCAAGAAAGCTCAAAATCATCTCTCTTTTTCTTGATAGTTAGTAATTTCCCTTGGGGATGAGCATAGATAAAAAAAAATGAAGGAACAGAACTGGAAACACTACAGAAAAGTACCAATTACATGTTCTAAATGTCCACAAACTATCAAAAGAGCAAATACTATTCCTCAAAAGTACAAAGTTCCTTTACAAGCTCCAAAGCTGTCAAAATTAGCGAAGACCCATGATTGAAATCTCAATTGAAGACCAATCTTGATCAAACAGACACCTAAAAGGACAGATTTAACGGCAACCCATGACTGAAATGAGCATCAGTATAGGCTAAATTAACAGCTTAAGGCAAACGGGCACTGAACAAAAGGGCAAATGACAAGAACAAGAGCAAGAACTTCCCACTAAAGCAGAAATTACATAATGCTGAGAGAAATCCAGAACTATTTAGCAAGAAGCAAGAACAAAGTAGACAAGGGTTTGGGATATTGTTGGAAATGAGCAAGGTGTTGCAATGGCATGAAATGGGCAAGAAGAGAGAGAAGGTGGAGGGTAAGTAAGCAACGCACAAATAAATAGAGATCTTGTTGCTAAGAAGGCATTGAGCAGTTGAAAAGGGAAAAAGGCAAAAGGGACAAGAAAGCAAGGGAGAAGTTCAGGACGGCAATCCGAAAAAAAGGGCCTTGTTAATTGCACCCCTTAATACTCTAATCAAATGATTGCAAATTTGTAATGATGTGAAAATTTGGCAGAGGGTACAGTTAACACACAAATGCTTAAATTCAATTATATAAACAACAAAATTATAACAACTTATATTAATTTAATATTTTATAATCAAACTAAATAATTTAAAACATAAAATATTACATTTAAAAAATATAAACTAATTTATTTTAAGTTTTAACTAACGAGAGTATGATTAATAATTCATATATTGAATAAGAAATATGTTTTATATTAGACTTTTTGTCATCAAAACGTATTTTTTTTAACGAAACAATTCAAGTAATTTTCGAACAATATATTTCGCGAAGAATGCCCGAAATATAAGACAAATTTGGGTTTCATTTTCGATATAGTAAATGCAGTTTTTTGCACTATTCGCGTTCCGCTTGATTTCGTTGACCAAGTAAAATAACCTGAAAATATATGGCGGCTAGAGACTTAAGGGTCCGTTTGGTACAATTTTCATGAAATCAAATCAGAACGAGTCATATGAGCCCCGTGTATCAGAAATTGTTCAGAGAGAATATAACTACTTCAATTAGACAAAACAATTTTTATAGAAGAAATTATATACCAATTTATTTAAGTTGACATTTGGTTCATACTTGTAATTTAATTCATTTGTTGGTCTTTATTTTTATTAAATGTAAATTAAAAATAATTTATACTAACATTATAATTATACAGATATATCGTCAAATATAATATGATTTATCGTTCTATAATTCATATAAAAATCAAATAACATGCTTAAAGAATCCTTTATTTCAACATCATATGAGCCCCGTGTATCAGGGTTTATCGGTTATTAATTCTAATTATTTACTGCATTTCGATTCCTACCTCCAACCTCATTCTACCGTCTTACCAAACGAGTCTTGATTTATATAAAATTAAATAGCATGTTTCATATTACGATTATTTAATTTTTTTTAAATTTTAATTAACAATAATAATTAATAATAATAATAATAATAAGTATTAATTATACTAATTACAATAATATTAATAATGATTATTTACAATAATATTAATAATGATTATTTACAATAATACTAATTAATAATAAAAAAATCAAAGTTGATGCATCCACTTTAGTCACCAATTTTTGTAAATGTTTCTCACTTCCTCAGCCGTCAAATCAAGCATATGTGACAGTTGACAGTAAATCACAAGTTACAGCCACAGTTAATTTTTGATTTGGTTGAATTATGGGCGCAAATAAGATGGCCCGAAAAAAAACATAAATGATAGAGGAGAAATCCACCAAATGTGATTAGTGTGAATGTGTGATGGGAACTTATCAACTATCAAATTATGGTATAATGACATGAGATGAGAGGAGGAGTCTGTTTTTCACTTGCGGGTTACTCAACTTACTCCATAGTCCTCCAATCTCCATCCGCTCACGCTAACCCTCAGATTACAACCCAGAGAAAGGGGAGGGACCCGGCCATGTAAATCGGTGTCTCGGCACCGCCTACAATCACACAGACCTTGTCATATGTTTAACTTTGCGTGAAGCCATATACAACACAATGTAAACATTGAGTATGAGTCCAATATATGAGTTTTGTTGGCATATCCATATATTATCAATAAAATTTAGATGGTATCATTATGTTTCGGACTTACTAATATAAAGTGTCGGTGTTGCTACGAACGTGTAGACCCCGTATTATTTGGTCTCCCATAATTTCACATCCTAAAGAGTTTCGCGTGTTATACATTGTATTACTCTCTTTACGGTGAAACGCCATGAATTTGTTTGTTTTTCTTATTCTTTTGTTCAATATTTTGTTATATCTCATATTTTGCACGACACGCGACTCATATTGATTACAAAGCACGTGTATGAAATTTAGTATATGAAGTTGGTGGATACTAAGGTGGATGTGTCAGACATGCGATCATTTCTTGAGCTTATTGGGTTTGTCAATTGGCCTAACCAATATTCCGTATTTGACTCGGTTGATACTATATTAGAAAAATATCCCTCAGTTTAGATTAAATCGACTCCGTCAGTAGAAGACTTAATTCTTTTTTTTTTCCAGTTAAAGTTACGATTTATGTCTAAATCATATCTTTATATACCATACATATAGTTATATTTATACTCTTGGAATGTTTGATATCCTTACCATACAAACTCTTTGTTGTTATATAAAACGTTATCCTTTGTAATGTATAATGACTACAAAGTGCAATAGAATGTGTAAGTGATAAATGAATATCCATTATGTCAAATAGAAAGATGCCTACAGATATGAAAAGAGAATTTTGTCTACCTCTTTTTAAACAATAACCTAAGTGGACAATTATCAAAGAATAGAACATATTAAAGTGGAATCAATCACTAAGCCGAGTGTTATGATTCACGGTATGGAACATGACAATTAGAGCAACGACCGCATGGAGCTCCAAAATATATCGAATATAATTTTATCGGATGAGTTAATTTTGTTTAAAACCTGATTATGGTCTTGTATTTTTTCATCTTGATATTCTTTATTCGTCCCTATATTTTCAACGTTATTTTTGGATTTTTAGGGATATAAATATTTTTTTAAAATAAAATAAACTTCATGTACACGACTTTATATGATTTAGTTTATAAAACTATTAAATAAACCCAAAATAAATTATAAACACATTTAACTCATTTGGTTTATAAATAATAAAAAATAAAAATTAAGTTGTAAGTAAACAAACCCAAGTTAAAGGAATTATAAAAATGTTTTATTTGTTGTAGAAGGAATTATAAAAATGTTTTACACTTTTTTTGATTTCTTATATTATAGCTCAATAATTATATTTTATATTATTTTATATATTTTCTCTAGATAAGCTGTTAAATAGTTAAAGCTTTAATAGAATCGTTATGGTATAATTGATTATAAAAAGGTGGGATTCCATTACTATAAATGAGACAATGACATGGAATATAATCTCTTTATATATTAATATAAGCTAGTAATGGTAAGAAAAGCGTGTATTCTTCTTTTTTTAATGCTTATTTAATAGAACTTACAGTGATAAAATATTACTAGAGTAATTTTCGTATTAAGGTATGGGTATAATTTTAAGTTTTATATAATTTTTTAAAATTTATAAAAAAAAATTGATGTAAGATAGTGGTTTTAATTAATTAATCCAAAAGGAATTTAAATTTTCAATATTAAATTAATTATAATTTTAGATAAATAATAAAAATAGACTTATTTAGACAATATTACATATCTTAGTTAAAGTTAATGTTAGTATACTATTTATAAAGAGGATAAAATTAAAATAAAAAAATTAAAAGAAAAATAAAAATTAATTTCAAAAATTAAAATATACGTGTTAAAATAGAGAACATTTAAAAAGTTCACTTAAAAAATTATCTTTGACAGTCTTAAGATGTAATTATTAAATTATAATAATTTATACATTTGAGAAGTTATTGATTATTTTCTATAAGAACTATATATTTATATTTTAAAATTAGAATAATAAATTATTTAATTATTTTATAATTGAAAGTGGATTTTCTTTTTGAAAAATAATGATAAGAATATCTTGAGAATATATTAAAGAGTGTGGTAAGGTTAAAAATAGAAAACATATATATATTGTTTATATTATTTTAATAAAATTTAATGTTATTTGTTAAGATTTGTTGATTGAAACGTTGAGTTTAGACTCAAGGGGTAATGACCAAAAGATTGACAATTTGACATGTCGTAGATTAAGATTACGAAGAGGGGGATGTCATTATGTGCAATTATGCCGTGATGAAATTCACTTTGAAGTGAAGAGACGTCGGATCAACTTCAACCAAAACACGTACTAAGTTGTTAAGGCTGAATTTGGCACACATGTTTGTTAAGGAGTCACAAGCACATTTATCTCTTTATCAAAAAAATATTTAAAATGAAAAGCGGTTTAGTCGGTCTATCTTTTAAAAGTATTCCACGTTAAAGCATCATTATGGATGAGAACACGAAATTAAGGATCATCTGAAAAATAGGTGTTGAGGTCGATATTTTCAGATGAATCAATCGGTCAGCAACACAGTTGATTTCTCTGAAAACGTGTCTAATCTAAACTTCGTCAAAAAAACGGAGATTCAGTCTGGAGTTGGATATAATAATCTTGATCTCCCACGGGCAACTTCAAAGACCTTGAAGTGTCTTGATAACAAAAAGATTATCACCCTCAAATTCTATCTTTTTATCTTTAACGTGATAGCCTTTTGTAACCAGGATTTAAGAGCAAAGAATTCAACTTTTATTATGGAGTTAAAGTTGTTGTTTTTTGCATCAATCCTAAAAATCTCACCATTGTGGTTCCGAATCACAAATCCGATGAATGTTATTTTCGAATCGAAATTTGATCCATCAAAATTAAGTTTATGAAAATCAAGTTTTGGTTTAATCTCTTTATCATATTGTTAGGGATCCCTTGGTGTTGCCTAAAATTATTTTGGAGGTTTATGATTCCAAAATAATTTAATAATATAGTTGTTTTAAATTAAAAAAATAAGATATTTTATTTTTTTTAAAATAAATTATCAATAATCTCAAATAATCAACTCATGAAATATGCTCACAAATGCTATTTATTTTTTTTTTTCAGAAGAAGGTTTGTTACCCTCCACGCATTTAAACATACTTTCCATATATAAAATTAAGGTTAGATGAACAACACTCGTGGATAATCCGACTATTACTTCAGCAGATAAAAGGTCTACTATACCCTCGGGTGGGTCAATCAATACACCTAAACCAAGAAGTATGTTATAAGAAAAACTAGCTATATAATGAGCCGCGTTATTCGCCTCGCGATAGACATGTATGAACTAGAAAGATTAGTCCCTTTGTAAAAAGTCTTGGCACATTCGTACTAGACTAGCGAGAGGGTGTTGATTAGACAGTGAACGATGTAAGAGAGTGATAACCAATTGAGAATTTGTCTCCAATATTACCGAACGGATAGTACTCTCCCAACCAAGCTTTAAACAATATAGTACACCCCACACTCAACCATGGGCACACTACATAATCCAAGAATCACAACAAACCCAAACAACCACTATCTCTTATTATTTTAAATAAGCCCAGTTACATCGGAATTAATCTTCACAAAGTCAGCAAAAGGAGGTTCTCAAGCAATATTCACATCCAAGACGCACTGCCTGCTTACCACATGTTTAAGACCAAGCCTTCACATGTTCTTGTACCCTTGCTCGTACAAATTTGGCGTCATCACCCATCTCGTGAATGCCCTCAAAAACCCGTTTCTCTACGTCCATCATAATCCGTCTACAAAAACCTCAAACCACATAATATCATGATGAAATGTACAAGACGATAAAAAATTACCTCGATCCACAATGCGAATGTGAGATCATAAACAAAATCCATAAACATGTTAGCATGTAAGCTCCGACATTATTGTTGAGAAGAAGCTCAATCACAAAATAAATGTTATAAAGATTCCTCACTTGAGCCTCAACAAGGGCAATCAACGGAGGAACACATATGTCGACGATAATGTTCTTATTACTCAGTATACCTCCCCATAACAACTTCCACATAAACATTTGCGGCCTCTCCGACAGTTGTGCTTTCCAAAAAGATTTCAACATATCACCTTCCCTATTATATGAGTCATCCGTTGTAGAAAGATACATATAAGTTGAAGTCATGATGTAATCGCCATGATGCGACATACCTTAACTCAACTCGTCCTAGAACCCTAACATATATATAGTAGTCGTCGAGTACAACACCTTTGTCGGTTGCGTGCTTGCCAACCTCATCACCACCATAAAAGGGAATTGTTCAATATAATTATCCATGAACCAACACTCTGATGAAGACTAATAAGATCTTACCGGTGCATTATGAGGATTGGAGAAGGTCTAGTCCAAGCGCAGCTTATGCAACGGCTCATCCATTAACCATCGATCTTCCCCAAATCAAATAGATTGACCATCACCTAGAATCCAACGTACCCCTAAAGTTATCACCCCTTGTAGACTATAAAGAATTCCTAACTAGCATGCAGAAGGAGCTTGATTTCGGCTATCACTAATATACTTGTTGCGAACCACCCGAGAACAGAGGTTGTTGTCATCTTTTGAAAACCACCAACCAAACTTCATTATAAGAGCTTAATTAAGCAACTCCAGGTTCCAAAAACCAAGAGCCCGATGACTTGTAGGGTGACAAAAAAACGTCCAAGGGATAGTACACATTTTACGAGTAGAGTTAGTGTGAACCCAAGTAAAATTCGTAATGATCTTATCCAACTCAAGACACCCCCTACGGGTAAACTAAGAGTTTCCATGGAATAAACTGGTAGAGAAGCAAGCACCGAATGAGCAAGACTCACACGGCTAACAAAACTTAGTTGCCGGCTACGCCATCCCTTAAGCCTAGAATTTATTTTATCAAGCAATGAAATAAAGGTGTCTTTAGTGATCCGACCTTGAAGGATGGGCACCCCATGATAATTATGCCAATTTTGGGTAATATCCCAACTCACTACGAAGATCACGGGAGACATTGGATGAAACATAAATCTTCGTCTTTGCAATGCTAACTCTCAACCCCGAAGCCTCACAAAAGAGCTCAATTCTTCCCATCACCACCCTCATTTAAGCAACAGATGCTTCCGCAAACAAAGTAATATCTTCGTCGAAGAACATGTGTGATAAAGGTGGACCTCCTCGGGAAAGAAAGATAGGCTTTCAAGACCCCTTCTCAGCACTTTCAATGATCATATGACTAAAACGTTCCACACAAAGAACAAATATGTATGGGGAGATAGGATCATCGTGACAAATACCCCTCCAATGTTCCAAAATGTGTGAAACGGAGACGGGGCAAAGGTCTAGCGTCTAGACGGTCATCTAGCCGGAAAGACATTTTTTGATAAAATATGTTAAAATTTTCATGTTGTGGAAAATTTTAATAAATTAGGGAACTAATTGGTAACTGATTGGAGTAATTTTTATAAAGTTAATTTTATTTTGGATATTATGAAATTTTTTAATAGATTAGGGAACTATTTGGTAATTAAGTAGGACAATTTATATATAATTAATTTTATTTGAAATGTTATGGAAACTTTTAATAACTTAGGGTATTGTTTGGTAATTAAAGTAAAATCCTAAAACCCAATCATACACCTCTCTACCTAGGTGAATCATGGATTTTTCCCATCATTTCATTCCCCCTCTTCTCTTCTCTCCTTCCATGTTCTATCTTCTCTCGTTCTTCCCCTTCGTGTTCCTCCGTTCCATTTGGAGAGAAGGATCCCCGCAACATGCGATTTTAGGGTTTTTCTTGAACGATTAGAGCGTTTCGATTGTTCCGTCCGTCATAAAACCATCTTCAACTCGTCCGGGACCGTTCGACCCCAAACCCGTCCAGAAGGTTCTGTCCAAGCCAAATACGGGACGGTTGCTCATTGTCCAACGTCTAGACGCCGTCTAGACAACCGTCCAAACCATATTTTAGAACATTGTACCCTTCTCAGAAAGAAATTGACCCGTCAGCTCATTATTTCATAACAATATAATCCTATGAGAGGACATACACTCGCAGATCATCCGCGTCCTAGAAGCGGGAAAATTAGCCCGCATGCCAATATCCTTAATAAAATCCCACCGCAACTTGCCATAAGCTTTCTCCAAATCAAGTTTAAGCAACATACATCTCTTACCCATCCTTTTCTTACACATCGAACGGACTTCTTCCTCACATCAACACAATATTTTCCTAAATATATCGCACACGTAAAAAACTACCATGTGTCGGTCCCACCAACATATTCACAATGACCAACCTCATTGAAAACAGGTAATCTCACCAAATGCCAACATATTTGGAAAAATACCGGTTGGATCTCATCTATTCTCGAAGCCTTATACACATCTATACAATTAACAATTTTCCAGACCACACCAATAGTAAATTGGTTGTTCTAAAGAATTCCAAACCATAGTCTCCACATTTGGAAAATCTAAAGTGTTTGAGTGACAAGATGGTAGTTCTTGAACATCAGATATAAAGAGACTCATAAAAGGATATTGTATGCGCTTTTAGAACCTCTCGATCCTCCACCCATCCATCAAGTTCCATCAACACCAATATTCAAACCAACCACACGACTCCGATTTCTCCGGATAGTAGTAGCTGTAATAGCTAGGATTTTCGAATTTTAATTAATGTTGATTAACTTAATCGTTTATAGTAATTGACATATAACTCGCGAATACTTAGCAAGTGATGAGTAAGATTCCCACCGTTATGTTCCTAGCGTAATTTTGGACGTTTGGGAAAATTTTTACTTTTTCCCCGGGTAATTATTTTTACCCTCCGGTATTATTTGGAGCATTTGGGAGCTCCAATTAATAAAAATGCAGTTGAGAGAAATGATCAGGACATCGGATATGTCCTAGATATGAAATAACATGGAGAGGTAAAATGGCCAAAAGAGTCGCTATTTCGTTTCTTAACGGCTAAGAAAGACGGCTTACGAATACATGTTTTCCGAGGTAGTTATTGAATAATTATCCCTACAATATTCCAGATTTAATGTTCCAATCTCGAGAAGTTTGGAGAAAGAGGTTCGACCCGCCTTTGGATCGGTTAAAGGATAATTATCGACTTTACTAAAGGATAATTATCGTCTTCACTATAAATAGCGAAAAATCCTTTATTAATTCATTTCCTTTCACGTTTCCTCGTAAAAGCTCTGATTTCTCTGAACCTTTAAACTCAGATCTACTCTCCGTTTCTAATCCGATTTCAATTCCGTTTGAGTTTCTGGATTCCTCTCTTCATTCTCTTCGTAACGGTACCGAGTTTCTGCATTTCCGAGTATATGGAGGTCTGGTCGAGCATATATGTCACCAGGGCGGTTCCGTCGCTCAGATTCCGGTGATTTTGATGTTGTCCATGCGTAGCCTGCGTCGCTGTGATTCCGAATCTTCTTTCAGATCGTCAATCGGGTTAGTAACGAATAAGTTATGAATTTATTCGTTTTCCGTACTGCGATTTGACATAAATTGACTTTAGGCTTGTCAAAATGGATAATTAGAAATTCCATTATGGTCGTTATATTATTTTGGTGATTATGGATAGTTTGTTTGATGAAATTTGATGACAGGTGGGTTTAGAAATTGCCTGCGGGCAAAACGTTATTCTGGCGAAATCTAATTAATTAATTAAAGGTTAATTAATTAGATTAGGATTAAAATTGAGATTGAGGAATGTTGATTAGATACTACCTTGAGATTTGAGGAATTGTGAGTTATGCTGAGATACTGAGGTTTAGTTGGTTGTGAGGCTCATAGATTGAATATGATCCTTATGGATCCCTTTGGGTCTAGGTGTGACCCCTTTGATGAATAGAAGTTGATATATCTCTTTATGTCTTGTTTATAGGCCGTGTTGTCCCTCCAGTGTAGAGGTGATCGTGGTTGAGTTTGTACGAGGTTGAGGTAAGTCCGTAGGACTTACTTAGCTACCATCCCTATATTGGGTGTTTGCATGAGTGGTGTGTGCTTTATATGTTTGCTATGACAGCATGAGTTGTCGTTTTTATCGACCTATGTTCTATTGACTGCCCCACTGCGTGGCTGTGATAACCTTTCCCTTTCATCCCGCCGTGGAGTCTGGGAGGTTCTTTGATGTCGGGCCAGACTGGTTTACAGGAAGGGCACAATCCACTCTCATAGGGTACACGGATTGTGTGACCGATACTCGTACAGTTGGACATTGTACTCAGAGGCGGGGATGTATCGGTTCTCGTGTCACATACTTTCATCTATCTATATATATATACGGTTTTTGAGTGAATGGTTATTATATAAAGATAATAAATGGGTAAATGTATGATAGCATGCTGGTGTGTTTATCTTTCATGATTGTGCTTGTGCTTATGCATTAACTCATATATGTATGGTTAGCTAACGGTTTCATACTGTGTTGTAGATGTTTACAGGTTAGGCACTACTGGGTGATCTGACAGGGTGACAGGCCGAGGACTCTCGTACATTAGGTGGTTGGTTTGGGGTTGTTGTGTTTATCCTCTGCGTGAGGATGATCTTTTGTACCTCCTGTGTGAGGATGTCGTTTTATATACTCGGCTATGTTGTTGTTTACTTTGGGTCGTACAGTTTATACTGTTTTATTTATTTGTTTTATATCTGTCAATGCCATGTTGTAAGGTCCAGTGAACTTGTTGTCAAGCTAGGGTCAGGATCCATTGTGAGATCCTAGCCCATTGTGACATCCCGAGTCCCGCGGATTCGGGGTGTTACAGTAGCCATATGAAAGAATTGTGTATTACGATCCCCACAAGCAGTGGCGGCCGTAGGAATTTCAAAGGGTGGGGCGAAATTTTATTTTCGTTAAATATATCTATGAAAATAAAATAGCGATAAAACAAAGTCAATATGTCATCTACTTATAATAAACAAAAATTTAAAAAAAATTAAAAAAATATTACACTTAAAGGCGCCGTCTTGGACCGCGTCTATATATTTTTTTTTTAAAAAAAAATAGTTGCCCTATAGGTGCGTCTATAACCGCGCCACTTTAGTTTTTTTTTCTTTCAAAAACGTTACACTATAGCCGCAATATAGGACCGCACCTCTATTTGTGTTTTTATTATCTTTATTTCGGATATTAAAACATTGTCCTCGACAACGCGTTTTACAAATAATAGTGCGGTTTAAGACCGCGTTTCTACTTCAAACAACAAATCTTGTGCATTTAGGTGAATTATGAATTATTTCACCCCGAGCCTAAAACAAGAAATTTTTTTAAAGTTTCGTTTACTTTGACGAAAGATACAAAACAACATTTAAATATAACACAAGAATAGTGATATTTAAAAAATTAATAAATCGTAGAAAAATTTTTTATAAACGAGAAGTCACGACCCATTTTAAAACGATTTTTTTTCAAAAAAAAAAAAAAAATTTTTTTTTTTTTTTTTTTTTTTTTGAGGGTGGGGCGGCTGCCCCACCCAAGGGCCGCCCCTGCCCACAAGTGAGCCATCGCTCATGGGATTTCTGAAACCAGATGAGCTCCTCTTGTTCTAAAGTGAGATTCAAATCACGCTTCAGAACAAAATCCCGTTGAAGTAGGCATCAGGAAGATTGTAAACGAGGATTCTTCTGTACATCTAAAATCTTGCTTGGTAGAGTGTGCTTCTTGGTAAAAACATTTCCAAAAATCACTCTATTCCACATTAGTAAAGCCAAATTAAAATTATAAAGAGAAAAACTTACCTTGGGTTGATTACTCCAGCCGACCTCAACCATTGGAAGAAAATTCTTATGAGTCATCCAAGCCGCTTCAATCCTGAAGGCCTACAAGATTTATGAACTTGCTAGGAGAATCAGTCTGAACAAGAATAGAGGAATGTTTAGACGAGAAGCAGGCCAATAAATCGGACATGAGTCCTCGGAAGAAGAGAGTGAGTGTCACGTACAATTCATAAGAGCATATGATGCACAAACAATTCTAGAATGCGGAGTATCCCGTGTAAGCATGTCCAAGGGTCGGACCCGCCGGGTCGACGGGTCCGGGAAGGGTGACCCGGACCCGTATCAATGGCCAACCCGCCGGGTCACGGGTCAGACCCGGCGGGTCGGCGGGTTGGCCAACTCACCTTAAAAAATAAATAAATAATAAAAATAATTGGACTTGAACTTAAAAAAAAAAGAGAATTGTTATTGTGCTTGAACTTTAAAAAAAAATGGAATAATTGGGCTTGAACCGAAATCCCGGTTGCCTACGTATCCTCTCGGGGAGGAGAAATCAAAGCCCACGTAGTTTTCTTACCTTTGTTTATATCCCCGATTGGCCCTTACCTTAGTCGTCGGACTCTCCCGCCGATACATCCGATGGCGTTTGTTGTCGCTCGTTGTCATCTTCGTCGCCTTCCTCCGCCGAGAGGTTGTTTTTTTGTGTTCGCATTTCCGCTTTCCTCCAATCGGCTAGTAGGACTTGTGCCTCCAACGTCTCGGCAACATGTTTGATCTCGTCGGATCGAGCACCTTTCCACTCCGGCTAAAGGTTTGCTCAACCGCTACCGTTGAGGTGGGAACGGCGAGAATTTGTGCCGCGATCCTTGAGAGGGTAGGGAACCTCATTCTCTCCGGTCGGCTCCACCATTCTAATATGTTGAAATCCTCTTCTTCTTCATCATTGGAAAACTCAAAAGAAATGATTAGATATTCGTCGAGTTCCGAATGGGAACTCGACGTGGTTTTTGCCCTTTTCGGGCCAAACAAATCTCTAGCAATTGATTTAAATTTAGATGAAGTTGAAGATGAAGGAAGAGGATGGGGTTGAGAAGATTGACCTTGATCGGAAAAACGATATTGAACCAATAATTCATCAAACAAATTTCTAACTCTAGAGATTATGGTAGAAATATGACAATCGGTATTTTGTGTAATTCTAAAAATTCATAATAACTTTCTAAAATTTGTTTTAAACCATCCATTTTACGTCTAGGATCTAACACAAATGAAACAAGAAAAACATCGGGAATAGTTGTATAATAATCTAACATTTAATTTGCATTGTATAGATAGCTTGTGAAATATTATCAATTAAAAGACCTTGTTGAAGTGCAAATGCAATATTAATTGCTACATAACAAAATATGTTTGAAGTTGGAGTATAAACATAACTAAAAGTATTACTAGCATCATAAAAATATTTAAAAACCTCCATTACATCTCTTGCTAAAACCCAAGATTCACCGAAAACAAAATCACCGTCAATATGTTGTGCGGCAAAACCACTTAAAAGATCTCGATATTCATATGATTCGGAAATCATTTTGTAAGTAGAGTTTCATCTTGTACAAACATCTTTTGGAATTTTTTTAGGATAAACGTCATTTTGTTTACAATATGCATACCATTTAGTACGTATACTTTGTTTAGACCAAAGTTCATTAAGAATTTTTGAATAGGTTGTACTAAATCTCCAACGTATGATAAACCTTTTTGAACACACAAGTTTAAAATATGAGCGGCACACCTAATGTGAAAAAATTTACCTCCAATCGTCGGCTTACAATAGTTGGTTAAATCTCTAATGGAAGCCGTGTTAGCGGAGGCGTTGTCAAAACCGATTGAAAAAACTCGTGAAAGTAATCTATATTCTTCCAAAACATTTGCAATCAAACGGGCAATGTTTTGGGCGGTGTGTTGTTCGTTAAAAACTCGTAATGCTAAAACTCTTTTGTTGAAAATCCAAAATTTATCAACAAAATGACAAGTAATACCCATATATGAAGTTTTTTGAAAACCGTCGGTCCAAATATCACTACAAATAGAAACTTGAATATCACCATTTTCTATAAAATATTTAATCAATTTTTCTTTAAGCATTTTATATTTATGCATCATTTTTCTTTTAGTGGTTTGGCGAGAAATCGGTTTATATGCGGGTTGAGCATGATGTTGCATCCAATCATTAAAACCAACATTTTGTGCAAAACTAAATGCCAAAGAATCTACGGCTAACATTTCCGAAAATGCATCCATAGAAGAAGCATGATCATATGTAAATAAAGAAGGAGGTTGGTTAGAGGTAGATGCGTACCCGGTTAGTTGTGTTTGCCCTCGTGCCAATCCCATTTTTCGGGATGCTTGTTCCGAATATGTCTCTTGTAGTTCCCGTAGCCTTCTCCCTTTTTGTTCTTGTATTGTGCCGAACAAAAATTGCATTTGGCATAGTAAATCCCGTTGGCATCGGGAGCACCTTTTGTGAACCAAAATCGGAAGACCGCCGCCGATAGTTGAGTGTTGTTCAACGGCTCCTCCGGGAATTGGGTCTCGGATTCTTGGGTGTTGGGGAAAGGAGGTGATTTCATGTTGATATCCTCCTCCTTGAGGATCTCGTGATCTCCACTTAATAAGCCCCGCCTTAAATCTGAACCGGTTGGAGGACCGCTAACGGAATGACGTCTTCGGCTAACACCTCCGCCGAATGAAGAACCGTTAACGGAACGTCTTCCTCGGCTAGCCATTTATTTTGAATAATAGAATGTAGTAGTAAGAGTAGTAAAATGAATAATTAATAACAAAATAAGAGAATGAGAATATGAGATTAGGAAAGTAATTGAATGTAAGAGTTGGAAATTATGGAGAGATTGAGAGAGTGAATAGATGATTGAATGAGAATTGGTGTGAGATGAAATGAATTGGGTTTGGGGTATTTATAGAAATGTTTTTGGGTTAGATTTATTATAGTTTATTATTATTTATTATTTTTATTTTTTTATAATATAGCCGTTGGGATTTTTTTTTTTTAAAAAAAAACATGACCGTTACCCGGGTCGATCCGGCGGGTCGACGGGTAAGGATCTCATGACCCTTACCCGTACCCGCGACCCGGGGGAACCCGTACCTGCCGGGTCGGTGACCCGTGACCCGTGGACATGCTTAGTCCCGTGTCATGATGTGTCGGACATGGGGACACATCAGGACACGGCTCAGGCATGGTCAAATATGACCCGACACGGTGGAGACACGTTTCAGAGGTAGAACACAAGGAGGACTCGTCTAGGACATGACGAGGATGCAGAATGTGTCCGGTCAAGACATGGTCAACATCTTCTTCTTTGGTTCTAATGCTGAAATGTTCCGGTGGCCGACTCTTCTCTCCATTTTTCTTATGACTTCATAAATTAATTTGAATCTTTGATTACTAATTTATAGTGTAATATTTCTTTGTTGAATGTTGAGTGCATTATTCTAATCCTTCTACTTTTTCTAATTTACATATTTTTATTATTATTTTTCTTGGTTGATCATGTTGTTCGATTATTGTTGATTTGCAAAATGGATGATTCATTCTTCATTTTTGAAACTAAGTGTGTTTATTTGAGATTGTAAGACTAAATATGTTTATTTCTATGTTTTGTAAGACTAAAAATGTTTGTTTCTGAGTTTTTGTTTTGGTTATTTTGTTGTCAAATTAATATTTTTATCTACTCATATATCATTGAGTTTTTCATATATATACGTATCTCATTATGCTATATGAATTCTACATTTCAGTAGCTTTAAATTGATATATTATTTGTTTGTCTCGTCGTGTCCTCGTTTCATATGCTTTTGAGGATTGTCGCTTTCTCGTTTCTCGCCGTGTCCGTTCCCGTACCACGATGCCCGTGCCAATGAATCATAGATTAGAAATCTATTCAAACACTTATGAACTCGACCGCTCTCATTACTGCTAGTATCCCAAGTAAAGTCAACACCGATATAACCTTAATCAACCAACCTAAAATGTTGAACGAATTGAGAAAACACAATGGAATCAACATGAAAGCGACCACATCCTCCTGGAGTGCACCTGGAGTGCATGTTGATACATGATACATTAAAAATCCCCCTAAGATAAATGGTCCCTTGACCTGTGCAACCCCCAACTCATCATCCTCCCAAAACTTCTAACGTCGGGTAGCGTATGGCACTACAGAAACCACAATAAGCCGAAAAGATCCAACACCCATGCAAATCCAATTATGAATAAAAGCTAGATTAGACTTGGCAACGGAAAGAAATACATTACTCTCATTCCATAGGAGTCGGATCCCCCCTCAAAACCCGCATCTTCAACTCGAAAATAAGACTTCAAACTCATTTTGTCACAAATCAATTCCGCTCGGGCACCAGACACTTGGGGCTCAAAGATAGCAAGAACATACACTTGATGATGATTACACAAATTGCGGATAACTCGTCTGAAATCTACCTTGCAAGCTTCAAAGACATTCCAAAGTAAAATATTCATTTAAATAGAATAAAGGGACAGAAAAAGAACGTGATTAGTCTATTAAGACCTCCAACTCATGGTCTCTAGGCATTCTAGACTCATGCATTGTCACGTTAGTAGCACTACTGGTGGCTATACTAGCACCATCCACACACAAATGTTGCATATGCTATTTTCCATTAACGATGGAGAAGGCATGCAAGGTCCTTCAATGTTAGTCTCCAATCCCAACCCAAGCATCAACAAAATAGGCTCACGACCCTCAAGACACAATGAGTTCACATCCTCGGATATGGGATGCTTACTAGAGGCACGTGAATAGTCTTGAGCCGGTGAACCATGCTTTGAATGTCATACAAGGCACCTCTCGTCGTTCTTGGCTTTATTGTTATTTTTCTTCTTCGATGTCGTAGTTGTCGTTCTTGTTGCTGACGTTCTCACGTCAATATCTACAAGACTGAGGATCTCAAACGACACAACTTGTTTCATACCACTACTTGAAGTCATAACGGTAATAGGACTAGGTACCTCAAGGACCACCATCGACCCCACTTCCGTTGTCACCCATCAACAAAGGAGTTGCCCTTCTGATGTGGTGGAAGAAAAGGTGTTGAACAAGGCCCTGAAACCTTTTTTTTTAAATGGAAAGCGGTTCGAAACCATTAGACATCGCGCCATCTAGTGGGTCAAAAGGCCGGAAAAGTCGGCAGACGGTCCAACCATCGGGAAGGACCATAAACAAAGGAGAAAAGAAATACACAAAAATACATCAAAATAAAACCGAAGGCCAAAAAGTCTTCAAGGGAAAGCTCGATGATGCAACCAGCAGAAAGCAACGAGCAAAATCGTTCATCTTCAAAGGAAGTACACTGGGAGGAAGCCTTGGGAACAAATGTGGACACCTTAGATTTCGACTTTAATAGAACCATCAAGAGTTGATCACAAATTCACGCCCCCTTCTCGACAAACACACGAAAACGCCAACAAATGACTACATCAAATGTCAGAAGACGAGATTGCAAAACACGGATATCTTGATGAACAACTGTGTAGAACTTGATGGATATAAAAAAATGATTTGAAGGGAGAAGTTTGTTCATAGAGGGTTAAATTATGTTGTGGGGAGATTGTTTTGGGCTTTGTATTCATGAGAGTTAGAAAAAAAAAACAAAGTTATATTTGTTAAAGCATTAAGCCCTTAAAGCTTAGTTTATTTATATATGGATAAGGGTTACTTGTTTTTATCAACTATATGTTTTCGGTTGTTCTTCAAATCGACATAAAAGATTAAGTTCATGATCTTAAGAGATTTTTCCTTATGAAAGGTTTCTGAAGTTAGAGTAACCCACTTGCTGGAGTTTCACTTTGTTGATTCCTAGTAGTTGATTACAGTGGAGACATGAGGTCTTTTCTGCTTTGCTTTGGAAGATCAAAAGAGGGGGTTAACCTTTTGAATGAGTAGAAGAGGGGTTTCCTCTGAATAAGTAGAGAGCAAATGTAGTTGATGGGTTTTTTCTATTATTTTTTTATATATTATTTTGATCTGGAAATTCTTTATTTTGTAAATTCATCATAAAGACTACTTTAACAATTTATTTTCAGTTGCTCTTGAGAATCGAAACGTCATACATTGGTTTTTTCCCGATATCTTTTAAAGGATTAGAGGTGACGTCACTCTTGTTGTGATTGTTGGTAGGATTGATAGTGTCAATCTTTGGCTTTTCGGCCTTATCAGAGTCATTGGTAGGTCTATACCCATATTGTTCTTCAATGGGGTGGATAGGAGTTTGTCCATAAGGTGTTCTATAGGACCAAAGACATAGTCTTGAGCTGGTGAAAAAGAAATAGGAAGACAGAAGAGGAAACGCAAAAAGATGGGAGCAGAAGCAAGAAGAACGAAAGGAAAAGGGGGGTGGGACCAGAACGAAAAAGAGAGATTTTCGGATTTAAAAACTCGAGCCTGTGAAGCCCGCTCGGTAGGGAAGGATTGAATGGGCCATCATCACCAATCTTCGACGGAGGTGGCAGTGGACCATGCGGCGGGTGTTGAAGTTGAGGAGCAACCTGAATCCCCTGTGGAATGAACTCTTGTATGGAGGTTGTTTTGTGAGAGAGGTCTTGGCCAAACCTAGCTTCGAGAAGCTGAACGACTCTGTTAAAAGAGTTGAATGAGTAAGCAAGGGGTTGACGGAGGAGAGTCTCGACTCTGGGGGCAAACTCTTGGTTAGTCACCACCATTGTTGATTCTCCCTTCATTTAACATAGGAAATGCGGCACCAACCATTGTTGAATGTGGAAGGCAACTAGGATTTTGCCCTTCCTCTCACTTTTTTGGTTTTTCCAAGGGTTAGTCGCTTGTTGTTGAGTGTTGATGCTCCAATACTGTTGTAAAGGATTATTGGGAGAAACAATAAAACTGAACTAAAAGTAAAAGTATACTAATAAGTAATAATTGTAAATATAAATTTATATTTTATTATATTAGTTTAAAAATTGGTATCATTAGTTCGAATATTTTGTATTGTTAGTTCAAACAATGTGTTCTATTAGTTCAACGAGTACAAGTAAAAAAGTGCATAAAACATAACTAACAAATAAAACAAAACAACATATGAACTAAGTATAGAAAATATTACAATTGATAGTATATAAATTTTGAACGAATTGAACTAAAGTTATAAATTGAAATAATGATTGTTATAACTTTTCTCATAAAAATTATAAAAATGTTACCTTGTCCACCTTTTTTGTAAATAGATTTTTAAAAGGACAAAATTGTCCGTGCAAGTTTCTAAATTTTGCAAAATTAGCACCTCACCTCTCATAAAAAAAAATCATCAACTGATGTGGATTAATTTGGATCATTGGATCAAAAATCACCAAATTCATAAACGGTCCATATTACTCCGTAAATCCGCACCACGATATTATTTGTATGCACTTCGACCATCCCAATATTTTAACGATATTTTCTTACAGTAAATTTTTAGTAGAAACTTATGTAAAAGTGTCATGTTATTTATACGGTTTTCGTAAGTTGTTACCTTTTTAAGATTCTCAATCAAACGATCTTTTTTTATATATAGAACACCCATTTTTATTTATTTTTATTACAATGCATTAACTTGATTTTCTTTCTTGCCAAAAAGAGTTGTTAAATTTCATAAAATTCATTTAAAAAAATTTTTTAAAAAATTTAATGCAAAAATTTATAAACAAAAAAAATCCTAATTTGTTTCAATGATTAGTTAAAGAGAAAAAGGTAAAAAAAATTTTACAAGTTTGCATGAAAATGTATCTTTTTAGAAAGAGAAAAAAAAGAGCGACGCTTTGTGAAAAGGGTTTAAATTAAAAGGTATCAATTTTATCGGTTGGGTTTTTTATAGGAGTTGGTTTAGGTACGGAATGTATATTTGGGTATGTAATTACATAGTGTTGTCATTGTGACACGTGATATTTTCTTTTGAAAAATTACCCAAAATTATATTCCTATCAACATTGAACCCAAAATAATATCAACTATGAAAATTTCTAGAAGCGATACAAACTATTAACTTATTTACCAAAAATAATACGTCTTGCTTTTTGGCAAAAATTCTAACTCCGATGATGACATGACAGTATTTTTCTTACATGACATAAAAAAAATGTAGAATGAGTTGCGTGATGTGAATTTTATTTATCAAAAAATTAAACTAATTTTATATAATATGCTAAAAATCTAAATACTTTTTATGATTTTTTTTATAAAATAATTGAATTTTCTAAAAAAAAAGTTTTAAAGTTTTTCAAATTTGTTTTTAACAGATTTATTTTCATAAGTTGGTATAAAATGATTTTTTTAAAACAAAAAAAAATCGATGTTTTTTTTTTAAAAATGTAATATTTTTACTTAATGCCTACAGGAAAAAAAATTTTTTCCAAATTTTATCAATATTTTTTATTTAAAAATAATTAAAATATATGGAAAAAATCCCAAAAAAAGTTATCCAAAAATTTTAAGTCGTATTATTTTTGATAAATTGATGGTTTATATCATGTCTAGTAATTTTCAAAGTTGATATTATTTTGAGTTTAAAGTTGCTACTTGATATTATTTTTAATTTTTTTTAATAACACACTTTTTTACCAAGTTATTGTACATTTCATTCGATTTTTTCTCACTTTATTAGTTCAAATTATATTATATTAATTATTCATATTTTTATAATTTTTTCTTTAAATTTAATAACCTAATAATAGAGAATATTTGACCTAACATAATAATAACACGAGAAAGAATGACGGGCGTGCAAATGAGTGTGCTTAAAATATATTTGAGAAGTTAAAAATATTTTTGTTTTAATTTTCTAATTCTTTATACGTTAATCCTTATACTTTATGGATCATAAGAGAGATATGGTACTCATATAATTTATGTGAAAATATAAAATATAATATTGTTAAGTGAGTTTGAGAACTTGACGATGACGGTACAAGCACTGCATGCAATCTACCGTCGACCTACTTAAATCAGTTAAATGTCATTTTCATATATCTATGTAATATATATGCTACTAATCTAAACCCCCTCGTTCCTTAATTTTTGTTTTTAAAACCCGGTTTACCACGAACAAGATTTTATTAAATAAAATTATCTTATATAATACTGTTAGCTCGTAGCCTCGTATGAACCACCAAATTATATTTTGAAACTCTTAATAATTGCTTTGGATTTAAGTAATTATGAAATTTCGGCGGATCAAATACCATGATGTGCGTAAAATTTTAGTCCAAAATATAAGTTCATTGAGATTTCATCTTAAAACCAAATGGCAATAAGAGAATGACTCCAACAACCTTATATACTAAATGCCTCAATCCGCTACCCACTTTATTATCGAGTTGGAACTTTTCACCATTTACATGCTCTCAAGTGCAACCGTCTAGCTCAATTGATATATGACGACAGGTCTTACGACCGGCTAGTCCAATGGGACAGGACAAGATAATCATATAACCATCAAATGTCTTAAGGCTGACAAGTCCAAAAAGTCAAGATTCGGGATATCAAATTGCTCTCATACCATGTGGAATTTCGGTGGGTCGAAGATCGAATGGGATTTCGTCACACATGAGCGCCGAGCCCGAGCACAACACATAAGTTGATTGAGGTTTCATACTAAAATCAAATGAAAATAAGAGGGGTAGTCCACCAACCTCATATACAAGTCCCGTTATCCATTTAATTATTATTGTTGTGGGAAAATTTTATAATCCACACGCCCCCATGAGGGAACCGTCCTACTCAATTGACACTTGACGACGTATCTTAAGGTCGGCTAGCCCAATTGATGGGAAAATCATAGTCAGAATCCGCCATCAAATGTCTTAAGATCAACAAGGTCAATAAGGTAGGACCCGATACATAGAACTGCTTTGAATAATCGTGTGAAATTTTGACGAGTCAAAGATTACTTGGAGGTTTTGTTGCACGTCCGAACACACATGTGGGTTGGGTAGGGTCCCATCGCGTAAGTCTACTGATGTTCCATCCTAAAAGCAACCGACAAGATGAATAGTTCACCAACCTTATACACTAGATCCGATACCCTATTATAAAAACAAAGAGTATGAACGTACATTAAAAATAATCGCGTTTTGCACAGATAATCAAAACATAATTTAATATGGTGGCACGACTCATGAATCGTACACGATTGAAGGCATACAAAAGTGAGAATATTATAAAACGGATGTGGACAGAAATGTGATATATATAGAGGTGTGTGTGTGGGGAAAAAGGAGGTTTATCAGTTTATCACATAACATCCAATTGCAAGAAGCCTAGCAATGTGGCTTTCCGTGTTTAAGATTGAATAATAATTTAAGAGAAAGGCTATATATGCTTACTCCTCAATCGTCATACTATGCAAAGGTGTAAATGTAACGACAATATAGGTGCTGATCCAACACCCACTACTAAGTTTTTCACATCAACAATTGCTACAGGGAAATTCTCGTACGGTAATGCCAGTTTCAAGTTTCTAACACTTTTTTGACTATTGTTTTTGGTGAGAAGGAATAGAACTCCTATGCGCGAAGATATATAAACGAACAAACATTCCTATGCGCGAAGATATATAAACGAACAAACATTCAAGCTATCCAGGGACGGCTCGGGGTAAAACAAGCCCCCTAACATTGTTCAAAAGTAAAGTAATCGCCTCAGTCGGTGGGACTTCTAACAAATGAATACCCACCGGAAAGGAAAACGCAAAATTAGCCATAAAATCCGCAACGGCATTTGTCTCACAGTACACATGACGGAACCGGACTAGCCAGTTCCTACTAACAAAGCTTTGACAGCGGGCTACCAGACTAGCAAGGAGATGCATAGGCTTGATTTCTTTTCGAATCCATTGCAGAATAAGAGCTGAATCCGCAACCTTTCTGTACCCCAATCTCCAACACTTTTTTTTGACTATTACAAAGAAAATTAAAAGGCACAACTACAAAAGATACAGCTCATCTTTAGCGACTTGCTTGAATTCGTTGGGACTCTTTTGAGATTCGGCCCAAACGGACCAAACGGCCCACATCCCACAGCCCAACAGCACCTCATAACCCATGACTAGTTAAAGATTAGGTTGCAAGACGCGATCCTTGCCTTGTCATCTTGTGGCCCTCGACAAATTCCACGTATCCAGGTTTTCTATAGCCACGTATCTAAAGGAAAGAAAATTTTTTTATTCCTGTTTCCGCGGAGAAGAACGAGTTTCCCAAAAGCTAACCCTAAACCCTAGAAATTCCTGTTTCTTCAAATCAAGGTTCATCCAGACGAAATCCGAGCCTGAAACATGTTGCGACAGAGCTGCAAGAGGATTTTTGGTTTGATTGAGGCTCAATCAGAGTCCACATCGAAATCGATTCCGTTGATTCTGACCCGATTGTACCACGAGAGGGTTGTTGATCACTACGACAACCCTAGGAATGTTGGATCGTTCGATAAGAACGATCCAGATGTCGGGACTGGTCTCGTCGGAGCCCCGGCTTGCGGGGATGTCATGAAGCTTCAGATTAAGGTGGATGATAAGACTGGCAAGATTATTGATGCTCGTTTCAAGACTTTTGGCTGTGGATCTGCTATTGCTTCTTCTTCTCTCGGTATCAATTTCTTCAGCATATTATTAAACTTATGTATTTCGCTTTCAAATATTTCGTGTGTCGAGTTATGTTATATGGAACAAAATGAATTCACTTTCCCGGACACGTTTGGTATCCATATTAATATAATCAGATATCATCAGGATATGGGTATGAGAAAGTCTTGATATCCATATACTTATATACCAAATACTAAACACCAGGTATGAGTTTTTTTCCATGTTGATACACGTATCTGATATATATCTGATATCTTAGGTTTCATTTGAATTAGAAAGTTGGTTTGGAATCAAGGATTGGATTGGCTGGTTCGTGAGTTTGTAAACAGATGTTTTGTCGAATATCAGAATATGGGATGGTTGGGATGAGGAATAATCTGTGATGCATCATGTATAGCATCCGTTTTGATACTTTAAATACTTATGTTATCGTCCATGATACAACAAATAAAGACAATCAGTGCTCATTTGGTTGTAGCGGTGGAATGGAAACAGAATGAAATCGGATAAGGTTAAAGAAAGGAAATGGAAATTATGGGATTAGTCAGTTAGTTGAATAGGTCAAGTGATTGACCTTAGTCAGTTAGCTTGCTTCATAGGATTATGTGCCTCCCTAGTGGAATTTCCAAGCCAAAATCCACCTACCTTGTTTTTTCGGCAGGGAGACCTTGGCTAAATTTGTCATCATAGCAGCTGTAGAGGATCACATAATTCTTCATATTTGCAGATTGGTGAATGTATTTTATCCTATTTGTCACTCTAAAGGAAATTACAACTGTAATGTAACACTTGGCTTTCTTGTTTCTTTTTTTTTTGAGTTGGGAAAAGTGATGCTTACATTTACCATATATTGGCATATACATGTTTGCTCCTCAAAGACAGTTTTTCGCGGCTTTGCTAAATGAGTGACACTTTTGCTTTCATGCTTCTGTTTTGTAATTAATAAGATTCTGTCAAACATATGTCAACTCTAATTTTATTTACCATCTGTTGCTCTTCAGCTACTGAGTGGGTGAAAGGAAAGGAAATGGAGGAAGCCTTAACCATCAAGAATACGTAAGTTTATATCTATACACTACATCGTTATTCATATATGTTTCTCTGTCATTTCCTTGTATTTAGACTCGAACTCTTACTAGTTACCGTATATGTTTCTCTGTGTAGGGAGATTGCAAAGCATCTTTCTCTTCCTCCGGTGAAGCTGCACTGCAGCATGCTTGCCCAGGATGCAATTAAAGCCGCCATCAAAGACTACGAGGCCAAGCGTGAAAAAAGGAGTGGTAGCTCCTCTGTTGACAAATCAGAAGCATGAGAAAGTTGGGTCCATTTGTAATGAAGATATGTTTGCTTAAACAGAACAAGAACCCCGCGAGTTGTTAAGAGACTTTGCGTGATAATGGTGAAAATGTAATAATCAAAACTTTTATGTTAAACATTTGACAAGTTTTTCTGTTGCCTTGTGAGTTATGAATGATGTGTAATATTTTCTGGAATGCTTTTTCACCATTTTTTGATGTGCTTGATTTATAAATATCAGTGTTGACGTGTATATGCCAATATATGCTAAATTTAATGTAACATGTACCAATAAAAATAATTATTGAAATGGAAATACGATGGCATTTGTTCTTCATATTTGTAGAATGGTGAATAAGGTCTCTCAGGCTCATTGAAACTTGTAGGGCGCCTCTAAAGTCTGAGAGGTAACACTAGTTTAAACTAGTGTTTTGTAGTGTTACAAAATTTTCTGGGTGTTTTGTTGCTTTGGTTAAACTAGTGTTTTGGTAATGGGGGAGTGTGTATGATACACTAGTGTTAGTGAGACCCTTCACAATGGAGGGTCGGGGGGCTACTAAGCCCCCTGTCATCATTTTGATGACATAGCAGTGGAAGAGGCTTAGTAGCAAATGATGACATAAGCAGTGGAAGAGGCTTAGTAGCCCCGGGGTCGACGCCAATATTGGCGTCGACTCCTATTCGTTTTTCGTTGTTTTTTTTCCTTTGTAAAATGACGTCGTTTTGGCTCATTTTAGGGAAGAGGCGCGCCATGTGGCGCGTCCTCACTGGCCGAAATATGGCCAGTGACAGCACGCCACGTGGCAGTGGTTTTAATTAAACTTAAAACCCCCTTTTCCCGTTAAAATATTAACTATAAAAAAAATTATTTTTGATTAAGATTTAATTTTATCTATCCAATGACACACATTTTGCATATGTTTCAATAAAAAAAATTTTTTGACTTCTTGTAACGTATATAGACTTTTACGTAGTAAACTTTTAACGTTTTAAATTTTATTTTTTGCATAAGACTTTATTCATATCAATCTAATATGATATTTATTTAATTTATAATGTATTTGAAATTTTTTTTTTAATAAAAAACACAATTTAAAATAGATGTTAGACATAAAATGACCGAGACATTAACTTACAAATAAATTCCAATTTAATAAGAAAACAACTAATTATACATTAACTTCAACATACACTTAACTTATAACATAAGATTGAAATAAAACACAAATGATAAATTTAAACATACATTACGAACTCTCAAAGGACCCCAAACTTAAACACAAACTCAAATACCTAGTTCTTTGATCAAGTCATTCTTCATCTTCTCTTGTTCGGGAGACCGGGAATCTTTCATCTCAATCAAACCAGTAAGAATGGCTAACTTTCTTTTGTACTCAAACTCTTTGGCCTTCCTCTGTTCTATTCTGTCATTCCTAGCTTCGGAAATAGCAATCATCTTTAATTTTTCCTTGTTCCAATTCTTGGAGGCAGACCTCAAGCTCTCTACTCTTCAAATTGTCCAAAATTTTAATTTGTTCTGAATAATCAGAGGATGGTGTTGTACTTACCGGTCTCTTTCCTGCCCTCTTCGAACTAATTCGTCCTAAAGGACAGACAAATGAGTTATCTGGGGTTACGCCTTCACTTGATTGAGTTCCAACATTGGGGCTTGATGTGTATGATCCAGATTCATTTACCTTTGCCCTCTTCGAGTCATCCCCTTGTTTTGATGATGTCGACTGAATGCTACTTTCCATTTTGGGAGACTTTTAAGCATGCGTCAAATTTTTTCATGTGATTTAGATTGATCTTGATACAAAACATGAGCCCTTGAAAGGATATCGTCAAGGCTTTCTCCACGTATTCCCCCCCCCCTTTCTGGTGTAGCATATACACCTGTAAATCTAGAAGTAAGTGTATTAAGCTTTTGGAAGCGGTTCTTACATTGTTTCCATGAGCGAGATGCTAAATCTCCCCTTCTTTCGTTGTAATATTGAGAAACTCGAATCCAAAAGGTGTTGGTACTTTGATTGGTTCCTTGGATAACATCTTTGCTCGTATTCATCCATCCACTAACGAGCAAAGTGTCTTCGACTCCCCCCCAATGCAACCTTCTAGCAACTTCCTCGGTTGTCACTTGAACTTCTTCATCGTCATTGTCTAGATCAATTGTCGGTTCATGAGTCCCAAAAGGCGGGATGGTAATAGGTGAAGACGTTGGGATCAAGCCTTCAGTAGGGTTTTGAGTTTGGGGGTATTGCATATAACTCATGAACTGTGAGTTTTGAGTTTGGGGGTATTGCATATAACTCATGAACTGTGAGTTTTGTGGTTGAGGGTAACGCAGATAATTTATGAATTGTGGGTTTTGAGTTTGAGGGTACTGTGGATAATTCGAGAATTGTGGATTTTGAGTTTGATTCGGATCTTGTGTTCCTAAACCTTGACTAAAGTTTGGATGGAAAAAGAAAGGGTTTGGAATGGGATTTCCGTTTTCATCCATTTTAAGTGAATAATAGAGAAAGAGAGAAGTTGTGTTAGTTGAATGAGGCGAGGATAGAAGATGAAGTGTTGGTGTGATGGTCTTGTGCTCTTTAAACCCTTTTATAGAAGGTATAAATGAGTTATATGTCTCATTTACACAATAACCGAGCCATGAATTGACAACTCAATCACGAGTCTGAAAAACACAATAATCGAGTTTGAATTGACAACTCAGTCACGGATTTATTATACACAATAAATGAAATCTGACATTGATTTGAATTTTGAATCTGAAAAACACAATAATCGAGTGTGAATTGACAACTCAGTCACGGATTTATTATACACAATAAATGATATCTGACATTGATTTGAATTCCGAATCTGAAAAACTCAATAATCGAGTGTGAATTAACAACTCAGTCACGGATTTATTATACACAATAAATGACATTTGACATTGATTTGAATTTCGAATCTGAAAAACACAATAATCGAGTGTGAATTGACAACTCATTCACGGATTTATTATACACAATAAATGACATCTGACATTGATTTGAATTTCGAATCTGAAAAACACAATAATGGAGTGGGAATTGACAACTCAGTCACAGATTTATTATACACAATAAATGACATCTGACATTGATTTGAATTTCGAATCTGAAAAACACAATAATCGAGTGTGAATTGACAACTCAGTCACGGATTTATTATACACATTAAGTGATAACCCAATAATTTTTTTTATAAAAACTATGTGAGCTTCACATATCTACAACTCCTATCCACTTTCATTTCTCTAACTTCACAATGTCTCAAACGCCTTTGAATTTCAATTTTCCTTCTTCACCCAACTCCTCTACTTGTTCATCAGAAGACCTTGTCCTTTCACCGCAATCTTCTCAAAAATCCGAAAGCAATATGGACATCAATGAAAAAATTGATGAGCTAAGAGAGATGTTGGTCCAAGAAATTGCTGGAAGTTCACGACAACGTCAAAGCCGGACATATATAGAGAGATCGTGAAAGTGGGCATGCTCGATTGTTCGAGGATTATTTCTCTTCGACGCCGACCTACAACGATTGGTTGTTTCGACGAAGATTCCGAATGAGGCGACACGTATTTCTTCGCGTTGTCAATGCTTTGTCCCAATCTTTTCCATTTTTTCGCCAACTTTCGGATGCGACTGGTAGGTTAGGCCTAAGCCCGTTGCAAAAATGTACCGCCGCCATACGCATGCTAGCATATGGAGTGGGTGCCGATGATGTTGATGATTATGTTCGCATTGGAGCGTCCACAACAAGATCTTGTTTAGCCCACTCTGTTGATGAAATTATAACCTTGTTTGGGGACGAGTACTTACGCAGGCCAAATGCTGTAGACATGCAACGCCTACTATACGTAGGAGAGCAACGAGGTTGGCCTGGAATGATCGGTAGTATAGATTGCATGCACTGGAAATGGAAAAACTGTCCGACGGCTTGACAAGGTTAATATGCCAGGGGTGATAAAAAGCCAACTGTCGTGCTAGAAGTTATTGCATCTTACGATTTGTGGATATGACATGCATTTTTTGGAATTCCAGGTACGTTTAATTATATTAACGTTCTTGACCGTTCACTTGTGTCTGATGATGTGTTGCATGGTCGAGCACCCACGGCAGATTTTGTTGTAAATGGTAATCATTACAACATGACGTATTACCTCGCCGATGGCATTTATCCTGCATGGGTTGCACTTGTCCCGTCAATTCGACACCCATTTGGTGCAAAAGATACATTGTTTTCCCAACGGCCAGAGTCATGCCGTAAAGACGTGGAGCGAGCTTTCGGTGTTTTGCAAGCTCGTTTTGCTATTATACGTCATCCTGCGCTTGCTTGGGACATTAATTTGATCGGAAAAATAATGAGGACATGCATCATTTTGCACAATATGATCGTTGAAGATGAACGTGATACCTATCAACTCTACTATGATCCATCCCAGTTCGATCAAGTTGTTGTTAATGAGCCAATCGCCTCGGATCTTCCATTTGAAATGGCCCAGTTTATACAAAATAGGAGTGCACTCCGCGACACGAGTATGTATCACCAACTAAAAGCAGACTTAGTTGAGCATATATGGCAAAAAATTGGCAATTCCGGTGATAATCACTAAACATTTGTAGTTTTATTTTATTATGAAACAATTTGGTTTACTAGGTTTTTTCTAGTTTTGTGTTTAGTAAATGTACCCCTTGAGAGAATAGTGTGTAGAGTTTGAGAATAAATACAAAAGATTGGGGTATATTTACTTAATTGAAACATTGAAAAGCCTAGTTACTACTATAATTTTTCAAAAAGGCCTAGTTACCAAAATTGCCCTTTTTTATTAAGTTGTTCGTTGTTTAAATTACGTTTTTATGTTCTTGTTGTTTATTTTAGTATGTATTTTTTGTTATGTTGGTTGTTATTTAAATTGTGTTTCTTTTTTATTAAGTTGTTTGTTATTTAAAAATATTTGATATATTGGTTGTTATTTAAATTATGCTTTTTATTAAGTTGTTTGTTATTTAAAATGTTGATTTAGTAAGTTTAAAATATATTTATATTTTAAAATTTATGGCTAATGTTTATTTATAATAATATTAGTAATAATATTTAATAATAAATGATATATAAATATACAATTCATCAGTTTATTAAAAATAAATAAATAAGTAAAAAGTGAAAAATTAGTAGCCCGGGGCTATCTGTTGTGAGTGAAAATAAGTGAAAAGTTGAAATGGGGCTACTAAGCTGATGTGGCAGGAATCTTGCTGAAGTGGCAGAAAAATTTTAGTAGCCTCGGGGCTCTCCATTGTGCATGGTCTGAGGGTTTTTGGTTTTGTGGTAATGTTTTCATAAAGAAAAAGACAGTTATACCCTCACTTTTGCTGGTAATATTTGTGCTTTACCGGGTATAAATGTCGTCCTCTCTCTCTTCTCTCTCAATGTTCCCCATCGTCGTCGAGTGAAAGCTTCCCTGACTTCTCGCTTCGTCTTCCTTCTTCCATTCCGAAATTTGAGAAGAGAAATTTGTAATTCCCCGACTCGACCCTTCGCTTCGTCTTCCTTCCTTCTTCCATTCCGAAATTTGAGAAGAGAAATTTGTGATTCCCCGACTCGACTCTTTGCGTTGTCTTCCTTCTTCCATTCCGAAATATGAGAAGAGAAATTGTGATTCCCCGACTCGACTCTTCGCTTTGTCTTCCTTCTTCCATTCCCGGACTCGACTCGTCGCCCATCGGTATCCCTTATCACCCTTCCTTCTTCCATGCCCTAATTTGTGATTCACTCGTGTTTGGCTATGAAATCTGAGACGATAAATTTGCTTTTGTTCCTCCCATCTTGTTTTGGATTTGATTGTTAGATTCCGATTGTGAATATTGTTTTATATGCCCTAATTTTATGATGTATAAATATGATTTGTTGTAAGTTGATGTTCCGAATCTGCCCAAATTATTGTCTTCCTTCTATTGTGAATACTGTGTGATGTGCCAAAGAATTGGTTCCTTATTGTTTACAAGATATGCTGTTTAAATTGAGTATCTAATGTGCTGTTTAGATTGAGTATCTGATGTACATTTACATGTTAAACTTTGAATATTTATGGGTTTTGTTGTTTTGCATTTGGAGCTACTGTATGTTTAGATCTTCAAATGCAGTTTAACGGAAGATTGTACATGTTAAATTGAGTATCTGATATGTTGTTTAATTGTTTGTTGAAATGCCTCAAAGAGCCGATAGACTGTGGAGGTCACCTCACCTAGTTTTCTTTTTCTTTTGTCAAGACTATGGAGGTTTCCTCACGTAGTTTTCTTTTTCTTTTGTTCAACTGAAGATTGTATGAACAGAGTTCACAAAGTGCAAACCTCCAACATAAATAAGACTATACTATGATTTATGGATGTCAAAAACATGGCAATATGTTATGGAGAGATAGTAGAAATAGATACATTTTACAATCAATATTGTTATTGAGATGTCTACAGAAGTAATCTGGTAGAAATAGATACATTTCACAATCAATATCCTTTAAAGGCCGGCCTACTTATGAAATAACATGTCAAGTATGCATTGTGTACTTCATTTAACCTATTCACCCATCTAAATTCTTTTGGAGAGCAGAATATTATGGGGAGAATGAAATAACCTGTCCAGTATGCATTTGTACTTCATTGAACCTGTCCAGTATGCTTTGTGTAATTCATTGAACCTATTCTGACATATCCTTTAAAGGCTTGACCATCATGCCTCTGTAATATAAGTCTTCTTGCAAAAGTTAGCAGTATGTGTCGTCTTGTGTACTTCATTTTATACATACATATAACAAGTAACACTAAGCTTAGATTATTCATATTTTTATTTTGTTGCATGAATGTCAGACGACTCAAGTTGTGATAGCGGAGATCCCGAATACTATTTTTGGAGACATGAGATTTCACTTCCGAAGGACAATCTTGCCGAAGATGAGATGGTAGAGTATTATCTTGTTGACGGTAACACATCCGCTGATTTACGAGACTACGTGCAATCTTTAATAGAAGAGAAGAAACACCTACAATATGAAGTTTAGATATTAAGAATGCGGGAATCGGACGTTGAGACACATGTGCAATCATTAAAGCATGAACTTACTCAAATGAGAGACAACAATGAAATCAAGTCTGAAAAAATAAACGCATTTGTTTTGGGGTTTATTTCCGGGATTGTTATATTCTCTTTAGTTGTTTGAGTTGGTCTCCCATGCAATTTGTAGTAAGACAAATCTTCGAATCATATTTATGTTAATGCTCAGGAGCCTTTTTGTGTTTGGTATTATGCCTAGGAGCCTTTTTGTGTTTGGTATCATATTTATGTAAACAATTTCAATTAGTAATGCAGACCGGTGGTAGTATTATGGGATTGTTCTATTATTTAAGTAATGCTCAGGAGCCTTTTGTGTTTGGTATTATTTTTCAGTTCACAACAATGCAAAGGGTAAACATTGGTACTATCTTCATGGAAATATCAATAGTATCTAAACAGATAGAGCATAACTGTAAAAAAAAATATGGGTGTCTTTCCATAAATAACATGAGTACATCCGCTTGTAAAGTTTGAAAAATTACAGTGGAAACCAAAGACATAACATAAATATAAACTTCCTACATATTCCTTGTCGAGTTCCAAATGGTAGTAGCAATACGATCACGTATATGCCCCATTCCTCTATCTCTCGTAACGTTGATTCCAACATCTTCCACACCTTCTTGGTTTACCCTCGGGGTTTGATCTTCTTCTTCTTTAGACAAGTCATCATAGCCAGAGTACAAGCGAATGAAGTTGTGGAGGTCGAAGCAAGCGAGATGAAGAACCATGAATCCAACAGACATCATGAGTTCACTCAATCATAAGTCCAAAACTGTATCTCCCAAAACATAGGAGATCATACAACAAAGGTGGCATGAATCCAACATAATCGACTCAGATCTACTGAAGGTCTACGGCAGACACTACTTGATTCAACCGAACAGGGGTAGAAGAATAGAGCCTTACCTGGTTCAGAAGAGGGGTAGAAGAACGGAGGGAACCGGTGGGGTTGTAGAATACTCCAACTACGACACTCAAAGAAAATCGGTAGAAGAAGATGCGAGGGAGGAAGACATGGCAGCGGCACTCAAGCTTCGCGATATTTGGGTGAAAAACCTAACGATGCTTCAAAATGATAGTAAAATAATAGAAGGGCAAACAATGTAATACTACCTAAAACACAAAATACTACCTGAACACTACAAAAAACACACACTTGTTTTTTTTATTTTTGTGTGCAAAACACACACTAACACTTTTCTTTCAAATCTCTACAACACTTTCTTTCATATCTCTACCACGTGACACAACAAACTTTACGAAATCTAATTAAACAAGTTTACAAAATCTAATTAAAAACAAAGTGTTCAAATAACAAACTGACCCTTGAGGTTTTGTTATAGGCATGTCTTAGTGAACATAACTTTTTCATCAAAGATGGATTGACCTTGTTTTGTTTCGTAGGCAAAGAGAGTCCAAATCTGAAGTTTTCACTTGTGATACTTCTTCGACAACGTGGTCTATCTGTTTCTCTCTACTTCGGTTGGTTGGCATTTCGTCCTACGATTCTCTTTGATTGGATGCTCGGTGTTTTAAAATCTCATCGGTTAATTCATTGTGCTTGTCTAAGCTTTATTTTCTCCTTTTATTTATCATCCCTTAGTTTGTCAAAGCATGACAATTAGTAGCCTCGCGATTCATCAATTTTGGCCGGTAAATCGAATCTCTTTCTTTCTTAAAAAATAAAAATAATTAATAATTGCCACAACTTTTTATAATAGAAAAATTATTTTGATACTATACAAAATATTTTATATGACTTTCACAAATTTCTCAAAATCCATATCACTAATACACATTTAAATATTTTATATTGGTGATTTCATTTCACAATAAAAGTTGATATTTACATAAAATCTTATATTTAGATATCTTTTATCTTGTTTTTTTTAATCAAGGAGCTCTGATACCCTCTGAACATCTAGATGTGAACTATTATTAAATTATTAATTAAAAAAAACTAAATGGTAATCATTCAGATAGTGTGATTGTGACATCATGATGCAAAAAAGTCAAAATATCATCCGACTAATTTAGCAATATACTAAAACCATTGTTATAAGCAAAAACCACACTCGCTAAGTGGTCCACACCGCTATTTGCTAGGAGTGGACACGGGTTGAGATAGCACGGGATTGAGGTCATCCCACCTCTCATCCCGTCTATTACACATGAGACGAGATAAGGACGAGCCTTGTATTTTTTTTAGATGAATTCTGCCGGACCCTATCACGGTTGGGACCGAGACAAGATGAGACATGACCAATCCCACTTGATATATAATTATGTATAGTGTATAAACTTCATGATATACTCACAAGAACGTTTGTGTATATCATGCTTAATATGAAACACATTAAAATTTCCCAATGATCAATAATAATGTATTACATAATTTCCTCAAATAATTAACTTTTATTTAAACATCTAAAATAAAAGTCCAAACCGTAATAAATCATGAATGTATTTGACTTATTTAGCTATTTGGCAATTTGAGCACATATGATTAAAGTTTTAAAATATATAACTAATTTAAAGGAATTCAGTTTTATTTATATTTTCAATTAAAAGTTTAGTATATATAGGATGAACTTAGCGAGACGAATAAGTCAAGATTCATATCCCGTCCCATATATTTTTGGTGGGGATGGGTTCAGAATTGCTATTTTTGGATGAAATCCGGCTGGGACCAGAACCGGGTCAGATCGACATTTGTCGGATTTGTGCCCACTCCTAGTTTTTGCTTTTGTGGAACATGTATTGAAACTGAATCTTACGGTTTCATTTGAATAGTTTTAACATTTGCGTGTCAAACTCTCAAGTGAGTGATATAAGGACATTTCTTTGCAAAGGTTGTTACTACCAGTTGCGAGTCTTACAATAAAAATATCGTTATTATGTTGAAAATCGATTAGAAATAACGTTTACCTACTAAGAGTCAATGTGAAAATAAACATTTGTACCTTAGGAGCCGATGTGTAAATAAACGTTCTCACCCTAGTAGACTTAGAACATCTCCAGCACAAACACCCTAAGTTTCTTCCCTAATTAATTTTCAAAAAATAAAAATTAATGTCAGAAGGTGGTGTGGGAATAAAGACAATAAGTGAAGAGAAGGCTCTTCTTCAAGAAATGGTATTTGACAATTTCCTGCACAAAACACATAAATCAAAGAGCATTTTTGTTTTGTTTTTTTTAATATTTTTCTTATATTTTGATTGTTACGTTAGTTTTTTTTTGTTATTTTTTTTATATTTTAAGTTTTACTATAAAATAGGGAAGTAGATTATTTATTTAAAATTTTAATTCAAATATTAGACATAAAGTTTTAAGGTTTAAAATATATAGTAAAAATAATGAAAATTAAAATAAAAATTTTATGTTTAGTTAGAAAATATTTTTATCTATCTATAGACATTAATGAAACAATTTGATTTACTAGGTTTTTTCTAGTTTTGTGTTTAGTAAATGTACCCATTGAGAGAAGAGTGTGTAGAGTTTAAGAATAAATACAAAAAGTTGGGGTATATTTACTTAATTGAAACATTAAAAAGCCTAGTTACTAATCTAGTTTCTCAAAAAGGCCTAGTTACCAAAATTGCCCGACATTAATATTGATTATATTTTAATTATATTTTAATAAAATTTTTTTAAAATATTAATACTTTAAAGTGATGAACACAAATTTAGAAATTTATCTAATAAAAGGTATAAAAGGCATTTACTAGTAATTTATGTTGAATTATTTTTATGTTTTGTTTAAGATTATTGTAAGTTAATTTTCAATAAAACTTGTCTTTTAATCTACATTGTTAATTAAATATGATAATTTATAAATAAAAAATAATAATAATATTAGTATATCAATAGATGATAATAATAATAATTATTATAATTATAATAATAGTAATAATAATAATAATAATAATAATAACAACAACAACAAATGATACATACACGTAAATAAAAGAATATAGCCTACATATAGTAAGTAGGGGTATAAGTTAAGAAACTATTATTCAAATATGGGATGGAGAATTGATTTTCTTTATATGATGTGGAAGAGAGATAAAATTGTAAAAATGAATTAAAAAAACTCAAAAACAGTTTAGAGTGATGTTAAAGGGCACCGACGAAGGGGCCAGCGGAGGCGCCTTGCGAGTGCGCATGGGCTTCGCGCACTCGCAAGGCGCATGCGCGCAGGAGGGCGCGCGCGCAGTGGACCTGCGCGAGGCCTAATGCGCGTGCCCAGCCCACATCCGCGCGAGCCCTATATAAGGGCAAGGCGTGCGGGCTGTAGCCCTTCCTTGCCCTTGTTTTATTCGTAGCCGTTGCGCTTCCTTTGTCCTCGAGTTTCGCAGCCGTCGCGCACTTCCTTTGCCCTCAAGTTTCTTTTTTTCTCTTCTTTTCATCCATTTCTTCTCTTCTTCGATACGTCCAACAATGGAGGGAGATTCAGATGTCGAGAGTTCTAGGAGTAGACCACTTGTGGATCGATTTGAGGTTAGTTAATATTGTTTTTTTATCGTTTATTTATTTTTTGCATTAGACTTGAAACTAGTTAGTTTAGTTAGGTTCGGTAGTCAGGAATAATTGAAATTGGATTATTTTCGATAGTTAGTAGTATTGAAACTAGTTAGTTTAGTTAGGTTCGGCTAGTTAGGAATAATTGAAATTGGATTATTTTTTATAGTTAGTAGTATTGTTATCGATTTTATGATAATTAATGTAATTAATATATATATATATATAATATTATAATAGAAAAAATAAATATGTGAATTTATATTTTAGTTAGATGCGGTTAGTTAGGAATAATTGAAATTGGATTATTCCAAAAGTTACTAGGTTTGTTATCGATTTTATGATTATAAAAATAGCACAATTTATATATATATATATATATATATATATATATATATATTATAATAGAAATTTAAAATTTTGAGTTAAAAAAATATTCAGCGTGTGATGAGGAACATTGGAGAGAAGAGGAAGAGGGCGACGAGACTAGTCACAACATCCGCCCGTCGAGAGGCTACAGGTCGACGAGTTAGACTTGCCTCAGCATCCGTTCAGACACCTGTAGATGCAGCTATAGAGGCATCCGTTCAGGAACCTGTAGATGCAGCTGTAGAGGCATCAATTCAGGCACTTGTGGATGCACATATAGAGGCATAGGTTCATGCACTAACAGAGGCTTCTAGCGAGGAGGATGTCGTACCCGTTTCACTTACTGCTGATTGCGACACGGAGGAGTCTGTGCACGGTATATCTCATTTAGATGATATATTGGAGGATGAGCACGAGGAGATACCAGTTGAGGTAGAGCAGCAGCAGCAGAACATACCACAACAGGACATACCACAGCAAGAGCAAGTACATTTTCAAAGGGAGCAGGACGACCTAACTGAGCATGTACTTGATGAGGAGCAGGTAAAGGAGGACGTACCTCCTTTATTGACAGGCTATGCTGACCACAGAGCTAGCGTTATATGGGCCGGTATGGATTCCTCCGTGATTAGAATTGTTAGGAGGCTCGACGCATTTAGTAAATTACGTGAGTGGCGACGAGATGTAGATGACCCATTTTCATGGTTTGGCTTAGCTAGATGCAGCGGACTCACGGGTTTAGAGGACGTACTGTTTGGCGGCGTCGATCATTGTCTGATTACGGCGTTTTTTGAGAGGTGGCACCCAGAGATAAACACATTTCACATGTCATGGGGGAGATGAGTATAGCGTTGCACGATGTTCAGATCATTTTGGGACTACCAGTTGATGGAGATGCATTACGGACTTCCGTCGATGATATTGTCCGATATGATTGGATGGTTCATCGTCTTGGGTTATCACCAGCAGAGCCTAGACGTCAGACTAGTCAGCTATTCTGCGAGACTGTTAGGAGTAGAGCCGCTCAGATGTTTGACCTTCCAAAGCCTCCACATGACACTATTGCATCTGCATATTTATTATTGTTCATATCGTCGACTTTGGTAGTGGACAAGTCTACCAACAGGATACGAGGGTAGCTTATTGATCTAGTACGAGATCATGTGAGGACATAGGCGTATGCTTGGGGCACCGGGACCCTTGCTTATCTTTACAGATGTTTGGGGGACGCCACCAGGAAGAAGGTAACGACAATGGCAGGATGTACTACACTGTTACAGGTGTGGTGTTATAAATATTTTTCTTTACATAGCGTAACTTTATTGTTAAGATTGAAATTAATAAAAAAATTTGTACAATTTTGAATTTACGCACATTTCCGTCATTGGGATGTGCCGCTATGGAGGATCAGGATTTGCTATGTCATGCACGGTGGTGTTCGAGACTTTCTATCCCGAAGACTCCGTCTATTAGCGTAGAGAGGCTACGCGCATTACGAGCTCAACTGGACCAGATGAGGGTGGAGGATGTGTGTTTTATCCCGTATGATGATCTTGTGCTTGATTTTGGGGTAGAGTTTGGTGTTTCTCAATATCGGGGTATCATACGGATATCCGACATAGAGGAGGCGTATATGCCAGACCGGTTCTTGCGATAGTTTGGATACGTACAGACCGTGCCTCTACCCCGGATTCCTCCCCTTCATGAGATACGTCCAACGAACGGACGTGGATATAGGCTTTCATATCCTCTCACATACGATCGTTGGGCAGCCCGCCATCTGGAGGAGACCAGATTTTCACTAGTTGGATTGATATCAGCTACCTCTCTGTGGCTCGTCGATGATGCGTACATGTCTTGGTATATGGTCCATTGTCATCCATACGTCTTGCCGACATCCATTGCACTCTAGTTACCTATAGACCGTCCCCTACCTGTTCCGGTTTCACATGCTAGAGTACGTTTGTTTGTAACCCTTAATTTACTCTTTATTGTAATTTTCAATTATTTTAACATTTTATTTTTTGTATTGCAGCGTCTTCATATTCTTGTAGGTCGTCTACGAGAGATGCAGGCTCGCGGTCTTCCGTATTCTGCTGAGGATGTAGATTCCATGATAGAGGAGGCAGTTAGACGTACGCCTCCTGTGGCTCCATCTCAGGTCCAGGCTTTACAGTATCCTCCAGGACATTTGTAGTTGTACTTTGATGTTTTTAAGTTTATTTTGGATGGATATTACACTTGAGTGTATGTTTTTTTTTTAGAAGATTGGTGAAATAGAGCCCTTTTTGTTTAGTGTAGACTAACTAGGCCCCTAACAAAATCAAATTAAAAAATAAAGATAAAATAGAGAAATTAATGCTATAATTAAGGATTGAGGTTATGTAGTTCATTGATTTTCGAATTAAAAAAGCTGCCAAAAAAGTTTTAAACGATTTTAAAAAAAATGAAAGCCTTAAATAAAAGATTCTCGAAATCTTTTTATAGTTGCTACTTCTATAAATCACAAATACGCTCTACTCTCTCCAACTCCGTTGAAGGCGATTGAAGGTATCTTTATTGAAGGTATCTTTGTTGAACGTTGTCTTCTCCGTCTTCCAATCGTCGTTTCCTGGTGTGTATTTCATCAATTGTTGTTTAATTCGAACCAGGTAAGTATTCGAATTCGATCTCATCTTTTCGGTTTATTCGTGGTAAAATCCCCAACATTCAAAACTTCTCAACCTAGTTTTTCAATCATCCGTACGATATTGAGTTCTATGATGAGTACATAATTTCCTGTGATTATGTACATATGTTCAGTCTTATGTACATACGTGATGAATATATGTTGGTTAGTAACTTTTTTTAAGAAATATATGTAGGAGAATCATCCGATGTAGTTGGGATATGAAATATGTACACATATCAATATATTAATGTGTTAAGTTTCGATTGTGGATCTGTGATTAATACATATTTTTCTATGACTTTCGACATAACTGTTACAATATGTATGCTCAATGACATTTTATGTACATACGTGAAGAATATATATGTTTTTATGATTTTTGACATATCTGTTACATTTTTATGTAGTAAATGGTGAAGATGATTTTCGGTTCTTCAAAGCTTCGAGCTGTAACAATGGCGACAGAGGAGACGAGATGAAGATCGATGGAAATGAGCCATCAATGAAGATTTGCAGAATCGTTTCTTCAATATTTTCCTTTTTTAATTCATACAGTTGCCTTTATTTTCGGTTGGTTAATTGATTTAAAAATCAGAAACTGCCTAATTATGTAAATAAATAAAAATAAACAGGAGAGAGAAAGATTGTGATTTATTGATTATCTTTATTTTTATTTTTAATAAATCTTTTATGAAAATATGGAGGGGCCTAGTTTGTCAACATATAAACAAAAGGGCCTATTTTATACACCTTGATACATAAATTGCCTACTTAGCCAACTCATCCGTTTTTTTTAGTTTTAATGTTTTTATGTTTATTTTGGATGGATAATACACTTGAGTGTATGCTTTTTTAGTTTTGATGTTTTCCTAAGTTTATTTAGTTTTTATTACACTTAAGTTTCAATCAACTATTTAAAGCGACTAAAACATTATGACAACAGTATATGAAAACTACTAAAACATGATGTCAACAACATATGATAACGTCTAAAACACGATTACAAGTCAATTTCTGAAAACGGCTAAAGATATCCTGCAGTAGTGTCTTCAACTCCCCATGTCCGACGAAGCTCCTCATAATGTGCTATCCTTGCAATGAACGCGCATCCCATCCATCAACACTTGGGTCGTGGTATTGTTTCCAATAATTATTCAATCGCGGTAACGGGGCATCATCTTTTAACCATACCTACAAATATGAAATTACAGAAAATGGTTAGTTAATATTGAGTTTAAATACAATAAATTGAATTAAAGTAAAACGTCGACCTACCGGTACAAAGTGTGTGTTGTTATATATATATATACGCTTTTGAACAAATGACTGTAGGGGCCTCTTGGTTGGGAGTGGTGGTAGTCATAGGTAGGAATGTCGCTGGAATGTTCCCTAGGACAACCAATGCAATCTTATAGTAGGTGGCTGTTACACATGCGATAATCGGTATTTCCATCCAATTTTGTTCTAGATACGGAGACTTACTCGTCCAATAAACGTTTTGAATGACTTGGTCAAATTGATTTTGGATGATACACTGCAAAGATTAAAAAGTAAGATTACGTTAAATCATGGATTATAATTAAAACTTAAATATAACCGAAATAATAATTACCTTCGAAGACAATGCTCTTTTCGAATTTAACTCCATAACCATATCCCGCCATATTACCAAGTAATCTTCATTTGAGAATCCCAAAACTGCGGAAATTGCTCTATATCCACAATGGCCGTCTCCTGCTACATCCCTTACTCTCGATACATAAGGCTCCATGAACTTTGGGAAATCTTCTTTCCTCAAACAAAATCCGGCTTGCGCGGTTTGTTTTCTTTACGACGCGCCCTACTCGTAGGAGTCAACTCCGGTGTATAATCTACATCTTTAGCTTTCTTCCCTTTCCGCCCAGGACCACGTGTAGAAGAATGCTCAAAAGAACTAGGCTCTCTTCTTGTTGATCTCGGGGTTGGAGGTCGTCCCTTTGCTTTGACCTTCTGTGCTGGCTCCTTCATTGTCGTACCCCGGGGTTTTCCATGATATCACCATCGGAAAAAACAACCGAAATCCAGTGAACTTGCTTCCAAAATGGGTGTATCTGAGACAAATAGATAGGTCTACGAGCCCGGATTGCTAGTCTAAAGTCAAGCACACATGACACTTCATAAACCTCTCTCCAATAACTATCCCGACACCCTTCATCATCTCTTGTATGTCGAGCCTTGGTGTAATTATTCCACAAGAGGGTGAAACACTCATTTGTTACGTAGTCGCGGAGCAAGTCAAATATCGGTATACACACCTACAAAAAAAGGTTTATTATATACCGAATAAATATTTAACAATGTTTACATCAATTTAAATTTTGGTATACCCACCTCTCGTGGAATCCTCTCCCGTGACATCTGTAGAGAAGCTTGTAACTTCTGGACTTGGTTTGTTACCATCAAATATATGCTATCACAAACCAGCTGAAATCCTCCAACACTAGAATCTAGTGTTTGCTTCAACAACTTGTGCGCGGACTCAAACCTATGAAGAAAGGTTAATTACAAAAAACGAAGAAATGTTTAAATAACTTGTCGTTCATGTGCCGAAATGATGATGTAGGTCAGTCCATGCTTGAACGATTGCCTCCTTGTACAGGTCAAGCCAAGTCGTCTCGAGATAGGTCATTAACCTCGGAGACGATTGCCAATAGTCTCTCATTTCCAGGAAACGGCGTTGGTAGCTTCCAGTTGATCTCGACTCGAACAAGACATGACAATGAGATATGAAGAGGGCTTCCGCTTCCTTATTGCGCAAAACAAGGGCCGCTCTATTAACTATATTGCACTTTATGTGAAACGTGCACAATATATGCTTCACATCTACACCCAAGGCGCTTATAAGACCAAGCTCACGATCAGTGGCAATCACTTCCGGCGTCTTTTCGTACAACAAATAACAGACCCTCCTCAAAGCCCACTCGTAGTGATCTCTATTCTCTTGTGCCATAAACACAAAAGTAACTGCGAATGTCTTCTTGGTGTTAGTGATGCCTACGATCTCCAACAATGGCATATTGTACCTAAAAGTAATACAAAACAACGATTGAGTTACAATTTTTAAGGAAAAGATGATTGAGTATAGGAAATAAAGTAAAAATGTGCCTTGAATTGAAACTTACTTGTTGGTCTTATATGTCGAGTCCATCACAATAACATAGGGAAACATGATGAGCAAATGCCTCAAGTCGGGATGTGAGATAAAGAAATCAATCACCTCATCGGAATCTTGACTTCTCCGAGTGTTTACATAGTATCCACGTTCCCTCAACGTGTGAAGTGCTTGTTGTAATGAACCTCTTCCTTCGGCTTGTTCCATTCTAATCTTCAAACTGGTGTTGTAAACTTGACGGATGGAGGTGACATTGTCGGGATCCTCTAATTGCACGGATTTTAATATATGTCTCGGTTTTAAGGCAGAATTCAATTTACGCTCCACCTTTTGGCTCTGCTTCAGAGTCATACGTCCAACATATGCATGACCTCTTAACACCGAAGGAATTATATGGTTGTGGATTCCACATACAACCCTCACCGTCCACTTTTCTTCTTCAATTTGGGTTCCTACAAGCTCAAACAAACACACACTTTTTCGAGTTTTTTTTCCGTCTAGAACTTGGAACATGATCGGGATCTACGTCTTTTTCTTTTATAGGCCCTCCTTGTCTATCACAACCCAATTGTATGATATGAAAACCCCTTCTATCCAACCATGATTTTTTAATGACCAACACAATATTCATAGCGTTTGCCACATACCGAGCCCACCCCAATAAGTTCTCTCTATCCGCAAAATATCCATGAATCTCAAATTTTGACGAATAATTGGTACCGAGAGCACGAGAATAATCCATAAGATCCTAAATAAAAATAACATAGAGTATTATTTTAAAAATACACATTATTTTATTCTTAAATGTCTAAACTACAATTCCAATTCTCTATTCTAAAATGTCTAAACTACAATTTCGATTCTCTATTCTAACATTGCTATTTCTATAATTTCGATTTTTTATTCTAACATTGCTAATTCTATAATTTCGATTCTCTATTCTAACATTGCTAATTCTTTAATTTCGATTCTCTATTGTAACATTGCTAATTCTACAATTCCGATTCTCTATTCTAACCTTGATAATTCTACAATTCCGACTAAATAAAACGACATAAAAGTAAAGTATAAATGAGTTTGTACACTTACTTCAAGTTGTGCGAGAATTTCTTCCGGATCACTATATATTTCAATATCGAACAGCATAATAGAGCTTTCACCATCGGATTCTACATCTACTTCTTCGGAATACGACGACATTTTAACGACTTTTTTGTTTACGTTGTTGAGGTTTGGATGAAAGTGAATTATACAATGACTTCACATGTTATTATATAGGCTCGAAAAATTTACAACGGCTATATTACCTAAAGGCTATGATCCAACGGTCGCTTTTTTTAAAAATATAATGGGCAGAAGGACACGGAGGCGGAGTCCGCCTCCGCGCCAGTCCTCGCGCATGCCCAATCCCCATGCGCGCGGACTGGTGTGGAGGCGGACTCCGTCTCCGCGTCCTTCTTGGCGCGGACGGACTCCGCCTCTATGAAGGCGCGAGTCCGCCCGAATAGTAAGCATGAACAGTTTATGGGATAAAATGCTCTTAATAACATTTTCTTCTAGAAATCCAATACGAAGCGTATATTGACTAATGTGATCCAATGTGGGGTCTCGTTGTCTCGTGAGATAGACGTAGAATATTCACTCAAAGTTCGGGCCAAATCTTTTTGTATCATAAGCGAAGTGGGCATTGCGACCTGTGAACTGGCCACAGATACCTTTTATGTATAATTTTATCGGTGATTCTACTTACTGCTGTTAGCGTTAGACAGTCGAGAATACCCTTCTGGTTTGTAGTTGGTGTTGTTTTCTTTCCTCGTCCCAATTCAAAATCTTCTCTTTCAACTGCACATCCTATTCTAGTAGTGGGTAGGGTCCAATTTCGCTGCTCATCGTTAACCCCTTTTTTATTTTCCAAAATTGACTGCTTTGAATTGAATCTCATCTTCTCTATTTTGTTTTAATTAGCTATTGTCGTTGATAATCCCCAGCCCATAACCAATTACAGTTCTTTGTTTGGCCCCCTATTGTGACCCTAGAAAAAGACAGGTGGGTATTAGAGAGTTGGTGGGCGGAAAAAGAAATTGAGGAGTATAGATGGCTAGTTCTACCACTGCTGAAACCCCCCTTCCCGGAGCTAACGATATAAGAGAAGAAGAACTAGTTACAGAAGATAAGGCAAAACAAGAAGAGAGAGACAAGGAGAGGGAAAAGGAAATGCTTCACACGCATGGGAATTCAATTCACCGGTCGGGTTCTCGGCCACAGCTTGATCTTAGTGGTGCTGCAATTCAAGGGAATTTTGAAGAGAGAGATCCTACTATTCTCTTGCCTAATCAGTCTGATGACATTTCCCACTTGGCCTTAGACATTGGAGGTATTCAATTTTAGAAATTTCAATTTTCTTTTATGCTTCTGGAATCTAGGTTTGTTTGGGACTGGGGTATTGGTTTATTTTCACTTATTTATTTATTTATTGGTTTTACTCTATGTTTTGTGTAATTTTGGGGTTAGGTTCAGATTCTTCTTGCAAGGGTCTTTTCAAGGAATTTGTTGGAGTGGAGTAGTTTTCAGTAATTAAAGCTGTGTTGTTTTGATTGGCCTTATTGGATTTGTTTGTCGGTCTTGGCTTTAATTTGTTGGTTTTCCTTTCTGTTTAGTTTGATCTGAGAAGCAGATTAGAATAATCCAGATTTGAGCAGTGGAGGTGTACTTCTGTTCAGCTGTTCAGTTATGATGAAAATAAAAATTCATAGACCTATCGTTATACTTGCATCAAAGTTTCAGTCTTCCCTACTTCATTTTGAGTGTGCACAATGTATGCACTTTTGTGTGAGCAGAAGTGGACATCCGAGAATGGTTAATATTTCTGGTTTTAATTAGCTGGTTTGAAACTGTTGAAAATAGAAATAACGAATGGGGAATGTGTCCATCAGTCCATGTATATGCACCCCCTCTCCTTTTGGAGTGTTGGATATGAACATTTTTAATGCTTGCAAGGTAATCATAACAACAATCTACAATAAAATGACTGAAATGCCCCTATTCGAATATATGCATACTCCCATGTAAACATTGATTCGCAAGATATCCAACACAAGGAAGAAAAAAAAAAATCAAATGGGATAAACCAAAACTGGGGTTCCATAAACTCAAATTTGACGGATCTAAACTCGATTCGAGTATAACATCTATTGGTTTTGTTATACGAAATCATAACGGTAAATTATTAGCTTGGACGCTAGGAAAAACAACTTTAACTTGGTAATTAAAGCAGAAGGCTTCGCGTTGAAAGCTGGTCTAAAAGAAGCAATACGGCTAAATATAAAAAAGATCGAAATTGAGGGGATAACTTATGTGTTATCAAGGCACTCCAAGGACTTTGGAGTTGTCCCTGGGAGATCGAGATGCTCGTATCCGACTCATCTTCGCTTCTTTGAAGAAGTCCACGCAGACATGTGTTGTGTTCACAGAAATCAACCGTGTTGCTGACCGATTGACCCATTTGGGAATTTCGAACCTCAACCGAACTTCGTTTCTCATCCGCGAGGATGCTCTAGGATGAACTACCTATAGAAGACAGTCTAATCTAACCGCTTTCCATTTTCAAAAAAAAAAAAACATTGACTCGCAAGATGTGGGCATTGATCTTTCAATGGGGAGAGGGAGAGATAAAGAGGGACTATTGTGGCAAGACATAAAGAGGGACTATTGAGGCATTGATCTTTCGAATGAGTTAAGTGAAGCTTTAGGCTCATTGCTTTTAATGTACAATTTCTTCTTGCTTGTTATTTGTACTGTTTAGTTTTTTACAGCATTAATGCCTCTTTTTGTGCATAATAGTTTCTGTTAAGAGTATCACAGTTTTGGATGTTAAGGTGACTATCATGGATGCAACTCAAAGTAAGTTTCTTCACAGGATCTCTGATCAAGCTTGTTTATTTTTCAAGACACGAGGACAAACCTGTCGAAGATCAGAGGAAGAGATCAATTAAGTTAAGATTTGGAATATCTAATGGTAATAGGATAAGTTTTCCCATTCTTGGGGGGAGACTTCATTTTGTTAAGTTTGAGACAACTAAGGTAGATGAATGCTTGGAGTTCATCAAGTCAAAGAAACTTCATTGTGGTGGTGTGCATCTTCTACACTCTTCTTTTTATGTACTTCTTGATTCTGCTCCGTTCAATTTGATAATAGTAGGAACTTGTTGGATGGTTTTGCAACTCTATTTTCTTGGTCAGGGATGAATCCTCGCCGTTGGCCTTCAAACAGGGTAACTGAAGACAATGTTGTAGTTAAGGTAATTTCTTTTTAATCTGCTTTTTATCTTATTTATTTCTTTCCTTGCAGTTGTAGAATTGTAGCTTTTCTAATGTCTAAGGATGAAAGTGGCTGCATTTATGTCCTAATTTTACGTGAGCATTCCAGAAGTATCTTGGCATCTAGCAAAGGAATCTTGGATCTGGGGTTAAGAATAATTAGAAGCATAGAGAGTTTCCTGTAGACTTCGCTAATAATGGTTCTAGCATTTAACAAAAAGCAGACCTTGTAACAGTATGGAATCTTCTTTCTGTTATGCGAGTTGAGCTACTGGATATATCAAGCAAGCATTTTTTACCCTTCCATTTTGTTTGGTAGGTATGGGGCGAAACACCATAGAGTTAACTTTGGATCTGCTAATCACGGCTATAGTATTTAACAGAAGGCTAACCTTGTAACAGTAGCTGAGTCTAAATGAAACAAAAAAACTGAATTTGTAATATTTTCTTTTATACGAGTTGAGCTTCTGGACACACCTAGCAAGCATTTTTATCCTCCAACTTTGGTTGCTAGGTAGTGGATGGAATGCCATAGAGTTTTGTTTGCCCTTGCCTAACACTGGTTCGTTTGTACAGTATAGTAGATAGCAAGCTTTGTGCTAGTAGAAGGGATTTTCAGTTTTCAATAAATGACCTATTTAGAGGTTCAATATGCAGAACTAAACCTTGCAACAATGTTGATTCTTGTAGCACGGTTTTATAAGACGTTTCCATGGTGTCAGACTTTAAATCATAGATTCATATCCAATTAGTTCAACTTGTCTCTCTGCATAATCAATTTGTGGCCATAAACATTATTCTAGAGCTAAAAAGGCTTTTTTGATCGGATTGTTTTACCGCTGTATCATAAAGATTCCATGCGCCAGCAATAATGTGCCTATTAATTCTGTTGTTTTCATGTGAAGGCCACAGGTGGCAGAGCATTTGACTTTGCTGAGCATAATCTATTTGTGGCCATAAACATTATTTGTGGTGACATGCATAATCTATTTGTGGCCATAAACATTATTCTAGAGCTAAATAGGCTTTTATGATCGGATTGTTCTACCGTTGTATAGCCTGTATCATAAGGATTCCATGCTCCAGCATTAATGTGCCTATTAATTCTGTTGTTTTCATGTGAAGGCCACAGGTGGCGGAGCATTTAAATATGCTGAACTCTTCAAAGAAAGGCTTGGAGTCAGTATTGACAAAGAAGATGAAATGAGTTGCCTTGTATCAGGAGCAAACTTTTTGCTCAAGGTAAAATTGCTTGTGAGGTCTCGAGTACGTTATGTTCTGTTAATAAACTGTGATATTTAGTTTTTATTGCTTAATCGTCCCGAATGTTTGTTTTCTTTCTTTTTTCCTTATATATATTTAATGCTGAGACTTGAGTTGGTTTAAAGAAGAGATCAACAGCTTGTTAATGGTTTAGATGCTTAAAATGGTTTTGGATGTCCTCAAAAGCATCTTTTCATGAAATACCGAATGAATGCCCTGGAGTTGAGTGTTTACTGTAGCTATCCATGTTATGCAATATGAATGCATTTTCATCTTAATGACCACATCCTGAGGGGCGTATTTTCTTTTTTGGGTAATAGTTTTTTTTCCTGTCCAATAACTATATATAAAAAAAAGAGCAAGGAAATTTAACCCTGTAAACTTATTTTTATAAACAGCTATGTTGATGTTAAAAATTAAATATTCTAATCCTAATGGTCAAAATATTTGAACTACATGTGAAAGTATGATAATAAGTAATCCTTGTATCCTTTTCCCTTTTATATCAAGGCGATTCGTCATGAAGCATTTACACATATAGAGGGCCAGAAAGAGTTTGTGCAAATAGACCATAATGAGTTATTCCCTTACCTACTTGTCAACATTGGATCCGGTGTCAGTGTGATAAAGGTGAATCTTCATTCTTTTTTCCCTCCATATTTGTATGTAGTATGTTGCAAAGTGTCTTGCGGTTTCTGATACATGTTATAATTAGCTGGAATAGGTCGATGGCGATGGACAATTTCAACGTGTTAGTGGTACGAATGTTGGTGGTGGTACTTATTGGGGTCTGGGAAAGTTATTGACCAAGTGCCAGAGGTAATTTTAGTATCCAGTTGTTTCGTTTTTTTCAACTGTCTTATTCATTATGAGAAATATTCACCTTGGCTCTTGGTTGTTTTCTCTTTCCAGTTTTGATGAACTACTAGAGCTGAGTCAACGTGGTGATAATAGGACCATAGACATGCTGGTTGGGGATATTTATGGTGGCATGGATTATTCGAAGGCATGTGAAAATGTATTTTCTTCTAGTTGTACATACATGCTGACTCAGTATTTGTTTGAAGTGGACTACTACTCTTCAGCAAAGCGCATTGCCAAGAGTAGTCTACTTCAAATGATGATGCCTTTAATTTGATTTCAAGCCACTTAGTTTCACCTTATAATTAAAAAAATTGCAGATTGGTCTTTCTGCTTCAACTATTGCTTCAAGTTTTGGAAAGACAATTTCTGACAACAAGGAGCTCAACGATTACAGACCTGAAGACATCTCCTTATCCCTTTTGCGAATGATTTCATATAACATTGGGCAGGTGAGCTTTGAGATACTGTTTTCTGCTGTTATTCCCTTCTAGCAAGATTTGAAGTTAATTGTGAAGGTTACAGATTCATTCCTAGGGCGGTTGTCTATATGCATAATTAGTTAGTTTGTAGGATAATTTTATATTTACGAGTGTCAATTTTCATTAAGAGGACCATATACATTTTTTAATTTATTTTTCATTTTAAAAATAGTTAAAGAAACTTATAATGTATGGGTTAGAGATACTTTAAATTTGTTGCCATGAGAGCTATTTCTAGTAACCTCATGGTTGTCTATCTTTGCAGATAGCGTATCTAAATGCACTTCGGTTTGGCCTCAAGAGGATATTCTTTGGAGGGTTTTTCATAAGGGGTCATGCTTATACAATGGATACAATCACCTTTGCTGTTCATTTCTGGTAAGATATATGGTTTGGGTAACTTCTGGCCCTTTTCTCATCTCTCTCATAAATTAAGAAAAGACAGGGTTAGGTGCATATCGATTACTGTACAATAAAATTTCATATCTACTTTACCTATTCTTGGTTTCTTTATTTTGGGCGGCAGCTAGAATGAGTGAGAGGTTCACATGACACTTTACTTTTTCTAATATATACTTATTCTTGTAGACATTGTGTCATATACTTACAATTGCTTTAGGTCAAAAGGAGATGCACAAGCAATGTTTTTACGTCATGAAGGGTTTCTGGGGGCTTTAGGTGCATTTATGAGCTATGAAAAGCATGGTCTTGATGATGTGATGGTCCATCAATTAGTGGAAAGATTCCCTATGGGTGCGCCTTATACTGGAGGGAAGATACACGGTCCACCACTAGGCAATCTGAATGAGAAGGTAACCTTACTATGAGCTGCTTTGAACTACTCAATGTTCTTTTGAACTTTTCAGAAATGAAATGCTTCACTGGCTTCAGTGTTTCCGTTACGTCTTATTTGATTTTATGAACAGTAATTTGACGGTTTAAGATTTTAATGTTTGACAACACATATCGAAAGATTCATATACTACTTTCAGAAATGAAATGCTTCACTGGCTTCAGCGTTTCCGTTGCTTTGATGTTTTTAGTTGGGTACTTTACTCTGATTACTTTTGATGTAGAGAGCAAAAAAAGAGAAATTAATTTCTGTGTGCTTATATTTCCATGCAAAAAGGAAGAATAAATACAGAAAAATTAGTCTAAAAAATCACCTGAAAGAGCTAAGGAATGAAAGTATCTACTAGTAGAATTACCAGAAAGGATTCATTTAAAATAAAGGAAATTACCGTATGCAAGAAGGGGAGGGAAAAGGAGGGGAATTTCAGGTTAATTTCAGCTTTACAAGAAACTATCATATTTCATATTATTAAAAAATGGAGTCAAATGATTATCTGTTCGTAGACAAGCAACACCATCACTTTCTTATCATTCGCTAATAAAGCAAATGTGGGCTCCTGTCTTAGAACGAAACAAATCCTTGAAATGTACTGCTCTGTTTCAGGACAAAAGATTAACTATCTAAAATCTGCTTTCCAGACAACGAAAAACACAAGCAATATCAGACAATTAAAAAATATTCTAATTATGGAACACAATGTTGGCTGTTGCACTCGACAACTATCTAGGATGTCCAATCATCCATGGAAGAGTGAATAATGAGACCTTTAGTAACATCAATATTAAAACAAAGCAACAACTTCAAAAATGGAAAGCTAACTCCTTATCAAAAAAAGGTAGAAACACACTCATTAAACATAACTTGGTTGCCAAACCGTCTTTTGCCATGCAAAGCTTTATGCTTTTTAAAACATATAAAAAATTCTTTCGGAATAAAGGGGATCACCGCTGACGAATCGTTAGTTAGGATGTAATTTGTAAACCAAAAAATTATGGCAATCTTGGATTAAGAAAATCTCTAATCACTAATAAGGCCTTACAAATGAAGTTATTAGGAAAAATCCTGGCAGAACCAAACAACTTTTGGGTTAAAATTGTAAATGAAAAATACATGGAAAAACAACAATATACTCCAGTATCATTTAAAAGGTTCACCGTCTTGACAATGGAACAATCTTATGAAACTCAAATTTGAGTTCAAGAATAGAATTATTTGGCAGGTAGGTAATGGTAAATCCATCAACTTCGGAACAACCTTATGAAACTCAAATCAGAGATTAAGAATAAAATTATTTGGCAAGTAGGTAATGGTAAATCCATCAACTTCTGACATAATAATTGGGTCACTACGACTCTTCTCATTATTATGGTCCAAAATAACAACCTAATTAACACACATAAAAGTTAGTCACTTCATTAATGATTCTAATGAATGGAATTTCACCAAAACTGAAAATGAATTACAAAATATTGTCAATCCAACGATTAGGGAAAAAAATCATGAAAACAATTATTCCAACAAATGAAATTCAAGATAGATTATACCGGAGAAGTAGTAAGAATGGTTGGTTCTCGACAAAATCAGTATCGGAGATGATTGAGAAGGATTCAAGATGTCTCCTAACACTTCTTGTGAGTGGATCTGGAAGCTGGACACCCAACCTAAAGTAAAAAATTTCCTTTGGAAAATTTCAAAAAACGGTATTCCAACAAAAAGCAAAATTTAACGAAAGAAGAATTGCGCTAACAAGACACTGCGAATTATGTAACCACCATGTTGAAGACTTAAAAAGTCACCTTCCCAATCTACCAAAAAGTTATATCCGTTGAATCTCAAAGTCAGTTTATGCATGATCCAAGGGAGATTCATCTACATGCAGCATACCGAATTCTGCATTATCTAAAAGGCAGTCCTGGCAAAGGAATATTGTTCAAAAGAGGTGGAAAGATGACTCTAGGAGCCTATATAGATGCAGACTATGCTGGTTTTATCGTTGATTAAAGACTGGATATTGTGCGTTTTTGGTTGGTAACCTTGTTGCATGACAGAGTAAGAAACAAGGTGTTGTGGCAAAATCTAGTGCAAATCTGAGTATAGGATTGTTGCCCATGGGATTTGTGAACTGCTTCGGCTCACAATCATCCTTAATGATATGAATGTTAGGTGAGAAGGGTCTATGAGTCTACAATGTGATAATGAATTTGCAACCTTGCTCATAATCCTATCTTACATGATAGAAGTAGAACAAAACATGTCGAAGTTGACACGCACTTCATCAAGGAGAAGATTGAGTCTCGTCTTATCACTGCATCACATATTTCAACTCAGTATCAACTTGCAGATGTTCTCACTAAAGCTCTTAACAACAATCGCTTCAGTGAACTCATTTCCAAGTTGGGAATGGAAGACCTCTACAATCCCAACTTGAGGGGGAGTGTTGAATAAGATATCATCTTATTATTATTACTATAATTTATTAAATAGTCTTGTGAGTTGTGTAGGCATGTTGTAATTATTATTATATGTTGTAGTTGTTTTCTTCCTTTCCTAGGTGCATTATAAGTTCTTTTATTCCCTAGGTTCATCCCTCTCTCAATCTCTCTTATTCTCTATCAAAAAAAAAACTTAAAACTCAATAATTAAAGCTGAAGCTTTCGCGCTTAGATCTCACTTGCAAGAAGCAATAAGATTAAAAATAAAAAAAGATGAATATTGAGTGTGATAACTTGTGAAGTCCTGATTAAACATGTGTTCAGAGAAATCAACTATGTTGCTGACCGATTGACCCATTTGAGAATTTGGACCCCCAACATAAATTTTTTTGATTACCCGAACTCCGTGTAAGTTGGACTACTTCTAGAAGTTAGACCAATCTAATCGTTTTCCGTTTAAAAAAAATGAGTCAAATGACAGAAGACTATGAAAGGCTACGATTCCCCGAACAACTATACTGAATAGTCAGAACTTGGCCTTATTCTTGATTTTTCATTCTGTTGTCTTTTTTGGTTATGATAAAATTTTTCTTTCATTTAATCAGATCCGCGATTCTGAATTATGAGTTGATTATGACACGAGCCTAATGAAACTAAAACAATGCCAGATATCATGGATGGAAAAGTTTGTCCGAAAAGGGACTGAAATCACTGCACCCGTTCCAATGACTCAACCAGGAACAACTGGCCTTGGAGGTTTTGATGTTCCTTCATCAAGGGGTGATGCTCTCCGTTCTGATGCAAGTAACTTGAATGTCGGCGTTCTTCACCTTGTTCCGACTCTAGAGGTGTTCCCTTTATTGGCAGATAAAAAAATGTAAGTCAGCATGTATTCTGCTCTGGTGACTTGTATTTTCTCGTTCATTTAAAATTCTAAATTAAAACCTATGGCATCAGTTTGTCCCATTAAGTACGTTAGATTATACATTTGCGTCTCATTGCCAAAGACAATTTATCTATACTAATGATTCTTTCTTTTGATGCATCTACACTTTACTATTGATATCTTTTCAAATTTCCTTGTCATAAATGCAGGTATGAACCCAACACTATTGATCTCTCAGATCACGGGGAGCTAGAGTAAGTGTTATAATTCTTTCTAGAAGATTCATAGCATCCTAACATACATGCTTGTGATAAGGAGAATTTCTATTATCAACCATGTTCTATTTCCTGATGTAGGTACTGGTTCAAGGTGTTGTCTGAGCATTTGGATGATCTTGTTGACAAGGTAGAATTCATACTGGATTTACTTTTGTTGTTTTTTGAACCGGTGTTGGTCTGAGCATTTGGAAAACCTTGTGGACACGTGGATATTTCCTGATTCTTTTTTCTCTTTTACATGATATTACTAACATTGTGGGTTACGAAGTGTGATATTTCTTGCCTAATGTTTCAAGGGTTGAGTTAGTTTGGAAAGGGAAAGGACTATCTGTTTCTGAAGAAAATAAATGACCCATGACTTGAATATATTAGGCGATATTGATTCCCCTCGATTCAAATGTACTGCTGCCCGAGGGTGGAGTGAAGGGAATAGGAATGAAATAATGCAGAAAATAAGTATCTAGATATAGACTATTTTATTGAGTGAAAAGGTATTTACAAACCTTAAAAACTTTGTGTTTGATTTATTTGTGCAGGCTGTGGCAAGTGAAGGAGGAACGGATGATGCTAAAAGGAGGGGTGATGCTTTCGCTCGTGCATTTTCAGCTCACTTGGCAAGGTAACTATTTTGGCTGTTTAGGGATAAAATTTGCATGTTATGCATTTTCACAGGTTTTTTCTTGCTTTGCTTTCACATCAACAACTGTTGCCATTCAGATTGAATGCTCCAGGAGATGACCGATGAGTTTCAGGATTGGATCATTGATCTGTCCTTATGATTGTAACCTATGAGTTGATATGTTGTAAGTATCTTATATTGGATATTAAATAACTACAAATCCATCAGATTATAAAGTACAATGTCCGATAAATCCGGGTAACGGGTTGGATGAAGTTTCATCCAGTCCATCATCTCCAACCGTCCTGTTTCTAGTCCCCTGCTCTCCCTCTAAGATATCAAGTTTGTTTTTGCTCTGTCTATAAACGAAATATGCAGTCTAGTAAATTCTGTATAAACCTTTGAAACTCCAGCTGCTGTTTCTTCTGCTGGGTGGGAAGGAATTGGTTTTTGATTGTTTGGAGAGGAATGGAGGATGGATAAGAGGAACAGGGAAAAGTGAGAAATGACAATGGTGGTAGAGGCTGTGATGAGAGTTCATTTGGTCTGACATACCTTTTCTTTTCCTTCGATAGAAAATAAGTGAAAGAATGCTGTGGTCTTTCCCCTTTTTATTTCCAACCCTTCTACAAAATAACAAGCCACAAATGGCTGTGTAAGTTGTGATATTGTGTTGGAGTGAACTCTGATTGAATAATATCGTTAAGATGAGAGTCTTGATTTTTCTTACTGTTCATGAGTCGTTATTTTGTGCATGGAATTTGAAATCACTACCTTCATGCAGATGAAAGAGGGATGGTTTGAACTCATGAACTAGGGTTAGGTCTAATGTTTACAGCTGTGCTCAGTCGATTCTGCCACTGTGTGGTGTGGGTCAGAGGACAGGAACTCCGGTCTGGCAGTGAAATGGCTCAACCATCTCTCTATTGTTTTTTATCCCTATAAATGATGATAACAATATTACACATCACCAATAGTGAATTACAGTGCAGAACAAAAATTAGGATGTATTTTTGATGCCTAACTGTAGTATATATTTTTGTTGAATTTTCAAATCGTGACATGAATATATGAAGTACTAACTAAAAACTGATAAAGTGAGAATGAAGCAGAACATGTTCTTGTTTCCAGCATACATATATTATTTCACTCATTAACCATTTTGTACCATCATATATTCGTTTGTGGAAAGGATTGTATAAGATCGAATTTATTACTATGATATTAAATATCCTACTACTAACAAAATCATACCATCTGCGTTGCACCATTATCATATCTTAGGATCGCTTAAGATTCCAATAATATTATATATGCCAATCGTGGTTTGATTCAGATTTGTAGTTCTGCTGTCTTATTCTAAAGATGTTTTGCTCTCCACTGATCTGTTCATGTGGGAAGCTTGTTTAATTCTACAATTGTGCCATCTCCTTGGCAGTCGTCTGTGGTATTTGCACAAACATGTGTTCCCCTGAATACTTCTACAAGGAGATAGGATAGTCACAAGATTATCAGACCAAATTCTTCTTTTACTTACTTTCTGTTAGGATGTTAAGAGAAAATGAAGGTTGAATTTTTCTTATCCTCTACCATAAAAGAATATCTTCTTTGACTTACAGTCCGGCTTTGCAAGAGACCCTCTTTTGCTGTTAATATAGTTTCTCCAATATAATTAGCTCTTATTTCTGTATCAAGAAATTTGAAAAGAAGATTCATTTTTTGCTGAAACATATCCATGGTTTTTCCATATGATTATACATGGACCATATGGAGATGCACTGTTTAATAAACTTTTAACTTGTAATAGGTTGATGGAGGAGCCTGCTGCTTACGGGAAGTTGGGATTGGCCAATCTTCTGGAACTAAGGGAAGAATGCCTGAGGGAGTTTCAATTTACTGATGCATATAGAAGCATAAAGCAAAGGTAATACTGCAGATTTTCCTCGATGCCAGTAGCCTGATCTTTCAGCTATCAGCCCTGTTGCAATTAATTTTCACATGGCTGCAAGATCTTGAAATCTCTTTTCTAATCCTTATGATGTGCTTGATAGGGAGAACGAGGCCTCCCTTGCTGTTTTATCTGACCTTCTAATGGAGCTTGATAGCATGACCGAGGTGCATCTTCATTTGTATTTATTCTTTCAGTGTTATCCTTTTCCATTCTTGGAGTACTGGTTTCAGCAACACCATTGCGTTCTATTACCCACTTGTTCTACAGGAAGCAAGGCTGCTTAGCTTGATCGAGGGTGTTTTGGCTGCAAACATTTTTGATTGGGGATCCCGAGCTTGTGTTGATCTCTATCACAAAGGAACTATCATCGAGATATACAGAATGAGCAGGGATAAGATGCAGAGACCATGGAGAGTAGGCTTTCTTATAGCTTGATGACTATTAATTGACATAAATGTTCTGCTGCCATATTCAAATATATTATACTCACTTCTGGGTTTGCCTACTATTTCATTACTCCAGAATCGTTATTAATTTTTTAACTTGTGCATCAGGTCGATGATTTTGATAAGTTTAAGGAGAGAATGGTTGGATCTGAAGGCAAAAAGGCAGCACCACCACATAAAAGAGCGTTGCTATTTGTGGACAACTCGGGTGCTGATATCGTCTTGGGTATGCTTCCCCTGGCACGTGAACTTCTTCGACGTGGTACTGAGGTATGTCTCCTTAAACACTAGTGGTGATATTTATGAGAGAAAAACAGCGGGTTTCTTTCTTGTGGATAGGGCCTTTGCTCATTGAATTTCTGCTAAATAAATGGGCATTTTCTTATCGCGATTTGAATTTTTTGGGGCGTCTATTGGGCCTATAGTGTACTTAGAATGTTGTATTTGCAGGTTGTTCTTGTTGCAAACTCGTCACCTGCATTGAATGATGTGACCGCTGCAGAGCTTCCTGACATTATAGCAGAGGCTGCAAAGGTAATTTAATCTCGAGTGTAACTTATTTTTATTGTACAAATTTTTTCCGATCATTTGCTTTTCTACACCTGTTCTTTTTGTGTAAACTTATGTCCCATTGTTGCATAATGTTAACATATCTACTTGGTATGACATTAAGATAGCCTGTTAATTTCTGTTCTCAGCATTGTGATATTATCCGGAAGGCTGCAGAAGCAGGGGGTTTGCTAGTGGATGCTATGATTAACAGCTCTAAAGAAAATCTACCTTCGGTTCCTTTGATGGTTGTCGAAAATGGCTGTGGGAGTCCCTGCTTAGACCTAAGGCAGGTCAGCTCCGAGCTAGCCGCTGCTGCCAAAGATGCTGATTTGGTATATACATACTCTATCTATCTCTCTAAACATCACATTAGCTACTACAGGATACTTATACCGGCTTGATCTTATCTCTGTTGTGTTGTGCTGTACAGATTATTTTGGAAGGGATGGGACGAGCTCTTCATACAAATTTCAACGCCCAATTCAAATGCGATGCTTTGAAGGTAAACCTGGTTCTGTAATTGAATCTATATATATTACTATTCATTTTGCCCACGTGTCAGCTTCTAATGTCATCCACACCAACATTTTTTGATTTATTTACAGATTTGTCACTATATATTTACACATTTTTCACTGATTATTTTATAAGTATATTTCTATTAGAATTAGTAAACAGTCATCATGCGAGGCAGTTTGTTAAAAAAAGGAACTAAAAAAAATCTACTTATTTACCAGTCAAAATTAACAATTGATATACTATAATTCGATTTTGTTGAGAAAATCTCACGTAGATTTTAAATTTAAAATTTAATCAAACTTTACTTCTCTAGTTTTATATAATTAAACGATGTCATTGAGAATCAAAGTACACTCTCATCACTTTCATTTCTTTCGAGTAAAAGTGATAATATATTAAGTTATATATATAATACTCTAACAATAATTTTTTGTAATAGGTTTTGATTATGGCCTTTCATTTATTAAAAAAATTATAATTTAATCCTCACAACTATTAGTCATATTAGTTGATAAAAAATGACAAGTTTAAATAAAAATAGTTTCATTATAAATGATTTATTTTATAGATTAATATCAAACATTATGCTTGAAAATATAAAAAAATTTTTATTAAGACAATCTGCCGGGTGCGGATACCAAATTAGTTTTTGGATATTACTAATAAGTGCATGCTTTTGTTGCTTTTCCAAACAGACACTAATAAGTGCATGCTTTTGTTGCTTGAAAACAGTTTATTTGTCTGTTCCTTAACCTGAACGCATCTTAACTGAATTCTGAGTGACGTCCTTTTGCAGTTGGCAATGGTGAAGAACCAGAGACTGGCGGAGAAGCTGATCAAAGGCAATATATACGACTGTGTCTGCAGATACGAACCTGCAAGCATCTCATAGGGAGCCTTCTGCTCTAATCAACTCCAGAAAACAATACAAACTTGCAACTTCTTTAAAATATATTATCATTTGGTTGATTTATAATCACATCAGCTTGTAATGTAAGTTTGGACATTGAATTGCAATTTACAGAGAAGCCAAATCGTCAGACAAGAAGCTAAACATGACAAGATCAGTGGGTTTTCCCTTGATCACCATATATTTCCTAAGAACTCCTTCCCTGAGAAAGCCAGCCTTCTCCAACACCCTCTGACAAGCTTCATTTCTGACATCAGCCACGGCCTCAACCCTCTCCAGCCCTTCATTCTCCGACAGCACCTCCTTGACCGCCATCTTGACCGCTGCTGTCATGATTCCCTGGCCCCAGTAACCGCGACCCAATGCAAAGCCCATGAGCCCCTTGCACCGGCCCATACCAGTGCCCATAGAATCTAGACAAACGAACCCAATGGGTCGGCCTTCAAGGCATATGGCTCGGTACCAATGGTGCGGAATGGCTACTTCCTCAAGGTACTTGAGGGCGTCGTCTCTTGTTGGAAAGTGTGTTATTCTTGACCACTTGATCACCTCTTCGTTGCAAGCCCATTCCATGAAGTCGTCCACGTCGTCGACTTGGTATGGCCGGAGAGTTACTTCCATTCAGACGGATGATGTGTGTGTTTTTTCTCTTTGATTGGAGAGAAGGGAGCGACTCTTGAAGGTATTATATAGGTGAAGGACACGCAAGCTATCTTATTAAAATATATTTTTATCTTGACAAAAAATAAAAAAAAATGTTTAATTACATAACTGAGTGGATAAAAGTTGCCCTAAATTTCTCACTAAAGTGAAGTGTTTTTAGAATTTGGTCTTATAAAATGTGTAGTGACATTCGAATATTAAAAAAAATGTTTTTATAGCCGGACAACCGGCTCACGTAAATTGAACCCAACTTTTTTTCTTTTGCATAATAAAAATCGGTTAAGTTGACGGAGAAGGTAGTGTAACTTAAAGCAGTTAAGGATTATTTAAAATTTTGATATTAGGGGAGTGTTTCAAAATCAATAATATTATTATTTTATCGGAAAATATTTGGTGTTTTTTGAAAATGAAACCTTGTATGCAGTTTCCTTATTTTTGGGTGTTTTCATGAAAACTCTCTCAATATGATCCTTCTTTTGTAATTTATGAAGGAATTATGTTATTTACCCTGAAATGTAATTTTATATATATATATCCTTACAATACTAAAAGCATGAATCCCCTTATGAATAGTGTATATCCTCAAACGTCCTTATTAAATTATTTCTAATTTAAAAAAAATTTTGTTAATGAGTGGGCCTTTCATTTGATGGGTATCTTCATCCATTATATTTGGCCTTATGTTAATATTATTATAATAAGAAACATCACCTGCCTTTTATGAGTCATTGCTTTGATGACGTGTCTACCTCATAAGATACCAGTGTTATACGTGTTGATATACTTCATCTTCACCGATTTTTCTTCTTGGCAGCCTCTCATTTCTTTCTCTTTCGTTGGATTCCACAGTACGCTTCCATCTCTCTTTCTTCATCAATCGATCTGATAATCATTTTATTTCGATCTTATAATAGTTTTATTTTTCTCAGAAAGCACCAACAATTGATTTGATAACCCTATTTATGTTTCTCATGCAATTTCATTCACATTCAGATTCTATTTTGTCTTACTTCTGATTTAGGATTTTTCTTGCTTCTGATTTAGGTTTTGTCTCCGGATCGAAGGAAGATGGGGAAGAGCCACAAGCCATGAATTTTCTTCCGTTTGTTTTGTAGGGTTTGATATTCTTCTTTATTTTTGCATCTCATATACTTTCTTCGATTGCAGCTTCTCCTTCCGACGACCAGAGCTTCGGACTGTTCAACCGCTTCGTACTCTTCGACCTAGAAGTGCCAAATTGTCTCAGGTAATTTTAGCCTTGAACGCTATAGCTTCGGACTTTCTCAGTTACCGCTACAAGACTTCCAACTTCTTCTATAGAAGATTGAATCTTTATTCTCTTCTTCATTTCTTCTCCTTTTGTCTCTCTCCTATTCAAATCATGGCTTCGTTTCTCCACAAATTTTATCGAAACCCAAAATTGAGAGGGGAAAAGAGGTCAGGAAGAAGCACTAAAAAAATGTCGGGAAAAGGAGCTAAGGGTTGATCATAGGAGCAAAGTCCAACAATAAGGACAAAGACAATAAGTATGTTGTTCTGAAGTTCTCTTTGTTTTCTTTGTTGCTTTGTTTGTGTACTCAAGGTGTTCATGAAATACCTCTAAGAAGCCTTTTTTTTTTTTTTTATCCAATATCTCAACTGAATCTATTCTATTTGGACTTTGGAGGCAAGAATTCTTCAGTTTGGCCACGGAAGCCCCTAAAGCACTTTCTCATCTTTGGCAGAAGAAATTCGGTTGTTGTTTCTTTTTTCATGTACACCACATCGATTTTCCACTCGGTGGTAACGGCAACCCCTCTAATGCCGGGTTTGTTTTTCGCAATTTCTTCCGAATTGATTAATATGTCTTTTTTGTTTTTTCGAATTTTGTTGTTTCGCTGTGTTTGTAATTTGGATAGGATGACACTTGAAAGTGAAACTGATATGCTAGAGAAGTCATAAGATGTAAGGTAAACTGGAAACTGAAGAGCCAATTCTTTCCCGGCTTTTTTGAAATTGATCTCACAGTGGTTTTGTCCATGTTACTTGCTATCAATTTGATTTCACAGTAGTCCTTTGAATTTCATAGTTTGAATGCTTTTCTATGAGTTGCATAAATGCATAAAAAAATTCTAAAATTTATACATTTATGCTACTTGTTGTTAATTGGTTTGACCACTCTAATCAACACAGATACATATACGCTTAAACAGGGATGTCCATCAAATATGAACAAGTAGTACAGATATGTAGTAAAGCCTTTGAATTGTGATCTGAGTTGAAAAAGGTGATTAAGGTTTACAAGGTGAAAACACAATGCCACGATATTAAGAAAATCAAAGTTTTCAAAGCTAATAAACTACCAAGTTTGAAAAGAAGAAAAAAAGATAGCAACACAACAGTACTTAAGAAGATCATTATTTACTTTAATTTTGTAGTCAGGATGATTATTGAGAGCCCTGGTGAGACATGGGGTGCTAAGCTTTGCAATCCACCGAGCAGCAGCTACCATCCCACAATCTGAACAACCCAAAACTAAGTTGCTCATCCCACCATCGTGTAAAACTGAATGGTGAAATGGAACAACTGCACCAGTAGCTGCAGTTAGGGTATCTTTGATACTATGGGTGCCTCGAATTAGCAAAAGGAAGCATTTAGAGCCATGATCACATAGAATTGTAAAAGCTGGCTTCAAAAGCTGCACATGTTTGTCAAGTCAATATAAGAAAAAGTGAAATCAGGTTTGTTTAATTACTAGGTACCTTAGAGCATAAAAATGGGCCAACAGACTTGATCACAATTAGAACATCCCAAATGCAAAATGTCAAATACCCCTCCCACCTATTAACAGCCAGGCAGCCACAAAATTTTCATTACAAAGAAAAAGCCAGTAAATCGAATAGCAAATCACTTTACTTGACAATTTACTTGATTTATTCGTGCCTATTTGTAATTGTTCTGCTGTGCATCTCTATGTATAGAGGCCCTAACAATTAGACATATAGGATGCCATGAATTGAAGATCTACTCAAGATGATCAGGAAAAAAAAATGGTTAACATATTTTTTGAATTCAAAATATATGAAAATACTTCTTCAAACTTACTATTTATATAGTTGCTTAGGCCCTCATCCTGTGTAAGTTAGCAAATTAATTTCAAATTCACATATATTACTTCGTGCATATTCATAATCTCTATATCATGTTCATTACTATTGGCTCTCAACAAGTCTTAATGGACCCATAGGCTCTAACAACTGATAAGGTAATAAAATGAGTTGGCAAGATAAATCTGTCAGTTAACAAGAAATGTGTTGCGTTCAAGCAATCAGAGCATTGTGAATGGCGTATTTTTACTGTCTTCATCAACGGCAAACAATCAACATTGCTAATTAACAACAAACAAGCAACATGTCTAAATTAGTGATGTTGATATGTAAGCAAAGCTTCTTTATCTTTTCTGTTCAGATATTTATACACTTGATTTTCTTTTACGGAACACTTGCTCCACACTACTACAATGTTCACCGCATATATGCAACGGAAAAAAAATCCCGACACGCGCGCAAGGCGCACGCGGCTCCAACTAGTATATATATATATATATATATATATGGTGTGTTCAGGTAAGGTTGTTAATTGTGATAAGACTATGCGGTCGTCTAAGAGGTTGACAAATGTCCAAAAAAAATTTTCTTAAGAAAATATATTCTGAATACTTTTAACTATAATGAAAATTATCATGTTATAAGTTCTGCACTATTCTCTTATAAACTTTGAACTATTCTCATATAATTTATGAACTAATTACTTTATATTATACATGAATATAACTATTAACTATTCACATATAATTTATAAATTATTCCCTTAGAATAAGAATTATCACGATATACTATTAATGAACTACTCTTTTATATACTACATTGAGTATTCTCATGTAATTCATGAAGTAGTACTTCACGATAATATATTCATGAACAAATATTATATCTCCAATGAACTACTCTTATAAAGTTCATAAACTACTAATTTCAATACTTCATTTTTTTTATATATTATATCAAATTATTTATAAATTAATCGTTTATATGTTATGAGTTATTCTATTATAATTCATGAACTATCCTTTTATAAGTTATGCACTATCCCTCTATAAGTTTTGCATTATCATTCTAATTCGTTGTTGGAAGGAGTAAGAGGGGGGGAAATTGAACATGTGTCACCTTCCTAGGCTATCTTGACGGCTTACCGCCTTACCGTTATGAACTATTCTATTATAATTCATGAACTATCCTTTTATAAGTTATGCACTATCCCTTTATAAGTTTTGCACCATCATTTTCATTCGTTTCTGAAAAAAAAATTAAAATCTTGGACACGTGTCATCTTCCTAGCATGTCTTACGTAGAATATGAGACAAGCTACTCGGGCTCGGCTCATCAAAATCTCGGCTCGAGCTCGTTCATTTTTTAAACGAGCCAAACTTGAGCACATTTTAAAGCTCGTATAAATTTTAGGCTCGGCTCGGGCTCGGCTCGTTTATAAACCAGTCGAGCTTGAGCATGTCAATGCTCGGCTCGTTCGGGTAAAGCTCGGCTCGTTAGGCTAAAATAACACTATAGGAGCCTTATTTTAGCCGAGCTACTCGGGCTCGGCTCGGACTCGGCTCGTCAAAAGCTCGGCTCTAGCTCGTTCACTTTCTAAACGAGCCAAGCTTGAGCACATTTTAATGCTCGTATAAATTTTAGGCTCGGCTCGTTTATAAACGAGTCAAGCTTGAGCATACCGATGCTCGACTCGTTCGGCTCGTATTACGCCCCTAGTCTTACGGCCTTACCGGAAGAAAGAGTCTTACCTAAACAACTCTTTATATATATATATATATATAATCTTGTAACGTTAGGTAATAATAGCGTTTTGCTAGAAGTCAACTATAACTTATGTATTTTATATGATAAAATATGTTGTTAATATTATCGGGTTATACGAGATTACACTCATTTGGTTGATAGATTTTACCGTTTAATAAAAAATAATTATATATATATATATTATTTATAAAAATATTATTATTTATGAAATATTAATAAAAAAAATATTATGAAATCTTGATGCAAACTTGAATAAGATTTCCTCTTGATGCGTGAAACGCTACTATGAAGAAAATAGTTGAGAGCCTCCAATACGACTCCTCTAATTTTCAACCGAATATAGATCTGAATCACATTTGGTATGTAGTTGTTAATGGGCGAATAAAGAGACTGAATGGGAAGAAAAGTAAACAAGTGTTATATGCACGCAAAAAAGGCTACGACAGGATAGAAGGAATGTCAATTGGATATTCCAATTGGCAACATCCAATTGCCTTTAAATGGTTTAACCCAATTGAAATATATTGATTACAATTCAATTTCTTCAGCAATTTGCTTCGTAGAAGACAACTGAAATGTCTATAATTAGTATTGTCAATTTTGGTTCGGGTTTTTCACATAAAACTCCTATTTATATTTCGTGTGGATATAACTATTTCATAAATAATAATATTTTTTATTAATATTTATTAGAAGATAACATAAGTTAATACTACAAATTTAATTTGTTATATGCATAAATTTTAGCTTATATATGACACAAAACATGCTTTTTTTAATCATTAAGTTTTAACGGATTAAAACTCTAAATTACAATCATACTATGATGTACCGACACGACGAGAAATGGGGAATCGACAATCCCCAAAAGCATAGGAAACGGAGACGCAGGGAGGAAAACAAATAATGTATTATTTTAAAGCTATTGAAATGTATAATTCATATATTATATTCAGATACATATTTATGAAAAACTCAATAATAGATGAGTAGATAAAAATGTTAACATGACAACTGTTATAATAAGACAATAAATGTAGGTATACTGATACGATGGGCCATGGACCGAGTGAGACGAGCTCTTCTTGGGACGAAGGTCTAGGAAGAATAACGAGCGAGCGAGGTTTGATAGCCAGGAAGGTAATCCTTCAATTATGTTGGTGATCTTGACAACCGGAGGTTCACTACAAGGTATGTCTTTACTCTTGCTAGGGGTCTATATGTTGGAGATCAATTTTGCAGTATGTAGTAGCCTTGTCTACAATTGAGGTAGAGTACATGACTTTAGCAGAGGCAACTAAGGAGGTATTGTGAATTAGGGGAATTGTGGAGGAATTTAGTGTTGAGCAAGGTGGAGTTGAGGTACATTGTGATAGTCAAAGTGTTATATATCTAGTTAAGAATCTGGTGTACCATGCTCGGACTAAACATATTGATGTGAGATTTCACAAGATTAGAAAGCTATTGGCTTCTGGCGAGATTATCTTGGAGAAGGTGCACACTTCTCAAAATGCAGCTGATATGATGACCAAATCGGTTACCGCAATCAAATTCAAACATTGCTTGGATTTGGTTCATGTAACTTGTTGTTAGATGAGTGAGGAAGCCCCTGTTGAGAGAAGCAAAGAGGATTTAATGTACAAGATCCTGGTGTTGTTTGTGTGTTCCCAATCTATTGTATTAGATTATGTTGTCTAGGTGGAGATTATTATAATAAGACAATAAATATAGGCATACTCATACGATGGTCCATGAACTGCGGGGGTGGAGGCCCCCGTGGTACGTATTTTATCTTTTGGGTTATAATAGATAGGTTTAGAGTTGTATTCTTTTATCCACGAAAGTATATTGAAAACTGGAATTAAAAAGTTCAAAATTTTATACTATTATTTAAAAAATGTTTGAACGAAAATGTATAAAATTTTGAACGAAAAAAGTGTTAAAAAAAAAAAAGAACAGACGTTGTGAACTAATTGAACAAAATATGAACAATTTGCACAAACAATATGAACGAATTACTGATATAATAATTGTTAAAGTTTTTCATGACAATTACAAAATTGCCACAACGTGCCCTTCTTTAAAAAAAAAGATTTTCAAAAACATAAAATTGTCGTCTAAAATTCACTTGATTACAAAGATGTCACCGCGCTCCCAAAATTCACTAAATGACGTGAATAAATGTAGACAGTTGGATCAAACAAATCAACGGTGCATATCAGTCTGTACGGCCGTATCTGGAAAAAAGCTCCGCACCTGAACCGACTAGATAAGTTACATCTAAAATGAAAATATTGTGAGGAAATTTTATTTACAGCGAGAATATTCAATATTGAACACGACAACACGAGTTTGAAAAATCCATGGGCCGGCCCATGAAACACGGCCCACGGATCATGGCTTGTATTCATCCCTACATTAATTTCGAATTATATTTTTTTTGAAAAAATGAAAACGAAGAAGGGAAAGCCGGAAAGAGAGAGGGGGTTTAAGCCTCACGGCAAGGCAGCGGCGTAGTAGCGATTCTTCTGGTTGTGCGCCATAAAACCCTGGTTCGTGCAAATAATGGTTTATCGGTCAAACACGTTCCGTTACTCCGTTTCCCTTTGCTGTAAGGTGCCTTCTCTTTTCCTCTTCCTCCACTTTCGTATCTGCTTTTTATTTTTCTTTTTTTTTTTTTTATTTATGATTTCAACAGTTCCATTATTCAATAGAGGTTTTAGTCACCAATTTCATTTATGAATTTATCGAATTAGCACACTGGTGTTAATGGGCCAATCCGTCGGTATCACGTTCTGCTCTGATTTGGCTGAAAAATGTTAGGTTTTTGTCGAGTTATTTTGCTGTCTAATCGGTTTTTACATAAGCATAAGATATGTCTTACTTCCGATTTCATCTGATTTATATTAAGTTGGGAAATGTATACCAATTGGCTGGGGGATCTTGTTTAAGACGAGAGCAAGAGATGAGGAAAAAAGGATGACTTTGCTTTTAATATCAATCACCCAGGAAGTATCCATAACAAGTTGCCGTTTCTGTTTGGATAGAAAGTGTTCAAGTGGAGATAAATGTAATGCTCCTCTAATTCAATGTAAAATTAATGTGGTTCTGTTTGGAGCTTGAGGTAGATCGTTGATAATTTTAGTTGGCTACCATGTCATGATAATGTCTTTATATTATGATGAGTGTATTTGAACTGATTGTGCTGAATATGAATCATGATGCAACTGATTGGTTGAGTATGTTGAGCCCATAACAGGATTGGACTTTTCTTGTGAAATAATCTATCGCAAATCTATAAGGAATAAGCACATTTACCCCTGTTTGTACTATGCAAATTAGATTTCCAGGGGCTGAAAATATGCTAAGAAAATGATTCTCTGCTATATTTAGTTGTGGTACTGCTACTGACTTTAGCATTTGATTTAATCTAGAATCATACGAGAGGACAGATTTTGAACACGCAAGTGGGTGAGCTTCTTTTATCTCCTGCATTGGTATTAGCCTTTTTTTCTCTCCAGAAATTCTCTTTTGTGTTTTGTTCCCTGACAGATACTTTTGATATATTTTTGCAGGAGCCATCTTTCAGGCTGTTTCAAAAGGACATATAGTGTCGTGCATCCTCCTTAGAAAATTGTCATTCATCCATGGCCCATCTCCTGGGTTGTCGGGAAGCAATATTTTGCATCCTAGTTTGGGTGGAACAAACAGCACAAATAAACCTCAGGATGCAAAACAGGGAGTTGATGCTCTTTGCCAAATTTTGGAGGGTGGTGCTTGGGGCCCTGCCACTGAGGCTGCTTTATCTACATTTAATGTAACCGGCCAACCAGATCTAGTATTTGCAATCTTAAAGAGGCTAAAAGATGTGAATGCTGCTATTAATTATTTCCGGTGGGCTGAGAGGGAAACTAACCAAGTACACGGCCCAGAGGCATACAACTGTCTACTCATGATAATGGCGAAGAGCAAAAAGTTCGATAGGGTGGAGGAGATTCTGGAGGAAATGTCTATTGCTGGATTTGGTCCATCTTACAACACATCGATGGAGTTTGTTGCAAGCTGCGTCAAGTTTTCTAAGTTAAATGAAGCATTCCAGTTTATAGAGACCATGCGGAAGTTCAAATTCCGACCTGCCTTTTCAGCCTACACAACATTATTTGGTGCTCTCTCTTATGTTAACAACCCTGATCTCATGCTTGTTCTCTTTCACCAGATGATGGAAATGGGTTATGATGTTGATGTCTACCTGTTTACAACTATAATTCGTGCTTTTGCCAGGGAGGGTCGGGTTGATGATGCGCTTTTACTACTGGATCAGATGAAGAGTAACTCTTGTCATGCAGATATTGTTCTCTATAATGTATGTATCGACTGTTTTGGTAAGCTGGGCAAGGTGGATCTGGCCTGGAAGTTCTTTCATGAGATGAAAGCGCAGGGTCTCACACCAGATGATGTAACTTATACTAGCCTGATTGGTGTTTTATGTAAAGCAAGAAAACTCAATGAAGCCGTAGATCTATTTGAGCAGATGGAAGTCAATAGAGAAGTTCCATGTGCATATGCCTATAACACAATGATAATGGGTTATGGCTCAGCAGGTAAGTTCAACGAAGCGTACAGTTTACTTGAAAGGCAAAGAGCAAAGGGGTCCATCCCTAGTGTGATTGCTTACAATTGTATTCTGACATGCCTTGGGAAGAAGGGGAAGGTAGATGACGCCTTACAACTGTTTGAGGAGATGAAGAAAGATGCTGCTCCCAATCTTTCGACTTATAATATTCTCATTGACATGCTTTGCAGGTCAGGGAAAGTTGATGCCGCTTTTAGTTTGCAAAATGTTATGAAGGACACAGGTTTATTTCCTAATGTGATGACAATGAATATTATGGTTGACCGGCTTTGTAAGGCTCATAAGCTGGATGATGCACTTTCTATATTTGAGGGTTTGGATCACAAAACCTGCAACCCAAATGCTGTTACATATTGTTCATTGATAGATGGCTTAGGTAGACATAATAGAGTGGATGATGCTTATCGGATGTTTGAAAAGATGCAAGATGCGGGTCATGTGCCAAATGCTGTTGTTTATACATCTCTCCTCAAGAATTTCTTTGAAGCCGGCAGGCCAGCTGACGGGCATAAGATTTATAAAGAGATGGTTCGTGTAGGTTGCTCTCCTGATCTGACCCTTCTCAATACTTACATGGATTGTGTTTTTAAAGATGGTGAAACAGACAAAGGTAGAGCTATTTTCGAGGAAATCAAGGCCAAGGGTTTTACCCCTGATGCAAGGAGTTACTCCATACTTATTCATGGCCTTGTTAAAGCTGGTTGTGCGCGGGAAACTTATGAATTATACTATGCGATGAAGGAACAAGGTTGCATTTTGGACACACGTGCATACAATGCTGTGATTGATGGATTCTGTAAATCAGGAAAGGTGAACAAAGCATACCAAGTTCTAGAAGAGATGAAGGTGAAGGGGCATACACCAACAATCATCACATATGGTTCTGTGATTGATGGACTTGCTAAGATTGATCGACTAGATGAAGCATACATGCTTTTTGAAGAAGCCAAATCAGCAGGAATGGAACTGAACGTAATTGTCTATAGCAGCCTTATTGATGGATTTGGGAAGGTTGGTAGAATTGACGAAGCATACCTAATTATGGAAGAAATGATGCAGAAGGGCTTAAGCCCCAACGTGTACACATGGAATTGTTTGCTTGATTCCTTGATCAAGTCAGAAGAAATCAGTGAAGCTCTTGTCTGTTTCAACTCTATGAAAGACATGAAATGTGCTCCAAACAACTACACTTACAGCATCCTCATAAACGGCCTTTGCCGTGTTAGAAAGTTCAACAAAGCTTTTGTGTTCTTGCAAGAGATGAGAAAACAAGGGCTGGAGCCCAATACAGTGACTTATACCACCATGATAGCAGGGCTTGCAAAAGCCGGTAACATAGCGGAAGCGCAAGGGCTTTTCGACAAGTTCAAGGCCAAGGGAGGACTCCTTGATGCTGCTTGTTACAATGCCATGATTGAGGGGCTAAGTTTCGGGAATAGAACCACTGATGCATTCATGCTTTTTGAAGAGGCTCGGCGTAGAGGATTCAGTATCCATTCCAAAACCTGCATAGTTCTTCTGGACGCGTTGCAGAGGGGTGATTGCCTTGAAGAGGCTGCAATTGTAGGGGCTGTCTTGAGAGAAACAGCCAAAGCTCAGCATGCTTCGAGAACCTGGTAAACCAACAAGTGTCATCTTTCAAGCTTACAACAATGGAAGACACCCTAGCTACACCACAGAAGCCATTGGTGGATGACTCGTTAGCCATAGTAGGAATGTTGACACTTCACGGGAGAATGTTCCTGCTGTGGACCATCTTGGACCTCAATATGCTTTTACTGAAGTGGTGTTCCATAGGACATGAAGGCAGATTCCTGATTGGATTGCCTGCCTGGAACCAGTAAGCTTTCGGTATTTGCACTATGAAATTCGTCTGATACCGACATCTAGTTTAACTTGATAAGCTAGTGTAATTGGTTTGTTATGGCTCAGATATCCATATATGAGGGGCTGTTTCATACGATTAATTAGGTTCAGCCTATGTAGATGCTGATACATGAAAAATAAACTAGTAGTAGACTAGTAGGCAAATTCTTGCTGATGCAACTTGGATGAAAGGACAATGAAGTTTGCTCTTGTCATGTACAGGAGGACAATTGTTCATCCGACATTCAAACGATGATCAGATGAATTATTAAGACATTGGAGGAGAAGGTGTGTCCCCAAACCCTGGCTATTGACAATAGCCTTTTTGTTAAGTTCAGACCCTCTACTGGTTATGCAGTTATTCATATAGGTTTGATCTGCTGCTCCTTGTAACTATTTCGTTAGTCCATTGAAGTTGTAGTTCTTCCTTTAATTTTCGGTTTTTAATTTTATTCTTTTGTTGTAATCTTGTTTCTCATAATGTCTGTTTTTCTATATATACTATCTGATTCCTGGCAAGGCTTACCAGCTACTTATTATAGTGCTATTCTAATATTTTATACCATGATGATTTCTGTGTTTTGGTTACATTTTTTCATTAGTAGTTGATTCAATCTTAATGTACTTCCTAAACACCTTTCACAAATCCTGCTTTCAAAGGCCTTATTGTTGAGGTCCACCTCCAACTCTGAAGTCACCTCCTCTGTATTCGTACTGAAGTCACCTCCTCTGTATTCGTAGTTGCCACTGTCGTTATTCCCTGGCCCCGGTAGTTGCGGCTGGCATACGATAGGGCTTACCTTCACCAGCCTGTTTCGGATCCTAGACATCCATATTATATAGCATATGGCTCGGTATGAGCGAGTCCATAGCGGACTGGAAGTTACGGGTCCGATCCAGATATTTTTCGAACCATTTGGGTTATTTTGTTTACATTATTAATCTCTGGTTTGACCTATGTCACCGGTTTTGGACCGGGACCAGAGATTAGCCTACAGTCACCGGAAGTTACGGGTCCGATCTAGATATTTTTCGAACCATTTGGGTTATTTTGTTTACATTATTAATCTCTGGTTTGACCCATGTCACCGGTTTTGGACCGGGACCAAAGATTAGCCTACGGTCAGTAAAAAAACTGGTCTGGTTTTTGGTTCAGATCAAAGTGTACAATCCTAACGATTGGAGCCCGATGAGCCAACTTGTCTGGATCTTTGCTTCCGGCATTTCTAACTATTCGGTTGGCTATACGATCTTTGCTTCCGGCATTTCTAACTATTTGGTTAGTGTCTTACATTTAAGGAATCATGCGTTTTTCAAAGCATTACTATTTTGAGTGTGGGTCTGGGAGCCCAAACGAATTGAGTTTCAGCGAGTCTCTAAAATGTGTTTCTATTTAGTTCGTTTAGAAAGTGAATAAGCTTGAACCGAATCGAATCGGAATGACTTGTCTAATATGACGTACCTACGTGTAATGAGCCAGCAGCCTACTCATTCCATTGTACCTGGCCTTGTTTAGCTTACATAAAGCATGTAATATAAGGTTGAAATACTAAAGTCGGATGTATGGACCATATGTAATAGTGCTATGCTTATACTACGTGGGAGTCACATGCTACAGTCCCTTTCCGATACTTACTACCACACAGTAACACAACATCCTAACTACTTTATTTTTTTACTTTCTCTGAAATTCCCTTCTCTTTTGTAAATTCCTTCCCTTTCTTTAGTTTCATGTCTGCTACCTATCTTTCTATCTCAAAATTCAATTCCTTACATACAGACAACAATACTATCTACTACATCAATTTTCAAAACTCATATTTCAAACTGCCAAAGTTACTTTAGGCCCGTACTTGTTAGTTCGTCCATCATATAGAGAGAGAGGGGTTGACTCTCATGCGAACAACTCTTACCATATAAACTGAGAACAAATTGTATCCGTTAGATCATTAAATAGATGTCTGAGATTATATGATATTAAAGGGAAAAAAATCCTGCTATTAATGGAAGAAATATTCGTCGGACCTGACTCCATATATTCGGCGGTATAGTCACATATATTCGGTGATTACATGTTCACATGGTAAAAGTTGTTTACCTATTAGTCAAGATCGATCTATCTATATATATTTGAAAATAAAGTTGACTACTTTATCTATTATTAATGGTTTTAAGATGAAATATACTTCTGATTCCACCTAACTAGAGAAAATTTTATTATAATATAGAAATTCAAATAGAACAAGTAGTTATATCTACCTCCACTAAATCAAGCATTGCGCACATTCATTTTCTTAGAGATTTGACAAATGTAATCTTAACAACCACAACATACATACTCTGTATATCAATAATTTATGAAGCAAACAACAAAACAAAACAATATAATATTCACCAAACAACACAAAAAACAAAACATAATCTGAACTGATGGGGAAGTAGCAACAAATTAAAGAGGCGTGCGCCTAAACTTTTAGACCATAATTAGCTTCCATTCACACTGTGCAATGCACTAAATACCAATCTGATTACGTCAACATTGGGATACAAAGACGTAATAATCCTTCCTAAAAGAACCATCATAATCCTTAATGCAGAATATTGAAAAGAACGAGAACACTATGTTAAAACAAACTCAAAATACAAAGAAGATCAAGGAAGAAGACCATCACAGAATGAAACCTCTCTCTGGGTAATTTCACATGATCTAATATTAGATAAAATATTGCCGCTAATCACCGTGATTAATTAGTCTGCCAGTCAACCTTTGAATCAGATCAAATCAAAGGGTTTGTTGTAGAAGATGGAGTATACCCATTGAACATGCTTCCACCCCACGAATTGAATCCACCATTATACCCAAATGATTCTCTATTCACATTAGCTCCTCCATTGCTATCTTGCCATTGAAGAGAAAGAAACTTGGGCTTCACGTCATCGTGGCCATTCGAGTTCACATTTTGGTAATCATACGGTGACATTAGTCTTTGGTAGCTGCTCTCGAGCACACCGGAGCTATTCGCTTCACCGGACACGCCAAACGGGAGAGAAGAAGAAGAAAGTTGATTCATGAAGTTATTAGGGTTTGCATGAACATGATGGTGATGATCTCCAAACCCACCGACACCGAAATCGACTCCGATACTAGCTGATCCAAGAAGATCATGAGCTCTAGTATTAGTACCAATAGGATTTCCCACTAGGGCATCAAACTTGCTCCCCAAGTAACCATCATATCCATTACTCCTATCAAGAAAAGCATGATACTTGCTATCCAAGAAACTCGTACCGACCCCACCACCCATCAAGGCAGTGAGTTGATGCTGCGTGAGTTGCACTTCGGGGAAGGAGAGCTGAAGCTCGGTAGGGTTTGCTAAAGGCTGAGTTTGGATGGCGTCGTTGCCGGAGCTTTGTTCGCCAATGCTCGGTTTCTTGGAGGAGGAGGAGGATTGTCTTTTGTTCTTCCTGCAACCTCCTCCGACCGGAATGTTCCTAAGGGTTCCGCCTTTTGTCCAATATCGACGACAAGTTTTGCAGAAGTAGCGGGGTTGGGTGAGGCTGTAGTTGTTGTAGTAGCAGAATTTGGTGTTGGTTGAGTCACATCTAGGGCACTTTAGAGCTAGGTCATGTGGCGGCCTTAGCCGCCTCTCCATTAATGGCCTTGAGCATGCTAACATGTCCGCCGACGACGGTGATGACGAATCTAGAGCTCCATCGTCGCTCATTGTACCCTATTACACACAAAACACAATATATTGTAAGAGATTTAATTTTTATGTAAAATTATAACATCTAGTTAAGACGAAAGCGGTATGGTATATAAAGGTTACCTGAAGCCAGTCGGAAGGATCCATGGGGACTTGAAGAGATGTAAGACCCATAACCAGAAATTTAAAAGAAGCTGCAAAGTGCAGTTAAACTGATGAAAGTAGAGATATATATAATTGAGCAAAGAAGAGTCGTTAGGGGTTGTTTGGTATGCTTGAGTTTATGGCGGTCATCTTCTGAATAAGAAGAAAGAAAAAGCAGAGCACGATTTCCGATGGGCCGTCGTCGGTGGTATTACCTTTGATATCTGGGTCCCACCTGATCTCTATAAAAGAACACCCGTGGGTCCACATTTTTTGGACTGGAACGGCCTCGTGTCATCCGACGGCTTAGACGTGACGATCTTACCGTAGACAGCGTAACGTTGATGTCGTCTTCGCCGTTGATTTTAATAAGGGTCCCACTTTGCCACCTCACCTATGATGAAGAATATTTGGGTCCCCGATAAAGTGATTAGTGAGAGTGAGTGTAGTAGATTACTACGCTTTGGAGTGGGGACCACTAGATCGCTTGCTACAAGCAAGGGATATATGCTCAATCCCCCACCCTCCCGCTCACGTGCTTCTTTTATTTCTCTCTTGTTTCTGGCGGTTTGACTGGTCAACTCTAACATTTTGTAACTTAAATTTGCACATGAATTTGAGAGAACCGCAATTTTACTTACTAATATTTCTAGTTAGAAAAAAATGATCTCAGGTTGGTAGTTAATCTCTAGCTCGCATCATCCTAATATCGACCGGATAAGTTAGATTTTACGATTTATTTATTTTTTAAAAATTATAAATATACGGTAATTTTGATACTTAAATTTTCTCTTCTACACTAACTTTTACTTACAAGAGTTATTGTAACTAATTTTCCTTTGCACGATTATTGTATCCTATACAAATAACTTAAAATATAAAAAATAATACTATTAGATTATTTTTCTTGTACAAATAATTTGACAATTTCTCATACTTGTAGTTTATATACAAGAATTAAATACAAAAATTTTATAATATATTAAAAAAATTAATATATTAATGACATGGTGATTTAGTGAAAAATTTAAATGCACCTACGTTAGTTGATAATATATAGGGATGTTTTTTTAGATTTCGAAAGTATATGTAGTGATGTTTTTGGTGCTTTATATGCACAAAATAACCATCTTTTTTCTTTCAACTTAAAGTTTGGAAATTTAAAAAAAATGGGATCTAAAGCTACAAAAAAATATAAAGTTAGAGAAATAAAACCAATTTTGAAGGAACGTGGAAAAGGGAAAGGATTATTAGATGCCAAAGTTGGAAAGATGAATGTGCTGATTATTTAATTCATCTAAAGATGATCTGCCACTCAATATACTTATGACTATATATTGAAAAGGAGTTGCTGCGAAATATTTTAATGTGTATATGATATGTATTAATGACTAAAATTTGTTAAGTGTATTACGAATGATTACCCTAATTCAAAATGTTTGAATTGTATAATTAGCGAAAAATAATAAATAATTAATTTGTGGATATTTTTTTTTAATTGATTTTTCAAAATTTATACAGCTTATCCCCTTACATGTATCTTGTTTTAACATTTTCACTTTTACTTATTTTGAAATGTGAAATATAGTAATTATTAAATGTCGTAATTTGATTTGATAAATTTTAATATTTTTATAAATTACTTGATTTTTTTTATCCAAAAAGTTAACTTATTGAAAAATTTTATACATTCAAATTTTTTTAAGAAGGATAGCCTTTACAATATGCTCTTCCTCAATCTTATCCATCCTTTTTTTTATGGGATTTATGCAACTTTATTAAATAAAATTAAGCACATTGTCTTTTGATCTTGTCTTTGTTTGAATGTATGGTAGTTTCTTTTATTTATCCCCGTGGGCCGTGGCAGTAAGTATTTTGGTTGAACAACATTTTTGAGTGAGCACTGAGCAGATCGCCAAGTACACTGTGTATAAAAAAAGTGATCAAAGGACTTTAATTTCAAAAACAATTTCTACAAACAAGGAAAAAGCAATCTCGTTTAATTGTCTTGTATTTAATTATTAATATAAGTGCATAAATTATATAATATATTCATTTACGTGGATGCATTCTTAGTCTAAAAAACTTAGAATGCTGAATCTTGATATGCTACGTACGTACATCTCATGCATTTTGACAGTATTTAGGAAATTTATATAAGATGGCATAACACCTCGTGTATTGAACCGTTTTTTTGTTAAAATAAAAGCAGGTATTATTAGTTAGTTTAGTTGCTAATCAGCAAGAATATTTTAGAACAAATTTGTCCTACAATATTGACAGTCTTTCTAATTTATATGTTCGGATGTAACTTAAAAGTTCTAATTTAAAATTGGTTTTTTTTTTTATATTAAAAGTAACAAAACTTTAGTAAAAAACTTTTTTTAAAAATGCTAATAACTGATCTTTAATATTCTTTCGAAATTAGAGTTTAAGACACGGCTTAAACAACCAAGGTAGCATATAAATGAGCTTAAATAATTATAATGGACTTTATTAGGCAAAATATGCTGATAGGCTGGGATAAATTATCCCACATTTTATGTATTTAAGAAAAAAGTAATATATACACAACATTCATTTTTAGTAACGTAAAAATACTCGCAATCCGCCAATGTCGAGTGGGCTTGGTGCAGCCGTCTAAATTGATTTTTTTTATTTATAAATAGATTCTAGTTAATTTATTAAAAATAATTATTCATTAAATTTTCGTAGCAACTTTGTTAAACTTAATCTAATTCTATGAGGTTATACTTTTTTATTTATAAATCTCATCCCCAATCATCCTCTTCAGCCCCCATAAAACCCTCTACCGAACGGACCCTAAGTCGTTTGCATTATTTTGTACGAGAAAATAAGAAATCCATAAATTGATGGAGTCAATTAAGTGATTTTTCCGAGGCCTTCAAAAAAATTTACAAATCAACCCCAGACGCTGGTGCCATCTGTCAACGCCTTGCGACTTTTGTTGCCAACAAAGTAAATTGGGCGTCTATACCCTTTTTAAAGGAAAGTGCATTACACGATTTTGATTGTATAATAGTGAATAAAAGAGGGTCAAATGAAACCTGCGTACACAGAAAATCTAAAATTAATTATTGGTATATATTCTGAGACCCGTTTGGTTAGAGGGGTAAAATGGAAACAAAACAAAAATGGTTAAGGGAAGAGAAATTGTTATGTTATTTTATGTGTTAAAAGACGGGAAGTGTTCAAGTAAGACCCATTATTCCGGTACGGCCGTGCGGCCGTCTGTACGGCCGACACGTGTCCCGAATTTTTTTTTTTTTTATATTTTTTTTCCTTAACGAGTAAAAGTAATAGTTCAAAACTTATTATGGAATAGTTCATAACTTATAAAAGGATAGTTCATGAATTATAATAGAATAGTTCATAGTGTAAAATTTATAAAGGAATGAAAGTAATAGTTCAAAACTTATTAAGTAATAGTTCATAACTTCTAAAAGGATAGTTCATGAATTATAATAGAATAGTTCATAGTGCAAAATTTATAAAGGAGTGAAAGTAATAGTTCAAAACTTATTATGGGATAGTTCATGAATTATAATAGAATAGTTCATGAATTATATTAAAAAGTAATAGTTCATGGATTATATGGAAATAGTTCAAAGTTTATAGGAGAATAATGCATAAATTATAACATGGTAGTTCAAATAAATTTTCATTAGTTTCCGGAAAAAAAAAATTGTTTCAGAAAAGAGAAAAAAAAAAAAAAAAAATTTTTCGGGACACGTGTCGCCCGTATGGTCGGCCGTGTCGCCCGTACGGTCGGCCGTACGACCATACCGCAATATAAGGGCCGTACCTGAACATTTACCGTTAAAAGACCACTAACATTTCATTTTAGTCGATAAACAAACGTGAATTTTGATTAATTCGGTATTTTGTTTTCGGGAACAATTCTTAGCAATACACTAGCATTTGATTAATTAATATCTTAACGATTCCCATTCAAATTCGAGATCCTAACAAACCCTAATTTTATTTTATTTTCCTTAACCCTATATATAACAATAAACTTTTTTTTTTGATATTATATAAATTAAAATCCGTTCATAGTTAATTTAATTTGGTTATTATTTTAACAATTTTTTTGATTTTTGTTATAGACTATAAACATGATCTATTTAATAAAACTACAATATTATTGATAAATATTATATATGAATTGATTTTTTTTTGTTACTAAGTTATTTATCTAACGATATATTTAGAATATTTTTATTATGTTGAGGTCTCAAATGTATTTTATTATGTTTGATATTCTTACAATTACGATTATTTAATAACTTCAATTGAACTTATCTTACCATAAGTAAACAAGAAAATAATATTTATCATCACCATGTCTAAATATTTATAAAGAGACAAAAAGAGTTATATAACAAGTTATCATCATTTTTAAGATAAAAATATATTATTATCATTTTTTTATCCTCTAAAGCACACTTATATAGCTAAACATATTTTTATACAATTTATATATACACATCTATATAATTAGTAAAATAACAATTAAACAACTAAGTTTGTCAACATAATTTTTTAAATATAACAATTAGTCATATTTTGTTTGATGGTGTGTGATTATTTTATATTTTAAAATTTTTTGAAAAACAACATTTTGGGATTTTTTTAGCAAATTAACTTTTTTTTTATAAATTAAACCACTTTATAAAAAATATTTCCTTGAATTAAACACAAATATTATTTTCAAGTAAATTTTTGATAAATATTTGATCTTATTGTCTAGAATACGCCTATTACACTTAATTATTAAATATAAAATTAATATTTTTTTTTTGAAATCAGTTTTACTCCATGAATTAGTTGAATTAGTTGATGTATCTTTTATTTATTTTTGTAGGATTTTTTTTACAAAATCATCAATTAATTGACCATTATAAGGAACTTGTCCTTAACCTTTTGGTTTAATTTTCGTTCTTCATATCAAGAGGAATTTGTCCTTACACCAATCATCACATAATAGGTAATCCAATTTTTTATATGATCAACCCTAATGCTCTCATGATACGATACTAGTTTGCTAAGTATATATAAACCCATAATGTTCGTTTAGATCGATATTGACTTTGACATCGGAGCAACCTCGGGGATAGTGTCCTAGGTCCTCTCACGATTGTTATTGTTATTGCAAGGTTGCAGTGGTCAAATTGTTCTCAACCTTCTTGTTTAATTTTCGTCCATTCATATCATAAGGAATTTGTCCTTACACCAATTATCACATAATAGGTAGTGCAATTCTTATTATAATAAACACTAATACTCTCTTGGATCGGTATTAACTTTGGCATCAAAGTAGCTCAAATGATATTGTCTCGGGTTCCTCTTTCACGACTGTTATTGTAGGGTTTGGATTCTTGGTTGATTTTCATTCATAATATGGAAAAAACAACAACCTTACAACAAACATCTTATAACAAATAAGACAATTCCAACATAATGAATTATCAAATATTTTTTTTTAAAAAAAACACAATTTCTGTCTAACCCGTGCAAAATACGGGTATTAAAACTAGTACTATATAAAAGCAAAACACTTAAAGCCACATGTCGTTCATTTATACCTTAAATGACACGTGTCATTTTATCACAATTTATCTTTTTCTATTTTTTCTATTTGTTATTTTTATTATACATTTTATCAACTAAAAGTTAGCTATTTTACCATATAAATCAAGATGAAATATAATATTGCTTATATAAAAAGAAAAGAAACAATTTGGTTTACTAGGCTTTTTCTAGTTTTGTGTTTAGTAAATGTACTATTTGAGATAAGAGTGTGTAGAGTTTGAAAATAAATACAAAAGGTTGGGGTATATTTACTTAATTGAAACATTAAAAAGCCTACTTACTACCCTATTTTCTCAAAAAGGTCTACTTAGCAAAATTGCCCTATATAAAATTCAATATCTACCTAATTAATATTTTTACCTTCTAAATACATTTTAATTTTGATAATTAAATTGTTTCTCATGTATTCATTTTCTAATATAATCGATTGTTTTTTTTTCAAACTTAATATTTAAATTGCTGAAATTATCGTATATATCGTTTTAATAAACTAAAAAATATATTTTTACTTATAATTGTTAAAAAAATATAATATAAAAATATATTTAAAAAAATATCCGTACGAAATACGAAAATTACACTAGTTAGGAAATGAACCTAAAACCAGGGTTATTAAGGAGATAATATGATTAACGTGAGGTCGTGAAAGTGTAGGTTGTTGCTCCATTTAGGAAGACAGATGTGTGTAACAAGTTTCCTATTGATATCCAAATTAAAGCATTCTTTGCTTTACAAATGATTCGTTATGTGTGTGAAAATGAAGATCCTTTCCTTCTACTTGAAGCCCTATATGTTTATATTCACACTTACATCAATCATACTTTTCATGATTTCGACCTTCTATTTTTCTAATTATTTTATGGAATTTTTCTGAACGGTATTCCTGAAATTTGGGTATTTCGGATTTTGCTCGAGTTCTTTTTTCTATTCTTAATAATTCCCTCGGACTTCATGAAGAACATAGCTTAGGAACCTCACATAAAATGAGAGATTTTATGTAGATGATTTATAGGAATCCAAAAAGACACTTAGATCGATACAGAAAGGAAGTAAAAGAGGTCTCGAAACTGGTCGAGGTCCGGCTTGCCTCGGGCTTCATCGGAAATAAAATTTCCGTTTGCTACAATAAGTTCGGCATGACCTACTACAACAATTGTGATCAACTTATTCTAGACCACAAATTTGGTTACAACCAAGAATACATTGTCTTTTCCGATCAAATAAAGTCATAAGATGAGTCATCGGATTATCGTGACTACAAGTCTTATATATAAAGTCGGTGAATTTATTTTTCATTACCGGTTAGTTTTATCATGAACTTCTTTTGTGTGTTTGGATTTCCTTAATGTGCTTATGTGTCAAGATTAAGCCTAACGTGCATGAATATGTGCTTATATGAGCACGCCATCATTCTACGGTTTTAAGAGAATAATAATAATATAAACTTCTTACATCTAAATTAAAAGTTGGGAGATAGTGAGTCGAGTGTGTATGTATATATATACACAATATCATATGAGAACATACCTATCTTATGGTAAGGAGTGAAAGCCTCTAAGAATCGTTAAGTTGGATTAAAAAAAAGACGCTTTTGATTTGTGTCATGTGTTCCGCACGAGCGTTCATTTTGTAATTTTCTTAGTGCACGATTCATCCGCTGCATTGAATTTTCTAGTGCACGATCGCGTGTTCCTTGAATTTTCTAGCTGGTAGTCATGTTTTGCCTTCAGTTTGCTAGCGAACGATTGTGTGCTGCCTTGAATTTGCTAGAGGTTCTCAATCCTTATCATAAAAATTTGTTTACTAATCCTGACATCAATTGGCTTTAGGAGGGAAGTCCGGTTCAGTAGGCTTATATTTTGGCCTTGAACCTAAGCGCTTATTTGCTCGTTTACACACGATCCCGCTTTGTAGTCCATTGGACTCTAATATGGTATCACAACAATTAGCCTAATCTCTCCATCGATCCTAACTTGTGGGCAACATGGAAAAGATAGAGATGTTAGATCCATTTGTTCATGTGTCAACTAAGTTTGTATAATAAACTTCTCACGTCTAAAAGTTAGGAAATTACGAGAGTATAGTTTATAAGGTCGTCATACTCCTCCTATTGTTAATTTTTTTCAAGATGAAATTTATTGGGCTTATACCCGTACTTCATTTCGGTAAGGCGTGTGATACCTCCACACAACAAGCTTGGGTGACGTTTTCTATTGATGCCTATGCTGATAAGATCCTTTGTGATGTTATCAAGATGGACGCTACACATGCATTGTTAGGACGACCATGTTAATTCAATCGTAGATCGCTTCATGATGGTTATCTTAACCGGTACATGTTCTAATATAATGGAAAACGGGTCACACTCTTGTCTATGACTCTGCACAAAATTTTGATTGATTATGCAGAACGGAAGAGGCAACAAGCTATACATGAGACCACTAAGGCGCCTGCAGCATCGGACACTTTCCGCGAACCTCTCCCAATGTTATGGGTGCTAGTACTTCCGGATCCCATAACACCGCCCCTCATGTCCATGTCATCGAGTCGAGAGGTAGTAAAAGTTGCATCGTTCCTAGGAATGCAAATTTTCGACCTATGAATCCTATCATTCAAGGACGGTGTAAGCCGCAAATACTTTTAGCGAGACAACACGATTTGACACCGGTCATGAAAGGCAAATTCTCTTATTCCTTGTTTGTTCTCTTTTGTTTATCTACTTCTAATGACCCAAATAATGTGTCACACGACATGAGGTATCTTTGTTGCTGACTTGGTGCCCGGCACGTCTTTGTCCAACCATGCCGCTTACCGTGCAAGTCCGGAAAAGGCCAAGGTGCTAAAACACCAAGTACAAGAGCTCCTAGACCGGGAACATGTCCGTGATTCCTTATCACCTTGTACGGTGTCATTTATCTTAGTTAACAAGAAGGACGAATATTGGTGGATGTGTGTAGATTGTCAATTCATCAATCAAATCAACGCCAAATACCATCACTTGATACCGCACCTTGATGACATGTTGGACGAGCTCCACGGCGCCGCCATCTTCTATAAGATTGATCCCCGAAGCGGTTATCACCAAATCCAGACGGCCGAAGATGATGAGTGAAAGACGATATTCAAGACGGAGTATGGCCTTTATTAGTGGCTTGTCATGCCATTTGGCCTCTCCAACGCCCCGTTCACGTTCATGCGTCTCATGAAACATGTCTTGCCTTTTTGGGTATTTTTTTGGTTTATTACGATGATATCTTGATATTTAGTAAGTCTTTGAATGAACATATCTAGCACCTTCGTCAAGTGCTTGAGTGCCTTAGACAAGAGCAATTGTATATTAACTTTGATAAATGTTTTTTTTCGAACACCACTACTTTTTTTGGATATGTCGTGTCTAAGGACAAACTCTGAGTGGGCAAATCAAAAGTTTGCACCATTTTGGAGTGACCTAATCCTACTAAGACCACCATGGTTTGAGCCTTTCTCGGCTTAGTAGGCTTTTATCGACGCTTTGTCAAGGACTTTAGCTCGATAGCGGAACTGATACATGAGCTTATCAACCAAGGTGTCACGTTTGAGTGGCATGACAACCATGCTCGAGTGTTATGTTTGCTCAAAGACCTCCTTTCAATGCGCCACTACTCTAACTTCCAAACTTTTCTAAAACTTGTTACGCTAGAAATGTACGACACAAATCCAAGGCAAGAGTGTCAATAACTTGTTTGCCCAAAACATGCACACAAAATTCTTACAATTTATCACTCAATCTAAACTCTTAGCGAACCCACAGTGTATGTGTCATTTCGTAGCAAGGAAAGTATTCCGAGGTCGAACACAAGGACTGAGGTGAAACTAAATCATCCGACGATCAAAGCTAGTGTAAATCTAGACTAAGATGGGACAAGGAATAAAGAAATGAAAATCACAATATTTTTGGTTGGTTTTGTGGTGATCAAACAAAGATCACAAGATATGCAAAAAAGCAAACAAACAACGCACAAACACAAGATAGGTGATAAGTGTAAGAAGTGCAAATTCTAGAGATCAAGAATTCCGGTTATGCCATTGGATTCAAGCATCTAAACATCAAAGGATAAGCTGCGGTTGTTCAGAAGGGGTGTTTCTCTAAGTCTCATGTTCCACTAGTCTCGAACCTAAGTCCTATTACCGGGTAAGTATCAAGGAGCTAAGGTCGAGAATTCTACACAAACCGGGCTACTACCTAAGGGTCAAACTCCTCCTTACCAGGTAAGTCTCAGAAAAGGTAAGTCTTAAGCAACAATCCTAGCACACTCAATCCAACATCGGCTTTTTTGGCTCACTACTACCTAGAGTTCATCATCTTCTATACCTAAGAGCGGAAATCACCGGGTAAGTCTCATTCCTCAACTAGTTTGCTAGCAAAGGTCTCCCTAGGCTAGATGAGGCTCAATAAACACTAGGATTTCAACAAATCTACATCCTAACATACAAATTTATCAACATATGAACACCTGAACAAAAATCTTGGGTGGATCATGAAAATCTCGGACGAGATATCATGAAGAAAATGCCGAGATTACATTTTGAGTTAGATTTTCGAATACGTATTCATCCTAAGATCACATGCAAGTCCATACAATCATCATCCAAGCCATAAACATCATTATATCACCCCTAGAATCGCAACTATTCAGCCAATAACATATATTTCAAGATCAAACATCATCACACAAGCATGCATGCATTCCATGGCAAGATAATGAAGATAAGAACAATGAAATCAATGTTACTTAGGTGGATGAGAGGTTTACACAACTCTTACAAAGCTTCAAAAGTAGCTCCAAGTCGGATCTTACAAGCTTTCACAAGAATCACACTTAAAACACTCAAAACTCACTCTAGATCTAAGGTTGGATATATTCTAATCTAATTCCCCCAAGAACACCAACAAGGGGCTTGGAAGAAGCTAGGAAGTGTCCTAAAAGTCAGCTTGCAAAGCAACTCAAGTACTCCACCAAAGGCAACAAATAGTCGGGCAAGGGAATCGTGTGACAAGTGTAGATGATGTCCTAACATGATTCTCGGGCCAAAATCTCGGGTGTGATTCCTGTAACTAGGCCGAGATTTTCATGGTCGATCCCTCCTTGGATCACCAAGTCATGAGTTGCTGCAAGACATGCACCCACAAGGTCTTTTATGATCTTCTTTGCTCTTAGCTTGTTCCTTAGGGAGTCCGGATGCGAGCCACCACAAGGAATGATCCTCAAATGTATCGATTAAGTCCAAAAGCTCCCCAAAATACCTACAAAACCAACAAAATCTCGTGTAGACGTCTTTTCTAGCAATACGACTCGATTAAGCATAAACGTCACAAACTTATGCCAAACCATGCATGAATAAGGGGAAAAACTGTCTAAATGAATGCCTAAACTAGTGTCATAAATCATGTCATCAAAACCTTCGAGGTGGAGTGTAACGCATCAAATGTGGGCATTGAGGGGATTCTCCTATAAGAGAATCGGCCCATTGCCTACTTTAGCGAAACACTTTCCGGTTCATCACTCAACTGCCAAATTATGACATGGAACTATATGCTTTAATTCATTGTATAAAGACGTGACAACACTACTTATGGCCGAAGGAGTTCATGATTCATTTGGATCACACGGCTTTTTCGTATCTAAAGGGTCAAACAACGCTAAGTCGGCATCACGCAAATTGGGTAGAGTTTCTTGAGACCTTTCCTTATGTCATTCGACATAAGAAAGACAAAGAAAATATGGTAGTCGATGCCCTTTCTTGCCGGTATATCCTTTTTGTGCATATAGACGCGAAGATCATTGACTTTGCTCTTCTTTTTTAATGATGGATATCTATTTTGTGCGGGTAAGCTTTGTATCCCACACTTGTTTTTACGCCATTTGTTGATTAAGGATGCTCATGAGGGTCATGGTCACTTCGGTGCCACCATGACTTTTTCCGCTCTCCAAGAGCACTTCTTTTGGTCCCACTTACTCAAGCATGTGGAACGGTTTTACAATGCTTGTATCACATATCACCATGCGAAATCGCGCCAAGGTCCGGATGTATTGTATTCTCCTTTTACTATACCAATGGGACCTTGGGAGGAACTTTCTATGGACTTTGTTGTGGGTCTACCCATGTCAAAAAGAGGCAAACACTTTATTTTTGTGGTAGTCGACCGTTTTTAAAAATGGCTCATTTATTGCATGTAAGAGCACACAGAACGCTAGCAAAGTCGCTACACTATTTTTGACAATGTAGTGCGCTTACATGGGATACCACGTTCTAACCTTAGTGATCGGGACGTGAAATTTGTGAGTCACTTTTGGAGAGCATTATTAGGAAAACTTGGAACTAACTTGTTTTTTCTAGTTATCATCCCCAAACGTACCGATAGTCAAACGGAGGTCACCAATCGGACTTTAGGCGACCTTCTTAGAGCGACACTAAGGACAAACCCACGTAGGTGAGGGAACTTACTTTATATTGTGAATCGTTTTGTATAACATGTCTCGGCACTCCGCGATGAAGTTATCACCTTTCGAAGTGGTCTACGGCCTCAATCCACACACCCGATGGACTTCATTCCGCGCCCTCTAAAAAACGGAGAACACATCACCACCGCACATTGCGTCGCTCACATCATCGAGCTTCATGAGCGGACTAGGACACAACTCCAATGTTGCGCCGCACAACTTTCCGAACAAAGAAACAAAGGCCGCCGCGACATCTCGTTCAAGCCCGATGATCCTGCTTGGCTCCACCTAAGGAAGGAGCGTTTTTCATCTCACCGTAAAGGCAAGTTCTCGGACCGTGGTGATAGACCATTCCACATCTTATCTCTCCATGGCCCGAATGCCTACAAGTTAGAGCTTCCGGACACCTACGACGTGCACCCAACATTCAGTGTCGAGGACCTTGCCCCTTATGTTGAGCCCCTCTTTGACCATGGTGAAACGGGAACTTTTCACATCCATGTTGAGGACTGGTGCGTCCTTGGCTACCATGTCCGTAGATGAGGAGGATGAGACGTTGCGGGTTTGCTCCGATGGAATAATCACCCGTTCCCGTGCCAAAGTCATCCACAAAGTTACCGGCTCCTCCGTCGCTTACATCATCGCTTGTCACGGGCCCGCTAGCGGCATGTCATGTCTCCACTCCGTCATGGCATGAGGCATGCCTGTTTTGACAATGTTTTGATAACATTGTCATATTTTCCTATGTAATAATAGAAGGGATATTTCTTATGAAATAGCCCCTTCTAAGTTTTTTTATTGGACCCCTTTAAGCATTTTTCTATTAGTTCACCTTTAGACATTTTGTATTGGACCCCTCTTTTATGCATTTCTATTGAACCCCTTTATGCCACATCCTCTATATAAGGGACGCTTGATCTCACATGTAAATCATGCTCAATTTAATAAAGTTTAGTTGAAGGTATATCATCCTCCTTGATTTTGGGCATCACATCTCCCCTCTCAAAGTTCTTCCTTGGATCTTCGATCCAAGCCTTCACATTCGAGGATTCTTCAAGAATCAACTTATCCATTCCATTTCACGGCTTGCTCGATCAACCTTGATCGGATCAACCATTCGTTTCCGCATCCATTTCAAAGCTTCTCCAACCATATTTTATCATCCGATCCATCCGCACATCAACAAACGGAGTAGTTGAAGTTCAAGCTCGATCTAGATCCGGAGTTTTTCCTTGAACGTATCATATTATATCTACAAGTAATACACACGAATGATTAAGTAAAAAAAGTGATTTACGAGAAGATAAATGTTTATGAAACAAAGTGAAATCGGGAACACTTACTTATTGGTCTTATATGTCAAGTCTTGACATCTCCTTATGCTCTCAAGCCTCACATAGTATATGCGTTTCTTAAATGTATCAAGTGCGTGTTGTAATGACCCACTTCATTCAACTTGTTCCATCCGCATCTTTAAACCGATATTGTAAACTTGTCAAATGGTTGTGACATTGTCAGAGTCATCTAATTGCACGAATTTCAAAATATGTTACGGTTTTAACCCGGACCCCAATTCACGCTCCACCTTTCGGTATTTTGTGGGAGTCAAATGTCCAACATATGCATGAGCCCTTAGCAACAAGGGAATTATGACGTTTTAGACTCCACATACAACACTAAATGTCCATTTTTCTTCTCCAACGTGTGCCCCCTCGAGTTCAAACTTGCACATACACTTCTTCGACTTGTTTTCCAGCTAGTACTTGGAACATGATCGGGATCAACATCTTTCTCCTTTCTAGGTGCTCCGTGTCTATTACATTCCAAATGACAGAAACGGAACCCCGTCTATCCAACCATGATTTGTGTATGACCAACAACATATTCAAGAGTTCGCCACATACCGAGCTCAACGCAATAGGTTATCTCTATCCGACAAAATATCCATGAAACTCATACTTGGACGAAAAATTGGTACTAGTATCATAGGAATATTCAATAAATCCTAATTGAAATGAAATAAAGTATTAATTCCAAAATTTCGGTTCCATATTCTAACATGACTAAAAGTAATTAAAATGAAATAAAGTATAAATTCAATAATTTTGTTTCTAACATGTCTAAAACTAATTGTAAAATTCCGGTTCTCGATTCTAACATGTCTGAAACTAGAATGACAAAATTAAGGGAACTCATCAATCTTGTTGAATGAAATTGTAGACTTATTTCGATGTGTGTGACAAACTCATCCGGATGACTATATTAATTTTCAACGAACGAGATATTTATGCTTTCACCATCAACATCGGCTTCTGAAGAATATGACGACATTTTTACGGGTTTTTACGGATTTGAGACGTGAATAGTAATTTGATTTGTGAACAGTGATCTGATTTGATATATATATATATATATATATATATATTCGTGTCTCCAACGGCTATAAATGTAACTGTTGAATCAAACGGCTAGTTTATAACTGTTCTTTAACTTTCACAAAAGATCCCGGGGTGCATACGAGTTGCGCATGCACCCCACTTGCGCGTCCCATGAGGCGCACAATATGAAGTTGACGATGCGCAGTCTATATGCGTCCAAATGGGACACATGTACAGCTCGTATACTTGAATTTCACATACAGGAATTTTCACATACCGGAATTTTCACATACCGGAATTTCACATACCGGAATTTCACATACCGGAATTTCACATACCCGAAAGTTCACATACCAAAAGTTATCATACCGGAAGTTATCATATCATACTAGACGTTATCATATCATACCGGAAGTTATCATATCATATCGGAAGTTATCATACCGGAATTTATTTATTTTATTTTATTTTATTTATTTTTGTCTTTTTTATTTTCTTTATTTACTTTTTTATTTTTTTGGAATGCATTTTGGAAGTTCACATACCGAAGCTTCACATACCGGAAGTTATCATACCGGAAGTTATCATACCGGAAGTTATCATACTAGAAGTTATCATACCGGAAGTTATACCAAACAAACTGATTTTATGTCATAGTTTAGAATTAAGAATTACATACCGGAGAATTACATACCGGAGAATTACATACCGAAAGTTATAAAAATGGTATGAGCAAAAACGTAACATTCAGGTATCAACCTTGAAGCAACAAAAATGTCTCTAAAAATGGTATAACCTTCTTCTTTGTCCAAAGACGATCAAGACCACTGTCAGCATCACCTTGAGCGAGCAAATGTTTTAAATTCACCAATGTAAACATCATTGGCATCCGATATGAACTTCCGGTGTAAAAAAATTTCGGTATGAACTTCCGGTATGAAAAATTTCGTTATGAATATCCGGTATGAACTTTCGGTATGAACGGTATGAACTTTCGGTATAAAAAATTTCGGTATGAACTTCCGGTATGAAAAACTTCGTTATGAACTTCCGGTATGAACTTTCGGTATGAACTTCTGGTATGAACGGTATGAACTTCCGGTATGAACTTTTGGTATGAACTTCCGGTATAAAAAATTTCGGTATGAACTTCCGGTATGAAAAACTTCGTTATGAACTTCCGGTATGAATGGTGTGAACTTCCGGTATGAACTTTCGGTATAAAAAATTTCGGTATGAACTTCCTGTATAAAAAATTTCGGTGTGAACTTCCGGTATGAAAAACTTCGTTATGAACTTCCGGTATGAACTTTCGGTATGAACTTCCGGTATGAACTTCCGGTATGAACTTCCGGCCGGTATGAACTTTCGGTATGAACTTCCGGTATAAAAAATATCGGTATGAACTTCCGGTATGAAAAATTTTGTTATGAACTTCCGGTATGAACTTCTGGCATACAAAATTTTGGTATGAACTTCCGGTATGAAGAACTTCGTTATGAACTTCCGGTATGAAATTTCGGTATGAACTTCCGGCATAAAAAATTTCGGCATGAACTTCCGGTATAAAAAATTTCGGCATGAACTACCGGTATAAAAAATTTCGGTATGAACTACCGGTATAAAAAATTTCAGTATGAACTTCCGGTATAAAAAATTTCGGTATGAACTTCCGGTATGAAAATTTTCGTTATGAACTTCCGGTATGTAAAATGTCCGGTATGTAAATGTCCGGTATATAAAATGTCCGGTATGTAAATGTCTGGTATGTTAATGTCCGGTATGTAAATGTCCGGTATGAAAACAGAAAATAAAAAGGGAATTAAAATAAAATAAAATAAAAGGCAAATTCAGTAATTAAAATCAAAATTTACATAACATCAAATATTCTTTCTTTTTTAATAGAAGGCTTAATTAGTTTTACCTTACCATTAAATGAAAGTGGTAAAAAAATCATGGAGTATATTTACTAAATAGAAAACTAGAAAAGGCCTAATACAATAAAATAAAAAAGCCTACTTTTCTAATTAGCCCTAATATGTTTTCCAAAACACATTTATTACAATAAAAATTTGTAAACATAGTTACAAAATTTATTTTTAATAACTTCTACTATCGAGTGTTTATTATCATTTCTATTATCTAATAAAATTGAAGCTTTCATAAACAAATAAAAAACTAATTAAATTATATTTTTAATGAGATATTGATACAAATGAAATTTAAAATAATTCTTTGTGTTGAGTTAAACATGTGGTCGGTGTGAACAAACAAACAAAATGAGGTCAAACCAGTTTCACGTCCTATAATGGCCCAATAAATGAGGCCCATGAGATCCAATCCATTTTGAATAAAATTTGAAATTTGCAGAACTTACCCACCGTTAGATTTGTAATTATTATTGGGCCTAATAAACGAAAATTCACACCGCAAGAAAATTTTATTTTTCACTTGAAACAGATCTTTAAATATTTTAATAAGAAAAAATAACACAAAAAATACAAACTCAAAAGTAAAATCAACTTAAAAATTATTTGAATTATACAAACTATCAATATATTTTACAAAATTAATAATACTTTTTCTCGGATTAAAATCATGACTCCGACGATGATATGTATTTTTTTACATAAGTAGGATTAGGGTGTGATATATTTTTTTTAATTAAATAAGCAAAATTTAATATGATAAAATTTTCAAATTAAGTAGAATAAGAATTTTGCTGTTTGAATTAAGAATTTTGCTGAAAAAACAAATCGTATTAATTCTTGTTATTACAATGACGGTTGTATCACTCCCAATAATTTTCGAAGTTGGTATTATTTTGAGTTATTTTTCTAACATATATAACTAAACTTTAGGTAAGTTTCGTGCAAGGTACGAGAACTAAGCTAGTTATCATTATTAGACTTGTACAATTCCGAACCGGCACGTAAAAAATTGTGGACATTAACAACGATTTTAGCCCTAGTGGGTTTGGCCCAACCCATTTTTTTATGGGAAGGATTTACGGTTAGTGTTCTGGTCGCGGGACAACCCACACGCGCGCACCCAAACACACATATATTCATCCCTAAGGCGATCTTTTGGGGCCCTCCCTGGCGGCCGTATGGCGTTTTCCGGCCTCCTCTTCGGCGTTTCCTCTGGATTCGGTGATTGCTTCCGCCTCTGACCTTCAACGTTTCCTTCGGCCTACGTTCCCTTCGGCCCTTCTTCAGCACTCTCTGTGGGTGCCCTTCGGCTGCCCTTCTTCTCGGTCGCCCTCTGGCTGCCTATGAGATACATACTTCGGCTGTCCTTCGGTTGTCTTCATCTGATCTTCGTTGAAGTCAGAAAATCAGTTTTTGCCTGTCACTACAAAAAAAAAACTTTTGCGACGGTAAAAACCAATTCGCGACGGCGTTGCGTCGGCAAAGACGCTGACGCGAAGATGTCCGACGCAAATACCTTTAGCGACGGTAATTTCCGTCGCCGTTTAGGTTGCGACGGCGGTGTGCCGGCACCAACCGTCGCAAAAAAAGGGTGTCTGTCGGCGCCAAATTTAATGTTCGCGACTGTTTACGCCGTCGCCAACATCGATGACGTGTAATTTTTCAAAAGTTTGCGACGGAAAGGGCCGTCACAAAAGCGTTGCAAAAAAAATATATGACGAACCGAAATAAACTTGTGACGGCTATCTCCCGTCGCAAATAGTATAACCGCTGCATTATTTAAAACTTGTGATGGTACGTTGCTAACGCAAATGTTACACCTGAATCGCATAATTGTGATGATTTGGAGCCGTCACAAACCTAAAGTTTACTTTCATGCTATTTTAATATGCAATAATTTCACATTAATGAAAGAGTAATCAAATAATAGAAGTTCAATATAGCATATTCGACATTAAAAGCACAATATAGCATATTACATTAGTTTAAGTCATTGTGAACAATCCAGCAAAAAAAAAGTCATTATGATCAACACAAAATGAAACATACTTAAACGTTTTCATTTGGATTTTCTTCTTGAGAGATTTCTTCAACGGCGGACTCTCTTTGACCTTCTCCAATAGACTCATTTTGATGAACATTTGTTCTACCCTACAAAACCAAAATTCTCTACATTAACATCAAAATATGATATTCAAGCATTTGTCAATAACAATATTAACAACACTACACATTAATATCATTATCACTAAACCAAGTACCAAGTACCAGCTATCCACAAGTAATAAATTACTTATGCTGATTAAACACAAGTGTTATCCCCTTTGATTTAGCATGTGCAACAGAAAAAAAAAATTGAATTTGTAAGTTTTTTTGGAATGTGGGTGGGGGAAGAATAAAATTCTATATGCTATTTAAGCTAGTGATACCTTTCAGAGAATGATTTCCATTAAGTCCCCAAAACCTATCTGTAAGAAATTGTTAGGCACATGGGGTTAGAGTGACTTGGAAAGGTCTAGAACTTAGTTGTTTATGACTCTGCAGGTATTTGCCTCAGGTCACCTACTGTTACATTAGGTCTTAGTCATTGTTATCCAAAGAATATGTTGCCTTGTTGCCAGTTCGAAGCATTAGGCTCATCTAGTGGCCAGTGGAAAAGTTTTGACCGGAAAAATTCTTCTAAATCCCCTTCGTTTTCCCTAAGTTTCTGTCTTTGTTTGAACCAATCTTGAGTATTGAGTGTTTAGATGTTGATCCAAATTTCCAAGTCTATCAGAATCATAGCATTTTAATAGAAATTGTGCCTAAGGCTGTCAAGCACCATCATCTATATGACTTCTAGAAGGAAATTATGTGCCACTGCAGACCAAAAATAATCGAATCTTGTGGCAATGTCAGAAAACTAACAGGACAGGGAAATTAAGATCACAGTACAGAGATCGACGCACCGTGCCGTGACTTTTTTGTGGAGATATCTCCAATTTCTTTCCTTTTTCTAAGAATCTGTTCACGCATTCGTGCATTGAAGCTTGTCTCATTATCATCGTTGTCATCCTCACTATCATTGTGTTTATGGTCAACAGGAAGATCAACTGTGGAGTCCTGTAACCGTCCCTTCTTCGCTGTCAGGGTTTCTCTTATCGATAACTTCATGTCCCTTGCATGTTGTGCTTTCTCAGAGTTCTGACACCAAAGTTGGTTGAAATTAATTATATAAATCGACTTGGAATGCATAAAAATAAAAGTTACGCTGAGTCATTATTTTGTCAACAGTACTTACAACCCTAAAGTGAATCTCATAGACTTGCATTTCATAAATAAATAAGAAGCAATAAAAAGAATCGCTAAGCATGAGAAAGAAAAATTAAGAATGAAATGAAATGTTGGCTTTGCATCCTATACAAGTACATTAACATACAGAAGCTACCATAACCATCTCTGTCGGGAGAAACGAGTAGAATTGAACCCAAGACAAGCACACGCATAAGGAATGAAACCATGGCTACTAGAACAACCTTGTAAGAGAAAGAAATCCCTTTTAGGAGTAACATCCTTTACAAATTTAAGGAAGTATTTAGGATGCCTGATACTAGAGGTTGGGGCCAATATAAGCCAACTCAAATTATCACCACCAGCAAACTTATAAAATCAACATCAGAACCCTAGACAACTCAGATTATGCATCATAACAAGCACTAAGAAATTAAAGAGTCTTTGTCCAGGAAGAATCGTATATTCCCTTTCCATTTGTGATCAAGTAATTGTGATTTATTATATGAACATTTGCTAATTATAATAATAATAATAATAATCAGTAAACCAGTACAAAACATTCAAAGATGAAATATTCAGGTACGGCTACCCTCGCATGGAAAATCCTAGTTTACCTTATAAATTTACCAAAAATCCTCTCTTATCAGATGAAACGATGTATCATGTATATAGTACACAAGTATTATATGTATTCCGTATTCGGAACCAATAGAAAAGAAATAAGAAAATCAGAGAATTGTAGTACATCACACTTGTAAACTTGGAAAAGAAAAGAGTGGGGGACCTTCTTTTACAGTATCTGCCAATTCATCAAAGTCTCTCCGGTTTGCTGAAGGAAAAATCAATGTTTTCACATCACTCCTCCTTGCTGCTATAGTTTTCTCCTTAACCTGATTTCAGAGAAAAATTACATTAGTGAATGCATGATCATGGGCAATGCACAATTTCAAGTACAGAAACAGTTTTTCTAACCTATGCCCTCATAAATGTGATAAAAAGAAACCAACTTGTACAAAATTTTATAGCATATATATTCACTTACCCCACCGATTGGAAGTATCTTCCCCGTGAGTGTTACTTCACCAGCCATTGTAGGAAATCACTAAAAAGGGTGAAAGTTCTAAAGTCAATTCTGTTAGGATGTGACTTTGTGAGATTTGGGTGCTGATGTCACCACTGGTGACTTAAGTAGCTGATATTCTATAAATAAGGGTACTACACCTAAATTGCATTTTATCCTATACTAATACTGGCATTGGGTATTCATAAGAACCTTTAGGTGGTTTGTCTAATGGTTTTGGGAGTAAACTCCAAGGATTAATTCCTTGGCTTTGATTTATATCTATTATGTTTTGGTCTTGGTGTGTTTGTGAGATATTTGTTCCCAAATTTTATACTAGTCTCCTAAACATAAAAATTTGTTTCCTATTTTCCCTTCATATATGTCATCCTTAATTTCCTGACAGTGATAACCATTTGTGAGGGGGCTAATGCATAATCAAATTTTATTTGAGCACACCTTGATATATGATACTAAACAATCAGTGTGAGAATCTCATCTCCCATTTTACTATTTCAAATTGTAACAAAATCATATTTGAAAGTTGTGTTTTGGGTAAAGTTGGCTTGATATATCTTATTTTAAAAAATAAAGTGAAGTTTGATATTCCTTACATACTTGAAATTTGCATTAATTTAAAAGATTCTGAAATAAAATAATTACTGTAGGAAATCATCAGATATAAACCTATATATGTTTTGGGTAAAGTTGGTTTGTTAGCAGGTGATGTGTATATTATCTGTTGGAAATATCCATTCAATACATATTAGATAGACAAAAGGACATTTACACTGTACGGTATATGCGAGATGATTTAACACAGTGAGAACATATCCATTCAACACATATTAGATAGACAAAAACACAAAAGCTTCAAGCTGGTCACTTGGCCAGGGACTAATAATATGAAAGCTTCTACTATTATGCAGACCTCACAAACTACAAACAAATATGCGTACTAAGAGCTCACTTGTGCTTATTGAAAATGATCAAATATATTTACCAAGCGCAACTCATTAGTACTATCAAGTTTTAACATGTTACATTCTTAAAAGAGCTAGATTGTGTTGGGTTAAGAGTCGCAAACACAAAAGAATTAGCACTCCAAAGAGATACAAGTCCGTTCGATTGACCTTACTCATTTTGCTAACAGAAGAGAATTCTCTATTTGTAAAGACAAGACCCTAGTTCAGCAAAATACGAAGCATAATCCTAAGTTTGTAATCACTGATAATTACACTATGTCATCCTGTAATCGTTACTGTGACTATCAACACTCTAATTCTTCATTTATCTTCCAAGACCCTTCCTAGCTTCTTCAATGCACAACTAAAGACTTCTTATGAATAACAAAGCTAATGGATGGAAACCATTTGTTTTCTCCACTATCATGAAGCAACTACCTAGGGCAAATTGCATAGAGCTTCATTTTCTTAATCATTTTTAGCATAGATGCACACTAACTTGACAACTAGCAAAAGACTATCTATCCCCAGGATCAATCAGAAACTTCACTTGGACAACAATAACTACATTAAATCTATGTTTCAAGCTCACTTGGATAACAATAACTACAGGAGGTGTTGTACCTCATATGAAAACTTACCAGGCATGCTCAATTGTGGCTCCAAACAGTTATTTTTCTTCATATTCGGTCAATAACATTACTTCATCCAAAAAAATCCAGTTGTGAATACTAAACCCCAAATTCGCTACAAATATCTAAAAATTGAAATAGCTCAGCAAAAGAGATCGAGTTTGTACACCTTGCGAAGGGTGGTGGCGAGCTCACCACAGGTGAAATTGGCGGCGGCAGAGGTGGTAAGGGGGATTCCGTTGAGGGCTGGTGGAGTCGCTGGTGTCGACGTCGCTGCCCGCTGGTTTCGTTGGGGAGCCTGGGCAGTGGAGTCGTTGGTGCATGGTGGCTCGTTGGGCACTGGAAATGCCGGCGGGCCGGCGGCAAAGCCTTCTGTGTGCAAGCGAGACTAGGGCAGCGGAGTTGGGAGGAAGACGCCACTGTATGGAAGGGACTGAAGAATTGTTGAAGAGACGAAAGCAATGTTTACGAACTTAGGGCTAATATGATTTTACTGTATCCAAAAGAAAAAGGTAAATAAAATACTATTTCTTTTTTTTAGACCTCATTATTTTTTACTTTGGCGCTCATATTTGAGCGGGTTATTGCGACGGTGATAATAACCGACGCGAAAGTAATTATTTTAGCGTCGGTACCTAAACACTGTCGCAAATTGAAGTACTATTCGCGACGAGAATAATCCGCCGTCGCAAAATAAACGAACACATTAAACGCCGTCGCAAAAAATGTTCATTGGCGTCGGGGACCCACCCCGTCACAAACTACCGTCGCAAAACTAATTATTTTTTGTAGTGTGTCTTCTTCCGCATTCTGTCTTCTAATCTCGATTAAAGGTTTGAAACTTTTCTCTATGAGATATATAATTCGGTGTTTGTCTTCTTCCGACTGTCTTCTTCAGCATGCCCTGGTTTGCCCTTCTTCTGAAACTATCAGTTTATGCCCTGTGTCTGCTGTGTGCTTGAGGATTGTTGTTCTGTTTGCTTGAGTCTGCTGTGTGTTGCGGTGCTTGAGGTTTCGCTTGAGTTTGTGGTGCTTCTTGTGCTTGTCCTGCGTGTTGATTTTGTTTGGATGAGATGCTCGGGATCTGCTCCACCCGTGCAGGTACACTACCCCTTCGTTGGGGGGACGGTTGTCGTAATGGTGGGGGTAAGGGGCTTACCCCGGCTTACTTCATTAGGCACTTGCGAGATATCCGTTTGTGTGATGATGTCCTTCCCGGTTTTTAAGTCTCTTATTGGTTTTGATCAAGGTTTTTATGATAAATTTGTGGCGGTTCTTAGGCAAGTTGGTCTTTGGTTTTGTGGTGAATGTTGTGTCCCTCACACGGTGTCGAAGAACTGTGTTCATACGGATGGTGTGGTTGCTGCTCCTTTGTCTACCGATGGTCGGTTGCTTTTTTTTATTCATGGTTTTCCTCGGCCTTCTCCCTTGGTCGCTCCTTCTTTGGATATTGTTGATGTTGTGGTGGGCCAGAATTCTATTGACCTTGATGGCGTGTTTGATGTGTCCCTGGTGGAGAAGGTTTTTAAGGCAGATGTTCTTACTATGAAGAACGTTCCGTGGAAGTGCAGGTTGGGTTTTGTTAGGGTCCTCAAAGATACCCTTGATCGGGTTCTTTCTAATCTCTCTTGTGTGTCTGCGTGGGTTTGTCTCCTTCTTTTACCTCGATGTATCCTTCATCGGTATAAGCCCAGGTCATGTTCTGAAAATCGGTCGGGTGTGAAGCGGGGTTTGTAGACTGAAAGTATCGTTAGGGCTACTCGGTTGTGGAAAGAACCGGGAGGTATTAGATGTCTTGTTGAGGAACTTCTGGACTCTGTGCTTGATTCTCGTCCCAGGGATGCTGATGATAGCCTTGATGAGGCTAACTTGAAGTAGTGTAAAAGGAAGGTTAGTGATGGTCATTTTGCGGTTGCCATCCGTATCCTCGCCTCCTTGGGCGTTGCCCTCATGTCTGAGGACACCCTCCATGGGCTTCTGGATATGCACCCGCCTTCCCCGCCTCCTTCCCTACCTTCTCCAGTCAGATCCGGAGTTGATCTTCAGGTTAACAAGAGTTTGGTCCTTGATAGGAATAGGAGTTTTCCTAAAGGCACTTCTTGTGGTAGGGATGGTTTACTGGCCCAGCACTTGTTGGATGCCCTTGGTGGTGGTGTTGTTGCTATTGCTGATGAGTTGATTGAGTCGATTCTGGGATTGTCAACCTTTTCATTAGGGGTTATTGTCCGGACACCCTTAGTGAGTATATTGCTAGTGCTCCTCTCACTCCTCTCCTTAAACCGGGAGGCGGGATCCGCCCTATCGTTGTTGGCTCTATTTGGAAACGTCTTGTATCTATAGTTGCGGCTCCTGCTATCAGTAAGTACCTTGGACCTTATTTTGAGGATGCTCAGTTCGGGGTTGGAGTTTCTGGCGGTGGGGAAGCGGTTTTGCATGCAGTCAATCGGTTAGTGGAGGCTCAGGGCGAAGATGGTAATATTTCCATGCTTCTGGTCGATTTCAAAAATGCTTTTAATCTTTTTTATCGCACTTCTATGATTTCTGAAGTTCGACAGGTATGTCCCGCTATTTCCTCTTGGGTTGAGTTTTTTTATGCCCGCCCTGCACGTCTATATTATGGTGAGCGTGTACTTTATTCTTGTAGGGGGTTTATGTTCGCCCCTAAAGGTGTGTGCAAATAAGCTTTAAATTTATAAAACTAGAATCAAGCAGCGAACCCGCAGTGTACGGATCGACGTAGCTAAGCAAGAATTCCAGAGTATCGAACACAGGGATTTGGGTGGGAACAAATTCGATTGCAGATTATCAAGCGAGTAAATATGAGAGTTTTGCAAATATTGGGAAAACAACAATCCTAAAGATCCAAGTATCCAACTGTGGCAATCGATTCAAGATATACTTAATGATATAAAGACAGAGTTGAGATATGCAAAGGTATACTAATGTAAGGTAATCGTACGGTGAAGTTTCAAAAACCTTATGTAACTCACCTACAAGACACTCTCTATACAGGTTGTTGAGGCTCAATATAGAAAGATTCTAAAGATGAGAATTTATGTCAAATACCCAAACTTGTAACCCAAGGATCAAGACTAACTAAATCGATTAAGGTTGTGACACTCACAATCGAGGTAGAGGTTGTTGAGGCTTCACTACCACCTAGAAAAGGCAAGCCTAAACTAAGTTAAAGCAAATCTTTAACTTTGGATTAAAGTAAAAGCAAGTTCGTAGACTTAAGGGAAATCACGGTTAGTTCTTGAGGTTCCACGGCCGTGGACTCAAGAATAGGCCGTAATTTAAGGTTGTCGGCGATTCTCTCTAACTCTCAGGGTCTAATCTGTTTGCGATCGATCTATCATCATCTAAGCCACAACTATCAACCCTTCACCTTAGAATTGTTAAGGGTTTTTAGCCAATAACAGTCATGTTGATATCAATTCAAGAATTAAAAGATAAAAAGATGAAAACTTTCAAGAACTTTCAATAATCTTCAAACCAATCTCAAAGTCACAATCAAGAACGAATGTTGTCAAAGGATTCAAAATAAAGTAAACAATCACAACCTTAGGAAAGAAGAGAAAACGGGATGTCAATCCGTTTTCCAAATCAAACCTAAACAAGAAGAGAGGTCTTCTTGCAAAATCTTCCAAAAGCTTCGATCTTCCGCCAATCCGAAGATCTCAACAGCAATCTCCACCAAAAGTGCGAGATTAGGGCAATTCCCTGATGCGAAATTCGATCTCCAATGAGATGATCAATGCTTCCAAGCGACGGTGTAAAATGAGGTAGCGGGCGTAAACGATCCTAAGCGTCGATGAAGCGTGGATTGCCAAAATTCCCTTCTTAAGCTAAGGTGACGGGATCTTGCTTCGTCCGTCTTTTTATAGGGCAAGATAAAATATCGGCCCGGCCCAATCTTCAAAGGATCGTGGCTTCAAAGTGTGGCGAAAAGATTCGCCAAGATCACGGTCGTGGAAGTTTCCACGACCGTAATTTAGGGCGTGGATTAGGTCACGGTTTGCATCATATATTCCACGACCGTAATAGTTACTGGAATGCATCACGCTTCTCTTGCAAGGTTCCACGGCCGTGGAACTGAGCGTGGTTTGTAGTACGGCCGTATTTTAGAGCGTGGTTTAGGGCAAGAATGTGATTCTTCCCTAGCCTCGTGCATTCCTCAAGCTAAAACTTCAATTTGCTTCCTAAGAATGTCCTCAATCCATGGACATATCAAATCAACTCTTCTTTGCTCGATTCCGTTTGGAAATAGCTCCAAATCACCTATAATCAACATAGAACTAGTGTAGACATCCATATCGACAATATAGGTAATACTAGCTCACATATGCACAAAGTTCAATCAAAGACTATCAATATGAATCAAATACGTTTAGAAAACGTGCCTAAAATATCACAATATTTCATGCTAACAAATAACCCCATACTTAACACTTGCTTGTCCCTAAGCAAGGTCTTTCAAAAAGCTTTAAACAAGAGTTAGGATGAAATATGTGTACCTTCTTTTTGGGTGAATGTGACTTCTAAAGAATAGATCATTCTCAAACCTTGCTTCAATCGTTTATCAAAATTTCACACACTCAATTAAAGAGTAAAAAGCAAAGAAAATTCATGAATAAATTTAACTTCTAAACAAGCATCATAACCTTCAAACGTTATCAAAATCAATCACAAGAAACTTCAATTTGGATCACCAAGTCATATAACATTCTTTTGATCTTAAGGACTTTCAAAGAAAAGGTCTAGAATGTGGAAGGTAAGGGAGAACTTTAAGGGAAAGTGGTGCATGAATCCGGGAAAGTGGACAACTACCTTCTCCTTCTTATGCGGTTCCCGCAACACTTCACTTAGAGCTTCGCTCTCTTCTTTTCATTTTTCGACTTTACTTTTGGAGTTATGTGATAACACGATTTATGATCTAGATTTAGACACTCATTTAGATAGATTTTCCGCTCATTCATGCATGGTTTAGCATTAGTTCACGGCGTTTGCACTCAAATCACGTATTTTGTCGAGATAGACGTCTACTCGGACTTTTGCTTGCTTTGTAGGTATTTTGGGAGATTTAAGAGCCTAATCGATACATCCGAGGATCATTCCTCGAGATGACACACTTCCGGACTCATTGGAATGCAAGCTAAGGGCTAAGGAGGACTCATGGAACCTTGCCAACACAAACCATGCACCGAATCATGGCTTAACGAGCCTAGGAGAGGCTTCTGGACAAAACCACGGTCTAAGCCCTTTCCACGGCCGTGGAATATGCCCGTGGTTCTTGCCAGGACCACATTGACAGCTGGCCACGATCTCTTCCATTGCTCTTGCATCTTAGTGGGTATTTAAAGGATTTTGCAGGCTGTAATTGGGGATCCTTCTCCTCTCTTTTGACCTACCTTTCTTCCCCAAAACATTTGGCCATTGTTGCCTCTCTTCCAAGCACCCATTAGGGGTGTTCTTGGAGAAGATTAGTATAGATTCTCGTTTTAGAGTGAGATTAGAGTGGATTCGAGTGAAGCTTTCATTGTTGTCAAGTTGGATTTGCTCTTGGAGCCTTGTAAGAATTTGGTAATTTATATTCTATGCTTTTAATGTCTTTTCTTTGGATTGTTCTTCATCATTTGACCATGACTTGCAAGCATGCTTTATTTGTGGAGATTGATCTTGAAATGAATGTTGTTGGCTAGATAGATTGCGATTCTAGAGTAAGGAAAGAAGGGTTATGGCTAGAAGCATGATAGGATGAATCTAGATTTTTACCCTTGGATGACTTGTGTTGTTGAAATCCTAGTGTTTGTTGACCTTAATTTAGCTTAGGATCACCTAATGCTATCAACCAAAGTGAGGGAAGAGATCTACCCGATGATTTCCGATCTTAGATACCTAAGATGACAAACCCTAGGTAGTGGTGAGCCTCACAAGCCACCATTGGACTAAGTGTGCTAGGATAGTTGATTAGGACTTCCCTTTCCGAGACTCACCCGGTAAGGATAGGTTAGACCCCTAGGTAACAATCCGGTTTGTGTAGAATTCCTATCCTTAGGTTCTTAGAGACTTACCCGGTGATGAGACCTTAGGAATGGACTAGTGGACCATGAGACCTACCCGGTAATTGATCCCAATCTAGAAATGCTAAATCCCGACATATCATAGTTAATCCGAGGAATGAATAGTTAGCTTGAGTCTATGCCATAGCCGGGACTTCCAAACTCTAGAATCCGCTTTGTTATTTCCATTCTCCTATCTTTAGTGTTAGTTTGTGTTTGTGTTGCTTGATTGTATTCACATATTTGTGATCTTTGTTTGATCACACAAAACCCTCCAAAAACATTGTGTTTTTCCATTTTCTTTATTCCTCATCTTATCTTAGTCTAGATTCACACTATTTTTGATCATTGAATGACTTAGTTTCACCTCAGTCCTTGAGTTCGACCTCGGAATACTATCCATGCTACAAAAACAACCCGTACACTGCGGGTTTCGCTAGGTAGTTTAGGATTTAGTTCGAGTTTATAAATGTAAAGCTTTTTGTGCTATTTCCTAGCGTAACATTATGGACAGAGGTGCACAAAAACCGAAGCCTAGGAGATCGGCGTTTCTCAATTTTTCAAGAGATGCCTCAAACCCTTAGCGCACATACCATAATCCGCTAGGAATATCGCTCAATCCGACTTTGGCAAGACACAAACACCCGGCTATGTGAATGGTGCCGAGTTACTCATCGTCATGATTGACTTCCCCAAACCTATAATTTCTTTCTATTCATTTGATTGCAAATAATTGCTCTCATGACCCTCCCACATCAAACATGCCTTTTTCTCATTCACTTCTCCAAATTCCCGGATAGGTAAAGGAGGCTAATATTTCAATGAGGAGCTAGATGATCAAAGAAAGAAGAAAGAAAGTATCGAATTGCCTTAATCATTTCAACAAGAAGTATAGGAACTTATAACGTGATTTCAACTTCAATTTCCTAGCATGATTTAGGTAACATAATCACATTATGAAACTTGCAAAAGAGGTATAATTCATTCATTCAAATTCTTTTCAATTCACAATCCTTTTAAGCATGCAATTGTCATCAAACTCAATTCACAAGTAGTGATTATCATGGAAATTATATCAATTCATTAGAAGCTCAAAATTTTCAAAATTTTTCAATTTTTATGGGTTTTTCAAGTCATTTTTCATGCAATGCAATAAGGAAACGTGCAACACATAATGAACATGCAACGATAGTCTCAAATGAAAGCGAACATAGTAAGTAGAGTTATTACAAACTTTTTAGTACATCCCACCCCATACTTAGGACGAACATTGTCCCTAATGTTCAAAAGAAAGAAGGAAAAGAAAGAAAAGAAAAAGAAACTCACAAAGTGGTGGCGGGAATGTCTAAAACGAACGGTCATGCATCGAATCACTGCGGCGCCGGCGGAGGCGGGAATGGGGAGAAGCTGGAGTCGTAGGGCCGCCCAAACTGCTGGCGGTAGACGTCCCTCATCATGTGGTCGAGGTCGTCGAGGCGTCCGTCTCTAGCATCGGCCCGGATCTCCAACGCTCCAACTCTCTCTGAAAGTCCGGTAGCCCAATCCGGCATCTGCTCGTACCATCCCGGGGCGTGACTGTACCATGCTGGGGCGTCGGATGGTGCTGGTGCTGGTGGTGGTGCTGCTGGCTGCTCCGTGGACCAAGGAGGGGGAACGCCATACCATGTGGGAGGTGTGGTCATCCACGTAGGCCTCTCACTCACGCTAGCGCGGCGAGATGACGAGCCTGAGGCTCTAGCTGGACTTGGAGAGCATCTAGGTACATCTGGGGCCGCCTCCGGCTGGTCCAGAAACGTGCCAAACTCTTGCTCCGCTCCTCCTCCACTCTCAAACTGATCTCCCATATCCTCCTCCTCGACAACTGGTGGTGGGACGTAAGGGGGAGCTACTATCCTGTTCGCATGCATCGCAGCGAACGTCTCCTTCCAATTATGGCGTCCCGCCATAATGGAATACTCCGGCAGCCACTCTATACCCCTGCCCGTCCTACTCTCCCAAGGCATGCCCGCATAAGGCGGACCTCCATGTGTGGGGAAAATGAGACCCCTAACCATGAATGCATGTAGCCCTAAAGGAACGGCCGGTATGCGGGTGCAAGCAGAAAAATCCACACCAAAACTCCTAGCAATGTGGGTAACTATCCCACCATATCCGATGTTTCCCTTCGCCTTATTCTTGAGCTTGCTCATAGTAGCAGCCAAGAGAGTAGCACAATCTGCACGGCGTCCATAAAGCATGCAATAGAGCAAGAATAGCTCATCCGTCTTGATCTTTTGGGGCGTCTCCGTCCTAGGAAAGAGACACTCCGAAAGAACACGGTGAGCTATCTTCAAGGCTAGATGGTACATCAATCTAGCCTTGGTATCAGCGGGTTGCCAACGGTCCTCGTCGGCGTAAATCATTGCAACTTCCTCCCAAAAATCCTTGGGGTAAACACCACTCGGAAATCGACCATTGAAGGTCTCATGAAACCCAAAAATAGTCCCAAACTCAACGATACTCAAATGGTAGTCTCTTTCCATGAGACGGAAAGAGACGGTCCTATCTACGTGGCTGTGCTCGAAAGACGTCACAACCTCCCGGGTGATCTCCTCATAGGCGTCTTCTCGGATAGCCGAGAAGATAACTAATCCGGCTTTATCCAAGAGCCAAGTAAGATCATCAACTATGTTGAGAGGATATAGATCCTCCAACAACAAATATCTAGGGCCAATCACTGCCCTCCTCTGGATCTTCTCGAAAGCAGCGCGATGGTTCTCATGTATGGTCGGGACTCTAGGGTGAGGAGGTGAGGATGGAGGTGAAGGAGAGGATGGTAGTGAAGGAGATGAGGGTGGTGGTGCCCTAGAGGATGAGGAGGTGGAGGGATTGCCTTTCCTTTTCTTATTCTGCTCACCCTTCTTCTCTTTTATCCTTCCCGACACTCTCCTTACGAAATCCATTCTGCACAAAAATTACGGTCTGTTCTTCAAGAATTACGGCCGTGGTTTACCCAAAGACCGTGATTCGTCTCAGAAAATCACTAATCTCAGCAAATCAGCAATCAATCACCACAACAAGCAGTCCTAATCTAATTCCTTCCAGTCTCTATCAGTTCTTCCTAAAAATCTATAGCAAAAACGAACCAAATTGGTGAGAATCAAGGAGAAAGAATAAACCTCTTTTTCGGATTGAAAAATCCGAAATGCGAGTTTGTTGATGAATTTCCGTTCGATTCGTCGCTTGGATATTGTTTGTGGTTGAATTTGCTGCAGTTTGGGAAGAAGAATCGTTAGAAACGATTAAGAAACGAGGATTTTGAGGAGGTCGTAGATTTTCGGCAATTAGGTCGTGGAAAGAGGGATTTTTGGGATGAGTTTGTGAAGAACGTGGCTTATATAGTTGTAGACAAAATTTTTGAAAATCACGGTCTGTCGGGGTGTTCCACGGCCGTGGAAGTGTACGGAACCGTGGTTTTGGTGATTTTTCAAAGGCTTTTGGGAATTACGGCCACTGTAGCTATGACGACCGTAATTTGGACCGTGGAACCTTCTGTAAAGCTTCAAAGTCCAAGTTTCGTCACTCCTCTTCAACATCATCCTCCTCTTTTCCTTTTCCATTGATCCTACAACCAAAAACACGAACATACCGGAAGAAATCGAGGCAAAAACAAAGCAAAAACGTTTATTCTAAGCTAAACTATGAATCGAAAACAAAAACGAAAATGCAATACCTTGGGTTGCCTCCCAAGAAGCGCTTTGTTTAAGGTCCGTAGCTAGACCAATCTCGCACTTATTCGAGTGCGGTAGGCGCAAACTCCTCAGCTTGGAGTTCCGGCGTATACTTCTTTAGTCGTTGGCCGTTCACCTTAAAACTTCCGCTCGCTTCACACCATACTTCAACTGCACCATGGGGGAAAATACGCTTAATTAGAAAAGGTCCGGTCCAACGGGATTTAAGCTTACCTGGAAAGAGGCGAAGCCTTGAATTGAAGAGGAGAACTTGATCTCCTTCTTTGAAGTCCTTTGGAATGATATGCTTATCATGCCAACGCTTTGCTCTTTCCTTGTAGATCTTGGCGTTTTCATAGGCGTTCAAGCGAAGTTCATCCAGCTTATTAATGTCTAGGAGACGCTTCTCTCCCGCTTCCTTTATGCCGAAATTCAGCCACTTAATAGCCCAAAACGCTTTATGCTCCAGCTCTACCGGCAAGTGACAAGACTTTCCATACACAAGATTATATGGTGTGGTTCCTATGGGAGTCTTGTACGCAGTCCGGTATGCCCATAATGCATCGTCAAGTTTCAAGGACCAATCCTTCCTAGTCCTTGAAACCGTCTTCTCTAAGATTCCTTTGATCTCCCTATTTGAGATCTCAACTTGTCCACTAGTTTGTGGATGATAAGGGGTGGCGATCTTGTGAGTAACCCCCGTACTTAACTAGAAGAGCTTCAAAGCGACGGGCTATGAAGTGAGAACCTCCATCACTAATGATAGTCCTTGGTGTCCCAAATCGCGGGAAGATGGTCTTGTTGAAGAACTTAACCACCACCATGGCATCATTTGTGGGAGAGGCGATTGCTTCCACCCATCTAGAAACGTAATCTACCGCCAATAGTATGTATTGGTTTCCACAAGAAGATGGGAGGGGTCCCACGAAATCGACTCCCCAAACGTCGAAAATCTCCACCTCTTGGATGTTGTTGAGGGGCATCTCGTTCCTTCTAGAAATATTGCCTGTTCTTTGACAAGCATCGCAGCAAGAAACAAAAGATTGCACATCTCTAAACAATGTAGGCCAAAAGAATCCAGATTGCAATACCTTTGCGCTAGTCTTGTTCGAACTAGCGTGTCCTCCACAAGGTAGTGAATGACAATGGCGGATGACACTTTGCATCTCATCTTCCGGCACACATCGCCGAATGATGCCATCCGGACCTCTCTTGAAGAGGAGAGGCTCGTTCCAATATTATTCCCGGACGTCCTTAAAGAACTTCTTCCTTTGTGTGTAGGATAGTCCGGGCGGTATCTCCTGGCAAACCAAATAGTTAACAAAATCAGCAAACCACGGTTCGTTACCTTTGGAGATCACGTTGATGCACTCCTCTATGATTTGTAGGTGTTCGTCCGGAAAGGAGTCATCAATGGGTAGATGGTCGTCCCTTAAATGTGTTAGGCGACTCAAATGATCCGCAACAGAATTTTCTGAACCTTTCTTGTCGCGGATCTCAAGATCGAATTCTTGTAGGAGAAGAATCCATCTGATTAGCCTTGGCTTCGCGTCTTTCTTCGCAAGGAGGTACCAGATCGCAGCATGATCCGTGTAGACAATCACCTTTGCACCTACAAGATAAGAGCGAAACTTGTCAATAGCGTAGACAATGGCTAGAAACTCTTTCTCTGTAGTGGCGTAGTTGAGCTGCGCTTCGTCTAGCGTCTTGCTAGCATAGTATATGGCATGGGTTCGCCCTTCCTTTCGTTGTCCAAGAACAGCTCCAATAGCTACGTCACTAGCATCGCACATAATCTCGAAGGGGAGAGTCCAATCCGGAGGTTGGATAATAGGTGCTGAAATTAGAGCTTGCCGAATGGTGTTAAACGCATCCAAACATTCCTGCGAAAACTCAAAAACTGCATCCTTCATCAATAGATTAGTGAGAGGTTTTGATATCTTAGAAAAGTCCTTAATGAAACGTCTATAAAATCCAGCATGTCCTAAGAAACTTCTTATCCCTTTCACCGAAATTGGGGGAGGAAGTTTCTCTATGGTCTCTATCTTAGCCTTGTCTACCTCTATCCCTCTACTAGAGACTAAGTGACCTAATACAATTCCTTCCTTAACCATGAATTGACACTTCTCCCAATTAAGAACTAGGTTAGTGTCTTAACATCTTTGCAAAACAAGAGAAAGGTTAGAAAGGCAATCGTTAAAAGAGGAACCGTATACGGAGAAGTCGTCCATGAAGACTTCCATGATTTCCTCTACGTATTCGGAGAAGATGGCCATCATGCACCGTTGGAAGGTGGCTGGGGCGTTGCAAAGCCCGAACGGCATTCTCCTATAGGCGAACGTACCCCAAGGGCACGTGAATGTGGTCTTCTCTTGATCATCCGGATGTATCGGAATCTGAAAGAAACCACTATAACCGTCAAGGTAGCAAAAATGTGAATGTTGTGCTAACCTTTCAAGCATTTGATCGATGAATGGCAATGGAAAGTGATCCTTCCGTGTTGCGTTGTTGAGCTTGCGGTAGTCTATGCACATTCGCCATCCAGTCACGGTTCGGGTAGGAATGAGTTCGTTGTTCTTGTTGGTGATGACCGTCATTCCTCCCTTCTTCGGAACTACTTGAACTGGACTCACCCACTTGCTATCGGAGATAGGATAGATGATACCTGCATCAAGAAGTTTAAGAATTTCCTTCTTGACAACCTCCTTCATGATCGGATTCAACCGCCTTTGAGGTTGTCTTGAAGTTCTAAAGTCCTCCTCCATTAGTATCTTATGCATACATAGGGAGGGTTTAATTCCTACTAAGTCCTCAATAGTATAGCCTATGGCTTTTCTATGTTTCCTAAGGACAATCATGAGCTGCTCATGTTCATCTATGCTTAGTTCGGAGCTAACAATAACCGGAAAGGTAGAATTAGATCCAAGAAAAGCGTACCTTAGATGAGTAGGAAGCGGTTTGAGTTCCATCACTTTCGGAGCTTCCAATGATCCTTGAGGAGAATCCGACGTTTCCTTAGAAGTTTCTAAGGGTGTTGAGTGAGTTGGAGAAGAATCAAAAGAAGTTGAAGAAGTATGCCGATCACCCTCTTCCACGGTCAGAATTACGGGCTCTCCATATGTTCCACGGCCGTGTAATCCCCTGGAATGGAGGTCGATTTTGGTTGTGAAATCCACGGTCGTGGAATACAGGGTATGACCGTGGATTCTAACATTCTCATCGTGGAGTTTCTCAAACTCCACTTCATGCATCTCTTCTTGTGCTTCTAAAGCTTCAATTTCCTCTTTGCACTCTTCTTCTTCCCTTACATCTGTTAGACTCATGGTAATGACTTTTTGTAAAGGATCGTTAAAGAGAATCGCACTTACCTCTTCCCTAGATAAACCTTCTTCATTTTGGACATCGTAAATATCCTCGTCGAAGATCGGCTCCTTCACTAGAGTAGAAAGAACGAATTCTACTTTCTCTTCTCCAATATCAAAAGCGAGTCTTCCATTCTTGCAATCGACCATGCAGCCGGAAGTTGCAAGAAACGGTCTTCCGAGTATGATCGGGACCGGACTATCTGCAGGAATGTCAAGCACGACAAAATCAATAGGAACAAAGAATTTACCTAGCTTGACGGGGACGTCTTCTACAATACCGACGGGCCGAGTGATGGATCGATCCGCCATGTACAACGTCATCTTCACCGGTTTAGGGTCGCCTAAACCGATCTTCCTGCACAATGCAAGTGGTATGATGCTCACACTTGCTCCTAAGTCACATAAAGCGTCATATGTGACATCTCCCACTCCAATGGGAATGCAAAATGACCCCGGATCCTTCAACTTTGGGGGCATTTTCTCCTTCATGGTCTTGATGAGATCCGAAGAATCCGAACTCATCTTGACCTCACCAAAATCTTCTAGCTTCCTCTTGTTGGAGAGGAGCTCCTTCAAGAACTTACCATAAGCCGGCATACCTACAATAGCATCAATGAAGGGTATATTAATATGCAGCTTACTCATGAGTTCTATGAACCTACCGAATTGTTTGTCTAGGCGCGCTCGCGCTCTAGATTGAGGGAATGGTAGGGGAGGTTTGTAAGCTGGAGGAGGAACATAGACATCTTCCTTCTCCTTCCCCTTTTCCTTGTCCTTTTCTACGGGGACTTCAACGAACGTAGGCTGCGGATCGGTGGTAGTCACTCCGCTCCTAGTTGTAATCGCCATCACCCTTCCCTTAGGGTTGTCCTCCGTCTTTCCTGAAAGTTTCCCTTGATTTCTAGGAACTTCCTCCGCGTGGTTGAACATTTGGTTTTCCAAAACTTTTTGAGCTTTGTCAACCTTAGAGACTTGATCATCAACCTTGATGAGGCGGTTCTCCAACCCTTGAAGCTTTCCCAGAATCGTTTCCAATATGGGATCGGGCTTCTCCTTCCCCGAAGTGTTTCCTCCATTAGATGATTGCCCTTGGCTTTTCAAAGGAGTAGAGGAAGAGGAAGGTGGAGTTAGTGAATTTGAGTTGGAAGGGTAAGAGTTACCGGAATTTTGTTGATTTGAGTGCCAATTGTTGTTGTTTGAACCCCTATTGTTGTTCCAATCGTTGTTCCGGTTGTTGTTGTTTCCATTCCAGTTATTATTCCGGTTATTGTTGTTGCCACCATTGTTGTTGCCCAAATAACCAACATCTTTCCCTTGTTGCTTTGGGAAGTTGGTCTTGATAGCTTCCTTCAACTCTTTGATCTCATTGTTGAGGGAGAAAATCTGATTTTGAGCTTCATGTGTGAGCTTAGCTCCTTGCTCCACACGATTTCCCTCCACTTTCCGGTGGGAATACTTTTCTATGACTCTTGCTTGCTTCTCGATGAAGTCCCAAGCGTCATCTTCTCTCATGTCCATGAATGTTCCACATGAGAGGGATTGGAGGTTGAATTGCGTTCCCGCATCCAGCCCCTTGTAGTAAATCTCTAGCAGGGCAAGCTTGGATATGCCATGATGAGGGCAATCCAAGAGTAAATCCTGAAACCTTTCCCAAGATTGAAACAAACTTTCGTTAGGTCTCATGGAAAAAGCGTTAATCTTACCTCTAAGTTCCGCCGTTTTGGAAGGCGGAAAGAATTTGGTGAGGAACTCCGCGGAAAGGTCTTCCCACATATCTAGTTTTCCACTAGGAAGAGCTTGGTACAAAGACAACGCTTTCCCTTTCAAAGAGAAGAAGAAGGGTTTAAGCTTGTAGCTGTTGGTGGTAGCATTCTTCGGTCTCATCGTCTTCATCATACACTCAAAGTTTTGCAAGTGTTGGTGTGGAGATTCAGCGCTTGTACAGCCAAATTGGTTTTGGCGAACAAGAGTAATAACTTGAGGGTTAAAGCTAAACCCTTGCACATCTTCAGCATCAAAATTCACGCCCAAGCGGCGTGGTTGTTGTGTTGGATCCATCCGCTGGCCAAGAGTTCTTGGCTCATTATCCACACGTTCGACCCTCACATTCCTAGGTGGAATGCGGCGATTAACAGCTCCTTGTGGATGGAAAGGATTCATATTGATCGTGGGATCAATCTCCTCTAACGGTGGCATGGAAGAGTCACTATCATCAGCGGACGAGTGGCTTCTTCTTCTAGTTCTTGATCCCCTCCTTGAGGATTTCTTGCTTCCTTTATTCTTAAGGTCGCTTAACTCCATCCTCATTTGGAACATCGCATCCTGCAGTTTGCTAACTTCAGATTGATGACGATCCATTTCATCCCGGCGGAGGTTCTCGTTCCATTGGAGTTGAGCTTCCTTCTCCGCCAACTCCGTTTGAAGATCACGTTCGTGTTCTTCGGCCATCTTCTTTTCCTTGCGCTTTTGCCTCAAGGTTTTCTCTAGCTCTTGATCAAGAGGTAAGATATCTTCGGTGTTCCTAGACATGCGCATGCACTCAAAGTAATATCAAATAACGAGAGCAAGCTCCCAAGCTTGACAACCGGCTACCGAATTCGGCCGAAACCAAATCCCCGGCAACGGCGCCAAAAACTTGTTCGCCCCTAAAGGTGTGTGCAAATAAGCTTTAAATTTATAAAACTAGAATCAAGCAGCGAACCCGCAGTGTACGGATCGACGTAGCTAAGCAAGAATTCCAGAGTATCGAACACAGGGATTTGGGTGGGAACAAATTCGATTGCAGATTATCAAGCGAGTAAATATGAGAGTTTTGCAAATATTGGGAAAACAACAATCCTAAAGATCCAAGTATCCAGCTGTGGCAATCGATTCAAGATATACTTAATGATATAAAGACAGAGTTGAGATATGCAAAGGTATACTAATGTAAGGTAATCGTACGGTGAAGTTCCAAAAACCTTATGTAACTCACCTACAAGACACTCTCTATACAGGTTGTTGAGGCTCAATATAGAAAGATTCTAAAGATGAGAATTTATGTCAAATACCCAAACTTGTAACCCAAGGATCAAGACTAACTAAATCGATTAAGGTTGTGACACTCACAATCGAGGTAGAGGTTGTTGAGGCTTCACTACCACCTAGAAAAGGCAAGCCTAAACTAAGTTAAAGCAAATCTTTAACTTTGGATTAAAGTAAAAGCAAGTTCGTAGACTTAAGGGAAATCACGGTTAGTTCTTGAGGTTCCACGGCCGTGGACTCAAGAACAGGCCGTAATTTAAGGTTGTCGGCGATTCTCTCTAACTCTCAGGGTCTAATCTGTTTGCGATCGATCTATCATCATCTAAGCCACAACTATCAACCCTTCACCTTAGAATTGTTAAGGGTTTTTAGCCAATAACAGTCATGTTGATATCAATTCAAGAATTAAAAGATAAAAAGATGAAAACTTTCAAGAACTTTCAATAATCTTCAAACCAATCTCAAAGTCACAATCAAGAACGAATGTTGTCAAAGGATTCAAAATAAAGTAAACAATCACAACCTTAGGAAAGAAGAGAAAACGGGATGTCAATCCGTTTTCCAAATCAAACCTAAACAAGAAGAGAGGTCTTCTTGCAAAATCTTCCAAAAGCTTCGATCTTCCGCGAATCCGAAGATCTCAACAGCAATCTCCACCAAAAGTGCGAGATTAGGGCAATTCCCTGATGCGAAATTCGATCTCCAATGAGATGATCAATGCTTCCAAGCGACGGTGTAAAATGAGGTAGCGGGCGTAAACGATCCTAAGCGTCGATGAAGCGTGGATTGCCAAAATTCCCTTCTTAAGCTAAGGTGACGGGATCTTGCTTCGTCCGTCTTTTTATAGGGCAAGATAAAATATCGGCCCGGCCCAATCTTCAAAGGATCGTGGCTTCAAAGTGTGGCGAAAAGATTCGCCAAGATCACGGTCGTGGAAGTTTCCACGACCGTAATTTAGGGCGTGGATTAGGTCACGGTTTGCATCATATATTCCACGACCGTAATAGTTACTGGAATGCATCACGCTTCTCTTGCAAGGTTCCACGGCCGTGGAACTGAGCGTGGTTTGTAGTGCGGCCGTATTTTAGAGCGTGGTTTAGGGCAAGAATGTGATTCTTCCCTAACCTCGTGCATTCCTCAAGCTAAAACTTCAATTTGCTTCCTAAGAATGTCCTCAATCCATGGACATATCAAATCAACTCTTCTTTGCTCGATTCCGTTCGGAAATAGCTCCAAATCACCTATAATCAACATAGAACTAGTGTAGACATCCATATCGACAATATAGGTAATACTAGCTCACATATGCACAAAGTTCAATCAAAGATTATCAATATGAATCAAATACGTTTAGAAAACGTGCCTAAAATATCACAATATTTCATGCTAACAGTTTAGCAGGGGGACCCTCTTGGCCCGTTGTTTTTCTCGTTGGTCCTTCATCCCCTTATTCGGAAAATTTCGAATTGTTTTCGGTTGAAGCTTAATGCTTGGTACCTTGATGATGGGACGTTGGTTGGTGATACCCGGATGGTTAGTAAGGCGCTTGACATCATTAGGGCGGATGGCCCCGCTTTAGGCTTTTACCTTAATATCGGTAAAACGGAGGTCTTTTGGCCGAAGGTTGATCCGCGTAGTTCGCAGCCGGGTGTTTTCCCTGAGCATATTTCAAGACCGCTTGATGGGGTCAAGTTGTTGGGTGGTGTTGTTAGCCTTGACCCGGCCTTTTGTTCTCGGGTTGCTTTGATGAGGGTTGCGAAAAACAAGTCTTTGATGGAGGCTTTTATGAGATTGGGGGACCCCTAGTGTGAGCTTCTGTTTCTTCGGGCTTGTTCCGGTGTGTCCCGTCTTTACTTCGCTATGCGGACTGCTCCCCCTCTCATTTTTCTGAGGCTACGGGGGTCTTTGATCATGCCCTTCGTTGTTATGTTGAGCAGATTGTCACTATTGGTGGGGTTGGATTTGGCCCCTTTCAATGGCGGCTCTCTACTTTGTCGATCAGTGACGGGGCTTGGTATTCTTTCTTGTGCCGATACTTTACATTTTGCCTTTCTGGCTTCGAGATCTTAGACCCGTAGCTTGCAGGATCAGATCTTGAGGCTTTCTGGTGTTTCAGGCGATGGAGTTGCTTTTGAGACAACTGCCGCTTGTTGGGTCAACTTCTGTAAAGACTACGACTTGGACATGATTGTGATACGCTCAACCCCCCATTTAATGAAGAGACTGGATGGATGTTATTACAGTATCGTGTTTAAGGCTTTTTTGAGGGAGTTTGACCTTTCGGTTAGGCAGAAGGCCTTAGTTGAGAACTTGAGATTACCTCTGACTCAGCAGTGGCTCAAAGCGGTCTCGGTTTCTGGTCTTGGTGAGGTTATGAACCCGGATACCTTTCGGACCGTCGTTAAGTACCGCTTGGGCATCGAGATGTTTAGGGAGGGTTCCAAGTGTCGTGCTTGTGAAAGGGAATTTTGGATGCTTGAGAAACCATGCTCTAGCGTGTGCTGTACAGGTTGGTATTAAACACCGGCATAACATGGTGCGTGATGTCATTTTTGATGAGTGTCTTAAGATTGGGATCTCTGTTCGAAAAGAGGTCCATACTGGTATGATGGATGGTGGTGGTAGGGAGTTGCGCCCGGCCAACATCCTTTTCTATAATTGGTTTCAAGGTAAAGACACATGTATTGACATCAGTGGTACATCTCCTTTCTCTTCGCTTGGTCTTTCTAGCTTCATGTCGGGTAAAGCTGTGAGAGGAGCTGTTGATAACAAGAGAAAGAAGTATGCGAAGGTTTGTAGCTCCATGGGGTATCACTTTCTTCCCTTTTCCTTTTCCACATTTGGCGACCTAGGTGACGAAGTTGTGGAGCTTCTTAAAAGATTGGGCTCGGTTGCTAAAGAGTTGCCCGGATATAGTAGGAGTACCCGTTTTATTTTGACTAGGATTGCGTTTACCATTCAAAAAAGATGCGGAGCCCAACTTGTTAGTCGGCTCCCATCCAACGGGTATAGAATTGTTTGTGATCCCTAGGGCGATTCCGCCTAGCGTTTGCGATCCCCTGCGCCTAGTCGGCTCGTTGGTCCGGCGTGGCGGCACACACTCCCCCTGACGGTCGGCGCCCCCTCTTCCTCTCCTCCGCCTGGCGTCTGCCGACTTCCCTTGGTCGTCGTCGGGTCTCTTCGTCGACTTCCCCTGGTGCGGTGTGCGTCTCTTCGTCGGGTCTCTCTTCCCCTGGTCCGGTGTTCGGTTCGTGTGCGTCGGCGGCGTGTTTGTTGGTGTTCTTGGTGGCCGGCGGCTCTGTCTCTGGTGCCTTTCCAGCCTGTTGTGATCGCCCTCCCCTTCTGTCCAGGTTGTGTCTTCTCTTCTGTTTTGTCCAAGTTTGTCCCTCTCCTGGATTCTCAGTTTTGTCCAGGCAGTGGGGTCGTTTTGATCTTGGTTGATTGCATTGCACGTGTGTGCTTGAGGTCTGTGGTTGCTTGAGGTTGCTGTTGTGTTTGTGTTTGTGGTGCTTTGTGTGTTTGTGGTGCTTTGTGTGTTTTCTGGATGAAAGGTTCGGGTTCCGCTCCAGCCGTGCGGGTGCACTGCCCCTTCGTTGGGCGGGACGGGTGTCGTGATGGTGGGGGTAAGGGACTTACCCCGGCTTACTTCATTAGACACTTGCGCGATATCCATTTGTGTGATGGCTCCCTTCCCGGGTTTAAGTCTCTTATTTGTTCTGATCAAGGTATCTATGATAGTTTTGTGGCGGTTCTTCGGCAAGTCGGTCTTTGGTTTTGTGGTGAATGTTGTGTCACTCACACTGTGTCTAAGAATTGTATTCATTCAGATGGGGTTGTTGCTGCTCCTTTGTCTTGTGATGGGTCGGTTGCTTTTTATATTCATGGTTGGCCTCGACCTTCTCTTGTGGTTGCTCCTTCTTTGGATATCGTGGATGTTGTGGTTGGCCTGAATGCCCTTGCTCATGATGATGTGTTTGATGTCTCCTTGGTGGAGAAGGTTTTTAATGCCGATGTTCTTACTGTGAAGAACGTCCCATGGAAGTGCAGATTGGGTTTTGCTAGGGTTCTCAAAGACGCCCTTGATCGGGTTCTTTCTAATCCCTCTTGTGTGTCCGCGTGGGTTTGTCTTCTTATCTTACCTCGTTGTATCCTTCATCGATATAAGCCTAAGTCATGTTCTGAAAATCGGTCGGGTGTGAAGCGGGGTTTGCAGGCTGAAAGTATTGCTAGGGCTACGCGATTGTGGAAAGAACCGAGAGGTATTAGATGTCTTGTCGAGGAACTTCTGGCTTTTGTGGTTGATTCCCGCCCCAAGGATGTTGATGGTAGCCCTGTTGAGGCTAACTTGAAACGGTGTAAAAGGAAGGTTAGCGATGGTCATTTTGCGGCTGCCATCCGTATCCTTACCTCCTCGGGTGTTACTCCCATGTCTAAGGATACCCTCTAGGGCCTTTTGGATATGCACCCGTCTTCCCCGCCTCCTTCCTTACCTTCTCCGGTCGGATCAGGAGTTGCTCTTCAGGTTAACAAGAGTTTAGTCCTTGATAGGATTAGGAGTTTCCCTAAAGGCACCTCCTGTGGTAGGGATGGTTTGCGGGCCCAACACTTGTTGGATACTCTTGGTGGTGGGGTTGTTGCTATTGTTGATGATCTGGTTGAGTCGGTTTCTGGGGTTGTTAACCTTTTCCTTAGAGGTTGTTTCCCGAACACCCTTAGTGAGTATATTGCTAGCGCTCCTCTTACGCCTCTCCTTAAACCGGGAGGCGGAATTCGCCCTATTGTTGTTGGCTCTATTTGGAGGCGTATTGTATCTAAAGTTGCGGCTTTTGTTATCGGTAAGTCCCTTGGACCTTATTTTGAGGACGCTCAGTTCGGGGTTGGGGTTTCGGGCGGCGGGGAGGATGTTTTGCATGCGGTCAATCGGTTAGTGGAATCTCAGGATGAAGATGATAGTATTTCCATGCTTTTGGTCGATTTCAAGAATGCTTTTAATCTCGTGGATCGCACTTCTATGATTTCTCAGGTCCAACAGGTTTGCCCCGCCATTTCTCCTTGGGTTGAGTTCTGTTATGCCCGCCCTGCACGTCTGTATTATGGAGAGCATGTCCTTTATTCTTGTAAGGGTGTTCAACAGAGAGACCCTCTTGGCCCGTTGCTTTTCTCGTTGGTCCTTCATCCCCTTATCCAAAAATTTTCGGATTGTTGCCGGTTAAAGCTTAATGCTTGGTACCTTGATGATGGGACGTTGGTTGGTGATACCCTGATGGTCAGTAAGGCGCTTGACATCATCAGGTCGGATGGTCCCACACTTGGTTTGTACCTTAATATTGGTAAAACGGAGATCTTTTGGCCGAAGGTTGATCCGCGTAGTTATGAGCCCGGTGTTTTCCTGAGCTTATTGCTAGACCGCTTGATGAGGTTAAGTTGTTAGGTGGTATTGTTAGCCTTGACCCGGCCTTCTGCTCTCGGGTTGCTTTGATGAGAGTTGCGAAAACCAAGTCTTTGATGGAGGCCATTATGAGATTGGGAGACCCTCAGTGTGAGCTTTTGCTTCTTCGAGCTTGTTCCGGCGTGTCCCGTCTTTACTTTGCTATGCGGACTGCTCCCCCTTCTCATTTCTCCGAGGCTATGGGAGTCTTTGATCATGCCCTTCGTTGTTCTGTTGAGCATATTGTCACTGCTGGGGGGGCTGGATTTGGCCCCCTTCAATGGCGGCTATCCACTTTGCCGATTAGTGACGGAGGGCTTGGCATTTTGTCATGTGCCGATACTTTGCATTTTGCTTTTCTGGCTTCGAGATCTCAGACCCGTAGCTTGCAGGATCAGATATTGAGGTTTTCTGGTGTTTTAGGTGATGGTGCCGCTTTTGAGTCGGCTGCTGCTTGTTGGGTCAACTTCTGTAAAGACTACAACTTGGATATGACTATGGATATGACTATGATACGTCCAACCCCCCATTTAATGAAGAAATTGGCTGGATGTTATTACAATATCGTGTTTAAGGGTTTTCTGAGGGACTTTGACCTTACGGTTAGGCAGAAGGCCGTTGTTGAAAACTTGAGGCTACCCTTGGCTCAGCATTGGCTTAAAGCGGTCCCGATTTCTGGTCTTGGTCAAGTTATGAACCCGGCTACTTTCCGTACTGTCCTTAAGTATCGCTTGGGCATTGAGATGTTTAGGGAGGGCTCCAAGTGCCCAGCTTGTGAGAAGGGCATTTTGGACGCTTGGGGTGACCATGCTCTTGCTTGTGCTGCACAAGTTGGTATTAAGCATCGGCATAACATGGTGCGTGATGCCTTTTTTGATGAGTGTCTTAAGATTGGGATCTCTGTCCGGAAAGAGGTCCATACTGGTATGGTTGATGATAGAGGTGGGGAGCTGCGCCCGGCCGACATCCTTTTATATAATTGGTTTCAGGGCAAAGACACTTGTGTTGACATCACTGGTACATCTCCTTTCTCTTCGCCTGACCTGTCTAACTTCATTCCGGGTAAAGCTGTGAGGGTTGCTGCTGATAACAAGAGGAAGAAGTATGTTGAGGTTTGTAGCTCCATGGGGTATCACTTTCTTCCCTTTTCCTTTTCCACGTTTGGCGACTTGGGTGACGACGCGGTGGAACTTCTTAAAAGGTTGGGCTCGGTTGCTAAAGAGTTGCCCGAATATATTAGGAGTACTTGTTTTATTCTGACTAGGATTGCGTTTACCATTCAGAAGGGATGTGGAGCCCAACTTGTTAGTCGGCTCCCATCCAACGGCTTGTAATGTGTTTTACCTTCGGTTTTATTAATAATAATAATAATAATAATAATAATAATAATAATAATAATAATAATAATAATAATAATAATAATAATAATTAAACCCTTTAATTTATATCATCCTTAAAACTTCTCGAACTTCATTACTCTCGTTTGTAATGCAAAATATAACTGTAATTTAATTAGCATTTTTCATGTGTTTGCATTGCAATTCTTTTGTATTTTTTTTATTGTTGGACTCGCTTGTAATGTAAGTACAATAGCATTGTAACTTTACATTGATTACTTATATTGTAAGATTTTTATATGATTAATTAAAGAAGAAGAAAAAATCATAACACGCATAATTATGGAATCCGGATCCTCTCATTATATGTTACTCCAAATATTAACCTAATAAACTAATTATAGCTCAATGACCATGATTTGTTTGGTTAATATTAAACTAAATATTAAAAAAACTCAATTGAAAACTACATTTTTTTACTTCCGAAAAAAATACGTGAATCTTCAATTCCTCAGCAAAGACCAACACGCAGGCTTGAATGAGCTGAATCTGTTTTTACTTCATGTGCAGAGCAAAGAGGTTTATTCTTTAGGATTCTCTTGTAATCCCTATATAAGGGTCACATTATTATGAATATAAGGGTGGTTCTTTCCCACTATTTGTGCGGATTCTCAAACCCTACATCTATCACTGAGAAATTGGAGATTAGCAACAAGCATGATTTTTAAAGTAAAGAAAGGTAAATTTTAATTGAATTTTTTTAGTAATTAGGTTTAATATTAACTTAATCAAATCATCGCCATTTATCTAAACTAAGGGTTGTGATTAGTTTATTAGGTAAATACTAGGAGTAAAATATAGGGAGAAGATCCGGATCATTTTTCTTCAGCTTCCAAGCCATCTCAAACAAACATCTCAACTTATCTACCAAGAAATCTCATCTTTCTCCCCGATAGACTCAAAGCCGATCTTGGCCTTCATTAGTCCATTCCTTAAATGGCATCTGAAAGGCCAAAGTGTTATCACAAAGAATGAGAAGAACCAACATCATACATGCTTGTTCTTTCTTGAAGACGTGCTTGTCAACATACTTCTCAGATTGTCAGTCCCCTCTCTCCTCCGTTGTCGGCGTATTTGCAAATCATTGTATTCTGTAATATCCAAACCTATTTTTAAATTGAACCATTGTAACAACGTCGTCGCTTGCCGCAAGTTCATCATCCGACGGTGCGATATACGCACTGAAAGTATCAGGTACTCTCTTCACTCGAATCCGAATACCGCACAAATGGTGGGAAAGAATCACCCTTGTATTCATAATTATGTGACCCTTATATAGGGATTACAAGATAATCTTAAATATCACTTATATGGAGTCAAATCTAAATAACCTAATATAACTAGGATATTATACGATATTTTATTCATAATAATGTGACCCTTATATAGGGATTACAAGAGAATCATAAAGATCACATATATGGAATCAAATCTAAACTAATCTAATATAACTAGGATATTGTACGATATTATTTCTAATATCTTTAATATCCTAACACCTAGTAACAATAACATGCAGGCTTGAAGGAGGTGAATCTATTTCCGCATTTTATATGTGCAGAGCAAAGACCCATATTTCTCAAGTTCATGATCTTTTAGGGTTTCACGCAAGAGTACTCCATCTGTCATATACTACAATGGAAAAATATATAACAAAACTTTAGTATCTACGTACACATACAAATTGAAAATTTGTCAACTCAGGTGTAGCCAACATGAACAACCTTGATAAAGGTATTTGGGCCAGTAACATCCTCAAAGCGGATAGCATAGCTAACTTTATCCCCTAGCTCAGTTTCCATCTCTTCATTGACTCTTTTCGCTACACTCATGGCATGTACATGTCTCGGCCGTGTACACCCAACTATGTTATTCGAACAATTATGGTTAAGCCACAAACACAACATATAGAAAGTTCAATTTAGTCTAATAGGTTAAGTGTCCCCCGTTGTTGACTCGTAATATAAAAAATGCTCCAACACCAATCCTAAGACAAGAACTTTGAGCTTGCTTCCAAGAAATAATAACCGAAACTCTAGTTCAAGCGACTAAGGGTGAGTGGCACGAAATTTGTCTTTTATCAAATATCAATGAGATGCATGTATAAGTTGAGTTATTTTTCTTGAACCAATTTCTCCTGCACCACCACAATTTGATTCTCCCGAACAACCTACAAATACTGAGAGGTTTAATGTACATACATTAATTCATAAGTCAAAACAACCGAAAAAAATCAAACTTGTAACAACTCCTCTCATGCATAAAATATAGGAAGATGTTGCCTCTGCTCACCTAGTGTTTTTGTCTTTCCAAAATCACTGATTGCTTCATCCTTCTTCAAATGCTGAGCAAACTTGGCCTCTTCCTTGAAATCAACTTCTCCTTCTTCATCCACTGTAGCTTTATCTACATCAACCTAGGATGAAATTTATGAACAAGTAAGAGAACTGAAATGGGTAATAATTAGTTTAATATCAACCAAACAAATTATGACCATTCATCTAATCTAAAGGCTACGATTAGTTTATTAGGTACTCCCTCTGTCTTCAAATATTTGACGTTTTAACCATTCAGCTTTGTTTGTAAATAAATGACGTTTTAAACAAATTTTACCTCACTTTCCATTTTCACCCTTACTTTATACTCATATTAAAAGATCAATACTCTGTACAATCTGACAGCAAACTCTTCAACTTCTTCAAATGAATACTCCTGTAGTCTAGTTTGTAGAAAGCTGTAGTTAAAAGAAAGTAAAATAGCCTGCAAATATTTATAGGCTGTAATAAAAGTAGGGGCATTTATGGTAATATAGAGATATCTTAAATATTGTGCTAAAAGGTTTAACGTCAAATATTTGAAGACAGAGGGAGTAAATATTAGGAGTAACATATAATGAGAGGATCCGGATTCACAATTATGTACATGTCTTCCAACCCAATAACCCGACCAAATTTATTTGTAGTTGAACATGTACAACATTTGAGATCCGAAGAAGCCGAGCTGGGCCAATCTGGAAGTTATGGACAATTGTTTTAAGTTTGTCCCGGGCAGACCCACTTTTTTGTACATATCTAATCAATATCTCCGTATGCTTTTTAGTTTGAAAAATTCAGATGATGTACCTGCACTTTAAACTTCTTCAATTATGTTAAGGAATTTTGTAGTTTTCAGATAGTGTTCATATATTTTGAAGATATATTCATCTATCACCCTAAATAAACATTTAAAAAATAACTATTATCTACTATATATTATTTATAGCCATTTTAAATGTTTATATAGTTTTTTAAGTGGCTAACTTATATTTTTTGTTTTTTTAATAATGTTAATTTATGAATGATAGAAGGTAAATTTTAAAAAAAAAAAAAAAATTGTAAACAATGTAGAAAAAGTAAAAAAAATAATAAAAAAAATTATTGAATATAATTGAAAAGGTCTAAATTTAAGGGAAGTCATGCATGCATGTAACATTTTCCACCTACTTTGAACTTTGAATTTTTTTTTTTTCGAAGGAAAGCAGTTAGGTTGGACTATCTTTTAGAGGTAGTATATCCTAAAACATCCTTATAAATGAGAACACAAAGTTCAGAATCATCAAAAAAAAAAGGTGGTGTTGGGTGTCAAAATTTCCAAATGAGTTTACCTGTCAACAACACAATTTACTCTTTGAAGACATGTTTGATCTTAACTTCGTCAAAAAAACGGAGGTCCAGTTTGGAGTCGAAAATAATCATATCGATCTTACAAGGACAGCTCGAACAACTAGTGTCTTAATAACACAGAGGTTATCCCCTCAAGTTCAGTTTGAACTGAACTATACGTATGAATTATATATAAAAGAAAAACATGACTTAGCTTGTGTAAGAATTTTTTACCAAATCTATAAACATTTATTCATCAACGTTCGTCAAGTATGATCTTAATGCTCAATTAATTTTACTATAAACTTATAAAGTCTTAGAGCGACGAAATTGATTACCAGCTCACAACTTTCACACTAAAATTTCTTTCTCTTCAAGACATTGAAATATATTTATATAATATAATGTATTTAGAGGTTATATATAGTATACCACCCTAATTTTGTACGTTTTCTTCCTTCCCAAGACAAAACAAAAGTACGTAGCTTAATCTTAAGCAACAAAATCAATCAAGTTAATATATGGTACTATTTTTCATGAAAAAAGCTATAACATGTTAGGAAATTAATAGAACAAACAATTATTTATTTCTTGTCCTGCATGCACACTCATATATATTTTCGTTATACATATAAACGAGTTTCCTGAGTAAGCCTCATCACACAGTATCCTCATTTTTTTAGACCACGATTAACGTAGACGTTCAAATAATTAAAAATATGTACGTCATTGCTGATGAATTTATCGTAATTGAATTAAATGCTCCTTCTCGGCTTCGATGTTAACAGAGAAGCTACACAACGCCCATTTTCGACCGTAAGCTACCGAGGATTACTACGTTCGGACTCTAAATGACCATATTACCCATACATTAATTATGATTTTCATGTCCATGTCAAAAAACTTACCACTCGTTATTTTGTACAGAGCACCACTAATAAAAGGTATAAGAAAAAGGAAATGTAAATAAACAAAGTAGTTACACATTTTTCTAGCGTGGATGTTGTCTTGCTTCTCGGGCTCGACGGCTAGATGTCACGGTAGGACATCTATCCAGTTTTTTTTTTCATGAGTATGTCTTCTTTGGGCTTCATTGTCCTCTTATTTGAGTCGATTGTTCCTTCTTTTTTGTTGCTTTTGGTATGTTGCACTTTTTCAATGTTGTTTTGTTGGGCCGTTATTTGTATTTTTTTTGGGTTTCGGCTAAGTTTCGGGTTCAAGTTTGATAATATGGAGATTGTGATCGTAATAATATCGAGATCGTGATCGTAATAGTATCGAGATGGCGATCGTGATCGTAATAATATCGAGATCGTGATCGTGATAAGATTGTGATTGTGATAAAATCAAGATCGTGATCGTGATAAAGATCGTGACAATATTAAGATCGTGATCATATACGTGTCGGCGTTATAGGGCCACCAACTAACCGACATCACCAAACAAAACAAAGCGCAACCTCAACCACTTTTGCTCAAGACTCGTTGCCTCAAATTGAATAAAATATATTCAAAAGCAAGTCAAAAGGAGCGTAAGAAAACACATGACTCTCACTAGCTTTACATGGTCTGCCGACCAACTGACGGATATGTTACAAAGGCTTTATGGTCCGATCAATTTCTCAAGTCCAAGCTCGATGTTGTCGTCACCCACCACCGGCTTGAGGAGGTGTTATAATATTGAGATTGTGATCGTAATAATATCGAGATCGTGATCGTAATAAGATCAAGATCGAGATTATGATCATGATAAGATTGTGGTTGTGATAGATCAAGATCGTGATAATATCGTTATTATTTAGTTTCCTATATATTGCTAGTCATTATTCTCTTGTAAAATCTATATAAAAGTTATCATAATATCAATAAAAGTGTAGTTCTACCTCCCCATTTGTGTGATTTTTTTCACCAAAATGTATCAAAGTTCAATTCTACTATTCATAGACGGTACTTGTATACCGTTTGCCGACTCCAACCGTGGTATACAAGTAATAAACCATAAAGAATGGGAACAATATTGCAAATTGGCCCCCAAGTCTCGAACGTTCTACGGCTGGCCTGTTTAGTGTTCATCTAAAAAAGGAATAAAATAATCCGATAATTAAAAATAGTACAAAGGAAAAAGCGAAAACGGTTTTTGTGTGAACATGTGGGATCCGTGAGGGCCGGGTCGGGTCGGATCATTCTGTTGCCTGATCCTCCTCTTTAAGTAACCACCTTCCAATTCAAATTCATTCTCTATTTAAAACCCTCTCTGCCTGTTACCTCCACTGTTGGAATCGGATCCAAAATTCTTATATTCCTAATCCAATCAATTCCATAGATGGAAGATAATCGTGATTCCGTCTCCGATTGCGAGAGCGGAGTTTCCGGCGAGAAAAGTGAGGGTCAAATTTCGTCGGAGTTTTTTACAGCAGGAGATGGAAGATCGAGGCTAATGGTAAGAGTTGGCGAAGAGGACAGAGTTCACGGTCTCATTAAACATAGATTCGTTTCCTCCTTGAGAATGCAGACGTCAGCGGAGGTGGTGGCCATCTACCGTCGGAATTGGTCTGTTTCATCTGCGCAGGCAACTCTGAATGCTTTCCAGATCTACCTTCGAGCTTTTCAAACGAAGAATTTCGGTAAACCGAATGTAAAGTACGCGTGGTTTGGAGCGTCGAAGGACGGCATCAGGAAGATTATTGCTCACGGATTTGGTCACGAGGAGATGAATCGGAACTCTAGTGCTGTGTACGGCCGTGGTATCTATCTATCTCCCGTTGATTCGCCCCTCTCAAGGTAAGTTCTAGCGGATGACTTACTTGTGCATGTTACGTTATTTTGGTTTCAAGTTTATGTCGACATAATGGCATTACATATATGTGATATTTAGAACTAGATTTTTGTTAAAATTTTAAATGTTTCATATGAAGTTGTATTTTGTATCAAACATGCATCTATTTATAATCTTCACTATATTCGATTTACTATCGTTGAACTAGCTTTTTGTAAAATGTTGAAATGCTTCATATGAAGTTGAAGTAGTATTAGCATTGATTTTTCATTTAAAACAGGCATCTGATCTAGAATTATACGAATAAACTAAGAAAGATGTATCAAATTCACATCATCCAACTTAACTTGTTCTCCAATTAAACAAAGACAATAGGAAGCCATGGAATTCTGACTGGAGTTTCGATTAAAACTCCAATTTGAACAGGATCGCTATGATTTTATAGCGAGTTTTATTTGTTAAAGGCTTTATAGAATGCTTAATATTATTTTAGTCTATGTTAGTTTATTTTGTTGATAAAGTTAGTATCCTTGTTCTATTTGTATACGTTTCCATCTATAGTTATCGAAAGTTATAGATGCAGAATCATATTGCTATATTCTCAACATTCTATGTTACATACGTCAGTTGGCCATACAAATGAGGTTTCAGGTTTCCATTCCTTGAAGAAAGAACAACAAATGGACAAGCATGTCAAATTTGATGTTAATTTGTCTTTACTAATTGACTATGATATTGTGGTCATGTGCAGTGTGCAATCGACGGTTGAGGATGAAGATGGTCTAAGGCACGTAGTGCTCTGCAGGGTTCTACTGGGAAATACGGAGGCTATACAATCAGGTTCTGACCAAACACTCCCGAGTTCGGATATATTTGATTCAGGTGTGGATAATGCCATATCTCCAAAGAGGTATATCATGTGGAGCAACAACATGAATACTCACATCCTCCCAGAGCTCGTAGTGAGCTTCAGGGCAGTCATCGATGCCCCAATGCAACCAATCCCTAAGTCACCATGGATGCCGTTCCCTGCTCTCATTGAAGCTCTCTCCGGTTTGTTGAATCCTCATGATTTGAGCTCAGTCAAGCAACGTTACACAGATTTCATTGTAAGTTTCAAGCTTGTCCATTCATCAGTTTTTTATAAAACTTATCATAGAACTTAGGACAGGCTTGTTTGGAATGATTCTATGCAATGAGAAATCGGTTCTTAAACTATTCATACTGATTCCCATATTTGGTAGCAAGAGAATGTTAAAATGAGTCATCTCAACGATTTGTGACTTCAATATTTTGCATTCCCGATTCCTGAATTTTCATGAGTTATAGTCATTTTAACTTTAATCTAGATGAAATCATTCATCGTTATATTCCAATTCCAAAACTTAGCATGAATACAAACAAATTTGAACCTGCTAATTCTGTGACCTTTTCTCCCCCAGGAAAAGAGAATTTCAAGGGGTGAGCTAGTGAGGTTCATAAGGCAAGTTGCAGGGGACAAGCTGTTGGAGAGTATCATAAAATCCTGCAACACAGTGGTAAATCTCTATGCGACTTGAGCGTGATAAAGTATTATAAGTATCATTTATAGGCCAGCTTATAACTAGCTAGTTAGGTTTGGAGGTTAATATGGATATTTTGATTGGTTTGTTTCCTGAATCATGGCATGTGTTTAGGTGGCCCAAATTGATGAATATTATAGCATTTAATTAGAAGTATTAGGGAAAGAGATGGACCAAGTTAGGTAGATAAATAATTTGAAGTATATAGAAATTAGATAATATGAATACGGAATTGGTCGGCAAGATTGTTGCCACTGGAATCGGTACATATAATTTATTTAATATGAGCTGGAGCGATGAGATGGAGGGTTGTGAGATCTGGGATTAGATTAATCAGGTGCATGATGCACCATTAGATGGATGTTTGACACGCCGTGGTACGTTCCTATTAAGGTTAGAACTAATAACGTGTTTTTGAGCTTTTGAGTAATCTTAGGTTTATGGTTTGAAAGTGATAATATGATAATCTGATCACATGGAGTATATAAGTTTATGTAAAACTAATTATGAATACTTTATCAATGCAGGGTTTGTAGAAGGGTTGCCCTTCTAGGGTATCATTGAATAAATACGGATTGGTGTGATTTGCACCTCTCCGTCCCTTTCACCAAAAAAAGAAAAGAAATATCCCTCTAAAAATGAGGATGGAAGTTGAACAAGAACGAGAAAACCGAAAGAGGAAGACAACTTTGTGGGACCGTTGATGTAATTACATTTTGGTATAAACCGGGTTTAGGTTGTTTGCTTGAAAACACGGTTCAAGTTGTTTGAATTCAGAGAATCTCATATTCTCCTATCCTTCTCAAATATTCATTCTCTTAGTTTCTGGTTTACTCTCATTTCTGTTATGAATGGATCTTAGTTTGTATTTTTTCCTTCGGAACCTTGATCCAAATGTCTTATAGGTTGTTGTTAGAAACTCACTAAAATGATTAGGATTGATTAAGCAAAACAAGTTTATGAAACGTTAAATTATGTTCGGAAAATATGAACAGTTAATTTTTTTTTTTGAAAAATAACATAAAATGAAAATATTAGTGCAGACAAACGGGCCCTAAGATGATATTTTCATAAATAAAATTTTATAAATTTTATGAAAAAATAGAATTATTTTTCTTTAAAATAACTCATAGTTGTTAATTTTTAGTTTATATTTGTGCAATATCAGTTTAACATTTTTTAAATTTAGTTCACATATCATACACTAATGGTTCACATCCTTTTACACTATTATTAAATAATGATTGTGAAACACGAATTTTGTTAGAACATTTTTATTATAATATTTGTGAGTTCAAAATTTTTATACAAATAGTTGATATAGAGTGTTTTATTAGTTTTTTCTAAAATAAAGTGTTATATTATTCCAAACATTTCATATCATATTATTAGTTCATGCTTTAATTTTGAATTGAAAATAAAAATTTGTGTAGATGTATGAACTGTAAGTATAAATAATTTAATCAATTGTACAAAAATTTGAACTAAAAAAAACACATGTTAGTATGGCGGAACACCGTAATGCTCCGTACTTGAACTTTACTCTAAAATAATAAAATTATGTTTAAGAAAATGAATAAAACGTGTAATATCATTAGACAATGTGTTATGGTTCGAATCATCTAGATTTTGTTATACATCCTAAAATATGGAGTCGTGAACTTTTTATAGTAAAATTTCCTAAGCAAAATCTTCTTATGTAAAAGTTTAAATCAGTAAAACGTGCGTTTTTGTTAGGCCATGTGTTATGGTTCGAATCAGTAGTTGATCTGATATTGAACAGGAGCAATAGACAATTGAATAATAAAAATTCGTTCCTTTATATTAGATGTTGATGTAATAAACAAAAAAAAAATCTTTTATTCATGGCAAATAGTTGTTATTGAAGGTAAGATTGCATGAGCTAATTACCTTTTTAGATTAATATCAATATTAACATGCCTGACAAGACAAATGAGACATTAACGTATACGGAATAAATACTTACAATGTCACATCAAAATTGCGAGATACAAACCTGAAGACATTGACAAAATATACATTAACTTAATCTCCTTTCACTCAAGTGTTCCAATAAAGTTTCCATAAATGCATTTTAGAAATAGGAAAACACCGCACCTTGTATTATATTTTGAAATAGTTTATTTGATTATATTTTTTTACTCTAAAACTGAAGCTATTAAAAAATTATTGTTGAAGGCAAGAAAAGGAGGTGGTTTATTTTGGTACGTTACTGTTAGTTAAACAGGAAGCGCTGCGCACACGTATTCGACCTTTCTTATATCATATCCCGATTCCCACGTGGACTACGCGGGTGAGAATAAAGGGCATTTTCGTCACTTCCACATCTCCACGTTATCATCAACTTGTTTACCGGCTTAAATTTGAAAATCAGACGGCTGGAAAACAAAACCAGTCTTCTCTCCCTTCAGCCCCAAGTTTCTCTATCCTCCTTTTTCATATAAATCCATCAATCAATATCTTCTTATGGATTACTGAAAAGCCAGCTTTAATTTCTTCTCCACAGATCCAACTACGTTGATATCCCGTTTTGGATGCTCAAACATTGTAGTTGTTTCATATAGGAGATGTGTCTCACAATGGAAACGATCGGTGAAATTAGGCTTCATCCGTTTGATTCAATTGATACAATAGATGATCAACGGTTCACGATGCTAGATCCAGATCAGGATTCCTGTGTTTCCGATTCGGAGAGTTGCGTTAGCGGTAGTTCTCCCAATTCTAGCGATAACCGTCCAGATCTTTTTAAGGACGGACTTGTTATGTTAGATGAGGAGGACGATAGGGTTTATAGAGTGATAAAGCAAAGGTTTCTCTCTTCTTTGGGGGACTATTTGTCGTCTCGGACCACGGTGGTGGCGATCCACAGGAGGAACTGGTTTTCAAGCTTTGCAGCGCAAGCCAAGGCTCAGTCATTCCAAATCCATCGCCGGTTCATGGAGAGTCAAGGCCATGGACATGGAAATGCCAATCTGAAATTTGCTTGGTTTGGTACTTCAAAAGATGGAGTTGAGCGGATCATGTCTCATGGATTTGGAATCTCGGAGTTATACCAGAACGATGGATTGTACGGAAGTGGGGTTTATCTTTCTCCTGACGATTCACCATTTGACAGGTAAAATTTGAGTTGTTATTCCATTTAGGGGAAGTGTTTGATGAATTGCTCCTGAGAAAATCACTGGTCTTAATGTTTTGCTTGGATTAATTTTCAGTGTGCAATCAGCTGATGTGGATGAAGATGGTGTCAGACATTTAGTGCTATGTAGAGTTCTATTGGGGAAGCCGGAGGTTATCAATCCTTGTTCAGGGCAAACTCATTCTAGCTCTGAACAGTTCAGCTCTGGGGTCGATAGCCTTGAATCTCCAACTAAGTACATCATTTGTAGCACCAACATGAACACACACATATTGCCAGAGTATGTAGTGAGTTTCAGGTCCTGTTTGAACCTGAGGAATGTCAATAGAGAACAGATTAGGAAGCCCGCCTCCCCATGGCTCCCATTTTCGGCTTTAATTCAAGAGCTGGCGAAATTCTTGCCTTCCAGTTCTGTTAGTTTGATATCCAAGTATCACAAGGATAACAAGGTATTTGTCTTTTATTACATTAGAACTTCTTTTGTGTAATATAACACAAGTTTGTCGATGATTTGTAGCCGAAAGTTACTTATTTTGCAAATGCTGTTCAATTCTTACAGGAGAGGAGGATTTCGCGAAACCAGCTCATACAATTTGTTAGACAACAAGCTGGCGATAAGCTCTTAATGACAGTCATAAAATCTTGGAGAGCCAAGGTGAGATAGATATTCCTCTGAATCTGATACATTAATACTTTTTTTCAAAGGTAGTGTAAAACATGTGACTAACCCAGATGTTTCATACGATGCAGAACCCACGAGCAACATTCAAGAAAGGCCAAGGAAGATTTTGAAACCTACAAGCTCGATAGATTAATGTGATTGAGTTCGATACGTGTTCCGCGGTTGGGGGTTAGTTGGGTTAGGTTTTCTTTCCATACTTGTAATGGCGGTGGCTGGCTTGCGGGACATACTGGAGCTATGGTCCTATGGATGTACATATGCGAGAGAAAATGAGAGCTTCAAGTGTGTCATCTTCATCTTTGTGTAATATTGGAGCAATTATGCAAGATTTTACAGCTTTCAGGGATAGTCATCAGGTGATTCATGATCTGTTTTTGTTTACAGTACACGCTTTCCAAATTCTTAAATCTTGTTACAGTATACAACATGGATGCATTCTCAACATTAATGTATAACACAAGACTCTGAAAAGTCTGAAAGCAACCACAGAAATATAAAGATATCCCTGATTTTTGAGATGTGTACAGTAATATACCAATTTGTTAGTTCACTAGTAGTTTTAGGACAACCACCCCCTGGTCCCAAATATGCCGTGGACCACAAATTTGATATATTAGTTCATAATTCGGTGTACATTGAAAGGTAAATTACACAAAGCTACTAAGCACGAAAACTTCTAGATAGCGTCGTTTTCCGTATCCTCCCGTATTAAAACTTGGATGCTTTCGAAAACTTCTCGGACACGATCAAAATACTTTTCCCACATCGAGAACGGGTCGAACACATCCAGACAGCTTAATGTAGTTTAAGGAGGGATACAAAAGAGATGAACAAGACATCCATATCTGCTACGTTTTGTTTTCCTTTTTTGGTATTCAAGATGAACAAAGACGTACGTAGCTACTACCTCAATATCAATACTTCTGCAACTAATGGCACATTCATGTGTCATTGGTTATATCATATATGCATCTCTCCTTACTATATATAAATTCCAATTCACAAGAGGTTTTAAATGATATATTATTTATATATTCTTGCCGTGTCCCGTTTCCTACAATTTTTATGATTGTCGCTTCTCTGTTTCTCGCCGTGTTCGTTTTCCGTACCCGTATCCGTTTCCGTACAACATAGATACAAAACTGTGGGGTTGGACATTGACCTAAAATCAAACCGAAAATTGAACCTAAAAAAGTTGGTTCATTTTTTATTTGGGCGTAAAATTAATTTTTGATAATAGATGAGCAAAAAAGCGAACCTACTAAAGTCGGTTTGGTTCGTTTTAGGTTTGAACCGAAATGGACCTAAAAACACATTTACAAAATATCACACCATAAAAAAACTTGCACACATAAAACATTTCAGATCCGAAAAGATTTAAAAATATAACGAATAATTAAAAAAAATTAAAATTGTGACATTGAACAAGAAATTGATTCAATTAATTCAACAATACAACCCACCACTTTCATATATGAAATTGTGTAACTTGACATATTATAGATCTTGAGCTTTTGATTTAGTTAAGAGGGTTATGTTAGAGTAATAGGGGCACCCAAATGATGAGAGCCGATGAGAAGAAGTGTGGTTGGAAATAGCACGGACAACAATCGAAGCCCAAGGAGTAGCACACTAACAACTATTGAAAGGTCGACCAATGGATTGACAATTAGTCGAATTTCTTCATGTGAATAAGTAAAGTTGTAGTGTAACTAGGGAAGTTTTGTGTTATATGATTAACGTATTTGGTTTATTTAGATCTAGAGGAGAAGTGAATGGTTTAAATATTCTTGTTGAAGTCATTGGAAGAGAGGAAGGGTAATAGAGAGTTGAGGGGATATGTATTAGGTTAAATGATTTGGAGGCCCATAAAGATTGAAGACATAGGTACTAGGTTAAATGTTTTGGAGTATATATAGGTTGATAGGTTTAGGTTCCAGTAAGAACCTATTTTACGGTAAGAAATAAGAACATCTATGTATCGTCGGATTAATGCACGGACGGCTAAGATTCATTGTCTATGTAAGGTTGCATTAATCTTTAATTTATTGTATTGTTTGTGCATATGGTAACTATATTATACACGAATACGTTAAATGGAAACTAATATTTTATTGTGCCCGAATAAGTAGTATTATTTTCAAGAACTTTTAACAATCTTCCGTTTGTCACTATTACTAACACTTTCATTCGTGCTTCATATACTTTTAATTAACGGTATTTTAGTTATTGCTATTACTCGTGCGTTCGGATTAAAAATTAGTAACATGATTTTGTATTCATCGTTATGCATGCACGAATATTGTGATATTGTATTCATCATATAACACTATTTATATTGTGATTTTGTATTTGTCATTATCCATGCACGATTAATATGAACCATTTATAGCGTGTGTCATAAAATGCACATTTAAGTTCATCATTTATACATGCACGAGTACTATGAATCCTCTATTCTATGTGAGTTGTAAACTATATATTAATGTTACTAGAAACCATGAACTAAACGTGCTTTTTAAATTGTGTTCCCAAATGACTGCAACTAATTGTGCTTATCAATTGTATTGCACGTTTCGTTAATATTTGCACATGCACATTTCATTGTATTTGCAATGGACTTTATACATGCTAATAGTGCATAAGCTAATTATGGCCAAAATTATATATATTTAAAATATATAAAGTAATAATACTAAATATATTATATAAAAGTATTATACACGATTTAAATAGAATTGTTGCACGACTATTAATATTATACACGATTTAGACAATAACTCGGATGTGATATTCAAATACGGCACGAGTTCAATATTCAAATAGCACGAGTTTAATATATACCTTCATCGATTGTTATTAATGGTTAAATTTTAATCGTGCAATTGTAAACTATGGAAAGATGAGTAATAAACAATTTACCGACGATTATAAAATAAATTGGTAATAATTGCATGCTTAACTAAATTAGGAAAATAGAATTCCGAATAGCGCTGCATTTCCTCCAAATCCACAAATTTCATGGCCCATATCTCATTAAATATGAGATGAAAAAGGGACTTGCAGGAATTGAACCTGAGACCAAATGCATATGTGTAGGCACCCTTGCAAACTTAGCTGCACGCTGTTGTTGATTTATAAGATACTTTATAAATTATATACAAATACATATACCCCGGATATCCGAAGGGAATATTATCTTATTCCGTATCCAATCCAGTGATCCGGTAATTTTTCTCGGATCGTATCGGATACGGAAAATTAGTTGTCGGACTCGGATTTTCATGGATCGGATCACCGGATTGTCGGACCAGATCTAACGGATCGGAATTTTATGAACACCCCTACTAACCGTTTAACAAGGAAGTTTTAGCAACCTTCTTTCTCAAAAATTTCAGAGCTTTGAACGTCCTTTTTCGATAACAGAAGACGGCAGTTCTTGTGTATCCAAAGCATTATACATAACGATGATATTGAACGATTTACAGAAATAATATGTAACTATTAAATATAGTGTGTACATATGCATATATTATCATAGAATACTGTTTGTGTACATTTGATCTACACACAGAAAGCGAAAATAAGTGAAAAAGAACACAAAAACCGGCTGAGAAAATGAAAACAATATGTAACTATTAAATGTAGTGTGTACATATGCATATATTATCATGGAATATTGTTTGTCAACATTTGATCTACACACAAAAAGCGAAAATAAGTGAAGAAGAACACAAAAATCGGCTGAGAAATCAATATATATGATGTTTCGTACATACGTCTCTTCAATAAGATGAAATTGTTGATTCCGAACCCGAAAACGAAAAATAAGTAAAAAGAGCACAAAAATCAGGCAAAGATTTTACTTGGTGTTGTCGTTCTCAGTATGCGCAAGACTATAGATGAATCGGAAGTTATCAGAGACGAAAGAGTTAGTTGAAGATAAGAAGAAAAAGACGACTATGGTGAACTTTGAAGATGCGTTGATAATGGCGCCGGTGACATGGACGATGGGTTGACGACTTTCAACGGAAACGATGGAGAGGACTTCTTTTGATTTTTTCGGGATTTAGTTTTACGTTGATATGATGTCTCAAAGATTTTCCAAATCTTTGATATCCAGTTTCCAAACTCATTTAAGTGGTTTATTAATTTTTGACAGTTTATAATTAACCAATTTCAAAAACTGCCCTAACTTTCATCCTTAAATTCAGACAATATTATTTATTTTATCTTTATTTTTCAATAGAAATAATCTAGGGACATAGTATTCAGTATACAAAAACTAACCTACTTGTTAAATTTTTTCAATCTAGTCTGGTGTTTCATTCCGGTAGGGATGGGGAACAACCCCATAGGCCTATAATTTGTTTGAAGTTACCATTTATAGTTTACACCATAAAATATTGATGGGGAACAACCCCATAGGCCTATAATTTGTTTGAAGTTACCATTTATAGTTTACACCATAAAATATTTGCTTATATTTTAAAAAGAAAATGGAAATTTCGGTTGGTACCCCTGTGGTATGAGGTATTTCGGATTTTGCACATGACTTTTTTCAAGTTCGGTTGCCTCAGTTTTCACATAATTCCGAAATTTGTCCAACCGTTAAAAAAATCGTTAATATTAACATTTTTATTGCAAAATTAAGGGAAAGGAAATTGAAAAGAAATAAAAAAAACAAAAGGAAATTGAAAAGAAATAAATAGAAAATGAAACCTACCAAATATATTTATAACTTCTGAAATTGCAATTTTTTTATACAAAAATAAAAATAAATGAACATTAAAAACTCATTAACATTAACATTTTCTATTAAAAAAATAAAGGAAAATAAAATTAAAAAGAAATAAGAACAAAAACAATTCCAGAATTATAAGAAATCCTAAATTGTATAAAAAAATTTTTACAATTTCATATATAAGAAATATATTTGATACATTTCATTTTTTATATTTCTTTTCAGTTTTTTTTTATTTCTTTTCAATTTCCTTTTGCTTTTTAATATCTTTTCAATTTCCTTTCTCTTAAATTTTTAATAGAAAACATTAATGTTAATGAGTCTATTAACGGTTGGGAAAATTCCGGAATTATGTGAAAACTCAAGGGTACCAACCGAACTTGAAAAAAGTTATGGGCATAATCCGGAATACCCCATACCACAGGGGTACCAACCGGAATTTTCCTTAAGTTTATTATAATTATACTACGTATTTTATTTTAATACTTAATATTTATAATAATTATACTATAATATATTTATTTTATTTACTGGGCTGACGGGCCAGGCTTTTCAGCCTAGCCGGGCCTATGGTCTTGTCCGGATCCGGCCCGATGGGCTTGGCGGGCCGGGCTTTCGGGCCTCCCGGGCTTGGTTCCATGTTCATACCTGCCCGTTTTTCCGGGCGGGCGGGCGGGCTACCCGGATTTGAACAGGCATAATTTTAACCAACTTTAGGAATTTATGTAAGAGTAATGGCTGAATAGTTTTGAGATATCTTTGCCCCTATGAGTAGCATGTATACACCATAGAGGACCTAGAGAATTATTTCAGAATTTTATATATTTCTTCGAGCCTCTTATCTTAAGCCAAAGTCGGACCTTAGCGACTCTTATGAAAATCTAGAATTTTGGGTTAACTTCTATAAATCTTTAGCAAACTATCTTTTGAGAACTAGATTATGGAATTAGGTTCCAAAGGAGAATTTGAAACTAGGTTATAGATTATTTTGGAGTTTTTGGGACCGGGGGTAAAATAGTCATTTTACCTTTAGAGGGTATTTTAGTAATTTTCCTTCATGGTTCTAAGAGTATGGGATGTGATATTGATCCACGTGCCTTGTTTGACAGGCGATTGAGTTTCCACGGTTGCAGACCGAGTTGAGATTTTAGAGAGTTGTGATTGGATTTAGGTAAGTCCTTGCGACTTACTTAGCCGGTTTCTAGATGTTAGCTGAATGATTGTAGTAGTGTGTGTTGATTGTTTGATAATTATAACATGCCTAGGACAACTTTTATTATTTTATGGCCCAAGTGTATGTATAACGGGTCGTGACATCACTGCCCAACTCTGACAGGAGACTGGGAGGTTCTCTATACCCAGACCATACAGGTACAAGGTGAGATGCATCGGATCCATTCTTGATGGTTACACGGGGGCGGAGGCGAGGTTTGGGAATCCCTCGTGTCACAAAATAAGTATCATTAGTAGAATGAATGACCTAAGTAAAGATAATAAATTGACTGTTTCAAAGCATGATGTGTGGTTAGATTTGCTATTGTGTGTGTGTGTGCTATTTTTATTTAACTAACGTTTAGATAACTAGTTAACGGTTGTTTTGTTGTGTTGTTTAGATTTACCACAGGTTAGAGCAGCAGCTGAGTGATCCGGAAGTAGTGGTCAGTCGGATTTCCGTACTCCTTAGAGTGGGGTTGGGTGGTTGCATTATTGTTTCTTTTATCGTATGAAGATAGATAGACTTTTATGTTTATTAAGTATTGTTGGCTGTTAGACGTTGTGTTGCATTCATCTTTAAAATACTGTTTATGAATTTCAGTTTCTTTATTTGTGTCTTATTGCAAGATCCTAATAAAATTGTTGTCAAACTGAGGTCGGGACCCATTGTGAGGTCCTAACCAGTAATGTCCCGATTTGTGAGAATTGGGGGTGTTACAGATCTCTTATATGGTTTCTCTTGCTACAAAAGCATGTATTTGAATGGAATTGTTTTTGTCTTCAAAACGTGTATAAGTTCTTCCACTAATATTTAAATCGTTATGATGTGTTCGGTGAATGCTTGGCACTAATTTCAACAAATCATCATTCACTTCATAATACGTAAGTGCTCAACTTCCAAAAATATATTGCTTCCAATAGTATATTGCTTCGGATTATATGAACTTGAAAATTGGTACTATTTTCTCACAACTTTGTGATACTATGAAAAACTACAAATTTTTGGATTAAATCATAATGAAAATGATCATATAATAATATGATTTATTTCAACATGCTATTCATTCTAAAAATGAAACTACCTTTATATTTTTTTTATAGCTTTATTATAATTTATTATTTAATTTAATAAAATTTATAGTGATAATTAATTTTCCCAATTACTACTTTAAGTATATTTATTATTTTTCAAAAATAAATAATTCTAATATATATATATATATATATATATATATATATATATATATATATATATATATATGTCAAACTAGTATAATATATCATGGAAAGATAATAAAAAATAAAATAACATGTAATCTTTTATTACAATGTCATATCAAACACCAAATAATAAAGGACAATTTTGGTAATTAGGCTTTTTTGAAAAACTATAGTAGTAACTAGACTTTTTAATGTTTCAATTAAGTAGATATATCCCAACCTTTTGTATTTATTTTCAAACTCTACACACTCTTTTCTCAAGGGGTACATTTACTTTACACAAAATTAAAAAAAAAGCCTAGTAAACCAAATTGTTTCAATAATAAATATGATTAATTTCACTTTTTTATCCAAACTAAATTAGTTTTAGTTTGCGTTTGGCCGATGTGTCATATATAACGCACTTGCCCTCTTTACATGAATCCTAACACGAGGAAAATTTGATGTTGTAACCAAGAGAATGAAATATGCATGTACAGTAGTTGAGATATCAAAATACGAATAAAGAAAATGAAAAATCAATACAATATAATATGTCCATCACTTAGATTTTAGTTTTGTAGTGATTTGAGGTAAAGGTTTGACATCTAACTATAGACCAAATCCGGTTAAGTGACCCCACCTTTGGACCATAGACCGGTTTATGTTGACAAGTCTTGATCCGATACAATCCAAGCCCAATAAAGTCATATCTGGACCGGCTGTAAATTGGACCAATCGGTCTTGTGATACCCTACTAAATACTTATATAGTTAAATACTACTTTTTTGAAAAAGAAAATTTAGGTTTATGCGGTGAGACAATTTACGAAGTTGTTTATATTTTATCTCACTTCTAGAAAATTAAACTTACATTTAATAAAAAAATTTAAACTTTTTGTGCGATTTATTTATAAAAACTTGTGAATAAATAATTTTTATATTTGGTTAAATAACATAAACGGAAAAAATATTATCACATTAAACTAATAGTTTTATACAATTTTGATTAAGTTAAAAAAAATTTAGAGTAAAATGACTAACTAATCCTTTTATCACTATTACTTTATTAAGAGTACTTATAACATACACTTATTAAATAAATATACTATAATAGAGTAATAATGATAAGTCATTTGAAGTGGTAAAAATTAGAGAGGTCTACAAAATAAAACCCCATAAAAAAAAAGTCGCTTCACCCAATTCTTTCAATTTTTTTGAAGAATTTCCTTGCACCTGTTAGAGTTTCTTCGTCCGTTTGACGATTTTTCCAAAACCTCCATTGGAAAGTTTCTGGTACCCCCTCCCGGCCTTCGGCCTCCTCCCATGGTCTTGGAAAGGCTTCTCCATACCGTTTTTCCTGTTAATCTTGAACCCTTGTCTTTTTTTGATCCCGAATGAGCAATTATTCATGAAATTGTAGCGGTCTCTCATTCTCTGCATTACCATGAGTTGTGTTTGGTTGGCCATTTTCTCACTAATAAACGTTACAATACACGAGGGCAACAATCTACCCTTTGTAGTATCCGATCTCCACGTCATGACATGGTGGTAAGGGATGTAGGTTTTGATAGACATGTTTTCCAGTTCTTCAACATGGCCGATCTAAATTACGTGCTTGACAAGGGCCCATGCTGCTTCAATAAGGATTTCTTCTACTTGATCATGCCCCCTAGGGACGGATCATGATTCAAATTTTAGCTAGGCTAGATGTACATATAATTTTGATTTTTTTCGTCCATAACTGTATAATTTAGAGTTGCAAGTGTCAAAATTTTCACTATATTATTATTAAATTTATCTATAAAATAGTATATTATTTACACATTGAAATTAGTAGCATAAAAAATCATATACAATGTGTATGTTCGTTATACTAATTTTAAGGAGTTATATAAAGGAGAATGGTTGCCTTCCTTATGTTACAAGTGCGGTACTCTTGGTCACTCTTGCTTGTCTTGTACATCCCTCTCTATTGTGGGTGACCCGTTGTCATATGAGAACTGGTTATGTGCCTTGTCTATCCGTCGTAACACTCCTCTCCGCCAAGACTTGATTGAATAGGAGCATAAATGGTTTGCTGACTTTTATGCCAAGGTGCCTCCCCAATTGTTGTCTCTATTGCGAGAGCACTAGAAGCACATCAGGTTGTTCATAATGCCTACGAAGTTTAAACTCAAAGCCAAAGCGAGGAGCAAGAATAATGATCGTGGAAGTTTTACCAAAGTACAACGACCTCCCCCGCAAGGATACGGGATCGGCGTTGTATAATCGGGTATCAAATTCACAAGGATTGTGTCTGAATTGGATAACACTAATAGTTAATTATTCTAAGCAAAAGAAAAGCAGTAACACAAGCAACGATGGCAAAGAGAGCAATTTTGGATGTATAGCAATGGGAGAAGGTGATCTAAAATCTCCTTGGGCATAGACAAACCAAGACCGTACTTTTCAACTCACTTGACTCTTAATCCAGCAGTTCGGCGAGTATAGGAAAATACATTAAAAAAATTAGAAATCTTGAAAAGACCAAGAAAAACCTTCGCTTGTGTTCCTTCAGTTTAAAAAGGTTCAAAGACCGGAACTTTCTATGATAATTAGAAATCCTCGAAGCTTTGATGAACTACTACTCTTAAAACCAAGTTTTTTTTCCCAATAAATCCAATAAAACAAACTTTGTTTTTGTCCCTTCACTTATTTTATCTAAACCAATAAAAAACACAACTTTTTCGAAGGTTTTCAAAATGTAGGAATAAAGCGTTTTGAAAAGAAACAATATCAAAACCTCAATTCATAAAGTATTAAATATATATACAAACAATATATTAAAGCATTATAGGGAATATCCAATCCTTAGATTAGGGAAGAAGTTTAGCCATTCACGACGGAATATAAATCAAAGATCATATATTAAAACAAGAAAGGCAAAATTTACAAGAGTGTGATTCCTTCAAAGTAACCTTCAAGCAAAACTAACAATATCTGACGACTAGAATAAGGAGGGAATGAAATACTACTGAATTCAAAAGGAATCAGTGTATCTAACTCAAAGGTTCGGAGAGTTTATATATGGGGAAAATCGAAGTCTAGGGTTTACACAAAATATACACTTTTCAAAGATAAAATCGGAGATTTGAAAGTTCTTCGTTGCGGCACCAAAACGGCCAGTCAAACGGCAAACATACTACCACCATACGGCCGTATGACCACCGTTTGAAGGGTGTTTCACTCCATTTTCAAAGGATATTGGGTTGGGCTTTATCATGACCCTTGTCATCGAAGTCTCGATCCAAACGGTCAGCCAAACGGTATTGTAACGAGCACCTTACGATCGTTTGTAGTTCCTTATTCATATATGTATCTTCTCTTCTGCTCTGACCTCAAGGAGGATGCAATCTTGACACTTTTGATGCATTCAATGCCTGAAACACATAAAGCCAATGGAGATACCAAAGTACAAAAAGTGGATGATTTCCATATAAAACGGCATATATGGGATGAAAACGAGGGTATGACATGCATGAAAACAAGGTGTAAAAACTGTTACACATGACACTCATCAAAATACCCCATACTTAAACCTTTCTCGTCCTCGAGTAAGATCATATCATATATAAGTTATGTATAAGAACCAATATGTGCCTCAGCTAAGAGGAAAACATACAACTCAAACCATGTCATCATAGCATCAATCATAGTAAGTGATAACATGATTTATGACCTTAGTTTCGGCATGCATTTAGGTATACTTTACCCTTTGTTTTGCATACATTGTCATTAACTTGTGACATTTGGGCATGATTTTGCTTATATTGCTAGAATAGATGTCTACACGAGTTTTGCTACGCTCAGGATGTGTGATACGCAATGGATTTTAAATTTATATTCTCGTTATATTTATCCTAACTCCTAACGAACCCGCAGTGTACGGGACGTTTGTAGTAGGGATAGTATTCCGAGGTCGAACACAAAGACTAAGGTGAGATTGATTCGATTTATGATTAAATCTAGTGAAGATCTAGATTAAGAGAAAATGAGGAAATAAAGAAATAGAAAACACAATGTTTTTGGTTGGTTTTTAGGTGATCAATCAAAGATCACTATCATGCAAAATAATCAAATTAACTATGCTAACAAATCAACACAATCAAAATAAACAAGATAAAACGAGATATAGATCAAGAAAGAAAAGCGGATTCTAGGGGTTGGAAGTTCCGGTTATGGCATAGGACTCAAGCTATCTATTCTTTCCTTGGATTAACTATGATATGTTGGGGTTAAGTGTTTCTAGATTGGGATCAATCACCGGGTAGGTCTCATGGTCCACTAGGCCATCCCTAAAGTCTCATCACCGGGTAAGTCTCTAAGAACCTAAGGGAAGGAATTCTACACAAACCGGATTGTTACCTAGAGATCTAACCTATCCTTACCGGGTAAGTCTCGGAAGGGTTAGTCCTAAACAACCATCCTAGCACACTTAATCCAATGGCGGCTTATGAGGCTCACCACTACCTAGGGTTTGTCATCTTTGAGATCTAAGAGCAAGGATTACCGGATAAGTCTCTCCTAACACTTAGTTGCTAACACTAGGTCACCCTAGGATAGATTGACTCGACAAACACTTAGGATTTCAACATTCTAACAATCTAAGACTAGATCCATCGAACCAGGTAAGATCACGGTTTGTTCAACCTTTCCACGGCCGTGGTTTAGCAAGAACTGGCCGTGATTCCTAACAGAAACTACGTTCATGCACACAAGTCATCCAAAGGTAAATCTAAGTCCATCCTATCATAGCCCTAACTATAACCATCCTTTCCTTACCCTAGAACCACATCTATTTAGCCTAAAACATTCATAATAGAAATCGAAACAATCAAACATAAAATCATGGCATCCATTTGCAAGATAATGAAGAGAGAGAGATGAACAAATGAACTAAAACAAAATCAAGCTGAAAATGGAATTAGAATAACTCACAATCCTTCTTAAAGAAGGTTCAAATGGTTCATACAACTCTAGAAATTGATTCCGAAATCCTTCACTACAAGGCTATGTCAATCTATCAATGGTGTGCTCTTCTTCTTCTCCAATGAAGCTCTTCTCCAATGGTAGATTTCTTCTCCAATCTTCTTTCCCCAAAGAATCTTCTTGTTGAGAGAATATTTTTGTTAGAGGATAGTGGATAATGGAGAGCTGCTCCAAGATCATTCTCTCAGCCAATGCAGGACCACTTTTATACTCCAACTTTGCAAGAGCTGGCCAAGAGATTGTGGCACAGCTGTCACGAAAACCTGGCAAAATCCACGGTTGAAACCACGGCCGTGGAGTTCCAGTGAACCGTGATTTTGTGCTTCAGCTTTGCCTTTGATCATTAAGCTTCGATTTGGTGTATGGCTTGTGTTGGCAAGGTTCCATGAGCCCTCCCTAGCCTTTAGCTTGCATCCTAATGAGTCCGACGGTGTGTCATCTTGATGAACGATCCTCAAACGTATCGTTTTAGCTCCTAAATCTCCCAAAACACCTACAAAGCAATGCACAAGTCCGTGTAGACGTCTATCTCGACAAAATACGGGAATTGAGTGCAAACGTCGTGAACTAGTGCTAAACCATGCATGAATGAGCGGGAAATCTATCTAAATGATTGCCTAAACCTAAGTCATAAATCGTGTTATCAAAAATACCCCATACTTAAGGTTTGCTCGTCCCCGAGCACATTCTCAACTATAGACTACGAGATAACATGATTTATGTATGCAGAAAAATGGTAAAATCTTTTTGGTTTTGTGCTTCTACTATTGGATCACCTTCAAAGTCATGTTTTATGGCAACGGACAAGCAATCATGCATCAAATAAATGAAGGCATGAAAAGACAATTGTACTTAACTCAAAAGCATGCATGAAATGTAAAAATGAAGAAACTAAGAAGATCAAGAGCGTATCCAATCTAGATTACTAAGTCTTACAAACAGGCAAATAGGTCATAAGGTCTTATGAATTAAAAGGCCAAGAAACGTTGTGATTAGGTGGGGATTTTTCTAGGTTATGTGATGCTAATCCGGGAATGGAACTAACTCCACAATCTTGTCCTCGATCAACTTCCCTCAAGTGTATATTTTCTCTATCTTTTCTTTCTTTTCTTTTCTTTTCTTTGACTTATTTTTGAGACAATGTCATTGGTGTATAAAAGCCGAAACCTTGGTGATTAGCCATCCTCTGGCTTTTTCTTATTTTTCGAGGTGCATCCACACCGGGCACACATACCAAAGCTCGTTAGGACTATTGGTTTATTTGACTTTGGCAAGGCACCGACACCCGATTATGTGAAGTGTACCGAGTTACTTGTCATTTAAGCCAACGTCCCCAAGCCTATACTTTTGGCTACACTTTCACAACAAATTCAGCATTTTATGCATGATATTCTTTCATCAACATTTTCACCCCATACTTGCTTTTCACACACATCAACACACTATCATGCTCCTATTCCCGGATGGGTCAAAAGAGGTCAAATTATATCTATTGAGGTGCTCAAACAATCATGATCAAGATGAGAAGGAGAGAAAGATGAATTGTCTCATTCATTCCTAGATGGTATGCAAGAACTATCATGTAATTTCGACCTTCAATACTCAATCCATTCTAGGAAACATCATGATCACAAATCATTCATTGAATTCAAGGGAAGTACTTCAAGTCCACATATGCATTCATTGATTCAACACATAAGGCCATCCATAGCCAATCCACAAGACAAGATTCATCATTAGGGTCATATCCAAGCCTAGAAAGCACAAAATTTTTTAAATTTTCTGAATTTTTATGGGATTTTCGAGATGAATATGTACAATGCAAGACATGTGAAAATGTTAAACTATCCTAGATGCTCATCATGCAAAGGATTATGCAAACCCCACCCCATACTTAGAAACACATTGTCCCCAATGTGTAAATGAAGTAAAGAAGAGTGAAAGAAGGTTCTCACAATGTAAAAGTGGTTTGCTATGGTATTTGGGATGCTCAAGTGAATTGATGTTGGATGAACCTATCAACCATGGTAGAGAGCTCTAAGTATTCATCAAAGCATCGGGACCCGCGCTAGGCACCGCTAGCCGTCCAAGTTCCGCGTCCGCTCCACCCGTAATTGATGAGGGATTCATCATCATCATTCACATGCCATGCAAGGCTTCCAATGCTACTAAGGTTCTAGCACACTCACTTAAGCACACGAAACACACACGAAGATAGAAAAATCTAAAACAAAAGCAAAACAAGAAAGGGAAAAATGTTACCAATGGGTTGCCTCCCACCAAGCGCTTCTTTAAGGTCATTATCTTGACCAAACTCGGGGGCGTCTACTCAAGGTAAAGTGGGGCAATCATATCCACCGGAGCTCCCGGGATATACTTCTTCAACCGGTGCCCATTCACCTTAAAGTTTCCACAATGCTCCCCTCCTATCTCAATAGCTCCATGGGGAAAAATCTTCTTCACCACATATGGCCCGGTCCATCTTGATTTGAGCTTTCCGGGAAAGAGCCGCAGCCTTGAGTTGAAAGAGAAGGACAAGGTCTCCTTCACTCAACTCCTTGGGGATGATCCTCTTGTCATGCCACCGTTTGGTCCTCTCCTTGTAGATCCGGGCATTCTCGTATGCATCCAACCGGATCTCCTCAAGTGCGTTCATATCAAGCAACCTCTTCTCTCCGGCCTCTTTGAGATCAAAATTTAGCCACTTGATGGCCCAATGTGCTCTATGCTCTATTTCTACCGGAAGATGGCAAGATTTGCCATAGACCAATTTGTAAGGAGTAGTGCCAATTGGTGTCTTGAAAGCGGTCCTATATGCCCACAATGCATCATTGAGCTTCATAGCCCAATATTTTCTTGTCCTAGATACCGTCTTCTCGAGAATGGCCTTTATCTTCCGGTTGGAGATCTCCACTTGGCCACTAGTTTGGGGATGGTAAGGTGTTGCCACCTTATGAGTCACCCCATACTTAGCCAAAAGTGCCCCAAAGTTCCTATTGGTGAAGTGCTTCCCTCCATCACTTATGATCACCCTTGGTGTTCCAAACCTAGGAAAGATCACTCGGTTGAAGAACCGCACCACAACCTTGGCGTCATTTGTAGGAGAAGCGATTGCCTCTACCCATCTTGAAACATAGTCAACCGCCAATAGGATGTAGAGGTTGCCACATGAAGAAGGGAATGGTCCCATGAAGTCCACACCCCACACATCAAAAATTTCCACTTCTTGTATGTTGTTCAAGGGCATCTCATTCCTCCTTGAGATGTTGCCCGTCCTTTGGCAAGCATCACAAGCTACCACAAAGCTTTGCACATCCTTGAACAAACTTGGCCAAAAGAAGCCCGATTGCAACACTTTGGCACATGTCTTGTGCGAGCTAGCATGCCCTCCACATGGCAAGGAATGACAATGGCGGATCATACTTTCCACCTCATCTTCCGGTATGCATCTCCTAAACATTCCATCCAGCCCTCTTTTGAACAAAAGTGGCTCGCTCCAATAGTAGTGCCTCACATCTTTGAAGAACTTCTTCCTTTGGGCATATGTCAAACCGGGAGGCACTTCCTCACACACTAAGTAGTTCACAATGTCGGCAAACCATGGCTCGCTTCCTCTAGACACTTGGAACAAGCACTCCTCCACCATTTGCAATTGCTCATCCCGGAACGAGTCATCAATCGGGATGTCATCTCTTTCAAGCTCCAATGGTGGGAGTCTACTAAGGTGATCCACCACTGAGTTCTCAGATCCCTTCTTGTCCTGGATTTCCAAATCAAACTCTTGAAGAAGAAGGATCCACCGAATCAACTTGGGCTTTGCATCCTTCTTGGTAAGGAGGTAACGGATCGCAACATGATCCGTATAAACTATGACCTTCGCTCCAACAAGATATGAGCGGAACTTCTCAAATGCGTACACAACTGCTAGCAACTCCTTCTCGGTGGTAGCATAATTAAGTTGGGCATCATCTAGCGTCTTGCTAGCATAATAAATAGCATGAGTGCGCCCATCTTTCCTTTGCCCCAAAACAGCCCCAACGGCTACATCGCTTGCATCACACATGATCTCAAACGGTAAACTCCAATCCGGAGGTTGCATGATAGGTGCGGAGATCAAGGCGTTCTTCAACCTACAAAAAGCCTCTAGACAATCTTTCGAAAAGACAAAATCAACATCCTTCATTAGTAGGTTAGTAAGAGGCTTAGAAATTTTAGAGAAGTCTTGAATAAACCTCCGGTAAAAACCGGCATGCCCTAAGAAACTCCTTACCCCCTTCACCGAGGTAGGTGGTGGCAACTTCTCTATCGTTTCAATCTTGGCTCTATCAACCTCAATGCCACGGTTGGACACCAAGTGTCCTGACACAATACCTTCACTTACCATGAAGTGGCATTTTTCCCAATTCAAGACAAGATTTGTCTCTTCACATCTTTGCAATACTAATGACAAGTTAGCCAAGCAATTATCAAAGGAAGAACCATAAACAGAGAAATCATCCATGAACACTTCCATGATATTTTCAATGTATTCCGAAAAGATAGCCATCATACACCTTTGGAAGGTGGCGGGTGCATTACACAACCCAAATGGCATTCTCCTATATGCAAAAGTACCCCATGGATATGTAAATGTTGTTTTCTCTTGGTCATCGGGGTGGATAGGGATTTGGAAGAATCCACTATAGCCATCTAAATAGAAAAAATGAGAATGTTGAGCTAACCTTTCTAGCATTTGGTCAATGAAGGGGAGAGGGAAGTGATCTTTCCTAGAGGCCATGTTCAACTTTCTATAGTCAATGCACATTCTCCACCCCGTAACCGTCCTAGTTGGGATTAGTTCATTGTTCTCATTGGTCACTACGGTCATCTCACCCTTCTTAGGTACTATGAACGGGACTAACCCACTTACTATCCGAAATAGGGTAGATAATCCCCGCATTTAGCAACTTAATGATCTCCTTTTTGACTACCTCTTTCATTATAGGATTCAATCTTCTTTGATGTTCAATAGAGGGTTTATGGTTATCTTCCATCATTATCTTATGCATGCACAAAGAAGGTTTTATGCCAACCAAGTCATCAATAGTATATCCAATGGCTTTCCTATGCAATCTCAGCTCATGCAACAACTTAGCAAGTTCATCATCACTCAAGCATGCATTCACAATCACCGGATATGTTGAATTATCACCAAGAAAAGCATACTTCAAATGAGAGGGGAAGGGTTTGAGTTCGAGTTTAGGAGGACCTTTATCGAGCGGAGACGATCCAAATAAGGTTGGATGAGATGAATCCAAAGCAAATGAAGACTCTCCATGGCTCCTAGAAGCTTGATCATCATCAAGGGCTGATTCAGGGGAAACCACGGCCAACTCCACGGTTTGACCCAACTCCACGGCCGTGGAAGCTGCCAAGCCTGCTTCTCGGAGTTGTCCAGAGAGTTCTACGGCCGTGGAACATAAATCTCGACCGTGGAACAAGCAGCTGTTCAGCACCTCTTCGTGGTCTTCATCTTCAACTCTTGTCTCCTTTTCTAGTGCTTCTAAGGCCTTGATCTCTTCATTGCAAGCCTCCTCAACACCTTCCTCCATCATACTTAAGGTAAGAACCTTCTCCAAGGGGTCCTTGATCAAGATCGAGCTTACAACTTCTCTAGATTCTTCTTGCTCGACTATGTTGAAGACATCCTCATCAAGGGTTGGCCCTTTCATCATTGTGGATAACTTGAACTTGATGTTCTCTTCTCCAATGTTGAAGGAGAGAGTCCCATTCTTGCAATCCACTAGGCATCCGGAAGTGGCTAGGAAAGGTCTTCCTAAGATGATGGGAACCGGATAGTCCGCCGGAATATCCAAGACAACAAAATCAATTGGCACATAGAATCCTCCTAGTTGCACCGGAATGTCTTCTAAGATCCCAAATGGATGAGTGATAGAACGGTCCGCCATATAGAGGGTCATCTTGACCGGTTTTGGCTCCCCTAGCCCAACCTTGTTGCAAAGTGCAAGCGGTATGATGCTTACACTTGCCCCAAGATCACAAAGGGCTTCATACTTCACATCTCCCACTCCTATTGGGACACAAAAGGAGCCCGGATCTCTTAGCTTGGGAGGCATCTCCTCCTTCATTGTTTGGATCAATTCCGAGGATCTCTTGGTCATTCTTATCTCCCCATACTCCTCCATCTTCCTCTTGTTGGAGAGTATCTCTTTCAAGAACTTGCCATACGCCGGCATTCCTAAAATAGCATCCATGAACGGAATATTAATATGCAATTTAGACATTAGTTCAAGGAATTTACCAAAGTGATTGTCCAAGCGAGCTCTTGCTCGTGATTGAGGGAACGGTAGTGGTGGCTTGTATGGAGGCGGTGCCACATATGTTGGCTCTACATCCTTGCTCTTGCCTCCATCTCTTTGCAAAGTCTCTTCCTCTATCACCACTTGTTTCCCTTTAGCATTCTCCTTGGGCAAAGGATCTTTCATGCTCAACCCACTCCTTGTTGTGATGGCCAACACTTGGCCTCTTGGGTTGTCTTCGGTCCTTCCGGGAAGCTTTCCCGGATCTCTATGGGCTTCACCCGCCTTTTGGAACACTTGTGCTTCCAAAACCTTTTGAGCTTTAGAGATTGAAGTCACGGTGCTCTCTAGACCACTCAACCTCCCAAGCAATTGCTCAAACATCATTTCGGTCCTATCCTTTGGAGGTTGAGTAAATCCGGGTGGAGGTTCTTGTGAAGCTTTTGGTGGTGGAGTTGTGCTTGTGGAAGCGGGAGGGTTCAAGGCTCCATCCGGGTTAGAGTAGGAAAATCCGGGATGGTTGTAATTGGGCCGGTAATTGTTGAATTGCCGGTTGTTGTTGAAGTTCCTTGGGCCTTGATAATTGTTGTAATAGCCCCTTCCCATGTAATTCACATCCTCCTCCTTGGAAGATAAGTTAGCTTGTGGAAGCACTTGAGGAGTTGCTTGGTTCTTCAAAGTTGTAGCACACAACTCCCTCAAGGACTTCAATTCATTGTTGATGGCGTCAAGCTTGAAATTGCTCATGGTGACCTCACTCACCTCATATGCTCCCGCCTTTCTCCCTTCACTCTTCCTATGGGAGTATTTCTCAATCACTAGAGCTTGCTTCTCCACAAACTCCCAAGCTTCATCTACATGCTTCTCCATGAAAGTCCCACCGGAAAGAGATTGAAGCTTAAATTGGCTATCTTCATCAAGTCCTTTGAAGTAGATCTCCAATAGCTCAATTTTTGGTATGCCATGGTGTGGACAATCTAGGAGAAGATCTTTGAACCTCTCCCAAGACTTGAATAAACTCTCTCTATCCTTCATCACGAAGGCATTGATCTTCCCTCTTAACTCGGTAGTCTTGGAAGGTGGGAAGAACTTAGTCAAAAACTCGGTTGTCATCTCCTCCCAAGTACCAACTCGCCCTTGTGGAATAGATTGATACCAAGCTAAGGTTTTATCCTTAAGAGAGAAGGAAAAAGCCCTAAGCTTATGGTTGTTGCTCTCCAATCTTGGCGGTCTAAGAGTCTCCATCAAGATCTCATAGTTCATCAAGTGTTGATGAGGAGACTCTCCTTCCATCCCTCCAAATTGATTATGCCGGATCATTTGTAAAACTTGAGGGCGGAGCTCGTAATCATGGGCTTCGGGATCTCCTAAGTTCACACCCGGACGGTGTGCTCTTTGTGCCGGATCCATACGTTGCCCCAACGTTTGTGGCTCTTCCATAGCAATGGGCACAACCCTAATATTCACCGCCGCCGGCTGCGGTTGTGGTGGAGGTGGAGGAGGTTGTTGACGGTTAAGCTCCCTTTGCACAAGAGCTTGCCTAATCTCCTCAATCTCCCTCCTAGTTGCCTCTTGCCTCTCATTGGCAAGTCTCCTTTCATTCTCCAAAGCTTCATCCCTTATCCTTATTTGCTCTAAAGCCTCATCCAATTCAGCTTGGAGATCTCTTCCGGCCATCTCTTTTCCCTTTTTAATGCTCTTGGATCTAGATCTAAGAGTTTTTTTCCGGTTCGGGATCGAATGGAGCTAAATCCTTACCACGAGATCTTCGCATACACCTAAAGAGTGAGATGTCCTGAAAAGCAAAGACACAAACCAAAAAGAGATCAAAAGCAACAAGAAAGATCTACACTATAAACAATCACAAAATAGACTCAATCTAGACCTAGTCCCCGGCAACGGCGCCAAAAACTTGCTACGCTCAGGATGTGTGATACGCAATGGGTTTTAAATTTATATTCTCGTTATATTTATCCTAACTCCTAGCGAACCCGCAGTGTACGGGACGTTTGTAGTAGGGATAATATTCCGAGGTCGAACACAAAGACTAAGGTGAGATTGATTCGATTTATGATTAAATCTAGTGAAGATCTAGGTTAAGAGAAAAGGAGGAAATAAAGAAATAGAAAACACAATGTTTTTGGTTGGTTTTTAGGTGATCAATCAAAGATCACTATCATGCAAAATAATCAAATTAACTATGCTAACAAATCAACACAATCAAAATAAACAAGATAAAACGAGATATAGATCAAGAAAGAAAAGCGGATTCTAGGGGTTGGAAGTTCCGGTTATGGCATAGGACTCAAGCTATCTATTATTTCCTTGGATTAACTATGATATGTTGGGGTTAAGTGTTTCTAGATTGGGATCAATCACCGGGTAGGTCTCATGGTCCACTAGGCCATCCCTAAAGTCTCATCACCGGATAAATCTCTAAGAACCTAAGGGAAGGAATTCTACACAAACCAGATTGTTACCTAGAGATCTAACCTATCCTTACCGGGTAAGTCTCGGAAGGGTTAGTCCTAAACAACCATCCTAGCACACTTAATCCAATGGCGGCTTATGAGGCTCACCACTACCTAGGGTTTGTCATCTTTGAGATCTAAGAGCAAGGATTACCGGATAAGTCTCTCCTAACACTTAGTTGCTAACACTAGGTCACCCTAGGATAGATTGACTCGACAAACACTTAGGATTTCAACATTCTAACAATCTAAGACTAGATCCATCGAACCAGGTAAGATCACGGTTTGTTCAACCTTTCCACGGCCGTGGTTTGGCAAGAACTGGCCGTGATTCCTAACAGAAACTACGTTCATGCACACAAGTCATCCAAAGGTAAATCTAAGTCCATCCTATCATAGCCCTAACCATAATCATCCTTTCCTTACCCTAGAACCACATCTATTTAGCCTAAAACATTCATAATAGAAATCGAAACAATCAAACATAAAATCATGGCATCCATTTGCAAGATAATGAAGAGAGAGAGAGATGAACAAATGAACTAAAACAAAACCAAGCTGAAAATGGAATTAGAATAACTCACAATCCTTCTTAAAGAAGGTTCAAATGGTTCATACAACTCTAGAAATTGATTCCGAAATCCTTCACTACAAGGCTATGTCAATCTATCAATGGTGTGCTCTTCTTCTTCTCCAATGAAGCTCTTCTCCAATGGTAGCCTTCTTCTCCAATCTTCTTTCCCCAAAGAATCTTCTTGTTGAGAGAATATTTTTGTTAGAGGATAGTGGATAATGGAGAGCTGCTCCAAGATCATTCTCTCAGCCAATGCAGGACCACTTTTATACTCCAACTTTGCAAGAGCTGGCCAAGAGATCGTGGCACAGCTGTCACGAAAACCTGGCAAAATCCACGGTTGAAACCACGGCCGTGGAGTTCCAGTGAACCGTGATTTTGTGCTTCAGCTTTGCCTTTGATCATTAAGCTTCGATTTGGTGTATGGCTTGTGTTGGCAAGGTTCCATGAGCCCTCCCTAGCCTTTAGCTTGCATCCTAATGAGTCCGACGGTGTGTCATCTTGATGAACGATCCTCAAACGTATCGTTTTAGCTCCTAAATCTCCCAAAACACCTACAAAGCAATGCACAAGTCCGTGTAGACGTCTATCTCGACAAAATACGGGAATTGAGTACAAACGTCGTGAACTAGTGCTAAACCATGCATGAATGAGCGGGAAATCTATCTAAATGATTGCCTAAACCTAAGTCATAAATCGTGTTATCAAGTTTTTGCCGGTTTTTCAATTTTCAGCAAATTCCAGACTTCAATGATACACATGATGATCAAGCCTTGGAATGGTGCACATTGTGGTGCTCAAGGGAAGCAAAGAGAAAACCAATGGATCGAGCATTGGAGCAAAGAAGACAGTGATCCTGTCCATTTTGAGGAATCTTGCCCGAGATTCTTTCTTCTGCATGCCCGGGATTTTTCACATATGAAGTCCAACATGAAGACCTCAAAATCTCGACCCTAAATCCGGCCAAAATCTCGCCCGAGATTTGTCATATTTGACCGAGATTTGCTGACTGAGCAACTTTTTGTCGTCTTTTCTGAAGTTGTAGGCCGAACTTTGCTTTTCATGAGGTCGAGTATAAGTATGGATGATGCAGGCTAGTTGCCTCCAGGTTCCTTCCCTCTGCCTCCCCTATCCCTTTGTCCTATACTTTGAGATTTGAGAGAGAATTTTTATAAGACCTTGACATTGAGAGTTATTTTGAAAAAGAAGCTTGGAGATGTAAGTTGAGATCTGAATATACGAAGTGTTGTATTGTTGTTCTGGAACATTGCTCTTACTATTGAAAGCAAATCTAGCCGAGTTTCATCTTTGCTTCTCCTCATTACCTTTACATGGCTTGCATGTTGCTAATTTATTTGTTTGATATTGAATTAGAAATGCATGTTGTAGGCTAGATCTTTGTGATTCTAGGATGATAGATCAACGGTTATGACTTGGATGATGATAGAATGAACTTGCATGTTAGTTTAGGATGATTTTATTGCATGAACTCTAGCTCTTTAGAATCTCGGTCTGTTCTTCATGAAATCTCGGTCGAGATAAGTATGATCCACCTGAGATTTCTTATGTTGCCTTGTAATTGATGAGTTTGTAAGTTAGAGAGTTAGATTGTTCAAATCCTCGTGTTTATTGAGTTGAATCTAGCTTAGATTTGTCTAATGTTAGCAAACTAGGTGAAGAATGAGACTTACCCGGTAATTTCCTCTCTTAGGTATACATGATGATGAATTCTAGGTAGCAGAGGTGTAAAATCCTCTATAGGATTGAGTGTGCTAGGTTCCCTGAATAAGTTGAACTGAACCCGAGACTTACCCGGTAAGGGTTGGTCCGAGCCTTAGGTAGTGTAACCGGTTGAAGTAGAATTCTCAACCTTAATGCCTTGAGACTTATCCGGTAATAGGTAGTTTGGTGCGAGATTAGTGGAGTATGAGACCTCCCCCGTAATTATTCCCACAGGAGAAACACCCTTTCCCTCTAGCAATCGCAACCTTGTCCTAATTTTTAGAAAACTTGAATCCAATGCCATAATCAAAGATCTTGAACACTAGAATCCGTTTTTCTCATATTATCCTCATATCTTGCATTGTGTTGTTTATTTTATTTGATAATTTATAAAACTGATCCTTGGTCAACCATAATAAAATCCAAAAATATATGCTTTCTAACCCTTTTCCAACTCTCTCTTTTCTTAATCTACATTTATACTATTTGTAATCGTTGCATGATTAAAGTTTACCTTAGTCTTTGTGTTAGACCTTGAAATTCTTGTCTTGCTACGGAACGACTCATACACTGTGGGTTCGCTACGTAGATTTAGGAGATTATTGCAAGCTATAAATATAATAGTTTGTGTGTACCTTTTGGAGCGAACAATAAGAGAAATGAATAAAGAATCATAGACATCCAAACCGCTCAAGATAATGGCTTTGCTCTCAATCTCACAAGATGTGTTTGGGCGTGAAATCTCAAACTCAAGAGTCGTGAATAGATCATCATAAGCTTGTCAAGACGTTCTCTAACTCCACCACTTCTCAAATGAAACTAATATGCAAGATAAATATCACGAGGTCTTTATTAAAGGTGTAACGGGGATATGGGACATGGAAAAGTGATGTTGGTAGGCCAAAGGAGTAGGTCAAATGACAAATTGTATCCGGACATCAAATCTTTATAACTCAAAACTTCCTTCAAGGCATTGTCACTTCGCACTTTTCTTCATAAAATATACTTCTTGTCCTCTCCACCAAACATGAAAAGGTCTTTAATAATGGCAATATGCATCCAAACTCGCGCATTGACTTCTTGAATTCTCTTTACACTTCAGGGGGTACCCCATACTTGATAAAGTCAAATGAGGCTAAACATGGTTGTGAGGCTTTTTCGAGGGGGACCAAATAAGGAGTAATAAAAGGAAAGAAGTGGTTAATAGAAGGAAAACATATATAAAGGTGAGAAAGGTAGCATAGGCTTATCAAAGAGGGCCTCAATAATTTAAATATCAATACAAATAGAATCAAATGAACGTGTAGTTTTGAAAGAGAGTCAATCACAAGCTCTACAAGAACTAAACATGATGGAGATCACTCTTATAATAAGAAAGAAAGAACACATGAAAATACATATTCAAAGGCTAGAGCGCTCACAAGGGTTATGTTTGGACAAGCTAATTATCAATAATCATTCAAAACTCATGTGCATAAACAATACCAAGATGTAGGAATCCAAAGCATTGTTGACAAATCAAGAGTAATAGCATGACATATTCTAATTTTTGGAAGTAACAATGATGAGAGTTGACTCAATCTATGCTAAATGCAATATTTTTGTGGTTTTGTGTTTGTGGATGCATGCGGGAAGGGAAAATACTCAATAAAGGAAAAAAAAATGCAAAATATGAAATGTATGGCATGAAAGGAAAATATGATGTGCGAATGTAAGTAAAGCACCCCATAATTAAATTACACATCCTCGATGTGAAAAAAGAAGTATAGAGAAAACTCACAAAATAATGCAATGCATATGGTGGAAGGGAAGAAGGGTGGTATAAAGGTGGAAAGATGTGGGGACTTCTTAAAGTCCGTGTTGTGTATCCTTAGAAACTTCAAAAACCCTACATAAAACATAATCAACAACCATCATCTAGAAAAGAAAAATAACAGAAGTAAATAAAACCCATGGATTGTCTCCCATGTAGAGCTTGTTTTTGGTCATTAGCTTGACCCATATGTCTTACTCCGGAGGGAATCCTTCACCACCACAAATGGAAGTGTAAGCTAAGTATGCATCGGCGGAGCGCGGGAAGTGAGCGAGGACGAACAAGAGTCCCTTGTATCATCATGGGCGGGTAGAACGGAAAACGGGGATGTGGGTGAGATTGAGCATTTTTGGTAGAGGATGGTGGTGTATGTAGGGTGGTAAATGATGGTGGTATGATAGAAGGAGGTGAGCTGGTGGGTGAAAAGTTAAGTTTATAGGTTATGGATGGTGTGGGTGAGAGATGACAGTGTGATGTGATGGAGGGTGATGTAATAACCGGATTTTTATGTTCCGGTTTTGATCCTTGAGACTTCTTTCGGAACCACTTAAGTGGTGCCAAAAGGGAGTCTCCGCACATGTGGCTCGGGAGCCCGCGGGCGCGGCAGAGTCATGCCGCGGGTGCGGTTTTTATAATAAATCACCTACGATCTTTTGTAACCATCGTCTGCCTTTTCTTATTTGGAAGATCTTATCTTCTGTTTGGTCCGTCCTTTCTTATGCCTTCTAACCCTAGCAGCCAACATCTTTTCCTCTCTTTTCTAGCCCTTGCTTCTTCTCCTCTTACGTAACTCCTCCTCCTCCTTCTTCTTCTTCTTCCTACATCCAGATCACTTGAGTTGCAACATTCATCATGTGGGGTTGATACTACAAATCCGACAATAAGTCTTCCTCCCTCTCGTTCTTCTGTTGCATTTCATCTTCTTCTTCTTGAAAAAGAATCAAGATTTAGTCTTGATTCTTGTATGCCTTGTGCATGTTGTTGTTGTGTGAACCCTGGTCTCAGTGGTTATTGTGGTGTGAGAAACGCAGAGGAGAGTAGAGTTGTCTTGGAAGAGTTGTTGTTCGTCGAAGGACTTCGATATTCGTCCCTGGAGCATTTCCGCAACCCGCGCCTGTGCACACCCGCAGGGCCGCACCCGCGCATATACTAAGCTGCCGCCCCTGCGCCTCCTTGTCACCGCGGTCGCAGCAGCCGAAGCCCCGTCACCGCGCCCGCGCCTCCCTTACCCGCGGTCGCGCCTTACCTCCAGTGGGTACCGTCTTTGTGGTATGTCACTTCTCTCATTGATCCCTTATCGTTCCTAGAGTTAGATCATGCTAGGTTGGCCTTAGATGAACTAGTGTGAATGTCAGTTAGTAGCTTGTGGATTCCTAAGTGTTTGGAAGTGGTATTAGAACCCTTGAGCTAGTTGTGTTGATGTTAATCCATGAGGATCTTGAGACTAGGAGTAGTACATCCTAGCATGGTTGTGTGATCTGGGAAAGATCATTGAGACTAGAAGTAGGAACCTTGTAACAAGTTGTAGTAAGACCTTGTAGAGGTCAATGTGACTAGAAGTGAAGACTTCTAGCATGTTGGTTAGATTTTGATCTGTGATGCCTTGTTTGAGCAGGCATAGATTCCTTTTCTACGGGAATCTGAGCGTGTTATCGGAGTTGGGATTACTTTAATACAAGTAAGTCCCTTGGACTTACTTAGCTGCCTTCTATGTGTTAGCATAGTTATGATAGTGGTGTGTGCTAGATGTTATATGTTTAAGAAGATGCTAGGATGACCTTATATGTTGATTGGCCCAAGTGTATGATAGCGGGGTGGTGACATCTTGTCCAATTCTACAAGACTGGGAGGTTCTTTGCGACTAGTCCATGAAGGTAAACGGTGAGATGCATCAGATCCATTCATGTTGGTATAAGGGGACATAGGTGAGTTTTGGGAGACTCTCGTATCACAAAAGAAGTTGAAATAGAAAAGTGTATTACCTAAAGAAAGATAATAAACGGAATTGTGTGATAGCATGTTTGTGTAATTTACTTATTTATGTGTGTATCTGCTGTTATAATTATTTTGATGCTTAGAAAGTTAGCTAACGATTTATCCGTTGTGTAGATGCCTTGTAGGCTAGGGATGTTGCCGAGTGATCCGGTCGGAGTGGCCAGCCGGGGGTCCCGTACATTATAGGATGGGATATGGGGTTTTATATTTCCTGTTGTCTTTTCAATTATTGTTATAGAACTCGGCTGAGAGTCTGTTGCTTTTATGAATGTTAAACATTTTGGATACTTTATCTATTTTGGAGTGTTCATTTATTTGTGCCTTGTTGCAAGATCCGGTTAAATTGTTGTCAAGCTATGGGTCAGGACCCATTGTGAGGTCCTAGACCGTAGCATCCCGAGTTCCTAAAAATTGGGGTGTTACAATGAGGGTGTGATGGTCATGGTTAACTGGTGTGAGAGGTGCAGAGGGTCCGGTAGGGGTTGAAATGTTAAGGTGGGGAAAGTGAGGGTGAGTCAGGTGTGTAAGATACCTTACTATCATGTCTAGATTGTGTATTGATAAATAAAATTTCCGTTGTAGGCTTTCTGGGGCATGAGACGGGCCTTGAGACGGATGGCCTGTGGTCGTCAGACGGGCAATATGACCGTGGGGTAGCTATTTGGTTACCGTCTGACTAAAAACTTTCGGATTCACCACTCTTTGCACTTGAGGAAACGTCCAATTTGTGCGTATGGGTGTTTGTGGAATACGTGCCCATCTGGTGTGGAGTTGAAGCTATGAACTTTTTTTTTATTTAATTAAATCATTGGGAGGTAGTGTGACGGACATGTGACGTACTTCTGGTAGGCATTTGGTGGTCGTCTCTTGGCCGTTTGAGCTCTCTGACTTGTGCTTTATCTTACTTTGAAGTTTTCGAAGGTAATCCGATCTCAACTCTCTTGCCTTCAAAGGTAGGGGTGTCCAATGTTGCTTGAATATTTTCTAAGGTAATATACGTGTCTTCCAAGTGATCAATGACTTTAGGACGTCCATCTTCCAATCCTTCGACTCAATATTCCATGAATTTGTGAAGATCACGGAGAACGTTGAGTTCTTCATTCAATATTAAGTTGCTTTCCACGAGATCTTTTGTTGTTGCATTGAGCTTTCGGATAGTGGTCTTCATCTCTATTTGATCTCTTAGAATTTCTTTCAAAAGTAGTCGTGAAAAGGCGACCTTTTATCCAGGATTTATCTTAGCGTCCAACGTTTGAGGGTGATGGGCACTTTTAGCAACAAGCTCGGCATTGAGCCTTGCAATATCAGCATGTGGATCAACAGCAGGGATTTAATTTCCTTGATCCTCCATTGTTATAGCAAAAACTTCTTGGCGGATTTCCGTTTGCAGCAGATGCATTCAATCTCGTTGTCTAAAGAGACAAGTTCACTTGAATCACAAATTATACGCATTTAACAATGTAACGTGAGAGTTCAAAACAAAATTTTTTAAAAATCAGCAAACAAAAAAAACTTAAAAGAACTAAAAGTTAACATTAACCAATTCTATCTACAATCCCCGGCAACAACACCAAAAACTTGATCGTGGAAGTTTTACCGAAGTAGAATGACCTCGCCCGCAAGGATACGGGATCGGATGTAGCATAATCGGGTATCGAATTCACAAGATTGTGTCTGAAATGGATAACACTAATAGTTAATTATTTTAAGCAAAAGGAAAGTAGTAAAGCAAGCAATGGTGACAAAGAGAGCAATTGTGGATGTATAGCAACGGGAGGAAGGTAATCTAAAGAAAAAAGAATCTCCACTATAATCAGTTAACATATTGATGCATATATACATATTTCATGAACATTGGTTATGATGAAAGTAGGTAACCATCGAAAATCGTATTGACCATAGACAAACCAAGACCGTATTTTTCAAATCACTTAGCTCTCAACCAAACGGTTGGGTAAATATTGAAAATCTCCTTAAAACTTAGAAATCCTATAAAAGACCAAGAAAAACCTTTTCTTGTGACCCTTCAATTTAAAAAGGTTCAAAGACCGGAACTTTTTACGATGATTGGAAATCCTCAAAACTTTGATAAATTATTACTCTTAAAACCAAGTTCTTTTCAATTAATACAATAAAACAAACTTTGTTTTTGTCCATTCACTTGTTTTATCTAAACCAATAAAAATATCACTTCTTTCGAAGTTTTTCAAACGGTAGGGATAAATTGCTTTGAAAAGAAACAATATCAAAATTTTATATCTTAAAGATATGCAAACAATATTTAAACCATTATAAGGATCATCCAATCCTTAGATCAAGGAGGAAGTTTAGTCAATCATGATGGAATATAAATCAAAGATCATATATTAAATCAAGAAGGACATAACTTACAAGAGTTTGGTTACTTCAAGGCAACTTTCAAGAAAAACTAACAATATCTAACGGCTAGAATAAGGAAGGAATAGAATACTACTGAATTCAGGAGGAATCAACGTATCTAACCCTAATGATAGGGTTGTTTATACAGAGGAGAAATCGGATTTTAGGGTTTACACAAATATACACTTTCTGATGACATGAATTATGACCTATATTTAGGCATGCATTTATGTAGATTTTTCCTTTATTTTGCATGCATAGACAAACATTCGTGGAAATTATGGTTATATTCACCTATATTGCTAGAATAGAGATCTACACAGTTTTATTTGTAATTGTAGGTAATTTGGCAAATTATGGAGCAATCTCTGATACCGCGCTGGAGTAATCTTTGATACCGTCTGATACGGATTTGACTCCAGTGAAGATCAAAAATAACCTCACGATGAAGTTCGGTCAATCTACAAAGGTCAAGATCTTCTTATTATCTCATTAATTATGGTTAGTAGGTAATATTGTTATTAAAAAGAAAATATAATATTAAGTTTATAGAAATAGGGAAGAAAAACTAACATTAATAAATAGAAAAAAATAAATTATAAAAATAAATATATTTATTTAGTGTTTTTATATTTCTTTTAAAAATAACCTATCTTTCTTATACATTATTTTGAACGTGAATATTTGTTTATTAACTTCTTAAACAAACTATAAACTACCTCATTTAATTATTTAATATTGATGGTATTTTTTTCTTTTTCTAAAGCTATTACTTCTTTTTATTAAGTTACATTAATAAAATAAACATTAATTTTTAAAATTTTTTAAGTTAAGATAATGCAATGAGCATGGTTGTAAAATCGTTTCAGTCTATTTAAAAAATTCATTATGCTTCAAAAATTAGTTACAAGAGATAGACGTTTTTAAATACAAATTAAATCATTTAGTTAATACACAATTACATTAATTAAAAAAAATCCGGTCATTTTGCTAACCATTTTTCTATTTTGGATCAGAAGATGATTATGAAAATATATTATTAAGTGGAATAATAATAAACCTAATTGAAAATTTTCACCTAAAATTATCATGAAGTTATTTTTGAACTTTATCATGAAGTTATTTTTGAACTTCATTGTAGCCAAATCCGTTTGATACTGCGGAGTGAGCTCTAATACTGCGTCCCAAAGTAATCTATGATACTAACGGGTTCAATTTCTTTTTCGACCCAAAAATTTAGGGTTTATATTTAACCTGCAGTTTATTTTTAAGCGGTAGTTTATCTTTAAGCGAGGGTTTATCTCTTAGATACGATCTATCTTTGACCCATGCTTGTAAACCCTATATTTATCCCTATAAATATCCTATATCCTTAAACATAGAAGGATATCTGTCACCGCAGACTCTCAAACTCGAACACCGACGGCTCATAGAAGATGTCATCCTACGTGGATTGACCACCCACAAAAGTTCGCTTTCTACGGCATTGACACGGATTGACAACCCGTACAACATCAACAGTTGAGGGAGGATTTGAAGAAGGATTCTTCAAGAAGTTTAGGTTCTTGATTTATTTTGCCTTTCTGAATATTTGATATTGGATTGATTGAGTTTATGATATTTGAGATTGCGTTGTTTGGAAATTATTGTGTTTTCTTGAGGTTTTATTGGTTTCATTCCATTCTTGATTTCTTATATGATTATTGATTTGAATATGATGATTGTTGGCTAAAACTCTTGCGATTCTAGGGTGATTGGTTGAAGGTTGTGGTTTAGATGATGATAAATTAACCTTTCAAAACAAATTGAACCCTGAGAGTTGCGTTTTAACCCTTGTAGAGGAGTTTCCACGGGTTGTTCTTGATTTCCACGGCCGTGGTTTTTCAAGATCCTTCCGTGGTTCTCTCTGTCGTGCACGTTTTGCTTTTACCTTTTTACCCAAAGTTAAAGATTGCCTAAATCCTAGCCTTGTTGAACCTTTCTTACCCATAGCCTTACTTGGTTATAGACGTTTGTGAGTTCTAGGTAATAGAGGATTCAAAACCCTCTATTAAGGTTGAGAGTGTCAAAGTCTTTACCTTTTTGCTTCCTTTTGACTTCCTTGGGTTTGGTGTTTGATACTGAGAGTTTAATCATATCCTTAGATCCTCTATATAACGAGACTCAACATCCGGTGTTAGAGAACCTTTGGTTGGGACAAGTGGGTATTGGAACTTTACCGTACGATATCCTACCGAGGAATATATATACCTTTGAAATTCAACTTTGTCCTTTACATCTATAGACATCTTGAATCGAAAACCATAATCGAATACTTAGATCTCTAGAATCTGCGTTTTCCCATTATATTACATATTCTTATCTTTGCTTGTGATCATTGTTACTGCATGCTTTCAAAGTTAGACTGTTTTGCTGAATTTATTCTCCCCAAATCCCTGTGATCGACCTTGGAATATTTGCTAATACTGCAATTTATTCATACAGTGTGGGTTCGCTTTTGCTTTTATTCTTGGTTATAAATTTGAAGCTTATTTGCACACACTTTTGAACGAACAAAGTTTTTGGCTCCGTTGCCAGGGATTTGGTCTAGACCAAATTCGGTATTTCGGTTGTCTAACTTGGAAGCTTTTGCTTTTGATATTTTTTCTATGAGTTTTTTAGTTTAGGATTTCCAATGGTTGTATAGAGCTATGAACCTACATTTGATCTAGTTTGGAGAGCAAAACAAATTGCTAGAGTAGACCATTATCAATATTTGCAGCGCATATTTGCGTGCATCGAATTTAGTGATGAAAGGGAAAGAGAAGAGGCTATTGAGTATGAGTTTGCATTATGGGATAAGATGAATTTATGAGCAACTTTTTGAAGATTTGCTTGAATCAAAGTGGGAGAAATTGACAAAAAAGTTAGATAAGCTCGAAGAAAGCTTCCTATCCTATGTTAAGTCAAAAGAGGTATATGAGGAAGAACTACAAGTTTTGAGCATTCCTCCGCTCAAACTAGAAGTTCCTCTTGAAGTCCTCATTGAAGAAGAGGAGGAAGTGGAAGACCTCGACCCAACTGTTGGTATGCAGTCCAGATTGAAGGAAAATCAGTTGAGTTGGAAAAAGAAGAAGGTGTAGAGAACATTGGCCAAATCATTGAAATTGTGGCCAAGGTTGAAGAAAATCCAGCCAAGTTGGGAGAGGTTTCATGTGTGGATTTTCATCCTAACACAAGCCTCATCCCATGTTTTGAAGGACCTTACAAGGTACTTTCTCTTACTCCCTTTGAAATTCCTATTAAAATTACTAATTTTTCCAAGAATGCACTGAAGAGTTGGAAATCTCTTCCGAAAGAACCTCCAAAGGTCAAGATGAAACCACTCTTAAATTTGCTGAAAGAAGATGCTCCTTGTACTATTAGGAGTGGAGATATCAAGCGCTTCACCACTAAGGCGATGAAGTGTCTTTTGTTCAAGTATGGGGTCATTCACGTGACAAAGACCATACGTCGTCCTCAAGCAGGAAACGGGGATGAGCGGTTCTGTGGATTTGAAGAGCAATCCAAGATGTTCAAGGTGCATTGAATCATCCATGGAGATAGGTCCAACTAGCGACGTTAAATCAAGTGCTTCTTGGGAGGCAACCCAAGGTATTGCTTTCTTCTTGCTTTCTAGATTAGTTTAGTTAGATTTTTTTTGGTTTGTTTTGTGTTTTTTGGCTTTGGTTGATAGGCCCTAAATCTTATTGAGAGAATGGATGATGAACTAATTTGAGACTGCTGCAAGATAGAGGAATTTGATGAAAAAGAAGTGTGGAAACCGTTTGCAAGAGAAACGGGTGCGGAAGCTGAAAACCACGGTCAAGTACATATTTCCACGGGCGAGATTCTTGAATTTAACCCGTGGAAAACCATGTCGAGAGCAAAAATTAATAAAACCACGAGTGAGCCAGTTTCTACGGTCAAAACAGGTCCGTGGTTTTTCCAGGAAAAAAAATTACGGAAATTTTTTTGGCCGAGGCACGTTCCTCTTCTTCATTTAGCAACATTCTTCGACACCGTTCAGAGTATTCAGAGTTCCCTATTTGAGTTTCTATAGATTTTCACCACCACCGCCCGATGAATGATTCTCCATCTTACATTGTGAGTATCTTTTTCCGTCTTTTCTTTTCTTCACATTAAATAATACCTTTTGCAAGTTCTATGTCTTGCATCATATATGATTTTGAAAATCCAAAATTTTGTGAAATTTCTAAAAAATTTGTGTTTATATGAAGGATAAGATATGTATGATGATAATTGTTTTGTAGAATAGCTATGATGATCCTTATATGTTTCAATTGATTAATGGCATATGTGGGATTTGAATACTTTGTTAGAATTTCATGTATGTTTGATAATTTACTTTTATTCTAAATCGTGTTGAGTGTTAAAGGTTGAAACCGCATGATAAGTTCTTACACATCTTTTTGATATGATTAAGGCTTTTCGTTTTTCATTCCTTTCTTCTTCTTGATTCACCTTCTAACTCCTCATATGTATGTTTTGCCTCCCTTATACCTATCCGGGAGTTAGGATGCAAGTTAATGAAAGTTGTGAAGTTTGAAGTTGAAAGCGATGAAATTTGTTAGAAAATAGGTTTGGGGAAGTCAATCATGACGATGAGTAACTCGACACCATTCACATAGTCGGGTGTTTGTGTCTTGCCAAATTCGGATTGAGCGATATCCCTAACGAGTCATGGTATGTGCATTACGGTTTGAGGCACCTCGAAAAATTGAAGTATGCTGATTTCCTAGGCTTCGGTTATTGTGCACCTCTGTTCTTGATTTCAAAAGTAAAAGTAAAAGAAAAACTGTTGAAAAAGAAGAGAAAAGGAGCTTATTGGTGGATGTTAAAGTTTTCTTAAAAAAGTTGTGATGTTATTATCCACTTTCCCATATTTTGCACCACTATCCAAAACATATCCTACCCTAACACGTTTTTTGACCTTCATTTGAAAGACCTTAAGATCTTCGAGTATGTTGTTTGGCTTTGTGCTTTAAATTGAATTTTTCATAATTGATTTTGATATATTGCAAGTTATTATGCATGTTATGATTTTCTTGCAAAGTGTGATTCCTTTCCATGATGTAATTCTTTTTTTATCATATGATGATTGGTATTAGCTATGAAGCAATTCTTTGAGGGTGATATATGAATAGAAGCACAATCGAAAATATTGTGGTTTTTCTTTATTTTTGCAACTGCATAATTCACATCATCTTCCATCTTAAATTTGAACCTTGGTTGGGACAAACAAGAGGCAAGTTTGAGGTATTTTGATGACATGAATTATGACCTATATTTAGGCATGCATTTATGTAGATTTTCCTTTTATTTTGCATGCATAGACATACATTCATGACAAATATGGTTATATTCACCTATATTGTTAGAATAGAGATCGACACAAAGTTTTATTTGCAAATGTAGGTAATTTCGCGAATTATGGAGCAAAATGGCACATTAAGGATTAAGTTTTGATGTGGAACAAAAATGAGAGTAAAAGGAAGCTACGAACGAGCTATAGTGAACTCTGATACTGTGCCAAAGTATTTTTTGATACCGCGCTGGAGTAATCTCTAATACCGTATGATACTGCGAAGTGAGCTCTGATACCGCGCGCCAAAGTAATCTCTGGTACCAGTGAGCTCAATTTCTTTTTCGGCCCAAAAATTTAGGGTTTATCTTTAACCTACAGTTTATCTTTAAGCGAGGGTTAATCTTTTTGATGCGATCTATATTTAACTCATGCTTGTAAATCCTAGATTTATCCCCATAAATATCCTATAGTCTTAACATTGAAGGATATCTCCCACCACAAACTCTCAGACTCGAACACTGACGGCCCATAGAAGACGTCATCCGACGTGGATTGACACCCCACAAAAGTTGGCTTTCTACGGCATTGACACGGATTGACAACCCGTACGATATCAACAGTTGAGGGAGGATTTGAAGAAGGATTCTTGAAGAAGTTTAGGTTCTTGATTTATTTTGCCTTTTTGGATATTTGATATTGGATTGATTGAGTTTGTGATATTTGAGATTGCGTTGTTTGAAAATTATTGTGTTTTCTTGAGTTTTATTGGTTTCATTCCATTCTTGATTTCTTATATGATTATTGATTTGATTAAGATGATTGTTGGCTAAAAACCTTGCAATTCTACGGTGATTGGTTGAAGGTTGTGGTTAAGATGATGATAGATTAAACCTTTTAAAACAGATTGAACCCTGAGAGTTGTGTTTTAACCGATGTAGAGGAGTTTCCACATGCTGTTCTTGATTTCAATGGCCGTGGTTTTCCAAGATCCTTCTGTGGTTCTCTCTGTCGTGCACGTTTTGCTTTTACCTTTACTCAAAGTTAAAGATTGTCTAAACCCTAGCCTTGTTGAACTTTTCTTATCCATAGGCTTGTTTGGTTATAGACGTTTGTGAGTTCTATATAATAGAGGATTCAAACCCTCTATTAAGGTTGAGAGTGTCAAAGTTTTTACCTTTGTGCTTCCTTTTGACTTCCTTGGGTTTGGTGTTTGGTATTGAGAGTTTAATCCTATCCTTAGATCCTCTATATAACGAGACTCAACATCCGGTGTTAGAGAACCTTTGGTTGGGACAAGTAGGTATTGGAACTTCACCGTACGATATCCTACCGAATAATATATACCTTTGCAATTCAACTCTGTCCTTTACATCTATAGACATCTTGAATCGAAAACCACAATCGGATACTTGGATCTCTAGAATCTGCGTTTCTCGATTATATTACATATTTTTATCATTGCTTTTGATCATTGTTATTGCATACTTTCGAAGTTAGACTGCTTTGTTGAATTTATTCCCCCCGAATCCCTATGATCGACCATGGAATATTTGCTAATACTACGATTGATCCGTACACTGCGGGTTCGCTTTTGCTTTTATTCTTGGTTATAAATTTAAAGCTTATTTGCACACACTTTTGAGCGAACACTTTCCAAAGATAAAGTTGGAGATTTGGAAGTTCTTCGCAGCAATGCCAGCCAAACGGCAGGCATACGGCCACCATACGGTCGTATGACCACCGTTTGGTGGGCATTTCACTCCCTTGTAAAAGGATGTTTGAGTTGGGCTTTATCATGTTTCTTGTTGTCGAAGTCTTGATCCAAACGACCAACCAAATGGTATTGTAACAGCTACCCTACGACCGTACACTGACCATTTGGTGAGCGTTTTGCCAATTGTTGCTTCTAATCTTAAATCTTTATGTTCACGGCTAATCTTGCGGACAACGTGTTGCAGTTCCTTAGTCATATGGATCTTCTCTTCTACTCTGACCTCACGGAGGAAGCAATCTTGGCACTTTTGATGCCTTAAATGACTTTGTGTTGTAGTTTCTCAATCATATAGAAAGTGGATTATTTCTATATAAAACGACATATATGGGATAGAAAGAGTGTATGATATGCATGAAAACAAGGTGTAAAAAAGTGTTACATTTGACACTCATCAAATAGTCAGGCTTACCTACTATACGGCCCCAAAAATATTATTCCACACCAGCGGGGTCTTTGCTCCTCTTACCCACAATTGTAGTAGCGAACATTGTAGAGAACCATGTTTATAAAAAAAATGAAACTCTTCTCTTGTAATTGTATGGGCATGGGCAATGCCCCTATAGTTCAAGCACTTCGGGATTGGTCCTGAAAATATTGTCTAGTTATGGCTTCGTTATGGAACAAAAATCGATAAACGTGCATAAGAGTCAACAATGCGTAAGTGTAGGTTTCAAGATGGTTTGTCTCTCGCTTCAGAAGGTCTCTTTGGTGGTATGGGTTTGTGGTAGAGGAACATTGAAGTCACTTTGCTAACCTATTCCCATCACCATATTCATACAATATTGCTTGAACGTAATGGATCCCCATTTGACCTCATTTGCATTTATGGTTGGCCGATTTCATCACAGAGTATCGAACATGGGCACTCATTCTTGACCTATTTCAATAGTGTACACACCCAAAACTTTTTACTGGTGATTTTAACGAGATTTTCAAATCCTTGGAAAAGGAGGGTAGCAGACCCCATTCCCAATGTCAAATAGACGACTTTCTTCGTTTTATTGATGATTGCTCTTAATGGGATTCTTGGTTTTCAAAGTGGACCGTATCTCACCTGGAAGAGAAGCAACACAATATAGTACTACATTCAAGAGCGACTTGAAGATTCTTGGGCACTTAGTCTTGGGTATCCTTATACCCTAGGTTTCGGGTAATCCATCTTGAGCGTTACAAATCTGATCACTCTTTCATCTTTCTCCGGACTTCGTTCTCGGGCATCCGTCATGGTAACCACCAGAAAGGTTTTCATTTTGAGCCGTTTTGGTTCACTCACCGTGAATTTCATAGCATTTTGGAGAGTCATTAACGACATAGTTGGGGCATGTCGCCTGATAAGATTGCGGTATGTACTACTCCTCTTTCTCAATTAGCAAAGAGGAAGTTTAAGAGAGGAAAGAAAAATTGTGGCTCATACATACAACACGGGGAGAAAATCACTGCCTACTTTCATCGTGAAGCTTCAAGTTACAATGCATGTAATACTATGACAGAGATTATTGATGATGTTGGCAACGTCTTGAGGACGTAATCAAAGTTATCAATGAGAGTGTTTGATTTCTTCGTTGACTTGTTTACAAGCTCCAACCCCTCTTAGACAAATATTCATTCAGTCTTATCTTCTATGGCTATTTCGGGCTCTAGCACTATGAATGATGATCTCTTGTGTGGACCAATTGCTACCGAAATTCATTTCACTATAATGAATCCACATAAAGCGCTGGATAAAAATAGATAGCCTACATGCTTTTTTCTACCAAAAATTTTGGCAAGTGATCGGGACTGATATCGTTACCTCATTCTAGAGTGGCGGGAAACCTGTACCAACCTTAATCCAATCAATGCAATATTGGTCACTTTTGTCCCTAAGGTACGTTGTCCTACAAAGTTTGATGAGTATCGGTCTATCAACTTGTTCATTGTCTTATCTAAACTCATTTCCATGCTCTTGGTCAACCGTCTAAAACCTCCCCTTCACTCCATTATATCGTCATCCTAGAGTGCCTTTATAGTGGGTCGATCTATAATAGATAATGCCTTTGTTTCTATGGAGGTCTTCTACTATATGAAGGTTAAGACAACTAGTAGGAAATGGATTGTGGCCCTAAAACTGGATATGATTAAGGCTTTTGATCGTATGAAATGGGCTTACCTAGAGACCTTGCTTCTTCACACGGGATTTGCTCAAGACTAGTTTAATCAAATTATGGCTTGTGTCCGGGAAGTTTCTTACTCCTTCAAGATCAATGGGATAGTGGATGGTCATGTTTCAACCCAACGGGGTTTACGTCAACGAGATCCCCTATCCCTCATCATCTTCATAATAGGAGTTGAGGGTCTCTCGACAATTCTTCTAACGCCACATCTTACGCTTGGTCCATGGTGTATCTATCTGTCACAATTCTCCTACTTTATCACGCTTTTTCGTGCAGGTGATAGTCTTACATTTGCAAGGGCAACCTCATGGGAATGCTCTACTATAATTGTCATTCTCAATCACTATGAAAGAGCACTTGGTTAGAAAATCAACTTATAAAAGAGTGAGGTTATTTTAGTAGGAACTTGAGTTAGTTACAATGTGCCACCCTTACTACAAACCTGAATTTTTGTATGGTACCTCAACAGACTAAGTATCTCGGTGTCCTAACAATTGTGTCTCGTTTAAAGAATTTTTTTTTGCTTTCCTGAAGGACATAATCAATAAGAAAGTTCAGGGATGGAAATGGAGATTCTTTTTAGATCCAAGAAGGAAGTCATGGACAAAAGTTGTCCTATAGAGCATCCCGGCCTATGTCATGAGCATATATTGTCTACCATATGGGCTCATAAATGATATACATCGTATGCTCATAAAATTCTAGTAGAGGGTCCACTACACTTGCTATAAAATACACCGGAGTTGCTGGCAGAATTTATGCCTCCCAAAGAGCCACGGTGGGGTGGGATTTTGTGATCTAAAAGTCTTCAATCACGCTCTTTTAGCCCACCAAGGGTGACAAGTTCTTCACATTCCATCATCGTTGTTATATAGTGTTCTTCATACACATTATTTTTGACGTTCTCAATTTTTGGCTTCCAATCATGGGATACAGTCCAACTACTCTTGGAGTAGTTTATGGGGTGTTAAGTCCCTTCTTCTAGAAGGCTTGGCATGGCATATTGGTTCCGGTACTCATGTGCCCTTGTCAGCTAAATGGATTCTCAATGATGCACATGATTTTGGGTATGTTGAGTTTCTCTCTACGGTATGCCCAAATATCATGGTCTTAGTCTTAATCAACCACAATACAACTTCTTGAAACTTGGACATCATTTCCTCTCTTTTTGCTCCATCGATTGTGCTCAAGATCATGTTCATTCATATCAGTGAACAAAAACCCATCCCAACCGACAAACAAATTTGAATGTTAACAACTTTAGGGAAATTCACTTGCAAATCATCATATTGGCTAGGGCGGCTAAGCAGTGTTGAGGTTCCCCGATATCTGATTGTTGGTCTATACTATGGAAGCAAAGCCCAAGGTCTTAATGTTTGGTTGGTTTTTGCACAACTGATCCATGGTTGTTAACAACACTGTTAATCGGAAATGAACTTTTGATTCCCTATACTACTCCCGTTTTAATGTTGGCCCTAAATTTGTATGACATGCACTCATCGAATGCCCTTACTCATCTTTTGCTTGGGAAAATTCGGTTGTGTTGTTGATGAAATTACCCTTTTGTTGTCATCACAATCTCTAGGTGTTCGTTATGGTACGCATGGTAACTTAGGGGTTTCAGAAATTCTGACTAATTGTTGGATTGCTTGGACTTTCCGCAATGTTACTTTATTCTCGGATGACCCCAAGGAGTTCATATCCCTCCGCGACCGTTACTAGATGTTGGTATGGGACTACATTTTGCTCTCTTGACTCGAAAGCTTAAGCATACTATAACAGAACAATCGTTTGTTACTTGGACACCTACACCTTCACATGAAATAACATTGAACACGGATGCAAGCATTATTTTAGAGAATATGCACTTTGGTGTTGTCGCACGTTTCAACCGGGCCGGACGAAGGGGAAGGAAGGGATGGGTGGTCCGGGAACAACACGAGGAGAGATGGCTTGCTAGCGGTGGCAACACAACACCTGCAAAGGGGCTAGGATGCGTTGCTTGTTGAAGCCTCAATCATGCTCTTTGGCTTGACTTCTTTACGTGATGTACATGTTCCTACACTCTTCATGGAATGAAGTTCCAAGGCTTTAATCACATCTCTCCAATTTGGCCAAAGGGGACACAAGCACTTTGATATTCTATGTGATGATGTTATCTCTTATCTTTGCTTCTATTCTTGTAACTTTCCGTCATGTAAAACACACGGCTAAAATTTTTGCGCACTTAACTAGCCGTCTACCTATTACGGAAAACTTATCATGTATTTGGATTTCCGATTTCCCACAAGCCATATGTTAAATTGCAGGCATCATCCTTCTATAATATTTTTTTTCATTTCAAGGGGCATGTTAAGCCCTCAAGAGGCATGATGGCTTCCTTGTGAGGCTTGAGATTTGAGTGAGGACCTCCTTTAGACTCAATGCTTGGCTTCTTTGTTGATTTATCTTCCTCATTTTCTCTAGTGACGATGGATGTGGTGATGTTTGGTGATTGGCTTCCTTGAATGGCTTGATATCTTTGTTTTTTCTGCATTTTAAGCCAAAATACATACGAATAAATAAAACAAGGAGAGTAGACACTCTTTTGATATTTTAACCTTTATCTAAGATGTAAATGCCTAAACCATGCAAAGTTAGGGATACACCCACAAAACACATCTAAAAATAGCGCGTGAAAACATGTTGTCAACCTGTTAGATGGAGTGGACTTGCTAAGCTAGGAGACGTGTCTTTCCATAATGTAGATCATTCTTTGATACACGCGTTAGTGGAGAGATGACATTTGGAGACCAATAGCTTTCACCTTTCATGGGGTGAGATGACCATCACCTTGCACGATGTTGCCATTAAATTGAGCTTCCGGATCGATGAAGACGCCCTAGAGACACCAATGACCCCCAATACTAGACGCACTTGTATGATAGATACATTCAGGATCTCCGAGGCTGATGTACGTACTAATCAGGCAACATTGTTTCTGGAGCCTTTGAAGATGGTTTTTCACTCCACTGCGCTTGATCATGAGACCCCGACGGCTGACATAGCTTCAGTGTACCTCCTATTCTTTCTTGGGTCGGCGTTGGTAGTCGACAAGTCGACCAACTGGATTCGTCCCTAGTTGATCGACTTGGCTAGAGAACATGAGAGGATAGGGTCCTGCGCATGGGACACGGGAATCCTCGCTTAGCTATACCGGTTGGTTTATAAAAATTGTTAGTTCGTTTTCTTCACGTTTCAGTATGAATTATACTAATAAACTTCAACATATTTGTACATGATGTTAGGAGACGCTTCACATCATAGCGTGAAGACTATTAGAGGATGCACGTCTCTCCTATAGGTTGGTCACTAAGTCTACTATAAGTTTGTTATGTCTATTTACAACTAACGGCGTGTATCCTTTTTGCAATAAAATATATAGTTTTGGATCTATGCACACTAATTGTCTCTTGAGCCTACACGACGGAGGATCCCGGTTTCCATTCTTTGGGCTTTGAGATTGGTAGTCCCGAAAACCTTGTCGTTGAGTGTAGAGAGATTGAGGCTCATCCGTGCACAATTGATCAGATGAGAGTTGATGGCGTTAGGTTTATGTTGTATCAAGACCGGCATTTGGATTTTGAGGGCGGGTTCAGAGTCTCTAGATACAGAGGCACGATCCAGATATCAAATATTGTCGAGTCCTACGTGCCGGATAGGTTTTTTAGACATTGTAGATTCGTTCAACCTATCCTTTAGGCACGAATCACCCCAAACTTAGAGATGTTCCTACTTGTTGGTGGTCGGGGTTACAAGATCCACTTTCACCGCGACGATGGTAGATGAGAGACTAGGCAGCATGAGATGAGCTTGATTCACTAGTGGGTTTATCCCGGCTACTATTCCGTGATATGTATCGGATGACTACTTGTCATGGTTCAGTGATCGGGGTCACATATTTCTTTTGCCGGGTTCCACCATCTAGAGTTCACCGGTTGATAAGCCTCGTAAGGTACATGTATCACATACTCGCGTATGTATCCATTATCTTTTGTCCCTTAACTTTTAAATTTATATTTCTAATCTTGAGTCATTTTCTCACAAGTCACAACGCCTCCAAATTTCCCTCCAGAGGTCCGGACATCGTAGTCCAGCTCTCAATTATGTTAGATCTTTGATTGTGTATTTTCATTGATATTTTATACTTTGATTATTTGTTGACATTATGTATTTGGTTTAACATTATGCATTTCAATTGTATATTTTTGCATAACATTATGTTGTTCTCTATAAGTATTTGGTACGTGTATTTCACTTAATATATTAATATTATATATAATTAAATATAAAATATAAAAATATGACCTTTTATACTTACATAGTTAAATATAAGTATGTGAGATTTTGTAGTTATTTAACAATATGACGTTATATTATCATATCATGTATTAATATGAGATCTATAAATTTAAATATAATTTAAAATCTAACTTAATGGTATTTTCTAGTTATTTAACAATTTCGCAATATGATATCCATAAATTCAATGATACTATATAGTTACGTAAGATAAATTTAAGCCTAGTGAAATGTTGATCGTAAAAATTACGCGCAACCCTAATATAAATTACGTAAATTCCGACACCCAGTCGTAATACACGTAAGACGAATGGTCTCACACGCAATCCCAATGCGCATGAGACATACATTAGTAAATACCACACTTTGTATTGAACATCCATAAAATATGGAGGCTTTCAATTTATCAATCTTTTATAAGAAAATAACAAGCAAAATCAATGTATTTACATTGGATGTCACGTGAGGCTAAGGGCAATCCGGCAATGCATGACACCAAAATTTTAATTTTAATTTTTTTGAGGAGCATTTCTCATTCACGTAGAGCGGTAGAGGCTACTTGTATTACCAAAACAATTTGAATTCTTTTTTAATTTAATTTATTTATATATTTTATTAAATCAGTGTTTTCCATCCATTCCATTCCCCATATTTTATTTGACAGCCAACCAAACACACACATCCTCCCTCTCTCAACATCACACTTTTCTTCTTTCTCTTTCAAACCGAAAGAGGCACAGCCCAACAGCCGGAGATGTTACATTCGGGTTTGGGCCCGGATCCTGGCCCGTTACTGCCTCAGTCGCCGAGCTTGAACGGATACACGTCGGAAACTATTGCCGAAATAGCCGCTGGAGTCATCAGCGAGATTGCAAACGCCGACTCTTCATACAACTTTTCAGCTGCTCTCACTAAAAACGACGTTGGCGACCATGAAGAAGAGGCCGCCGACAGCGATTTCGAATTCGCGGTTCCCGGAATTGGAGAGAATCAATCACCTATCTCTGCCGACGAGATCTTCCACAACGGCCAGATCAAGCCTCTCTTTCGTCTATTCACCACCAATTTGGTCTACAATCGCTCCATTCCTCCTCAACCTCGTTCCTCAGAGATGGAAATTATTTCAAATTTAAAGTCGGAGAAGAGGAGTCCAATCAGGCTTCCGCTGAAGAAGCTCATGATTTCGGAGCGAGAGACGCCAGTGTTGATAGAATCGGAATCGTGCTCGTCCTCTGAAGCCAACGAACTTCAAGGCGTAAACCCCGAGACCTACTGCGTGTGGAATCCAAAGAAGCACGAGATGATGAGGAAGAAGAGTCAGTCCTCTGGATCTTCGAAGCGCTGGAAAATTCGAGATCTCCTTCACCGAAGCCACAGCAACGGTCGAGACGCTCTCGTCTTTTTGAGTTCGAGATTGAAGAATGATCGGAAGAAATTGGCTCCGGCGAAGGTGGATAGAATCTCCGGCGACGAAAGGACGATTAAGAAGGGGAACGGGGAGAGTGATCGGAAAACAACGTCGTATCTGATTGGGTGGTTTGCTAATATGAATGGGCTGAGTAGGACGGTTCAGCCATTCTGAGGGAATATTAAGTAATTTCGTTTTATATCGTGTTCTGTTTCGTAAATATAGAAAATAGCTGAAGTTTAAGAGCAAATATACAAATGTCTCTATGTTGCTAAAAAATGATTATGGAGGTCTACCTATCTTAAGTCTTAACTCTGGCGTCTTAGATTTGTGACTAGTTATTACCTTATAGTTAGTATCCTATGCGATATTTATGAAAATAAATTATTAATTTAGGTTTAATGACATCTTAATTTTTATCCTTATAAAATCAATCTATTTTAAGAGATCAATCTATATATTTTTTTTTATGTAAATGTCCGGTAAGATTATGTTATTTTTTCTTCACGTCATCTTGATTTTATTATCTTTAATGAGATATTTCTCGTTTAGGTACGCATGTAGGGCCTGTTTGGTGACGTAAGATTATGTAGATGAAGATTAAGATTAATAGAATTACGTAGATGAAGAATTAAGGAGATGAAATCGTTTAAGGGAATGAAATATGAAAATAAGTAAAATGAGTGTTTGGTAAAATGAAGATTATTGCGGGTAAAATTACGAAAAAGGATACGGAAATAAATTATTACTTTAATGTGACCTTTTTTTAAAGGGGATCTTATTCTCGCCCCTTATTAGTCATTTCAATTTTAAATTAAAATGGTAATAATGAAAGGGTTGGCCAGCATAAGCGTACTGCCCAGCTGCATCATGACATTTTCTTGAATGTCAAATCAAACACAACATCTCATCATCAAATTACCTTCATTTACTATCTTATTGTTATATGCTTTTTTTTAATTACAATTTTAATATAATTTATGTTTAGTATATATTTGTTTCCAAACTCAAATAGTTGATGAGTGTAGTAGTATCGCTTCAATATTTTCAGTGTAATATGGCTAATCCTCAACAAAATAGGTTATTATGTTAGATTATTTATTCGATCTTGTTATTTTTTAAAGAAGTCAAATGTAAACGTATTTTTAAAGCGCTTATAGAATTTAGGATTGCATTATACGTAGTCGAGTTATTTAGGCTCGACTAATTCATTTACTAAACAATACAAATATAAAAATAATTTTAAACTTGTGTAAAATTTAGGCTCGTATTATACGTAACCGAGCTACTTAAATCCGACTTGTGTTTGATAAAAACCATTTTAAAAAAACTGAATATTAAGACATTTGAAAAGCTCATTTATCGATTCGGACTTGAGTCACTTATAAACAAGCCGAGTTTGAGCATGTCAATACTCAAGTCGTTCAGATTATATAAGAGCCCTAATACCTTGTTTGTTCCCTTACTTAAAAAAAAAGGGAGGTTTGAAAAAACTGAATATTAAGACACAAACACACTCTCACATGTGTGTTCGGGAAAGGATATCCTTCAATCTCGACACATATGCAATGATCAATAATCACCTGCTTACATAGTATTCTTTATCTCTACCGTTTTTCTTTCAATTATCATATGAATCAAGAGGTATTTTATAGGGTTGTAACATGTCAGGGTTATGAATAACAATGTAAGAAATAAAAAAATAGGACGTGTGTTGCATAAAATCCATGAACTAAGAGGACTAATCGATCATTTTTGAGGAAACACTCAGCTAAATGACGGACACTAGTCGACCGATTGGTGGACATTGGTCGGACGATTAATGTTTATTTTTTATATCCACGGTTAACTTCTACAATAGTTTGAATTCTTCACTATGAGCTTGATGACAACCGTTAGCTTTTGTCTTATTTTAATCTTTTTTACATTGTAAGCATTCATCCCTTCTTTTCATCTTTTCATAATCGGTTCCGAGTATATAGTTGTTTTGTTTATTTTCTTTGATGTTCAACACTTAATAAATATCTTTACACTTTATATTATTTTGTACCTTTTGTACGTACAATACTAAGAACTCCATACTTGTAGTTTGCTTTCTTGCGTACCTATACCGACTCTCAGGCGAGGTTATTCGAAAATCAACACATCAAATGGTTGGGTTTACCGTCCTTCTCGGCGTAATTAAAATATTTTTTTAATAATTTGACTATAATTACCATTTATATTTTAGTCATGTTTAAACATACAATGTTACACATCCATATACAACACTGGATTTCTTTGCATTTTCCATGTCTCCAAGCAAGAGTCCAAGAAGCGGCTTTAGGTCAAGACCTACCCATTGGAGCCCACTTCGAGGCGGACAGGACATCGCGGATGTCTGATGACTGTTTGTGTCGTTATAGGGCGCATATTGAGGGTTTGAATGCGAGCGAGGTCGTATGGTTCTCATACGACCTACATGCATTGGACCCGATATCTATGTACAAGGGTACAATCCAGTTAGGTCTATTCATCGAGCCATATCATCAAGATAGGGTTGCACGTCAGTTTAGTCGAGTTCAAAAGATTCCTGTGGAACCCATCAGGTCGTTGCGTTTGGAGAGAAGCCGAAACTAACATTATAACTTAAAATTTGATCTTGTCTGACAACGGTGGAACATCCGATTGGTCGCAATATCCAAACAATTGTGTAATGCGTTATTTACGTGAGTGAAAGCAACCTGAACACTAGCATTCACACCCCATTTGTGTACGTGTACCCGAACAGTAACATTAATATTTTGTCTCATTTTAATCGAAAAATGTATATATCCACAAGCAGCATTGGATTTCATTGCCTTTTCCGTGTTTTCAAGAAAGAGTTCAGTTAGATCTATTCATTGCCTTTTCCGTGTTTTCAAGAAAGATGTTTATCCATATCCAATTAGGAAGTCAGACTCTAACTGATGTCCGCAGCTGTTGTGCGTCTTATTGGGTTCGGTTCGGAGCAACAACAAAGATGCGGTTTTTGATTTTTATTTGTTCATGTTATTTCGTATTTTTTAGTCGTGATGTAATTTTAAGGCAAATATTATTTACGTTTATTCATATTCCATACGCCTCATTTCTCTTTCTAGGTTATTTGATCTTCTTATTTTCGGCCAACGAACAACCGTTAATGATTTTATGCCTTTTTTATTGAATTTTCTTTTAAAAAAATATAATTTTTTCGTTCCATAATACTAAATATAACAATATACAATTAAATTTACATATTTATATATATATATATATATATATATATATATATATATATATATATATATATATATATATATATATATATATATATATATATATATATATATATATATATAACACGTTACTTGTGAAGATGCCCCATATTTCTCCTTCCCCATTCTCCACAATCATTACCCCACTATTATTAATAATCATGCCTTTATTATTGTTAATCATCACATTTTCTTAATTTGACCATTAATGTCAAAATCAATTTGATTTTGACAATTAATGGGCGCAAATAGCAAGCCCCTTTTTTAAACCCTCTGCAAATTCATCACCTCCTCCAAGTGTATGACCCTACCTCACCTCCTCACTATTCGCAAAACTCAATCCCTCACAACCACCGCCATGCTTCCTCCCCGGAATGGATTGAACCCTCGCCGACAACTCTGACGCCATCACTCAAAGACTACAATCCCTCCGGCTGGGTTTCTCGAATCCTCTCCTTGCTCAATAATCATCCATGGAGTCCATTCTCACCGATTACCGCTCAAAGCTCTTAATCGACCCCAATTTCGTCACATTCTTTCTCATATCCCCATTCTTTCTTAGATCCCCTGAATTACGGCCTCATTTGGGGGCGCCTTATGCTTCTTGGGTTGATCCTAAATTCAAAACATCACCTCTGCTTTTGCACCGTTGTGAATTTAGAAGGCTCTTCATTCCAATTTTTATTTAGGGTTTAAATTGAAGTTTACGGGGGCTTTGATTATAGTAGTCCAAGCTTGTTGTAGTGCTACTCGATCGACAAAGAAGAATGAGTCTCCGCTAGGGTGCTAGTAATGTGTGGGTTGAAGATTCTTTGTGTATTGATGGTTTGAAGACATTAGGTGACTTGATTAATGTATCCACTGCAATTTCATTGAATAAACATTTGGAAGAAGAAGTATCAGAGAGTGAAAATGGAGATGATGATTTACAGTATAGAAGAAGAAAAAAAAAAAAAGGGAAAATGAGAGGGTAAGAATGAGTTTTATTTTTTCATCCCTGTAAGTAAATTAGAAATTATTTACACTTGCTGATGATTGCTTTAAGGGTATACAACAGTAAAACTTAAAGTTCATTAATAATGGGTCGTAATAAACACATAGGAAAGAAGGAAAGGGACCCAGGAAGAAGAAGGGCAATAGTGGCAAGATTTTTCAATCATCCCCTTTAATCCTTGTAATCCCCTAAAAATCAGATTACAAAATGCACATAATTTCATCTCCTTCATCCCCTCTCTTCATCTCCTTCATCCCCAACCAAACAAAATTACATTCATAATTTCATCCCTATAATCCTCATTTTAAGCTTCATTCCCTTAATTTCATTCTACCAAACGGGGCCGTAGTATTTTAGTTTGTATTACCTATGACTAACTATGACCTTATAATTAAAATTGTATGTGATATTTATGAAAATAAACTTATATTTAAGTCTATTGTTATTTTTCATGTAAAATACAAATAATATAGTGTTACTATTTCTTCACATTATCATAAATGAGATTCGTAATTTGTGACACTGTAATTATAAAATTACTATAAACGGTCGTAGAAAGTATTTTTATTTTCGTTTAGATATGCAAATGGTTTTGTAGCTTGTAGCACCTTAGATACTAATTAATACCATATAGTTAGTATCGTGATATATATATATATAAATAAACTTATACTTTAAAATTATAATATCACTTCAGTTATATCTTAATTTGTGTTCGGTTGATTAAGTTATCTACTTTAAGAGAATAGTTCCGTGTAAAAGGCGGAAACAATATTATTATTTTTTCTTAGAGCCACCTTATCTTCACCGTAAAAAATGAGATATTGTAACCCATGATAATATAAAAATGTTATAGATAGTTGTAGAAGAAATTTATTTTTCTATTTAGTTTGCAAATAGTCGGTCAGTTTACAGCGATTTGCATCGTCAGAAATGAGATCATGTGGACGATCGTAATAGAAAATACATATCATGTTTATGCATTGAAACAGGATGTCGATTAACATTGATTTTCTCCACTAGAATTGGGAACTTGTAGCATATGGTATTAATAAACCACTAGAATGTGTGTGGACTCCAACTAAGCACGAGATGATAAGAAATAATAAGGGTAAGTCATTTGGATATTCAAAGCGTTAGAACATTCGAGATCTCCTTTACCGGAGTGACACATTGTAGCCCTTTTGAGTTCAAAATCGAAGAAGGATTGGAAGAAATTGGCTTCGATTAAAAAAATTATATTATTATATTATAACATCACATAAGCTATCTCTTAATTTTTGTTCGGTTGATAAAATTTATCTACTTTAAGAGAACTCATGTAGTTGTTTTCCAGTAAAAAAGACAAATAAGATATTGTTATTTTTCTTCTTCACGCCACCTTATTTTCACCAGAAATGAGATATTGTAACTTGTGACATTAAAATTGTTGTATACAGCTGTAGTGGCAAATATCTTTATATGTTCAGTATGCAAATAGTTGGTCAATTTGCGTCGTCGGAAATGAGATCACGAAATTTATGACATATTAAATGTGTTGAGCGTAATAGAAAATACATTGTTTCATTTTAGGTATCCAAATCGTCGGTCGGTTTACATTGATTTCCACCGCTTATGATATTAAAAATTCATGGTAGACGGTCATATTAGAAAAACAGTTACTTCTCTTAAGCAAAATTGCACAAGCATGCAGTGTATTAGAAATCATGGTTGGTCCTCTATAAGTAACTATATTAGCCTTGTTGATCATGAAAACATTCCCAACCTTGACAAACATTGAATCCTTCTCAATCCGGGAAGCAAGCTCGAGTATTTCCTCTAAAGGAGACTCCAAATCCAATGAACAACGTACTAGTTTCTTAAATGATAAACCAATTGCAGTGTCCTCCATAGTCTGTGTAGATCCCCCTTTGACCCGGTAGTAGCAGTAGTAGTTGTAGCAGCAACAAAACACAACAACAGCAGTATTAGCAGTAGCTAGTTGTAGAATTTTTCATTCTTTCCCATTTAGGTATGTAAACAGTCTTTTAGTTTGTAGCACATTTAATTTAAACCAATTAATACCTTATAATCATTGTATAATTAGTATCTTGTGCGATCTGTATTAAATAAAATTATTAAATTATAACATCGCATAAGTTATCTCTTATTTTTTATCCGGTTGATAAATTTTATATTATTCTCTTAATTTTTCGAGCACGTCATCTTGATTTTATCATTTTTAATGAGATATTTCCCGTTTAGGTACGCATGTAGTATTTTAGTTTGTATTACCTTTGACTAATTATGACCTTATAATTAAAATTGTATGTGATATTTATGAAAATAACCTTATATTTAAGTCGATTGTTGTTTTTCATGTAAAATACGAATAATATAGTGTTACTTTTTTTTGGGTGTGAGTAATATAGTGTTACTATTTCTTCACATCACCTTAATTTTAGTATCATAAATGAGATTCGTAACTTGTGACATTGTAATTATAAAATTACTATAAACGGTCCTAGAAAGTATTTTTATTTTCGTTTAGATATGCAAATAGTTTTGTAGCTTGTAGCACCTTAGATACTAATTAATACCATATATATATATATATATATATATATATATATAAAAATAAAATAAACTTATACTTTAAAATTATAATATCACTTCATTTATATCTTAATTTGTGTCCGGTTGATTAAGTTATCTACTTTAAGAGAATAGTTCCGTGTAAAAGGCAGAAACAATATTGTTATTTTTTCTTAGTGTCACCTTATCTTCACCGTCAGAAATGAGATATTGTAACCCGTGATAATATAAAAATGTTATAAACAGTTGTAGTAGAAATTTCTTTTTCTATTTAGTTTGTAAATAGTCGGTCAGTTTACAGCGATTTCCATCGTCAGAAATGAGATAATGTGGACGATCATAATATAAAATACATATTATGTTTATGCATTGAAACAAGATGTCGGTTAACATTGATTTTCACTGCTACAATTGGGAACTTGTAGCTTATGGTATTAATAAACCACTAGAATGTGTGTGGACTCCAACTAAGCACGAGATGATAAGGATTAATAAGGGTAAGTCATTTGGATATTCAAAGCGTTAGAACATTCGAGATCTCCTTTCCCGGAGTGACACGTTAGCCCTTTTGATTTCAAAATCGAAGAAGGATTGGAAGAAATTGGCTTCGGCAAAGGTGAATAGAAGCTTTGGCGACAAAAAGGACGACGAAGAAGGTGAATATACAGAGTGATCGGAAACACCGTTGTAACTCATCATGTGATTTACTAATATGAACGGTTTGAGTAGGATGATTCAACAATTCTGAGTGGTATTGACTATTTCGTTTCATTTTGTGGTATGCGTCACATATATCAAAAATAGCTGAATTTTAAGAGCAAACATACATATATGATATATATATCTATTGAGGTATACATATCTTAAGTCTTTATCCCGGTCTTTTAGTTTGTAGCAACTTAGAAGTCAACTAATTATTACCTTATAATTAGTATTGTATGCAATATTTATGAAAATAAAATTTTATTTTAATTTATAATGTTTGGTTAAATGACATCTTATTTTTTCTCGATGATAAAATCGTTCAGTTTTAAGAGATCAATAACTATACATTTGTTTTTGTGTGTAGACGACGAATCAAATACGATATTTATTAAACTAAATTATATTAAATTTATATTTGAATGTAAAAGATAAATAATATACTATTATTGTTCCATCACGTCACCTTTTCTCACTGTCAGGATTGAGACCATAAATTGAGATATTATTACTTTAGCTAGTTGTAGAATTTTTCATTCTGTCCCATTTAGGTATGTAAACAGTCTTTTAGTTTGTAACACATTTGATTTAACCAATTAATACCTTATAATCATTGTATAATTAATATCTTGTGTGATATGTATTAAATAAAACTATATTATTAAATAACATGCAATAAGTTACCTCTTAACTTTTGTCGGATTGATAAAGTTTATCTACTTTAAGCGAACTCATGTAGTTGTTTTCGAGTAAAAAAGACGAATAAGATATTGTTATTTTTCTTCTTCACGCCACCTTATTTTCCCCATAAATGAGATATTGTAACTTGTGACATTTTAAAATTATTGTAGACAGTCGTAGTGACAAATGTCTCTATATGTTCAGTATGCAAATAGTTGGTCAATTTATGTCGTCGGTAATTTATGCATCTTGAATGTGTTGAGTGTAATAGAAATTACACTGTTTCATTTCAGGTTACCAAATCGTCGGTCGGTTTACATTGATTTCCACCGCATAAACAAAACTTGTAACTTGTGATATTAAAAATTTATGGTAGACGGTCATATTAAAAAACCAGTTTTTTCAATTTAGATATATAATTGTCGGTCAACTCGTATTGAATCGATACAATTTAAATTATATACTTATATATTGTGAATATAGTTTCTTATCAAAAGTTAAAAACAAAGAATTCTCGGAAATGTACTATGATGAATCATATTATAGAGTTATACAAACTTTGATTAGCCCAAAAATCCAGATTGATGCAAGCAATTGTTTAAAGTTCTTGGGTTAAAAGATTTCGCAACTATTGGGATAGGTCACCATCAAATAAAAATCTTGCATCCGATATTAGAGTTATTAAGTTTATAACTACAAAACTTAAATGTAGTAGTTAGGTTCTAGAAGGTACTAATAGTTTTCCTTGGAACACGCACGCAAATGAAGTCAACGGCGAACTTTTTCATTCTCAAAGATGGATTATTATTTTTTGTTATGATTAAGAGGGCAATTGTTAATAATAAAATTAAAGTTAAGGCTCTTTAATGTAATTTGGGTCGGTCCTTGGATTGAAATTCTAGGAAGCGGGAAAGGATGTGAAGAAATGGGCTGTTCCAGTTGCAGCCCAGTAGTAAGTTAAATTGGCCCAAAGCCCATTAAGGAAACTCGGCTGAAAGCATGGAACATTGGAACATTATAAACTTATAAACTAACGTTTTTTGCGTGCTTTATTGGGCCGTACCGGAAGTTATGGGCCGGTGCAGTCTTGGGCCATTACTGTTGGATCGGGTCTGGGTCCCAGAGCATTTTGCCTTTTTAATAATCTTTCTAAAAAGGAAATTTAAATCTAAACCGGTCTGGATCGAACCAAATCGAAGTAAACCCATAAATTATACTTGAAAAAACTGGATTGATCTGTTACGGCCCGGACCGTTACCGTCTACTCTAGTCTGTCGACCATCACCGTCTACTATAGTCCGTTGCTAACATATGAAGCTACGATAACCTTTAAAATTATGAGAACTTTATGGGTGAAAACTTCTCAAAAAAAAGTATTAGGTGTGAATTTATGAGCAAATGCGTATTGTTATGCTTTATGAGACCTTGAATGTAACTATTAACTGCATATAATTCAACAAAAATCACAATTATGTGGAGTATGATGGGATTTACAATTATTTTTATCTCAAAAACAAAGAATTTTGTTTTAATTATTTATGTTAAAATTATAATCTTCTTACTCAGTGTGTGTTTGGTAAGAGATTATTGAAGGTTATTTTATATTATATTAAAGAGATTATGATCCCGTTTGGAAACCAACTTATTGCAGCTGATGGAGCTGATAGCATCTGATGGAAACTTTTTCAGTGTTTGAGAGCATCAATTTATGAAAGCTGATGAAGCTTATGAAAGTTTATAGTAGCTGATGCAAAGAGGATTTCCATCATCTCTTCGTGACAAGCTTATGAGAGCCAATGGAAAAAATTATTTTCAAAATACCCTTATAAAAATAAGAATTTACATCATCTACCGCGTTTTTGTTTTTCTAAGAGGGCATCTGCTTTGTTTTTAAATGTACACTATATTCATAGATATAGTAATTAATTAGGCATTGGCCTAATTGCCAAATAGAATTTTAATATTATTTAAACCCTGATTTATGAAAAAAAAAAAGAAAAAAAATGAAAGAATTTGATTTATTAGATTTTTTTGAGTTTTAGTTTTAGTAAATGTACCCCTTGAGAGAAGAGAGTTTAAAGTTTGAGGGAAAATACAAAATGTTGAGGTATATTTAACTAATTAAAAAACTAAATGACCTAATTACTAATAGTAAAAGTCAAAAAAGACTATTAACTAAATTAGTCCTTTATAAATTTTAAGTAAATATTATTCACTTGAAACTATGGTTGTATCATGACTCAGGGTGTCAAAGAAGTAACCTGGCAAACGTAACAATTGGTTCTTCCTTAATGCATCATTTTAATAATATATTAAAAAATATATGTAATGTAGATTTATCAATAATAAGGTTACAATTTTTTTATTTATTATGTTTTGTTAAGTTCAATTAAACTTATAAATTATTATATGTCTTGTTCTTATTTTGTGGTTCGTAAATATTTAATTTAAAACTTTATGCTCCTGAGTTAATTTTAATTTGTACTATTATTAGATATTACAAATTTTCTTAAGTTCTAACCTAGTACAAATGTTGATTTAGGTAATAATCAATATTTTTTTTGATATTTATTAAAATTTACTTATAACTTTAATTTATTAAAACCAACTTATAAATTTAAATAATAATTTGACAATGTAATTAGTCACATTATTTTATAGTTTATTGTTATGTAATTGTTCTAATATATGTGTGTATAATCTCTCTTTAATATTGATAAAACATTATGAATAAATTGTAATAGGAATGATGCCCTTTTTCGTAATTTTACATTTATATCAGCTTCAATAAGTTCCGTTCTCCCAAACACTCATCAAGCTTATGAAAAAATCAGCTCGTCCAATCAGCTACTTATTTCAGCTACTCAATCAGCTTCAGTTCAGCTCAAACAAATTTCAGCTTCAACTTCAGTTACAATAAGCTCGTGGTTCCCAAACAGACCCTATATTTTAGAGTGTGTTTGGTAAGAGATTGGAGATTCTAGTCACAATTATTAAAATGATTTATATGAGTGAACATAATCTCTTGTAATCCTAAAAAAGAACCCCTCCTACCCAAAGTTTTTTTTTAATACCAATGCCCCGTTTGGTAGCAGCTTATTGAAGCTTAAAGTATTTGATGCTTTTATTGTACAAAACTGCTACATGTTTGGGAGTGCAAGCTGAAGGAAGATGAAGCAGCCTAAGGCAGCTTATGAAAGCTGAAATTTATGGCCTTTTCATAAGCTCTCTTGGGCAAGCTTATGGGGGCTTATAGAGCGGATGGATTTTGTAATTCTCGATATACCCCTGTGATTGCATCTATTTCCTGCATTTTATTGCTGAAAAACACACGTATCGATCTTCTTCCTCCTATCTTCTCTTCTTTGATTATCTTTGAATGTCTTCTTCTTCTTCTTCTTCTTCTTCTTCTTCATTTGGTTTTTTAATTCCTTCTTCGATTCTTCCTCGATTCTCTGTATTTTTGTATTCGGGTTATAGAAAAACCCTAAAAGTCCCAATTCTTCCTCGTTTGTCCGTAAAAACTCTAAAATCAATGATTCTTCCTCGATTCTTCCTCCTATCTTTTTGTTGCCTTATGTAAATCTTGAATTTTGTTGTTGTATGTATAACCTTAAAAGTTACCATTTGTTGACAAATTCCAAGCACAGGTTCATCGTCGAGCTTTAATGGCAGGTTTTTGTTGATTTTTTCAACTTTTGCAGCTCTCTTAGGGTTTAGCTAGGCCATAAACTTCAGCTTCAATTTCAATTTAGCTAGGGCATAAATATTAGCATAGATTTCCTTTGGTATTGAGTATGAACATTGTAAATCTTTATTTTATTTAGCTTTTGCTGGTAATTTCCTTTAATATATCGGGTTGTTGAACAAAGCTGGCAGCTTGTATGAATGTTGAGAATGAGTTGTTGTTAGAAACTGGATGAATTATGTAGGTGTCAAGAAGCACAATAGTAACATATGTGGGTCAATTGACTGATGAATAGATTAGAAGCTGGACGATTGTTGTGTGAAGGGGATTTATTCCATCATATCTTCTGATATTATTTTGCTCTCACTTTGGTCTTGTAGTGTTGGATTGTTGCTTCTATACTAAAAGAGAAACTTAATCATGTGGAAAGTACTACAATAGACAGTTACATAAGAGTGTTTTGTTCAAGGCTTTAGCAAACTATTTCTTGCACCTATCTAGACAAATGAACAAGCTGAGAAAGTAATATCAAAATATATGAAAGCACTGCAATAGACAGTTTATGAACAAGCTAATTTATCTTAGCAGTTAGAACTCATAAGCTTAAGATTGAAGCTATTAATGATTGGATTTGGTCAATGATATAATTCTTTTAGTTTCTCATATATTTTACAGATGAAAGCACTACAAAGGTCCAAGTGTTGTAGCCTTGAGTTTGTTGTCAAAAGGTTGAGTTTGCTGCCTAAGCATTGAGTTTGCTGTCAAAGATTCAGAATGGAAGCACTACAAAGGTCCAAGTGTTGTAGCCTTGAGTTTGCTGTCTATATTTTGGTTATGAGATCCCTTCACTGTCCAAGCTGCAACTATAGAGGACTTGAAATCCCTTCAGTGTGCAAGTATAATACAACCTTTGCTGTCTGTTTTTTAACCTTAAAAAGGATGGAAATTTGAATCTTGAACATTTCTACTTGTTCATCTGTACAAGACTGGGAGTTTATTTTCTAAATTTTCTAGTTATATATTTTTGTCTATGTTGTACCATTTTTTTGGTTATGCAAATCAAGCAACATTGTATAGGCTTATGAAAATGAGATGAGAAGGGCGTATGGCTCAACTGCTACTCAAATGGCGAAGGGCGAATTTATTTTGTTGGGGATGAAGGTAGTACATGTGAGGTTAAAGGACTCATTTCTCGTAATATTTCAATTCAGAATGAAGTATTCAGATTTAAAAAATCTTCTCCTTAATGTTTTTAAATTTTATTTATTTTGATTTGAATTTATTTATAGTACAATATTAATTATTTTTTTTAAGAAAAATTTAACTACAAAATTACTTTTTGGCCAAAATATTTATTTCATAATATTTCAAATATAACATCATTTAAATAATTATTTCTATCACCATAAAAAATAATTACTATAAAATACTAATAAAGCCCTTTTCGGTAATTTTACGTTTCAATCAGCTTCGGTCAGCTCGTACCTCCCAAACACTATACTAGCTTATTACAAACAATCAACTACTTAAATCAGCTTTTTATTTCAGCTTCTGCTTCCCAAACGGACCCCAGAAGATAGTACAAAATAAATTTCATCTTTACATCAAATAGAAATAAGAAGATGTTTACATTAGACTATAAGTTTATGTTTAAATCCGATATACAGATCGTAGAACGAATGTCTTAAGCATTCGAGCGCACATGTATTTAGATCCAAACCAAATATATAAGTACCGCGAGGTTCTATCCTAAAACTAGATAATAATAAATAAAAAAAATACAACATCAACTATATACATTAAACTCAAAATATCGTAGGTACTTTTTGTTACTACATACTTTTGGTTCATTTATAATTGATATAGGATAGTATTTTCTTCTTCACATATACAATATGATAATAAAATGAAGAAATAACTCGCCCATTGTGGACCTTTAATCAGATGTGATAAGGTGCTATCGACAAAAGACGAAAAAGAAGTCGTGGAAGTTGAAGTCTTGAGGAGTGTTAATTATTGCGGTTTTTACTGATTAGCAATGTGAGGCCGTTAATTACGTACTAGTATGGAACCAAATAACCGATTAGCCGCCCGGGGACCCAATTTGTCAATTGCGCCGTCGTTCTCAATACTGTCCCCACATTTTCATGTTTCATAAAAAAAAAAAAAAACGTTTTTCTTATGAAAAAGAGCATGACACGTTAGGTTGGTCGTTCAACTCCCGCTAGGCCGCTACTGTCAAGGTATTTTACATGAGTTGGACTAATTAAATTCCACATAACATAGAATTAAGAATTAACTAGATTAATTGATTTGTGCTATGTACAGTTTAAAATATATTTATATATTATTAAAAATTCTTATAAAATTTTCATTTTTTTGTGCGGATTTATTAATTTTCAGCGGAAATTTCGATAATCAAGTTTAACCGGACACAAAACATAATACTATAATATGATTTAAGTTATATCAGATCGAATAATTATTCACGGATATTCGAATTATCTGTTTGATCCATTTAAAACTTTTATTATAATTTTTTTAATAAATATTAATCCAAAGTCAAACAAAATAATCCAAATTAAGGTGTATGAATATTTTTAATTAATTAAAATAAATTTTCTTTAGACATATGAATATCCGTTTTTTTAAAAAAATGACCCATATTCGATCTAAAGGGAAAGTATTATTGATCGGATTAAAAGGGATAACATTATAACAATGTTTACGGATTTCGCCGAATGGGACCCGTTCTATAAGATATTGATTGTATATTTATAGAGATACTCAGATACTTCATAGTTGAGCTATTTGAGGAAAAACAATAAAAATATATTTTATTTATACATGTTTAAAAATTAGTTTTAGTATACAAATAAATCTAATAATATAAATGTTTGGATTATTGATTGTAAATTGTATAAAAATTTTCAAATGAGCATTAGTTGAGACAATATTTATGATAAAAAAAAAACTTAATCTTACTGTATATGTTAGATTATCAAAAAATCTAGAAGTGCATACTGAAATCTCATTAAGATAAGTGGCATGCCACGTTAGCCCACTAAAAATTATTTTTGCCATGATTTTGCAATGAGTTATATTCTATTCGTAATGATTGTTGCAATAATTCTATATATTTTTGAGCATATGCTAATAGGTCTAAACTTATTAATTGTCGTAAGGTTGTCTACTTTTGGAATTAATTTTATGAAAGTGTGATTTATTTGTTTGGGTAGTTTTTCACTTTTGAAAAAGTTCTTAATTGGATTTGAAACATCGGTTCCCACAATGAGCCAATATTTCTGATAAAATCCAACGGACATACCGTCAGGTCTTGGAGATTTATCACACTTGATATCAAAGATAGCATTTTTAATTTCCTCATTTGTTGGTGGTTTTGTTAGTCTTTCATTATCTTCGTTACCGTCTTTGTTCTTAATGAGATGTAGCTTTTCTTCTAAGAAGTTTTAATTTAGTGGGGTATTAGTGAATTTGCACACAAATCCTTTTTTTAAACTTTCATGCTGATTTATTTTTCAAATGAAATAATTGTCCATTCCTATTAATTCCTTTAAATATTTTATATTCCTTCTTCCGGTAGCAATCCAGTGAAAGTATTTGGAGTTTGTGTCAATGTTTTTCAGATTTTTATTTTTTGTTATTTGTCTCCAATATCTTTGGTGAAAAGTGACGAGACCATTTTGTTTTATAAGTAGGTTTCTTTGAAGGTTTTTAACTCTTCGGATTAAGTTGGTTGGTGATAGACCTTAAATATCCGAGAGGTTGGTTTTAACTTCTTTGAGTTGTTTGAAGATATTTCCAAAGTTAATTTTACTCTATTCTTTTGCTTCAGTTTTTAGAAGTTGTGTTTTTTTTATAAGGTTAAACATTTCATTCCCCTGAAGTTAGCCCGCCAAGTTTGTTTTATGATGTTCTCAAACGCTTTGTGTTTAATCCACATCATTTCAAATTTAAACGGTTGTGGGGTGAACGGTATCAAGTTCGCTACCTCCAATGAGATTTGACAGTGATTTGAGATTGGGAATGCATGATTTTTTGTTTTTTGAAGGGAAAATCATTGATAAATCTAGTTGTGTGGAAGAACAATGGTCTAGTTTTTCAAGAATATTGTTTGGACCGTCATGTTTTTCCTCTAGGTAAATTGGTTACCCGTTAGTTGGACATCATCTAGGTTACAAATGTTTTTGAAGTTATTGAGTTTAATAAACCTGTTGAAATTGATTGTGGTTCCTCCTTGTTTTTCCGACTGATGTCGGATTTTATTCAAATCTCCCATAATAATGCATGGTGTAGGGTATGCGTTGATTAGGTTGGTTATTGAGTCCCATAACAGATTTTTTTTACCCTTCTTGAGGTGGCGCATAAGTAAAGATAATGTTCATTTTGCGGTTTTGATTGTTACAAACCAATTCAAAACAAATAAAATTGGTCACTTTTGGAGATAAGACTAATTGCCTGATTCTTAAGCCAGTAAACTTTCTAAAGTAAGCATAAGCCCCCGCCCTCCCAATTGGAGGACAATAAATGATGTTATCAAATCCCATCGATTTCCATAGTCGATCTTCTAACGGGTTCTCAGATTTTGCCTCTACTGGTGTAGTAATGGTAATATTGTGTATTTTGTAAACGGTTTCGAGATTTGTCCAGAGGTTACTCCGGCACATACCTCTTATCTTTCAAAAGCTTATTATCATAGTTACCTGGTAGGTTTCGGTTTGATTTGGAGGGTATCGTAGGCCTGAACTTTGATAGGCCCGGAAAGTTTATTAGAACTTGTCTTTATCTTTGGGTTGTTATGGGTATTAATAGGAACAAGAATAAGCAAAGAAAACGTATTGTGGAATTAAAGGACAAAAATCTTGAAATTCCGAGCGGAATAGCGCACGTAAACGTGAGATTTGTTCGGATGCTGGTTGTAATCTAGGATAACAGTTATATAGGTATCACACAACATGTTCCTGACTAGCACCTTTTGTCTAACGAGGGAGCATTTCATGGTGAGATTATCGACAATATTGTTGAGTTGTAGTCCTTGAGTATTGTTTGTTATTCTTATTTTGGTCTTTCCTGTGGCAGAAATCAGTAGGATTAATGCTTTGTTTGAGATAGATCGTAGGCGTTTTAGCCCGAATGGGTTATTGCCTTGTTGGGCATTCTCAAAAGTCATTTGGAATGACTTTGACTTGTTGATTTAACGCTTTTGAGTAGATATACTTATATTTATATGTTATTTTTGATAGCTTGTTTTTCATGTCCCTTACATGATAAGTACGGATCTGATATGATTCTGGAGCTTAGACTCCATTGTTGGAACGTTAGCTAATGGTTCTCCTGTTGTTGTTTTTGGCCATTGTTCAGGTATTGGACTTTCCTTGGAGACTATCATTCGGAAGATGATGTACAACCGGACTCACGTGTGTCTTAGGTTTGGCAAGGTTGTTGTGTATTTGCCTCAAGTTTTCGGGTTGTTGAGTTAATCAGGGAGTGGTTTTGCTTTTGTATTTCTTTTGCATATTTTTAAGTTAACATTATTTAATTTTTTTGAGAATTATGGTCAGATGTTTTATTTTATATTTGTCGTGTTCTTATTGAAAGGTTCAATAGTGAAATTGTTGTCAAACTAATTATAGTGGACCCACGGTGTGGTCCACATCTTAGTGACACCTCGGATTCTAAATCCGGAGTGTTACATTCACAAAATAACTTCAATGACCTTTCAATTCCAATAACCACACGTAAGCCTGTGACAAAGTTACACAACCATATCTCATGAACGGATGCTCCGAAGCAAGCCATGTACTCTACAACCATAGTAGAGGTAGCTACAAGTATTTGTTTGACACTTTTTCAAGCTATTGCCCCCTCAGCCAGCATAAAGACATAGCCTGAGGTGGATCGTCTACTATCAATATATCTGGCGAAATCAGAATAAGAATATCCAACGATCTCCAATTTGACTGATTTCTTGTAGGTCAGCATGTATTTCTTCGTTCTTTGCAAATACCAGAGAAAACCCTTTTTTCTGCTTTCCAATGATTCAATCCAACATTACTTAAGTATTTGCCGAAAAGTCCCACAATGAATGTTATGTCGGGACGAGTAAAAATTTGAGCATACATTAGACTCCCTACTACTAAGGAATATGGAATATTTTCCATCTCCTTTATTTTAAGATCTATTTTGGGGCAATGCTTGGGACTAAACTTGTCTCTTTTAACTATCGGTGTATCTCCAGCTAAACAATATTTCATGTTAAATCTTCTTAGTACCTTTTTGATATAGCCCTTTTGTGATAACATGAGGATACCTTGAGATTAATTTCTTAGTATCCGAATTCCTAAGACAAAGGAGGAGTCCCCAATATCTTTCATCTCAAAATTCCTGATGAAAAATTTCTTGGTTTTAGCTTATATCGTTACAAGTCAATAGTATGTCATCAGCATATAAACAATCAACTTGTAGGTTGTAAATTAACAAGGTCACTGCAGTGTTACGTCTATAATCGTTCTATTAGAACATGAAAATGTAACAGTAATAAACATCAATAATTAAGGATATAACCCAAGGAAAAGAGTAAGCAAGAAGAAGAATCAACAACAAGCCAAAGCCGACCGCTCCAACCACTGTTGCAAAATCCTTTTTTGAAGCATAGCTCTCCCCAAAAGCAAAGTAATGAGGGCGTCGACAGGTCAAAGCTAAGCCATGGATTAGAAGACCGATTTGGTTGCTTGGAGTGAAGATAAGTAGTAGAACAACAACAAAAGTTTTTGGTGTTCCGTAACTCTATTCGTTGACGGGTCAAAGCTCTCCCTAAAAGCAAAGTGATGATTAGGGCGTCGACAAGTCAAAGCTAAGCCCACTAATAATTATAAGAATTATAAATAAATCTTAGAACATGCATCTTCGTATATGAACTTTGAGATTCTATCCCGTAACTTTATCCGTTGGTTGGATGGATGAACCGAGCTTTTTTTCCTGGTGATGTTGAGCCTATTCTTATAATGCTAATATAAACTCGGTTGCTCGCCCGTATCCGACCTGTCCCACCGTCTATTTCATCCATGTAAACTACTTTTCACCCTTAAAATGGGTTTTAGGGCACCCATTGGATAGGGGTGGAACCCACGTCAAAGGGAGACACTACACGTTTCATCATAACCCTAAACTAGCTATTGAACTCATATTTTAGTGACCCAGTGTCGAGTTACTAGTAACCATAGTTAGCTAGGCTGCTGTTTCCACGTGCTCACCCAATTAGCCTTATTATAGTTATAAATAGAGCTCGATGGCAGCTCAATATTGTATCTTAATTTGTTACAAACAAGTCTTTTGATTTCCCTGTAAGTCTTCCCGATATGGCTGAATACCCATTAGAGAAGGCCATTGAAGGACTCAAGAAGCTGCTCAGGTTAGTGCTAAGCTGGTGCATATCATTCATAGCAAATTTACATGTTGCAGTTTAATATTTGACATTTTTGCAGGGAGAAGAATGAACTGACTGAAGTTGCTGCAGAGAAGATTCACAAATTGACTGCAGAATTGGAGGATGCAGATCGATCTTCACCGCCGTTTGATCCTATTGACAAGATCCAAAAGGGATTCATGAACTTCAGAATCAATCATTTTGAGTAGTTCTCAATACCTCAACTGATTTACGTACACAGTAACTAATATGCAGGAATTTGAATGCATTATTTCTGATGTTTTTACAACTATTGATTGATGCAGACAATACCCTTGCTTCTATGAGACACTTGCAAATGACCAAAAACCTCATGTAATTACATATCATCCTATCTTTATCATTGTCATGACGCTTTTTAGTAAAAACATGTACGTTTTAGTTTGATTTTGAATACATTTTTCCGCAGTTTTTGGTGTTCGCATGCTCGGATTCACGAGTGAGTCCAACCTTCATCTTCAACTTCATCCCGGGTAAAGCCTTCATGGCTCGCAACATTGCAAACTTGGTTCCTCCCTACGACTTTGACAAGGTTAACCGATCGATGAGTTATACATATATATAAGCATGAAACGTGACGTTATATGTGCTGAAGTTGATAAATAGTACAGGTTAAGTTCTCAGGTGTTGGAGCAATCATTGAATATGCTGTCACCGCACTTAAGGTTAGTTTGTACATTGTATTTGTTTCAGTTATTTATACATCCAAGTAAGTACAAGATATCGACTTTCATTTTCTTTGTATAGGTGGAAACAATTTTGGTGATAGGACATAGTCGATGTGGAGGCATAAAGAGGCTAATGACCTTGGAAGATTATCCGGAAACTCGATAGTAAGAAAATATATGAATCTCATCTATATAAGATGAGCATTTCGGCCTCAACTTTACTTTCTAAATAATTTGAATGTGATTATATTTGAAATTTGGTTAAATTTTGAATTCGACTCGTTTATAAATAATTCGACTTGACGATGGAGTACATAAAAATTCATTTCGTCCAACTGAAATGAATAACTTTGTAGAATTATTATATTAGTCAAACTCGACTTAAAGAAAAACTCAACTTTGAATTATTTTTTAATACAAAGGTAAATAGAAGTTGACCGTACTACAACGACATTTTGGATGAGGTGTTCAAAGTCCCGCGGAAGGCTCCCGTTATTCATGTCCAAACAAATGGCCAAGTGATGCGAGTTTGCCTGTGACTACGCTAATTTTCCTGAAACATGTTGGACTCTAACTTGACGACACTTTGAGTTCAGAATAGAGATATCAAAAATATCATATAAGCTTCCTACAAGGTTTCCAAATCTGATTAATTGAATTAGTAAGCCTCAGATTATCTCCCTTGATTTCAATGATATTAAGTTCTAGGCTTCAGGCTTTTTGGAGGACTTATCTTAGAGTGTAAACTTCTGCTTGAAGAATAGCTTTTACTCTGCATTCCGGTAGTGAGTGTTAGAGTATTGTGGTTTCGAATGAAACTCAACTTGAATTTGTTTATAACTTTGTGAACCCGACAGTAACTAGACCCACCCTAATTTCACGAATAATAAACTGCAGTGATTTCATTGATGATTGGGTGAAGATCGCAACACCTGCCAAGGAAGTTGTTAACCAAAACTTCCCTAACGAAGGAATCGAGGAACGATGTGAACGTTGTGAAAAGGTGCAACTTAGCCCTTCAACTTTTACTTCTTTTTTTTCCTTGGGTAAAATTTCTGATGACTTTCTTCCTTTCTAATGTGTTGTAGGAAGCGGTGAATTTGTCATTGAAGAATCTGGAGAGTTACCCGTACGTGAAAAAAGGATTAGAGGAGAAGAAAGTGAGACTTATGGGAGGTTATTACGACTTCGTGGAGGGTCAATTTCTTCTTTGGCCTAAAGGAGCATCGGACCACCCACTTGTCATCCCACCGCCACCGCACCCACAACCAACCCCACTACTGGCTTCCTAAATTTGAAAGCAACGGCGTAATAACAAGGGACCAGTTACTAAAAGTAGTCCCGGGTCTTGGATAATTGCAAAAAATGTTCTAAAGTTTTAAAGATGTGGAATATTTGTCAATAATCTTGATCGATGAGATTTTCGATCATTTATGTTCATGTAGCATCGTTATTGGCAACATATATAGTTGTTAATGCCGATTGCCGCTCATATGCGTAAAGTTGGGACTATTTGGAACTATACATAAAAGTTGGACCATATTTTACAATTTGTCGAAGTCTCCTAACTATGTTATATGATTTGTATATATCCATGTTTATTGCAAATTCACTTGTGTTAAAGTTCTTCCATGTATCTTCTTTCCACGATCAGTGGAGGTGTCAATGGTGATTATATTTATCAGTTTTTTTTTAAATGATAAAAGGATAAACAATTTAAATATTTATGATACACTTGAATAATCAAGAGACCAAGAAACAATGGATTCCGTCTAGAAATCGGCATAACATCAACAAAGGAAACAAATGAAAAAAAGACAAAAAAAGAAAAGAACAAACAAATCAAAGAAGAGGGTAATAAAAAGTAGAAGATGATGAAAATCATGAAGAAAACACATGGTAGATGAATTATCGTAGCGTCTCGTTATTGGGGATCACAACAACAAAAATGCACAATAAGGAAAAATACACCACTTAGAGAAATGTGAATCACACGACGTTGCTCTTAACTAGTTATAGTATAGAAACAAATAACCAATCAGTTGTTGAAACCAGATTTGTCGTTTAAGTTTCGCTCTCTACACTGTCCCAATATGTTTCTTGTTTCGAAAATAAAAATTAGGGTTAGTAACCCGGCCAACAATTAATTTCAATCCTAATCAAATTATATGGACACTGAACATGGAGAGATACAAAATTTAGACACTTTTTTTAAAACTCGGTTGGTTTCTAATACAAAGAGAAGATAAAAATGAGTAGACCTCAGTTTTCTTTCGCTTTGTAATAACAAAATGATTTTGAATCTTTAAAAACTATATTTGTTTGGAGACCCTTTTTTAATTACTTTTCTTACCCTTATCCGCTTTCATTTTACCGCTCCAATCAAACGGACACTATATATTTTGTCCAGATCGACAAAATCCTATCCGGTTATGGGCAGCACCCATGTTTCATCGGACTGAAGAGTCCAGAGTTACAAGCTCACGTTCAGATTTTAACTACTTTGTTTTTCTGTAAATTATTTTTTTTTATATTTAATATAAATATCTTTTTTTTTTTTTTTTAAAAAAGAAGGTTTTGGGACCTAAGTTCCACCACAAAGTTTATTTAGAAGTCTGATATAGATCCGAATTTGTCCAAATCTAATTTATCATATTCATATAAATCATTGTATTCATATTTTAGTGATCCGACCCGAATGAATATGACACAAGTTTTTACCCGAATTCCTGCCTAAGCAAACCATTTTTAAAAGTCTGGTCGAAATCGGATTTGTTCACCTATTTTTTTTTTTTTGGTGGGAAGGAGAGTCAGTGGTCTCCGGCGCATCTAGTCGCGCTTATTATATATGAAAAGAGGGCTAAGTAGTACGCACTCGGGGGATAGCCCGACCCCTTACATCAAAATGCAAAAGATTCACTACACCCTCAGGAGGGTCACGCAATACATTAAACCCCAAGGGGAAATCAAAAGCAAGAGTAGCTAGGTAATCCGCGACATTATTCGCCTCGCGGAAGGCATGACGGGCCTGGATAATCCAGTCCCTTCAGGAAGGTCACGCAATACATTGTTCACCTATAGTTTCATAGTAACCCTAAATTATTGTACTCATACTTTTTAGTGACCCCTAAGGTTAGCTACGCTATTGTTTCCACGTGTTCACCATTAACCTTACCTCTTTATAGTTATAAAATCATATATCTTTTTGTTTTGCATACAAAGTTGAACCGATTATTAAGCCCTTCAATAACATGGGCTTACCTACCAGATTATTTCACTAAAGTTTGGGTTGGCAGCTACTTACAAACGATTGTTTATACGTATACACGTCTTCATTATGGATATCTGACTGAGAATTGCAATACATACACTTTACAAACGATTATTAATATGTTTTAAATTATCGTAATAATCACATGTTTTTACCTATTCGATCTATTCTATGTAGTGATGCTTATAAATAGGAGAGAAACCCCATGCATCTCTCTGTAAACAAGTTCTTGAGTTCTCTTTACACTCTTGCACTGTCAGCTAAGAGGAATTAAGGTAAGAGTTACAAATCTATAGATATATATACACACACACGAGCCTTGTGTCATATATATATATACAGGTTAAGAAGACATTCGTTATGGCAGAATCTCCGCTTCAGAAGGCCATTCAAGTGCTTACAGACCTTATCAGGTACATATGTATTCCTTATATATTATTTGAGCCCTATGCATGTCACAACTAAGTATGGGTTCACCGATACTCGATTAGTTAGTCTAATGGTATAATGACATGATGTTTTTGTAGGGAGAAGGAGGAACTGAATGAAGTTGCTACAGAGAAGATTCAGAAGTTGACCGCAGAGCTGCAAAATGAAGTTTTACCGCCATTTAATCCTATCGAAAAGATCGAAAAGGGGTTCATGACCTTCAGAATCAATCAATTTGAGTAAGTTACGTACCAATTCTATTCAAACGTATCCCAAAGGAAGATTCTGATTGATACCTTTGAAACTGATGCAGGCAGTATCCTTGGTTTTATAAGCAACTTGAAGATGATCAAAGCCCTCATGTACGTACTCCAAACCTAGCTAACAACCTTTTCGGCTTCCCTCCCACGCTTCATCTCTTTTTTTTGCAGTTTCTGGTATTTGCATGCTCGGATTCTCGAGTTAGCCCAACGTTCATCCTCAACTTCATCCCCGGTAAAGCCTTTATGGCTCGCAACATTGCGAACCTAGTTCCTCCATACGACTTTGACAAGGTCTGGACCGTCAAACTAAAGTCACGATCATGTTCGTGTGTTAAATTTATGTTTTCCTTAGTTTGTTAAACATAAACGTATATGCTACATCCTATGTTACAGGTTAAGTACTCCGGCGTTGGAGCGATTATTGAATATGCTGTCACTGCACTCATGGTAAATAACTAGTCACACATTAGAATTTGTTGTAACTAGGGAAGTTCGTCGGTCCAAGACCCAAAATTTGTTGGACATGGACCGAATATTCAGGTTTGGACCGTGCACTTGAATATTCGGTTCAGCTTCAGGTCCTATCCAACGAGAGCATTATGATTCGGAGCGGAACGGTCCTAGGTGTAACTATTTTATATATGTACAAGAATATTGACATATGTATATACATATACGTAGGTGAAAACTATATTGGTGATAGGGCATACCCGATGTGGTGGGATAGAGAGGCTGATGAGCTTGGATGATTCTTCGGATACCCAATAGTGAGATCAAAATTTATTCGGATATGAGACTGGTCTTTGTTATAGTAGCAATTAAGATAAGTTTATAACATTTTTTGTACAAAATGCAGTGACTTCATAGACGATTGGGTGAAGATCGCAACTCCGGCCAAGGATTTCGTCAACCAACACTTTCCCGACGAAGAACCTAAACAAAAATGCCGACGCTGTGAGAAGGTATTAAGTTGGGCTGAAGTTTAATTGGGCCGGGCTTAACACATTTATAGGCCCAATAGTAACTTGTGGTTGTAACAGGAAGCAGTGAACTTGTCACTGAAGAATCTTGAGAGCTATCCATACGTAGAAGAAGGCGTGAAGGAGAAGAAAGTGAAGTTGCTTGGAGGTTACTACGATTTCGTCAAGGGTCAATTTCTGGTGTGGTCCCAAGGAGAATCCGACCACCCACTTGTCATCCCCGCCACACCGCCGCCGCCCCCACCGCCAAGGGCATAATCGTCATTCTTGCATATGCTCCAATAATTAAGGATCCATATCCTTAACGTTTGCATGGGTGGTTTTAGTTATTTATAATAAGATCTACTTGCTTATTTTATATAAATTTGTAAGTGGAGAATTATTTTATGTATCCCCCATAATGTATGCTGTCAAATAATATTTTGTGCGCATTATTAAAAAATATAAAGCTTGCATGTATAATTTGAAATAGGTCTAATGTGTGAAATAGGTCTAATGTGTACGATATAGAAATGAATATAGAATAAGAGAGAATAAAAAGGTCAACCACCTAGTAGCTTAATTGTTATCCTTTACTACATTTTAAAGATAGAGTTATCCTTATAAAAAGGATGTACACACATTTTCATTGCAAATAGTATGCATTTTGGAAATTAAATCTGCAATTACCCATAATAAATTTTCATAAAAACATACTTATGTCTTTAACTCTTTTCATTTATTACCAAAATAAATATTATTCATATTTACAGAAAACTGGACAGTGTAGTTATTATCAAAATAAATATAGATCAAATTTAATTACTAACTATACTTTTTCAGTTATTGCTCTATTAATTAGGCTCATAGCATTTTACAATTAAGTAAATGTACCTTTTTTTTTTAACTATTTAAACTCAAACCCTATCGACACAGCCTTATATACAATGCTTGATCCACTTGCACCAAAAATGTATGCCGACACCTGTATTAGTGTTTCCATCTCCATCTCTGTCTCTCCGTCCACCATTACCATCTTTCCACTACTGTCGCCTGTAGCATTCTCAGTCTCCTCCGCATCGTTGTTTTCGCAGCCAGAGATTGACCTCCCATCAGTCGTTGTAGCTTCCATGTCCGCCCCCTTTATGCAGCAGCACCCCGTTGTCGTCGTCGGACTCGGCGTCACACTGAAATTCATTGACACCTGGTGCTGGTGTTGGTTATTGTAGTTTGGGTTTTTTGCAGCACCATTAACATAGGTTCCCGCCCTTTCCCACGGTCGCCGGCAAGCTTTTTTCTACTCTGCTCTTTCTCCATCGATAAAGATACATTAGGAGCAGACCTGGAAGACCAATTCCCGCCACATCCGCCATTGTGATGCTCGCAATCGTCACCGGCTTCAGCCCAATGTGATTTCCTTCCCTAAGTGGGATTGCATAAGAGTTGTTCGATGGATTGTCTGAATCAATTTGTCTAGGTATAACCTCTATAGCAGGCAAAATCGATACACAAGTCATAAGATCTTTCTTTGTTTGCCCCTATGTGGTTGCTATTCCTTGGTTTTATGTCAAAAGTGTTTATGAATCTGATTGCAAATGAATTGATTGGTATAATAGTGGATTCCACAGAAAATTCTGGTATGAATTTCAAACTAGATTTTTCTGGTATGGATTTTATTTGATACATAAAATTTTGTTATTGGTATGAATTTTATACCAGAAGTTCATATCAGAAAATAAAAAAAAATAAAAAAGACAAAAAAAAAAGAATATAAAAAACAAAGACATGATTATGTATTTCCTGTTATGAAATTCATACTAAAAAAAACAAAATAAAAAGCACGGAATTAAAAATTTAAATAACAAATTCATGTCTTTTTTTTTTAAAATAGAAGAATTAGTTACTTTTATATACCATTAATAAAAATGGTAAAAATTAAAAGGTGTCACCAACCAGAAAAATAATAAAAAGGATATATTTGACCAAACTCTTTCATAATTTAATAATATATTAAAGGGGTTGAAGAAAATACCGCCAGAAATTTCACCCTTTTGCTCCCATAATTTCCACTCTTCTAACATATCCTAAGACGTAGTTGTGTGATTTGGTATAAATTATCCTATGATAATATATGTATAATGCACGGATATAATTTTATTAAATTTTTAGCAAAAAATAGATGAAATATTTTTTTATAATTTTAAGAAAAATATCTATGATAAATAATTTTTATATTGTTAAAACTTTAATATAAAAATATATTGAACAATGAGTGGATTATATAATATTATCTATCTAGTGATAAAATAAAGATACTTAATTTATTATAAAGGTAAAATGTGTTAAATGACAATAATATAAGTATGAAAAGTAAAAGATAGTAAATGAATTTGTTAAATATGATATTTTATCTTATATTTTAATAGAAAAAATTCAAAAAATGATAGCTAGTTTATCTTATTTTTAATATATTATTTTTAAATGACAGTTAGTATATCTTAGTACATAGATATATATAGATAGGGTGTCACCTAAAGTGTAGATTTAAATATTGACAGGTGGCATGCAAATATTCCTTGCACAAGAAAATAGCTGTCTACTCTCTGTCATCACTACAAAACACCAACTTAACAGCTTGTCTGCAACTTGTAATTGATTATCAACAGCCCAACTACCTTCACACAAAATTGATCATCCAAATTTCCAACTCTACATCCATATTTGATTCAGTTGCCAACATGATGACAGTTACAGAACAGCGGAAACCTGAGGGAAAGAGATCAATCTCAACTCTCAAGACGCATAATCTCATATGCAAGAGATGACAGTTACAGATAAAACTTGAGCAATGTAAAAAGCATAACACTGTGTATACACCATATTACATCAAGGAATTACAGCATCCAACCAAATTGAATCAATATGAATTGACATCACAGCATCCAAACTTATTTCTGTCACAGTCTCATTACAATCTAAGCAACAATGATAAACCACCTTCTCTGTTCTATCTCTGCTTTTCTTCCGAATAAATCTTCATTTTTATAGTATATGATTTTTTGGATGTATAAATACATTGATATACCCCGAGTTCAAACCTTGACAACGCCCTTCTTTGTCGAGGTTTGCGAGTTCATATCCATAAGGTTTTCTAGTGACCGCGCTTTTCTGCTCCGAACTCTGCCTGCCTCTTTTAGCAACTCGGCCAATCTTCGCTTCTCGTCATCCACATCAGGGTTTGCTGTCCCGAGCTTATCCTCCCTCATTCCTACAACATACTCTAAGATTTCTATTGCTTCATCCAACCTGGAAATCGTAATTCAGGAGAATTCAATGAACAAATCGAAATTACTAATAATCATAAGTATTCACATCGTGATTAGTATGGATAATGCATGATACCTTCCAACTGCATCATATGTGCCAGCCAGATTGCTGTATACACCAAGAGTGTCGGGATGGTACGGTCCACATTCTCGTTCCAGGATGATTCTTGATTCTTCAAACAGCTCAGTGGCCTCATTGATTGCATATCGTTGAACACAAGCTAGACCCATTTGGTTCAGTGCTATCCCGAAGAATGCGGATTTCTTTTCCCCACTGATACGGAGCTTTGAGATCGCGTTTTTCAGTGAATTGTATGATTCACTGTAGTTGCCCAGCATGTAATACATGACGCCCATCTGTGCTTCAATCCCTGCAATCGTGTTTTGTTGCCCAGGAACGTCTGTGTATATCTTAAGAGCCTTTTGGAGCAATTTAATTGCCTGATCAAGCTCATTCATAGACTCGTATATGGCAGAAACATCAATGAACCCGCTTGCAATCTCTTCGGAAGGGACTCCTGGGATGGGCTTGTTGTAGATTCTAAGAGCATTTTCACAGTACGACTTGCAATCTCTGAGTTTTCCGGTTTTATTCGACAAATCAGCCAGACGAACAAAAACTGAAGCAACTGCAGGGTGATTTTCTCCCTTGGTGGATTTGAAAGCCGTCAATGCTTTCTGATATGAAAAAATAGCCTCATCATATCGGGCCAAAGACAAGTATATATCTCCAATGCTACAATCAACCGAAGCCACGTCTCCTTCTTGGCTATTAGCAGCCATGGACATGCTGGCTAATACAAGATGTTCAAGCGCGCCTTCATGGTCGCCCTTGGACTCACAAATCATACCCATCAACCTCCTATCGGCCGCTTCTTCAAGTGAACCCGGTGAGCCATTCTCCCTATGAATGTCGAGAGCCATCTCACACAGCTTTGCAGCATCATCAAACTGCATTGCCTGCACATGAGCTTCAGCCAAATACCTGCAACTCTCACCAACTCTAGGGTCATTTTCACCCAAGACTTTCTTCTGAACTTCTAAGCCCCTTGTGTAGCACGTGATTGAGTTCTCGAGTTGGCCAAGGATCGCATACGTATCACCCAGCTGCATATGACCAGCAAACTTAGCAAGAGCATGGTCCTGCCCTTCCTCAACAGACGGGATCTCAATAGACTGTGTCAGAATTGGAATAGCTTCATCATATTGTCCTAAGCTACAATATATGGCTGCAGTGACATGTAGAGACATGACCATATCCAAACTCGGCTTCCCATCAGCACATATCTCAAAGGATTTCGCTGCCCTAAGTGCGAAATCAAGTGCCTTCCGGAGATTATCCCCAGAAGATATCAAATCTCTTGCTTGCTTCAGTAAAAATGGGCCTAAATCAGGGTTGTCCAAAGCAGCCTCGGCACCAGCCAATGGAAAGTTCCTTTGTTTCTTCACCGGTGTAACTCCACCACCATTACCAAATCCTTTCTTCACATTCTTATTACTTTTCTTATCAATTACAAGCTTGCTTTCCTCTGTAGTCTTCTTAGTACTGGACTTTTCCGACAATTCCGAATCAACCTGCAAATCCGAAGCCTCCTGTTTAAGAGACTTCGTGCCAGAAGATTGTGTCTTATCTGTCTCTTCATCCTCTTGGATATCAGCCACCTCTTCCTCCATAATCTCGACTTCTTTCATCTCCCCACCCACAAGGTGTCGTAACTCAGAATCAATCCGAGACTCATCCCCATCAGAGAGATAACTAGGCCTAGAAGGAGACTGATCTGAACTCTGCATATCACAGACATTATCATAGAGCTGCTCAATGGATGTATCAATAGCACCATCAACATTACGATCCTCTTGCTCACTATCAGGGCTCCTAGGGCTCAAAGTGCTCTTGGGAGACCCATTGATTTGAACTGGATTCTCCTTAACAGACGTCCCATTTGCCTCCACCCCATCACCATTCATCACCAAATCAGTAACCACACCAGGCATATTTACACCTACACTGCTCATACCACTCAGATTTGATGATGAAAAAACAATATTCAACTATCTGCAACAAAAACAAAAAAATCAATAAAAACTTGTTGGCATCATAGGGATAAAACATACACAATACAGATAAATACCACTATTTGCAGCAGTTTTGGTGGGTTAATTGTTCCCAGTCATAACAGATCCAGTCAAACTAGTAACCGATGAAATTGAAATGTGAAACGACAAAAAATAAAGGATTCATTAAAGAATGAGAATACCCAGTTCATTAACAGATCTCAGTTACTAATTCTCATCCACAATGTAAGAAACTACCACAGATCTCAAATTCTCAATTACCATAAGCTCCACAAAAGTACCCAGAAAGCAAAAGAAGTACCCATCTTTGCTTCCTTCAAATTAATGCAAAGTCAAAACATCAAAGAGTAAAATGCCAAAGTGAAAAAAAGAAGAACAATATAGAGGGCTGGGGGATTGAGTGAAATGTAGCAGTGTAAGAAACTAAAGCATAAAAAGGGGATAGTAGTTTCACAGACCTTTTAGAGATGCAAAAAATCCACCATGGGAGGGCCTGCGAATTTTGTGGGTACAGATAGAACGGGATGAGCCTCGAGAGTGACAATGGAATTGGGATTTTAAGAAGGGTGTGAAGTGTGATTCTGTGAAAGCCTTAATTGCCTGCATTTAGTTTTAAACTAAACAATGAAAAAGCGGTTCAGGAACTGGAAGAGGAATTTTGGGAGAGAGGGGCAAAAAGGGAAAAGTGTTGCGTGTCGGTTGTGTTGCCAATCAATCGTAATGGGAATTATTTGTCGTACTCACTACAATTCTTTTTTTTTTTTTTTTCCTGCCAATGCAGGGGAGAAAAAACATTATTAACGACCAATTTAATATTATAGAAAAAATTAGACAAATTGTACTAGTTAAATAATTAATATTATTAATTATCCCCATTAAAACACATTAACTTTATAATCTTTTCACTATCAAAATTGTTCATTTAACCTTTGCTATAAATGTTAAACAATCAAATTAAATAAAATAATAATCTTTTTTAAATCAAAATTTAAAAATATATTATTTTGATTAAAATTTATATAATATTATTGTAACAAATAGTTTAATTCTTGTACCTTAAACCAAATCTAATATAAATAATTTATTTTATTTTTAAAAAGATTTAAATTTATAATTTGTGCATTTTGATTTTACAAATACTCGAACATATATAAAATGTAGACGTAACATCTAATCTAAATAAAATTTGTAGTTATAATAGAATTAAAATCTAATCTAATTTAATAGAAGAAGTTCAATATTTATTTTTAAAAAAAAGGGAATGAATCACAATTACGTAAAATATAATTTAAATAGAAGTTGTGATCAAAATAAGATTAAGATATTTCTTAAATAAAAGTTATCTAATTATAAAAGTTATATCTAATTTTAATAGAGTTATTTTATTTTATTTTATTGTAATGGTAATATAAGTAAAATATAATCTAAATAATTTTATTTTATTTAACGAAATAGAATTTTGGTTGCTTTAATCCTCAAGTATTGACGCGACCCGTAAACTTTATTATTTCTGCTTTAGTATAATATAGAGAATATAAATATAAATATAAATATAGATTTATCATTTTACGGTTTTATTTTTCATGGTTTTAAATTATTTTAATATCTTTAGAATCAGGCAAAATAAAAAAAAAATCATGTAATTTTGGACAAGTTAGAATTTTTATTTTCTTCTTTTAGTAAATTATAAGTATTCGTTAGTTATGATCTAAAAAAATCTCTTGTTATAATTGTTTTATTATTGTACAAATAATTCAAAAATATTTTTCTCATACACTATTTTTGTATCGTATACAATTAACTATTTTTCTTTTTAATTCTAGTAAGTAATTTTAATACTTCCAACTTAAATGCAAACAAGTAAAATAACATTTCCTGTATAAATAATGTAAATTTTGTTGTACAAGATTTTTGTGTCTTGAACAAAAATAAAAATAAAAACTCATCAACTTATTTTTGTGTTTAACTTGTTAAATTAAAAAGTTTGTATTTATGCGTGGATTCTTGTATCTAGTGTGGATTATAGCAACTAATTACTGTCTAAAAATCTGGTTCGAATAAGAGAAAATAAGCATTGTATTATATATGCGGTTTGAAAGGAAAAAAATATTAAATTAGAGACAAATTAGTCTCAAAAATATATAAAGAGATTGCTATTTTTTTTTATAGTTTAACACTAAAAACTTACTAACATCTCACCCTAATTAGCAAAATCACTTAAAATATTTTTTTTTTTTTGGTAATGACTACGGAATGTCAGGTGGACATCCGTAATATTATTTAACGAAAAGAAAAAGCTAACAAGGGATGAACCTACGGGTCGCTAACAAGAGATGCCATATGATCAGCAGCAGCATTAGCTTCGCGATAGATATGACGGATCTGGACAATCCAGTTCCTACGAAGGAAGCCTTGGCACTGTGAAACCAGACTAAAGAGTGGGTGGTATCTAGGAACAGACCGTCGAACCATGTTGACGATCAACTCCGAATCGATCTCAACAACGAGCTTACGGTAACCTTTCTCCCAAGCCAGATACAATCCCGAACAAAGACCCCATAATTCGGCCGTGGGAACCGAGCATGCACCAATATTCATTACGTATCCACAAAGCCATTGCCCATGTAGATCCCTGAATAAGCCACCCGCCGAAGCACTTCCGATATCCCTATGCACCGACCCATCAGAGTTAAGCTTGATCCAACCACTCTCTGGGGCAGCCCACGAGATGTGCACTTCCTTCCTATTCTTCGTCGCCGTGTTGTTAGATAATCGCTCGGCACTAACAATGTTTCTTGTGTAAGCGGCGATCAGTGCCACCCTATTAGGAGGAGGGGGAGATGCCCGGAATATTCCCTCATTCCTCCACCTCCAGCATCACCCTAAAATATAAGACAATTAAATCATTAGAACGATATAAGGCATTTTAACCTTTAACACACCTTTTAACAAACACAACACATTCATTTTTCTTGTAATTAAAATTTTTTAAAAAATTGATTAAAAACAAAATAATATTTCTCTTATTGTAGTTTAAAATTTATATATATAAACGTATCATAGCCCTTAAAGGGCCCGTTTGGTTTCAACTTCGAAAATGGAAACGGAATGAAAACGAATTTAGTCCATACGTATATCCAGTGGCGGCCGCAGGATTTTTAAAGGGTGGGGCAAAAATAAATTATCGAGGCGAGGACGGTATAGGCGAGGGAACAAGAAGGTGGCGGTGGGCGACGATTCGGCGTCTCTATTCCACTTTCAGTCCCAAACAAGCGACTCGATCACGACCTTCACATAGATCTAGCTCAACCGTGATGGTTATGGCTCTGTCTAACTTACTCGAGAAGACGGCGAGACTATGAGGACGGCGGGCTCGACACAACACCAACCGCGATGGAGGGTGGGTAGAGACGGATGTAGACTTAAAATTTTGGATATGCTTAATTTATTTTAAATAATAAATAAAAATAATTTTGAAACGAAAATATTTTTTTATTTAATAAAATAGTACATATGAATTCAAAACTAAACTTTATATATATATATCATTCAATGAAAAATAATTCTCCGTAATTAACAAAAAAAAGTGTTAAACAAAATATCAAAAAAAAAAAATGTTGCTTGGAGTTCATGGGAATCGAACCCTAGTCAAAAGACAACTACTACTCTCTCCTTTGATGGCAAACCAATATGCCACTCCAAACACATTGTTTTCTATAGTTTCATATAAAATATAACTTTAATTTGCGGTGGGCTGGGGTCACCGAGCCTAAGGGTGGGGCAGCTGCCCCACCCTGCCCTCCCCTAAGGCCGCCCCTGCGTATATCCTTATCCATAAAATAGAATCATTCTTTGTGGTTTAATGCAAAACGCAATTGCTTCCCCACATTTTATTTGCATATAGGGTATCAAAAGTAATCAAATTTTATTCAAATTACTTCAAACCACAAGGAATGATTCCAAAAACTTTCATGAATAAAGGTATACGTATGAACTAGATTCATTTCTATTCCGTTTCCGATTCTGGAGTTAAAACCAAACGGATCATAAATATATTTAATCATGTGGTTGTAACATAAAACAGATTTTAAGCATATGTATATGTATCAAAAGAATGCAATATTGAAAGAAATGCAAAATTATTATTTTATTCCTCATACATGATTAGTACTACTTTATTGAAAAAATGTTTGGATAAACATTGAAGGGTGACCTATAATGAGTTTGGCGGGTAGATTCTAATCAATTTGACAAAGATATTATATGTAAATGATTAATAAAAACAAACATTTTAGAGGTGAATTTCTGTATTCATTCGCGAGTGTATGACATCATTTAACAAATGAGGGGAACACTAGAAAAGGTGAAAGGTCAATTATTCGATTATAAATTTTTATAAGTTATGACATTGGTAATCAACTTTCATTATGATGCCTCTAATGTCTTTTTTCGTCAAACTTAATGATGACAATTGATACAGAGTAAGTATAAACAATAGTTAGAGGGCCCATCGGTTAGGTTTGTGGTCATAAACTTAGATGTAAAATGTCTACTTTTCGGTTCAAATTAACATCTAATCAGCATATAATTTAGAGATCGAAATCAGAATAGGACGACGAGGAATACCTAACTTGATTTTTTATTATCGTTTCAAATATAAAGAAAATTAAAATAAAACTTGTTTTTAATTATGGTCTTTATAAAAGCGGAGTGGGCAAGACCTAGTTTTGACCCATTTTCATTATAATGGCTTTTATGTCTGGTTTTTCCCCCAACCCAAAATTTGTTCAAAAAGCTGCCTCGTACTTGAGTCATTCCGGTCCAATTTAGTACTACCTCCGATCAAAAATAACTGTCATTTTAGCCTTTGACACAATTTTTAAAAAAAATATTAAATAACATAGATTTTGTAAACTTTTTCTAAATCTTATCACATATTTAATATTCAACCTTCTTTTAAACCAATAAGAAAGATTTTAGAACTAAAATTAATCATTTACACCAATTTTCAAGAACATTTCTTATAATTATTCTTCATTTATTGGCCTAGAAAACTTAAAACGACACATAATTTTGATCAAATTTCTAATACTAAAACGTCACTTATTTTTGATCGGAGGGAGTAAAAAGAAGTCCGGAAAATGAACACTCCATATTGCGATTAGGAGATTACAATAAGCAAAACATAAGGCATTTGATACAAGGTCACAGTCACGATTCATGACTCATGAGAGAGCTACTTCATATCTTCTACTTGGTTTCTAAGAGACGTCAAACCTGTAAACCACTCAACTTGGGTTTTAAATAGATTATAAACTATACAATAATGTCATTATCATTTACTTTATACACTTTAACCATGGGACTCTCAGACTTCACAAAATGGCTCATAAAAAGTTTGACTCAACTCCGTCCAGGTATACTAGCTGAGAGAGCTACTTCCCAAGCATACTAGCTGAACATGAATATACTAAAACACTAAACTCCGTCCAATAAGAAAATTCAGATTTTCCAGCATGTGATCAAAGCGTCACAAAACTATATATGCTTCATCAATGATTCCGACAATACAAAAACACCAAAAAACTTGCAGGTTTGGTCTTACAGAGTTCTATATACAATTAAATGGACTGAAGCAGTAAGCCCGCCCCACAACAAAAGGCAAAAACAAAAACAACAACTAATCATCAGTAGATATATATATATAGAAGTCTCTACACAACCCCCAAAATTCATCATCAATGAATGGTTTCCTCTCTTCACTCGCAAAACATGGTTCCTAAGAGGATTGCGATTCACCTACCTTGACACTTTTGGTTAGCGGGGATTTGACACTTGGCCACCGGTGACCTCCATTGTTACACTACCATTTTCCATCGCCTCCAGCGAATTGTCAGCATGGTTGTTAGTGTCTCTGTTTTCCACGTGCGGAGGGTGAAGAGACCCTTGTAAACTAAGCAAGGAACTTTGGTTTGGCGGTTCGGCTCTAACATACTGAGACTGTATTGTGACTACAGGGGCAGGCACATGCTCTGAGTCAGAACGGAAGTTGGATAAGGCACTCAGATCGAGGTTAGGGAATACTGAGCTCCTGCACCGAGGGCATTTCACGTTCAACCTAAGCCATTGGTCAATGCAATCCATGTGAAAATTGTGTGCACAAGGCAGACCACGAACCTGAGGCCAATCAGCCAGAATCAGCGGGTGAATATGTCAGGAAACTGAGAAGAGAAGATCATGGTTGCATAGCGGGAAATACACACCAGAGTATAGCTTCTTTACCTCATTGCCAACGTGAAATTCCTCCAGGCAGATGAGGCATTCACTACAATCAGTAGGAACAGCCTTCAAGCTGAACTTAGGAAGTTCTTGAATAAGTGCTTCAACTGCTTCTCTCTATCAGAAAATAGAGTATTTGAAGGGAAAACAAGGGTTGAGGGGGGTCACATGTGGTATGGAATGATCTTCACTGATAAAAAAAATGGACTCGTGATATATGGACTAAGACAGATGAACTAGGGTAGTCGATGATCTTTATTTTAGAGTGAAGACGACAGTAAATATTTTTCATAAATATTCTCATGTGGGTTTGTTACCAAATCGTAGGTTCAGTGACCAATCTCATAGTCCACATGCAGTGTCAGTTATTAACAATTTGGCAGATAGAAACGACATAGAGGATCAAAAAGAATAGTATGCACAGCCAGTAGATACCTGAGCTGTAGTCAAGTAAACTCCTGGATGATATGTAGCAGCATCTTGACCCATTGCTCTCATCTCTTGTCCAGCAGCTTCAAATGCCCAATCAGGCACACGGATCATGTCTACCAAAACCTGGCATTCAAAATTCAAATCCTTTGTAAATATAACATGGCCAAGTTTGTGAATGCATGTAATGATTCAAACGTCCAAGGCAGAGAAATCATCAAAGAATCCTCATCTGAATGTCCTAAATCCTCCTTCCAAATTATTCATCGATCTAAACGCATACCCCATATTCTGAAATAGGAATGCCCTGCTGAGCACGTAGCAGGTGTCCTTGTCTTCTTGATAACCACTGTAAAGAACACAAAAATTTGCACTGAATTAATTACAATGTAAGATAGAGGCCAAGTAGCAACACTAAAAGAATCACATAAAGAAGCCAAGGTAACAGAATGCAAACCTTTCCTATACAAAAACAAGCAATGCAACAGAGTCCACAATAGCTAAACAGCAACCATATAAGAAATCCCCATTTCTGGCCATCTTCAGGCAACTGTAGGAGCATCAATACATATTAATCATGTGTCCACAGGAATATAGGTCACATCATCGCACAGCTCAATATTATATACATGTAAAGAAAATCAGCTTACACAGTCTCTTGCACTAGTGAACCACAGAGTACCAGTAATAGTCCAGGACCAAAGAAAGGGATAAAGTAGCAAAAACAAGATTGACAGCACTACCACTCTCCCACAGAAACGAGCATATCTCTGTTGCCGACCAAAGTCCCTATACAGAGTGGACTTTATCAGAATGTCAAAATCAAATATACAGAAAGAACGACATTAGTAGAAAAAAGAAAAGGAAAACTTCATAGATTGACAGGTAGAAGCACATAAGAACATCTCATATTCTACAGCAAAATGATCCTACGGGAAACAGAAACAATGTAAGGTCCCAGGTTTCGATATAGAGCGCAATCCAGGTTTTAGGACAGAAGCAGCATTTGGCACTTGGGCCTACTTTATTCTACTAGCATTTTTTATATAGACATTGCTACTGCGAAGATATCCTTTAAAAGGCTTCTATCAATATAGTCCTCAGGACATATTTATGCGAAAAAAGGCGATTGTTTCAGAGGCAGGCCAAAATCCACAGGGAAGCGTCCAAACTAGACGCTAGGTTAGATGCTCTAAAACCAACCCAACACAACACGTTGAGCCAACATACAAAGCTCATTTTAGACCAAAATAAAAGAGGGTTGGACACTAGTTTTGGCACATTGTCATCTAAAACAAAAGATCCTCACTTTCAAATAGAGGGTTGGACACTAGTTTTGCGAATAGACAACTCAAGCTAACAGGTAAATCGAATTACCTAGAATGATTTCTGGCAAAAACCAATGGTTATAATTATGAGGTCAAAATTATCTGGTTTATCATTTATTCAATAACAAAGTATTTAGATAATCAAAACACTATAGACCTCATGGGTTTCTATCCAAAGATACAACATCCACAATCAAGCATAAAATATTTCTAGATAGTCAGAACACTATAGGCTCCAGGGTTTCTATACAAATATACAACGTCAACAATCAAGCATAAAGAAACTAGATTCTCATATAAGCCTCACAGTCACCATACCTATAGGCTTTCAACCACATATATGTAAGGCATGTGTAATTTATACAAAGTTTCTAAACCAAGCATATAAAATTAAGAAAATAAGAACACTAGAAAAAAGTTTCAAGGCAACTTCAACATCCTTAAGCTCTAGAAAAACTTTCCAATTCATAACCAAAACATCAGGTAACTGGATACATTGAGAATCAAGGGGGGAAAGAACAGTTATCCTAGAGTTACATTGCAAAAAAATTTTTGGGATTATATACTCCACCATAACCACATAATAACTATTTCTATTAGTCTCTCTAGAGGATAAGAGATAGCCAGTCTTACAATCCCATTCCAGCAGCTAAGCCATTATCCACGAACATCAATAGTCGGAAGATGAAAATTGTGGTATAGTCAACCTACCAACAACAAGAACAACATCAAAACACGGAAAAACAAGCCATAAACGATTCAATGAGCTGAAAGGGGAAAAGAGGAAAGCATACCACGATCCAAATGTGCAGCGGATGAGTACAAAGACGGTATCGGTTCCAATTAATCACCACTATAATTCTTAACAAGAAAGATGGTCAAAGAAACACTTTCCACACAAACTATGCGATCTTGGAAGAGTATAAATCAGAAATCCTAAGCAGATCCACGAATATTACTAGAAACGTAAAACTGAAAACCCAAAAAATGAAAGGATACACACTAGTCGCAAGCATTGACAAAAAAAATCCATCGTACCTGCAGCAAGAGGGTAAAACAAGATTTCAAAGTAAAATTCCAGTTCAACAGCGCTATGAATCATTCACAAGAAAGCATATAAGAGAGAGTATATAAGGATGGACCATTTGAAGTCGACACCACGCAAAGCCATGGATCGCCTGGGTGTAGAAACACTGAATTGACAAATTGAAGGCAAGAGAGAGAGAGAGCAAGATAGAATCAATTGCTAATTAAGTGGCGGAATCAATCGAAATGCAATTTTTCCTGGTAAAGCTTGAGAATCAATTGGAGGAATTCGCTCGCGAAATTCAGTTCTAAGAGGACGAAAAATCAGGAATCCATAATAATCGCATGAAGAGGAAACCCTAGGCAGAGAGGATCTTAAAGCTTGAGAGAGCTTTCGCGTAACAGACAGAGAGATTCAAGTGTGACGAGTGAGAAAAGCATAGAAGGGAGAAGAAGGCTTCTACAATGAAACGGAGATAACGGTGGGTAACGGAGATTTTTGGGAATTTTTCCGTTTTTGAGCTACGACGCGTGCGGTCACTGACGGCGTTAAAGAACTCACCGACGTTGTCTCTGAGTCAAACGGGAGTCCACAAAAGAGCGGACAGAGCAGCAGCTGATGCCACGTGGGACAGGAGTTCATGACGTGGCTAGATCAGATTCCCTTTTTGCCCAAATTTAGCGTCGCCTATCAATATATTAAATTTTCAAAAGGATCTTGGAGATATCCATGCGACCTAGGAGGAGCTTCTCTTTCTAGACATTCTTACTAAGGGGTGGACATCAATCCCGCTTAATCTCATCCCGTTCCGATTCCGTTTCGATCCTGACGGGATTTGGAAAAAAAAATGTGTACCCCGTCTCATCCGTCCCGTGCAAAATTTGCGGGACGGGACGCGGAACGGGACGCGGAACGCGGGCCGGAGACTTCCCATCCCGGTTAATCCCGTCCCGTCCCGCATATATATAAATAATTTTTATATTTATATATATATATTATATAGATAAATATCATACATAAATTATTATTTTTTTAAAATATATTTATATTTTCAAAACTATTAGTTCGATATTTTTTCATCAGTCATTCACTCATTCTTTACGATTCATTTGGTTGGATCTAAAATACTAGAGGTTTTGTCCTCCCTTGATTTAGTCCATTCGCCGCCTTGCTCTGGTCCGTTCCATCGCCGCCCTTGCTCTAGTCCGTTCCATCGCCCTTGTATTTGTGGATTCCCACAATTGTAATCGATAGTTAAATAAATTTAATTTTCTGTAACAATTTTTTTGTTATTTTTTGAATGTGAATCGATAAGACACTTCGATGTAACTTGAATTTGTTTTCAATGTATTACCTACTAATGAAGGCGTCATGATCGATAATTAGGTATCGAGTTTTTTTTCCCGATCATTTGTGTCTTTAAACATGAGAGAAAACAAGCATACATATTGAATATAATCGCTGTATACGCGGAATTTGTCCCGTTCCATCCCTTCCCGTCCCACATGGGATAAAGCCCGCGCGGGACTAAGAAAAAAAGTCATAAATTACGTCCCGTCCCGTCCCGTTCAGTAAATAACTTGCGGGACGGGATGCGGGACGACCCCTATCCCGTTCCGTCCCATCCCATGCCCACCCCTAATTCTTACAGATCTAAGAGGGCTTCTCTTCCTCAACAACCTTGTGGTTAATCATATTTAATACCTCGTGCTCTCCTGTAACATTGGTCATGCGCGCCTTAAAATAATTTTTTAACATCTGGGGCTCTCATTCGCGTATTTTGTTGAGTGAGACCCTTGTTACCCGAGGATGGCTCTGGATTGGAGGCTCAAGTAATTTTATCTCCCAATTTTGAACAAATATGAGATCGGGTAGTTGACCTGATACAGAACGGTGAGCTTACTTATGCTATTAGATTTTCTTTTCAAATTATTTAGGATCATTTCTTTTTGAGGTTTCTCTCTACTAATTAGGCCTTTTTTCAATTAAATAAATGTACCTTTTTTTACTTTACAAATCTGATTTCATTTAGGTAACATGACGATTTAGTTCCCCTAACTCACCTTCTCCCTTCTCTTACTTTCTTTATTCCTGTACTTTATCTTTGGCCTCCCTCTTTCATCTCCCATTTTTTCCTCTCCTTCCACTGTGCAAGGTAGTCCTAGTAACTCCGGCTTAACCATCTCCATTCCGGCCATCACGCAGCAACCGTGCCCTAGCCTTCCTTGTGAACAACACACTGCCTCCATCTTAGATTATAGTTACTTCGCTTAGCTAGCTTGGGGGTTCAGGTAGAAGATCAAGTGTCTTTCTTCTTAGGAGAGCTTCCTTTCACCTTTAGTTGCAAAATTACCTTCAAACTCAGGTACCATTTCCCCAATTTTGAAATCCTTCCAGTCCAATTGAAATTCTTCTGCTTTTCTTGATCCATCAACTACAAAAGCATGTTAGGATTAGGGCAAAACTCTTTCAAACAACGGGGAATATCTTCGAGCTTCAGATTTCCTTTCCGGTCATAGTTATACTTCTCGCATTAATCATCACTATTGCTTTGTTCTCCCAGGTAGAGAAGAAAGCAAAAGAAAATAAAATAAAAAAGGGCAAAACAAAACAAAAGAAAAAAAGTCATAATTCCTTTTACGTATCAAACAACAAATTCATGTATATTTCTTCTTTTTTTAATAGAAAGGTTAATTAATTTTATATACCATTAATGAAAGTAATAAAAATTAATGGGGTACACAAACCAAAAGGAAATAGAAAAAGGCATATATGGCCAAATTCTTTCTTGATTTATTGATGCGTTTCAGGTTAAAGATATCATTTCATGATGCATCTCATAATGATGTTTTTCTTGAGATTTCACAACTGGTGCAAACTGGTCTTGACGGATATAAGGTGTTTTTTCATTGCGAGATTCGTTTGAATGATTTTGTAGTTACAATAACTAAATTGGAGCATTTGTCACATGTATGCATATTTGCAAACGGTCAAACAAGTTCAGGTAGAACTTATATAATGATGGAAAGGCCAAAGTCCTATGAGCAAAAAGGATTAATTTTCCGATCACTAGAGCAGATTTTTTAAACTAGCCAGATTTGCTTTCACCAAATAGATCAAGTTCAAACATTGAGCGTGTAGAAAATGGTGTTGCAAGAAAACAATATGCAATAAAGCACAATTTAAATGACAACGCCTATGTGTTTGATCCGACCATAGTTGATGTTTGCAATATAATAGAAGTTTCATCTCTTTTATCTCAAGCTACATACAACATGTAGGGAATCTCTCACTCCACGTGCTATATTAAAATCTTTTGGACCACAAACAATTGCATCTACTATATACTTTAATTGAGTTGTCGTATACATTTTAGTGCAGTATAAAAAAAAGTTTCATCTCTTTTCTTTGTTTTTTTTTGTACTTAAAACCTATTTGAGTAAAGTGTAGTGTTACTCAACATTGTGTTGCTGCAACTTTCAAAAAAAAAAAACATTGTGTTGTTGGCTTGATGTTAATCCTCTCTCTTGTACTCGTTTGCTGCTCTTGTACTCGTTTGCTGCTATATGAAAAAGGACTTTATTTTCTAAAATGAATATGCAAGGACATAAAAGCCTACGGATATACTTCAATAAAATATTAAAAAGTGTGATTATTAGTGATGAAAGCAATACAAATAACTACCTAAACATAATACTGATATAAAAGGCATTTTAGAGCATTCAATCTAGTTGTAAAAACAACTTAAAATCACTACCTGATAGTGGGAGTTCTAGATATTCTACATCAAATCTAGTTTTGTGCCCAAAGCATTGCAACGATCTCATCTCGTATTTGTTTTGTCTATCCAACATTTAAAACTTCTGTAAATTCTTCTTCAACTTGTTCCTCACTATCTTCACTCTGAAGAAGGTTTTCATCCTCATTATCCTCATCCGAGAACGTTTTAGCTTCCATTCCCGTAAACTCGTCATCGTCTACAAAATCCACGGTGACACGTCTAGTTCTTATGAAATTATGTAGTGCAAAACACGACAAAATAATGTCAACTTGTGAATCAATTGGATAACTAGGCATGACCTTTAATATCTTCCGACACACCTTCAAGAGTCCAATTGACCTCTCTATGCAACTTCGTAGAGAAGAGTGACGTTTGTTGAACGCCTTTTTTGCATATCTAGGTGGAACATTCTCGAATTGCGATTGGTGTTACCGCATTTTTGGATATGGTCCTGTATACCCTTCCTTATCTAGAAAACCCTTGTGCCATAAGTAATAGTGTCCTGAATAGTTGAAATCGTTGTCAAATTATCCGCTTGTTGGAGCACATGAATAATTATAGTTATTCGATAGTTAGCCAAAAATCATACCAAGAGGTGCGTGTGAGAATGCCATAGACGGGGTATTACCATCTTGTTCGAACACCTTTGCATCATGAGCGGATCCTTCCCATCAAGTTGAAACGAAGGTGAACAACATATCAAAGTTGCATACCATCATGACATTGAATATGCAAATCCCTTTTCGCCCCCTATAGGGTATTTGATCGGGCTCAAGTATGCAAACACTTATATAGTTATATGAGTGTCGTCTATACAACCAATTTCCCCCTTGAAGTATCGAGAATACCGGTAGTCCTTCTGAATTTGATTTGACACTTCAACAAATAACGGGTCTCTAGGTTTAATAATATCTCTAGTCATATAACGGAATCCTTTATTGCGGCCTGCAATGGCTTCTAACACCTAATGAATAACCCTTGAAATAGTTCATGTAGATCATTGTAATTTCTCAACAACTAGATGGTAGGATACCCCTTGATCCATTGTGTATACAAATATCTCAACCTTCTCTCGGGGATGCATATGTGAGAACCACAACAATCATACTCGTTAACTAGAGTATTGCATAGCTCATGAAAAACTTGTTTCTCCATTCGAAATGCATTCATACATCTCGTTTCCGTAATAGAGTTAAGAACATCATTCATCCAACGACAACCATTGAAAGTACAATTGAAAGTTTGTATTTTGTGTTCGAGCATATAGTAGTGACGTGCCAACAAATAATTCTCGTTTTGTAATTGACGCATACTGCGAAGTAGTAGTAAACGGAGTGATCGAGCCTCGTCCCAACATTGGCCTGATCCGAAATTATTATTAATACATACACATAAAATTTAAGAATTATGTAACACAAAACATATTTCATGAACTGAAACCAATACATGAAATTAATCAAGTTCAAACATGAGGCAAAGAACATCAACACGAAATACTAAAACGTAAACTTATGTGTCAATCAAACTAGAAAAAGAGAGTGAACACGTTCCAACCAAAATGCCAACTAGAACTTCTAAACTAGTGATCATGAAGTCAATAATCAAGGCAAAACACCATTCTTCTCTTCTTTCTTGTACTCCTATACCAACTACTAGTATCTTGACTCATTGTCATATAATGGCCTGAACATTGCACGAGCAACATTAGTGATAAGGAAAGATACAACGAAAAAAAACACCGGTGAACCTTTCACTAAATATCCATATGAGACCACATCAGAAAGTGTCTTCATCGACCAATATGTTTCTTTAACTAGTTTGTTAGAACCTTGTGCATCGGAGTTCGTCTATGCCTCTTACAATGCTACCATCTTTCTATTTGCATCCAAGATTGCTGCTAGATGGTACTGGTACATTGACAAACCGAGACTCCTTCTATTGTTACGCTTACTAACTCCATGAGAAGATGTACCATATGATTTCTTTCTTTTACCACGCGGGAGAACGGGATCAGGCGTGCTGATGTGAGTATAAAAGAGTGTCGAATCTCAGAGACTTTAGGAGTACAAATCACAACCTTAAACCGGTTCTCAAAGCCAAAAGCGGTAAAATTTAAATGGGAAATGTTTGTTTGTTTTTAATATCCAAAGTGGTTAAAAAAAATGAATTAATATCGATTTAAACTTATGAGAGTTATATTCTAGGATTGGAGATTTCATCAACTATGAATCATCGATAGACCTAAAACATTTTCTTTTCTTAAACAAATTCGACTATGATCATGAAGGTATGTTGCCTAAAGTATTGCTAATCCCCTTTCGGGCTCAAAGTAATGTGCCTTAACAATTTAACATTCACTTTCACACAAAGTTAAATAATTCAAAACCCCTTAAGCTCATAGATACAACAAACCTATTCGATTCCAACATCTCCTTTCGGTCTCAGTTATAATAAATAAGACATGCATCTATGGCAACCTATTTATCCACAAAAGATATAAGTCACTTTCGCACAAATAAATCTCTAGTTTATACCTTATTTTCCAACAATTTCTATTACCTTTCGGTCTCTAGCAATCATCTAAGTATAGATCTAAACACTTAAGGTATAAATCAATCAAAATAATCAAATATATATTCAAGAAATTATAAGAACATAGTCTATCTCATCATAATTTGATTCACTCCAAACCTAGAACTTAGAGAATTAGCTGGACATGATATAAGAAATGAAATTAACAATAAAAATCATCACTTACAAAGGTCGTAGAGAAGTTTTAGGTCTATCGATGATTCATAGTTGATGAATTCCAAGAGATTTAGAAAAATTTCACCGGAGCTATGTTAGGCTTTGGGGGATCATCATGGAGCTTCCCAATGAGGTTAATCATGATAACCATGCCCTCAATCTCATTCTCCACAGTACTTCCATGTCTCTTCCCCAAGCCTCTTCTCGGGCGACTTCCTCCTTAAGAGGATCTTCTTCACTTAGCTCCTCGACTCTTGGACAATGACCCAATTGAGTGGGATCTATACACTCTTCAAGTGCTTGTGGTCCAACCGGAATAGGTGTCATAATAGAATTATCATTTTGGTTTTGCACATTTTGAATGAGGTTTTGCATTTGCGCTTGCATCTCATCAATTTTCCTTTGTTGAGCTGCTATTCTTTCTCGTGAAGCTGCTTCTCTCTCTCGTGAAGCTTCTTCTCTCCCTCGTGAAGCTCTGAGTTCAGTTACCGAGCCGCTTCTCTCTCTTGTGCAGCTCTCAGCTCAACCCTCAGAGCCTCCATATTATCCTCCATAGGACACTCTTCTTCTTGGGCATGCCATTGATCATATACAGTTTGCCTTCGGTGTGTCTCTTCTCTTGAAGCCCATAAGTCAGCTAGGCTATTGATCATTCCTGCAAAAAAAAAACAAAAAGAAAGACAAATAAAAGCGACAAAAAGACTTTGAGAACTAGTAATTAGAAATGACTAATACTAGCTAAAGTCTCCGGCAACGGCGCCAAAATTTGATGTGAGTATAAACGAGTGTCGAATCTCAGGGACTTTAGGAGTACAAATCACAACATTAAACCGGTTCTCAAAGCCAAAAGCGGTAAAATAAAAATGGGAAATGTTTGTTTGTTTTTAATATCCAAAGTGGTTAAAAAAAATGAATTAAAATCGATTTAAACTTATGGGAGTTATATTCCAGGATTGGAGATTTCATCAACTATGAATCATTGATAGACCTAAAACATTTTCTTTTCTTAAACAAATTCGACTATAATCATGAAGGTAGGTTGCCTAAAGTATTACTAATCCCCTTTCGGGCTCAAAGTAAAGTGCCTTAACAATTTAACATTCACTTTCGCACAAAGTTAAATAATTCAAAACCCCTTAAGCTCATAGATACAACAAACCTATTCGATTCCAACATCTCCTTTCGGTCTCAGTTTTAACAAATAAGACATGCATCTATGGCAACCTATTTATCCACAAAAGATCTAAGTCACTTTCGCACAAATAAATCTCTAGTTTATACCTTATTTTCCAACGATTCCTATTACCTTTCGGTCTCTAGCAATCATCTAAGTATAGATCTAAACACTTAAGGTATAAATCAATCAAAATAATCAAATATATATTCAAGAAATTATAAGAACATAGTCTATCTCATCATAGTTTGATTCACTCCAAACCTAGAATTAAGAGAATTAGCTGGACATGATATAAGAAATGAAATTAACAATAAAAATCATCACTTACAAGGTTCAATGAGAAAGAAGAAGAAGAATGGTAGAACTCCCAAATCCCTTCTCAAATATCCTTTTCTCTCCAAAAATCTCTCTAATTTCAATCGTTCAAAAAGTTCTCCTAAACCTAGGTTGAAAATCCATTTTATAACCCCCAAAAATGTCTTAATAGAGATCTTTTTAAACAGTCAAATTGGTTAAATGTCTCTTAAAGACGTGCATCAAATGGAGGTTGCACGCTCGTGTATTGGGACTGCGGGATCGTGCAACCCGGCAGCGGCTTCATGACATACTTTCTTGAAAGCGCATGAACGTGCGCTGTCAGTGCAGGAACGTGCGCTTTTAGCACATGAACGTGCGTTGTCAACGCTTCCTTTGCACGAGCAGCTTGTATGGCTCACCATGCTCAACTTTGACAAAATCTCTCTCTAACTTCAAAGCCTCTTCCTAACGTCTCCAAACACCAATCCTAACGTCTCCATCATGCACCAAAACACTAACAATCCTCCTGAAAACAAACACAAAATGAGCGTAGACCTCCATACTAGAAATGTAACGAAAACTAGTAACAAAGCATACAAACTCGTGTCAAAATATGCTAAAACTAATCCTAAAAACATGATCCAAAAGCTAATAAAAACATGCTATCACGTGCCTAATGGACAACCTGAGTACCACCAACCAATCTTATTTGCTCATTCGGTGCATCTGGGGGGGGGGGGGTCATCAAGGGTGTTTCACAATGACACCCAGTTGCAATTGTACTAACAAAAAGGTATTCTATTTAGTTAGTGTCAATAACATTAGTTTACCTTACAATATCAAACTAAATTTTGTGAACTTACCTTAAGCTTCAATTCCAACCATTCAGGACTCGTTGCAATACAATGCCTCTCATAATCCCACCCCAACCCCGTTTCAACCACAACTTTCATACCCCTTTTAAGGTATTGAACTTTTACTTCCACATATTCTTCTTGTACTTTTTTCTGGTCTTTTCTTCAAAACTCTCTGTAAAAAATATCAGCTAAAACCATTCTTTTGGCCGTTTTGTTTTTGGAAATCACATAGGATCTCCAAAAAAGTCCTTGTCAGAACATTTGTCCAAGCGAATGATTTTTGCTGTGCCATTCTCGTTGTTGCCAACCATACTTTCTGTTCAATGTCAATTAAAAACTTTGTTCCATACCACTCACACAGTTCATAAATCTCACACATTGTATATACCACAGATTTCCTAGCCAACAATAACATAAATAGCAACAACAACAACAAAAAGAGAAGAACATAGCCAACAATAACAACAATCATCGGCAAAATTAAAACCGTCATCTAACAAATTAGAAGCTAAACAAGGATATTCTGGATGCTTATCAAGTCCAAGAATGTCAAACATGAGCAAGAATAACAACAAATAGAATATTTTTAAAAAATCATCATCTAATTAACAACTAAAAAGCAAGAATAACAACAAGAATGTCAAACAATAAACATCATCAAAAACGAGTCTATTCTAGATGTTTATCTATATGCTTATCAAGTGCAAGAATGTCGATTAAAAGCAAGTATAACAACCCATAAGCAAGAATAACAACAAAAATTTCGAACAAATAATATCAGCAAAAACGAGCCTATTTTGTATGAATTATTATCTAGATGCTTAACAAGCGCAAGAATCATCTAACAACAAACATCAACAAAAAATCTTGTCATCTAACAACCCAAAAGCAAAATGAACATAAGAAAAATAAATTGAATATAGGAAAAAATAGTGAACATAAGAAAAAATTATTGAACAAAAGTAAGAAAAAATCGACCAAAAGCAAAAAAGCGAACATAAGCAATAAAAAAGATCAAACAACAGAAAAATAAACGGATAGAAAAAAAAAACCGATCAAAAGCAAATAAATATAACCAAAGCAATAAAAAGATGAACATAAGCATTATGTAATCGAAGAGGATCAATAAAAAGATGAACAATAGCATTTTGTAATAAAAAAAAGCTAAAAAATCTAACATCAACAAAAAATCGAATAGAAGAAATGTAAAAAAAATTGAAAGAAGCAATAAAAAAATGGACAGAAGCATTTTGTAATCAAATAGAAGCAATAAAAAGATGAACATATGCATTTTGTAATCAAATAGAAGCAAAAAACGAACATCAGCAAAACAAAAGCGAACAAAAGAAAAAAAATGAACAAAAGAAAAAATCGAACAAAAGCAAAAAAAATGATCGAACTGAAGCAAAAAAATCGAAAATCAGCCAAAAAAAAATCGTAGATCAGCAAAAAAAATCAAGCAGAATCCCAACAGCAAGAGAAGAGAGGCAGCGTGATAGCATGAATTATAGTCTATATTTTAGGACTTGTTTAGACGTTTTATCTTCAATAATCTGCATGTTTGGATGTATATTATGTGATTATATTGCTATTTCATCTACCTTTACGGGAATCGAGGTCTACACCAAGTTTCATTGTAATCGTAGGTAAAACGGCGCATTTTGGGTGGAATTAGAGCTAAAGGAGCTAAGGAATCATTGGAGCTACATTCAGGAGCTTAAGGAAAGACCCAGGAAGCATACAAATGGATTTAAGATTTACTTTGGACCAGATTTAAGAGATTTCACATTCAGTTGTGATTCACCTCGGTCAGCTACAGTACCACCTCGACCGAGGTGATTTTGAGGAGCACCCCGACCGAGGTGAACACCCTGGACGCGACGAGATATATTTTATTTGGCTGAGATCTTTTAATTATGGAAAGAAGATCTTATATTTTTGGGCTGGATTTCTGGAAGGAAGAAGATATTCAGTTGATATATTTTTTTACCTATTTTATGGAAAATATCTTTCTAAGATATTTTATCTTTGGAGAGGTAATTTTCCTATAAAAAGGGTTGGATTTTCCACAAGTTGGAACATGCATAGAGAGACATATACATGCTTAGAGAGGCTGAGCCAAAAACATCCAGAATCAAGGGATTTTTCCAGGAGTATTTGAAGGAAGGAAGATTGAAGATCAATCTATGAAGGATTGATAGCTTTTTATAGCTTTTGTGAAGGGTTTTGTAAGACTTTCTTAGATTCTCTTCTTGTTGATTTGTCTTGTTGGATTTGTGATCCAAGGAACGCTGATTTGTTTATTTGATTCAGTTATTGAAGCTTTATTCTTAAAGTCTTTGTGTTCAAATATTCACTTTCTTCCCATTAAATTTGATTATTGCTTTCATGATGATGAGTGACAAATCTCTTTGTGTGATTCTAGGGTGATTGGCTGAAAGTTGTGGGAAAGACGATGATAGAATGATCTTAATCCCAGTAGGACCCTGAAAGCTCGAGTCTTTAACCTTAACCCTAGAACATCTCGCTCAGCCGATGAACACCCCGGCGGAGGTGGAATTCGTCTGACCGAGGTGACCTTTGATCCAAAATTGAGAGTTAAGTGTTAGAGTTTGCCAAATCCTATTCTTATTATACTTTTCCTTGTTCAATGCAAGCCTAGGATGAGACTTACCCGGTAATTCCTTTGTTTGTTTACCTAAGATCATAAGCAATAGGTAATAAAGGTTTATCCTTTATTGGGGTTTGAGTGTGCCTTCATCCCATCTTTGTGAGTTAGCCTGAGACTTACCCGGTAAAGGTTGATTCTATTCCCTTAGGTGGTATGTTGGTTTGAGGTTATAGTTCTTTACCTTAAATCCTTGAGTCTTACCCGGTAATAGGAGTTATGATTTGGGATAGTGAGTAGTGAGACTTACCCGGTGATCTACTCCGCTTTAGAAACACCTTCCCTTTGCAAAATCTCAACTTTGTCCGCTTATCTTTAGATCTTGAGTCGGAACCACAACTAGACGCTTTAATCCCTAGAATTGCATATTCCTTTAATTGACTTTTTATCATCTTTGATTACTTTAATTGCTTTCGTGCTTAGTAATTACATAGACTACCTATACCTGTTTTGTTTCACTAAGTCTCTGTGATCGACCCTTGGAATTTCTTGCTTTTACTACGATTGACCCGTACACTGCGGGTTCGCATCCTTGTTTTAAGCATATTTCCTCGGTTATAAATTTAAACCTTGCACACACCATTTGGAGCGACCAAGTTTTTGGCGCCGTTGCCGGGGACTTGGTCTAGACCGAGCCAGTTGCGGTAGTCTTTCGGGGCGCTTGCCCCTGTTGCTACTAACCACTCTACTTGAATGACTTTCGCAGGTTCTTTTTCTTAGGTTTATGCGAAGAACCGGCGTTGGGAAGGAAATCGTTCCTTACGATCCCGAACCAGAAAAGACATACAAGAGACACTTAAAGGAAGCGAAGATGGCCAACCAAGACGATCGCGATCTTGAGGCCGAATTAAAGGAGGCATTGGAACAACTATGCCTCATTAAAGAAGAACTGCGACTGGAAAGGGAAGAAACTCGCGCAAGGACGGAGGCGATCGAAGCAGATATGGCAGCTTTCGGGACCAATATCTACCTCGACCGAATCCAGATCCTCGACCGAGGCAAGACCCAGATCCAGCTCCTCGACCGAGGCAGGACCCAGTTCCAACTGCCCCGGTCAAGATACTTCCACCTCGGATGCCGGTCCGAAACGCTCTATTTGCAGGTGTTCCACAGACCCTAGGGCAACAGATGGACCCTAACCAACAATTAAGGCGTACAGGAGTAAATCTCGGTGATCCAGCGGAGCATGACTATGAACTTCGACCGCAAGTTCTTTCCATGATTCGCCAATGCCAGTTTGGAGGGCTAGAGAGGGAATCTCCGCATCAACATTTGCAAAACTATATGATCTTGATGGAGACCTTGAGACCTTCAAGGCTGGAAAACAACAATTACAAGCTAAGGCCTTTCTATTTCTCTTTGAAAGATAGGACGCTTACTTGGTATCAATCTCTTTCCCCCGGAAAAATCAGCACTTGGGAGGAGATGACGACAGAGTTCTTAACTAAATTCTTTCCCCCCTCAAAGACCGCTGAAATGAGAGGGAAGATCAACGGATTCATCATGAAGGACAAGGAGAACTTTGTCCAAGTCATGGGAGAGATTTAAAGACATTCTTTTGGATTGCCCACATCATGGAATTTCAAAGATAGAGTTGTTGGAGATATACTTTAAGGGACTGGATGGAAGCACCCAGTTCAACCTTCAACTGCTATCCGCCGGCACATTCATGGACATGCCGGTTGACGAAGCTTGGGAGTTCATAGAAAAACAAGCTTTGCACATGGAGAAATATACCCATCAAGGAGCTGAAGGTGGAGTTAAGAGAGTCAACTTCCAAGAAGCTCCACCAAACAACAATCAACTCACCTCGTTAAAGAACGACGTGAAGCAATTGAAAGACCTTTTGGTTGCTCAAACCAAAAAGGAAAAGGGAGGATATCAAGGGTCAAGGAACAATAATCAAGGTTCCCGAAACAACAACTACAACAACAATAGAGGCTCCAACAGCAACAATTGGAGATCCAACAATCAAAAATCGGGTAACCCTTACTCTAATTCAAATTCGAACGATTCTTCTAACCCTTTCCTCTCTTCTTCCTCTTCTTCTACTCCATTGAAGAGCCAACAACAAGGATCAAGTTCATCCCAACCAAAAAAGAAAGATGCAGTGTTGGAGGCTATCTTGATCAAACTAAACGCGGTGGAGACATCCATGACTTCATTTTCAAAGGCACAAAAGGCCTTAGAACAACAACTCTTTAACAAGGCGAATGAAGCGCCAAGAGATCCAGGGAAGCTCCCAGCAAGGACAGAGAGCAATCCCAAGGGACAAATCATGGCAATAACAACGAGAAGTGGATTGAAAACTGCAGATCCAGTGCCTCGGTCGATGCCAATACAAACGAAGAACACCTCGGTCCAGGTACAGTCGAAGAACACTTCGGCCGAGGTACCAACCGAGGTGGAGCCTCAAAAAGCGGAGGAGAAATCTGAAGTTTATGTTCCACCTCCTGCTTATAAACCACCACTTCTATTCTCCTAGTCAAGAGCCAGAGCACATCTAGACAAACACTTTGGCAAGTTCCTTGACTTGATGAATAAACTATAAATTAACATTCCTTTCCTTGATGTTATTCTAGGGATGCCCGCATATGAGAAGTTCTTAAAAGAGATTCTATCAAGGAAAAGAAAACTGGAAGACCTAGGTGAAGTAAGGATGACATCTAAATCCTCGGAGCTCATTCAAATCATGAAGGAGAAGATGCCACCCAAATTAAGGGATCCCGGCTCGTTTTGCATTCCCATACAAGTTGGGGATGTGACTTGCGAAGCCTTGTGTGATCTAGGAGCCAGCGTGAGCATCATCCCGCTGGAGCTATGCGTGAAGATTGGCCTTGGAGAACCCAAGCCGGTGAAGATAAGGCTATACATGGCGGATCGCTCCATTACCCATCCCTTGGGTATTTTGGAAGACGTTCCGGTTAAGTTAGGTAACTTCTACTTACCTATAGACTTTTTAGTACTTGACATTCCCGCAAATTATCCTGTTCCTATCATTCTCGGGAGACCATTTCTAGCAACTTCGGGTTGCAACGTGGATTGTAAGAACGCCACGTTGAAGTTCAATATTGGTGGAGATCAAGTGGAGTTTGCATTGCTTGCTGCAATGAAGGGAGAGCATCTTGGAGATGATATCTTCAACATCTATGATGAAGAAGAAACGAGAGAATTGGTGAGCTCTATCCTTATTAACGATCCGATTGAAAAAGTTATTAGCTTTGGCTTAATAGAGGAAGGTATAGATGCTTTTTGTGATGCAGATATATGGAGCCTAAAAGCACTAGAAGAAGATCCAAGAGCTAAATTTGAAAAACTAATCCAAGAGAAGAAGATCTCCAGTTTCGGTCCCAGTTGCAGTACCTCGACCGAGGCACCTTCTGAACCAAGCGAGGTGTTCTTAGCTGAAGAACATCTCGGTCACCCCTTCTGCACCTCGACCGAGGTCGCAAGTGAGAAGAAGTCAACTGAGAATAACGAACTTTCTACTCCTGTTTCTGAATCTCATTCACAATTGGTGGAGCATTTTCTCCACCTAACCTCTGAAAAGAAGGAACCTTGGTATGCTGACATTGTTAACTATCTTGTTTGTCAGGAAATACCACCCGGATTGACGTACTCTCAAAGCAAGAAATTCTTTAAAGACGTACGCCATTACTATTGGGGCGAACCTACTATTCAAGAGAGGTCCGGATGGGATGCTTCGAAGATGCATTCTGGAAGACGAAGTTACTAGTGTCATACGACACTGTCATTCACTTCCTTGTGGAGGGCATGCTAGCGCCAACAAAACATGCGCCAAGATATTACGTTCCGGTTTCTTTTGGCCTACAATGTTTAAGGATGTGCAAACATTTGTTGTTTCTTGTGATGCATGCCAAAGAACATGGAACTTATCTAGGAGCAACGAGATGCCGCTCAACAACATCCAGGAGTTGAAATCTTTGATTTATGGGGAGTTGACTTCATGGGACCCTTCCCATCATCCGGAGGAAACCTTTACATCCTCCTGGCTGTCGATTACGTCTCTAGATGGGTGGAAGCCATAACCTCTCCCACTAATGACGCCAAGGTGGTTGTGAAGTTCTTCAATAGAACTATCTTTCCCTGCTTTGGGACTCCACGCATCATAATCAGCGATGGAGGGACACATTTCATCAACCGGAAGTTTAAGGCACTTCTATCGAAGTATGGGGTAACCCACAAGGTAGAAACCCCTTATCACCCTCAAACTAGTGGACAGGTCGAAATCTCAAATAGAGAAATTAAGGCAATCTTGGAGAAAACCGTCTCTAGGACGAGGAAGGATTGGTCCATGAAGTTGAACGACGCTCTTTGGGCTTACAGGACTGCATTCAAGACTCCCATTGGCACCACCCCTTATAATCTGGTGTATGGGAAGTCTTGTCACTTGCCCGTCAAGCTAGAACACAAAGCCTATTGGGCAATCAGATGGTTGAACTTTGACAACAAAGAAGCCGGCGAGAAGTGGTTATTAGACATCAACGAGCTGGAGGAGCTGCATTTGAATGCTTATGAGAATGCCAAGATCTACAAAGAAAGGACGAAGAAATGGCATGACAAGCGTATCATTCCTAAGGAGTTCAAAGAAAGAGACTTAGGTCTACTCTTCAACTCCCGCCTTCGCCTCTTTCCAGGTAAGTTGAAATCTAGATGGACAGTTCCTAACGTTGTGAAACATGTTTTCCCTTATGGTGCAGTTGAGATTTGGGGAGAGACAAGTGGAAGCTTCAAGATCAATGGTCATAGACTTAAGAAATACCAACCGGAAGTCCAGGTTGAGGAGATTGCACCATTATACCTTGTTTAAGGACGACGTACGGTCCAGCTAGCGACCTTAAACCAAGCGCTTCTTGGGAGGCAACCCAAGGTATTGCTTTCTTTTTCCTTTTCTAGTCTAGTTTTAGATAGTTTGCTTTTGCTTTGTTTTTGGCGTCCTAGACAGAAACCAGGTACTTCCAAGGGAAGGATTACAACTCAGGAGCAGCACTGGAAGGACAGAAGTTCGAGAATTTGAGAAGACGGAGTTTAACTGAGGTACATCTCGGTTACTGTCACAGCACCTCGACCGAGATGATTTCTGAACAACCGAGGCGATTAGGGCTTCTGACAACTCACCCCGGTCCGTATCACCTCGGTCCAGTCGGGACCATCTCGACCGAGGTGACAGCAGTTTCAAAAAAGGGTATAAAATGGGGATCGAATTCTCTCTCTTCCCTCTCTCACCTTCTCGACCGCGGCACAGTTTCACCTCACTTTCCTGTTCTTCGATCGATTTCGACGATTCTTGCTTCCAAACTGCAAAGAAAGAGTAGAGGATCAGTTTGCAAGCGACAATCTACAACAAAAACGGCCCGAATCGACCAAATTTGGGGTAATTCGAAAAAAACCCTAACCCTCTTTCTCCACTGTTTCGATCAAATTTGGGCTTTGGTTGCCCTTGCATTGTGTTGGAAAAGGCTTAAGTACCCCATAGGAACAATTGGTAGTGATATTGGGGGAACATAACTGGATTTCTGAGAGTTAAGATCGAACAACACATCGCCTCGGTCCAGTCGAACTGCATCTCGACCGAGGTGTTCTTGAGGGTTGTCAGAGCAACCGAGGTGACTGTCAGACTGAGAGAAAAATGAGTTCAGATCGCCAGCTTTTTTGAGAGATAGATCTTCACCCTCTCCTTCTTCTTCTTCTCGACATTCCATACCGATGATCCATGAGCGTCACCAGGTAGATTATGACCACATTTCTGCACGTCCGGTGATTGCACCGCGGTACCTAGATGTAGCCACCTTTGATTGCCTCTATATGGATGATGACCTGAGGCGGATGATTGCTGTGGTAGGGCTGGAGCAGTTCATGGAGATTAGAGCTCCAGCCTACCTTGAGCCGACCTCGGAGTTCGTGAATTATGTGACTCACGTTCCAGAGACGAGGAGCATCAAGTTCCGGTTGATGAACCGGAACTACATCATTCCTCTGGACCATTTCAGGGATATTTTTGGCTTCTCTGCCCCGACTGTACAGGATTTCCCCTCCAGAGCAGTAGCACGACAGTTCTGGGGACAGATAGCTCACGTGGTTGAGCATGCTGACAAATGGAGGCCTGGAGACTCCAGGGAGCGCATCGTCTTTCACCTTGCCTTCAGATTAGCCCACAGTATCTTTAGTGAGACTCTTCTGGCGCATACTGAGACGCCCCAAAAGATTAGACAGGGCGAGCTGCTGAGTTTATATCGTATGGTCACCGAAGGAGTTCCCGACTTCGGTGTGATGCTAGCGGAGGATCTTCATCGGATCAAGGCGAAGGCGAAGGGAGATATATGCTCTGGCGGCCTAGTGACTCACATAGCGAGTTACATCGGCCTTGATTTGAGCGCTTGTACCATGGTGGCGGCTGCCAAGCCGCTTGGTCTACAAGAGATGATCACGAGGAGGATTCTGGTTCCTCGTGGACTTACTACGCCATATGTGGCGATGCCTTGGGAGCAGACAACCCCTCATAGTATTAGATGGTCATTTTAGTTCTCCGTGTTTGACCCTCAATACTGGTCCACTGCTTGGATCCCGTACATTGAGGATGCTAGAGATGCAGCAGCCCCAGTACAGGAGGATGAGGAGGCTGAGGAGGAGGATGATGGTGGAGCTACTATGGAGATAGGGACAGATACAGCTGGTCCCAGTGTTCCAGTCGTCGACCTCGACGAGGAGGAGACAAAGGAGGATGCACCAGCACCACCACGTCCGACTAGGCGTTGACCCCGTAGATAGAGAGATCCTATAGCCCATCGGCGGATAGATGCACTGACGGATCAGATGATCGGCTCCTATGTCGCCTTGTCCCTAGAGATGATGGAGATACGGGAGAGCCAGCACTATCAGCGCAGGATGGCTGAGATTCAGTTTCAACAGATCATGGGCTACCCGTTTGACCCTTCTCTACATCCATACGTACCACCACCACCACCACCAGATCGTGATTAGAGCATGCCTGATTTCTTTCTTTATTTATTATGCAGCTCAGCCTTTGTCCGGTGAGTACTTCTGTTCTTATGACTTATTTTGACCCATTGGGACAATGTGTCCCAAGTATGGGGTATTTGGATGTTATTTGACTTATGTGTGTATGATTGTATGACTCTATCGGATATTATTGTTTTATCTTGCTCTATGTGCTTATCTGAGACTACATGCATGCATACAGGTTAATTGATTGAGAAAAACGTCGAAAAACAGGTTAAAGAGAATTTTTTTTTGACCTCGACCGGGATGGTTCTAGCCGAACGAGGTGCTTTACCTCGGTTGACTTAGAACATCTCGACCGAGGTGGTTTAACTGAAAGAAATTTTTCGAAAAATTTTTGTGCTTCTTCTCTGGATATGACCTCAGTGAAGATTTTGTCTGCAGATTGGTTTTGAAATCTTTATATGTTTGAAAGGTTTTATAATGTGTTTAAGTTGCTAAATGCTTTGCTTGAAATTTTAGCATGTTTAATTCTTTATTTTTATCCAAATTATGTTGAATTTGAAGGTTGACAGCACATGATAAGTTCTCTCACTTTTCTCCTGGAAAGACCAAGGTAATTCATTCTCTTCTCTTCTTCTTCTTGATCATGCTTAGCCCCTCATATACATTTTTTACCTTCCTTTACCTGTCCAGGAATTTGGAAGCAAGTGGTGAAAGCAAGTAAAGTGAAAGAAAAGTTGAGATGTTGGCTGAAGGTTTAGAAAGAAACAAATAGGTTTGGGGAAGTCAATCATGATGATGAGTAACTCGGCACCATTCACATAGCCGGGTGTTTGTGTCTTGCCAAAGTCGGATTGAGCGATATTCCTAACGGGTCATGGTATGTGCATCAAGGGTTTGATGCATCTCAAGAAATTGATGATTGCTAATCTCCCAGGCTTCGGTTATTGTGCACCTCTGTCCATGCATCCCAAAAAGTAAAGTAAAAAAAAAGAAAAGTATGAAATAAGCAAAGCTTATTGGTGGAGGATGTTGAAGTTCAAGTAAAAGTGAAGTAAGATCCTTTTCCCGGATTCTAGCACCACATTACCTTCTATACATCCCTACCCTACACGTTTCTTGACCTTTCTTTTGGAAAGTCCTTGAGACCTCGAGCTTGTTGATTGACTTAGTGGTTTAAACTGGATTATATATGATTAATTTCGATAATCATGATTTATTATGCATTCTATGATTTTATGCAAAGATGAACAACTTTCTTATACTTATAAAATGTTTTGATCATATTTTGATTTTATTTACCATGAAACATTCTCTTAGGGTGATCTATGAGTGGAGCACACCACAAAAAAAAATGTTTTGAAAGGTTTTTTTTATTGATTTCTATGACTTATAATCCATTCTATCTTGTATTTTAGATTTAGAACTTGCTTAGGGACAAGCAAGGGCTAAGTATGGGGTATTTTGATAGCATGAATTATAGTCTATATTTTAGGACTTGTTTAGACGTTTTATCTTCAATAATCTGCATGTTTGGATGTATATTATATGATTATATTGCTATTTCATCTACCTTTACGGGAATCGAGGTCTACACTAAGTTTCGTTGTAATCGTAGGTAAAACGGCGCATTTTGGGTGGAATTAGAGCTAAAGGAGCTAAAGAATCATTGGAACTACATTCAGGAGCTTAAGAAAAGACTCAGGAAGCATAAAAATGGATTTAAGATTTACTTTGAACCAGGTTTAAGAGATTTCACATTCAGTTGTGATTCACCTCGGTCAACTACAGTACCACCTCGACCGAGGTGATTTTGAGGAGCGCCCCGACCGAGGCGAACACCCTGGACGCGGCGAGATATATTTTATTTGGCTGAGATCTTTTAATTATGGAAAGAAGATCTTATATTTTTGGGCTGGATTTTTGGAAGAAAGAAGATATTCAGCTGATATATTTTTTTTACCTATTTCATGGAAAATATCTTTCTAAGATATTTTATCTTTGGAGAGGCAATTTTCCTATAAAAAGGGTTGGATTTTCCACAAGTTGGAACATGCATAGAGAGGCATATACATGCTTAGAGAGGCTGAGCCAAAAGCATCCAGAATCAAGGGATTTTTCTAGGAGTATTTGAAGGAAGGAAGATTGAAGATCAATCTAGGAAGGATTGATAGCTTTTTATAGCTTTTGTGAAGGGTTTTGTAAGACTTTCTTAGATTCCCTTCTTGTTGATTTGTCTTGTTAGATTTGTGATCCAAGGAACGTTGATTTGTTTATTTGATTCAGTTATTGAAGCTTTATTCTTAAAGTCTTTGTGTTCAAATATTCACTTTCTTCCCATTAATTTGATTATTGCTTTCATGATGATGAGTGGCTAATTTCTTTGTGTGATTCTAGGGTGATTGGCTGAAAGTTGTGGGAAAGACGATGATAGAATGATCTTAATCCCAGTAGGACCTTGAAAGCTCGAGTCTTTAACCTTAACCCTAGAACATCTCGCTCAGCCGATGAACACCTCGGCCGAGGTGGAATTCGTCTGACCGAGGTGACCTTTGATCCAAAATTGAGAGTTAACTGTTAGAGTTTGCCAAATACTATTCTTATTATACCTTTCCTGGTTCAATGCAAGCCTAGGATGAGACTTACCCGGTAATTCCTTTGTTTGTTTACCTAAGATCATAAGCAATAGGTAATAAAGGTTTATCCTTTATTGGGGTTTGAGTGTGCATTCATCCCATCTTTGTGAGTTAGCTTGAGACTTACCCGGTAAAGGTTGATTCTATTCCCTTAGGTGGCGTGTTGGTTTGAGGTTATAGCTTTTTACCTTAAATCCTTGAGACTTACCCGATAATAGGAGTTATGGTTTGGGATAGTGAGTAGTGAGACTTACCCGGTGATCTACTCCGCTTTAGAAACACCTTCGCTTTGCAAAATCTCAGCTTTGTCCGCTTATCTTTAGATCTTGAGTTGGAACCACAACTAGACGTTTTAATCCCTAGAATTGCATATTCCTTTAATTGACTTTTTATCATCTTTGATTGCTTTATTTGCTTTCGTGGTTAGTAATTACATAGACTACCTATACCTGTTTTGTTTCACTAAGTCCCTGTGAACGACCCCTGGAATTTCTTGCTTTTACTACGATTGACCCGTACACTACGGGTTCGCATCCTTGTTTTAAGCATATTTCCTCGGTTATAAATTTAAAGCTTGCACACACCTTTTGGAGCGAACACAGCGGCAATCACAACACCATACAGAAGAGAGGAAACAAATAAAAGGAGTCGGAGAGAAGAACATACCTTCGTTGACGGGAGAGAAGGAGACAAAGCGAAGGGGCTATTACTTGCCGATGAATATGCGCAACTGTCGAATGATAGAAGGGGTCTCGATTTGTAGAAATACAGATTAATCTGGTTTTCATCATTATTTTTTGTTTTTAGGAGCATAATTGTATTTTAAAGTAAAATAAATCCAAATAATAAACCCTAAGTAAACACCCTTCATGAGTTTTTTTTTACATAAACCCATTCGCAAATAAACGTGAAAATAACCTACTAACACATATAAACCCATAAGTTTTTAAACATGAAAATAAACCAATCCGCAAGTAAATAGACCCTTATAGTGTGGATTTACGGAGTAAACTGGACTGTTGGTTTACTTGATTTAATGGTCTACATTCATCCACCTCATTTAATGATTTCAAGAGAGGTGCAATGATAATTTTGCAATTTTAAAAGATATGGGAACAATTTTCTCATTTTAAAATTTTGTTTGAAAAAGGAGATCTGGTGATGTTTTTGTAATTTTAATGAGAAAAATTGTAACAATTATTATCTCAATTCATAATTTTAATTCAATTCATTCAAAACTATATACTATCAACTCTGATATTTTTTTAGTTAGTTCATGTATTGTCTTGTTAACTTAGTTTATGCTTTTTTTTTACTTGAACTAATAAAACACAATGTTTGAACTACAATACACAATGTTCAAACTAATTATACCTAATTTTTGAACTAATATTATAAAATTTCATATTTTTATAACTATAGTTATTTGAATACTTTTATTATGATATTTCTTTATTAAATTTATTTATACTATTAGTTCTAATCGAGTGTTCTATTAGTTTAAACATTTTATATTATTAGTACATGTATTATTTTGAACTTATGATTTTTTTTGTATAAAAATGTATGAACTATTAGTATTGTATAATTTGAACTAATAAAAAAACTTTGAATGAAAAAAACCTGTCAGAAAAAAGAAGAAAGGGGAAAAATAAACTAGAAGGAAAAAAAGTTTAAATTTTTAGTACTATTAGTTAAAAAATTATGAACCATTAATATAATATAGTTTGAACTAATTGGAAAAAAATTTGAACAAAAAGTATACGTAAATATAATATATGGGGCAAAAAATTTAATTTACCCAAAATTCCAATATCTCCAATTAGAGTTTTTCGGAATTGGGTGGAGGCGGCCTCCTGGTTCTCCGACATCTACAAACTGTTGGTGGTAGTCACAGGCTTGGCTCGAGCTAGCGGTGACAAGTTGACAGTGTGTGGCTTCTCCGATGACTCCTCGACGTCTCCCTACTTTCATTTCCGATCCAACGAGGAGAGGGCTCCGTCTTCATGAGGGGAGAAACCACTAGGTAGGGCTATTACTACTGGTTGCGGCTCCTGCAAGGATCATGCATCGAGGAGGCGACGGGTTTAGGCAAGGTGAAGGCGGGCTCAATCCGGCGACGTCTGTTGGAGTCGAGTTCAGTCCGTAGGCGTAGACGGCGAGCAACACTTCTCCTTGGTTTTTCTCCTGGCGGCGACGAAGGACGAAACGATTTCAACCCTGCTACTCGCATGGCTACAAATCCTATAGACATATTATGTAAATATAGTAATATGAGGTCAAGTTTTTTAATAAACATAAATAACAAATGTGTTTGTGTAGCTTCTCTTTGTCTATAAGAGATGCAATGCAACAATGATTCAAGTAATCGATTCAATTTAAAATTCTGTCAAATCTTATTCAGATCTCTCTCTCTTAAATGGTATTAGAGCAAGAATACTTGCTTCTGTAATCAAGATCTCTCTATAGACTTGATTGCTTGCATATTATATGGTTTCTATTCTTGTTCGTGAGAAGAAGCCATGGCGACATACAAGAATCCGATCAATGTTGAGCGACATAGTGGAGGCAACACCAATGATCCATAGTACTTGTCTACTTCCAATAATCCAGGTATGCAGCTGGTATCAATGTTGTTTGATGGCCTTAATTTTTCTTCTTGGAAAAGAAGGATCAGAATGGCTCTAGGTGCTAAATTGAAGCTTGGATTCATTGATGGATCCTGCTTGAAACTTGACGAGGATGAAGAAAAGGTTGCTGGATGGATTTGAGCGGATTATATGATCAGATGTATGAAGCATGACATAGTAGAATATTTCACTTATGTGGAATCTGCCAAGCAATTGTTGGAAGAGATAGTCAAGAGGTTTGAGGCATCCAATGCACCTCTTGTTTATCAAATTCACAAGAACCTGGCTAATATCAAACAAAAAAAATTAGAGTGTTGCTGTCTATTACTCTAAACTGAAGAAACTATGGGATGAGTTGCAGTCCATAGATGGATTACCTACTTGTCAATGCACTGGGATTTCACACTGTACTTGTGAAATACTCAAGAAACTTTTAGAAAGGGCTGATAAAGGCGAAATGATGCAATTCTTGATGGTATTAAGTGATCAATTCGATCACATAAGGTCCAATATTTTGTCATTGGATCCATTACCTTTTGTCAACAGAGCCTTTCACATTGTTCTTCTAGTGGAGAATCAAAGGGAAATTACCTTACTTCCCTCATCTCAGGTACCGATCTTTACTAATACCTTGGCTGTTAATCGATTAGTTCCTTTTAGATAGGCTGGTGGAAGCAGAAGAGATTTCAAGAAAGAGAGGAGTGATAGAATGTGTGATCACTGTCATGAGAAGGGACATCTTAAGGAGAGTTGTTTTAAGCTAATTTGATATCTTGACTAGTTCCAAGGAAATAAGAACACTGAACAAGGAAGTTATCATGCTCAACAAAAATCTCGAGGACAAGGATCTTTTGCTGCTAGTGTGGTTGATAACCTAGTGTTCGCTCCAAAAGGTGTGTTCAAGATTTAAATTTATAACCGAGGAAATATGCTTAAAACAAGGATGCGAACCCGCAGTGTACGGGTCAATCGTAGTAAAAAGTAAGAATTCCAGGGGTCGATCACAGGGACTTGGTGAAACAAAGCAGGTATAGGTTGTCAATGCAACTAATAACCACAAAGGTGATTAAAACAATCAAAGATGATAAAAAGTCAATTAAGGAAATATGCAATTCTAGGGATTAAAGCATCTAGTTGTGGTTCCAACTCAAGATCTAAAGATAAGTGGACAAAGCTGAGATTTTGCAAAGGGAAGGTGTTTCTAAAGCGGAGTAGATCACCGGGTAAGTCTCACTACTCACTATCCCAAACCGTAACTCCTATTACCGGGTAAGTCTCAAGGAATTAAGGAAAAGAACTATAACCTCAAACCAACACACCACCTAAGGGAATAGAATCAACCTTTACCGGGTAAGTCTCAGGCTAACTCACAAAGATGGGATGAAAGCACACTCAAACCCCAATAAAGGATAAGCCTTTATTACCTGCACTTATGATCTTGGATAAACAAACAAAGGAATCACCGGGTAAGTCTCATCCTAGGCTTGCATTGAACCAGGAAAGGGTAATAAGAATAGGGTTTGGCAAACTCTAACACTTAACTCTTAGTTTTGGATAAGAAAAGATCACCTCGGTCAGACGAATCCCACTCCGGCCGAGATGTTCATCGACTGAACGAAATGTTCTAGGGTTAAGGTTAAAGACTCGAGCTTTCAAGGTCCTACTGGGATTAAGATCATTCTATCATCGTCTTTCCCACAACTTTCAGCCAATCACCCTAGAATCGCACAAGAAAATTAGCCACTCATCATCATGAAAGCAATAATCAAATATATGGGAAGAGAATGAATATTTGAACACAAAAACCTTAAGAACAAGACTTTAATAACTGAATCAAATATCACACAGATAAGCGTTCCTTCAATCACAAATCCAACAAGACAATCAAACAAAAGGGAATCTAAGAAAATCTTACAAATCCCTTCAAAAGCTAACTCCAAACTAGAATCCTTCCTTCCTTGATCTTCAATCCTTCCTTCAAACTCTTCAGAAAATCCTCCAAAAAATCCTTGATCCGAAGATCGGAAATCTCTTGATATTTTGTGATCTGAAGATGGTTGAATTGTAGAAAATCCAACCCTTTATATAGGAGAATTCTTCCAAAGATAAAATATCTTAAAAAGATAATTCCCTATAAAATATATCCATATCTCCTAAAATATATATCTTCCTTCTAGAAATATCTTGAAAAGATATTTCTATAAAATATATCCATATCTCCTAAAATAAAATTATCTTAAAGAGATAATTTTATAGGAAATATCTTAAAAGATAATTTCCTATAAAATATATCCAAATAAATCAGCTGAATATCTTCTCTTCCTTCCAGAAATCCAGCCCAAAAATATGATATCTTCTTTCCATAATTAAAAGATCTCAGCCATAAAATATATCTCCTCGCCGCGTCAGGGTATTCACCTCGGTCGGGGCGCTCCTCAAAATCACCTCGGTCGAGGTGACATTGTAGCTGACCGAGGTGTCTCTCTAACTGAGTGTGAAATCTCTCAAATCTGGTCCAAACTAAATTTTTAATCCATTTCTATATTCCCTGAGTTTCTTCTTTAAGCTCCTGAATGTAGCTCCGATGATTCCTTAGCTCTTTTAGCTCCATTTTAGTCCAAAATGTGCCGTTTTACCTACAATTACAACGAAACTAGGTGTAGACCTCGATTCCCGCAAAGGTAGATGAAATGGAAATATAATCGCAGAATATACATCCAAACATGCAGATTATTGAAGATAAAACGTCTAAACAAGTCCCAAAATATAGACTATAGTTCATGCTATCACGCAGTAGCCAATTCACCTATTGATGGACCTGATGAAGCTAGTGCTAGACAAAATAAACTTAACAACTCTCTTGTTAGTGCTGCATTTCAAGAAATTGTGAAATTAATGCAACACAATAACTCCATGCCAAGAGTTGCTAATTTTGTAGGTAATATGACAGCTTTATTAGCTCATTCATCATCTATATCCTATGATTGGATCATTGATTCAAGAACATCAGATCATATCCCTTATTGTAGAGATCTGTTCTCTGATTTTACTTTGCTTACAAAGCCAGTGCTTATTGGTTTACCTGATGGCTCGATCAAGAAGGTGCTTTATACCGGGACTGTTATCTTGTCTCCCAGTCTTATTCTTCATCATGTATTATACATGCTAGAGTTCAAACACAATCTCTTGTTTGTCCCTCGTTTTGTAGAAAGTTCTAACTTTGAGGCTTATTTTACATCTCATCACTATGTGTTTCAAGACCATATCAGTAAAGCTATCTTAGCCACTGGTCACAAGGAAGGTTGTCTCTACTAGATTTCTTTACCTACACACGCATTAAAAGACAACTATGATGTTTCTTCTGCTCATGGAGCTTCCCATATTGATAATAAGCATGTTGCTTTGATACATGCTAGATGATAGGTGATGGAATCACTATCATTTAGGCTAGTTTTTAAAGTCTTTTTATCATATTAGTGTCGGTTTATGCTACTAACTCCTTGGTCCAGAAGAAGAAGACTAAAAGAAGCTAAGGAAGGAGTTATAAGCACTTAGGAGTGAAGACCATGCACGAAGCAAAGCTTCTGTTGCCTCACCGCCCCCGCGGAGCAGTGTCACCACCCCTGCGGGTGACAACATACTCCGGAGCACACCCTGCGCCTTTGCCAGCGCCAGGCACGAGCAGCGTCACCGCCCTTGCGCCACTCCTTGGCGCCCCTGCGGTGACTTGTCCTAAGGAAGCAAAGCCAACGCCCCTGCACTTCTGCCTGCGCCTCAACCTGGAAGCTGTGAAGATGAAGAGTCAATGTCACCGCCCCCGCGTTGACACTAGGACGCCCCTACGTCTCGGTATCAAAAACGGAAGGAAGTTGAAGAGTCAGACGTTTGAAGAGCATTAAAGATCCGCCCCTGCAGAATGGCCTGGCCGCCCCAGCGGCCATGAAGAAGCTCAAGCGATTCTGCCCAAACCGCCTCTGAGGCTCTGAAGGCCGCCCCTGCGGTTCAACGACATAGGCTTTACTCCGGCTATTTACACCACCTTTATGGCATTAAAGGTAGCTGTTTTGGCCGTCTATTTACTCCCATTCAGTGCTATTTGTAGTATAAATAGACCTTAGGCTGATTACTAGAAAGAGCCCTCTCATCCTCAATTAGAATTATTTTCCATTGCTACCTTTGTAATGAGTTGCTAACTCCCTTGATACATTGGGTTGGTTTGAAGCTGCATTGTTACTTTGGTTGTAAGTTCTTTTTAATATAAGTTTTTATTCAGTTATACTTTGTGTTTCCTTGATCTTTATTGTTTAAATTGCATGTTTGATTAACACTTAAGATTGATCACCTTAGGTTCTAAAGTGCATGCAAAGAACTAGGATTATTGTTTAAATTGCATGTTTGATTAACACTAACTTGTTAACTTGTATTGATGCCGGTTGGATCAACACATATATATGATCGAGACGGGAGATTACTTAAAACTTGTAAAAGGAACTCACCAAAGTAGCATTTGCATGCTAAGAATCAACCTAGTGTAGATTCATCCATCATTGTCTTACTTGTTGCGTTACTTGTTTTCAAAAGTCTTGTGTGCATCAAACCCCCCCGCCTTTTGTACTTGTTTCTATAATAAGTGATTGAATTTAATAAAAATACTAAATTCTCTTGGATTCGACCCTTACTTAACCACTATACTTGTTTTAGTGCTAAGTCGGGATATATTTTGATAAGGTATAGACGACCATAGAAATACCTTTATGTTCAAAGAAGTCTTTATTTGAAAGTTAACTTGTTAATTGTTCTTGTAGGTTTACGGAACACTAACCTGTTAAGTTGTGTTGATGCCGGTTGACTCAACACATATATATGATCGAGACGGGAGATTACTTAAAACTTGTAAAAGGAACTCACCAAAGTAGCATTTGCATTCTAAGAATCAACCTAGTGTAGATTCATCCATCATTGTCTTACTTGTTGCGTTACTTGTTTTCATAAGTCTTGTGTGCATCAATTCAACCAAAACCCCCCTTTTGTTACTTGTTTCTATAATCAATGATTGAATTTAATAAAAATACTAAACTCTCTTGGGTTCGACCCTTACTTAACCACTATACTTGTTTTAGTGCTAAGTCGGGATATATTTTGATAGGGTATAGACGACCATAGAAATACCTTTTTGTTAAAAGAAGTCTTTATTTGAAAGCTAACTTGTTAATTGTTCTTGTAGGTTTACAGAACACTAACTTGTTAAGTTGTGTTGATGCCGGTTGGCTCAACACATATATATGATCGAGACGGGAGATTACTTAAAACTTGTAAAAGGAACTCACCAAAGTAGCATTTGCATGCTAAGAATCAACCTAGTGTAGATTCATCCATCATTGTCTTACTTGCTTTCATAAGTCTTGTGTGCATCAATTCAACCAAAACCCCCCCTTTTGTTACTTGTTTCTATAATCAGTGATTGAATTTAATAAAAATACTAAACTCTCTTGGGTTCGACCCTTCTTAACCACTATACTTGTTTTAGTGCTAAGTCGGGATATATTTTGATAGGGTATAGACGACCATAGAAATACCTTCAGTCACTAGACTTGGTCATTATTCTTTGTCTAAGATGACTCATCTGAAATTTTGTAACACTTCTGCATCTCATACTCTTGACTGTAATACTTGTGTTTTCGATAAACAACACAAGTTACCCTTTCCACATAACACTGTTCATGCTAAATCATGATTTGATTCATATTGATATATGGGGTCCTTACCATACACCTTCTTTATGTGGTGCTAATACTTTCTCACCATCATGGATGATCATACACGATGTACATGGACATATCTTATGAATGCCAATTCTCAAGTCTATAGGATACTTTCTGATTTTGTTGCTTATGTTAAAAACCAGTGTGGTGGTTCTATTAATCAAGTTAGATAATGGATCTGAATTTCTTCAGCACAATTTAGCCTCCTAATTCCTATGCTAATGGTATTATTCATCAAAGATATGTGGCTTATGTGCCTCAACAAAATGCAAGGGTTGAAAGGAAGCACAAACATCTATCAAATACTGCTTGAGCACTCAGACTACATGATGCTTTATCCTTGAATTTATGGGGAGAATGCATCCTTGTAGCTATTTAATCATCAATTTTTTGTCATTATCTGTGCTTGATTGGAATATCCCATTTGAACTTCTTCATCACACAAAGGCTTCTTATGATCATCTCAAGGTGTTTAGATGTTTATGTCATGTCTTACTCTTATTTCGAGACAAATTTCAAGCTGTTTCAAGACCATGTGTATTCATTGGGTATCCACAAAGTCAGAAAGGATTCAAAGTGTTTAATTTAAGCACTAAGAAAATGTCTGTTGATCGACTTGTTGCATGCCATGAATCCACATTTCCTTTCAAAAACACCGTTCCCTCTTTTACTGTCTCTCCACAAAACTTACCATTGGTATCACCTTCCACTGATCATGATCTACCTATTTCTGTCTCTAAAGTTTCTGATGCTAGTACTCCTTTTTCACCACAATGCCCATCTTCTTCTCCTTCATTTGCTTCTCCCATCCTTGTTCTCTTTGACCAATCTACCACATCCCATTCCACTTCTCCTATACCTACTAGCCCTTCTATATAAGGCATTTCTTCCCCTCTCATCCTAAATCATGACCATCGACCATCTCGTATCATTCAACTTATTTTCAAGAATCATGATGCAACTTATGTTCAATCTTTCTGTAACATGCTATCCACCATTGAACCATTTCATTAAAATCAAGCCAAGAATGATCCTATTTGGGTTGCAGCAATGAATAAAGAGATTGATGTTTTGGAACTCAATCAGACCTGGTTACTTACAAACCTTCCTCCTAGACACAAGACAATTGAATCTAAATGGGTTTATAAGGTGAAATATAACCCAAATGGATTAGTTGAGAGGTGCAAAGCTCGACTTGTGGCTAAATTTTGCAATCAAGTTAAAGACAAAGACTATAAGCATACTTTTTTCTCCAGCTGCTAAATTCACTACTGTTAGGATGCTTCTAGCTATATATTGCTTCCATCCAGTCTTGGCCACTACACCAATTGGACATCAATAATGTCTTTTTGCACGGCTGTTTAGATGAAGAAGTATACATGACTCTTCCTCTTGGATATGAAAAGATTTACCTGGACAGGTTTGTCATCTAAAAGATCTCTATACGGTTTGAAGCAAGCCAACCGACAATGGAATGTACAAGTGTTTACTCACTTTTGGTTTTGTTCAATCTCACCATGATTATTGTCTCTTTGTCAAGCATTGTTCCACTGGCATTGCCGTTGCCTTAGTATATGTTGATGATATGCTCTTGACTGGTGATCTTCCTCGTGAAATTGCATCAGTCAAAACTGCTTTCGACAAAGCTTTCACTATTAAAAATCTTGGTCTTGCTAGATTTTTCCTAGGTATGGAAATTTTTAGAGATAATTCAAGGCTTTTTTTAAATAAGAGAAAGTATATTTTAGACATACTTCAAGATTCTGGCATGGAGGATTGTAAGCCTACATCATCTCCTATGCAGAAGAATCTAAAACTCACTCTAGATTGTGGAGAAGTGATTTAGAATTCAGAATCTTATGAAAGAATGGTTGGTCGACAACTTTACCTACCTCTTACTCATCCAAATATTACATATACATTCAGCAGCTAAGCCAATTTCTCTCCTTTTATCGAGTACCTCATTGGAATGTTGCAATGTATTTGCTCAGATATTTGAAGCATATAGTTGTCCATGCTTTGTCTTGTCCATCTACATCCACTCTCACCCTCAATGCTTATAGTGATGCAGATTGTAGTGATGCCATTCAGTTATCACCAATTGAGATCCGGTTATCACCAACTGAGAGTGAGAGAGCAGAACATAGCCAAGACAGTATTTCGGACCAGGTATGGCCACTACAAGTTTGTAGTGATGCCATTCGGGCTTATGAATGCGCCCGTAGTGTTCATGGAGTTGATGAACAACATCTTCATCGACTTTCTAGACCAGTTTGTAGTTGTCTTCATAGATGACATTCTAGTTTACTATCACAGCAGAGAGGAGCATACAAGACACTTAAGGATCGTACTCCAAGTCCTGCAGGATAGAAAGCTTCACGTCAAGCTCTCTAAGCGCGAGTTTCGGATGTCTGAGCTGGCATTCCTTGGTCATATCATTTCCGCCGAAGGGATCAAGATAGGTCCGACGAAGATCGAGTCAGTAGCATCTTGGCCGCCTCCTAAGAATGTCAAGGAGGTACGCAACTTCTTTGGATTGGCAGGCTACTACCGGCATTTTGTTGAGGGCTTTTCAGTTATCGCCCGACCGCTTACTTCCTTGCTAAGGAAGTCTACAAGGTTCGTATGGTCCGAGCCGTGCCTAGAGGAGCTGAAGAAGAGGTTGACCTCTGCTCCTATCCTAGCTCAACCAGAGGGTATTGAGGACTTCATGGCTCATAGCGACGCATCCAACCTAGGCTTCGGATATGTTCTGATGCAGAGGGGTAAGGTGATTGCTTATGCATCGAGATAACTAAAGATGTATGAGGAGAATTACCCTACCCATGATCTGGAGTTGGATGCAGTTCACACTTTTAAGATTTAGAGGCATTATCTGTACGGAGCTACGTGTCAGATTTTCATGGATCACAAGAGTCTGAAGTATATATTCACTCAGCGGGAGTTGAATAACCGTCATAGATATGACTGGAGTTGATCAAGGATTTTGATCTTGAGATCTTATACCAACCGAGGAAGGCTAATGTGGTAGTTGATGCCCTTAGTAGGAAGACTCCCCGGGAGATGGCGATCGCTAGGCTGACAACTCAACCACAATTACAGTGAGACCTTGCATGGATAGAGATGGATATCCACTTTCCGGATTCCGATATCCAGTTGTCCACCTTGGAGATAGTACCTGATCTGTTGGCGGAGATCCGACAAAAACAAGAGGGTTGTCTAGCTTTGACACAGATCCGAGACCGGATGTCTCGAGGAGAGGCACCACAGTTTGCAGTAGGTGTTGATGGCATCATGAGACGCCAAGAGCGTGTATGTGCACCGTCAGATCGAGAGTTGAGACAGAGGATCCTACAAGAGGCTCACTCTTCACCTTACTCAGTGCACCCTAGTGCGAGTAAGATGTATCAAGATATCAGACGCTCTTTCAAGTGGGGAGGTCCGAAGCCAGACGTCACGAGATATCTAGCTCAGTGTGCGACCTGTCAGCAAGTCAAGATCAAGCATCATCTACTAAGAGGCGAGCTACACCCACTTCCCGTTCCTCAGTGAAAGCGGGAGGACATCTTTGTGGATTTCGTTACCAGTTTGAGACGGAGTCGAGCATTTGATGCTATCTGGGTGATATTAGAGCGACTAATGAAGACCGCACGTTTCATTCCGATCAAGGAGACGTGGACGGTAAGTCGATTGGCAGAGGAGTTCACCATGCAGATAGTGAGACTTCATGGAGTACCTAGGACTATAGTCTTTGATAGAGACGGATGGTTCACATCGAGGTTTTGGCAGCAGGTGCACGCCACCCTAGGTACGAGTTTGCAATTCATAACTACTTATCATCCTCAAACCGATGGCCAGTCCGAGGGGACCATCTAGACTTTGGAGGACATGTTGAGAGCATGCGTGCTAGATTGGGGACATGTGTGGTCAGATCACCTTCCCTTAGTAGAGTTTTCGTACAACAATTGGCACGCTTCGATTAAGATGGCTCCTTATAAGGCTCTATACGGGCAGAGATTCCGTACACCGTTGTGTTGGGACGAGCCAAACAGTGCTAGCGGAGTAGCACTTGAGCAAATTCAGGATGACATGGCTCGAGTAGCAGTGATCCGTGAGCGGATGTTGGCAGCACAAAGTTGACAGAAGTCTTATGCAGATAAGAGGTGCAAACCTTTGGAGTTTAGGGTTGGAGCTCAAGTTTGGTTGAGAGTATCTCCGACACGAGGCGTCAGACATTTCGGTGTCAAGGGGAATTTGAGTCCTAGATACGTCGAACCGTTCGAGATTCTTGAGCGAGTTGGAGAGGAAGCATACAGACTTGCTTTGCCATTGAGACTTGAGGGTGTTCACCCCATCTTCCATGTGTCTCAGTTATGGGAGTACATACCGGACCCGAGACAAATCGTCAATCGTGGGGATCTGGTGGTCGAGCTAGACCACATTTTCGTTGAGCACCCGATAGCTGTCTTAAAGCGTAGTACGAGGCGTTTGCATTCGAAAGACATATCGATGATGAAGATTCAGTGGTCAATGCGAGGAGTTGACGAGGCGACTTGGGAGACAGAGGATAGTATCCAGAGGAACTATCCGGAGTTTCACGCTGAGCTTGATGCACCTTTAGCATAGTTGTTGTGTTTCGGTTTCTCCTTTTTTTTGAGTTGCGTACGCTTTTGTGACGTTCTGAGTTACGTGCCCGTGTGGGAATATATGAGTTGTGTTCAGCGTCTGTGTTGTTATGTGATCTTTTGGGTTGTTGCAAGTTTCGGGACGAAACTTTTTTTAGGGGGATCTGATGTAAAACCCCGTTTTTAGTCTTCACCGCCCCCGCGGTGAAGGGGAGCCGCAGGTGCGGCTCAGCCTCTCTGCCACGGTCGCGGCACGGCCCAGCCGCCGGTGCAGCTAGCCCCAGCCCGTCTACGGGCTGTTTTATCTTCGTCTTCTCCTATCTTATTTTATCCATGGGCTTTTGGCCCGTCTTCCTTCTATCTTCTAAACCCTAACCTGATCTTCCGTCGCCCTTTTCCAACCGTCCCCTTTATAATCCCGCCTTCTCTTCTTTTTCTCGTTTCCTACATACGTTATTCTTCAACCCTGAGAGCTGCAGCCGTTCTCTCCTTCCCATGCTGAACGTGTGATGACATGAATTATATATCATTATAATCATGCATATTGTGGAGGTTAACCTTAATTTACCTTGCATTTGGAGAGAATTTGTGTACCTTTTAGGCTTATTTCATTTGTATTCCGAAAATAGAGGTCTACACAAGTTTTGGTTGAATTATAGGTAAATTCGGTGGATTTGGAAGCAAGAGTGGACCAAGGAGCATCTAAGGCTAATAAGGAAGCTTAAGGAGTCTTAGAGGAGTCATAAAGAGCAAAGGAGGTGTATAAAAGAGTCACCAAAGGGAGGAAGGAAAAAACCCAAGAGACGAGCATTCTCTGTTGAAGAAAATCGTGCCATTTACCATAAAAATCGGACGATTTTTATCCATAAAAATCGAATGGTTTTCTTCACTGTTTCAGCAGCACGATTTTCAATAGTTTTCGGCAAAGAAATATAACGACCCAAAGCCCATCACTTATGGGCTTGAGACATTTTTTGCCAAGCGGCCCATTAGCAAGGAACTATACATTAGAACCCTAGGAACGAAATTCAGGGGGTTCGCAGCGGGAAGGATTTACACGATTTGGAGAGATTGAAGGTTCTTGGAGAGGAGATTGAAGGAAAGTGTCAAGAAGTCAATCTATACCATTGTTGTGAGATCTTTTGTTTCCCTTCCAATTCTTGTGGTTTGTGAACACATTATTGAGTGTTTTGAGAGATACTTTGATTGGATTTGAGATTTGATTGCAAATTCTGAGATTATTGGGTTTTATTCAAAGTTCGGGTTTATTTGATTTATTCATTCAATCTTAATTTTGATTTAATTTTGAAAATGGTTGGCTAAAAACCTTGTGATTCTGGGGAGAATAGTTGATGATTGAGGCTTAGATGATGATAGACTGAACTCATTTAACCATTTGGACCCTGAGAGTTGAGATTTAGACTCTGCGACAACAGGAAAATCGGCCTGTTCTTGAATAAATCGTCCGATTTATCTATGAATAACACGGTTTATTCCCCTGACGATCTTTACTTGATTTATTCTTTAACCAAAGTTAATCCTTGCTTAAATCCCAACCTTACTTAACCTTTATAACCCTTATTCAAGTGTTAGAGGAGACTTCATCGTTGATTCTTAATTTGATAACTAAAGCTTGTAAGATTTGGGTAATAGAGAGACTCAACATCCTTTATTAAGGTTAGAGTGTGCTTTCCATCTTTGCCTTTGAGAGCCATATCCTGGGGTTTAAGCGGATGGTTTGAGTGTAATTCTTGTCCTTAGATCTGTAAAGCCCCAATTTTATTAGGCGCGTTTTCGATTTTTATTTCCCTACTTTTATCGATATTTTAATAGCTTAAATAGTTTTATGAGTATTTTTTACATCGTAAATTAATTTTTTTTTTCTTTTAGGAGCTTATATATATATATATATATATATATATATATATTTGACCCATATAATTATTTTTCTGTATTTTATTCCGGAAAAGTTTTTCGATCCGAAAGTTTAGTTTAGTTCGTTTCAATCGAGTTTATTTTATGTTATTATCTTTCTCCCTATTTCTTTTTTTATTTTATTCTATTGTTTTGTCTTTCCGCTTGTCTCACTCAGAGACTTGCCTTACCTCCTGTGATGCATTGCCACCTACCTATGCTTGCTGCTGCTAGGTCCAGACCGACCCCTCGTTGCACTCATCTCCCCTCTTTGGATGATCTCGCAAGCAAGTGTCTTCCTGTAAACCTCTCCTCATCTCTCTCTCTCGTACAGCTTCGATCTCTCCCTCTATCAGCCTCACATTCTCATTCCTTCGTCTCCCAAGCTGCAACCACCTGAGGTGCCCTTCTCTCCTGTACTTGGAAGCAAACACTCCCAAACTCTCCTTCGAACCTCCCTCTTGCTCAGATACACTTCTCCTCTGCTGCCTTACCTCAGCCAAGCTGCAACCCTTGGAGCTGCCACGCCGACCGCCTTGCAACCACCATCCTCTACAACTAGGAAGAACAGGGAGCCTCACCTCCATCTCACCTTTCTCCCTCTTCTCTTCTGTCGAGCCTCACCGAAGAGCCCTCTGTCGTTGCACCTCAACTGGAGCCTCTCGACGAGCCACAATCAGCCCCACCTCTCGTTTCTCATAGCTCCGCATCCGCCGCCTTGAGAAGCCTCAATTTCCGACAAGAACAAGCATTACAAGACGCATCAAATTCAGATCCTGGTTCAGATTCAATTACCAGTTCAAAGGGGGAAGTTTTTGTTTTTGAAAATTGTGGAGATGCAGCTTAATCTAAGGAGGGTGATTCGGGAACCGTTGTCGATCTCTTCTCCTCTCTTGTGCCCTCCTTCTCGACTCTCTCCCTCCTCCCCTAACCGGAAGCTCGCCCTGCAGTTTGGTGCTCCATCTGTTGTCAAGCCACCAAGGGAGAGCATGAGAATCCCAGCCTCGCAGTCGCCACCTTAGTCCGTCGAGAAGCCCGTCGGGAGAGCCTTTGCAAGCCAACGGAACCACCGGCCCTTTGTTGTTTGCGTGCCTCCAAGCCGCCGCCGCCATCCGTGAAGGATTGAAGGGTGAACGCGTTTTAAAAACCCTTCTTCAAAATTTGAGCGGCTCCCCTCCTTTTTAATGTAATTACAACTTATACCCCATATTGCTATTTCGGGTTTTGACCCCTAATTTCGGGACTTTGTAATTATACCCCTACAACCCATATTTTTATTTCGGATTATGGCCCAAGCATTTGATTACGGATTTATGACGCATGTTGTGACATTGGGTATTTGCCTCGGAAAATATTTTAGCGGGATTTTAACCTCGGTTTTTAAAACAAGTTCCTTAGAGTTATATGTATTATATATATATATATATATATATATATATATATATATATATATATATATATTCCGATCAAATTTAGCATACGAGCTAAATTTGTTTAGTTTTGGTGCTAGGTTCCGGAACGACCCCGTAAAGGCCGAACGAGTCCAAGTCGACATCCGTTGATCGATTTCCGTCTTTTGACGTCGCGTGAGTATCCTTTCCCTCGATCTAGTTATATTTAGCGGTAGTATCATGCTAGGTTGGATTTAGCCTAACTTAGAGTGAATGCCAAGTAGTGGCCATGAACCTTAGGTGAGTTTTGAGGATTTATGATTGTTATAAAGCTTGAGGTGTTATTATCTTGTAAGGATTGTAAGGTGTTGAGTGTTTGGTTGATCTTGTGAGTTTATGAGGATTGAGATTATGGTTATATGTTTGTTGAGATTGTGGTGACTAGGACAAGAGTATCCTAGCATGTGTTGTGATGGTTATGACCTTGTGAGATCGTGAGGACTAGGAGTTTCTTTATCCTAGTATGTGTTATGGTTTATGATCTTGGGATATCATAGGGTCTAGAAGTCTAAGGACTTCTAGCGTGTGTTGAGTGTGATGTGAGCATGAGAGACTCTAGGATGCGTCCCTAGAATGTGAGTCAAATGATCTCGTGTAGATCATTTGTGTAGAAGTCTTAGACTTCTTGAGTTGAGCGAGTTGTTGATATAGTATCTTCTTGTGAGCAGGTTGTGGACTCCTTCCCAAGGGAAGCGAGAGTGTTGTGAGTTGAGTGTGGCGATAAGGTAAGTCTCCGGACTTACTTAGCTCGTATTCCTTGTATTAGCATTGATGTGTGTTTGGTGGTGTGTGTTTATTCTTTGTTGTTTATAACAACTGAACCGGTAATAGGACCACCGACCTTATACTATTTTGGCCCAAGTGTATGATAACGGGCGGTGACATCATCTGCCTAGCTCTTGCGAGAGTCTAGGAGGTTCTTGGCGACTAGCCCGTGCTGGTTAGACGGTCGGAGGCATCCGTACCGTTCCACGCCGGTAAGTAGGGACCGAGGCGGGACCACGGTGGTCTCGTGTCACAAACCTAAGTTGAATTAGAACGGGATACGACCTAATAATAACAAAGATAATAAACCGGGTTGATGTGCTTTTATGTATGTTGTATGCTTGTGATGAGATTATTTGTGTATGTGCCTTTCCCATTAATTCTAATGCTTCGAATATGGGCTAACGGTTTTATACCGAATGTTGTAGATTGCCTTGCAGGTTAGGAATGCGGCCGAGAGATCCGGAAGAGTGGGCAGCCGGGGTCCGTACATTTTAGGATTGAGTTTTGGGTGGAGTCGAGTTTGAGTATTGCACATATTGTATGTTGTATGGCGTTTAGTCTTTGGGGTTGTATTTTTCGGCTGAAGTCCCTTGTTGTTTTCCTTTGGGTTTTTCATTTCATTGCATAAAAATGTATTTCGGTTTTGGCCTTTATTTGTGCCTTGTTGCAAGATCCGGTGAAATTGTTGTCAAGCTAAGGGTCGGGACCCATTGTGAGGTCCCAACCCGTAGCGCCCCGAGTCCTGCGGATTCGGGGTGTTACAAGATCTTTCTATATCGCAGCCTCAACAATCCTTATAGAGAGAACCTCTGGATTAGACATATAGGTTTGGGAACTTCACCGTACGATACCTACCTTTGAAACACATAACCTTGGCAACATCAACTCTGTCATTTGATCTTTAGAAGTGTCTTGAATCGAAATCCGAAATCGGATACTTAAATCCTTAAAATCATTTGTCTCTTTAATAATAACAAAAGCTTTTATACTTTGCCAGATATTTGAAATCGATTTTATTCTCACCAAATCCCTGAGTTTGACTCTGGAACTTCTTGCCTTACTACAACTGATCTGTACACTGCGGGTTCGCTTTTTCTTAAATTCTAGATATAAATTTAATATTTGTGACATACACTTTCAAGCGAACAAAGTTTTGGCGCCGTTGCCGGGGATTTGGTCTGACCAAATTCGGTTTTCGGTTGTCTGGCTTGGGAGCTTTTGCTCTTGTGATTTGATTTGTCTACTTGAGTGATTTTTGCAGAATTTTTTAGGTATATGCGAAAGACTAGATCTACTAAAGCTCTAGTTCCTTTTGATCCCGAATTGGAGAAAACTTTGAGAAGAAAGTTGAAAGAGAAAAAGATGGCTGAAAACAATGAGAGAAACATTCAAGCGGAGTTGGATGAAGCTCAAGCTCAACTCAAATTGAGTGAAAAAGCTCGTATGGAAGAATTAGAGCGTCATCAATTCCAAATAGATGAGCTCAAGGCTATGATGCTGGACATGAAGTTGGTGATGAATGACTCCAAGAAGAAGAAGAAAACACAGTCAACTAGGTCCATTAGAGCTGAATCATCCGACGATGATGATGATATGCCGGCAGTAGAGGACATTAATCCGGTGATCCATCCCGTTCGTGACAATCCTAGACCACATGTTGATCCTCGCATTCCCGCTAGAGATGTGAGAACCGCTCATGTCGAAGAGGAGCCACGAACCCTTGGACAAAGGATGGATGCAATTCAGCAACCGCGCCGTCTAGGTGTGAATTTTGGAGCTGAAGATACCCAGGAATTCGGGTTTAGCCCGCAAGTTATCACCATGGTTGGCCAAAGTCAATTTGGTGGAACGAGTGCTGAATCTCCACACCAACATTTGCAGAATTTCGAGATTCTAATGGAGACATTGAAGCCGAAGAGGACTACCAACAACAACTACAAGATCAAACCGTTCTTCTTCTCCTTGACGACAAGGCTTTGTCTTGGTATCAAGCTCTTCCAAATGGAAGGCTTAACACATGGGAGGATCTATCTTCAGAGTTCCTCACCAAGTTCTTTCTGCCATCCAAGACGGCGGAGTTGAGAGGTAAGATTAATGCATTTTCTATGAAACCTCACGAAAGTTTATTTCAATCTTGGGAAAGGTTTCAGGATCTTCTATTGGATTTCCCACACCATGGCATTCCAAAGCTGGAGTTGTTGGAGATATACTACAAGGGGTTGGATGAGGAAACGCAATTCAAGCTCCAATCTCTTTCATGTGGTACATTCATGGACATGAGAGAAGATGATGCTTGGGACTTCATTGAGAAGCAAGCCCAAGTAATTGAGAAGTATTCCCATCAGAAGGTGGATCCTAGTAATCAAAATCGAGGGGATCCGGGAGCTAAGCTAACACAAGCTGCACAAACTCAAATATTCGCCCTCAACACCGAAATCAAGGAGTTGAAGGAAATCATTAGAGCTGGCCTTCAAAAGCCAAAGGAGCAAGATGTTAACTACTTAGGAAACAACAACAACAATCAAGGGAATAGGAACAATAACCGGAGCAACAATTGGAATAACAATTGGAATAACAACAACAACAACAACCGGAATTCCAACAACAATTGGCAATCCAATCAACAAAATTCCGGTAATCACTATTCCAATTCTGGAAATTCACTAACACCCGCATCTTCTTCTTCCACTCCTTTGAAAAGCCAGGGGCAAGCATTGAATGGCTCAAGCAGCTCGGAGAAGGACAAACCCGATCCTATGTTAGAGACGATCTTGGGAAAGCTACAAGGATTGGAGAGCTACATTACTAAGGTTGACAAAGCTCACAAAGCTTTAGAAAACCAAGTGTTCAGCAAGCCCGGAGAAGTTCCTAGAGATCAAGGAAAGCTTCCCGGAAAGAGGGAGGACATCCCAAAAGGAAGGGTGATGGCGATTACTACTAGAACTGGTGTAACAACCACCGATCCACAACCCAAAGTAGTTGAGACTTCCGCTGATAAAGGAAAGGAAAAGGAAAAAGAGAAGGAAGATGTCTATGTTCCTCCTCCCGCTTACAAACCACCTCTACCTTTCCCCCCCCAATCTAGAGCAAGAGCGCATCTAGATAAGCACTTCGGTAAGTTCATTGATCTTATGAGTAAGCTGCATGTTAACATACCCTTTATGAATGCAATTTTAGGTATGTCAGCTTATGAAAAATTCCTAAAGGAGTTCCTCTCTAACAAGAGGAAATTAGAAGACATTGGTGAAGTCAAGATGAGCATGGAGTCGTCCGAACTCATCAAGACCATGACAGAGAACATGCCACCTAAGTTGCATGATCCAGGATCTTTTTGCATACCCGTCACCCTAGGAGAGGTCACCTATGATGCACTTTGCGACCTTGGAGCAAGCGTAAGCCTCATACCACTTGCTTTGTGTAAGGCGGTTGGTCTAGGAGAACCTAGACCGGTGAAGATGACACTTTACATGGCCGATCGTTCCATCACTAGGCCTGTTGGGATCATAGAAGACATTCCCGCGAAACTCAGTAAGTTCTATATCCCTATAGATTTTTTCGTTCTTGGTATCCCTGCAGATTATCCAGTTCCCATCATTCTTGGGAGACCATTCCTTGCAACCTCCAGATGCATGGTCGATTGCAAGAATGGACAGTTATCCTCAGGGCCGGTCCTTCAATTTTTTTGTGTCCGGGGCGATATTTTTTTGGGTGCCCTAGTGATTTAAAATTTATGTCATACTCAAATTATTAAAATATAAAAAATATTAAATAACACATTATAACAGAGGATATAAAACCAAAATTTTTGTTTAGAAAAACTTATTGAACCTACATAGAGAATTTTTTTTACATAATTGAAAATAAAATCAAAACTTTGTTTCATATATTTGAAAATAAATCAAAAGCAGATTATAACATACATATTAATCATTTATGTTGTCTTGCATTTTTTTGAACAAATCTTCAATTATTTTTGCATAATCAACAAATTCCAACAATTGACCAAATTGTTACTCCATGAAGCCTATATTGAGTCATGGTAGTTCACAAATATGACTTGAATAACTAGTTTAACTAATATATTTTGAATATATTTTTCCGAATAATAATAATTATAATTTTATTTTATTTAAATTATATGCAATATTCAATAAAATTTTAACTCTATAGATGTTAAATGATATTTATAAGTCATACAGAAAATATATAATTATATTAATAAAACTAACTATTTATAAAAAATAGCACAAATATAATTTTAAGTTCGAATTATAATATAACATTTAAAATAATTTTTTCATTAATGAATATTTCATTATGAACTTATCAACAAATGAGATACTTAATGTGAGTATCTTGATAAGTCAAAAATTTTATTTTATTGTTAAATTATAATTCGAACTTAAAATCATATTTGTGTTATTTATTATAAATAGTCATGTTTTTAACATGAATTATATCTTTATTTTATTGGCTTATAAATATCATTTAACATTTATAGAAATAAGAGTTATAATTTTTATTGAATATTTAATATAATTTAAATAACATCAAATAATAATAATTATTATTCAAAAAAAACATATACAAAATATAAGAGTTAACTAGTTAACATTGAAAATATGATGAAGTGGAACATTATAACTCACAATTCTAGCTTTGTTGATAATAATAAATTTAGTTTTGATATCATATAATTAAATCAGAGTGGCGCAGTGGGATTTAGATTGCCTTATGACCCAGAGGTCTAAGGATCAATTCCCACCAATCTAATTATATTCAAGATATTAGTGTTTTTTTTTTAAATTTGGGGCCCCAAATTATATGGGGCCTTCATGCTGCCCAGCAGCAGGGCCAGCCCTGGTTATCCTTCAATATAGGGGAAGAGAAAGTGGAATTTGTACTCTCCTTCCTAATCAAAGAGCCAGCTTTGAGAGAAGATGCTTTTAACATTTTCGATGACGAAGAGTCTAGAGAAGTGGTGAGTTCAATCTTGATGAAAGACCCACTTCAAAAGGTTGTTAGCATGAGTATCATGAAGGAAGGAGTAGAGCATGATTGTGATGATGAAGTCAAAGCATTGAAAGATGCAGAGGAAGAGCCAGAAGCAAGATTTGAAGAGCTGGAAAGAACCCCGAAAACTGTGAAAAAAATCGACCTACACAAAGAAAATCACACGATTCCTGAAGAGGCAAGTCGATTTTTGACAACAGAGAGAAAAATCGGACGATTTGCTACAGAGGGGTGATAACATGAATTATAGTCTATATTTTGAGGTTTGTTTGGACGTTTTATCTTCAATAATTTGCATGTTAGCATGTATAATATGTGATTATATTACCATTTCATCTACCCTTGCGGGAATCGAGGTCTACACCTAGTTTTGCTGTAATTGCAGGTAAAATGGTACGTTTTGCATAAAAAAGGAGCAAAAGGATTCATGAGTCATTTGGAGCTACATTGAGGAGCATAAGGAACCATCCAGGAAGCATAGCCATGGATTAAAGATTCACTTTGGACCAGTTTGAGAGATTTCACATTCAGTTATGACTCACCTCGGTTGACCAGAGATTCATCTCGACCGAGGTGATCCAGAGACGCCGACTCGACCGAGGCGAACACCTAGGACGCGGCGAGAATATTTTATTCTTGGCTGAGATCTTTTAAATTTGGAAGGTGATCTTATATTTTTGGGCTTGGCTCCTGGAAGGAAGAAGATCTAATATTTTACCTATTTTTATGGGAAAAGATCTTTCTAAGATATTTTTATGGAAAGAACCCCGAAAACTGTGAAAAAAATCGACCTACACAAAGAAAATCAAGATATTAGTGTTTTTTTTTTAAATTTGGGGCCCCAAATTATATGGGGCCTTCATGCTGCCCAGCAGCAGGGCCAGCCCTGGTTATCCTTCAATATAGGGGAAGAGAAAGTGGAATTTGTACTCTCCTTCCTAATCAAAGAGCCAGCTTTGAGAGAAGATGCTTTTAACATTTTCGATGACGAAGAGTCTAGAGAAGTGGTGAGTTCAATCTTGATGAAAGACCCACTTCAAAAGGTTGTTAGCATGAGTATCATGAAGGAAGGAGTAGAGCATGATTGTGATGATGAAGTCAAAGCATTGAAAGATGCAGAGGAAGAGCCAGAAGCAAGATTTGAAGAGCTGGAAAGAACCCCGAAAACTGTGAAAAAAATCAACCTACACAAAGAAAATCACACGATTCCTGAAGAGGCAAGTCGATTTTTGACAACAGAGAGAAAAATCGGACGATTTGCTACAGAGGGGTGATAACATGAATTATAGTCTATATTTTGAGGTTTGTTTGGACGTTTTATCTTCAATAATTTGCATGTTAGCATGTATAATATGTGATTATATTACCATTTCATCTACCCTTACGGGAATCGAGGTCCACACCTAGTTTTGCTGTAATTGCAGGTAAAATGGTACGTTTTGCATAAAAAAGGAGCAAAAGGATTCATGAGTCATTTGGAGCTACATTGAGGAGCATAAGGAACCATCCAGGAAGCATAGCCATGGATTAAAGATTCACTTTGGACCAGTTTGAGAGATTTCACATTCAGTTATGACTCAACTCGGTTGACCAGAGATTCATCTCGACCGAGGTGATCCAGAGACGCCGACTCGACCGAGGCGAACACCTAGGACGCGGCGAGAATATTTTATTCTTGGCTGAGATCTTTTAAATTTGGAAGGTGATCTTATATTTTTGGGCTTGGCTCCTGGAAGGAAGAAGATCTAATATTTTACCTATTTTTATGGGAAAAGATCTTTCTAAGATATTTTATCTTTGGAGGGTTATTTTCCTATAAAAAGGGTTGGATTTCCACAAATCGGGGAGCCCGCTTTGCACGTTATACACCATTGAAGGCTGCGAGATCCAGCATACATCGCTGCAACCATACTCCAGTTGGGAGTTTTGAAGAACCTTTTTGAAGGTTGAAGGAAGATTGAAGATCGTAGCTTTTATAGCTTTTTGGAGGGTTTTGTAAGATTGTCTTCAATCCCATTCCTTGTTGTCTTCTCTTGTTGGATTGCTATCCAAGGAACGCTTTTGTTGTGATATTTGATTCAGTTATTGAAGTCTTTTTCATTAAATTCTTCTTGTTCAAATATTCACCTTCTTCCCATATATTTAATACTTTCATAATGATGATGAGTGGCTAATTTCCTTGTGTGATTCTAGGGTGATTGGCTGAAGGTTGTGGGAAAAACAATGATAGAATAATCTTAGATTCCAGTAGGATCCTGAAAGTTCGAATCTTTAACCTTAACCCTAAGCATCTCGTTCGGTTGATGAACATCTCGGCCGGGGTGGAATTCTTCTGACCGAGGTGACTTATCCGATCCTAAACAGAAAGTTAAGTGTTAGAGTTTGCTAAATCCTATTCTTATTACACCTCTCTGGTTCAATACAAGCTTAGGATGAGACTTACCCGGTAATTCCTTAGTTTGTTTACCAACGATCATAAGTGTAGGTAATAAAAGTTTATCCTTTATTGGGGTTTGAGTGTGCTTCCATCCCATCTTTGTGAGTTAGCCTGAGACTTACCCGGTAAAGGTTGATTCTATTCCCTTAGATGGTGTGTTAGTTTGAGGTTATAGTTCTTTATCTTGATTCCTTGAGACTTACCCGGTAATAGGAGTTACGGTTTAGGATTAGTGTGTAGTGAGACTTACCCGGTGATCTACTCCACTTTAGTAACATCTTCCCCCACGCAAAAATCTCAGCTTTGTCCGCTTATCTATAGATCTTGAGTTGGAACCACAACTAGACGCTTTAATCCCTAGAATTGCATGTTTGCTTTATTGACTTCTTATTCATCTTTGATTGTGTTAATTGCTCTTGTGGTTAGTATTCACGAAGCTTACCGTTATTGACTTTGTTTCACCGAGTCCCTGTGATCGACCCCTGGAATTTCTTGCTTTTTACTACGATTGACCCGTACACTGCGGGTTCGCATCCTTGTTTTAAGCTTAAGTCTAGGGTTATAAATTTAAAGCTTGCACACACCGTTTGGAGCGAACAAGTTTTTGGCGCCGTTGCCGGGGACTTGGTCTAGACCGAGCCGGTACGGTTAGCTCTTGGGGCGCTTGCCCCGTGTCATCTAACCACTCTACTTGAGTGACTTTTGCAGGTTCTTTCTTAGGTATATGCGAAGAACCCGCACTGGGAAGGAAATCGTTCCTTACGATCCCAAACTCGAAAAGACATACAAGCGACGCTTAAGAGAAGCAAAGATGGCCCAACAAGACGACCGCGATCTTGCGGCCGAATTAAAAGAGGCGTTAGAGCTGTTACGCCTCAACAAGGAAGAACTAAGGCAAGAGAAAGAAGAGAATCGCACCAAGACTGCAGCAATCGAAGCTGAGATAGCAGTCATACGAGACCAGATTCTACTTCGACCGAGGGAAGATCCCCCTGTTGATCCTCGACCGATGCAGGATCCAGTAGCTGACCCTCGACCAAGGCAGGCTCCAGTACCTGACGCCCCGGCCGATGTACTTCCACCTCGGAGGCCAGTCCGAGATGTTCTTCTTGCAGGAATCCCACAAACCCTAGGTCAAAGGATGGACCCTAATCAACAACTGAGGCATCCGGGAGTGAACCTAGGAGATCCAGCGGATCATGACTACGAACTTCGACCGCAAGTTCTAGCCATGATTCGCCAATGCCAATTCGGAGGGCTAGAGAAGGAGTCGCCACATCAACATCTTCAAAACTACAAGATCTTGATGGAAACCTTGCGACCTTCCAGAATTGAAAATAACAACTACAAGCTAAGACCTTTTTACTTTTCTTTAAAAGATAGAGCTCTTACTTGGTATCAATCTCTTCCTCCAGGAAAAATTAGCACATGGGAGGAGATGACTACGGAATTCTTGACCAAATTCTTTCCCCCCTCAAAGACCGCTGAAATGAGAGGGAAGATCAATGCTTTCATTATGAAGGACAAGGAGAGCTTGTCCAAATCTTGGGAGCGGTTCAAGGATATCCTTTTGGATTGCCCACATCATGAGATTCCAAAGATCGAGTTGTTGGAGATCTACTTCAAGGGACTGGACGGAAGCACCCAGTTCAATCTCCAACTACTCTCCGCCGGCACCTTCATGGACATGGCGATTGATGAGGCTTGGGACTTCATTGAGAAGCAAGCCTTGCACATGGAGAAATATACCCACCAAGGAGCTGAAGGTGGAGTTAAAAGAGTCAACTTTCAAGAGACTCAATCCAACAACAATCAACTCACGTCTTTGAAGAATGACGTGAAGCAATTGAAGGAACTCTTGATGGCTCAAACTAAGAAGGAAGAGCAAGGACAAAGGAACAACAACAACAACGGGTACCGTAACAACAACAACGGTCCCCGAAACAACAACTACAACAACAACAATAGAGGATCCAATAGCAACAACTGGAGGGCGAATAACCAAAATCACGGTAACAATCATTCAAACTCCAACTCTAACGATTCCTCTAACCCTTTCCTTTCCCCCCTTCTTCTTCTTCTTCTACTCCATTAAAGAGCCAAGGGCAAGGATCAAGTTCATCCCAACCAGAAAAGAAAGACGCAGTTCTGGAGGCTATATTGATCAAGCTTAGCGCTATGGAGAATTCTATGACTTCATTTTCGAGGGCCCAAAAGTCCTTCGAACAATGTTCGCTCCTAACGGTGTGTGCAAGCTTTAAATTTATAACCCTAGACTTAAGCTTAAAACAAGGATGCGAACCCGCAGTGTACGGGTCAATCGTAGTAAAAGCAAGAAAATTTCAGGGGTCGATCACAGGGACTCGGTGAAACAAAGTCAATACGGTGTGCTTATGTCAATACTAACCACAAGAGTGATTAACACAATCAAAGATGGATAAGAAGTCAATAAAGCAAACATGCAATTCTAGGGGTTAAAGCATCTAGTTGTGGTTCCAACTCAAGATCTATAGATAAGCGGACAAAGCTGAGATTTTTGCGTGGGGAAGGTGTTTCTAAAGTGGAGTAGATCACCGGGTAAGTCTCACTACACACTAATCTTAAACCGTAACTCCTATTACCGGGTAAGTCTCAAGGAATCAAGATAAAGAACTATAACCTCAAACTAACACACCATCTAAGGGAATAGAATCAACCTTTACCGGGTAAGTCTCAGGCTAACTCACAAAGATGGGATGGAAGCACACTCAAACCCCAATAAAGGATAAACCTTTATTACCTACACTTATGATCGTTGGTACACAAACTAAGGAATTACCGGGTAAGTCTCATCCTAAGCTTGCTTTGAACCAGGAAAGGTGTAATAAGAATAGGATTTGGCAAACTCTAACACTTAACTCTCAGTTATGGATCAGATAAGTCACCTCGGTCAGCCAGTTTCCACCCCGGCCGAGATGTTCATCGACTGAACGAGATGCTTAGGGTTAAGGTTAAAGACTCGAACTTTCAGGATCCTACTGGGATCTAAGATTATTCTATCATTGTTTTTCCCACAACCTTCAGCCAATCACCCTAGAATCACACAAGGAAATTAGCCACTCATCATCATGAAAGTATTAATCAAATATATGGGAAGAAGGTGAATATTTGAACAAAGAAGAATTTAATGAAAAGACTTCAATAACTGAATCAAATATCACAACAAAGCGTTCCTTGGATAGCAATCCAACAAGACAAGACAACAAGTAGGGAATTGAAGACAATCTTACAAAACCCTCCAAAAAGCTATAGACTTCAATCTTCCTTCAACCTTCAAAAAGGTTCTTCAAATCTCTCCCAACTGGAGTAGGATGCTGCTGGAAGTATGCGGATCTCAGCGGGGTATGCGACGTCGTATGCGAGATGTCCAGCTCTAAGCGGCTCCCGGAATTATGGGAAATCCGACCCTTTTTATAGGAAAATAACCCTCCAAAGATAATAAATCTTAGAAAGATATTTTCCCATAAATATAGGTAAAATATATGATTATGCATATCTCCTTCCTTCCAGGAGCCAAGCCCAAAAATATAAGATCTCTTTCCAATTTTAAAAGATCTCAGCCAAGAATAAAATATTCTCGCCGCGTCCTAGGTATTCGCCTCGGTCGAGTCGGCGTCTCTGGATCACCTCGGTCGAGGTGAATCTCTGGTCAACCGAGGTGAGTCACAACTGAATGCGAAATCTCTCAAAACTGGTCCAAAGTAAATCTTTAATCCATGGCTATGCTTCCTGGATGCAGCTCTAAATGACTCATGACTCCTTTCGCTCCTTTTTGATGCAAAACGTACCAAATTACCTGCAATTACAACAAAACTAGGTGTAGACCTCGATCCTTGCAAAGGTAGATGAAATGGTAGTAAAATCACATAATGCACATACAAACATGCAGATTATGAAAGATAAAACGTCCAAACAAACCCCAAAATATAGACTATAATTCATGCTATCAAAGTACCCCATACTTAGCCCTTGCTTGTCCCCAAGCAAGTTCCTCATATAGAAGACAAGATGGAATGGATTATAGGTCAAGAAAATCAATGAAAAAGTCTTCCAAAAACATTTTATGGTGTGCAACTACCATAGATCACTCTAAGAGAGTACTTCCTGGAATTTAAAAACTCAACATGATCAAATCATTTTATAAATATAGGAAAGTTGTTCATCTTTGCATAAAATCATAGAATGCATAATAAATCATAATTATCAAAATTAATCATGTATAATCCGATTTAAACCGCTAAGTCAATCAACAAGCTCAAGGTCTCAAGGGCTTCCCAAAAGAAAGGTCAAGAAACGTGTAGGGTAGGGATGTATGTAAGGTAATGTGGTGCTAGAATCCGGGAAAAGGATGAACTTCATTTTCACTTTGACTTGCAACATCTTCCACCAATAAGCTTTGCTTATTTCACACTTTTTCTTTTTACTTTACTTTTTGGGATGCATGGACAGAGGTGCACAATAACCGAAGCCTAGGAAATCTGCAATCATCAATTTCTCGAGATGCATCAAACCCTTGATGCACATACCATGACCCGTTAGGAATATCGCTCAATCCGATTTTGGCAAGACACAAACACCCGGCTATGTGAATGGTGCCGAGTTACTCATCTTCATGATTGACTTCCCCAAACCTATTATTGCTTTCTAACACTTTCACTTCCAGCCACTTCTCAACTTTAACTCCACTTGCTTTCACCACTTCGTTTGCTTCCAAATTCCCGGATAGGTAAAGGGAGGCAAAATGTATATGAGGGGCTAAGCATGATCAAGAAGAAGAAGAAGAAGAGAATGAATTGCCTTGGTCTTTCCAAGAAGAAAGTGAGAGAACTTAACCTGCGGTGTCAACCTTCAAATTCAACATAATTTGGATAAAAACAAAGTATTAAACATGCCAATAATTTCAAACAAAGCATTTAACAACTTAAACATATTATAAAACCTTTCAAACACATAAAGAATTTAAAACCAGTCAGTAAACAAGATCTTCACCGAGATCATATCCAGATAAGTAACACAAAAAATCGTTTCGAAAACTCTCAGTAACCCACCTCGGTCGAGGTGTTCTTGGTTCAACCGAGGTGAAATGCCTCGTTTGGCCAGAATCTCCCCGGTCGAGGTCAAAAATTATTTTTTTTTTTTAAAACCATTTTTTTCGACGTTTTTCTCAATCAAATAACCTGTAGGTATGCATGTAATATCAGATAATCATATAAAGGCAACTGAGGCATAAATATGAAAATATCCAATGAAATATAATACATCAAGTAGTCAAATACATCAAAAGGTAGTCAAATAATACAAACACCCCATACTTGGGTCACACTGTCCCAGTGGGTCAAATAAAAAGTCTAAAGACAAGAGTAGTCACCGGATAAAAAGCTGAACTGCATAAAAATAGAATAAAGAAAATCCTGCAGCTCCTCAATAATCCTGATCCGGTGGTGGTGGTGGTGGCGCATACGGATACTGCGTCGGGTCGAACGGATAGCCCATAGTCTGCTGGAACTGTAGCTCCATCATCCTGCGCTGATAGTGCTGCTCCTCTAAAATCTGATGAGTCCAGCGGTCAATGCGTCGGTCCTGGGCAGCAAATCTCTCATGCATGTCCACTGTAAGGGCAGCATAAGAGTCTATCATCTGATCTGTCAGGTCGTCGATCCGGTGATGAACCTCAGAATCTCTGTGACGGCGTGTCCGACGCCTAGCAGATCTAGCAGGAGGTGCAGCAGGTGCCGGCTCAGTGTCCTCCTCATCATCCAAATCGATGATCGGTGGTGCGCTCGTGCCTACAGTATCCGTCCCTGTATCCATCGGGACTCCACCATCTCTCTCGTCCATCGTCTCCTCATCGTCGTCGTCATCCTCCTCAGCCTCAACAGGGGCAGCTGCTGCCTCTCTGTGATCCTCCATCAGTGTATCCCAAGCTGTCTGCCAGTAATGCGGATCAAAGACTGTGAACTGTGCAGACCAGCGGATCCCCTGAGGTGCAGTCCGCTGTTAGCATGAAATATTGTGATATTTTAGGCACGTTTTCTAATCGTATTTGATTCATATTGATAGTCTTTGATTGAGCTTTGTACATATGTGAGCTAGTATTGCCTATATTGTCGATATGGATGTCTACACGAGTTCTATGTTGATTATAGGTGATTTGGAGCTATTTCCGAACGGAATCGAGCAAAGGAGAGTTGAGTTGATATGTCCATAGATCGAGGACACCTTTTTGGAAGCAATTTGGAGTCTTAGATTGAGGAATGCACGAATGAAGGCCAAAAACCACGCTCTTACCCTAAATTACGGCCGTGGAAACCAAGTCAGAATTCGATGTTCATTCCAGGGGATATTACGGCCGTGGAACTAACCGTAGTAGTTTCCACGCCCTAAATTACGGTCGTGAAAAGATTCCACGACCGTGATTTTGGCGAATCTTTTCGCCATGTTTCGAAGCCACGATCTTTTGAAGATTGGGCCGGGCCAACATTTTGCCCTGCATTATAAAATAGACGGATGAGGCAAGATTCCGTCACCTCGCTTACGACCTTTCAACCCTCGCTTAGCGGCGAAACGCAAAAAAACCCTCATCTTGGAGGTAATTTGGAGATCTCATTGAAGATCAAAGTTCGTATTGAAGAGTTGCTGTTTGCGATCTTCGTGTTTGTGGAAGGTCGAAGTTCTTGGAGGATTTTGCAAGAAGATCTCTCTTCTTGTTTAGGTTTGATTCAGAATCGGATTGACATCCCGTTTCTCTTCTTTCCTAAAGATTGTGATTGCTTGGTCCGTTTTGAATCTTTGGATAAACACTTATTCTTGATTGTGATTCTGAGATTCACTTGAAGATTATTGATAGTTCTTGAAAGTTTTCATCTTTTATCTCTTAATTCTTGAATCAATATCAATATGACAGTTATTGGCTAAAAACCCTTAACAATTCTAAGGTGAAAGGTTGATAGTTGTGGCTTAGATGATGATAGATCGATCGTAAACAGATTAGACCCTGAGAGTTAGAGAATTATCGCCGACAACCCTAAATCACGGGCTGTTCTTGAGTTCCACGACCGTGGAATCTCAAGATCCAACCGTAATTTCCCTAAGTCTACGAGCTTGCTTTTACCTTAATCTAAAGTTGAAGATTTGCTTTAGCTTAGCTTAGACTTGTCTTTTCTAGGTGGTAGTGAAGCCTCAACAACCTCTACCTCGATTGTGAGCCTCAACAACCTCAATCGGATAAGTTAGTCTTGACCTTTAGATTATAGGTTTGGGTATTTGATGCTAATTCTCGTCTTTAGAATCTTTCTATACTGAGCCTCAACAACCTGTATAGGGAGTGTCTTTTAGGTGAATTACATAAGGTTTTTGGAACCTCAACCGTACGATTACCTTACATTAGTATACCCTTGCATATCTCGACTCTGTCTTTATATCATTAGTATATCTTGAATCGATTGCCACAGCTGGATACTTGGATCTTTAGGATTGTTGTTTTCCCGATAATTTGCAAACTCCCATATTCACTTGCTTGATAACCTGCGATCGAGTTCGTTCCACCCAAATCCCTGTGTTCGATACTCTGGAATTCTTGCTAATCTACGTCGATCCGTACACTGCGGGTTCGCTTGCTTGATTCTAGTTTTATAAATTTAAAGCTTATTTGCACACACCTCTAGGGGCGAACAAGTTTTTGGCGCCGTTGCCGGGGATTTGGCTTCGTCCTAATCCGGTAGCCGGTTGTCAAGCTTGGGAGCTTGCTCTCGTTATTTGATTTTTCTTTGAGTGCATGCGCAGGTCTAGGAACACCAAAGATCTCTTACCTCTTGATCAAGAGCTAGAGAAAACCTTGAGGCAAAAGCGCAAGGAAAGGAAGATGGCTGAAGAAAACGAGCACAATCTTCAAACTAAGTTGGCGGAGAAAGAAGCTCAACTCCGATGGAATGAGACTCTCCTCCAGGATGAGATGGATCGTCATCAAACTCAAGTTAACGGTCTACAAGACATGATCGTCCAAATGAAGATAAAAATGAGTGATCTTGAAGATAAGGTGGGCAAGAAGTCCTCGAGAAGGAGGACAAGATCTAGAAGAAGAAACCACTCATCCACCGATGATAGTGATTCTTCCATGCCTCCGCTAGAAGAGATTGATCCCACGATCAATATAAATCCTTTCAATCCACAAGGAGCTGCTAACCGCCGCATTCCACCTAGGAACGCGAGGGTCGAACGTGTGGATAATGAGCCGAGAACTCTTGGCCAGCGGATGGATCCGACACAACAACCACGCCGCTTAGGTGTGAATTTTGATGCTGAGGATGTACAAGGGTTTAGCTTTAACCCTCAAGTTATCACTCTTGTTCGCCAAAGTCAGTTTGGCGGTACAAGCGCTGAATCTCCACACCAACACTTGCAAAACTTTGAGTGTATGATGGAGACGATGAGACCGAAGAGCGCTACTACCAACAGCTATAAGCTCAAACCTTTCTTTTTCTCCTTGAAAGGGAAAGCGCTATCTTGGTACCAAGCTCTTCCTAGTGGGAAACTAGAAACATGGGAAGACCTCTCCGCAGAGTTTCTCACCAAATTCTTTCCGCCATCCAAAACGGCGGAACTTAGAGGTAAGATTAATGCTTTTTCTATGAGACCTAACGAAAGTTTGTTTCAATCTTGGGAAAGATTTCAGGATTTGCTCTTGGATTGCCCTCATCATGGCATATCCAAGCTTGCCTTGCTGGAGATTTACTACAAAGGGCTGGATGCAGGAACGCAATTCAACCTCCAATCCCTCTCATGTGGAACGTTCATGGACATGAGAGAAGATGACGCTTGGGACTTCATTGAGAAGCAAGCAAGAGTCATAGAGAAGTATTCCCACCGGAAAGTGGAGGGAAATCGTGTGGAGCAAGGAGCAAAGCTCACACATGAAGCTCAAAATCAGATTTTCTCCCTCAACAATGAGATCAAAGAGTTGAAGGAGACTATCAAGACCAACTTCCCAAAGCAACAAGAGAAGGATGTTGGCTATTTGGGCAACAACAACGGCGGTGATAACACCAACCGCAACAACAATAACCGGAACAATAACCGGAATAACAATTGGAATGGAAACAACAACAACCGGAACAACAACAATTGGAACAACAATCGGGGTTCGAACAACAACAATTGGCGCTCCAATCAACAAAATTCCGGTAACTCCTATCCTTCCAATTCCAATTCACTAACTCCACCCTCTTCTTCCTCTACTCCTTTGAAAAGCCAGGGGCAATCATCAAATGGAGGAAACAATACGGGAAAGGAGAAGCCGGATCCTATGTTGGAAACAATCTTGGGAAAGCTTCAAGGGTTGGAGAACCGCATCATCAAGGTTGATGATCAAATTTCTAAGGTTGACAAAGCTCAAAAGGTTTTGGAAAACCAAATGTTCAACCATGCGGAGGAAGTTCCTAGAAATCAAGGGAAACTTCCAGGAAAAACGGAGGACAACCCTAAGGGAAGGGTAATGGCGATTACAACTAGGAGCGGAGTGACTACCACCGATCCGCAGCCTACATTCGTTGAAGTCCCCGTAGAGAAGGGCAAGGAAAAGGGGAAGGAGAAGGAAGACGTCTATGTTCCTCCTCCAGCTTTCAAACCTCCCCTACCGTTCCCTCAATCTAGAGCGCGAGCGCGCCTAGATAAACAATTTGGTAAGTTTATAGAACTCATGAGCAAGCTGCATATTAATATACCTTTCATTGATGCCATTGTAGGTATGCCGGCTTATGGCAAGTTCTTGAAGGAGCTCCTCTCTAACAAGAGGAAGCTAGAAGATTTTGGTGAAGTCAAGATGAGTTCGGATTCTTCGGATCTCATCAAGACTATGAAGGAGAAAATGCCCCCAAAGCTGAAAGATCCGGGGTCATTTTGCATTCCCATTGGAGTGGGAGAGGTCACATATGACGCTTTATGTGACTTGGGAGCAAGTGTGAGCATCATACCACTTGCATTGTGCAGGAAGATCGGTTTAGGCGACCCTAAACCGGTGAAGATGACGTTATACATGGCGGATCGATCCATTACTCGCCCCGTCGGCATTGTAGAAGACGTCCCGGTCAAGCTAGGCAAGTTCTTTGTTCCCATTGATTTTGTCGTGCTTGACATTCCTGCGGATAGTCCGGTCCCGATTATACTCGGAAGGCCGTTTCTTGCAACTTCTGGCTGCATGGTCGATTGCAAGAATGGGAGGCTCGCTTTTGATATTGGGGAAGAGAAAGTAGAATTCGTTCTTTCCACTCTAGTGAAGGAGCCAATCTTTGATGAGGATATTTACAATGTCCAAGACGAAGAAGGTTTATCTAGGGAAGAGGTAAGTGCAATTCTCTTTAACGATCCTTTGCAAAAGGTTATTACTATGAGTCTAACCGATGTAGGAGAAGAGGAAGAGTGCAAAGAGGAAATTAAAGCCTTAGGAGCACAAGAAGAGATGTATGAAGTGGAGTTTGAGAAACTCCACGATGAGGCTGAAAATACTCGAATCCACGGTCATACTCTGTATTCCACGACCGTGGATTCCACGACCAAAATCAACCTCCATTCCAGAGGATATTACGGCCGTGGAACTCCAGAGGAGACCGTAATTTTGGCCGTGGAAGATGGTGATCGGCATACTTCTTCAACTTCTTCTAATTCTTCTCCAAACCATCCAACCTCCTTAGAAACTTCTAAGGAAACATCGGAAGCTCCTCAAGGATCATTGGAAGCTCCGAAAGCAATGGAACTCAAACCACTTCCTACTCATCTAAGAACTTCAAGACAACCTCAAAGGCGGTTGAATCCGACCATGAAGGAGGTTGTCAAGAAGGAAATTCTTAAACTTCTTGATGCAGGTATCATCTATCCTATCTCCGATAGCAAGTGGGTGAGCCCAGTTCAAGTAGTTCCGAAGAAGGGAGGAATGACAGTCATCACCAATAAGAACAACGAACTCATTCCTACCCGAACTGTAACTGGATGGCGAATGTGCATAGACTACCGCAAGCTCAACAATGCAACGCGGAAGGATCACTTTCCATTGCCATTCATCGATCAAATGCTTGAAAGGTTAGCACAACATTCATACTTTTGCTACCTTGACGGCTATAGTGGTTTCTTTCAGATCCCGATACATCCGGATGATCAAGAGAAGACCACATTCACGTGCCCTTGGGGTACGTTCGCTTATAGGAGAATGCCGTTCGGGCTTTGCAACGCCCCAGCCACCTTTCAACGGTGCATGATGGCCATCTTCTCCGAATATGTAGAGGAAATCATGGAAGTCTTCATGGACGACTTCTCCGTTTACGGTTCCTCTTTTAACGATTGTCTTTCTAACCTTTCTCTTGTTTTGCAAAGATGTGAAGACACTAACCTAGTTCTTAATTGGGAGAAGTGTCAATTCATGGTTAAGGAAGGAATCGTGTTAGGTCACTTAGTCTCTAGTAGAGGGATAGAGGTAGACAAAGCTAAAATAGAGACCATAGAGAAACTTCCTCCCCCAATTTCGGTGAAGGGAATAAGAAGTTTCCTAGGACATGCTGGATTTTATAGACGTTTCATTCAGGACTTTTCTAAGATATCAAAACCTCTCACTAATCTATTGATGAAGGATGCGGTTTTTGAGTTTTCACAGGAATGTCTAGATGCGTTCAACACCATTCGGCAAGCTCTAATTTCAGCACCCATTATCCAACCCCCGGATTGGACTCTCCCTTTCGAGATTATGTGTGATGCTAGTGACGTAGCCATTGGAGCTGTTCTTGGGCAACGAAAGGAAGGACGAACCCACGCCATATACTATGCTAGCAAGATGCTAGACGAAGCCCAGCTCAACTACGCCACTACGGAAAAAGAGTTTCTAGCCATTGTCTACGCTATTGACAAGTTTCGCTCTTATCTTGTAGGTGCAAAGGTGATTATCTACACGGATCATGCTGCGATCCGGTACCTCCTTGCAAAGAAAGACGCGAAGCCAAGGCTAATTAGATGGATTCTTCTCCTACAAGAATTCGATCTTGAGATCCGCGACAAGAAAGGCTCGGAAAATTCTGTTGCGGATCATTTGAGCCGTCTAACACATCTAGAGGACGACCATTTACCCATTGATGACTCCTTTCCGGACGAACACCTACATATCATAGAGGAGTGCATCAAGGTAATCTCCAAAGGTAACGAACCATGGTTTGCTGACTTCGTTAACTATTTGGTTTGCCAGGAGATACCACCCGGACTGTCATACGCACAAAGGAAGAAGTTCTTCAAGGACGTCCGAGAATACCATTGGAACGAGCCTCTCCTCTTCAAGAGAGGTCCGGATGGCATCATCCGGCGATGTGTGCCGGAAGATGAGATACAAAGTGTCATCCGTCATTGTCATTCACTACCTTGTGGAGGACACGCTAGTTCGAGCAAAACTAGCGCAAAGGTATTGCAATCTGGATTCTATTGGCCTACTTTATTTAAAGATGTGCAATCCTTTGTTTCTTGTTACGATGCTTGTCAAAGAACAGGCAATATCTCTAGGAGGAACGAGATGCCCCTCAACAACATCCAGGAGGTGGAGATTTTCGACGTTTGGGGAGTCGATTTCATGGGACCATTCCCTTCTTCTTGTGGAAACCAATACATACTATTGGCGGTAGATTACGTCTCTAGATGGGTCGAAGCAATTGCCTCTCCCACAAATGATGCCATGGTGGTGGTCAAGTTCTTCAACAAGACCATCTTTCCGCGATTCGGGACGCCAAGGACGATCATTAGTGATGGAGGTTCTCACTTCATAGCCCGTCGCTTTGAAGCTCTTCTAAACAAGTATGGGGTTACTCACAAGATCGCCACCCCTTACCATCCACAAACGAGTGGACAAGTTGAGATCTCAAATAGGGAGATCAAGGGAATTCTAGAGAAGACGGTTTCAAGGACTAGGAAGGATTGGTCCTTGAAACTAGATGATGCATTATGGGCATACCGGACTGCATACAAGACTCCCATAGGAACCACACCATACAACCTTGTGTATGGGAAGTCTTGTCATTTGCCGGTAGAGCTAGAGCACAAAGCGTTTTGGGCTATCAAATGGCTGAATTTCGGCATGAAGGAAGCGGGAGAGAAGCGTCTCCTAGACATCAACGAGCTGGATGAACTCCGTTTGAACGCCTATGAAAACGCTAAGATCTACAAGGAAAGAGCAAAGCGTTGGCATGATAAGCATATCATTCCAAAGGACTTCCAAGAAAGAGATCAAGTCCTCCTCTTCAATTCGAGACTTCGCCTCTTTCCAGGTAAGTTAAAATCTCGTTGGACCGGACCTTTTCTAATTAAGCGTATTTTCCCCCATGGTGCAGTTGAAGTATGGGGTGAAGCTAGTGGAAGTTTTAAGGTGAACGGCCAACGACTCAAGAAGTACTCGCCGGAACTCCAAGCTGAGGAGTTTGCACCTACCGCACTCGAATAAGTGCGAGATTGGTCTAGCTACGGACCTTAAACAAAGCGCTTCTTGGGAGGCAACCCAAGGTATTGCATTCTCGTTTTTATTTTCGATTCATAGATTAGTTTAGAATAGACGTTTTCGCTTTGTTTTGCCTCGATTTCTTCCGGTATGTTCGTGTTTTTGGTTGTAGGAATGATGGAAAAGGAGAAAGGAGGGATAATGTCAAAGAAAAGCGACGAAATTTGGACTTTGAAGCTTTACAGAGGGTTCCACGGTCTAAATCACGGTCGTCATAGCTACAGTGGCCGTAATTCTCAAAAGCCTGTGAAAAATCACCAAAACCACGGGTCCGTACATTTCCACGGCCGTGGAATGCCCCGACAGACCGTGATTTTTGAAATTTTGCCTGCGAGTATAAAAGCCACACTTCGTCACAAAAACACCACAATCCTTCCCCAATTCCACGACCTAGATACCGAAAACACGAACCCTCTCCAAATTCTTCATTTTCTAATCGTTTTCAACGATTCTTCGTCCTAAACTGCAGCAAATCCAACCACGAACAAGATTCAAGCAACAAATCGAGTGGAAAACGATCAACAAACCCGCATTTTGGATTTTTCAATCCGAAAAAAAAAAGGTTATTTCCTTCTCTTCGATTCTAGTGGATTTGGTTCGTTTTTGCCATAGATTTTTAGGAAGAACTGATAAAGATTGGAAGAAATTAGATTAGGACTGCTTGTTGTGGTGAGATTGGGTGAATTTGCTGAGATTCACAAGATTCTGTCTAGAATTACGGTCTCTGGAGGTTCCACGGCCGTGGTTTTCGAAGAACAGACCGTAATTTTGAACAGAAATGGATTTCGTAAGGAGAGTTTCGGGAAGGATAAAGGAGAAGAAAGGGGACCAAAATAAGAAAAGAAAGGGCAACCCCTCCACATCTAGGGCACCGCCACCCTCATCTCCCTCACCACCATCCTCACCTTCACCTCCATCTTCACCACCTCACCCTAGCATCCCAACCATACATGATGACCACCTAGCTGCATTTGAGAAGATAGAGAAGAGGGCAGTGATTGGCCCTAGGTATTTGTTGTTGGAGGATCTACATCCTCTCAACATAGTTGACGATCTTACATGGCTCTTGGATAGAGCCGGATTGACCGTCTTCACGAACATTCGTGAAGATGCCTATGAGGAGATCACCCGAGAGGTTGTGACGTCTTTCGAGCACAGCCATGTTGATAGGACTGTCTCCTTCCGTCTCATGAATCGAGACTACCAGTTGAGTATAGTTGAGTTTGGAGCCATTTTCGGGTTCCATGAGACCTACAATGGTCGATTCCCTAGCGGTATCTACCCTAAGGATTTCTGGGAGGAGGTAGCCATGATCTACGCCGACGAGGACCGTTGGCAACCCGCTGATACCAAGGCTAGATTGATGTACCATCTAGCCTTGAAGATAGCTCACCGTGTTCTTTCGGAGTGTCTCTTTCCTAGGACGGAGACGCCCCAAAAGATCAAGACGGATGAGCTATTCCTGCTATACTGTATGCTCTACGGTCGCCGCGCAGATTGTGCTACTCTTTTGGCGGCTACAATGAGTAAATTGAAGAACAAGAGGAAGGGGAACATTGGTTATGGAGGGATAGTGACCCACATAGCTAGGACATTCGGAGTGGATTTTTCTGGTTGCACCCGCATACCCGTCGTACCTCTAGGATTACATGCGTTCATGGTTAGGGGACTCATCTTCCCCACACATAGAGGTCCGCCTTATGCGGGCATGCCCTGGGAGAGTAGGACAGGCAGGGGTATTGAGTGGCTGCCGGAATATTCCATTGTGGCGGGACGCCACAATTGGAAGGAGACGTTCGCTGCGATGCATGCGAACAGGCTAGGAGCTCCCCTTTACGTTCCACCGCCAGTTGTAGATGAGGAGGAGATGGGAGAGCAGTACGAGAGTGGTGGAGGAGCGGAGCAGGAGTTCGGCTCGTTTCCGGATCAGCCGGAAGCGGCCCCGGATGTACCTAGACGCTCTCCACGCCCAGCTAGAGCTTCAGGCTCGTCATCTCGCCGCGCCAGCGTGAGTGAGAGGCCCACGTGGATGACTACACCTCCCACTTGGTACGATACACCCCCTCCTTGGTCCACGACGCAGCCAGCAGCACCACCGCCACCACCAGCACCAGCACCAGTCGATGCCCCCGCATGGTATGGTCACCCCCCGGGATGGTACGAGCAGATGCCGGATTGGGCTACCGGACTTTCAGAGAGAGTCGGAGCACTAGAGATCCGGGCGGATGCTAGAGACGGACGCCTAGACGACCTCGACCACATGATGAGGGACGTCTACCGCCAACAGTTTGGGCGGTTCTATGATCCGAGTTTCTCTCCATTCCCACCACCACCGCCGCCGCAGTGATCGATGCATGACAGTTTGTTTTAGACATTCCCGCCACCACTTGTGAGTTTCTTTTTCTTTTGCTTTCTTTTGTTCTTTCTTGTGAACATTAGGGACAATGTTCGCCCTAAGTATGGGGTGGGATGTACTAAATGTTTGTAATAACTCTACTCTATATGTTGCTTCCATTACGAGACTATCATTGCATGTTCATTATATGTTACATGTTTCATTCTTGCATTGCATGAAAAGTGACTTGAAAAACCCATAAAAATTGAAAAATTTTGAAAATTTTGTGCTTCTAATGAATTGAGATGATTTCCATGATAATCACTACTTGTGAATTGAGTTTGATGACAATTGCATGCTTAAAAGGATTGTAAGTTGAAAAGAATTTGAATGAATGAATTTTACCTCTTTTGCAAGCTTTATAATGTGAAAACGTTACCTAAATCATGTTGAGAGATTGAAGTTGAAATCACATTATAAGTTCCTATACTTCTTGTTGAAATGATTAAGGCAATTCGATACTTTCTTTCTTCTTTCTTTGATCATCTAGCTCCTCATTGAAATATTAACCTCCCTTACCTATCCGGGAATTTGGAGAAGTGAATGAGAAAAAGGCATGTTTGATGTGGGAGGGCCATGAGAGCAATTATTTGCAATCAATCGAATAGAAAGAAATTATAAGTTTGGGGAAGTCAATCATGACGATGAGTAACTCGGCACCATTCACATAGCCGGGTGTTTGTGTCTTGCCAAAGTCGGATTGAGCGATATTCCTAGCGGATTATGGTATGTGCGCTAAAGGTTTGAGGCATCTCTTGCAATTTTGAGAAACGCCAATCTCCTAGGCTTCGGTTTTTGTGCACCTCTATCCATAACTCCAAAAGTAAAGTCGAAAAAGAAGAGAGCAAAACTCTAAGTGAAGTGTTGCGGAAACCGCAAAAGAAGAAGAAGGTAGTTGTCCACTTTCCCGGATTTATGCACCACTCTCCCTTAAAGTTTTCCCTTCCCTTCCATACTCTAGACCTTTTTCTTTGAAAGTCCTTAAGATCAAAGGAATGTTATATGGCTTGGTGATCTAAATTGAAGTTCTTATGATTGATTTTGATAATATTTGAAGGTTATAATGCTTGTTTGGAAGTTAAATTGATTCATGAGTTTTCTTTGCCTTTTACTCTCTAATCAAGTGTGTGAAAGTTTGAAAAACGATTGAAGCAAGGTTTGAGAATGATCTATTCTTTAGAAGTCACTTTCATCCAAAAGAAGGTACACATATTTCATCCTAACTCTTGTTTAAAACTTTTTGAAAGACCTTGCTTAGGGACAAGCAAGTGCTAAGTATGGGGTTATTTGTTAGCATGAAATATTGTGATATTTTAGGCACGTTTTCTAATCGTATTTGATTCATATTGATAGTCTTTGATTGAGCTTTGTGCATATGTGAGCTAGTATTGCCTATATTGTCGATATGGATGTCTACACGAGTTCTATGTTGATTATAGGTGATTTGGAGCTATTTCCGAACGGAATCGAGCAAAGGAGAGTTGAGTTGATATGTCCATAGATCGAGGACACCTTTTTGGAAGCAATTTGGAGTCTTAGATTGAGGAATGCACGAATGAAGGCCAAAAACCACGCTCTTACCCTAAATTACGGCCGTGGAAACCAAGTCAGAATTCGATGTTCATTCCAGGGGATATTACGGCCGTGGAACTAACCGTAGTAGTTTCCACGCCCTAAATTACGGTCGTGAAAAGATTCCACGACCGTGATTTTGGCGAATCTTTTCGCCATGTTTCGAAGCCACGATCTTTTGAAGATTGGGCCGGGCCAACATTTTGCCCTGCATTATAAAATAGACGGATGAGGCAAGATTCCGTCACCTCGCTTACGACCTTTCAACCCTCGCTTAGCGGCGAAACGCAAAAAAACCCTCATCTTGGAGGTAATTTGGAGATCTCATTGAAGATCAAAGTTCGTATTGAAGAGTTGCTGTTTGCGATCTTCGTGTTTGTGGAAGGTCGAAGTTCTTGGAGGATTTTGCAAGAAGATCTCTCTTCTTGTTTAGGTTTGATTCAGAATCGGATTGACATCCCGTTTCTCTTCTTTCCTAAAGATTGTGATTGCTTGGTCCGTTTTGAATCTTTGGATAAACACTTATTCTTGATTGTGATTCTGAGATTCACTTGAAGATTATTGATAGTTCTTGAAAGTTTTCATCTTTTATCTCTTAATTCTTGAATCAATATCAATATGACAGTTATTGGCTAAAAACCCTTAACAATTCTAAGGTGAAAGGTTGATAGTTGTGGCTTAGATGATGATAGATCGATCGTAAACAGATTAGACCCTGAGAGTTAGAGAATTATCGCCGACAACCCTAAATCACGGGCTGTTCTTGAGTTCCACGACCGTGGAATCTCAAGATCCAACCGTAATTTCCCTAAGTCTACGAGCTTGCTTTTACCTTAATCTAAAGTTGAAGATTTGCTTTAGCTTAGCTTAGACTTGTCTTTTCTAGGTGGTAGTGAAGCCTCAACAACCTCTACCTCGATTGTGAGCCTCAACAACCTCAATCGGATAAGTTAGTCTTGACCTTTAGATTATAGGTTTGGGTATTTGATGCTAATTCTCGTCTTTAGAATCTTTCTATACTGAGCCTCAACAACCTGTATAGGGAGTGTCTTTTAGGTGAATTACATAAGGTTTTTGGAACCTCAACCGTACGATTACCTTACATTAGTATACCCTTGCATATCTCGACTCTGTCTTTATATCATTAGTATATCTTGAATCGATTGCCACAGCTGGATACTTGGATCTTTAGGATTGTTGTTTTCCCGATAATTTGCAAACTCCCATATTCACTTGCTTGATAACCTGCGATCGAGTTCGTTCCACCCAAATCCCTGTGTTCGATACTCTGGAATTCTTGCTAATCTACGTCGATCCGTACACTGCGGGTTCGCTTGCTTGATTCTAGTTTTATAAATTTAAAGCTTATTTGCACACACCTCTAGGGGCGAACATCTGCTCCCAAGGCATGGCTACGTATGGAGTGGTCAAACCACGGAGAACTAGAATCCTCCGTGTGATCATTTCCTGTAATCCCAGCGGCTTCGGAGCCGCCGCCATCGTGCAAACGCTGAGGTCCATCCCGTGGTAGGTAGCGATATGGGTGACTAGACCTCCGCAGCAAATGTCTCCCTTCCCCTTGGCCTTGATCCTGTGCAGATCCTCTGCCAGGAGCAAGCCAAAGTCAGGGAAACCTCCTGTGACCATGCAGTAGAGGCTGAAGAGCTCGCCCTGTCTGATCTTCTGGGGCGTCTCAGTACGCGCCAGAAGTGTCTCGCTGAAAATCCTGTGGGCTAGTCTGAAGGCCGGATGAAAGATGACTTTCTCCCTGGAATCTCCAGGGCGCCATCTGTCCGCATGCTCAGTAATATGGGTTATCTGCCCCCAGAACTCCCTAGCTACGGATCGGGAGGGGAAGTCGGTGGCGGTGGGCTCAGAAAAGCCAAAAATCTCTCTCCATACCTCTAAAGGAACTATGAAGTTCCGGTTCATCAACCGGTACTTCACAGACTGGTCTGTGGGGAGGTAGGAGAAGGAGCTAACAAACTCCAAGGTGGGCTCTAAGTAAGCTGGGGCTCGGATCTCAGTAAACTGATCCAGCCCGATAGTAGCAATCATCCTCCTAAGGTCAGCGTCTAACCCTAGGCAATCAAAAACCGACACGTCCAGAAATCGTGGTGCGATAACTGGACGGCTAGCTATCCGCTCATAGTCTACCCGACATCTCTCGTGGATAACTAGGCGGTAAGGACGGGAAGAAGAGGAAGAAGGGGAGGGTGAGGATCTGTCTCTAAGGGCTAAGCGACGATCTGAACTCATTTTCACTCAATCTCTGTCAGACCACCTCGGTCACTGACAAGCCTCAAGAACACCTCGGTCGAGATGCAGTTCGACTGGACCGAGGCGTAGCAGTTACGATTCCAAATCTCAGAATTTCAGTTCTTTTCCCCCTAAAATCACTACAATTGCTTCCTAAGGGGTACTTATGCCTTTTCTCAGCAGAATCAGGGGCAACCAAAGCCCAAATCGAAGCGAATGAACGAGTTAGGGTTTCGACTTGTTTTACCTCGTTTCGGTCGATTCGTTCGATTTTCTTGCAGATCTGTTGTTGCAATCGGTTCCTCGACCCTTCAATCACAGTTTAGAAGCAGAAATCTTCGAAAACGAGCGAGATTTGAGAGAGAGCGAAGTGGACTGTCGCCGCGGTCGAGGTGGGTAAAAAAAAGTGAAAAATAAATTTTTCCCCCTTTTATACTGTTCCTGGATCTGCTGTCACCTCGGTCGAGATGGTCTCGACTGGACCGAGGTGGTACGGACCGAGGTGGTTCTGCAGAAACCCTAGTCGCCTCGGTTGCTCAAGAATCAACTCGGTCGAGGTGCTCTGACAGTGACCGAGATGCTTCTGTCTTCTCAAAATCTCGAACTTCTGTCCTTCCAGTTGTCCATCCTTCCTTAGATATTCCCTGTTGTCTGTCCAGAACGCCAAAAACAAAGCAAAGCAAAGCAAAAACAAAAAACTATCTAAACTAGACTAGAAAACGGGAAAAGAAAGCAATACCTTGGGTTGCCTCCCAAGAAGCGCTTGATTTAAGGTCGCTAGCTGGACCATGATGCGTCTCAAATGAGGTATATTGGTGCAACCTCCTCAACCGGCGTTTCCGGTTGGTATTTCTTAAGTCTATGACCGTTGACCTTTAAGCTTCCGCTAGTTTCGCCCCATATCTCAACTGCACCATGAGGGAAAACATGTTTCACAACGTAAGGCCCGGTCCATCTAGATTTCAACTTACCTGGAAAAAGGCGGAGGCGGGAGTTGAAGAGTAGAACTAAGTCTCCTTCGTCAAGCTCCTTTGGGACGATACGCTTGTCATGCCATCTCTTCGTCCTTTCCTTGTAGATTTTGGCATTCTCATAAGCGTTCAAACGCAGCTCCTCCAGCTCGTTGAGTTCCAATAGTCGCTTCTCACCAGCCTCTTTGATGTCGAAATTCAACCATTTGATCGCCCAATATGCCTTGTGTTCCAATTCAACGGGCAAATGGCAAGACTTCCCATATACCAAATTATAAGGAGTGGTGCCTATGGGATTCTTGAATGCGGTCCTGTATGCCCAAAGAGCATCGTCCAACTTCATGGACCAATCCTTCCTCGTTCTAGAGACGGTCTTCTCCAAAATTGCCTTGATTTCTCTATTCGAGATCTCGACTTGTCCACTAGTTTGAGGGTGATAAGCAGTTGATACCTTGTGGGTTACCCCATACTTCGATAGAAGTGCCTTGAACTTCCGGTTGATGAAATGCGTTCCTCCATCGCTAATGATGATGCGTGGAGTTCCAAACCGTGGAAAGATAGTTCTATTCAAGAACTTCACAACCACCTTGGCGTCGTTAGTGGGAGAAGCGATGGCTTCAACCCATCTAGAGACGTAATCAACTGCAAGGAGAATGTAGAGGTTTCCTCCGGAGGATGGGAAAGGTCCCATGAAGTCAATCCCCATACATCAAAGATTTCCACTTCTTGGATGTTATTAAGTGGCATCTCGTTCCTCCTTGATAAGTTCCCTGTTCTTTGGCATGCATCACAAGAGACAACAAAAGATTGCACATCCTTAAATAATGTAGGCCAAAAGAAACCGGAACGCAATACCTTAGCGCATGTTTTATCGGTGCTAGCATGTCCCCCACAAGGAAGTGAATGACAATGCCTTATGACGCTATTAACTTCATCCTCCGGAATGCACCTTCGAAGCATCCCATCCGGTCCGCGCTTGAATAGCAACGGCTCATCCCAGTAATAATGTCGTACTTCCTTGAAGAATCTTTTCTTTTGAGAGTACGTCAATCCGGGCGGTATCTCCTGGCAAACAAGATAGTTCACAATATCAGCGTACCAAGGACCTTTATTATCAGAAAGTTTGTGGATGGATTGCTCCATCAACAGTGGATGAATATCAGAGGAGGGAGTAAGAAATTTGTTATTCTCAGTAATCTCAGTTGACATCATCTCGCCATCGACCTCGGTCGAGGCGCATAAGCGTTGACCGAGATGTTCTTCGGTCGCCTTGCTCAGTCCAGAAAGTGCCTCGGTCGAGGTACTGCTACTGGATCCGAGACTGGATCTTCGTCTCCTGGATTAGCTTCTCAATTTTAGCTCCTGGATCCTCTTCCAGTGCCTTCAAGCTCCGTATATCTGCATCACAAGAAGCATCTATACCTTCCTCCATTAAACTGAAGCTAATAACTCTTTCGAGTGGATCGTTAATAAGGATAGAGCTCACCAATTCTCTTGATTCTTCTTCATCGTAGATGTTGAAGATATCATCAGTTAGCTGCTCCCCTTTCATGGCTGCAAGTAGCGCGAACTCCACCTCATCGCCACCAACGTTGAATTTCAACTTGGCGTTCTTGCAATCCACGTTGCAACCCGAAGTTGCTAGAAATGGTCTCCCGAGAATAATAGGAACAGGATAATCTGCGGGAATGTCAAGTACAACAAAATCTATGGGAAGATAGAAGTTACCTAACTTGACCGGAACGTCCTCCAAAATGCCCACGGGATGGGTAATGGAGCGATCCGCCATGTAAAGTCGAATCTTGACCGGCTTGGGCTCTCCAAGACCGATCTTCGTGCATAGCTCCAGCGGGATGATGCTCACGCTGGCTCCTAGATCAAAAGGGCTTCATAAGTGACATCCCCAACTTGAATGGGAATACAAAATGAGCCGGGATCTCTCAACTTAGGTGGCATCTTTTCCTTCATGATTTTGATAAGCTCCGAAGATTTAGATGTCATCCTAACTTCACCAACATCCTCCAGCTTCCTCTTCCTTGATAAGATTTCTTTTAAGAACTTCCCATAGGCGGGCATACCTAAAATAGCATCAAGGAAAGGAATATTAATATGTAGCTTATTCATCAAGTCAAGAAACTTACCAAAGTGCTTGTCTAGATGTGCTCTGGCTCTGGACTGAGGGAATGGAAGTGGTGGTTTGTATGCAGGAGGTGGAACATAAGTTTCTGTCGTCCCTCCTGCTTTCTGTTGCTCTACCTCGGTTGGCATTTCGGTCGAGGTGTTCTTCGACTGGATCTGGACCGAGGTGGTCTGCGTCGAGCGAGGTACTGGATCTGCAGTTTTGAGTCCACTCCTCGTCGTTATGGCCATGCATTGGCCCTTAGGGTTAGTTTCCGTCTTTGTTGGAAGCTTCCCTGGATCTCTTGACGCTTCATTCGCCTTATTAGAAAGTTGTTGTTCGAAGGACTTTTGGGCCCTCGAAAATGAAGTCATACAATTCTCCATAGCGCTAAGCTTGATCAAGATTGCTTCCAGAACTGCGTCTTTCTTTTCTGGCTGAGACGAACTTGATCCTTGCCCTTGGCTTTTCAATGGATTAGAAGAAGAAGAAGGGGAAGAGAGGAAAGGGTTAGAGGAATCATTAGAGTTGGAGTTTGAATGATTGTTACCGTAGTTTTGGTTATTCGCCCTCCAGTTGTTGCTATTGGATCCTCTATTGTTGTTGTTGTAGTTGTTATTTCGGGGACCGTTGTTGTTGTTACGGTACCCGTTATTGTTGTTGTTCCTTTGCCCTTGCTCTTCCTTCTTAGTTTGAGCCATAAAGAGCTCCTTCAATTGCTTCACGTCATTCGTCAAAGACGTGAGTTGATTGTTGTTGGATTGAGTCTCTTGAAAGTTGACTCTTTTAACTCCACCTTCAGCTCCTTGGTGGGTATATTTCTCCATGTGCAAGGCTTGCTTCTCAATGAAGTCCCAAGCCTCATCAATCGCCATGTCCATGAAGGTACCGGCGGAAAGTAGTTGGAGATTGAACTGGGTGCTTCCGTCCAGCCCTTTGAAGTAGATCTCCAACAACTCGATCTTTGGAATCCCATGATGTGGGCAATCCAAGAGGATATCCTTGAACCGCTCCCAAGATTTGGACAAGCTCTCCTTGTCCTTCATAATGAAAGCGTTGATCTTCCCTCTCATTTCAGCGGTCTTTGAGGGGGGAAAGAATTTGGTCAAGAATTCCGTAGTCATCTCCTCCCATGTGCTAATTTTTCCTGGAGGAAGAGATTGATACCAAGTAAGAGCTCTATCTTTTAAAGAAAAGTAAAAAGGTCTTAGCTTGTAGTTGTTATTCTGAATTCTGGGGGGTCGCAAGGTTTCCATCAAGATCTCGTAGTTTTGAAGATGTTGATGCGGCGACTCTTTCTCTAGCCCTCCGAATTGGCATTGGCGAATCATGGCTATAACTTGCGGTCGAAGTTCGTAGTCATGATCTGCTGGATCTCCTAGGTTCACTCCTGGACGCCTCAGCTGTTGGTTAGGGTCCATCCTTTGACCTAGGGTTTGTGGGATTCCTGCGAGAGGAACATCTCGGACTGGCATCCGAGCTGGAAGTACATCGGCCGGGACGTCAGGTACTGGAATCTGCCTCGGTCGCGGGTCAACTACTGGATCCTGCATCGGTCGAGGATCAACAGGAGGATCTTCCCTCGGTCGAAGTAGAATCTGGTCTCGTATGACTGCTATCTCAGCTTCGATTGCTGCAGTCTTGGTGCGATTCTCTTCTTTCTCTTGCCTGAGTTCTTCCTTGCTGAGGCGTAGCAGCTCTAGCGCCTCTTTCAATTGGGCCGCAAGATCACGATCGTCTTGTTGGGCCATCTTCGCTTCTCTTAAGCGTCACTTGTATGCCTTTTCTGGTTCGGGATCGTAAGGAACGATTTCCTTCCCAGCGCGGGTTCTTCGCATATACCTAAGAAAGAACCTGCAAAAGTCACTCAAGTAGAGTGGTTAGATGAAACGGGGCAATCGCCCCAAGAGCAAACCGTACCGGCTCGGTCTAGACCAAGTCCCCGGCAACGGCGCCAAAAACTTGTTCGCTCCTAACGGTGTGTGCAAGCTTTAAATTTATAACCCTAGACTTAAGCTTAAAACAAGGATGCGAACCCGCAGTGTACGGGTCAATCGTAGTAAAAGCAAGAAAATTCCAAGGGTCGATCACAGGGACTCGGTGAAACAAAGTCAATACGGTGTGCTTATGTCAATACTAACCACAAGAGCGATTAACACAATCAAAGATGGATAAGAAGTCAATAAAGCAAACATGCAATTCTAGGGGTTAAAGCATCTAGTTGTGGTTCCAACTCAAGATCTATAGATAAGCGGACAAAGCTGAGATTTTTGCGTGGGGAAGGTGTTTCTAAAGTGGAGTAGATCACCGGGTAAGTCTCACTACACACTAATCTTAAACCGTAACTCCTATTACCGGGTAAGTCTCAAGGAATCAAGATAAAGAACTATAACCTCAAACTAACACACCATCTAAGGGAATAGAATCAACCTTTACCGGGTAAGTCTCAGGCTAACTCACAAAGATGGGATGGAAGCACACTCAAACCCCAATAAAGGATAAACCTTTATTACCTACACTTATGATCGTTGGTACACAAACTAAGGAATTACCGGGTAAGTCTCATCCTAAGCTTGCTTTGAACCAGGAAAGGTGTAATAAGAATAGGATTTGGCAAACTCTAACACTTAACTCTCAGTTATGGATCAGATAAGTCACCTCGGTCAGCCAGTTTCCACCCCGGCCGAGATGTTCATCGACTGAACGAGATGCTTAGGGTTAAGGTTAAAGACTCGAACTTTCAGGATCCTACTGGGATCTAAGATTATTCTATCATTGTTTTTCCCACAACCTTCAGCCAATCACCCTAGAATCACACAAGGAAATTAGCCACTCATCATCATGAAAGTATTAATCAAATATATGGGAAGAAGGTGAATATTTGAACAAAGAAGAATTTAATGAAAAGACTTCAATAACTGAATCAAATATCACAACAAAGCGTTCCTTGGATAGCAATCCAACAAGACAAGACAGCAAGTAGGGAATTGAAGACAATCTTACAAAACCCTCCAAAAAGCTATAGACTTCAATCTTCCTTCAACCTTCAAAAAGGTTCTTCAAATCTCTCCCAACTGGAGTAGGATGCTGCTGGAAGTATGCGGATCTCAGCGGGGTATGCGACGTCGTATGCGAGATGTCCAGCTCTAAGCGGCTCCCGGAATTATGGGAAATCCGACCCTTTTTATAGGAAAATAACCCTCCAAAGATAATAAATCTTAGAAAGATATTTTCCCATAAATATAGGTAAAATATATGATTCTGCATATCTCCTTCCTTCCAGGAGTCAAACCCAAAAATATAAGATCTCTTTCCAATTTTAAAAGATCTCAGCCAAGAATAAAATATTCTCGCCGCGTCCTAGGTATTCGCCTCGGTCGAGTCGGCGTCTCTGGATCACCTCGGTCGAGGTGAATCTCTGGTCAACCGAGGTGAGTCACAACTGAATGCGAAATCTCTCAAAACTGGTCCAAAGTAAATCTTTAATCCATGGCTATGCTTCCTGGATGCAGCTCTAAATGACTCATGACTCCTTTCGCTCCTTTTTGATGCAAAACGTACCAAATTACCTGCAATTACAACAAAACTAGGTGTAGACCTCGATCCTTGCAAAGGTAGATGAAATGGTAGTAAAATCACATAATGCACATACAAACATGCAGATTATGAAAGATAAAACGTCCAAACAAACCCCAAAATATAGACTATAATTCATGCTATCAAACAACAACTTGCAAGTAGGGCGAATGAAGCGCCAAGAGATCCAGGGAAGCTTCCAGCAAAGACTGAAAGCAACCCTAAGGGCCAGTGCATGGCCATAACAACGAGGAGTGGACTTAAAACTGCAGATCCAGTACCTCGTACGACGCAGACCACCTCGGTCCAGATCCAGTCAAAGAACACCTCGACCGAGATGCAACCGAGGCGGAGCAACAGAAAGCAGGAGGGACGACTGAAACTTATATTCCACCTCCTGCATACAAACCACCACTTCCATTCCCTCAGTCCAGAGCCAGAGCACATCTAGACAAGCACTTTGGTAAGTTTCTTGACTTGATGAATAAGCTACATATTAATATTCCTTTCCTTGATGCTATTTTAGGTATGCCCGCCTATGGGAAGTTCTTAAAAGAAATCTTATCAAGGAAGAGGAAGCTGGAGGATGTTGGTGAAGTTAGGATGACATCTAAATCTTCGGAGCTTATCAAGATCATGAAGGAAAAGATGCCACCTAAGTTGAGAGATCCCGGCTCGTTTTGCATTCCCATTCAAGTTGGGGATGTCACTTGCGAAGCTCTTTGTGATCTAGGAGCCAGCGTGAGCATCATCCCGCTGGAGCTATGCACGAAGATCGGTCTTGGAGAGCCCAAGCCGGTCAAGATTCGACTTTATATGGCAGATCGATCCATTACCCATCCCGTGGGCATCTTGGAGGACGTTCCGGTCAAGTTAGGTAACTTCTATCTACCTATAGATTTTGTTGTGCTTGACATTCCCGCAGATTATCCTGTTCCTATTATTCTCGGGAGGCCATTTCTAGCAACTTCGGGTTGCAACGTGGATTGCAAGAACGCCAAGTTGAAATTCAACGTTGGTGGCGATGAGGTGGAGTTCGCATTACTTGCAGCGATGAAAGGGGAGCAGCTAACTGATGATATCTTCAACATCTACGATGAAGAAGAATCACGAGAATTGGTGAGCTCTATCCTTATTAACGATCCACTCGAAAGAGTTATTAGCTTCAGTTTAATGGAGGAAGGTATAGATGCTTCTTGTGATGCAGATATACGGAGCTTGAAGGCACTGGAAGAAGATCCAGGGGCTAAAACTGAGAAGCTAATCCAGGAGACGAAGATCTCCAGTTTCGGTTCCAGTTGCAGTACCTCGACCGAGGCACTTCCTGGACTGAGCGAGGCGACTGAAGAACACCTCGGTCAATGCCTTTGCGCCTCGACCGAGGTCGATGGCGAGATGATGTCATCTGAGATTACTGAGAATAATAAACTTCTTACTCGCTTCTCTGACATTCATCCTCAGTTGGTGGAACATTCTATCCACCAACTTTCTGATAAGAACGGACCTTGGTATGCTGACATTGTAAATTATCTTGTTTGCCAGGAAACACCGCCCGGATTGACGTACTCCCAAAAGAAGAGATTCTTTAAGGAAGTACGACATTATTACTGGGACGAGCCGCTGCTATTCAAGCGCGAACCGGATGGGATGCTTCGTAGATGCATTCCGGAAGATGAGGTTAATAGCGTTATACGGCATTGTCATTCGCTTCCTTGTGGAGGACATGCTAGCACCGATAAAACATGCGCTAAGGTATTGCGTTCCGGTTTCTTTTGGCCTACATTATTTAAAGATGTACAAGCTTTTGTTGTCTCTTGTGATGCATGCCAAAGAACAGGGAACTTATCAAGGAGAAACGAGATGCCACTTAATAACATCCAAGAAGTGGAAATCTTCGATGTGTGGGGGATTGACTTCATGGGACCTTTCCCATCCTCCGGAGGAAACCTCTATATCCTTCTTGCGGTTGACTACGTCTCTAGATGGGTTGAAGCCATTGCTTCCCCCACTAATGACGCCAAGGTGGTAGTAAAGTTCCTAAACAGGACTATCTTTCCACGGTTTGGAACTCCGCGCATCATTATCAGCGATGGAGGAACGCATTTCATCAACCGGAAGTTCAAGGCACTTCTATCGAAGTATGGGGTAACCCATAAGGTGTCAACCGCTTATCACCCTCAGACTAGTGGACAGGTCGAGATCTCGAATAGAGAAATCAAAGCAATTTTGGAGAAGACCGTCTCTAGAACAAGGAAAGATTGGTCCATGAAATTGGACGATGCTCTTTGGGCGTACAAGACCGCATTTAAGACCCCCATAGGTACCACCCCTTACAATTTGGTATATGGGAAGTCTTACCATTTGCCCGTTGAATTGGAACACAAGGCGTATTGGGCGATCAAATGGTTGAATTTCGACATCAAGGAGGCTGGTGAGAAGCGACTATTGGAGCTCAACGAGCTGGAGGAGCTGCGTTTGAACGCTTATGAGAATGCCAAAATCTACAAGGAAAGGACGAAGAGATGGCATGACAAGCGTATCGTCCCAAAGGAGCTTAACGAAGGAGATTTAGTTCTACTCTTCAACTCCCGCCTCCGCCTTTTTCCAGGTAAGTTGAAATCTAGATGGACCGGACCTTATGTTGTGAAACATGTTTTCCCTCATGGTGCAGTTGAGATATGGGGCGAAACTAGCGGAAGCTTCAAGGTCAACGGTCATAGACTTAAGAAATACCATCCGGAAACGCCGGTTGAGGAGGTTGCACCAATATACCTCATTTGAGACGCATTATGGTCCAGCTAGCGACCTTAAACCAAGCGCTTCTTGGGAGGCAACCCAAGGTATTGCTTTCTTTTCCCGTTTTCTAGTCTAGCTTAGATAGTTTTTGTTTTTGCTTTGCTTTGCTTTGTTTTTGGCGTTCTGGACAGACAACAGGGAATATCTAAGGAAGGAGCATAACTGGAAGGACAGAAGTTCGAGATTTTGAGAAGACAGAAGCATCTCGGTTACTGTCAGAGCACCTCGACCGAGTTGATTCTTGAGCAACCGAGGCGACTAGGGTTTTCTGCAGAACCACCTCGGTCCGTACCACCTCGGTCCAGTCGAGACCATCTCGACCGAGGTGACAGCAGATCCAGGAACGGTATAAAAGGGAGAAAAATTTATTTTTTTCACTTTTTACCTTACTCAACTCGACCGCGGCGCCCTTCATCACCTCGCTTCCTCAGTTTTTGCTCGTTTTCGAAGATTTCCGCTTCCAAACTGCGATTGAAGGGTAGAGGAACCTATTACAACAACAGATCTGCAAAGAAATCGAACGAATCGACCGAAACGAGGTAAAAACAGTCAAAACCCTAACTCGTCCATTCGCTTCGATTTGGGCTTTGGTTGCCCCTAATTCTGCTGAGAAAAGGCTTAAGTACCCCTTAGGAAGCAATTGTAGTGATTTTTGGGGGAAAAGAACTGAATTTCTGAGAATTGGAATCGAAACTGCTGCGCCTCGGTCCAGTCGAACTGCATCTCGACCGAGGTGATTCTTGAGGGTTGTCAGCGACCGAGGTACTCTGACAGTGTTTGAGAAGAAGAAAAAAAAATGAGTTCCGATCGTCGCCTAGCCCTCAGAGACAGATCCTCACCTTCCCCTCCTTCTTCTTCTTCTTCTTCCCGTCCTTACCGCCCAGTGATCCACGAGAGATGCCGGGTAGACTATGAGCGCATAGCTAGCCGTCCAGTTATCGCACCACGTTTTCTGGACGTGTCAGCTTTCGATTGCCTAGGGTTAGATGGAGACCTTAGGAGGATGATTGCCACTGTTGGGCTGGATCAGTTTACTGAGATCCGAGCCCCAGCTTATTTGGAGCCGACCTTAGAATTTGTTAGCTCCTTCTCCTACCTTCCCACAGACCAGTCTGTGAAGTACCGGTTGATGAACCGGAACTTCATAGTTCCCTTAGAGGTTTGGAGAGAGATTTTCGGCTTTTCTGAGCCCACCGCCACCGATTTCCCCTCCCGATCCGTAGCTAGGGAGTTCTGGGGGCAGATTGCCCATATTACCGAGCATGCAGACAGATGGCGCCCTGGAGATTCCAGGGAGAAGGTCATCTTCCACCCGGCCTTCAGATTAGCCCATAGGATATTCAGCGAGACACTTCTGGCGCGTACTGAGACACCCCAGAAGATCCGACAGGGCGAGCTCTTCAGCCTTTATTGTATGGTCACGGGGGGTTTCCCAGACTTTGGCTTGATCTTGGCAGAGGACCTGCACAAGATCAAGGCTAAAGCGAAGGGAGACATTTGCTGCGGAGGTCTAGTCACCCATATAGCTGCTTATCACGGGATGAACCTCAGTGTATGTACGATGGTGGCGGCTCCGAAGCCGCTTGGATTACAAGAGATGATCACACGGAGGATTCTAGTTCCCCGTGGTCTGACCACTCCATTTGTTGCTATGCCATGGGAGCGGACTGCGCCACAGGGGATCCGCTGGTCTGCACAGTTCATAGTTTTCGATCCACATTACTGGCAGACAGCTTGGGCTCCGCTGATGGAGGATCATAGGGAGGCAGCAGCTGCCCCGGCTGAGGAGGAGGAGGATGACGATGACGAGGAGACGGTAGATGAGAGAGATGGTGGAGTCCCGATGGATACAGGGACGGATACTGCAGATACGAGCGCACCGCCGATCATTGACTTGGATGATGAGGAGGATACTGAGCCTGCACCAGCTGAGACTTCTCCGGTCAGACCCGCTGGACGCAGGAGGCGCGGAGCGAGAGATCGGGCTGCTCACAGACGGATCGATGACCTGACGGATCAGGTCATTGACTCGTATGCTGCATTATCGCTGGATATCCGCGAGATGCAGGAGCGACAGCACTATCAGCACATCATGGCCCGGCTTCAGTTCGAGCGTGTCATGGGTTACCCGTTCGACCCGACGCAGTATCCGTATGTGCTACCACCACCACCACCGGATCGAGACTATTGAGGAGCTGCAGGATTTTCTTTATTCTATTTTTATGCAGTTCTGCTTTTTATCCGGTGAGTACTCTTATTTCTAGACTTATATTGACCCACTGGGACAGTGTGTCCCAAGTATGGGGTGTTTGTATTTATGTGATGACTTTGATGTACTTATTTGACTACTTTGATGTATGACGCACATTTGATCGGATATTTCATATTTTATGCTTCAGTTGCCTTTATATGTTTATCTGATATTACATGCATATCTACAGGTTATTTGATTGAGAAAAACGTCGAAACTGAAATAAAAAAATGGTTTTAAAAAAAAAAAAATTTTTTAACCTCGACCGAGTCAGTCTTCGCCAAACGAGGCGTTTCACCTCGGTTGAACCAAGAACATCTCGACCGAGGTGGGTTAACTGAGAGTTTTTCAAAACTGATTTTGTGTTACTTATCTGGATATGACCTCAATGAAGATCTTGTTTACTAACTGGTTTTAAATTCTTTATGTGTTTGAAAGGTTTTATAATATGTTCAAGTTGCTAAATGCTTTGTTTGAAATTATTGGCATGTTTAATACTTTGTTTTTATCCAAATTATGTTGAATTTGAAGGTTGACACCACAAGATAAGTTCTCTCACTTTCTTCCTGGAAAGACCAAGGCAATTCATTCTTCTCTCTTCTTCTTCTTGATCATGCTTTACCCCTCATATACATTTTGCCTCCCTTACCTATCCGGGAATTTGGAAGCAAGCGAAGTGGTGAAAGCAAGTGAAGTTAAAGTTGAGAAGTGGCTGGAAGTGAAAGTATTAGAAAGCAATAATAGGTTTGGGGGAGTCAATCATGAAGATGAGTAACTCGGCACCATTCACATAGCCGGGTGTTTGTGTCTTGCCAAAGTCGGATTGAGCGATATTCCTAACGGGTCATGGTATGTGCATCAAGGGTTTGATGCATCTCAAGAAATTGATGATTGCTGATTTCCTAGGCTTCGGTTATTGTGCACCTCTGTCCATGCATCCCAAAAAGTAAAGTAAAAAGAAAAAGAAGTGGAATAAGCAAAGCTTATTGGTGGAAGATGTTGCAAGTCAAAGTGGAAGTGAAGTTCATCCTTTTCCCGGATTCTAGCACCACATTATCTTACACACATCCCTACCCTACACGTTTCTTGACCTTTCTTTTGGGAAGCCCTTGAGACCTTGAGCTTGTTGATTGACTTAGTGGTTTAAATCAGATTATACATGATTAATTTTGATAATTATGATTTATTATGCATTCTATGATTTTATGCAAAGATGAACAACTTTCCTATATTTATAAAATGTTTTGAGCATATCGAGTTTTTAATTCCATGAAGTATTCTCTTAGAGTGATCTATGATTGTAATACACCATAAAAATGTTTTTGAAAGTTTTTTTCATTGATTTTCTTGACTTATAATCCATTCTATCTTGTCTTCTATATGCGGAACTTGCTTGGGGACAAGCAAGGGCTAAGTATGGGGTATTTTGATAGCATGAATTATAGTCTATATTTTGAGGTTTGTTTGGACGTTTTATCTTCAATAATTTGCATGTTAGCATGTATAATATGTGATTATATTACCATTTCATCTACCCTTGCGGGAATCGAGGTCTACACCTAGTTTTGCTGTAATTGCAGGTAAAATGGTACGTTTTGCATAAAAAAGGAGCAAAAGGATTCATGAGTCATTTGGAGCTACATTGAGGAGCATAAGGAACCTTCCAGGAAGCATAGCCATGGATTAAAGATTCACTTTGGACCAGTTTGAGAGATTTCACATTCAGTTATGACTCACCTCGGTTGACCAGAGATTCATCTCGACCGAGGTGATCCAGAGACGCCGACTCGACCGAGGCGAACACCTAGGACGCGGCGAGAATATTTTATTCATGGCTGAGATCTTTTAAATTTGGAAGGTGATCTTATATTTTTGGGCTTGGCTCCTGGAAGGAAGAAGATCTAATATTTTACCTATTTTTATGGGAAAAGATCTTTCTAAGATATTTTATCTTTGGAGGGTTATTTTCCTATAAAAGGGTTGGATTTCCACAAATCGGGGAGCCCGCTTTGCACGTTATACACCATTGAAGGCTGCGAGATCCAGCATACATCGCTGCAACCATACTCCAGTTGGGAGTTTTGAAGAACCTTTTTGAAGGTTGAAGGAAGATTGAAGATCGTAGCTTTTATAGCTTTTTGGAGGGTTTTGTAAGATTGTCTTCAATCCCCTTCCTTGTTGTCTTCTCTTGTTGGATTGCTATCCAAGGAACGCTTTTGTTGTGATATTTGATTCAGTTATTGAAGTCTTTTTCATTAAATTCTTCTTGTTCAAATATTCACCTTCTTCCCATATATTTAATACTTTCATAATGATGATGAGTGGCTAATTTCCTTGTGTGATTCTAGGGTGATTGGCTGAAGGTTGTGGGAAAAACAATGATAGAATAATCTTAGATTCCAGTAGGATCCTGAAAGTTCGAATCTTTAACCTTAACCCTAAGCATCTCGTTCGGTTGATGAACATCTCGGCCGGGGTGGAATTCTTCTGACCGAGGTGACTTATCCGATCCTAAACAGAAAGTTAAGTATTAGAGTTTGCTAAATCCTATTCTTATTACACCTCTCTGGTTCAATACAAGCTTAGGATGAGACTTACCCGGTAATTCCTTAGTTTGTTTACCAACGATCATAAGTGTAGGTAATAAAGGTTTATCCTTTATTGGGGTTTGAGTGTGCTTCCATCCCATCTTTGTGAGTTAGCCTGAGACTTACCCGGTAAAGGTTGATTCTATTCCCTTAGATGGTGTGTTAGTTTGAGGTTATAGTTCTTTATCTTGATTCCTTGAGACTTACCCGGTAATAGGAGTTACGGTTTAGGATTAGTGTGTAGTGAGACTTACCCGGTGATCTACTCCACTTTAGTAACATCTTCCCCCACGCAAAAATCTCAGCTTTGTCCGCTTATCTATAGATCTTGAGTTGGAACCACAACTAGGCGCTTTAATCCCTAGAATTGCATGTTTGCTTTATTGACTTCTTATTCATCTTTGATTGTGTTAATTGCTCTTGTGGTTAGTATTCACGAAGCTTACCGTTATTGAATTTGTTTCACCGAGTCCCTGTGATCGACCCCTGAAATTTCTTGCTTTTTACTACGATTGACCCGTACACTGCGGGTTCGCATCCTTGTTTTAAGCTTAAGTCTAGGGTTATAAATTTAAAGCTTGCAAGGGGGTCGATTTTTCTGTGAAATCTCCGGTTTCTACAAACTCGATTGCAGTTGTTCTTAACTGTAATAGAACACTTCCTCCACCTTCATAGGCTTCTGTCATGACACTAGATGATCATGAATAAAAAGTCAAGGCACCTCCTTCATTGGAATTGAAACCACTCCCTACACACTTAAGGTATGCATTCCTTGGGCCTAACTCTACATATCCTGTTATAGTTAGTGCAAATCTAAATGATGATGAATTTAGGAAGCTTATGAATGTTCTAAGACAACATAGGAAAGCATTAGGCTATACTATTGATGACTTGGTAGGCATTAAACCTTCTCTATGTATGCATAAAATCTTGATGAAAGAGGATTACAAACCTTCACGTCAACCTCAAAGACGGTTAAATCCGATCATGAAAGAGGTCGTGAAGAAAGAAATCCTTAAGCTACTTGATGCAGGTATCATCTTCCCTATCTCCGATAGCAAGTGGGTGAGTCCCGTACAGGTAGTACCAAAGAAAGGAGGCATCACTATTGTTGCCAACAAGAACAACAAGCTTTATTCCCACAAGGACAGTTAAGGGATGGAGAATGTGCATCGATTACCGTAAACTGAATGTTGCCACCAGGAAGGACCATTTTCGCCTTCCCTTTATTGATCAAATGTTGGAAAGGTTAGCCCAACACTCTTACTTTTGTTATCTAGATGTATATAGCGGTTTCTTTCAGATTCCCATTCATCCGGATGATCAAGAGAAGACGACTTTCATGTGCCCTTGGGGAACGTTCGCCTATAGAAGGATGCCATTCGGCTTATGCAACGCTCCAGCCACCTTTCAAAGGTGTATGATGGCAATCTTTTTGGAGTATGTAGAGAACATCATGGAAGTATTCATGGACGATTTTTCGGTATATGGTTCTTCCTTTGATAACTATCTCTCTAACCTTTCCCTAGTCCTTAAGAGATGTGAAGACACTAACCTAGTCTTAAACTGGGAGAAGTGCCATTTTATGGTCACCGAAGGAATTGTGTTAGGTCACTTGATTTCGAATAGAGGAATAGAGGTTGATAAAGCCAAGATGGAAACCATAGAGAAGCTACCTCCTCCATCCTCGGTGAAAGGAGTTAGAAGCTTTTTAGGACATGTAGGTTTCTATAGGAGATTCATAAAGGATTTTTCTAAGATTTCAAAACCCTTAACTAATCTTTTGATGAAGGACATAACTTTCGAGTTTTCGAAAGAATGTTTAGATGCCTTTTGCAGGATCAAAGAAGCTTTGATTTCAGCACTTATCATCCAACCACCCGATTGGACTCTTCCTTTCGAGATCATGTGCGACACAAGTGACGTTGCTATAGGAGCTGTACTTGGACATAAGTAAGATGGTCGTACACACGTCATCTACTATGCTAGCAAGACGCTAGACAAAGCCAAATTGAATTATGCTACCACGGAGAAAGAGCTTCTAGCTGTAGTTTATGCTTTTGAGAAATTTCGTTCCTACCTTGTAGGTGCGAAAGTGATAGTCTACACGGATCATTCAACAATCCGTTACTTGTTCACAATGAAAGATGCGAATCCCAGGCTTCTAAGATGGATCTTGCTCTTACAAGAGTTCGATCTAGAGATCCGTGACAAGAAGGGCTTGGAAAATTCAGTTGCTGACCACCTAAGTCGTCTTCCACACCTCACCAATGAGGCGGATGAGCTCCCTATCGACGATTCATTCCCTGACGAACAACTCCACGAGATTGAAGAATGTCCTCAACAAATCTCGAAAGGCAATGACCCATGGTTTGCTGATATTGTGAATTACCTTGTTTGTCAGGAAATCTCCCCCGGACTTTCGTATGCTCAAAGAAAGAAGTTCTTTAAGGACGTCCGGCACTTCTATTGGAACGAACCTCTTCTCTTCAAGAGAGGTCCCGATGGCATCTACAGGAGATGTATTCTGGAGGATGAGGTGGAAAGTATCATCCGCCATTGCCATCCTTTACCTTGTGGAGGACATGCTAGTTCCCACAAGACATGTGCTAAGGTACTCCGATCCGATTTCTTTTGGCCTACCTTATTCAAAGATGTGCAGGACTATGTTGTTGCTTGTGATGCTTGTCAAAGGACAGGTAATATTTCAAGAAGGAATGAGATGCCCCTCAACAACATACAAGAAGTAGAGATATTCGATGTATGGGGAGTAGACTTTATGGGACCATTTCCATCCTCTTGTGGAAACCAATACATACTTCCAGCCGTAGACTATGTCTCAAGATGGGTAGAAGCAATCGCTTTTCCTACTAATGATGCAATGGTAGTGGTGAAGTTCTTTAATAGAACGATCTTCCCAAGATTCGGGACTCCCCGAACCATCATTAGTGATGGAGGAACGCACATCACAGCCCGTCGATTTGAGGCTCTATTGGCTAAGTATGGGGTAACCCTTAAGATAGCCACGCCATATGTTAGCATGAAATATGACTATATTTTAGGCACTTGTTTTAGTTGTTTTTCCCTCTTTTATGTGTACATGGATATAGCTTTGAAGCATTTGTGAGCTCATTCACCCACTTTGTCGATATAGAGATCTACACTAGCTTCGTTTTGTTTTTAGGTGAATGAAGGCTTGGAATGGAGCAAAATGAGGAAGGAAAGGAGTATTTGATCATGTTCGAGGGAAAGGAGATGTATTAGAGAGGCTAAGGAAGGAGCATGAATGAAGGATGTCACGAAACAAAGGCAAAACCAAGGAGTTTGAAAATCCACGCCCTGAATTACGGCCGTGGAAAAGGAAATTGAAGATCCACACTCTAAACCACGGCCGAGGATTTGGCAACATGATCATGGAGAAGAGTTTGGAGCATTACAGAAACTTACACGGTCTAAACCACGGCAGTGGAAAGTTGTACATAGCCGTGATTTTGGTGATTTTATGACGTGTCATATTTGCCACGTCAACAACGTTATTGGACTTTTCTCGTAACTTTATTTTGCCCTATAAGAAGGCTTGAAAAGGGTTTTTTGACGAGCTTCGCTTAGAGCTTCGGAGACGGCTATTAGGTTTGAGATTGAAGATTGCTTGTGACGGAAGTTTGGAGATTTTCTTAGGTTCGATTTTGGAGACGGGTTAACACCCGTTCTTCTTTGTTCCCTGAGATTATTGTGAGAATTATTATTCCATATTCTGAATCCATTAAACATTATTATATTGTTATTCGGAATTGAGATTGGTTTGAAGTATTTATTGAGTTTTCGAGGGTTTCTATCTTTCTCTCTTTCATATTTGAATATTGAATCAATGACAATGATTGTTGGCTAAAACCCTTTAACAATTCTAAGGAGAAGGGTTGATAGTTGTGGCTTAGATGATGATAGATCGTTCGTAAAAAGATTGGACCCTGAGAGTGTGAGAAAACTAGTCGACGAACCTAAATCACGGCCTGTTCTTGAGTTCCACGGCCGTGGTTCCTCAAGAACTAACTGTGATTTTTCCTGTTTTACGACCATTGCTTTTGCTTTAATTCAAAGTTAAAGATTTGCTTTAACCTATCCTTGGATTGTCTTTCCTAGGTAGTAGTGAGACTCAACATCCTCTATTTCGGTTTCGAGTGTAACAACCTTAACCGTTTGAGTTTATCTTTGATTCCTTGGGTTACAAGTTTGGGTATTTGAGATTAATTCTTGTCCTTTAGATCCTTTTTATACTGCAGCCTCAACAACCTTGATAGAGAGAGTCTTTGGGTTAGACATATAAGGTTTTGAAACTTCACCGTACATTACCTTGCTTTAGTATACCTATGTAATTCTCAACTCTGTTCTTATATCTATAGAATATCTTGAGTCGATTGCCACAATTTGACATCCGGATCTTTAGGGTTGTTGTTTTCCCCAATATTTGCAAATCTTTTACACTTTTACTTGCTCGACTATTTGAGACTGAATTTGACTCACCAAATCTCTGAGTTTGATACTCTGGAATACTTGCTAATCTACGCCGATCCGTACACTGCGGGTTCACTTGCTTTTATTTCAGTTTTATAAATTTAAAACTAGTGATGCACGCTTTGAGGAGAACACCATACCATCCGCAAACTAGCGGACAAGTCGAGATATCCAATAGAGAAATCAAGGGAATTCTAGAGAAGACTGTCTCTAGAACACGAAAGGATTGGTCAATGAAGCTAGATGATGCATTATGGGCATACAGGACCGCTTTTAAAACACCTATAGGTACAACTCCATATAACCTTGTTTATAGAATATCTTGTCATCTTCTTGTAGAGCTAGAGCATAAAGCATATTGGGCCGTCAAGTGGCTCAACTTCAGCATGAAAGACGCCGGAGAGAAACGGCTATTGGACATCAATGAGCTTGAGGAGATCCAGCTGAATGCATACGAGAACGCAAGGATCTACAAGGAAAGAACGGAGCGGTGACATGATAAGCATATCATTCCAAAGGACTTGAAGGAAGGAGATCAAGTTCTTCTATTCAAATCAAGACTTCGACTCTTTCCAGGTAAGCTAAAATCCCGTTGGACAGGACCTTACGTAATTAAACGTGTTTTTCCCCATGGTGCAGTTCAAGTATGGGGTGAACAAAGCGGAAGTTTCAAAGTCAATGGCCAACGGTTGAAGAAGTACATAATGGAAGTTCCGGTTGAGGAGATAGCTCCTATCCTCCTCCATTGAACATCAAAACAAACAACGTCCACCTAAAGACGATAAATCAAGCGCTTCTTGGGAGGCAACCCATGGTAGTATAGTTCTTTCCCTTGCTTTTCATCTTAGAATAGTCGAGTTTAGTTGTTTGCTTTCTTTAGTTTTTTTTGTTTGTTCCTCGATGCACTCTTGGTTTGTTTGTGTCAAAAATCGCAGGAAATAGGTCCAACTTTTGGGAATCAATGAAGAAAGGGATCATAAAAAGGTTCAAATGCAATCTTCAAGGAAAAGAAGGAAGAGAATCGACCTACAAAGACTTAAATCGAATGATTCAGGAACAGAGCAAGACGATTTTTGGCAACAGGGAGAAAAATCGTCCCAAAAGTCGACCCCCTTGAAAAAAATCGTCCGATTTTTTAGTCTTAAGCTGAGAAAGTGAAGAAAAATCGGGCCGATAAATAAATCGACCCAATAAATCGCCCGATTTTCTTTGCAAAACCTCCGGCCTATATAAAGCCTTCTCCACTCGATTCCTTCATTCCACACTTCACCATTCTCGATTTCCCTTCATTCTAAAGAGCCAAAAATCGCCTACCCTCCCATCTCCCAAATTCTTAATTGTTTTGAACGATTCTTGAGCCTAAACTGAAGTACTTTCGACAAGGAACAAGAATATAGCAACAACAAGCTCGGCAAACTGCTCACTCGTCCAGAATTCAGGTTTTTCAATTCGAAACCTAAGTTTTTCGCTCAATTTCGATTATTGCATTGCAGTTGTTTTATTGTTGAGATTGATAGAGGGATCTGCTTAGAAATATGTCTAGGAGATTGTGTGAGGTGATAGTTTGATCAAGGCTTTACAGAATTGTGATTTGTGTTGAAATCGATAAAAAAATCGACCCTCCCAGAAAAATCGTCCGATTTTTACGAAGAACAGGGCGAATTTCTTTTGCAGAATGGAGACTTTGAAGAGAATCACTAGAAATGCGGGGAAGAAGAAGGGATCTTCTTCCAAAGCACCTCCCCCACCACCACCACCCTCCCAAGCTAAACCAAAACTTTCTCTCTCTTTCCAAACATAAAAAGAGATGCGAACGTCTCTTAGACCGTCCCTTTACCCATCCTCGATACATTGTCCTCGATGACTTAGATGCTTTGTTTGTTCGAGAGGATGTAGACATGATGCTAGATAGAGTGGGACTGAGTCAGTTTGCTTTGATTAGGGAGGATGCCTACACCGAGATCACTCTAGAGTTCTTGAGTATATTTGAGCATGATCCTAGAGAGAGGATGGCCACTTTCCGTCTCATGAAACAAAACCATGCTATGTCCATTGATGATTTTGGAGATTTGTTTGGCTTTCCCTATTCTTTTGCAGGCACATTCGCAAGAGGAGTGAGTGCTAGTGCTTTTTGGGAAAGCATTTTAGTTGGAGAATATGGAGGGGATAAGTGGAGACCTGGGAACTCCAAGGAGACAAGTATGTACAACCTTTCCTTTAATTTAGTTCATAGGATCCTTAGTGAGAGTTTGTTTGCACGGACGGAGACCCCGCAGAAGCTCAAGGCAGATGAGCTCTTCATACTATATTGCATGACTAGTAGTACCATCCCCGACATCACCTCCATGCTTGCTGACTATCTTGGGAAGATAGCCAACAAGGCAAAGGGTGATCTATGTGCTGGAGGCCTTGTCACTCACGTGGCGAAGGCGTTAGAGCTAGATTTTTCAGACTGTACTTTAGCTAAGAGTGCCCAGCCTCTAGGTTTATAGAGATTGGTAGCGAGACAGGTTTTGATTCCTCGAGGTAGAGGAACTTTGCATGTGCCCATGCCGTGGGCAAAGGATCTGTCCAAGAAGCCGTCTGAGATAGTATGGAAGTCCGTATACACTATTCGGAATAAGAGGAACTAGAAGGAGACATTTGTACTTATGCTTGAGGAGGTAGCCCCTCCTTCTGGTTATTATGATAATGTAGGTGACACAGAGGACGAGGAGGACCATGAGGATGGAGCGTACTAGGGGACCATGCTAGAGTTTGAGAGTGATACCTACAGTGGACACGCTACGGATGCCATGGATACCGATACTCATGGTGCTGGACCTAGCCGGACTAGTCGAGGTACTGAGGAGACGGAGGATGAGATGCAACCACCCCGTCATTCTTTTGCGCATGCTCCTATCCACGGTTAAGGACGCGTGAGTAAGCTTCCCCGACATATTAGAGCATTGGTTTCTAGCTTCCAGGGCCTACGTACCGACTATCAAGGTCTTTGCGCAGATTATCAGGCCCTTCACACCGACTACGCCGCCCTGAACACTCAGTTCACGGCGTACCACCAGGAGACAGATGCTAGACACTCCTCCTACGATGGCCAGATGAGGGACATGTACTATCATCAGTTTGGCCACTTCTATGATCCCAGCGTACCGAGATATCCATATCCGTCACCACCACCGCCACCGACAGAGGATTGAGTTTCCACTCCATTTTACATTGTAAGTATTTTTCTCCATCTTATGCTTGCTTTTTCACATTGGGGACAATGTGAAGGTTAAGTATGGGGTGGGGGTACTTACAATCTCTTCTACCTCTTTCGCACTTTATGTACTTTGTATCGCACTAGACGAGTTGGTTTGTAAAAACTCTTGCACTACTTGCTTTCCACTATGACATTCACATTTGCATGCCTTCATTCAAAATTTATGAGTTTTTCAAAAAAATTTTGTGCTTCTTATGATGGAAATGACCTCTATGATAAGAATTGTGATGTGGAAAAGGCAAAAAGATGACTTAGTTATGTTGAGATATTAATTATATCATGAATGAGATGATGATCGAAGCTATATTATAAGTTCTTTTGCATCATATAGGAATGACCAAGGCAATTCACTTCTTTTCTAATTCATATCTTGTTCATGCTAGCTCCTCAATGAAATGTTTAACCTCCTTTTGACCATCCGGGAATTAGGATAAATAATTGTAAAAGGCATGCTTGATGTGGGAGGGCCAATATGAAAGTGTTAAGTGAAAGTTTAGCAATTTATAGGTTTGGGGACGTTGAACATGAGGATGAGTAACTCGGCACCATTCACATAGTCGGGTGTTTGTGTCTTGCCAAAGTCCGATTGAACGACAAGTCCTAACAGGATATGGTATGTGCATCAAGGGTTTGAGGCATCTCAAAAATTGAGAATCGCCGATCTCCTAGGCTTCGGTTATTGTGCACCGCTGTCCATACTCTCAAAAAGTAAAGTACAAAGAAAGCAAAAATTTTACATGCAAAGCATGTGTGGTGAAGTTTAGTTCTTGAAAGTATTGTGTTGTTCCTCTTTCCCGGGTTAGCATCACATTTCCTTAAAAGATTTCCCACCCTTGACACGTTTCTTAGACCTTCTTCTTTGATTGGAAGACCTTGAGACTTTTATGCACGTGTTTAAGACTTCATGGCTTATATTTGTTTGACTTTGATTGTCTTTACATCTTTATCATGTCCTTTATTTGTGTCTTTGAGAAAGAAAGAATAATTAGTTCATATTGTGATTACTATTGATACATGCTTTGTCTTCCTATGTCTTGAAACATCACTTTGAGGGTGATCCAATAAGAAGAAGCACTTTCAAAACAAAAGGTTTTTGAGTTTTTCATATATATAATCCGTGGGATCTTGTATTCTAAGTTTGAATCTTGCTTGGGGACAAGCAAGTGGCAAGTATGGGGTATTTTGATGACATAAATTATATACCATTATAATCATGCATATTGTGGAGGTTTACCTTAATTTACCTTGCATTTGGAGAGAATTTGTGTACCTTTTAGGCTTATTTCATTTATATTCCAAAACTAGAGGTCTACACGAGTTTTGGTTGAATTATAGGTAAATTCGGTGGATTTGAAAGCAAGAGTGGACCAAGGAGCATCTAAGGCTAATAAGGAAGCTTAAGGAGTCTTAGAGGGGTAACAAAGAGCAAAGGAGGTATATAAAAAAGTCACCAAAGCGAGGAAGGAAACAAGCCAAGAGACGAGCATTCTCTGTTGAAGAAAATCGTGCCATTTACCATAAAAATCGGACGATTTTTAACCATAAAAATTGAACGGTTTTCTTCATTGTTTCAGCAACACGATTTTCTACAGTTTTCGGCAAAGAAATATCACAACCCAAAGCCCATCACTTGTGGACTTGAGAGATGTTTTGCCAAGCGGCCCATTAGCAAGAAACTATACATTGGAACCCTAGGAACGAAATTCAAGGGGTTTGTAGTGGGAAGGATTTACATGATTTGGTAGATTGAAGGTTCTTGGAGAGGAGATTGAAGGAAAGTGTCAAAAAGTCAATCTATACCATTGTTGTGAGATCTTTTGTTTCCCTTCCAATTCTTATGGTTTGTGAACACATTATTGAGTGTTTTGAGAGATACTTTAATTGGATTTCAGATTTGATTGCAGATTCTGAGATTATTGGGTTTTTATTCAAAGTTCGGGTTTATTTGACTTATTCTTTCAATCTTAATTTTGATTTGATTTAATTTTGAAAATGGTTGGCTAAAAACCTTGTGATTCTGGGAGAATAGTTGATAACTGAGGCTTACATGATGATAGACTGAACTCATTTAACCATTTGGACCCTGAGAGTTGAGATTTAGACTCTGCGACAACAGGAAAATCGGTCTGTTCTTGAATAAATCGTCCGATTTATCTATGAACAGCACGATTTGATCCCCTGATGATCTTTAATTGATTTATTCTTTAACCAAAGTTAATCCTTGCCTAAATCCCAACCTTGCTTAACCTTTTTAACCCTTATTCAAGTGTTAGAGGAGACTTCATCGTTGATTCTTAACTTGATAACTAAAGCTTGTAAGATTTGGGTAATAGAGAGACTCAACATACTTTATTAAGGTTCGAGTGTGCTTTCCATCTTTGCCTTTGAGAGTCATATTCTGGGGTTTAAGTGGATGGTTTGAGTGTAATTTCTTGTCCTTAGATCTTTCTATATCGCAGTCTCAACAACCCTTGTAGAGAGAACCTCTGGATTCGACATATAGGTTTTGGAACTTTACCGTACGATACCTACCTTTGAAACACATAACCTGGGCAACATCAACTCTATCCTTTGATCTTTAGAAGTGTCTCGAATCGAAAGCCGAAATCGGATACTTGAATCCTTGGAATCATTTGTCTCTTTAATAATCACAAAAGCTTTTATACTTTGCCAGATATTTGAAATCGATTTTATTCTCACCAAATCCCTGAGTTCGACTCTGGAATTTCTTGCCTTACTACAGTTGATCCGTACACTGCGGGTTCACTTTTGCTTAAATTCTAGATATAAATTTAAGATTTGTGACGCACACTTTCGGGCAAACAACGTGTAAGTTCCTTTTTCTTTGATCCTTCCTCATGTTCCTGAGTTGCTGCATGTCTTCCCTTTTGTTTTGTTTTTTCTTTTCTTCTTCTCCAAGGATCAAGATCGATTCTTGATTATTATTGGTCATTCCATAGTTGATGTGTTGTCGTTTTCAGGCTCTTTCGCTTGAGTTTTGACGTGTTCGGATCAAGGAATCAAACATTGGGGCCCTTACTGTGAGTTGTTGTCGAAAGTAGGCCCGACGCAGATCTGTCATAGAAACCACCTCCGCGCCTTCAAGCCTCCACCCCTGCGGATCAACCCAGAAACCGCCCCCGCGGTTTGGTCTACCAGCCCCCGTGCTTCTATTTGGTCGCCCCATGGGGCGGCCAGATTGAAGTTATAGACTTCTAATAATCGTTTCATTCATGATTCATGATGCTTGTACGAACAGGCTTTCCTTGCTCCTTTCTTGAGGGAAACTGAGCCGTTTTCTGAGAGTTTTCCGAGTGTTTAGTTTACCTTCGAGTGAGGTAAGTCCCTTGGACTTACTTAGCTTCATTCCACTTATTGGTTTGATTGTGTTGGCTTGCTTGTATTGTTCATCTTGTTATAATAGATAACTGGAATAGGATTGACTTTGTTATACCTTAATTGGCCCAAATGTATTATAACCGGGCGGTGATCGCTTGTCCTGTTCAGAAAGGAGAAATTGGGAAGTGCTCTTGCGACCAGTCCTGTAGGTGATAGAGGGATACATCCGCTCTATTCCTGTTGGTGAAAGGGGACAGAGGCGAGATCCTAATGATTCTCGTGTGACAACATAAGTGAATTAGTAATTGGATAACCTAATGAAAGATAATAACCGGCTGTTATGTGAGCATGCTATGTGTTTACTTTACCTTATGTGTGTTTGTGTCTTTACTGTCTTTTTGATATCTAGAATGTTAGCTAACGGTTTATACCAATGTTGTAGATGTTCCACAAGTTCAGAATGTTGTTGAGTGATCTGGATGGTGTGGTCAGCCGAGGTTCCCATACATTATAGGACGCGATCGGGTTTATATTTATGTTTTTGTTTTCCCTTTTTGTTTTAAACTTGGCTGCGAGTCTTTTATGCTTGCTTTGTTTAAACCTTTGGTTTTATATCGAGTTTTGGTTTTCATTCGTTTGTGCCTTGTTGTAAGATCCGATGTGTCGTTGCTACTCTGAGGGTCGGGACCCATTGTGAGGTCCTAACCCGTAACACTTCGAGTTCCCAGAACTTGGGGTGTTACAACATGAATCAAGATCGAGTCTTGATTCTTGTGTGTCTTCCGTTATTGATACGTATATGTTTCAGGCTCCCTTGGTTGAGAATTGACTTGTGTGGATCAAAGAATCAAGCTTTGGTCTCCTTGTTGTGCCGTGCTGTCAAAGGAAGCCCCAACAATAGCTTTTGTCACGCCGCCGCCCCCGCAGCTACAAGCCAGCGCCGCCCCAACTGTTCTTCTACAGTGACTCCCGTCCTTGGTGAGTTTCTTCCTTCCTTACTTCCTTTATTCTTTCCTTATGCTAGATCATGCTAGGCTGGACCTAGATGATTAGTGTGAATGTCAGTTAGTGGCTTGTTGATCCCATGAGTTGGTTACGCCCTTGAGCTATGTTGTTGATGACGTTCCTTGCGAACCTTGAGACTAGGAATCCTTCTCCTAGCATGTTGAGATCATGTAGCGATCATTGAGACTAGAAGTAGGGAGCTTCTAGCACGTTGCAGTAGATCTATTAGAGATCATTGAGACTAGAAGTATGTAGATTTCTAACATTCGTTCAGTTTCTGATTTCCGATGCCTTGTCTGAGCAGGCATCTACCTTTCCTTCGGGAAGCTGAGCAGTTAACGGATTCTTGAGTTTAACTTCGAGTGAGGTAAGTCCTTGGACTTACTTAGCTTCGTTCCGTATATTGGTTTGATCGTATTGGTGGTGTTTGTTTATCTTAATCGTTCTAACGTAAAATCGGACTAGGATTGAACTTATACCCGTAATTGGCCCAAGTGTATTATAACAAGGCGGTGACCACTTATCTAGTTTTACAAGAGACTGGGAGATGCTCTTGCAACCTATGCCCATAAGTAGCGGATAATACTGATCTATTCCTGCCGGCAGACGGAAACGGAGACAAGTTTCAGGAGATTCTCGTGTGACAAAAGAAGTTGAATTAGTATTGGTTAGCTTCTATGATGCACGGACACGGATACGGAAAACGGACACGGCGAGAAACGGGGAAGCGACAATCCTCAAAAGTATAGGAAACGGGGACACGGCGAGTAAAATAATTAATATATTATTTTAAAGATATTGAAATTTAGAATTACTATTTCATAATGAGATACATATATATCAAAAAAAAAATCAATGATATATAAGTTGATAAAAATATTAACATGATGATAAAATAATCGAAACAAAAGTTTAGAAACAAACATTTTCAGTCTTACAAAACATAGAAATAAACATATTTAGTTTTATAATCTGAAATAATCATACTTAGTATCAAAATTGTAGAATGAATCATTCATTTGCAAATCAACAATAACCGAACAACATGATCAACAAAGGAAAATAATAATAAATATTTGTGAATTATAAAAAGTGAAAGAATTAGAATAACATAGTCAACATTCAACAAATAAAAATTACAAACTAAATTAATAATCAAAAAATTCAAAATTATTTTATAAAATCATAAGAAAAATGAAGAGAAGAGTCGGCCGGCGGAACAACATTTCAACATTAGAGCCGGAGAAGAAGATCGGTGTCCTACTTCCGACAACCACAATCTCGCAGTGGTCATGTGGAGTAGGTTTAGTCGGAAAAAATGGGAAAGAAAAAAAAAATATTATGGTATATAAGTTTTTATTTTGTTGATCATGTCTTGACCGGACACAATCCGCGTCCTCACCATGTCCTAGACGTGTCCTACCTTGGAAATGTGTCTTGACCGTATCCGGTCATATTTGACCGTGTCCGAGCCGTGTCCGGTTGTGTCCCGTTTCCGACACGGCAAGACACGGGACACGCCGCCTTCTAGAAGTGTTCGTGCATCATAGGTTAGCTTAATAAAAGATAATAACCGATTGTGTGAGAGTATGATATGTGTTTACCTTCTTATGCGTGTTTGTGCCTTTATTGTCTTTTTGATTTTTAGCTAATGGTTTATACCGATGTTGTAGATGCCCTGCAGGTTAGAGATTTTGTTGAGTGATCCGGATGATGTGGTCAGCTGGGGTTCCCGTACATTATAGAACGGGATCGGATTTAATATCTATGTTGTTGTCTTTCCCTTTTATTTTGAACTTGGTTGCGAGTCCTTTACGTTTCCTTTGTTACCTTATGATTTTGATATAAGTTTTGGTTTTCATTTATTTGTGATATGATGTTATTGTTGCTACTTTGAGGGTCGAGACCCATTGTGAGGTCCTAGCCCGTAACATTTCGAGTTCGTAGAACTTGGGGTGTTACAATATGGTATCAGAGCTCTAGGTTTACAACAATGACACTCGAAATCTTCTAAAGGTTAAATAGATAAATAAACAAGACCCGCAAGGGGTCTACATTTTTAAAAGGGTGTTTTGTTTTAAACTTGTCGGTTTGGGATAGATGTACGGGCGACCACCACTACCTCCACGGATTTTAGTAGTTAGTTTTCTTTTATGTTGGTCTGTATGTGCTTTTTCCAGGATTTCTGCAGTAGTTGATAGTATGACATTAAATATCTATATATATCCCTATCGCAAATGACGCTAATTAGAGCTACATCCGTTGTAGGGCGAGGAAGGGGTCGACCACCTCTTCCACCAGCCGTCCATGGATGAGGGCATGTAGGAAGACCTCCACTAGCTGGAGGTCGGGGTCAAGCCCCTGTTGCTGATCCGCTTGTCGCTGAGGCATTTGCCGAAGAAGTTGTTGAGAGTGTTGTTCCCGAAGCAAGGAACGAGATTGCTGCTAGGTCTGGAGCGTAGAGAGCACAGTCGACCGAGTCCGGTTGATTGTCTATTGGAGTATCTGCATACCGCGACTACGTGCAGAGAGTTGAGGAGGCTATCAGGATTGGAGGACCTATACCAGCACCGCCAGTACCCGCGAGATCAGGTGAGGTTTCACAGAGAGTGACACAGGTTGTTACTACACCTTCTAGAACTGTTCAGGTTGCTAGAGTTCCGGATGAGGCGAGAGAGCCGATGCCCAATTGTTGGTTGAAGGATTTCAACCAGCCGAGAGTACCTTCTTTCGGAGGCAAGACTGGATTAGAGGTGGAGTTGTGTATAGGAAAATTGGATTCCGCTATGGAGGCAATCTGGTGCCTAGAGAGTCGTCGAGTTGATATAGGACACATGTTGCTACAAGATCAAGCTCATCACTAGTGGAGGACCATGCGTAGTAAGGTCACCAGCTATAAGTAGATGAAGACGGTGATCAAGGATCGCTATTTCCCCGCAGCTATGAGGAGAGATCGACCACAGGATTTCCTTGAAGCTAGTTTCAAGGATCTTCCTATTGTTGAGATCGTCAGCAAGTTTAAGGAGGAGTTGTCTTTGTTGGGTCCGTCTGCACCCCCCGAGGATCAACATGTTTATCTGTTCTCTCGGAGAATGAGAGAGTCTACTCGCTCTTATCTTGATGGTATCTCTTCTGAGTCTTTGACGGACTATCAAGATAGAGCATCTACTTACGTGAGAGACCAACCGGGTCAGAGGAGAGCTTCTTAGGCAGGAGGTACTGAAAAGAGGCAGATGATTGGACCAACCAGTACCGGAGCTAGAGCCGGTGGATTTGGGTATAGTCGGATATCTGGATGATTTGGTTTCCAACAGACGAGGCGGAGTTCCGATAGAGGACGACAATGCCATAACTACAGAGGTGTCGGACATATCCAAGCTGATTGTAAGAAGATCGCAGTGACTTGATTTTCTTGTGGAAATCCCGGACATAGAGCTGAGTTTTGCCGTTAGGGCAAAGCACCATCACAACAGGGTTCATCAGTTGCTAGCGTCACCGGATGTGGGCATAGGCCGCCTCAGTATCAGTATCCGCAACATTAGAGAGCTCCTAGATATACTGCTCCTCAGAGTTTCGCTCAAGGACAGGGGAGAGGTAGAGGGCGAGGTGGTGGTACTTTCGATACCAGAGGTGCTTCAGCTAGAGTTTATGACTTAAGGAGTATAGTGGAGCCGGAAGTTCCAACGACCACATGTACCATTCATAGTAATGATTTTCCTATCAGAAGCCTTTTCGATACCAGTGCTACACATTCTTTTATATCTGATGCATGTGTAGATAGATTGCCCTTAGTTACCGTAAAGGGGAGACCCTTCTTTATAGGATTACCCGATGGGGTAAGATTAGGGGTACACGAGAGGTTTGCGATTACCCTATTAGATTGGAAGGTCGCGATTGGGCAGCTGACTTCTTCGTCATGTACTCAGTACATGAAGAAGTAATGATGGGCATGGATTGGATGGATCGACATCAGGCTGTTTTGGACATCGGCAAGAGGACAGTGACGGTGGCTACAAAGTCAAGTCATGTAGAGATTTTTTGAGGATGGGATCTCGGAAAGACCAGTACAGTCATCAGTGTAGTCCGAGCTACGAGACTTATCGATCAGGGTTGTGAGACTTTCTAGTGCTATTCCATGAAGGCTAGTACGAGTCCAACATTGGAGCAGATTCCGGTAGCGTGCGAGTTTACCGACGTTTTCAGAGAGCCATCAAATTTACCTCCACAGAGGAGTGTGGACTTTGGCATTGAGTTATAGCCCAGCACGAGACCGATCTCGAAGGTTCCTTACCTATGGAGCCTATCGAGATGCTTGAGCTTAAGAAGCAGCTCGAGGAGTTAGTTGAGAAGGGCTTCATCCGCCCTAGTGTATCTCCTTGAGGCGCACCAATACTCTTTGTCAGGAAGAAAGATGGGTCGATGAGCTTATGTATTAAACCAAGAGCTTAACAAGATGACAATCAAGAATAAGTACCCATTTCCCCATATTGACGGTCTTTTGGACCAGCTGCACGGAGCTTCAGTGTTTTCGAGGATCGACTGGAGATCCGGATATCACCAGTTGAGGGTGAGAGAGCAGGACATAGCCAAGACGGCATTTCGGGCCAGATATAGCCACTACGAGTTTGTAGTGATGTCATTCGGGCTCACGAATGCGCCCGCTGTGTTCATAGAGTTGATGAACAACATCTTCATCGACTTCCTAGACTAGTTCGTGGTTGTCTTCATCGATGATATTCTGGTATACTCTCGGAGCAAAGAGGAGCACACAAGACACTTGAGGATCGTACTCCAAGTCATGTAGGATAGAGAGCTTTACGTCAAGCTCTGTAAGTGAGAGTTTTGGTTGTGTGAAGTGGTCTTTCTTGGTCACATTGTTTCCGCCGAAGGGATCAAGGTAGATCCGGCAAAGATCAAGTTTGTAGCATCTTGACCGCATCCTAGGAACGTCAAGGAGGTACGCAGCTTCCTAGGGTTGGCTGGCTACTATCGCAGATTTGTGGAGGGTTTTTTCAGTTATCGCCCAACCACTTACTTCCTTGCTAAGGAAGACTACGAGATTCTTGTGGTTCAAGTCGTGCCTGCAGAGTTGGAGATCATGTATGGCTGAGACGATCACCGACACGAGGCATCAAGCGGAAGCTCAGTCCCAAATATGTTGGACCTTTCGAGATTCTTGAGCGATTTGGAGAGGCAACATATAGACTTGCCTTGCCACTAAGACTTGAGGGTGTTCACCCAGTCTTCCATGTGTCTCAATTATGGGAGTACGTACCAGATCCGAGACACATCGTCAGCCATGAGGATTTGGTGGTCGAGCCAAATCATACGTTCGTGGAGCACCCAATAGTTGTCTTAGAGGATAGTATGAGACGCTTGTGATCGAAGGGCATACCGATGATGAAGATTCAGTGGTTGATGCGGGGAGTAGATGAGGCGAGTTAGAAGACAAAGAATAGTATCCGGAAGAACTATCTAGAGTTTTATGCGGAGCTAGATGTACTTATAGCATAGATGTTAGAGTTTTAGTTCCTTTTTATTGAGTTGTGTATACGTTTATGTGACGCTTTGTGTTATGTGCCCCGTGAGGGACATGAGTTGAGATTAGTGATTATGCTTCTTCCTTGTGTTGGTCTTGTGTGGCCAGCTGCGGACGGGCCAAGATGTGGGTGCGGTTGACCCCAGATCGCGCCCGATCTGTTTTATCCCGTTTTTATTTTCTTCCTTTCTTAGAAGATCCGATATTCTATCATATGGGCCGGCTTTCCTTCTATCTTCTAACCCTAAATCTGACCTTCCTTCATTTTTTCCCAATTGTTCTCTATATATTCCCACCGTCTCTTCCTTTTTCCGTTTCTTGCTTATGTTTCTTCAACCTCGAGCAAGCTCCAGCCTTTTCTTGTGATCTTTTGTAAAACGTGTAAGCCTTCATCCCTTTGATCTTCATTACGTTCTTGAGCCTGCTGCATGCTTCTCTTCCTTCCGTTTCTCTTTCTCTTTCTCGTTTCTTCTTCTCCCTCTTCACATGAATCAAGATCGAGTCTTGATTCTTGTGTTTCTTCCGTTGTTGATACGTATATGTTTTCAGGCTCCCTTGGTTGTGAATTGATGTGTGTTGATCGAAGAATCAAGCTTTGGTCTCCTTGTTGTGTCGTTTTGTCAAAGGAAGCCCCGACAGTAGCTTATGTCATGCCCCCGTCCCCACGCTTGCATCCTTCCACCCCCGCTACTACAAGCCAACGCCGCCCCCGCGCCTTCATCTGCCACCCCGTAGTTCTTCTATAGTGACTCCCGTCCTTGGTGAGTTGCTTCCTTCCTTACTTCCTTTACCCTTTCCTTATGCTAGATCATGCTAGGATGGACCTAGATGATTAGTGTGAATGCCAATTACTGGCTTGTTGATCCCCATGAGTTGGTTATGCCCTCGAGCTATGTTGTTGATGACGTTCCTTGCGAACCTTGAGACTAGGAATCGTTCTCCTAGCATGTTGAGATCAGGTAGCGATCATTGATAGAAGTAGGGAACTTCTAGCATGATGACATGATTTATGACACTAGTTTAGGCACTCTTTCAGATAGTTTTCTTTTCCATTCATGCATGTTTTCGCATTAGTTCGTGACGTTTACGCTTAATTCATGCATATTGTCGAAATAGACATCTACACGGGCTTTTGTCGGTTTTGTAGGTATTTTGGGGAGCTTTTGGACTTAATCGATACATTCGAGAATCATTCCTTGTGGTGGCACACTTCCGGACTCATTAAGGAGCAAGCTAGGAGCAAAGGAAAACACATAGGACCTTGTTTGTGCATGCCTTGCACCAAATCATGACTTGGTGATCCAAGGAGAGTTTCTGGTGAGAACCACGGCCCAGAGGAAAATCTAGACCGTGGTTTTGGCCGTGGTTTTCTCTGGACAGCCTTGACACGTGTCCCACGATCTCTTTGTCCGACCCTTGCTTTTTGATGGAGTATTTAAGTGGTCCTACAGGCTGATTTGAGGATCTTCTTCCCTTTTTGGACTCTTCTCCTCTAGCATCTTCCTCAACACTCTTCCATTGTAGCCTCTCTTCCAAGCACCCTTGTGGGTGTTCTTGGAAGAGATTAGTGTAGATTTTAGTTTTAAAGTGAGATTTGAGGGGTTTCCTTTCTTGACACCTTGGAGCTGCATCTTGGACCCTGTAAGACTTGGTAATTTCTATTCTAGCTTTATAATGTCTTTTCTTTGGTTCATTCTTCATTATCTAGCTATGACTTGCAAGCATGCTTTATTTATGAAGTTTGATCTTGAAATGTATGTTGTTGGCTGAATAGATGTGATTCTAGGATGAAGGAATGATGTTTATGCTTTGGACTATGATTGTATGAGCTTCCATGTTAGCTTAGGATGAATTTGTGTTCGAAACCCCAACTCAGACCCAAACCACGGCATGTTCATCCAAAATCTCGACCGTGGTTTTGCCCGTGGTTTTCTCTGTTGTGCTTATATTGATATATCTGGATGTTAGGATGTAGATGTGTTGAAATCCTAGTGTTTGTTGAGCCCAATCTAGCTTAGGGTGACCTAATGTTAGCAACCTTTTTGAGGAATGAGACTTACCCGGTAATTTCCTCTCTTAGATACATAAGATGATGAACTCTAGGTAGTAGTGAGCCAAAAAAGCCGCTATTGGATTGAGTGTGCTAGGATCGTTGCCTAAGACTTACCTTTTCCGAGACTTACACTATAAGGAGGGGTTTGACCCTTAGGTGGTGGCCGGTTTGTGTAGAATTCCCGTCCTTAGCTTCCTTGAGACTTACCTAGTAATAGGGTCTTAGGTGCGAGACTAGTGGAGCATGAGACTTACCCGGTAATTGCTACCATTATAGAAACACCCAACTCCGAACAACCGCAGCTTTCCTTTGATCTTTAGAAGCATGAGTCCATTGTCATGATCGAAATTCCGAATCTCTAGAATCCGCACTTCTTACCTCTTATCTCTTATCTCTTATCTTTGTGTTTGTGTGTTTGTTTGCTTTTTGATTTGCATATTTTGTGATCCTTGTTTGATCACCCAAAACCAACCAAAAATATTGTGTTTTGCACTTTCTTTATTCCTCATCTCATCTTAGTTTAGATTTGAACTATCTTTGATCATTGAATGACTTGATTTTACCTTAGTCCTTGTGTTCGACCTCGGAATACTTTCCTTCCTACATAAACGATCCGTACACTGCGGGTTTCGCTAGGTAGTTTAGGATTTTAGATAGAGTTTATAAATGTAAAGCTTTTTGTGCTACTTCCCTAGCGTAACATAGCATGTTACAGTAGATCTATTAGAGATCATTGAGACTAGAAATATGTAGACTTCTAGCATTCATTCAGTTTCTGGTTCCCAATTCCTTGTCGGAACATGCATCTATCATTTCCTTCGGGACTGAGCAGTTAGCGGATTCTTGATTTTACCTTCGAGTGAGGTAAGTCCCTTGGACTTACTTAGCTGCGTTCCGTATATCACTTTGATCCTATTGGTGGTGTTTGTTTTTCTTTATCATTCCAATGGGAAACCGGACTAATATTGACCTTATACCCGTAATTGGCCCAAGCGTATTATAATCGGGCGGTGACCACTTGTCTAGTTCTACAGGAGACTAGGAGATGCTCTTGTAGCCCAGACCCACAGGTAACAAATAGTATTGATCTATTCTTGTCGGTAGATGAAAGTGGAGGTGAGTTTTGAAATATTCTCGAGTGACAAAAGAAGTTAAATTAGTATTGGTTAACTTAATAAAAGATAATAACCGGTTGTGTGAGCATGCTATGTGTTGACCTTGTTATGTGTGTTTTATGGTCTTTCTGATATCTAGAATGTTAGCTAATGATTTATACCGATGTTGTAGATGCCCTGTAGGTTAGAGATGTTGTTGAGTGATCCGGATGATGTGGTCAGCCGGGGTCCCCGCACATTATAGGACGGGATCTTGATGGTCCTTTAATTTGTTACCTTATGGTTTTGATATAAGTTTTGGTTTTCATTTATTTATGTCTTGTTGCAAGATCCGATGTTATTGTTGTTACTCTGAGGGTCGGAACCCATTGTGAGGTCTTAGCCCGTAACGCTTCGAGTTCCTAAAACTTGAGGTGTCACATTATTTATTTAAAAAATATTATAAAAATAGAATTTCATAAATGTGAAGAAGATTTCAAAATCTTTTTTGTTAAATTTGTAAAGATTTGGTTTGTTATCAATATCTTATCATTTTTTATTGTTAAGATTTGCTAGGTAATATAATGGCAAAGTTGTAAATAAGTCCAAACTTTTTTTACGTGGCATGTGTTAAGACGTGACGTGGCATTATTGATTGTTTATTAATGCTTATAGAAATTGTCTTATAAAAGAAAAATGACAAATTTATATATATATATCTTGTAGCATATCAGTAAATATAGTATAAAAAGTTCTAGGTGACATACCACGTGAAAGTATTATGTTATCGAAGTGACAATTTTTTTTATGAAGTGATATTTTCGATGATGAAGTGGATGTTGATTTATGATCTATTTTAAAATTGATTTAAATTTAATAATGATTAGTGGCAATATTGTAATTATAATATAAAATTTAAGCAAATATTTGTCAAAAGTCTGATGTGGCATGACATTAGGTGTTAACGTGTATACTTGCATTCTATTTTAGTAAGATATAATAGAATTACGATTCATTTTTTAAGTAATTTTTTTTCTTATCTGTCTTAAGTTAATATCTTTTCATATATCTAGATTTTTTTATTTTTAAATAATAAGTAATATTTTTCTTAAAATATTTAACTAGTACATTGCATTTCAATTAATGACAACTATACATGACCTCAGAAAGTGCAAATAATTAAATTTAAAATGGTTGACTGATTACCATGACTTATATCATAAGTCCTATTAAAAACATTATGACATTTGAAAAATGACGGTCAATTAGACTAACACTATGAAAGGTCACGTGTTGAGTAATAATTGACCAAGACTATGAAAAGGTCATGCATTGACTCCAATGCTTTTTGGGTGGAAATTAAGGCCACATGCCCAATTATTGATGAAACACTTATTTTTTATTTTTGAAAAATATTTATTCTATTAATAGCAAAGAAATATTTATTCTATTAATAGATGGTAAATCCACAAGGTAATCTCATTTGAAACGTGTTATGATTTTTGATTTTTATATTATATACATGTAATTGTAAATAATAAATATAACTAAATTAAATGCTTACATTTAAGCTAGTATATTTGTAAAATAATATTTTATTTATATAATTATTAAACGTAATTTAAAATAATAAATACTTGTGTAGGACACGAGCTATATATGTACCAGTTACAACATTAAATATTATTACTTCAATTTCAACACGACTGACGGATAAGCCGACGTTAATACTCGCTATTGAACTCTTTAGAGACCGGCATGGCATCGATAGATTTTTTACTCTAACAATTCATACAGTCTTGCTGCTATCCTTGATATTTCCACCCCAATTCTTGGAGTTTTGACCTGCAATTTCAAACCATATACATTATACATGTTAGTTTCCAAAAAAATTTAGTCTTTCTATACTGGACTTGAATTTTGTTTGTAATGTTAATGAAAATCAAAATCTATAACCCTCATGCGCAAATTTGTGTAAAAATACAATTTTTTGGTGATCTTGTGTAAAATACAATAAGTAGTACTAAAAGTAGCATTCTATATAATCAAGGTTAGTATATTGGTTTTAATGAGGGATTTGATGGGTTAGGGTTTTAGAGATATTTTGGGCGTTGAGTGGTAGGGTTTCAGGATTGTAGTCTCTAGGGTTTCTATTTATACTAAAATAAGTAGTAATAGTAGAACGATACCTGAGCATTAATGGTGTGACACAAGTTGTGATCAACGACAGACGAGTTGAACCCTACGACCTCGGCTCCTTCGTCCTCAATAACCCTAAGAAAGTGCGACACCTTGCAACTCTCGTGCACTGACATTCTACTTATCAGAGTGATTTGAATTGATAACCCTAGATCCTTGATTTTCACAATTGGAAAAGCCAAATCAGATCCATCGTTATAATCTGTAATTGCTTCCATTGCTTCGGCTTTCTTCTTCTTTAACTTGTCCACGTTCTCCTTCAGCTGCACCATGTAGCTCGTCGCTTGCTCCAGCCGGTCAGGCAGATTCAGCCGCCCATTCTACTCGTGATAAACTAATCAGTCACACACACACATATATATACCAAATCAAAAAAGAAGAATATATAACCTCGGAATGGATGAAGTGATGAGAAGGGATAAGAGAGAATAGAGTGTTGAAAAGATCATTGGTGCGATTCCTGCGGTTCTTCTCGACAATCTTTCGTTCCAATTTTGGGGCAGCTGGTGTTTTGGAAGTTGAAGGGAAGCTTATTCCATCCATGAGATATTCAGATCTAGCTTGCTTCTACCTTGTACGTACTTATATCAGGAGGACCTACTGAGATTTGATAACATATCCATCATGTGATGTCACAAGTTATTAAAATTCAAAATTATTATAATGTTTATTTTGATGCAATTTAATATCAATAAATAGGATATAAAATTATTTATAATACATATAAACAATAATTTCAGAAATTAGGGATGATGCCATGTTTTTTTTAAATTTTTTTGGATTATATCAAAGGATATTTAAGACTATCTCAATGAGTTTTATATTTTTAGAACCCTTCCACCATCATAAGTTAACATATTTAGGAAAAAATAATTATTATTATTTCTAATTATTATTATTATTAGTCAATTAAAATGTTTAGATAACTTATGGATGATGATAGAATTATGTATTTTGGAAAACTATATAGGCTAATGTGTCATCTGAAAACTAAATATTTGGACATAATTTGAAAAGTCTAACGTATAAATACATTGTCCAAAATTTCTCAAAATTTATAGTGTCGAAATGTAAGGGTTAAAATGTCCTACATCAATAAAACAACAAGTTGTGAGCCTAATATATAAGTCCATGAGTTACTTCTCTTATTCCCAATTCGCTTTAGGATGAAGCCCCATGTGTTTATGTGTGTGGATCACTGGATGTGAATATAAAAGTGTTTTAGGATGGAACCATGTGTGTTTATGTATGTGACTCACTAGACGTGTGTCCATCACGTCTAAGGTCCCGAGACGGATAAATAAATTAAATTAACATATAATTTTTAATTTTTTAAAATACTTTTTTCTGAATTAAGATTAAATATACACAATTTTAGTTTGATCATATAAAACTAACTTATCCATATTTGTCTATCATCCATCTTTTCCGGTGTAACTAGGGTTGTTACACGAGACAAGTTGTCCGGGTTCGACTCAATCTCGTTCATTTTTTAAACGAGTTGAATATGACCACATTTTAAAGCTCGTAAAAAATTTATACTCGACTCATTTATAGACGAGCTTGGGCTTGAGTATTTTAACGTATATATTTTAGATAAAAATTAATTATAACGAAATAAAATCACCTCGGACAGTCTTACGTTGGGAGATGAATCCATTATCCCTTTTCATCCATTTATTTTTAACTAGATTGTGAGGAATTAATAATAAATTTTTTTGACGATAATACAACCTTCTTATTCTATCATTTCCACAACAAAATTATAATTTATGAGCAATTAATAATAAAAAAACCAACGATACTACAACCTTCATTTTTAACTAACTTGTGAACATGTGTACCTGATGGAATCTTAACAGCCAAAGCTTACTATGCAAAAGACGTAGAATGTGGGTCCAGTGCATGCGCCTACTTTGTCAGACCTGATCGAGGCCCCTCAATTTCTCAATTGATTTTTTTTTATCAAATCGATGGCCGATTATTTGTGTTGACAAAGCAAAAGAATATGGTCCCGTGATGTTATTTTCGAAAGATATTTCAACAGAAAAATGGCTGGACATGGATCGATTGCTCGTATAGTCGTATCCACTATGGCTCAATTCAGACGGGGCCGAATGGTGCCAATCGGTTCAAATTGTCTATAGGCACTATATGAAATAAAATGTAATATTAGGGGTCTAGTTTTATAATAAAGACAAACTTGTAACAAACTATGAGTTGGCATGTATATATATGCCAAAACACAACTGATTGAATTTATACGGTTGACATGGTATCAGGGACATACTTAATTCCAAATTCCTTCCAATCAGTGGCGGAGTTAGAATGTGAACTCAACGGGGCCAAATTTTTTTAAGAGAAAATTGGTGGATATATTAATTTCTATATTAAGTAAAAACTGCTAACTAAAACACACCTATATTAAACAATAATAAAATAGTATCACACTAATGATTAAAGTTCATTATTACAAAAATAATTCATTACTATTGTAAATTGTATAAATGAACAGTTGTCGTGTTCTATAAACTATTAAAGTAAATATATAATTATAGTTCTTTTTGAGTAGTCATAATAAAATTTTATTGTCATTTTCTTTGTATATTTTTATTTTATGTTATAATTACATTTAATTTTTATAAATTTATTTGAATTTTGAGCATTATACATGCATATATATATGTTCTTTCTACATTGTGTTTAAGCATAATACATAAATTTATGCTAAAAATTATTAAATATAAAATTACATTGAGTTAATTAGATTAAGAAAAGAGTTGAAAAGTAATTCCTCAATGTCACGCTATATAAAAGCAAAGAATAAAATGTGCTACTCACATGCATCGAATCCAAGACCTCCCTGCCCTCTCTTTGGAAGAAGAGTTTATATCGCTTTATGCCAACTGAGCTACTGCAAGAATTTGTTCTTTAGTTCGTCTACATCAGTGGCGGCCGCAGGATTTTTAGAGGGGGGGCGAAATTTTTTTTTCGATAAATATATCTATGAAAATAAAGTAGCGATAAAAACAAAGTTAATATGTCATCTACTTACAATAAACAAAAATAAATAAAAAAAACATTACACTTAAAGGCGCGGTCGTGGACCGCGCCTAAAAATTTTTTTTTAAAAAAAATAGGTTGCCCTATAGGCGTTGTCTAGGACAAAGATAATAAAAACACAAATAGAAGTGCGGTCCTAGACCGCGGCTATAGTGTAACGTTTTTTAAAGAAAAAAAAAACTAAAGATGCGCGGTTATAGACGCGCCTATAGGCGCGGTATATAACCGCGCCTCTTTAGTTTTTTTTTCAAAAACGTTACACTATAGCCGCGGTCTAGGACCACACCTCTATTTGTGTTTTTGTTATCTTTATTTCAGATATTAAAACGTTGTCCTCAACAACGCTTTTTACAAATAAGAGTGTGGTCTAAGACCGCGCTTCTAATCTAAACAACAAATCTCGTGCATTTTGGTGAATTATTTCACTCTAGAGTCTAAAACGGGAAATACTTATGAAGTTTCGTTCACTTCGACGAAAGATCCAAAAAAAACATTTAAATATAACACAAGAATAGTGATATTTAAAAAAAATAAATTGTAGAAAAATTTTTTATAAACGAGAGAAGCACAACCCATTTTAAAACGATTTTTTTCAAAAAAAAAAAAAAAAAAAATTTTTTTTTTTTTTTTTTTTCTCGGAGGGGGGGGCGGCCGCCCCTCCCCGCCCCCCCTTGGGGCCGCCCCTGGTCTACATTATGATTGTTCAGAGTTCAACATGGGCAGTGGCCCCGTTCCTTGATCTATGAGGAATAGAGGAGCACCTAGTTCTAGTGACCTCACTTTTTATCCAAACTTATGTCGAGGAGTAGATATCAATGTCAACGATCCTTTGTGCCTGGCCAATTCAGATAATCTTGAATGCAGCTGGTTTCAGTCTTGTTTAATGGTTTCATATCTTGGAGGAGAAGTATTTAGATGGCTATAGGAGCCAAGCAGAAGTTAGGATTCATCGATGGATCTTGTAAGAAATCTGCAATGGGAGATGAAGATCAACTCACTCGATGAATTAGAGCTGACTACATGATTAAATGTTGGATACTTCATTCCATTAAGTCAGATCTTGCTGAAATGTTTACATAAGTGGAATCTTCCAAAGAGCTTGGGATGATATAATCGAGCGATGTGAGATATCAAATGCTCCTTTAATCTATCAAAGTCATAAGGATCTTGCATCTCTTAAGAAAGAAAACACCACTGTTGCTATATATTTTGGTAAATTGAAGAAACTATGGAATGAACTAATGATTGTATATCTTATTCCTACATGCATTTGTAAAGGCATTACTAGTTGTATTTGTGAGATCTTGAAGAAAATTGCAGAAAGAGAGGCTAAACTTCGTGTCATGCAATTCCTTATGGGATTGACTGAGCAATTTGAGCATATTCGTAGCAATATAGTCTCTAGAATTATTACCTAGCTACCATGAATCAAGTATTTCACATGGTAGTTCCAGTGGAGAAGCAAACGGACATCACATGCCATTATATACCACCTCATGATGCTTAGTTGTATCTAGATGCAATCCTTACAGGCAAACATGAAGAAGTAGAAGATATTACAAGAAATAGAAGTTGGATAGAATGTGCTCTTATTGCAAGGAGAAAGGTCATTTGATTGAGAGAGACTTGTTTCAAACTTATTAGCATTCTAGCTTGGTACAAGGACTTTAAAAGCTAAAGATAAGAAGTTCTATGTTGCTAATCAACCTTCGAGATAAAAAAATGCTCTGCAAACTACTGTCAAAGACAATTAACTAGATTCATCATAATCTTCTTCTTCAGCTTTCATGGATACAGTTGTTATTAATGCAGTTTATCAAAAAGTGCTTAAGATGATGATGGATAAGCAATCTACTACGTACCTCCATCAACTTTGCAACATTATTAATCTCCTTGTGAATAATGTTGTCAACATGTGCGCCTGGATATTGGATTATGGAGCCACTTATCACATCACATTTTGTAAGGATTACTTCATTGCCTTGCACAAGCTTGACAAGCCTATTCTCATTGGACTTCCAAATGGTTCAATTAAAGGCGTTCATTACAAAGGAACTATGATCTTGTCTCCTCTTATTACTATTCATATGTGTTTTATATTCCTCACTTCAAGCACAATCTACTATTCATCTCCCGAGTGATTCATGACTTACATATGAAGATAATATTCACTAATACTGCATGTTTATTTCAGGGCCTTATCAGTGACTCTCTTTAGGCTACAGGTTACTAGGAAGGTGGCCTTTACAAGCTTGGTTTTCCTCTACTTTCCAATGTGGCATGTGCAACTTCTAAAGTTGATCATAAGAAAACCGATGTGCATATTTTCCATGCTCGTCTAGGGCATTTATCTCTGTTTAAACTACATCATATTGATAATTGCTATAACTCTAAGCTTGCTACTCTAGATTGTCATACATGTATTTAGCCATGCAACATAGGTTGCCTTTTTCTCCTAGCACATCACATGCTAAAAGAAGTTTTGACTTGATTCATGTCGATATTTGTGACTCATATCATACACATGCCTTGTGTGGAGCTAGATATTTTCTAACCGTTGTGGACGACTGTACTCGATGTACTTCGAATTTTCTTATGTCTAACAAACAACATGTGTTTAAAACTGTCACTAGTTTATGTGCATATGTGGACAATCAATTCAAGGCAAAAGTCAAGGTATATATTTCAATCAGATAATGGTGCTGAGTTTTTACAACATCAACTTCAAGAAATCTTCCTTCACTCTAGCAATTTTCATCAGAATTCCACTCAATATATTCCTCAACAAAATGCCCGAGTGGAGAGGAAACATCGACACTTGCTAGAGATTGCCAGGGCTCTTCGACTTCATGAAAATTTGCCAATCATTTTATGAGGAGAGTGTATTCTCATATCTACTTATCTTATTAACCTCATGCCTTTATCTGTCCTTGCTTGGAAAATACCCTTTGAGATCTTACACAACAATCAAGTCACTTATGATCACCTGTGTGTGGTAGGTTGTTTGTGCTTTAGCCTTCATCCTCATAAAGACAAGCTTAAACCCGTCTCTTCTCCCTGTGTATTCGATGGTTACCCACCCGGCCAGAAAGCTTACAAACTTTTCAACCTTGAGTCAGACAAAATCATAACCAACCGACATGTAGTGTTTCAAGAATCCATATTCTTCTTTCAAAAATCATCCAATCATCAAACTTCCACACTTTCCCTTCATCTACTTATTTTCCTCTTGTGTCTCCTGCTCTAGATCATGATGCCTATCCGATGGCCTTTCCTCCTCTTTTCATACTTTCTCCTTCTACCACTCCTCACACCTCTTCATCTTCTTCTTCAAGTTATCATTTTTCTAACCCTATCCCAGTTCCATTTGACACCTCTCTCTAATCCCTTTTCACCTATAATTATTTCTCCACCCTTAATTATTTCATCACCTCCTTTACTCTCAACTCGTCCTTCACGTACCATTCGTTCACTCACTTACCTACAAGATTATGCTTGCACATCATTAGGGCTGATACATGAGACAAGCTTCTCGGCTCGGGCTCGTCTCGTTTATAAACGAGCCAAGCTTGAGCATGTCAAAACTCGGCTCGTTCGGCTAAAATAACACTATATGAGCATTATTTTAGGCGAGCTACTCGGGCTCGGCTCGGGCTCGACTTGTCAAAAGCTCGGCTCGGATTCGTCTCGTTTGTAAACGAGCCGAGCTTGAGCATGCTAAGGCTCGGCTCGTTCGGCTCGTATAACACCCCTACACATCATTCACCACTCCCACTTCCTTAACTCATCAATCTTTCTTGTCATACTATAGCTTATGTGCATGCTTTATGCAATGTCATCAATTCTTTTGCACCATCTCACTATAATCATGACAAAGACTCTCCACCATGGATAGAATGAATGAGAGAGGAACTTACAGCTCTTGAGCTCAATGATACTTGAGAACTTCTTCCTCTACTTCTTGGCAAATTTGCAATTGGCTCTAATTGGGTGTATAAGCTCAAGCACCAACCACATAGTTCAATCGAGTGTCATAAGGCTCGTCTAATAGCTAAAGGGCATAAACAAGTAAAAAATAAAGATTATAAACACACATTTAGTCTAGTTGCTAAATTTTTACAATTCAAGTCATTTTAGCCTTGTCTATTGCAAGAGATTGACCTCTCCATCAATTGGACATTAACAATGTGTTTCTTCATGGCTCTCTAGATGAAGAGGTATTCATGTTGCCACCTCAAGGATACATTAAATCTCCTCCTGGCTACATTTGTCGACTAAAGAAGTCTCTTTATGGTCTTAAGCAAACCAGTCTCCAGTGGAACATTGAGCTCACGACGCTTCTCACTTAACATCATTATGTTCAATCTCGCCAAGATTATTCCCTCTTCATCAAACATTCTTCTCTAGAAAGTACGATTGTGTTGGTATATGTCGATGATGTCTTAGTCACGGGTGATATCCCTTTTGAAATTGCTTCTCTCAAACATCATCTTGATGAGGCTTTTACCCTGGCCTTGCTCGTTTCTTTCTTGGCATGGAGATTGGTCATACATCTTCAGGCATTCTCATCAACCAAAGGAAGTATATCCATGATATTGTTCATGATTCTCAGCTTTCTGACTATAAACCTACCACCTTTCCCATATAACGTAATTTGCATTTGACTCCGGAGTCAGGTGATCCACTCTCTGATCTTGAAGTCTATCGTCGGCTTATAGACCGTCCTCTTTACTTGTCTCTCACTCGGCCGGATATTGCATTCATTGTGCAACAATTGAGTCAATTTCTTGTTTTTCCTCTCGTCCTTCATATGCAAGTTGTAACTTATATATTACGCTATCTCAAAGGCATCATGGATCATGCCTTACTTTATCCAAAGCATAAGACGCTCACTCTCACAACTTATAGTGATGCCGATTGGGGTTCTTGCACCTATTCTTGCCTATCCATCACCGGTTATTGTCTATTTCTAGGTAAATCACTTGTGCCGTGGAAGACAAAGAAGTAGAAAACCACAAGTAAATCTTCTATAGAAAGCGAGTATCGGGCTATGTCCATAACAACTAGCGAGATCATTTGGCTTGATTGTTTACTTCTTGATCTTCATGTCACACTTCCTCGGCCCTTCTCTCTACATTGTGACAACAAGACTGCTTAGCATCTCGCCGATAATCATGTCTTTCATGAATGGACGAAGCATCTAAGGATTGATTGTCATTTTGTTCGTGATGAGGTTCAAAAGGGTCTTATTTCAACCGTTCATGTTTCTTCATCTCTTCTGATGGCTGACCTCTTCACCAAGGCCCTAGGTTAACAACAACATGTCTTCCTTTCTCGCAAGCATGGTCTGTTTTCTCCTGTCCAGCTTGAGGGGGGTATATGCACTATATATAGAATAAAATGTTATAATGGGGTCTAGTTTTATAATGAAGACAAACTTGTAACAAACTATGAGCTGACATGTTTATATATATGCTAGTACACAACTGATTGAATTTATACGGTTTCATTTTCATCCTTACTACTTGACATTGCCGGACCATGTGAGGCAATTGTAACATCCTGGATTCATAAACCCGGGAGATTACTAGGATTTGGACCTCACACTTGGGGGGCCTGTTTGGTATCAGCTGGATGGAGATTCATTTAGATTCTTTTCCAGTGTATTCTTCGGGATAGAAAAATTGTAATCGTTTGGTATCGGTTTGAGCTTTTGTATTGTATTCTTTTACGAGATTCTTTTGCTAAAAGAATCCCGAAAAAAGAAGCTTGGCCCCCCAAGCTTCTTCAAGATTCTTTAAGTTAGATTGTTATTATTTCCCCTCATACCCTCGTTCACCTCTCCTTTCACAGTCTTGATCTCTCGTTCTTCCAATCTGGTTCTTCTTCCGGTCTCATCTCTTGTTCTTCTTCTAGTCTCATCTCTCTCCTCCTTCTCTTCAGATCTTCTCCATCCCCCGTGCCATGTCGCAATGGACGACCGCCGATTGCCCTACCAGCCTCTCCTTCGCCTCGCCCCTTCGTCTCTTCTCTGTAGCCACCAAGTGGGAGCAGCCCTGGGCTGTCGCCCTAGCCTACCGAAGATCCAGCGCAGCCCCCACTACTACAAAAAAGGGATGATACCCTGGGCGTTTGATAGAATATACTCCGGACTCCCACCGGGGTAAAGGTTAGGGAGATATTTGATCCATCAACTTTATAACCCGGAAACCATGAACCCGGGGTATTTGATAATGTAACATAACCGGGTATGGACCGGGTTATTTGACGCCGTTCATTTTAATAATTAAAAACCGGATATTGGGAAGCGGGTTATCATAAACCAATAAATAACCCAGATGGTAGGATCCGGGTTATTAGAGTATGTGAATACCTAATAATCCTTACAATGAAGATCCGTGTTATAATGTATAAAATTTATGACGAGACTATTCTGAATTATTTAACCCGGATTTAATGTCCGGATTCTGTATGGTTTTCATGGCATTCACAAATTGAACCTGTCCCAAATGCAGAAAGAACTTCAGCAACCAATTCAATTCACAAACATGTCAAAGTCTGTACTTAACTCAAAACACTCAAAACATTCACTACAGTTGTGTTATCACCAATATCACATCCAAAGATAACCAAATTCACAAACATAATTCAAAGTCATGATTCAAAAACTAAATGTCACCAAGTGTATAAAGATTTAAATGTTCACAATCTTCAAAAGATATATTCATCATCCTAGCAATGCACATCAAGTAGACGATAACCGGTAATGAAATCTGCACTGTTTTTGCTGGAGATATCATGAAGCCTTACAAAAGATCAAGTTTTGAAGTCGTCACTTTCACTGCTTTGAAACTTCCTGGAGAGCACAATAACACCAATTTTGAGAAAGTTACAAAGTGAAAGGTATATGGAGCACATAATCCAAAATATATACTAGAAGAAAAGGACATTCAATGCAGTCTATGGAAATGTCAAACTTTTGTTCATGAAAACCAAAGAACAACACCCTAGGGTTGATTTCAATCTGTCCAAAAAACATATTCGAGGTCGGAACACACAATCCAAATCTAAATGATATAAATGCAATAAAAGTTTCGAATTTCATACCTAAAAGATTAGTTGAAGCAAATATTCCAGCCACTCTTTACGAACTTCTTCAATTTCATCATACGGGTAAGTATCTTTTTTCCCATACCACTGTAAAAATATCGGAAATTAACTTTGCTAAGCTCATGAGAATAATATTTAAAGAAAATCCAAAATAATGTTAAAATATGTCAAAACGTACAATCTTTGGGACACTGTGACTTCTTCTTAATATGATCTCGCGCATAAATCTCAACACATAATATCCACAATCATTCAAGTTTGGAGTTTGCGGACACTACAGATCAAGAAAAAACATATATTAAACTAGTGATATACATAATACGTCAAATGTAAATGATTGTGCCTTATAACTGATAAAAAATATGAGAAGATATGAGGATTAACCTTTATGGACTACCACAGAGTAATTTTTCGAGGTTTTTTTTAGTCCCAAACTAGTATATTTCAAAGTATAAACCCTACACAATAAGATAAAAAGAAATGGTTTAAATACAATATACGAAATTACTTATTTGTAGAAAATAGTACGAAAAACTTACAAATCAACTAATTGCTCAGCATCATTATTTTGTTGTCCATGCAACGGGTCAATCCAATATGCAAACCCTTTGTGAGGGTGTAAAATCAACAACACCCAATGATTCCTATACTTGCACATATAAAAGGAATAAATAGAACAATACTAACCCAACATAATATGGAGCAAAAAATATTCGGTTTTCGATATCGCCTTTCATGGCCCCAACAATATAAGTAGCATGTTTTTTGATTCTCATACCACCACAACTTTTGGAAGAAAATAACATTGGACAAAGAAATTCGAATGTTTTACTTGATTGACAATGTGTCTCCGAGAGAAATCTACATTGATAAAATAATGTAAGCATGAAATAAAGAAAAATAGATTAAGTTAAATATAGTGAAAACTAACCTCATATATATTGATATATGACACATTTGTAGCTCTTGCTTGTCTAGCCATATCTGAATTTCATTCTTGCCAATGGAGATATCAATATTTGATCGATTGAAAATCTCCTCTGGAATTTTTAATCTCTTCAGTAGAACCATCGGAAAAATCATCTAGCAGCCAACGAAAGTTATCGACCAGAGCCGAAATAGAACCTTGATCCTTTGGTTCGGAAGAAGGTTGTTTGGTTAATGCCTTTTCCTTTTGCTTGTTGCTCAATATTTGTGGGGAGCTATTTCGTTCCTACTCAATTAAACGTTGTCCTTTCATCCTTATAAATTTGTAAAGCAAAACAGTAGGGTATTGTACTTTGACTATGCACATAAGATGAAGAAATTTGACAGATTACTGTGATGGGAAACACAAGATGGTTGTGCCATGTAATATACTGTCCTACAGCTTCTGACAGGAAATAAGCTTCTTCAGTAGGGAATGCAACTACCACCTCGCCTTGACCTTGCATAAATGTCACTATTTCGACCTTCACTTGACCTTTCTTCAATGGTCGATTATGCAATTTTACGGGGCTTGAAGAGGAATGATAAACTAATCCTGTTGCTACCTCCATGTCACAGTCGGGCACAAATAATTTGCATTCACACCATCCCTAAATTTTAGCATGATTAAAATCATAAAAAAAAGTAATGTTTAGAATTAAAGAAGTAATATATATATATATATATATATATATATATATATATATATATATATATATATATATAACTTTGAGAACAATGACTGAGACTTACCTTTACCATATATGGAAACACACTTAAATCTTGGTTTGGTGTAATATCCTTAATGGTAGTGCAAGATTTTTTTACCACTTTTAGGAGTAGGATCAACATCTAGGGACATAGACTTAGACGGCATTTTCTGTTGTGTTTTATCTGCCTTTGACTTTTTTTGTTCCTTGATCCTTTTGCAGGGCTCTTTGGTTCCTACTCATTAAAACATTGTCCTTTCGTCCTTATAAATTTGTAAAGCAAAACAGAAGGATATTGTACTTTGAATATGCACATAAGATGAGGAAATTTGACAGATTACCGTGATGGGAAACACATGATGGTCGTGCCATGCTATATACTGTCCTACAACTTCTGACAGGCAAGAAACTTCTTCAGTAGAGAATGGAACTATCACCCCGCCTTGACCTTGCATAATCGTAACTATTTCGACCTTCACTTAACCTTTCTTCAATGGTCGATTGTGCAAGTTTATGGTGCCGGTAGAGGAATGATAAACTAATCCTGTTGCTACCTCCATGTCACAGTCGTCCACAAATAACTTGCATTCACTCCATCCCTATATTTTAGAATGATTAGAATCATAAAAAAAAGTAATGTTTAGAATTAAAGAAGTAAAATATATATATAACTTTGAGATCAATGACTGAGACTTACCTCTACCTTTTTTGGAGAAACACTTACAACTTGAGGAGGTGCAGTTTCCTTAATGGTAGTGCAAGATGTTTTAACAGTTTCCGGAGTAGGATCAGTATCCAGGGAAATAGAGATTGAAGGCATTTTAGGGAGTGGTTTATCTGGACAATATTGTTTTCTCTCCTCTAATAAAGCCTCGATAAATCGTTTAGTTTCACCAAATACATATTCAATTTCAACCTTCATGCTTGCTTTAATCCTTTCTGTTGCCTCAATAATTGCAGCTTCTCCTACATTCACTCCAGATGATGAAGATGCATGACGTGGCCAAAGTATCCACTAACATGTACGTCTTGACCGACCCCTATAACACGTCTTGGGTGATCTACCTTACCCAAGGCCATTGCTAGAACATCTTTGCGCCTAACACTAACAAATTCTCCAGTGCTTTCTTTCTTGAGATATTCATCCTACAATTTATATAAAAAGACATAAAGCACATTGTTCTCATGAATTCATTACTCAACTTCATCCAACCAATTAATTTTTGAGGACTTTGTTTCCATCCAACTTGAAAACATTTCAAGTTCATCATATTTGCACATAATAAAGAAAATAGAATATCAATAGGAAGTGCATAAGTCAGAAATTAGTCCATCTTTTGTTCATGCAAATTTTCATGTCAAAAGAACTACTTATGCTAATATGCTTTCCATAAGGCAACAATATATTATGTTCGTACTAATATCAACAATGTGTAGTGTATCGATGAACAATATGTTTAAAGTTTTAATCACAAGTACACTTACTATTTTTCCAATCAGTTCTTGTGATTTCTCAACGTAGGATCCATCTTCTTGTTTCCTGGCCTCTTTGGGGATACATTGGAAGAGACGTCCATGTTATGTGTACGCTTCTAAATAATCAATATAAGATAAGGTTAAAGCTTATATAATGACATATATTCTAATGTAAACGAAAATATGGAACGGGTTCTTTTACAAGGTCAAAGCTTGTGTGCTTACATATCTTCCAATCGAGCATATCCAACCTTAGACCCCCTGTATGTATTGTCATTCAACATTGAGAGTTCTCTATATTTTTCACTTTTAGCCTATTTTGAAAAAAGTAAATTCCATTAAACATTGTATTCATTGACAACAAATATCATAATGTAAGATGACAATTTGGAAAAGAATATATACTTGAAACTCTGCAGATTGAGTTATTCGGATAAATTGTGTCCACTGTTCTTGACTGATGTATGAGTCATAAATTGGAGGAGGGGTAACCGGAATATCAGAAGGATCCTTGTCTTTCAAATACTTCTTTCACAAGTCCTTTTTGAAGGTATTCCACAAAGCATTTGCCTTTTTCCACACCCATTCTTTATACATTTCAGGAACTATGAAAACATCCTACAATATACGGAAAATCAGTGTGTTACGATAAAAGTAGAAATGGAACAGATGCTGCATAGTTTGTATATAAAGATGTAATTTTACCGCAACATTATCCCAAATATGATCCAAGTCCTCGTCTGGTACCAGTTTCCAAGTATCAATGGTGATTGGCACTATTCTCTTTGCTATGGTTCCAATTAAGGTTGATAATTTAGATGCATTTTCTCCAATTGGTTGACCCTTGTTATTAAAACTTATCTCAAATCGCTTTCCTTCTCCAATGGTCTTTGTAAAAACCCTTTAGCAATGAAGCTCCTCTCGTCCTAATGGTCTTTTTGGAAGGACATGGTGTTGGAGTTTCTTTAGCTGGCTCAGAAGGCACATCAGCAGGAGCTTCTGATGGTTTTCTTGTGGCCAAATTTGCTCTTTTTTAAAGGAACATCAGCAGGGCCTTCTGCAACAGGCTCAGCCAGTTTTGTGGCCAGTGTAGCTCCTCTCGTCCGAATGGTTTTTTTTGAAAGGAACATCAGCAGGAGCTTCTGCAGCAGGCTCAGTCCGTTCTGTGGCCATATTCTTACGCTTTCTAGCCATATGTCTGCATAAAGACAAGGTGTTAATATATAATTCATTAAAACATAATCAGAAGGAAAAAATCAGAAGGAAGCTAGAATAGTACTCTGATGTGCACATACATTCAGCATTTATGAGGATTGATAATTTCTGCTCAACATTACATTTATATCGAGAACTAGAAGACTCATATTACTATAACAAAATAAGTGAATATTTCATTAATGAACCAAAAGAATAAGTGTTGTATTACTAAAAAAATATGTGTGACTACTTCAGTAAAACAAAATTAAATATCCAAAAAAAAATCCTAAAACAAAATAAGTGAATATTTCATTAATGAACTAAAAGAATAAGTGTTGTATTACTAAAAAAATATGTGTGACTACTTCAGTAAAACAAAATTAAATATCCAAAATAAAAATCCTAAAACAAAATAAGTGAACATATCAGAGAAGTCAAATTTCCTAAAATATCTAGTCAAAAGAATAAGTGACTATTTCTTTTCGTTTTTCGCTTGGATGTACATCACTAGACTCATGTTCTATTGCAGCTTCTTCATTGAGCCAAATGCCTTCTCGGTGATCTTCTCGTACATAAATCTCCTCATCATCTGCATCATCAATCGGTGGGAGCATAATTGTTGTGTTACTACTCTCTTCATAAAACTCATCAATTTCTTCCCCAATACCTCTCTTCGACGTAGACAACACCACCGACCAGCCCGGTTGAAGAAGGTCGGGTACATAGAATACTTGTCTTACTTGTGACGCCAACATGAATGGATCATCTCGATATCCAACCTTATCAAGAGCAACTGAAGTGAATCCCAACTCATCAGTTTTCACTCCGTTATTGCTATCAACCCATATACAATGAAATACTGGAATTGTTAACTCCTTTGAATATAACAACACCCATATGTGATCAATGACACCATAATAAGACATGTTATCATGTATAGCATTCTTGTCTTTTGCACTAGAAACGTGCAAGGCATTTGCTTCTAGACTCACTCCACAATTTTCTCTTTTGCTTTTATCAGATTGAGCCTTTGTGTGAAAAGTGTAGTTGTTGATGACGAAACCGGTATAGCTCATAACCTGAAACTTTGGTCCCCGATGCAAGTCTTTCAGAATATTTGAGACTTCTTTTCCTGATGTGATTAGTTGACTAATTCGATCTTTAAACCAACCAATGAAGGTTTTATTATGCTCTCTTGTAATCCATTTGTCTGGTTTTCTAGGATTATTGTTCTTTACATAGTCCATGTGTTCTTCTAAGTATGGACCAACTTCATCCATATTCTGAAGAACGTATAGGTGTGCTAGATTCCAATGCTTCTGACGATCAATAGAAACTACCGTACACCCCGTTGTTCCTTTCTAGTTCAATTCACCCGACTCTCTCAACTTTGGGAGACCAATGGGTTCGACATTTGATAAGTAATCAGTACAGAACTCAATAGCTTCTTCAACCATATATCGTTCAACAATGCAACCTTCAGGGTATTATCAATTCATGACGTATCCCTTTAAAACTTTCATATTTCGCTCAAACGAAAACTACCAATGAAGATAAACCGGCCCCAAAAGCTCTACCTCTCGTACCAAGTGAACAGACAAGTGCACCATTATGTCAAAGAAAGAAGGTGGAAAATAGGTCTCCAATTTACAAAGAATCACAGCAATCTCCTTTTGTAGATCTGGTAACTCATCGCGATCAATCATCTTGCTGCATAACTTCTTAAAAAAACAAGCAAAGCTTGATTATGGTATATCTCACATCCTTAGGCAATATAGAACGAATGGCCACATGTAACAGTTGTTGCATAAGTACATGACAATCATGTGATTTCAGGCCTACTAACTTCAAGTCTTTCAATGAAACAAGGGTGCTAATGTTAGAAGAGTATCCCTCAGGAACTTTGACATCACGAAGAAACTTACAAACGATGACTTTCTCCTCCCTGGATAAGGTATAGCAAGCAGGTGGTAAAAATGTACGTTTTCCTCTAACTTGTGGTTGCAACTTAGACCTAATATTCATCTTAGCATAGTCTTCTCTAACTTTGAGACCATCTTTTGTTTTCCCTGAGATATTCAGTAATGTACCAATAAGGCTGTCACATATATTAATTCTTTTCAATGTGCATCACATCCAAACAGTGTCTCACCGAGAGATCTTTCCAATAAGGAAGTTCAAAAAAAATCGATTTTTTCTTCCACCCATCTATAATAGTTTTGTTCAAGGAGGATTTTCCAAATGTGACATCAATTTCTTCCACAATATTCAGCACGTCTTGTCCGGTTAAAGGTATGGGGGCAGTTTCCGTTTGAGATAACAAATTAAAAGCTTTACTGTTCGCCCCTAAAGGTGTGTGCAAATAAGCTTTAAATTTATAAAACTAGAATCAAGCAGCGAACCCGCAGTGTACGGATCGACGTAGTTAAGCAAGAATTCCAGAGTATCGAACACAGGGATTTGGGTGGGAACAAACTCGATTGCAGATTATCAAGCAAGTAAATATGGGAGTTTTGCAAATATTGGGAAAACAACAATCCTAAAGATCCAAGTATCCAGCTGTGGCAATCGATTCAAGATATACTTAATGATGTAAAGACAGAGTTGAGATATGCAAAGGTATACTAATGTAAGGTAATCGTACGGTGAAGTTCCAAAAACCTTATATAACTCACCTACAAGGCACTCTCTATACAGGTTGTTGAAGCTCAATATAGAAAGATTCTAAAGATGAGAATTAGTGTCAAATACCCAAACTTGTAACCCAAGGATCAAGACTAACTTAACCGATTGAGGTTGTGATACTCACAATCGAGGTAGAGGTTGTTGAGGCTTCACTACCACCTAGAAAAGACAAGTCTAAACTAAGCTAAAGCAAATCTTTAACTTTAGATTAAAGTAAAAGCAGGTTCGTAGACTTAAGGGAAATTACGGTTAGTTCTTGAGGTTCCACGGCCGTGGACTCAAGAACAGACCGTAATTTAGGGTTGTCGGCGATTCTCTCTAACTCTCAGGGTCTAATCTGTTTGCGATCGATCTATCATCATCTAAGCCACAACTATCAACCTTTCACCTTTAGAATTGTTAAGGGTTTTTAGCCAATAACAGTCATGTTGATATCAATTCAAGAATTAGAAGATAGAAAGATGAAAACTTTCAAGAACTTTCAATAATCTCCAATCTAATCTCAAAGTCACAAAGAGAACAAGTATTGTCAAATGATTCAAAGTGAAGCAAACAATAACAACCTTAGGAGAGAAGGGAAAACGGGATGTCAATCCGTTTTCCAAATCAAACCTAAACAAGAAGAGAGATCTTCTTGCAAAATCTTCCGAAAACTTCGATCTTCCGCCAATCCGGAGATCTCAACAGCAATCTCCAATCTAAAAGTGCGAGATTAGGGCAATTCCCAAATACGAACTTCGATCTCCCAAAGAGATGTCGATGCTTCCAAGCAAGGGCTAAACAATCCTTAGCGCGGAAAGGTGTAAGCGTGTCTAAGCGGTGAGGAGCGATGTGTGTAAGCGAGCCTGACGGAATCTTGCTTCGTCCGTCTTTTTATAGTGTAGGGCAAAATGTCGGCCCGGCCCAATCTTTAAAAGATCGTGGCTTCAAAGTGTGGCGAAAAGATTCGCCAAGATCACGGTCGTGGAAGTGTTCCACGACCGTAATTTAGAGCGTGGATATAAATACGGTTTGCAGCATATGTTCCACGGCCGTGTAATCCACTGGAATGAACTTCAATTTCTGACTCCAAATCCACGGTCGTGGAATTGAACGTGGAACGTAATACGGTCGTATTTTAGAGCGTGGTTTAGGGCAAGAACGTAATTCTTCCCTAACCTCGTGCATTCCTCAAGCTAAAACTCCAATTTGCTTCCAAAGAATGTCCTCAATCCATGGACATACTCAATCAACTCTCCTTTGCTCGATTCCGTTCGGAAATAGCTCCAAATCACCTATAATCAACATAGAACTAGTGTAGACATCCATATCGACAATATAGGTAATAATAGCTTACATATGCACAAAGTTCAATCAAAGACTATCAATATGAATCAAATACGTTTAGAAAACGTGCCTAAAATATCACAATATTTCATGCTAACACTTTACGACGCCTACGATCTGTATGGTCAATAGGCAAGAACCTTTGGTGCCCAACATAAACTATCTTACTACATTTTGTCAGGCGACGGGAGAAAGTATCCTTTCCACATATAGGGCAAGCGAGATATCCTTTAAACATCAATTTCGAACCCAGGTTGTTTTGGCCCAGAAATCAGCAAAGAAAGCAACATATATTTCCGCTTCATACATAACCATGGAGGAAGATTGTAAATTACTAATAGTACTGGCCATGTACTATGACTTGAACTTAGGTTACCGTGGGGGTTCATTCCGTCCGTAGAGAGTGCAAGGCGTAGGTTTCTTTCTTCATTTCCAAACTGGGGATACATCTTGTCAATTGTTTGCCACTGTGTACCATCTGCCGGGTGTCGAATTTTACTATCTTTAACTCTTCTCCTTGCATGCCATTTTAGATTTTCAGTCTCTACCGGATTGCCGAACAAACGTCGAAACCTTGGAATGATAGGAAGATACCATAACACTTTTGCTGGACTGTTTTTCTTCTTGTATCGTGGTTCACCGCAATCAGGATTTGAACAACTCTCTAATGAAGCATATTCATTTCGGTATAGGATACAATCATTAGGGCAAGCATGTATTTTATGATAACCCAAGCCCATGGAGCACAAAATTTTTTTGGCCTCATATATGCTAACAGGAAAACTATTATCCTCGGGAAGAATTTCATGGATTAACTCAAGCAGAGCGGTAAAAATCGTATCACTCCATCCATATCTCGCTTTCATGTTATAAAACCTCAGCAATGTAGACATCTTTGTAAACCTAGAGCACTTGTTGTATAGTGGTGTTTTGGCATCCTTTACCAAGTCCTCAAACTTTTCAGGATCATGAACAAAGTTCTCTTCTACGTCGTGTATCATATCATCTAACCTATCATCCTCTAAATCGTCAAATGTGTTAAAATGTGTATCCTCATTATTATTAGAATGCCTAGCCGTTTTCTCTCCGTGCCATATCCATCGTGTATATTCAGGAATGATGCCGAAAAAATAAGATGATCCCTTATCTCATCAACTTTTATCCACCTTGAGTAATAAAAATCTTTACCTGAACACATCATTCTAGTAGGATCAGCCCCATTCTCTAAAGCAAATTAATCTAATAAACTCCTCTACCCCTTCCTCATATTCTTTAGAAACACGACTTTTTAACATCCAAGATCGATCTCCCATTCTATGCAACAAATAAACTGCTAAAAGGAAATTGAAAAAAGCGCATATGGACGTTCAAACATATTTAAGAAACAAAAATTTAGATACTAAATACTTAGTTAATTTTAATCAACCACATTGTACGCATCATAGCTGTTGTATTCTCCTTTAAGTTGTGGTCCAATTAAACCTGATTATAAAACATCTCTTTGCATGGTTGTATTTCATGAAGTACATACTTATTTATAATTCTTCTATGCTTAATATATTACTAAATGCTGATTTATTAACCATATATTAATACAAGTCTCATATTTCACAACAAACCTTATTTAAATACATTAATAATATTCTAAGCTTGATACTTGAATCATTGGCGAAGACAGTTTATTTCATTACCTCAATGAGATATCTTTTCCTTCAACAACTAGGTAGTGTCTTTGGTAAACGGAGAATCAAACCAATGAGAAGTCTTTTCCTTAAAAAAAACACTAGATAAGATGATTAAATATCAAGATGCTTTACCTCAATGAGAAGTCTTTTCCTTCAACAACAAAGCAGTGTCTTTGATAAATCCAGAACCCAACCAAACCTGTTGAGTAAAAGGGGTGAAGGTGGTTATTTTTAAAAACAAAAACACTACTTAAGATGATTAACTATCAAACTGTTTCATTACATTAACTAGTACATACATCGGTACAAGTAGACCAAAAACCAATTATTGATCAATAATTAGAGTTAATTATGTAACGGATCAGTTGCATAAGCAATTTACTGTACTTAAGAAATTTTCACCCCGGTGATTTTGGTTATCAACAAAGGATTATCATTATCCTCCTCTTAATTAGATCAGTTTGTATTTCCATTTATATATAATCTGTAGTGAGAAGAAGTAGCCTCTATGAAAATGCCAATCAATACTCCTAAGGCTAAAAATGGCTTGACAAACACATGTACAAAAATTAAAAGGCTAAACTATATCTCTAACATTACTATTTCAGAAAGAAATTTGAATAGGAAGAAGGATCACTAAGCCCTATAATTCAAAAATATTTGCTACTGTTGATTACTATTTGGGTGGTTTCTATAGAACCAAGATCATTTTAGTTCGGTTTCCAGTCCTACTGTTGATTAGTTTCGGTCCAGGGACAATCCAAAAACATTTGCTACTGCCGATCCAATCAATATGGCCCATCTATAATAGAAACCACCCAATCTCTAACTTTAGTTTCGGTCCAAGTATAATGTCAACAATTTCAAATGGCTATAATGTCAATAATTTCATAAAGTGAAAAGTTAATGTTGATCTAGACGTGAACTTAGCATACAATTTTGGTCAGGAAAATGGTCTTAAGTAGGTAACCTCTCATCCTAATATGGTTGAACAGATGCTGCATACGAGGATAAAAAATTATCATATCATCCATATAAACCTCCACTCTCATCCTAATATGGTTGAACAGACGTGAACTTAGCCTACTGAACATTAAGCAAAACAAATTTTACAAGTGACTACATATCATCTTCCCTGTGAGAAATTATCATATCATCCATATAAACCTCCATTGTCAGAACATATGACAACTAGCAATTGTGATCCGGAAACAATTAACAAATTGCAACTTTTCTCACCTTCATACACCACCAATTATCAAGGAGGAGAGTATTAGAACTCAAACAAGAAACAAATTCTGTTGATTTCGAGATTGCAACTAACCTGGTGGCACACGATTGACGACGATTGTAACCAGAGGAGAGTAGCAGAGACAACAATCCAAACCTCGACTCGACGGTGGCGTGACGGCGGCGGAAACAGAAATTGGGGACGATGATGGACTGGATGGAGACGGGAGAGGCGCGCTAGAGGGGAATAATCGGTATCGCAACTCTTAGCAAGATTTTTAGGTTAAAGTTATAGTGAGGTAAAAGAAAAGTGCCGAGAGTTGTTTTACATATATATCGGGACTTTTTTAAAGATAAATCCCTAGAGTGTTTAAAGGGTTCTAGTGAGGTCGAAAAAAAGTCCCTAGATATTATTTTTTTTAAATAAATAAATTAATAACTCTTTTATAGTATTAAATCCCGAGAGTTTTTTTTACGGAAATTTTTTAACACCCGAGATAATTGTCCCAAGAAACTTAAGATGTGTACTAGTGAGTGATGGACGAACCTGATGACAATTTTGAAGAAGGTCATGTGCATTCGATTTCCCTTGCGCAAAGATATTTTCTGCAAAGAATCAAGATAACTTGTTCAATACCAAAGGATTTTGGACAAATCGAAATTTCTATAAAGTTAATCGAGAAAAGACTGATATTTGCAAGCTTTTTTACATTAAGAATCAATCAAGCAAGTAGCGGAAGAGTAGTCCATAAACAATTGGAAAACGTGATCGGATATATAATGTTTATGTCGGATTTTTCCACTGATACGGAATCCATGGATGACAGTGGTTCGTGTTGACAATTCTCGATGACAGATCGAGCGGAGGGCTTCGGGAGACGATTGTCGAAGACAGATCGAGCGGAGGGCTTCGGAAAAGATTGTCAAAGACAGATCGAGGAGGGCTTCCTATGAGGCTAGAGCGTCTGGAATGATATTTACTTTTGGTGTGAAAATTTTCGTGTAAATTGGTGGGAATTTTATTGTTTAGGTGGGAAAAATAGTAATAATGAAGCAAGCCAAATATTCCGGGCATTTTGCTGAATTTACAAATTTAACCTGATATATAACCCGGTGGTAAAAGTAATCGTGTTATAAATATTTTATATAATCCGGATATAACAATGTTCAAGTTATTTACATACCTCTTGCCTAATTTTACATAACTTTATAACCCGGTTATTACAACATCCGTGTTATTATAGGTTTCCAAATTAAATTTTTTAAAAACCGATTTTATATCTCATAATTTATAAGCCCGGGATGTATTTTAAGGGTTATAAACACATTTTTGTAGCAGTGCCCCACCAGATGAGCCCCTCCGCTGCAGAACCAAAGCCGCCGCCTTGCCTTGCTTCTCCCGGCCGGATTCATGCCAGCAGGCCGCCGCCCTGCTTCATCCCCTCGCCATCTCCATCGCTGCTCCCACTTGGTGTTGCTGCCAAATGTTATATCCATGGTCAATTAGGGCTGCAGTAGACAAAAATTTGGGGTTAAATTTTGAGGGTATTTTGGTAATCTTATCTAAATGAATCTCTAACAATAATCTGATACCAAACAGAAAAATTTTACGTAAAAAACAATCTCTAACAATACCCATCTCCAACAATCCCCAAGAATTTCAAGAATCTCCATCCCGAAGAATATAAAAAAAGAATACGCATACGATACCAAATAGGCCCTTGGTCAGTAGAGTCAGTTTGACAACAAATTCACCGTAAGACATTTTAAAAAAAGTACCACAAAACATAGAAACACATATGACCTTTAATTTACAAAAGAGTTGTAGTAACATGTACTTGAAATAATGTAAAGAAAATAAGACAAAGAACAACATTAAAAACCTAATAAAAAACAATATACAATAATAACCGTGAGTATAACAATCTTTCGAATCTTCTAAGACACACGCGGAACCGACCGATCACCAACTCCGAGAAATTTATCACGAATATACCTAGAATTGAAGCTTATCCTAAAAATCAAACAGTGTATTAAAAAACATTAGATATTGTCTTAAAATTAGAGTTTAAACTCAAAAATCAGATTAAACTTGTATACACCATGTAAGGAACGTCAAAATAAAATACTAGTAGGTTCACATCATATAAATAATATAACTCTTTCTAAATAAATCAAGGAACTCATAACTCAAAGTTCATAATATCAAACTATATAATCACTAATATTTAAAATATTAGGACATAATCCCAAAACAGCAAACAAAATATTCCAAGTATAATGAGTCAAGAAAGAGCAAGTACACTAATTCATTATACTTGTAGATGTATTAATCATATAAAGGTAGCAAAACAAATAATATAAGTAATTAAAATTTATTAGTACAATTATAAGGGTAATGATACATCAACATAAAATGAAGTTAAACCTTGTTGGAGGAGGGTAGGAGATGAGACCAAAGTGATTCACGAATGCGTGGAGAGGAGAACTGTAGGTTTTCGATTCCCGATTCACGATTCAGAGCGCTGAATTGTGGAGAATTTGCGATTCAGATCAGATGAGAGGAGACTTCACAATTCAAAAAATCAGAGGACAGAAGATCCACCGCCCCTAACACCATTGCTACTTTAGGGTTTTCTGATAGCGAATCCGATATCAGAGGAGAGGAGGCTTCAGTTAGGGTTTTCAATCATCACAGTTTTACCACGTTTATTTGCCAATGTTGAAAAATAATTGGATTAGACCTTATTTTACCCGGGCCTTTATTTTCATACATACTTACATTTATATTTATAAAAAAAAAAAATCCGGACCGGGCTATCGGGCTTTGTAGCTTGTCCGGATCTAACCCATATATCCGTCCGATCCGAGCTTTTTCGGCCTGATTAGACTTTTCACCGTGTCTATGCCCGTCCGTTTTTCCGAATGGTCAGGCCGGGCTGGCCCGGGATGTATCACTCTATTTTCGTCTATCCTCCGGCGAGTTTGTGGCTGGGGCCTCATGAGAATCTGCGAAAGTCGAAGCTTCCTCTAGATCCGTGGTTATGGCCTCAGGTGACTCTTTCGTTCTGCTTGTGTGTGATTCTCCTTTCTCATAACCCTTTTCATCTCCGTCTGCTTTGTATTACTCTAGATCTGGGTTGTTGAAGCTAAACCTTCACTGTAAAATTCAGATTTAAATTGAAGTTAGACCTTGCATTCCTCTCCATCTTCATCTACTTTACATATCTCTACAACCGTGGTTGTGTAACTTGTGGCCTCCTGTGTTCTGAAAATGAATCAGTTGTAGATTTGCAGGTTTAAAATAATGTTATCCTTCCATGGAAATTTTACAGATTCATTTTTTTTTCCTGAAAATGGGACCCGCAGATTGTCCGTGTCCAAGAATCCGACGTGTTCAGACATGACCCCTATAACCAAACCCCCGGACTCATCCCGAATTGGGCTCGGATAAACGAATAAAATTTTGGTGAAAGTCCGATCCGAGTTTGAGTATGCTCAGGTCTAACTAATAGCATACAAATTTTGAACCTTTTCTTTTTCAAATTGTTTTTTTAACAGACACTTTTTTTCGTTCTAAATTTGTGTACATTTCTTTAATTTTTTTGTTATATTAGTTCAAATTATATTGTACTAATAATTCATACATTTTATAATTTTTTTTCTAAAAGTTTAAAATAATGCATGACCTAATATCTATTTGAATTAATAATATAAAAATTTTGAACTAACATATATTATAGTAATAGTTTACTATTAACTGTAACTATAAAAATTTAAACTTTTAATAATATTAGTTCAAAACTTGGGTGTCATTAGTTCGAGCATTGTGTTATGTTAATTCTAAAATTGTATTTTATTAGCTCAAACATATACAAGTAAAAAAGTGCATAAAACATAATTAATAAAAGTATAATTTGACATACTAGGTCTTTTTGAGTTTTTGTAAAATAAAGTGTAACCCAAATTTATTACCACTTTCATTTAATAGCAGGTAAAAATTATTAACCCTTTTATTTAGAAAGAAAGGAATAAATGATGTTTGTTATTTGTTATATAAGTATAAGTTTTAATTTTTAATTACTGAATTTGTTTTTTTTTAATTATTTTTTTTGCCTTTTTTTTATTATTTTTTTTTTATTTTCTGGACTAAATTTCTCATACCGGAATTTCTCATACCAGAATTTCTCATACCAGAATCTTTATACTAGAAATTTCATACCAGAAATTATCATACGAAAAGTTCATATCAGAAATTATCATACCTAAAGTTCATACCAGAATTTTTTCATACAAGAATTTTGTCATACTTGAATTTTTTACACCAGATTTTCATACCATAAAATTACATACCATAAAATTACATTTTGTCATACCAGAATTTTTTACACCAGATTTTCATACCATAAAATTACATACCATAAAATTACATTTTATCATACCATAATTTTTTTACACCAGATTTTCATACCATAAAATTACATACCATAAAGTTACATACCATAAAATTACATTTTGTCATACCAGAATTTTTTTACACCAGATTTTCATACCATAAAATTACATACCATAAAGTTACATACCATAAAATTACATTTTGTCATACTAGAATTTTTTTACACCAGATTTTCATACCATAAAATTACATACCATAAAATTACATACCATAAAGTTACATACCATAAAATTATATTTTGTCATACCAGAATTTTTTTTGCACCAAATTTTCATACCATAAAATTACATACCATAAAGTTACATTTAATTATAGGTAAAACTATCATAAAATTACATACCATAAAAAAGGCTACCCTCACCCTTTATAATTTGTACCTGTAAATTACAGAAACAAACATATATACATATATATATATTTCTATGACTGCCCCTATCTCAGACACTAGTCCACCGGCGGCCAACCCTTCCCCCACCCCCCGAGACTACGGTCTCCGAATCGAATCCCCCTCTGCCGCCTACTGGACCGTTTGAGACACCGACACAGGAAGCTACACATCAGAATACCCAATTTCAACACACTCTAAAACATTTCAAAATGGAGGAAACAGAACAAGAAAGCGTGGTAGCCATGGAGGTGGTGATGAGTCACAAGGTGTAAGAGAGGGTAAATTAAGTACATTATAATCATCCACCTTCACCCAATTTCTAAAATTCAAACTCATACCTTCATTCTCTGCAGATCTGTGAGGCAAAGGATCGAAGCTCGACCAAGGGCTGGCGGCGGCTCCAAGTTCCGGCGATGGTTAAGGGAAGGCTGCTCAGTTTCGGATACTTGGCTTGCCAACCCTGCCTTGCCCGATGATATTCTGAAAGAAGTTGTGCCTGGAAATATCCGTCGAGCAGAACATTTTCTATCATTGTTGCGTAGACTGATCCAATACCTCCAAGGTCGTCTTGATACTGAAAATGTTGAGAAGGAATCTCCCGTTTCTTTTGTTGCTGCCGTCAATAGCTGTTTGCTCCAAATGGTGTGTGCAAGCTTTAAATTTATATCCCAAGAAATATGCTTAAAACAAGGATGCGAACCCGGAGTGTGGATCAATTATAGTAAAAAGCAATAATTCCGGGGTGTCGATCTCACGGACTTAGCTGAAACTAAGCAAGTATAGGTTGTCAATGCAACTAATAACCACAAAAGCGATTAAAGTAATCAAAGTTGATAATAAGGTCAATTAAAGGAAATATCCAAATTCTAGGGATTAAAGCATCCAGTTGTGGTTCCAACTCAAGATCTAAAGATAAAACGGACAAAGCTGAGATTTTGCAAAGGGAAAGTGTTTCTAAGGTGGAATAGATTACCGGATAAGTCTCACTACTCACTAATCCCAAACCAAAGCTCCTATTACCGGGTAAGTCTCAAGGTACTAAGGAAAGGAACTATAATCTCAAACCAACACACCAACTAAGGGAATAGAATCAACCTTTACCGGGTAAGTCTCAAGCTAACTCACAAAGATGGAATGAAGGCACACTCAAACCCTAATAAAGGATAAACCTTTATTACCTACACTTATGATCTTGGGTAAACAAACTAAGGAATCACCGGGTAAGTCTCATCCTAGGTTTGCATTGAACCAGGAAAGGTGTAATAAGAATAGGATTTGGCAAACTCTAACACTTAACTCTCAGTTTCGGATCAAAAAAGGTCACCTCGGTCAGTCAAGTTCCACCCCGGCCGAGATGTTCATCGACTGAACGAGACGTTCTAGGGTTAAGGTTAAAGACTCGAGCTTTCAGGCTCCTACTAGGATTAAGATCATTCTATCATCGTCTTTCCCACAACTTTCAGCCAATCACCCTAGAATCACACAAGGAAATTAGCCACTCATCATCATGATAACAATAATCAAAAATATGAGAAGGTAATGAATATTTAAACACAAAAACCTTAGGAACAAGGCTTCAATAACTGAATCAAATATCAAACAAATCAGCGTTCCTTAAATCACAAATCCAACAAGACAATAAAACCAGAGGGAATCTAAGAATATCTTACAAATCCCCTCAAAAGCTATCACAAAGCTATGAACTTCCTTCCTCCAATCTTCAAAACTTCCTTCAAACTTCCAGAAATCCTTCCTAACTGTTGTGTGGAGAATATTGTTGATCCAAAGATGGCTGAATTGTTGAAAATCCAACCCTTTATATAGGAGAATTATCTTCCAAAGATAATAATATCTTAAAAAGATAATTTCCTATAAAATATATCCATATTTCTAAAATAGATCTCCTAAATATATGATCTTCCTTCCAGAAATCTAGCCCAAAAATATAAGATATCTTCTTTCCATAAATAAAAGATCTTAGCCAAAAAATATATCTCGCCGGCGCCAGGGTGTTCGCCTCGGTCAAGACGCTCTTCAAGATCACCTCGGTCGAGGTGATACTGTAGTTGACCGAGGTGAATCTCAGCTGAATGTGAAATCTCTTAAGTCTGGTCCAAAGTAAATCTTCTTTATTAACTTCCTTGCTTCCTGAGTTCTCTTTTAAGCTCCAGAATGTAGCTCCTATGACTCATTTGCTCCTTAGCTCCATTTCGATCCAAAATGTGCCATTTTACCTACGATTACAACGAAACTTGGTGTAGACCTCGATTCCCGTAAAGGTAGATGAAACGACAATATAATCACATAATATACATCCAAACATGCAGATTATTGAAGATAAAACGTCTAAACAAGTCCCAAAATATAGACTATAATACATGCTATCAAAATACCCCATACTTGTCCCTTTCTTGTCCCCAAGCAAGTTCCAAATCTTAAGTACAAGATAGAATTGATTATAAGTCATAAATATCAATGAAAAGTATTTCAAAACAATTTTGGTGGTGTGCTCCACTCATAGATCACTCTAAGAGAATGCTTCATGGCAATTAAAATCAAAATATGATCAAAACATTTTTATAAGTATAAGAAAGTTGTTCATCTTTGCATAAAATCATAGAATGCATAATAAATCATAATTATCTAAATTAATCATGTATAATCCAGTTTAAACCACGAAGTCAATCAACAAGCTCGAGGTCTCAAGGGATTTTTAAAAAAAGGTCAAGAAACGTGTGAGGGTGGGATGTATTATAGGGAATGTGGTGCTAGAATCCGGGAAAAAGGATCTTCACTTCACTTGCTTTTGAACTTCAACATCTTCCACCAATAAGCTTTGCTTATTTTACTTTACTTTTTGGGATGCATGGACAGAGGTGCACAATAACCGAAGCCTAGGAGATCAGCAATCATCAATTTCTCGAGATGCCTCAAACCCTTGATGCACATATCATGACCCGTTAGGAATATCTCTCAATCCGACTTTGGCAAGACACAAACACCCGGCTATGTGAATGGTGCCGAGTTACTCATCATCATGATTGACTTCCCCAAACCTATTTGTTTCTTTCTAAAACTTCCAGCCAACATCTCAATTTTTCTTTCACTTGCTTTTCTTCACTTGCTTCCAAATTCCCGGATAGGTAAAGGGAGGTAAATATATATATGAGGGGCTAAGCATGATCAAGAAGAAGAAGAAGAGAAGAGAATGAATTGCCTTAATCAACCCAGAAAAGAAAGTGAGAGAACTCATTATGTGGTGTCAACCTTCAAATTCAACATAATTTGGATAAAAATAAAGTATTAAACATGCCAAAATTTCAAACAAAGCATTTAATTAGCAACTTAAACATATCATAAAACCTTTCAAACATATAAAGATTTCAAAACCAATCTGCAAACAAAATCATCATTGAGGTCATATCCAGAAAGGAAGCACGAAAATCGTTTTGAAAACTCTTTCAATTAAACCGCCTCGGTCGAGGTGTTCTAAGTCAACCGAGGTACTTGACCTCGTTTGGCAAGAATCATCCCGGTCGAGGTCATAAATTTTTTTTCTTAACCAGTTTTTAACGTTTTTCTCAATCAAATAACTTGTATGCATGCATGTAGTCTCAGATAAGCACATAGAGCATAAGAAAGATCATAAATAACAAGTCATACAAGTCATACACACATAATGTCACATTCAAATACCCCATACTTGGGACACATTGTCCCAATGGGTCAAAATAAGTCTAAAAACAAAATACTCACCGGACATAAGCTGAGTTGCATAATAAATAAAGAAAAGAAATCCCTGCAAGCTCTAATCCTAATTTGCTGCTGGTGGTGGTGGATATGGGACGTAAGGATGCTGGGATGGATCAAAAGGATAACCCATAGTGTGCTGGAACTGCATCTCCATCATCTTGCGCTGGTAATGATGGCTCTCTAGCATCGGATGTGTCCAGCCCTCAATCTCTTGGCGCTGATCATCAAAACGCTCACGGATGTCAACTATCAGGGCAGCATAGGCGTTGATCATCTGATCTGTAAGGTCATCAATCCTCTGATGTGCTGCTGGGTCTCTAACTCTACGGCGGTGGGATCTACGCTGAAATGGTGGTGGTGTCGTTGCCTCCTCCTCTGTCACCTCGTCGTCTAAGTCGATAACTGGCACACTAGGGCCGGCTGTATCTGTCCATGTCTCTATGGCAGTACCGCCATCATCATCCTCAACCTCCTCCTCCACCTGAGCAGTTGTAGCATCTCTAGCATCCTCTATGTAGGGTACCCAAGCGGTAGACCAATACTGTGGATCAAAGACTGTAAACTGATCTGACCATGGGATGCCCTGAGGGGCAGTCTGCTCCCAAGGCATAGCCACGTACGGTGTAGTAAGGCCACGAGGAACCAAAATCCTCCTCGTGATCATCTCTTGAAGTCCTAGTGGCTTTGCAGCCACCACCAACGTACAAGCACTCAGGTCAAGATCCATGACTCTAGCGATATGAGTCACTAGTCCTTCACAACAGATATCTCCATTCCCCTTAGCCTTGATCCGATGCAGATCCTCAGCTAACATGGCCCCAAAATCAGGCACTCATTCAGTCACCATACAAAATAAACTGAGCAACTCTCCATATCTAACCTTTTGGGGTGTCTCAGTACGCACCAAAAGGGTCTCACTGAAGATCCGGTGGGCAAGACAGAAAGCAAGGTGGAAAATGATACGCTCCCTGGAGTCTCTAGGTTTCCACCTATCAGCATGCTCTACCACATGAGCAATCTGTCCCTAGAACTGTCGAGCTACGGCTCGAGAAGGAAAGTCGGGAATTAAAGGGTCGGGAAGCCAAAGATATCTCTAAACTGGTCCATAGGGACAATGTAGTTCCGGTTCAGCAACCGGTACTTGATGGCTTTCCTCTCAAGTAGGTGAGTAACAGAACTCACAAACTCTAGGGTGGGCTCGAGGTAGGCTGGAGTTTTGATCTCCATAAACTGCTCCAGCCCCACCATGGATATCATTTTCTTCAAGTCCTCCACCATGTGGAGGCACTCGAAGGCTGGAACATCTAGGAAACGCGGCGCAATCACAGGGCGCGCGCAGATACGGTCAAAGTCTGTCTGGTGACGCTCATGGATCACCGGGATGGAAGGTCTAAAGGAAGGGGAAGGGGAAGAACTACTAGGGGCATCTCTCAGGACAAGCTGGAGGTCAGAACGAGAAGTCATGGTTTCTGCTGACAAGGCACCTCAGTTGGTCTGACAACTGGAAGAACACCTCGGCCGAGAAACAGCTCGACTGGACCGAGGCGAAAAAGTTGTTCGATTCCAACTCTTTGATTTCCAGTTCTTTTCCCCCAAAATCACTATCAATTGTTCCTATGGGGTACTTATACCTTTTCCAACACAAATGGATGGAAACCAAAGCCAAATCCAACTGAAATCGGTAAAAATAGAGGAGTTAAGGTTTTCGAACGGTTTACCAAAAATACGCAGATTCGAGGCGTTTTTATTGTAGTTTCTCGCTTGCAATCTGATCCTCTTGCCTTTCCTTGTGAGATTGAAGCAAAAATTATGGAAAACGATCAAGAAACGAAGAAAACAAGATGGAGGAGTGCCGCGGTCGAGGGGAGGTTTTGGGAGGGAAGTCAGAAATTTCTTTCGCCTTTTATACCCCTCGCCGATTCTACTGTCACCTCGGTCGAGGTGGTCCCGACTGGACCGAGGTGTCTGAACCGAGGTGGATCTTTGTCAGCCCTATTCGCCTCGGTTGCTCAAGAATCATCTCGGTCGAGGTGCTGTGACAGCAACCGAGATGTGTCTCAGTTAAACTCCGTCTTCTTCGATTTCTCGAACTTCTGTCCTTCCAGTGTTGCTCCTGAGTTGTAATCCTTTCTTAGAAAGTACCTGGTTTTTGTCTAGGATGCTAAAAATAAAACAAAGCAAAGCAAAAGCAAACTATCTAAGATTAGACTAGAAAAAGGGAAAATAAAACAATACCTTGGGTTGCCTCCCAAGAAGCGCTTGATTTAAGGTCGCTAGCTGGACCATACGGCATCCCTAAACAAGGTATAGCGGTGCAATCTCCTCAACCTGGACTTCCGGTTTGTCTTTCTTAAGTCTATGACCATTGACCTTGAAGCTCTCACTTGTTTCTCCCTAGATCTCAACTGCACCATAAGGGAAAACATGTTTCACAACGTAAGGTCCTGTCCATCTAGATTTCAACTTACCTGGAAAGAGACGAAGGCGGGAGTTGAAGAGTAGAACTAAATCTCCTTCTTTGAACTCTTTAGGAATGATACGCTTGTCATGCCATTTCTTTGTCCTTTCCTTGTAGATCTTGGCATTCTCATAAGCGTTCAAACGCAGCTCTTCCAACTCATTGATGTCCAATAGCCGCTTCTCACCGGCTTCCTTGATATCGAAATTCAACCATTTAATTTCCCAATACGCCTTGTGTTCTAACTCAACGGGCAGATGGCAAGACTTCCCATATACCAAATTATAAGGGGCGGTACCAATGGGAGTCTTGAATGCGGTCTTGTAAGCCCAAAGAGCGTCGTCTAACTTCATGGACCAATCCTTCCTCGTCCTAGAGACGGTCTTCTCCAAGATTGCCTTGATTTCTCTATTCGAGATCTCGACCTGTCCACTAGTTTGAGGGTGATAAGGAGTTCCTACCTTGTAGGTTACCCCATACTTCGATAGAAGTGCCCTAAACTTCCGGTTGATGAAATGTGTCCCTCCATCGCTGATAATGATACGTGGTGTCCCAAAACGGGGAAAATAGTCCGATTGAAGAACTTCACAACCACCATGGCGTCATTAGTAGGGGAGGCAATGACTTCCACCCATCTAGAGACATAGTAAACAGCTAAGAGAATGTAGAGATTTCCTCCGGATGATGGGAAAGGTTCCATGAAATCAACTCCCTATACATTAAAATTTTCAACCTCTTGGATGTTATTGAGTGGCATCTCGTTCCTTCTAGATAAGTTCCCTGTTCTTTGGCATGCTTCACAAGAAACAACAAACGTTTGCACATCCTTAAATAATGTAGGCCAAAAGAAACCGGAACGTAATATCTTAACGCACGTTTTGTGAGCGCTAGCATGTCCTCCACAAGGAAGCGAGTGGCAATGCCGTATGACACTAGTAACTTCATCTTCCGGCATCTTCGAAGCATCCCATCCGGACCTCTCTTAAACAGTAGAGGTTCATCCCAGTAGTAGTGGCGTACATCTTTAAAGAATTTCTTCCTTTGAGCGTACGTCAATCCGGGCAGTATTTCCTGGTAAACAAGATAGTTAACAATGTCAGCATACCAAGGTTCTTTATTATCAGAAGCTTGGTGGAGCCAGTGCTCCACCAACTGTGAATGAGTTTTAGAAAAGGGAATAAGAAGTTTGTTATTCTCAGTTAAAGGCATCTCGCTTGCTGTCTCGGTCGGTGTCCGAGGTGGGTGACCGAGATGTTCTTCAGATAAGAACACCTCACTTGGTCCAGAAGGTGCCTCGGTCGAGGTACTAGAACTGGGACCAAAACTGGAATTTCTCCTCTCTTGGATTAGTATTTCAATCTTAGCTCCTGGATCTTCTTCTAGTGCCTTTAAGCTCCGTATATCTGCATCACAAGAAGCATCTATACCTTCCTTCATTAAGCTAAAACTAATAATTCTTTCAAGAGGATCATTAATAAGGATAGAGCTCATCAATTCTCTTGATTCTTCTTCATCATAGATGTTGAAGATATCATCCTCCAACAGCTCCCCTTTTATTGCAGCAAGCAATGCAAACTCCACTTGATCTCCGCCAATGTTGGATTTCAACTTGGCGTTCTTACAATCCACATTGTAACCCGAAACTGCTAGAAATGGTCTCACGAGAATGATAGGAACGGGATAATCTGCGGGTATATCAAGCACAACAAAATCTATAGGTAAGTAGAAGTTACCTAACTTAACCGGAACATCTTCCAAAATGCCCACGGGATGGGTAATGGAGCGGTCCGCCATGTATAGCCTTATCTTCACCGGCTTGGGCTCTCCAAGTCCGATCTTCACACATAGCTCCAGCGGGATGATGCCCATGCTGGCTCCTAGATCACACAACACCTCACAAGTTACATCCCCAACTTAAATGGGAATGCTAAATGAGCCGGGATCTCTTAATTTGGGTGGCATCTTCTCCTTCATGATTTGAATGAGCTCCAAGGATTTAGATGTCATCCTTACTTCACCAAAATCTTCCAGTTTCCTCTTCCTTGATAGAATCTCTTTTAAGAACTTCCCATAGACGGACATCCCTAAAATAACATCAAGGAAAGTGATGTTAATATGTAGTTTATTCATCAAGTCAAGGAACTTACCAAAGTGTTTGTTTATATGTGCTTTAGCCCTTGACTGGGGGAATGAGAGTGGTGGTTTATATGCAGGAGGTGGGACATAAACTTCAGTTTTGTCCTTCATTTTCTGGCACTCCACCTCGAGTGGCACCTCGACCGAAGTGTTCCTCGTCTGTACCTTGACCGAGGTGTTCTTCGTCTGCACTGGCATCGATCGAGGCACTGAATCTGCAGTTTTCAGTCCATTTCTCGTCGTTATTGCCATAATATGTCCTTTAGGGTTGCTCTCTGTCCTCGCTGGAAGCTTCCCTGGATCTCTTGGCGCTTCATTCGCCTTATTAAAGAATTGTTGCTCTAAGGCTTTTTGTGACTTCGAAAATGAAGTCATGGATGTCTCCATAGCGTTGAGCTTGATCAAGATGGCCTCCAGCACTGCATCTTTCTTCTCTGGCTGGGATGAACTTGATCCAGGCTTCTGGCTCTTCAATGGAGTAGAAGAAGAAAAAGAGGGGTTAAAAGAATTATTAGAGTTGGAATTAGAATAAGGGTTACCCGAATTTTGATTGTTAGATCTCCAATTGTTGTTGTTGGAGCCTCTATTATTGTTGTAATTGTTGTTCTGGGAACCATGATTGTTGTTCCTTGAGCCTTGATATCCTGCTTCTTCCTTCTTGGTGTGAGCAACCAAAAGGTCCTTCAATTGCTTCTCATCATTCTTGAGGGAGATGAGTTGATTATCATTTGATGGAGCTTCCTGGAAATTAACCCTCTTAACTCCATTTTCAGCACCTTGGAGGGAGTATTTCTCCATGTGCAAAGCTTGTTTCTCAATTAACTCCCAGGATTCATCAATCGGCATGTCCATGAATGTGCCGACGGAGAGTAGTTGAAGATTGAATTGGGTAGCTCCATCCAATCGCTTGAAATATATCTCCATCAACTCTATCTTTGGAATGCCATGATGTGGGCAATCTAATAGAACATCTTTGAATCTTTCCCATGACTTGGACACACTATCCTTGTCCTTCATGATGAATGCATTAATCTTCGCTCTCATTTCAGCGGTTTTGCAGGGGGGAAAGAACTTTGTTAAGAACTCCGTCGTCATCTCCTCCCAAGTGTTGATCTTTTCGGGAGGAAGAGATTGATACCAAGTAAGCGCCATGTCCTTCAAATAAAAGTAAAAAGGCATTAGCTTGTAATTATTATTTTTCAGTCTTGAAGGTCTCAAGGTCTCTATCAAAATCTCATAGTTTTGTAAATGTTGATGCGGAGACTCCCTCTCTAAACCTCCAAACTGGCATTGGCGGATCATGGATAGAACTTGCGGTCGAAGTTCATAATCATGATCCGCTGGATCACCTAGGTTGACTCCTGGACGCCTCACTTGCTAGTTCGGGTCCATCCTCTGTCCTAGGGTTTGTGTAATACCTGCAAAAAGAACATCTCGGACATGCATCCGAGGTGGATGTATCTCGGCTGCGACAACTGGAGCAGGGTCCTGCCTCGGTCGATGCAGAATCTGGGCTCGTAGATCAGCCATATCTGCTTCTATTTCTGTAGTTCTGGTGCGGGTTTGCTCCCTCTCGCGCTGCAGTTCTTCCCTATTGAGGCGCAGCTGTTCCATCGCCTCCTTCAATTCGGCCTCAAGATCACGATTGTCTTGGTTGGCTATTTTTGCTTCTTTCAAGCATCTTTTGTATGTCTTCTCTGGTTCGGGATTGTAAGGAACGATTTCCTTTCCGGCACGGGTTCTTCGCATAAACCTAAAAGAAAGAACCTGCGAAAGTCACTTAAGTAGAGTGGTTAGTAGCAACAGGGGCAATTGCCCCGAAAGACATCCGCAACCGGCTCGGTCTAGACCAAGTCCCCGACAACGGCACCAAAAACTTGTTCGCTTCAAATGGTGTGTGCAAGGTTTAAATTTATATACCAAGAAATATGCTTAAAACAAGGATGCGAACCCGCAATGTACGGATCAATTATAGTAAAAAGCAAGAATTCCGGAGTGTCGATCTCAGGGACTTAGGTGAAATTAAGCAAGTATAGGTTGTCAATGCAACTAATAACCACAAAAGCGATTAAAGCAATCAAAGATGATAATAAGGTCAATTAAAGGAAATATGTAAATTCTAGGGATTAAAGCATCTAGTTGTGGTTCCAACTCAAGATCTAAAGATAAAGCGGACAAAGTTGAGATTTTGCAAAGGGAAAGTGTTTCTAAGGTGGAATAGATTACCGGGTAAGTCTCACTACTCACTAATCCCAAACCAAAACTCCTATTACCGGGTAAGTCTCAAGGTATTAAGGAAAAGAACTATAATCTCAAACCAACACACCAACTAAGGGAATAGAATCAACCTTTACCGGGTTAGTCTCAAGCTAACTCACAAAGATGGAATGAAGGCACACTCAAACCCTAATAAAGGATAAACCTTTATTACCTACACTTATGATCTTGGGTAAACAAACTAAGGAATCACCGGGTAAGTCTCGTCCTAGGTTTGCATTGAACCAGGAAAGGTGTAATAAGAATAGGATTTGACAAACTCTAACACTTAACTCTCAGTTTCTGATAAGAAAAAGGTCACCTCGGTCAGTCAAGTTCCACCCCGGCCGAGATGTTCATCGATTGAACGAGACGTTCTAGGGTTAAGGTTAAGGACTCGAGCTTTCAGGGTCCTACTGGAATTAAGATCATTCTATCATCGTCTTTTCCACAACTTTCAGTCAATCACCCTAGACTCGCACAAGAAAATTAGGCACTCATCATCATGATAACAATAATAAAAAAATATGAGAAGGTAATGAATATTTGAACACAAAAACCTTAGGAACAAGGCTTCAATAACTGAATCAAATATCAAACAAATCAGCGTTCCTTGGATCACAAATCCAACAAGACAATAAAACCAAAGGGAATCTAAGAATATCTTACAAATAACCTCAAAAGCTATCATAAAGCTATGAACTTCCTTCCTTCAATCTTCAAAACTTCCTTCAAACTTCCAAAAATCCTTCCTAACTGTTGTGTGGAGAATATTGTTGATCCAAAGATAGCTGAATTGTGGAAAATCCAACCCTTTATATAGGAGAATTATCTTCCAAAGATAATAATATCTTAAAAAGATAATTTTCTATAAAATATATCCATATTTCTAAAATAGATCTCTTAAATATATGATCTTCCTTCCAAAAATCTAGCCCAAAAATATAAGATATCTTCTTTCCATAAATAAAAGATCTTACCCAAAAAATATATCTCGCCGGCTCCAGGGTGTTCGCCTCGGTCGGGACGCTCCTCAAGATCACCTCGGTCGAGGTGATACTGTAGCTGACCGAGGTGAATCTCAGCTGAATGTGAAATCTCTTAAATCTAGTCCAAAGTAAATCTTCTTTATTAATTCCTTGCTTCCTGAGTTCTCTTTTAAGCTCCAGAATGTAGCTCTTATGACTCCTTTTCTCCTTAGCTCCATTTCGATCCAAAATGTTCCATTTTACCTACGATTACAACGAAACTTGGTGTAGACCTCGATTCCCGTAAAGGTAGATGAAACGACAATATAATCACATAATATACATCCAAACATGCAGATTATTGAAGATTAAACGTCTAAACAAGTCCCAAAATATAGACTATAATACATGTTATCAATAGCCAAGTTGGGATTGACCAGAAAATTTTGAGATTTTTTTATGATCGGCTGCACTCGCTGATGATGACTCTAGAAATAACAAATACTGATGAGTTTTTACATGTTCAAACAATTTGTGATTTTGCAACACTTTTGGGAACATATACTCGAGGATTTTCTATAATTATAGAGCCTGTTGATGAAAGAATGCCTCACATCTCTGATCTAGTATTGCAAGTTAGTAATTCCTATCTGCACTCCAACAACGTTAGGGGAGAGGCGGCCATTCAGGCTTCTTCCCAGAGGAAAGCGACGGGAGGAGAAGAGCGAAGGAGGAATGTGGATTTTAGGTTTGTGTGAACTGTAAAAATATTAATGGGGTATATTTACTAATTGAAAAACTAATAAAAGCCTACTTAAGGTACAATTAAAAATAAACCTACTTACTAAATTAGCCCATTAATAAATAGAACAAAACGGTACATGAACTAATGATAGAAAACATTAAAAGTGATATATAGTATATAAATTTTGAAGTGACAAGGTAATGTTACAATCATTTCTCATGAAAATTATAAAAATGTCACCGTCTATGCTTTTTCAAAGAATAAATTATTACCGTGTCTTCTAAAAATCACAGATTTGCCATTGCACTTCTTTTAATTTGTTAAAAGTAAGCATGTCCACGGGTCGAACCCGCCGGGTCATGGGTCCGGGGAGGGTGACCCGGATCCGGACCCGTGTATCTGGCCGACCCGCCGGGTCACGAGTCAGACCCGGCGGGTCGACGGGTCGGCCACGTAAGATTAAAAAAAAAAAAAAATGGAAATAAACTTTAAAAATATTAGAAAATAAATATAACATAAAAATTGAACTTAAACTTAAAAAAGGAGAAGAAAATAAACTAATAAAAAATAGGACTTAAACTTAAAAAAGAATTTTATAAACTAATAATAGAGGACTTAAACTTAGAAAAATTGGACTTAAACTTAAGTTAAGTTTAAGTCCAATTTTTCTAAGTTTAAGTCATCTATTTATTAGTTTATAAAATTCTTTTTTAAACTTAAGTCTTAAGTTACTTAAGTTTAAGTAATTAAGTCTTAAACTTAAAAAAAAAAAAAAGGGAAGAATTGGGTTTGAACCGGAATCCCGGTTGCTTACGTATCCTCTCGGGGAGGAGGAATCAAAGCCCACGTAGTTCTCTTACCTTTGTTTATATCCCCGATTGACCCTTACCTTAGTCGGACTCTCCCGCCGATACATCCGATGGCGTTTGTTGTCGCTCGTCGTCATCTTCGTCGCCTTCCTCCGCCGAGAGGTTGTTCTTTTGTGTTCGCATTTCCGCTTTCCTCCAATCGGCTAGGAGGAATTGTGCCTCCAACGTCTCGGGCAACATGTTTGATCTCGTCGGATCGAGCACCTTTCCACTCCGGCTAAAGGTTTGCTCAACCGCTACCGTTGAGGCGGGAACGGCGAGAATTTGTGCCGCGATCCTTGAGAGGGTAGGGAACCTCATTCTTTCCGGTCGGCTCCACCATTCTATTATGTTGAAATCCTCCTCTTCTTCATCATTGGCAAACTCAAAAGAAATGGTTAGATATTCGTCGAGTTTCGAGTTGGAACTCAACGTGGTTTTTGCCCTTTTCGGGCCAAACAAATCTCTAGCAATTGATTTAAATTTAGAGGAACTTGATGATGAAGGACGAGGAGGGGGTTGAGAAGATTGACCTCGATCGGAAACATGATATTGAACCAATAATTCATCAAATAATTTTCTAACATTAGCAATTATGGTAGAAACATGACAATCGGGATGTTGTTCTAAACTTAAAAATTCATAATAACTTTATAAAAATTGTTTTAAACCATCCATTTTACGTCTAGGGTCTAACACAAATGCAACAAGAAAAACATCGGGAATGGTTGTATAATAAGCTAACCATTTACTTCGCATTGAAAAAATAGCTTGTGAAATATTTCCAATTAAAAGACCTTGTTGAATTGCAAATGCAATATTAATTGCTACATAACAAAATATGTTTGAAGTTGGTGTATAAATATAACTAAAAGTATTAGTAGCATCATAAAAATGTTTGAAAACCTCCATTACATCTCTTGCTAAAACCCAAGATTCACCGAAAATAAAATCACCGTCAATATGTTGTGCGGCAAAACTACTTAAAAGTTCTCGATATTCATATGATTCGTAAATCATTTTGTAAGTAGAGTTCCATCTTGTACAAACATCTTTTGGAAATTTTTTAGGATACACGTTATTTTGTTTACAAAATGCATACCATTTACTACGTACACTTTTTTTAGACCAAAGTTCATTAAAAATATTTCGAATAGGTTGTACTAAATCTCCAACATATGCTAAACCGTCTTGAACACACAAGTTTAAAATATGAGCGGCACACCTAATGTGAAAAAATTTACCTCCAATTGTCGGCTTACAATAGTTGGTTAAATCTCTAATGGAAGCCGTGTTAGCGGAGGCGTTGTCAAAACCGATTGAAAAAACTCGTGAAACTAATCTATATTCTTCCAAAACATTTGCAATCAAACGGACAATGTTTTGGGCGGTGTGTTGTTCGTTGAAAACTCGTAATGTTAAAACTCTTTTGTTTAAAATCCAAAATTTATCAACAAAATGACAAGTAATACCCATATATGATTTTTTTTAAAAACCGTCGGTCCAAATATCACTACAAATAGAAACTTGAATATCACCGTTGTCCATAAAATATTTAATCAATTCTTCTTTACGAATTTTATATTTATGCATCATTTTTCTTTTAGCGGTTTGGCGAGAAATCGGTTTATATGCGGGTTGAGCATGATTTTGCATCCAATTATTAAAACTAACATTTTGTGCAAAACTAAATGCTAAAGAATCTACGGCCAACATTTCCGAAAATGCATCCATAGAAGAAGAATGATCATATGCAAATAGAGAAGGAGGTTGGTTAGAAGTAGATGCGTACCCGGTAAGTTGTGTTTGCCCTCGTGCTAATCCCATTTTCTCGGGATGCTTGTTCTGGATATGCCTCTTGTAGTTCCCGTAGCCTTCTCCCTTTTTGTGCTTGTATTGTGTCGCACAAAAATTGCATTTGGCATAGAAAACTCTGTTGGCATCGGGAGCACCCTTTGTAAACCAAAATCGGAAGACCGCCGCCGTTAGTTGAGTGTTGTTCAACGGCGGCTCCTCCGGCTCCGGCTCCGGCTCCTATGTGAATTGGGTCTCGGATCCTTGGGTGTTGGGGAAAGTAGGTGATACCGTGATATCCTCCTCCTCCTCCTCGAAGATCTCGTGATCTCCACTTAATATGTCTCGCCTTAAATCCGAACCGGTTGGAGAACCGCTAACGGAATGCCGTCCTCGAATAAAACCTTCGCCGGATGAAGGACCGGCACCGCTAACGGAACGTCTTCCTCGGCTAGACATTTTTTTTTTGAATAATAGAATGTAGTAGTAAGAGTGGTAAAATGAAAAATAAGAGAATGAGAATATGAGATTAGGAGAGTAAGTAATTGAATGTAAGTAAGAGTTGGAAATTATGGAGAGATTGAGAGAGTGAATAGATGATTGAATGATGAGAATTGGTGTGAGATGATATGAATTGAGTTTGGGGTATTTATAGAATTGTTTTTAGGTTAGATTTATTAAATTAAATTGTTTTTTTTTTCCATCAAACTAGCCGTTGTAACGGCTACCCAACGGCTATATAGCCGTTGGGATTTTTTTTTAAAAAAAAAAAAAAAGTAGCCGTTACGGGTCGACCCGCCGGGTCGACACACCTGGTCGACCCGGGCGGGTCACGGGTAAGGGGCTAACGACCCTTACCCGTACCCGCCACCCGGTGGGTTGTCGACCCGCCGGGTCACGGGTAACCCGTGACCCGTGGACATGCTTAGTTAAAAGATTTATATCATTAAATCAAGTCAACTAACGGTACAATTAAATTAATCTACAATTCTACACCACAATCATTCTCCTTACTTGAACCACTCTCATATTATTCACATGATACAACTTGTGAATTTGGTAAAAACGTAAAGAAAATTTATTTAACTATCAACCAGAGTTTGAAATTCCAAAAATATATTTACGTAAACTTGCAAGAGTGAATTGGTTAAATAGGTCTTTTTTATTTAATGTAGCATTAAACAAACTTTGTTATTTATTAGGATACAAACTAAACCTCTTTTCACCTCTTTAATCAAATGTTTTTATTAGGGCGTGTTATATACACAATTTTGAATTTACTTGGTATCGAATATGAGCGTTTTGCGTGGCGCTCAAATTGATTTCAGCGTCAACGCTTTCCAACGACGCTCAAGTGTTAAAATAAAAAAAATAAATTAGGCAAAAATCGAAAAAAAGTAGGTTTTTGGCGTTACTTTTGCCCTTTTTTCTTTTTTTTTTCAAAGATTTAAGCGCCTTCGAAAAGCGTCGGCGCTCAAATCTTTTTTTTTTTTATTGGTTGAGCGCCATCGGAATATGTTTATACTTTACATTAGTAAAACAAACATCGTGTATTTAGTTTTTTCGTTCTATTATTTCACCAATTACAACACTGAAAGAGTATCATTACACCAATTTTTTTCGTTATTGAGCTCTTGAAATTTCGATCGGTTTTCTTACATGACATAAGCGGATGACATGCATGCTGACGTGAATAGATTTACTCTATCAATTCATATAGTCTTGCTGCTATCGTTGATATTTCCACCCCAATTCTTGGACTTTTGACCTGCAATTTCAAGCCATATACAGGTTAACTAGTTTCCAAAGTAATGTATTTTATTCTTGTGTTAAATTTCAACAGGTGGGTACACATATATGTTAGGTATATCTAACATCTATTTTGCGCACATTTATTTTCCTGGTTGAAGCCAAGCATGTGTTGAAGCATCACCATCGAAGCTTCAGTTATCATCAATTTATTCTCTATTATGCTGCATTCTAGATCCAAGGTGAGGTCGTCTCCCAATATCTCTTTCAATTTGGATGAATTTCAAAACTTCCAAACAGTTTTAGGGTTAGATTTTTTTAATTTTGAAGTATGATGATTTTGATCTAATTATTGCCTGCTAGTAAGATCACTTTCATGGATGCCGCATCCATGCAAGAGGTAAGCGATATTGAAATTAGCTATTTCATTTTGTAAATGGAGGAACAAATTTGAAGAGAAGTTCATGTTTACCCTAATTCAAGGCTTGAGGTTCGGAACAGTTTCCCTTTCTCTTCCCTTTTTTTTCAAATTTGATTTTTGTAATTCTTTTGACTGCAAATCATGTGCTATTTTTGACCTTTTTCAATATCTGCTTAAGTACATTCCGTTTTTGTACAGAATTCAGCTAAATGATGTTTCTCCACAGACCGTGATGATAAAAATTGTCCCCTTCATACCAAGACTGCACTGTGGATGGTGCATAGTGTGAACAGACTGATCGAATTGAGTTTAGGCGGAAGAAGGGAAGAATTTGATGTATTATCTCACACGTTTACAAGCAGCTTAGCTAGGGTATTTATATCCCTCATGTAACATATGCTAGAATCTTTTACTACTCTTTATTTACACAATCAACCCTCTTTATTCTATGTATTTACAAACATACGTATATACTTTATACATAGACTGCTCACGCGTTACTCTCTTATGATCAAGGTGTGATTCGTGTTGTGGTGCTATCTCATTCATGATGTATACTATACTTATCTTAAGAGTTGTGTTTTTTTTTTTTTGAATAATTGTGTATTAATGTAACCGGAGAATGTACAGAGGAGTACTACAAAGGGAAAGTCAAGAAACAAGGACAAAGAAGCAAAGACATAGACATAGGCATGGAGACATGGACATAGACATAGACATCAGGGGGGTTATGAGAGGTGAATTCCGTAGATCCTAGCCCAAGCCATAGTGTTGTGTGAACGATCTTTCTAGTGGTAGGCAAGGTGACCTTTGGTGGCGTTGATGATGAGATGAGCACAAGTAGCGGGCTGGATGAAGTTGTTGTTGAATATGAGCTCATTCCTAGATTTCCAGATGAAATAGATGTAGGAGATGATGGTAGACATGGTAATGTGAGAGACAAGGTCCTTCTTAAGGGGCTTATGGTAACTAATCCAGTTCCAAAGGTTGTGGGAGTATGGTTGGGGGGAAGGGATTCGAAGCCAAATGGAGATCAGCTTAAGAACAACATCGGAGTAGTTGCAATGGTGGAGCAAGTGATCTTCATTTTCCTGTTGGAGGTTACAAAGTTTGCAGATGTTGTCATCAGTCAGGTTCCAAGCTTGTAGTTTGGAGAGCGTGGGAAGTCGGTTGTGACTTGCGAGCCAGGCGATGAAGCTGCACTTTGGTACATTTGAGGCGCCCCAGATGGCAGCAAGGGTGTATGGTTGTGAAGGGGGAGGCGGTTTCCAACAGAGATTGTATGCAGCCGAGACAGAGAATTTACCATTAGATTTTGTTGCAAGGCTGCAAAAGTTAGTGCCGAATCCGGAGTCATTAATCTCGTCCCTGATCCGAATAAGGTGGCCCCAGTGAATACTGTGGTTATAGTTGAAGCTATAGTTCCAGATGGAGATGCCTTTCAGTATATTGTGGTGAACCCAATCAGCCCAGATGTCCTGACCTTGCAGAGGTTGCGCGAGATCAAAGATATGCTTTGAGAGGCATGCCTTGTTCCATGCGAGAATCTCTTTGAAGCCAAGACCTCCCTCAATAGTAGGGAGGCAGACGGTATTCCAGGCGACCAGCGAACGATGGCTACATGATTTGCCCGACCAAAGGAATGAGCGGAGGAGGCCTTTGATCTTGATGATAATTGCATTGGGGATGATAAGGACGGCGCACCAGTAGTGGTAGATTGATGAAAGGATGGAAGTGATAACCTGCTTGCGACCAGCATAAGAAAGGTTCCGAGCACTCCAGGAATTGATTCTTTTGGTAATCTTTGTAATCAGTGGGTTGTATTCCGAGAGATTGAGTCTTTTGCTTCCAATGGGGATGCCGAGGTATATGAAGAGGAGCTTGCCGAGAGTTATACCAGTGGAGGAGGCAAGCAACTGGTTGTCTTGTGTTGAGATGCCACCAGTGAAGAGGGTCGATTTGGTGAGGTTGATGTTGAGGCTAGAGTATCTTCCAAATGAGTCAAGTGTAGACTTCATAATGTTGATGGAAGTTACATCACCCCTACAGAAAAGCATGAGATCATCTACAAAACAAAGATGAGTGATACGAGGATGGCTACATTTGGGGTGAGTGTTAAAGTTTGGATTTGAGGTGTTGATTGATAACATGGAGGAGAGCACTTCCAAAGCAATGACAAACAACGAGGGGGAGAGAGGACATCCCTGCTGTAGCCCCCTGGAACTTTTGAAGAAACCTTTAAGTGACCCATTGATGTTGAGCGAGAATGATGGGGAAGAGATGCAAGCATCAATAAGTGTGATGAAGTTTTCCGGGAAGCCCATCCTAGCCCGGCAACGAAGAATGAACTTGTGATCAATCATGTTGAATGCTTTAGAAATGTCAATTTTCATAGAGCATCGAGGGCAGATGTGTTTTCTGTTGTAGTTTTTGAGCAGCTCCTGACAAAGGAGAATGTTGTGTTTGATGGACCTGCCCTTGACAAAGGCGCCTTGATAATGACCAATGATGGAATGAAGGGTGCTATTGAGTTTGAAGGCTAGAATCTTTGCAATGACCTTGTAGGAGGTATTACAACAAGCTATGGGCCCGAAGTCCGATGGAAGGGTGGGATTGTCCGTTTTGGGTATGAGAGAAAGTGAGGTGTGGTTGATCTGATGGGTGATTTTGCCAGTATGGAAGAAGTTCATAATGGCCTTGGTGAATGAATCACCCGTGATGCTTGTTAGCATGAAATATTGTGATATTTTAGGCACGTTTTCTAAGTGTATTTGATTCATATTGATAGTCTTTGATTTAGCATCGTTGCATTTGTGAGCTAGTTTGCCTATATTGTCAATATGGATGTCTACACTAGCTTTATATTGATTATAGGTCATTGAGAGTCATTTCCGAACGAAATCGAGCAAAGAAGAGTTGATTGAGTATGTCCATGGATTGAGGACATTATTAGGAGCAAAATGGAGTTCAACTTGAGGAATGCACCAGGCTAGGGAAGAATTACGTTCTTGCCCTAAACCACGCTCTAAAATACGGCCGTACTACAAACCACGTTCAATTCCACGGCCGTGGAACCTTGCAAAGAGAGGCGTGATGCATTCCAGTAACTATTACGTTCGTGGAATCCATGGTTCAAACCGTGACACTTTCCACGCTCTAAATTACGGTCGTGGAACCTTCCACGACCGTGATCTTGGCGATCTTTTTCGCCACATTTTGAAGCCACGATCTTTTGAAGATTGGGCCGGGCCGATATTTTATCTTGCCCTATAAAAAGACAGACGAAGAGAAATTCCGTCACCCCCGCTTAGACGCACTTTTGCGACCTCGCTTTAGACCTTGGCTTACGCCTTTGCTTAGCGGCACAAACTCTCGTTTGGAAGCATTTTACATCTCATTGGAGATCGAAGTTTTTGGGATTTGCCCTAATCTCGCACTTTTGGTGGAGATTGCTGTTGAGATTTCCGGATTGGCAGAAGATCGAAGTTTTTGGAAGATTGTTGCAAGAAGATTTCTCTTCTTGTTTAGGTTTGATTTAGAAAACGGATTGACATCCCGTTCTTCCTTCTTTCCTAAGATTGTGATTGTTTGCTTCATTCTGAATCTATTGACAATATTCGTTCCTGATTGTGACTTTGAGATTGGTTTGAAGTTTATTGAAAGTTTTCGGAGGTTCTCATCTTTCAATCTTTTAATCTTTGAATTTGATATCAATATGACTGTTATTGGCTAAAAACCCTTAACAATTCTAAGGTGAAGGGTTGATAGTTGTGGCTTAGATGATGATAGATCGATCGTAAACAGATTAGACCCTGAGAGTTAGAGAGAATCGTCGACGAGCCCTAAATCACGGTTTGTTCTTGAGATCCACGGCCGTGGAGTCTCAAGATCTACCCGTAATTTCCCTTAAGTTTACGAACCTGCTTTTACTTTAATCCAAAGTTAAAGATTTGCTTTAACTTAGTTTAGGCTTGCCTTTTCTAGGTGGTAGTGAAGCCTCAACAACCTCTACCTCGATTGTGAGTGTCACAACCGTAATCGGTTAAGTTAGTCTTGATCCTTGGATTACAAGTTTGGGTATTTGACATTAATTCTTGCCTTTAGAACCTTTCTATATTGAAGCCTCAACAACCTGTATAGAGAGTGTCTTGTAGGTGAGTCATATAAGGTTTTTGGAACTTCACCGTACGATTACCTTACATTAGTATACCTTTGCATATCTCAACTCTGTCTTTATATCATTAGTAAATCTTGAATCGATTGCCACAACTGGATACTTGGATCTTTAGGATTGTTGTTTTCCCAATATTTGCAAAAACTCTCATATTTACTCGCTTGATAATCTGCAATTGAATTTGCTCCCACCCAAATCCCTGTGTTCGATACTCTGGAATTCTTGCTTAACTACGTCGATCCGTACACTGCGGGTTCGCTTGCTTGATTTTAGTTTTATAAATTTAAAGCTTATTTGCACACACCTTTAGGGGCGAACAAGTTTTTGGCGCCGTTGCCGGGGAGGTATTACAGCAAGCTATGGGCCTGAAGTCCGATGGGAGGGTGGGATTGTCCGTTTTGGGTATGAGAGAAAGTGAGGTGTGGTTGATCTGATGGGTGATTTTGCCAGTATGGAAGAAGTTCATAATGGCCTTGGTGAATGAATCACCCGTGATGCTCCAAGTCCGCTTGAAGAAGAGTGCATTGTAACCATCAGGACCGGGGGCCTTTTGGTTACCAATATCAAAAAGGGCTGATTTAATGTCATCAGGGGTAACGGTCTGGGCAAGGTTAAGGAGATCATTGGGCGAGATTTGAGGGAGGGGGCAATCTGGGAAGAGATTGTGTGGGTTAAGATTCTGGGGAGGGTTGAGAATTTTGGTGAAATGATTCGTCAAAATGAGGGCAATTTTGTCAGGGTTGAGAGTAGGGGGGTTATCAGGGTAGTCAGGGTCAATCATAGATTTGATGGTGTTTTTGGCTCTTCGAGTAGTGATACTTTTGAAGAAGAAAGAACTACATTGATCCCCAACTTTAGTCCAGGTTGCTTTGGAGAGTTGTGCGAGGGTGATACGTAGCAGGTTCATTTCGGAGTTTAGGGAGGAAGTTGTGTCACGTTCGGCTTGTTGGAGGGTTAGATCGTGGGGATGGGTTTGGAGGTTTATTTGGGTGGTGGTTAGGGTTTGTTTGAGGCTCTCGATGGACTCATGCAAGTGCTCCATCTTGCGACTAGAAAAGTTTTTCAGCCCTATTTTGAGGCACTTCAACTTGGTGGAAAGAAGCCTCATGGGGCAATCATGATACTCAGGGGTTGGTTGAGACCACGAGTGAGAGACAATCATTGTAAAGTCCTCGTGATTAGCCCAGGCATTGTTAAACCGGAACTGACGCTTCATAGAGCTTGGTTTGGGGTCGATGGAGAGGAGGCCTGGAGAGTGATCAGAGATGAGTGGAGTGTCAAAGAATGCTGTTGAGTTGGGGAAGGCAGAACGCCAGGGTTGGTTAATGACAATCCGGTCCAACTTACTCCAGATTCTGGAGCCTAATTGCTTGTTGCTCCACATGAATTTGCAACCAGAGTATTCATGATCCATGAGAGAGTGGAAGGAAAAGCAGTCAGAGAGCTCATTGGTGGGCATGGACGGGGTAATAGGGCCGGGGACAAGCCTCTCATCCGGACTGAGAATGGAGTTGAAGTCACCCAAGAGAACCCAGGGAGTGTCGGAGTTGAGGCTTTTGATGGTAGATATGTTGTCCCATAGAGGCTTGCGATCTTCAGGATGGTTGTGGGCGTAAATGAATGAGCTTTCGAAATGAGGTATTGTGTTTGTGGGCTCATCGTTGTGAATCATGTTGATTTTGCAGTGGATAATTTGCTCATTGATGAAGATTGGGGTGAGGCTAATGGTTGATGGGTTCCACCAAACCCATATACGGCAATTGAGTGCATTGGTGACGTTTAATACATGATTCCACGAGGGGATAAGAGAGGAGAGTTTGTCAATCATCGAGGGGGAGAGTTTGGATTCAATGATTGCAAGAAGGTCAAGGTTGAGGCGATTTACTATATCCCGGATTCCTTTATGCTTGTTAGGGTTGTTGACTCCCCTAACATTCCAAGCGCAAATGTTTACATTCATTGGACAATTGAGTGAGGAGAGGTGTTTGCATCCTTGATGCAAGCAAGGTTCGAGGTTTGAGTCGAGGGATGATCAAAAGAATTTGTGGTGAGAGATGGTTGAGGGTTTGGGATAGGTGTGGAATCAGATGGAATGATTGGAGTGATTGTGGATTGAGTTGGGGGGTCCGGTTTATCAGGTTGTTCATTGGAGGTTTTGGAGGGATTAGGGTTAGCATTCTCAATGCTAGGGTTTGCTTTGGATGGGCCTGGATTGGAGAGATTTGCATACTTGCTGCATGGATGGATTGTGTGGGGGCCAGAAGGTGTGATGTGGGGCGCCTGGATACGAAGTGATTCATCAGGGGTGGGGAGGAGTGGTGATGGATTGGAGGAGGGGGGATGGAAAGGCCTATGAGCACCAAACAAAGACTGGGGCTTGCGAGAGGCTGTTTTGTTGCATCTATGTCCGAAGACAAGGCAGATTAGACAATGCTCAGGGATCCATTCATAGGAGATTTTCTGGATGATATTTTCCCCAGCAGGTCCCATAAATTTGATCTCACGTAGGAGGAGCTTGGAGGCAAAGACTTCTACTAGGATTTTGGCGAATCCTAGTCGGTCTTGGTTGGCAGTGCTTGTATCGGAGAGGATGGGGATGCCTATAGTCGATCCAATCCTTGAGAGCATTGTGGAGGACCAGAAACGGTAGTCAAGATTGTGTAGAGTAGCCCAGATTGGAACTGAAGTAAGGCTGGAGTAGTCTAGTGCCATGCCATGGCACCATTGTTTGAGCAGCAGTGAAGTCGACCCATTAATGATCCATGGGCTATTATGGAGGATGGAATTCATGTCTTCAATCGAATCAAATTGGAAGACGAATATCCCGTGCTCATTTTTGAGAATTTTTGGCTTTGAGTATTGGTTCCATGCAAGGGTGACGAAAGAGCACATGCGATTGTAGGCTATAGGGTTACCCAAAGGGAAGCCGACAAGGGAGCGTTGCCATTTTGAGACCATGTCAGAGACATCTTCCTCAGAGAAGTTAATTATGCCATTCTCGAAGCCTGGGGAATAGGAAAGTGGAACATGATTCCATGTAGAGTTATTAGCTAGGGCTTCTTTATAGGAGACCTTTGGGATGTCCACGTTAGCGCTTTCAATATGGGGGGTAGATGAAACGGTCTCAGGAGCCAACTGGGATGGGGGAGTCGGAACGGTTGGGCTTTTCTCAAGTGAAGGTGGATGAATGAACGTGGTAGAATCAGGAGAGTTGTTTGACGGGGAGGAGTGAGCGGTTTGGTTATTCTCAGATGTCCCATGCACGAGCAAGGAGTTTGGTGCAGTTATGCTTTGGACATGCGAAGAGCCCGCAAGGTGTTGAGTCATAGGGGAGGTCTAGGTAGCAGGAAGGGGAGGGAAAAGTTCAGACGATGAGATTGGGGGGTTAGGTGGAGGAAGGGGTTTGGATAGTCGTATGTTATTAGACCGGATGAGCTCCTCTGGGACGGTGTCAAAAGGGCTGGGTGGGTTTGGTGAGGATCCCGGTTTCATTGGGGGGGGGGGGGTATTTGGGTGGATTTTGGCCTTGGATCATCTCTGAAATCTTCACAGATTGCTTCTTGGAACGTTTTGTTCCTCCCATCGATGGTAGTTGGGCGAGAGAGTGTTGTGGGAGGGGGGGGGAGGTGAGGCGGGTGGCGGCCTCACTGGGGGAGGAGCAGGCCGGTGGCCGGCTCCAGGGCAGGGGTCATAGTGTGGAGGAAAGAGAGCTTTTTTTGCTGGTTTAAGAGTTGTGTTTTAATACCGTGTCCTTACCAATATAGAGTATATACGTTATATTGTAAATATAAAAGATAAAGTACAGCTTTAGTAAATAGCAAAGAAGTTGTAACATATTGTACTGTGGTAGTGTATAAACCACATAACCAACCTGTTCGTTGTGTTTAATTCATATTTTGGGGGGTTTGATTATGATAGTGGATTAAACCCAATAGTTAACTAATATTAGTGGAGATTTCTAGAGAAATGAAGAAAGAAAAATAGAAAGAAAAAGGGAGCAAAGTACTGTAGGAAGTTTCTAGATTAATTTAGACTAATGAAAATTATGTTGTTATTAGGATAAGTATAGAATAATTTGTTAAATTTATCTTTATCTTTTTTATAATCCGGCGGGTCTAATACGTGGAGGGGATGCACGTAAGTGAACCTTACATATAAGCCTTCGGGGTTCCATCCTAAAACCAATTGGCAATAGGAGGAGTAGCCCTAACTCTTATATACTAGGTTCGGTTATTATCATATTGTCGATGTGGGACAATATATCCACACATCTCAACACTCCCCCCTCAAGTGCAACTATCTTGTACTAGTTGCACTTGAAACAAAGCCTTAAGTATAGAATAATTTAGATTATTTGGACTTTGTGATTTGTGAATGTCGGTGATGAGCAAGGATATGTTAACCGACATTCAGCCTCTATAAATACATGCAATGTGCTGTTGTAATGTAATGAAATAAGAGTGTGTTTCGATCAAAGGCTTATACACTAAGGTGAGGTTGTGTGAGTGTGAGTGCGTATTAAATACCCGCATATATACTCGGTGTGTGTCGGGAACGTGGAGTTTTCCCCAACAAATGGTATCAGAGCCGAGGTTACGGTGGTGGAGTTCGGGTAAACTTTGTTGCTTAAAGAATCTCGTATTGGCGCGATGGCGGGTGAGGCGATGAGGGCGTTCGAGATTCCACTCTTTGACGGGAAGATCAACTTCACTTTGTGCCAGAGTATGATTCAAGACTTCTTGGTGCAGCAGGGTCTTGACCAAGCTCTGGAGGAGGAGAAGCCTGGATCGATGAGCGAGGAGAAGTGACGAAGCATCCAGAGGAAGGCAGTGAGTACAATCCAGTTGGCTTTGGCTCCCGACATTAAGTACGGTGTGTTGAAGGAGACCACACCAAAGGCGTTGTGGGAGAAGCTTGAGAGCATCTATGCGTCGAAGTCGTTAACCAACCGGTTGTGCTTGAAGATGGAGCTTTACTCGCTCAAGATGGAGGAAGGAGGTAATCTTCATGACCACATTAACTCGTTTAATCAACTAATATGCCAATTGTTGAATGTTGATGACAAGATTGGGGAAGAAGAGCAAGCGTTGTTGTTGCTAGCATCATTGCCGAAGTCCTACAAGTCTTTGGTGCAGACGTTACTTGTAGGAAGGAAGTCTCTCACTCTGGATGAGGTGACCGCTGCTTTGCGGAAGAGTGAGAGGATGAAGAAAAATGATGCTACCGACAAAGGAGAAGATCGTATACTAGTTGTGGGGAAGCGAGAACGAGGAAGGAGTCAATGGAGGAGGCATGTTGACCCGAGACAGAGATCAAGCTCGCGACGAGATTTGAGTGAGGCCGAGTGCTTCTACTCCGGGGAGAGGGGTCACAAGCAAGCCCGATGTCCTCGGATGAGAGAGGACTTAAAGAAGTTGAGAGAGATGTCGCCGGGAAAGAAGAGAGAGGACTCTCGTACAAATGTTGTCAGTGAAGTTGGTGAAGTTGATTACGGAGATGTATACTTGGCGACGAGTGAGGAGACCGTCAAGTCGGCGTGGGTGATGGATAGTGCTGCCTCTATGCATTTATGTCGAGACCAAGCAATGTTTGACACCTTGAAGATTGGTGGAGAGTTTGGTCACTTCAACTCGGTGAGTGGTGAGAAGTTGAAGGTCGAAGGTACCGGAAGCGTGAGGATGAGGCTTCATAACGGTACAAGCCACACTCTACACAATGTGAGGTGCGTGCCATCGGCGAACGTGAATGTCATCTCGTTGGGTGCGATGACGATGGAGGGTTATAGGTTCGTTGGCACGAGAAGATGGTGCAAGGTGTTCAAGGGGAGACATTTGGTGATGCGAGGCCGCAAAGATGAGAAGAATATATGCTTCTTAGATGGACGAGCGGTGCGAAAAGAATGTAGTGGCCTCGAAGCTAAGAAGTAGATGAAAGTGAGATTTTCAGATTCGGTGGAGATATTTAAAATATGAATTAAGGGAGGAATTGTTGTGTTTAATTCATATTTTGGGGGGTTTGATTATGATAGTGGATTAAGCCCAAAAGTTAACTAATATTAGTGGAGATTTCTAGAGAAATGAAGAAAGAAAAATAGAAAGAAAAAGGGAGCAAAGTACTACAGTAAGTTTCTAGATTAATTTAGACTAATAAAAATTATGCTGTTATTAGGATAAGTATAGAGTAATTTAGATTATTTGTACTTTGTGATTTGTGAATGTCGGTGATGAGCAAGGATATGTTAACCAACATTCAGCCTCTATAAATACATGCAATGTGCTATTGTAATGTAATGAAATAAGAGTGTGTTTCGATCAAAGGCTTATACACTAAGGTGAGGTTGTGTGAGCGTGAGTGCGCAACAAATACCCGCATATACACTCAGTGTGTGTCGGGAGCGCGGAGTTTTCCCCAACACCATTAGTATCAGCTTTTTAGTTCGATGATTCAATTCACTTTAACTTTCATCATACTCTTTCCCTCTCTCTTTCTACAATGCGATCGTGTTCATATGGTATCAGAGCGAGATTGATATTTTTTCCTTGTCTCGCGATCACAATCAAATCCTTTGATTTTAAAGTCTTCGTCTTGATTTCAGTGTATCTCTTGGCATTGAAACGATATTACATTTCTTCATTGTCATGGCCTCCAGAGAACGATAAGATGGATCTTTTAGATCTCTAGTCGACAAAACAATCATCGGATTTGCCAACGATCCTCTTTTCTTGTCCAATTCAGATGATCTCGCTATGCAGCTGGTTTCTACTCTAATTGATGGTTCAACTTTCTTTCTTGGAAACAGAGCATTCACATGGCTCTCGGCGCTAAATTGAAGCTTGACTCATTGATGGTACGTGTATCAAGCCTGATAAGAATGAAGAGAACTCATCTAGGTGGATACGTGCCGAATGTATGATTCGATGTTGGATTATGCATTCACTGAAATTAGATCTAGCAGAAAGTTTCACTTATGTTGAATCTACTCAAGATATGTGGAACGAAATAATTGAGCATTTTGAGGTGTCTAATGCACCAATGATCTATCAAATCCACAAAGATCTCTCTAATCTCAAGCAAGATAATGTGAGTGTTGCTATTTATTTCAGCAAACTCAAAAAGCTTTGGGAAACTAAAAAAGCTTTAGGATGAATTCTACTCTGTTAGCAACATCCCTAATTGTTCTTGTACAGGTATTTTACATTGTAAAAGTGATATTCTCAAAAAATTACATGAATGAGAGACTCATGCTCATGTTATGCAGTTTCTAATGGGGCTTAATGAGCAATATGAGCATACTTGAAGCAACATCTTGTCTCTTGAGAAATTTCTATATATTAGTCGAGTCTTTCATATGATCATTCAAGTAGAAAAGCATTAACATATCACTTGGCACTCTCCTAACATTCATAATATGTTAGCATCTATTAAGACTAATGTAGATGATGACAAGCAAGCCTTTGTTGTGGACAAACAAGCACCCTTCATGCAAGTTGGTGGCAACATGAAAGATTTCAAGAAAGACTAAGAAGATCGGATGTGTTTCTACTGTAAAGAGAAAGACCATCTCAAGGATTCTTGCTTCAAGCTCATTGACTATCTAGAATGTTACAAAGGTTCTAAAGGAAAGGATGAAAAAGGCCAGGTTGTAAATATTCAAGATGTATCCATCGGAAACACTCCTATCGACAGTTTCAAGGGATCTATCAGTGGACTTGATTCTTCCTTGGTTAATATTGTTTGTCAAGAAATGATGAAGCTCATGTAAATTTCACGGGCCGAGTTATTCCCCAACTAAGATCACACAACTCTTAGCTATATTGTCGCCCCTGACAAGATAAGATCAACCTTACTCCTCGACGCTCCTTGACTATGAGGGCTTCTTCTAGATGGCTAGGATACTCGAAGACTTGTCGGCAGGCCTTGCCTTTATATCACTCAAGAGAGCTTTACAAGAGAGCTTTTTGGAGTGGATTGTAGTGGATGATGGAAATGTGGGGTGACCTCCCATATTTATAGCCTTGGGGCACCTCCTCTCTAGGAAGGTTCCGGAACCTAATTCTCCTAAGCCATTTCGTATTCTTCCTACCTTGATCTTATCCTAATGACTCTAGAACTTTTCCTAAGGCTCTAGCTAAGTCTTCAAGGTTCCTTTGAGTTCTAGAAATCTCCGCCTTCTTTTGGGGAGATCCGCCTCCATTTGGATCGTCCCACCAACTTCTACACAAGTTTAGAGACTTATGACAATTTCTAGACTTGTCTTCATCCTTCCGATGCCTTCTGGGTCTCTTCTTGATCCTCCCGGATCCTTACAGATGATTCCGCCATCTTCCGGAATATTCCTCCGCCTTCTAGAATACTCTATCACCTACCGAAATGTTCTTTCATATTCTGGATTCCTCTTTAGTATTCCGGATCCTTCGTTATCGTCTCATATCTTTTTGGGATACTCCTTGTCACCTTGGTGTGCCATCTTGACAAGGTCTTTGTCTAGCCTTATGTTTGGCCTTCTTGCCATGCCATTGCCGTCTGACCTTATCAAATGGTGTCTTGATGGCGTATCTTGACAAGTTGTCTTGTCTTGCCGGCCTTGACATCGTCATAGAAAAGCTATTCTGTAATATAAGGACATTCTCCTTATCCTTCTCTTTCTTCCTACACAAAAGGAACCTTCAATTCTGCAAACATTGTAGGTACCCTAATCCATATTCCTTGCTTCTTCTGATTCTTATTCACATTGGATCATAGACACTAGAGCTACTGACCATATCTCTTATTGCCGAGATGTTTTCTCTTATCTGACTACTCTAAGTCATCTTGTGTTGATTGGCATGCCTAATGGCACTATCAAGGAAGTGCATCATCAAGAAACAGTCAAACTATCTTCCACTCTTGTTCTCCGTGATGTACTCTTCTTGCCAAGATTTAAACACAATATGTTGTATGTTCCAAAGATTTTATACACATCAAATCTTGAAGTACATTTTACAGCCTCTCTGTGTTATTTTTAGGACCCTACTAATGGCTCAATTGTTGCTAAATCTGTCATGGAAGGTGGCTTATACAGGATGATATGATTTCCTTTATCTTCAAGATTTGCTCAAGTTTTTCCTAAAAATGTTGCTAAGAATTTTGATAAGTCTAGCTTCATTGTAAAAAAGCATGATGTTCACTTAGTTCATGCTAGATTGGGACATACTTCCTCTCCAAAACTTTATCATTTACATTTGTGTAAGACTCATCATCTTCGTTCTCTTGCCCGTGACACTTGTACTTTGGCTAAACAACACAAAGATCCTTTCCTTGTCAGCCATTTATATGCTATTAGTTTGTTTGACTTAGTTCATGTTGACATATGAGGTCCTTATCATACTCCCTCTATTTGTGATGCTAGATACTTTCTCACCATTGTGGATGATCATTCTCGATGTACTTGGACATTTCTTATGGCCAATAAGAAACACGTTTTCTCTATTCTTGAAATTTTCTTACAATATGTTTCTACACAATTTTAGTCTATGGGTAAGTGTTTAAGGCATGACAATGGAGCTGAGTTTCTCCAACACAAGCTCGAAGGTCTATTTTTATCCAAAGAAATCATTCACCAAAGGTATGTTCCTTATGTCCCCTAAGAAAATGCTCGAAAGGAGAGAAAACTATGGCGCTTAATTGAAACTATAAGAGCAATCAGGCTACATAGCTTTCTTCCACTCCATTTATGGAGAGAGTGTATCCTCACTGTCACCTACATAATTAACTTATTACCCTTCGTTGTACTTAAATGGCAGATTTTCTATTAAATTATACATCACAAAAAGGCCTCATATACTCACCCTCGGGTGGTTAGATCTTTATGCTTCTCATTTCTACTCACAAGAGACAAATTCCAACCTGTTTTCAAGCCGTGCGCTTTCCTTAGTTATCCACCAGGACAAAAGGGATATAAACTTCTTGATCTTGCTACCAACATGATCCTTATTAGTTGACATGTTCATTTTCAAGAGGATGTTTTCCATTCAAAATATCCTCTTTCTCTTCTCCTTTCCCTACATGTCCTATTTCTCTTTCCACTTCACCTACCCTTGACAATAATCAGCCTATCCTTCGAGATTCACCTTTTTCAAACTCTCTTACACCTATTATTCACAATATTCTTCTAATGAATCTATTTCGTTTGCCTCTCCTTTCTTAGTTCCCTTTCAAACCACTACATCTACTCCTACTATTCTCATACTTCTTCCCCGCCACCTCCTCCACCTCCTATGATTCGGAGATCATCTAGAGTTACTAGACCACCCACTAATCTCCAAGATTTCGTGTGTAACATTTACTTCACCTACTTCTCAGTTTTTAACATGTTTTCGGCCCACCGCCACCTAAGGATTACATTGCTTTTCTTTACGATGTGATCTCCTCTTTTTAACCTACCTCTTATAACCAAGACAAGGAAGATCCACAATGGGTAAAGGCAATGCGCAATGAAATGCATGCTTTGGAGGATAATCATACATGGGATACCACCTCTTTATCCTCCGGACATAAACCAATTAGTTCCAAGTGGATATACAAAATTAAATATAAACAAGATGGATTCATTGAGAGGTATAAGGCCATACTAGTAGCTAAAGGCTATTATTAACTTAAGGACAAAGATTGTAAGAACACTTTTTCCTCTCATGTGGCTAAATTTCGTACATTTCGAGTTCTCCTATCTCTAGCTTCTACAAAGGGCTAGCCATTGTATCAATTGACATAAACAATGCTTTTTTGCATGGTTTCTTGGACGAGGATGTTTACATCCTTCCACCTCAGGGATATACTTGCCTCTCCCGGACAAGTATGAAAATTAAAGAAATCATTGTATGGTTTGAAGTAGGCAAGTCGACATTGGAATGTCGAACTAACAAAAGTTCTACTTCAATTAGGGTTCACACAATCCAAACACTATTCCTTATTTGTTAAGACTACTCCTTCCAACACAATTATCCCTCTTGTATATTTTGATGACATAATAATAACATTTGTTGATGCTCCTTTTGATAATAACATTCGTTATTATCATGACATATGTTGATGACATGATAATAATATTTTCTAGGTATGGAAATATCACACTCAGATTTTGGTCTCCTTCTTAACCACCAAAAGTATATTTTTGATCTTATCAAAGATGCAAATTTTCTTGATTGCAAACCTTCTTCCTACCCTATGCAGGAAAAACCTTAAGTTAACTCCTTATTCAAGTGACAATTTTGATCAATTCTTATTGTGTCCTTGTATTCCCTATTGGAAAACAACCATTCATTGTTCAAATATCCCCGAGGTACCATGACTTTTGCTTTGAGTTATCCTTCCACGAACAATCTTACTTTTACTACTTATAGTGATTTTGATTGAGGTTCGTGTGCTTTCACCTGTAAATCAACCACTGTTTATTGTCTCTTTCTAGGAAAAGCATGGGTCTCCCGAAAAACAAAAAAAGAAAAAAACAATCTCGAAGTCACCTATTGAGAGTGAGTATCGAGCATTGTCTGCTACAATTGCAAAGATCGCGATCATCTGGATGGAAGGATGTTGAGAGATTTATAAATTCCAGTCACTCTTCCTATTCCCATGTTGTGTGACAATAAAGCTTCTCAACATCTAGCTGTTAATCTGGTTTTTCATGAAAGAATGTTGAGAGTGAGTACCAAGCATTTACGCATCGATTGTTACTTTGTTCGTGATGAGGTGCTCAAGGGGTTCACATCTCCACAGTCCAGATTAATACATCTCTACAACTCTCCGACATCTTCAACAACGCCTTGGGAGAACCTCAACATTCTTATATTAGTATTAAATTATCTTTTATAGGGATGTACGTAAAATGAATCTTATACACAAGCATTCGGGGTTTCATCCTAAAATCAATAGGCAATAGGAGGAGTAGTCCTATCTCTTAAATGTTAGGTTTGAGTATTATTATATTGTCGACGTGGGACAATATTCCACCCATGTTAACAATTAGAGGGGTGTATTCAATTAAGATTCTATAGGAATTTTTTGGAGTTTAAAAGTCTATGGGTATTGAATATAGATTTGTAAAAGTCTATATAAATCTTTAGGTATTCAATTAGGATTTAAAATTTTCCATAAAATTCCTATGGTATTTAAAAGTTTGTGGATTTTAAAAGAATCTATTATTTCATTGATTTTGTAGGATTCTTCATTACTTTTATACCTACCTAAAATCCATAGAAATCTTTCCCCAACACATAAGATTTCCACATAATCTGTATTGACTCTATATAGAATTAAAATTTTCCACAGAATTTGCAAATCCTATGATTATTAAAAATCCGTCAAAATCTTTAAAAGTCTCGATTGAATACACCCCCCTTAGTTTCTTGTTTCTAGTGGAGAGGGAAGTAATGTGATCTTTGTTGTTTCTAGTGGAGATGGAAGTGCAATATGATATTTTGAGATTTTAGTTGGTTATATTTTGGAATTTAAGAACATTTTGCTGCACATAGTTTCTGATTAACGCTATTAGTTTTCTAATTATAAAATGGAAGGTCATTTAGATCTCTCCATCTCATGACACTGAACGTTTATGTGACTCCTGAATCAAACCCTGAAGAGTACAATACTTGCTTGGTTGTACAATGTCTCCTGGATGGAGGACATGTAAAATTTTCCCCTATATTTCTTATAATTTGTTAAACAATTAGCACAAAAGCCACACCACATGGTCAAGTTATGCAAATGGTTGCATTTATTCAGTTTTTTTATACCAATATTGCTTGATACTTATATGACAGTGACAAGGATAATCCATAGAGGGAGACTCTACGAATGCAATATCAACTGGTAAGCTATTATATATTTTACATACATTGTAAAAATGTAACATTTTGGCAAGATTGGAGCAACAGATGCACAAAATGTCCTAAAGTGTTATTTTATGCTCATTTAATTGTATTCATTGTTAGAATTTTTATGCTCTTGTAACTTACCAGAATGGGCATACGCCTGAATCAAACTATGTTTATGCTGTATATTATTAAAATTTAAATGCAGCATATTTCATCATTGTGTTCCTATGTTTAATTTATATCAATATAGATAATACTACGGCTTTATAATAAATGTCCTAAAGTATTATTTTATGGTGTTTTGTATACCATGGAAAAATATTTTTATGGAAACACAATAAGTAGGATTCTATGGCATATTATCCGCAATAAAGAGTGATTCTATGATATTTTGAAACACCTTGAAATAGGTATTCTATGACGAGTTTTAAATGCCATAAAAATGAATAAAAGGACGGTGTCACGTTAGATGACATTCAAGGATGACGCTAAAAATGTTGTCACATATTTTATGGCAAATTCCAACAACTTTATTAATCGGCATTCGAGTATTTTGTGATTTATCACGTGGGTTTAAATTTCTCTCACCCTTTTTACCAATACAAATGTTCCACAATTTTTATTGTTAAAATAACCCACGTACATACATTTATCGTGGGTAACTACTACACTTAAGTTGTTTGTAAACTACAAATTTCTTGTAGTGATTATATATAACCAAGGATTAATATATTGGTTATGACAAGAGATTTGATGGGTTAGGGTTTTAGAGAGGATTTATTATAATGGAAAGCACTTTGGTTGACCTATTTTCTAGAGGTACTTCAATCAAAAAAACATCTTTGTAGAAAAGAACCCAAAATTCAGGATCATTAAAAAAATTGGTGTTGAGTGTTGAGATTTGCAAATGGTCAACAACACAATTAATTTCAAATATGCATGATCAGAACTTTGTCAGAGAAACGAAAGTTATGAAGTCAGATAAAATCATTTCGACCTCCCTTGAACAACTCTGAATACCTAAGAGTGCCTTGAAGAGACACAAATTGTCATCCTCAATTTCGATTTTTTTGGATTGCAATCTAATAGCTTCTTTTCGGCCCGCTTTCAAAGACTAGGCTTCCAATTTTATCCCATTTGATGTTTTTTATTTTCTTTTCAGGGGGTGTTATGGATTCTTGGTGGTGGCATAATGTCATGTTATACTCATCTTTGGAATATTTTTTCCATTCTTGAATTTGATTTTAGTGATGGCAATTGTGTTATACAATGTGTCAATAGACTCATTATTGAAAATAATTTGTTCATAGAAAAGCAAATATCCCACCAAATAGTAGCAAGATTTAAGTTTCATTAGGTTATTTTATTGTCACGACGTCGATCATTTCTTTTGGTAATGAAGAATGTCAAGATTTTTCATGTTTTTTTACAACTTTACCCACGCACTGTTTGGTTCCATTTAGATTTTCCGCAATTTGTAATGCTTTGTTTGCTCATGATGTTAGATTTCCTCAATTCAATACCACCATTTTTTTTTTGTTACAAATTTATCACAAATAATAATAGGTGTATGTGGATCTCCTTTGTTCGAATTTTTTTATAGGGTTTATCCAGCTTCTCATTATTGTGTTTTAGGGTATGATTTCAGGATTGTAGTCTCTAGGGTTTTTATTTATCACATAATAGTATATACATATATTACGATACCTGAGCATTAATGGTGTGGTACAACTTGTGGTCAACGACAGACGAGTTGATCCCTACGACCTCGGCTCCTTCGTCTTCAATAACCCTAAGAAAGTGCGACACCTTGCAACTCTCGTGCACTGACATTCTACTTTTGAGAGTGATTTGAATTGATAACCCTAGATCCCGGATTTTCACAATTGGAAGAATCAAATCAGATCCATCGTTATAATCTGTAATTGCTTCCATAGCTTCGGCTTTCTTCTTCTTTAACTTGTCCACGTTTTCCTTCAGCTGTACCATGTAGCTCGTCGCTTGCTCCAGCCGGTCAGGAAGATTCAGCCGCCCATTCTACTCGTGATGAACTAATCAGTCACACACATATATATATATATATACCAAATCAAAAGAGAAGAAGATATAACCTTGGAAGGGATGAAGTGATGAGAAGGGATAAGAGAGAATAGAGTGTTGAAAAGAGCATTGGTGCGATTCCTGCGGTTCTTCTCGACAATCCTTCGTTCCAGCTTTGGGCCTGCAGGTGTTTTGGAAGTTGAAGGGAAGCTTATCCCATCCATGAGGTATTCAGATCTAGCTTGCTTCGAGGGTTTGAGTTATGAAAGAAGGGCACCGTTCAGTGGCTCTAATCTATATATAATAGATTATAGATGAGAGATCATACCAAACTGATCCATCGGTTTCCAGGGTTTGACTAGATTCACTTGGGTAACGTCAGAAGCTCGCCTTCTAGGTTATTATGAAAAAGACGAGCGTACTTGTCAAATCTGAGGCCCCACAATTGAATTTCTCTATTAACCTCTTCGGCCACCGAATTGGACCCATTTTTACTAAAGTGTTGGCCGATTCTTTTTGTTGGCAAAGCAAAAATATTCAGACCGGTCTTAGACAGAATGGTGCGGATCGGTTGAAATTACCTGACCATGCCAGGGAAAGACCGGTCTTCTAACTCCCCGATTTAGAAACCCAGCAAGTCGTAGAATTGAAAACAACAACGTTTTAAAGAAGAAGAAAGCCGATCATAGAGAAGTCAATGGTCCGGTAATTTGCTAAGCCCACAAGTGTGGACTTAAGAATGAGAAGAGAGGTAATGTCACCACGGCGAACGAACATGATGTCATCAGTAAGACATATGTGAGTGATCCTAGGGTTGCTCATTTAGGTGGAGGTTAAAGTTTTCTCGCAAACATATATAGAAATGAAATCTATCCTAAAAATCAACAACGTTTTAAAACCATTTGTTAACGCCCACAAATTATATCCGAATATCAAGAATCAAATCAAACTTGTATATGTTAAACGCCCACAAACCATTTGCTAACGATCACAAGTAAAACATTAATATTCTCAATCTCATAATGTTAAACTATATAATCCCTAATATTAAAAATATTAGGGCATAATTATCGGAAGCTTAATCGGAATATTCTAAGTACATATAATGAATGTTATTAAAATGGAAGTGCACTAAATCACTAAACTTGCAACTATATAGAGGTAGCGAAATAAATAATATGACTAATTAAAACGTATAAGTAAAATCATAGTGATAATCATATATCATCATCAATGTACTAATAGCTAAAAAACAATGATAAGGCTCATGATGATGATGATATTATGATGTTTGTAGGTAATGTAATGCGATGAATGTTCCATCTCTCATCTTTTCACCTTTTTTCCTCGGGTGTCTACTAGAACACCCTTCAAAACATGAACGTTTTTATACATGGAAGGAGCCCCCACAACGCCGCACACTCATAGTTGGGACATCACTACCTCGATGAGGTCACCAACCCATCATTGAACCAGTGATTACCAATTGTAAAATATTTTAAAACTATGAGTATATATATATATATATAATATGAATGCATGTATATAAATCAATAGTTGATCTCCATATATAAGAAAGTCCAACTATTCTCACATGCATCACATCCCAACTTGCAACATGGGTTTCTCAACACCATTCAATAACACCTTTATATTGCTCAACATTTATCATATCATCATGGAAAAATAACCCAAAATAATACCAACTATCAACATTGAATCGAAAATAATACGAACTTTGAAAATTACTAGGAGTGACACAAACTATCAATGTATTTACCAATAATAATATGTCATACTTTTCCGGCAAAAACTTTAGCTCCGACGATGACGTTGCAGCCGAAATGTTACATATCATCAAATAAATTTATAAAATGTGTGCTGTGGATTTTATTTTTCCAAAAAAAAGTTCTAAATAAAGTTTGAACATTTTTTTAAACATGTTTGTTAAAAAATGTAAAAATATTTTTTATAAAAAATTTGTTAAAAAAAAATTTCGAATATTTTTTTTAGGAAAAAAAATTTTTGACAAAAAATTTGGGAAAATTTTTTTTTTTAGGGATTAGGTTACAAGAGTAAAAAAAGAATTAAATTCGAATTTCTTTTTACAAATTATTTTTTTAGAATTAAAATTTTATACAAAAATCCAAAAATTAAATTTTAAAAAATAATCTAAAAAATATTGTATTTTTATATTTTTTGGAAAAATAAATATTATTACATTTTTTTTATTTAAAAAAATTTCAAACTTTATTTTTTAAAAAAATTTTTTAAAATAAATATTTGTACAATTTTTTTAAAAAAATTATTATTTAAAATTTTAAAAAAAATAATTTTATATTTTTTAATATTATTAAATTGTTTTTTTTTTAATAAAATCCACATCACACATTTAACCCATTTATTTGATGGCATGTAACATTCTGGCTGCCACATCATCGCTGGAGCTAGGTTTTTGCCGGAAAATATATGTCGTATTATTTTTGGTTAATACATTGATAGTTTGTATCGTTCCTAGTAATTTTCAAAGTTCGTATTATTTTCGGTTCAATGTTGATAGTTGGTTGTTATTTTTGGTTATTTTTCCTATCATCATTAGAGCCAATTACCATATCCACACCACACAACACAACAATCGACTCATATCCACATCACGCAATGCAACAATGGACTCATATCCACACCACACAACGCTAACGACCCACCTACTCACCTCCGTTTTCATAACACACCATATCATTCTCATCACCCAAAATATGTATGTACACAAAGTGTCATATATAAGGATAGGTTACTAAATTCTAACTCAAAACCTAATCAAATTATTAAGTTTAGCCAACTCTCCTTAATAGTCCATCTACACCATTTTATACCTAAGATACCACAATTATCAATCATACCTAACAATAAGGACATATCGTTCACGTGCTTAATTAATTCCTTCTATTCCCATTCACTAGCATAGCAATAAGGACATATCGTTCACGCGGTAGTTTGGATGGTAAGATACCTTGACGATGAGATATAAAAAGTCAAATAAAGATATATTAGATGAAAAAATAAATTCCCACCAACTTTCTTATTTAAGTCTTTCGCACTTACTATAAAAAACTCAAATAAGTTGATTTATGAGACAAAACTACTTAAACGATCAAAGCAAAAGGACCAAAAGCAAATAAATAATAGAAAATATCAATTATCAAATGTAGTTTAGATATAAATAGCAAAATTCTAATAGATAGCAAAATTCTACAAATTTGGTTTGACTTATTACTTTCATTAAAATTTAATAAATTAAGATATGAGATTCATATGAAAAAAGAAACCAACGAACAAAGTAAAGTAATCAACATTTGATCGATGACGGATAGATAACTCCACCATTAATTTGGACTTGTGAAGTAAATACTACCCAGAGTCACTCTTGGAAAACCATTCTCCGTAGTAAAAAGTAGAAACGATCTACTTGTGCTGAAGAGCGTCTCAGGGCTTGAGGTGTGCCAAGCTTCTTTTTCTTTGAAAAGTTAATATATTAAGAAAAAGAAGAATTTACAAAGAGTGTCATCTTAAACAGAGGGGATCTGAAGCAAAATACAAAAGTGAAAGGAAATTTGTCCAAGTGGATGTCGAGAATCATGGCCCAGGACAGCGAGTTTGGAGATCTATCTTTCCAGATTCTAGAAGTGAAGTTTTGTAGAGTTGATAACCTAATTATGAAACTGGTCCCTGTCTTCTTTTGACTGTTAAAGAGCGCTAACGAGGTTTTATTGACTCATTTAGAGCACAGATGGAGGGGGGAGTGAAACGGTTGCTGTAGATAAGGTCGTTCCTTGCTTTCCAAACGAAGTAGATGAAACCCGTAATGGTAGAGATACGAACATGAGAGATCATATCATGCTTGTTGGGGTTTTGGGTTCGGAGCCAGTTCCAGATGTTGTTTGTGTAAGGGTAAGGGTTTGGAGTCCTGGACCACTTGGAGATGAGGTCGAGAACAGTGGAAGAGTAGCTGCAATGGTGGAGGAGATGATCTTCATCCTCAGACTGGTTGGTGCAGAGCTTGTTGTTCTGGATGAGGTTCCATTGGACAAGTTTGGTGAGGGTAGGAAGGCGGTTGTGACTAGCAATCCAGGAGATAAAGCTACACTTGGGCACATTTAAGCCCTTCCAGATGGAGTTCAAGCCGTAAGAGTTTGAGTTAGGGGGAGAATGCCAAATGGAGTTATACACTGCAGTTGTAGAAAATTTACCCGAAGAGGTAGACGCTTGTCTGATGAAGGTAGGACCGGAGGTGCATTCGAGAATTATGTCTCTAACTCTAAGGATCATACACCAAACGAAGCTATGCTTGTAGGAGGTTGGGTAGTTCCATATCGAATGGCCTTTGAGGTTGTTCTTTTTAATCAAATCAGACCAAAGATCATTGCGGCTGGGCTGATCGAGATCAAAGATAATCTTCGAGATGCAGGCCTTGTTCCAGGAAAGGAGCTCTTTGAATCCAAGACCCCCATTTGTAGTGGAGTTACAAATAACCTTCCAAGAGACAAGGGCGCGGTTACTGTCAGTTTTGCCCGACCATAAGAATGATCGAAGAAGGCCTTCAATTCTGAGGATGATCTTTGAAGGAATGAGCAAGACGGCACACCAATAGTAGTGTAAGGAGACGAGGATGGAGGAGATAATTTGTTTCCTTCCAGCGTAAGAGAGGTTCCTAGCACTCCAGAAATTGATCTTGTTTGTGATCTTGGTGATAAGGGGACTATACTCGATTGAGTTAAGTCTTTTGTTGCCTATAGGAAGGCCCACGTAGGTGAAGGGTAGAGTGCCTTGAGGAACATCGGCAGAACGAGAGAAGAGATCACAGTTCAGAGAGGAGAGGCCACCGATAAAGAGAGCGGAGTTGGCTTTGTTAAGTCGTAGATCTGAGTAATTGCCAAAAAAGTGCAACGTGCTTATCAATATATTAGTGGAAGTAATGTCACCCCTGCAAAACAACAAAAGATCGTCAGCAAAGCAAAGGAGGGTGAGGTGGGGAGAGGCACATTTTGGATGAATGTTGAAGTCAGGGTTTGAGGTGTTGGTATGGATCATGGAGGATAGCATCTCCATTGCAATAACAAAGAGTGGGGGAGGACATCCTTGTCGAAGGCCGCGATTTCCTTTGAAGAAACCATTCAGAGAGCCGTTAAGATTGATCGAGTAGGAGGGGGAGGTAATGCAAGTTTCAATCAGTCCGATAAAGTACTCAGGAAACCCCATCCTTTTAAGGTAGTAGAGAATGAATCTGTGATCGATGGTATCAAAAGCCTTTGAAATATCTACCTTAATGGCACATCTTGGTGAGATACGTTGTTGGTTATACTTCTTAAAGATTTCTTGGCAGAGAAGGACATTGTTCTTTATGGATCGACCTTTGATGAACGCTCCTTGATAGTTACCAATAATGGATGGAAGAATGGTGTTTAATCTAGAGGCAAGAATCTTGGCTATGACCTTGTAAGTAGTATTACAACATGAGATAGGTCTGTAGTCAGTGGGGAACATTGGTTATCCTTTTTTTCAATCAAAGTGATCGACATGTGGTTAATCAGTCTAGGGAATTTTCCAGATTCAAAAACCTCTAAGATTGCATTGGTAAATTCTTCACCGGTAATGTGCCAAGAGGATTTAAAGAATTTGGCATTATAGCCTTCAGGCCCGGGAGCTTTTTGATCGCCCAAGTTGAAGAGAGTATCCCTGATAATCTCCCTAGTGACGGCACTGTAGAGAGAAATCTTGTCATCTGGGCCAATGGAAAGTAAGTGGCAGTGAGGGAATAAATTGAGGGGATTTAGGTTTGAAGACAGTTTGATGATATTGGTGAAGTGGTTGAGGAGGATGGAGGTTATTTTTCCGGGACTATGGGTGGGACCAGTAGTGAGATTTGAGGGATCGATGATGATCTTGATATCAGTAGCCTTCCTCTTGGTGGTGATGATTTTAAAGAAAAAAGCATTACATTGACGACATGCTTAGTCCATGAAGCTTTGCTAAGCTGCGTGAGGGTAATGCGAAGCAAGTCTAACTGCGAGTTGAGGGAGGAGATAGTGTTCCTTTTGGTCATCAGGATATTGTGGTTATGGGGGTTATCATGGAGTTTTGATTGGGTGGCGGAGAGAGAGGACTTGAGAGCTTCAATGGAGGAGTAGAGATCCTCTAGTTTACGACTAGGGAACTTCTTTAAGCAAGGTTTAAGGCGTTTTAGCTTCTGAATGAGTGTGTTCATGTGACTGTCACTAGCATCGTTGGTAGGGCGCGTCCAGGAAGAGGAGACAGAAGGAGTGAAATTCTCATGGTTCACCCAAGTGTTGTTAAACCAGAATTGTCGAATAATAAGGGGGGAGCTTTGATTCAAGGAAAAGAAAAGTCGGGAGTGGTCAGAAAGGTAAGGGTTATCAAAGAGGGCATTTGAGTTGGGGAAGAAGTTGGACCAAGAAGGGTTGGTTACAATCCAATCAAGCTTACACCAAATTCTAGAGGAGATTTGCTTGTTGTTCCAGGTGAGCTTGCATCCGGAGAACTCATGGTTGGCAAGAGAGTTGGTGGAGAAGCAATCAGAGAGTTCCAAAGAAGGTTGAAAGGTGGAGGGGTAACCATTAGAGGATTTTTCATCCGCTCTAAGGGAGGTGTTGAAATCACCCAAAAGAGGCCAAGGTTCATTGTGGTTAAGGAGCTTGATTGTTGTTATGTTGTCCCAGAGGGGATTCCGATCTTCCGGGAGATTATGGGCATAAACAAAGGTGCAAGCGAGGATGCTTTGAAGACAGTTTGGGTTTGGAGAGGAAAGTTGACAGTGGATGAGTTGATCATTGGTAAGAATGGGTATTATATTGACAGTCAGAGGGTTCCACCACACCCAAATACGGCATTTGGATTGCACGGATTGGTCGGGGAGGTTTGAGGTATGATTCCAGTTTGGAATAAGGTGAGGAAGCTTCTTCATCTTTCCATCATTAATTTTAGTCTCAATGATAGCCATAACGTCGAGGTTGTGTCTTTTAACCATGTCACGAACAACATTCTGCTTGTTAGGGTGGTTTAATCCCCTAACATTCCAAGCGGAGATGCTTAGATGCATTATTGGACTGAATGTGGTAGGCAAGAATCCTTGATGCTTGCACTGGGGGGAATTGGGGGTGTTAGGCCTGGCGACTGGAGAGGGGCAACATGAGATTGATGAGGAACTGGGTATGTCATCCGTAGCGGAGGGGTTTGAGTCCGGAGGATGAGAGGTTGATAGGTTACTTGGTGAAGGGGTTAGGGTTTCAATGTGCGCAAATTGGGGTGGGGTAGCATAGAGGCCTCAGGGTTTAGCGTGGCAAGGGATAAAGGGTTAATAGGAGCAGGTAATGTGGGAGTAATTGGATCAGGTAATATGGTGTATGTGGTTTTATGAAGACGCATTGAGGCATCCGGGTGGGGAGGATTTGTGGCTTGTCAAAGGCCGGGATGAGACGGGTTCTGGCAGCTCTGGGGGTTTGATATGGCCTGGAGGCTTAGAGATCTTACACTGATGGCAAAAAAAAGGCATTTTGGGCAGTGCTCCGGAACCCAGTCATAGGTGACTTTCTGTTTGATAGTTTTGCCGTCCGGCCCAATGAAGGTAAGGTCACGAAGCAAAGGCTTCGAAGCTTGAATCTCAACGAGAATTTTGGCGTAGCCAAGCCGTTCGTGGTTAGCCGAACAGGAGTCGGTGAGGAGAGGAATACCAATAGCGGAACCTATCTTTGTAAGCATGTTGTTGGACCAAAACCTATAGTCCGGATCGTGTAAGGTAGCCTAGACATGAATGTGTGTCAAGCATTAGAGAGTGACATGTTGAAGGTTCTCAAGTTTCTCCTAGTATTGTTAACTTTCAGCGGAATTGGGAGAGGTTTCATCTTGATCATACCAACTCTTCGGTGCGTCCCTATAATGATTAGAAATTTTAAAGGAAATTTTAAAGTGAATGGGGGAACATACCGGACAAAGCGGTTCAGGCTTTGGAATGAGAATCATGTCAAGAGGAGAGTTTGCACATGGAATCTCTTCCATATTCTCTGGTTGTGCCTCAATCTTGGTCAATGGTTCAATAGTGAGGCCAATATGTTCTACATCATCCTCTTTTTTCAACACAATTGATTCTCCTTCAATCTCGACCGGAATATCAGCATTTGGGTCTAAGTCTTCCACTTCTTCCTCCTCTTCAATGAGGACTTCAAGAGGAGCTTCGGGTTCGACAAGAGGAATGCTTAAAATTGGTGGTTCTTCCTTGTACACCTCTTCCGGCTTAGCTTTGTTAGCATAGGATAAGGTGCTTTCGAGCTTCTCTATCTTTTTCATCATATTCTCCCACGTTGATTGAAACCGATCTTCAACCTTTTGAGGGATATGCAGCTTATCCCAATACGCAAGCTCATCCTCAATATAGCCTCTTCTCTTTCTCTTTCGTCATTAAAGTCGATGAACGGAAATATGCGTTGTAAATATACATACTCCTCCAACCTAGCTAATTATCTTGGTCTCCACTTCTCTTCTTCCAAGGTTTTGTCCCTAAGCCTTTGCCTCCAAATTTCATCAATTTCAGCTTTTAGACTCCATATTTCATTTCTTGCCATTACATAGCTCCTTGCATCCATTGGAAAATCTAAAAACTCAAAAACTCATCCCAAAAAGATTAAAAGTAAAAGTGTCTAAGCTAGACAGCCGAATTACCGCTTGGTCTACACCAAGTCCCCAACAACGACGTCAAAAACTTGTTCGCTCCAAAAGTGTGCAAATAAGCTTTAAATTTATACCAAGAATAAAAGAAAATAAGCGAACCCGCGGTGTACGGATCAATCGCAATAAAAGCAAGTATTTCAGGGTCGATCACAGGGACTTGGTGAAATCAAGTCGATAAAGAAATCTAGCTAGATAATTTCGCATTATCAATCAACAAAAATCAATGATAAGAATATATGTAATAATTGGGAAAACGTAAATTCTAGAGATCAATGTATCCAATTGTGGTTTTCGATTCAAGAATTCTAATGATGTATGGACAGAGCTGGGATTGTAAAGGTAAGGTGTTTCAAATGTAGGATAGATCACGGGGGAGGTCTCAATATCCACTTCAAATCAATGAAGCTTATCACCGGGTAAGTCTCAAATCTTCAATGAAAAAGAATGATAGTCTCAAACCAACCACTCAACCTAAGGGAATAGAATTAGCCATCACCGGGTAATTCTCAAGTTAACTCGCAAAGGTAAGAGGAAGGCACACTAAAACCTAATAAAGGATAAACCTTTATTACCTAGAACTCATCATCGTTGGCAAAGAAGCAAGGGAATCACCGGATAATTATTTTCCCAAGCAAGGATATAGGTTAGGAAGGTTCAACAAGGCTAGGGTTGAGGAAATATTTAACCAAAAATTAAGGATAAAACATTATAGGTACGACAAAGAAAATCTCGGGTGGATCTTGGTGAAATCTCGACCGAGATTCCCAAGAACATCCCGAGATTTGTCTCTGTGAAGGTAATAACACAAGTCTCAGGGTCCAAATTGTTTGTAAAGGTCAATCTATCATCATCTCAACCACAAATCACCCTAGATTCACAAGGATTTAGCCAACAAACATCATATTCAAATCAAAAATCATATGTGTAATCAAGAATTGCATGCAATCAATAAAACCAAAAGAATTCTTAAGCAAAGCGTTTTCAAATATCATTAACTCAATCAATCCAATATCAAATATTCATTCCTTAATCGAAAGGGAAAATAAATCAAGAACTTAAACTTATTCAAGAATCCTTCTTCAAATCTTCCCTCAACCCTAAACTGTTATTGTCGTACGGGTTGTCAATCCGAGTAAATGGTGCAGAAAGTCAACTTTCGTGGGGTGTCAATCCACATCGTTGGGGAGTCCTTTTCAATGTTGTTGAAGGTTATTGAATATTTATAGGGATAAATCTGGCGTTTTACAAGCATGAGTTAAAGATAGATCACATCTAAAAGATAAATCCAAAACCCTAAATTCTTGGGCCGAAAAAGAAATTGAGCCCGCTGGTATCAGAGTCCGCTCTGGCATGCGGTATCAGAGCTCACTCCGCAGTATCAGAGTTTACTCCGCGCGGTATCAGAATCCACTCTAGAGCGGTATCAGAGGTTACTCTAACGGTATCAGAACTCGCTCCGTGGTATCAGATATTACTCCAGCGCGGTATCAGAAATCACTCCAGCTTTTTCTTAGCTTCCTTTTATGTTCTTTTTTGTTCCGCATCAAGGCTTAATCCTTAAATATGTCATTTCGCTCGAAAACTCGTCAATTTACCTACAAATGTAATAAAATTTTGTGTAGATCTCTATTCTAACAATGTAGGCGAATATAACCATAATTGCTATGAATGTATGTCTATGCATGCAAAATAAAGGAGAAAATCTACATAAATGCATGCCTAAATATAGGTCATAATTCATGTCATCATATATATTTATACAATTTTATGTATTTGGTTTATATTTATTTGTGCCTTTTTGTAATATTCAATGAAGTTATTGTCAAGATAGGGTCAAGATCCATTGTGAGATTCTAACGCCCCGACTCCCGCGGATTTGGGGTGTTATAGTAACAAAAATAGAATTATCTTCGTTTTATTTTTAAAACCATAACTTCGTTTAATTAAAAAAATGAGTAAATTCGTTTAAATAACATAAATAAATGTTTTAATTAGAAAAAAATATAAATTTATCCGATATTTTTAGAAGAATTTTCGAACAAAATCAGTTACAAAATACTTTAATTAGAAAAAATAAAAGTAAAATCGTAAAATCTAATAGTTAGTAGAAACAAACTTAATAATTATAAATAAAATAAGTATATATATGATCAGTTACAAAAGAAAAAGTAGAAACAAACTTAATAGTTAGTTCGGACATAAACATTCATTTATTTTTTTTAAAAATTACAAAAATAGAATTGGTTACAAAATATAATAGTTGTTAGATATGAGAAATAGATATTTTAATTAAAAAAATTAAATATATCTGATATTGCTTCCACAATTTTGAACAGATTTGTTCACTCCAAAAGATGTATGCAAGCTTTAATATTTATAACCCAAGAAGTATGCTTGAACAATACGCGAACCCGCAGTGTATGAATCAATTGTAATAAAAGCAAGAATTTCAAGGGTCGAATACAGGGACTATGGTGAAACAAAGCACATAATCAGGTTGTCAAATATTGCTAATAACTACGAATTAAAGCAATCAAAGATGATATAAAGTCAGATAAAGGGAAATGCGGATTCTAGGGATTAAAGCATCCAGTTGTGGTTCCGACTCAAGATCTCAAAGGATAACGCGGACAAAGCTGAGGTTTGCAAAGGGAAAGTGTTTCTAAGGTGAGAATAGATCACCGGGTAAGTCTCACTACTCATTATCCCAAACCAAAGCTCCTATTACCGGGTAAGTCTCAAGGTACTAAGGAAAGGAACTATAATCTCAAACCAACACACCACCCAAGGGAATAGAATCAACCTTTACTGGGTAAGTCTCAGGCTAACTCACAAAGATGGGATGAAGGCACACTCAAACCCTAATAAAGGATAAACCTTTATTACCTACACTCATGATCTTGGGTAAACAAACAAAGGAATCACCGGGTAAGTCTCATCCTAGGCTTGCGTTGAACCAGGAAAGGTATAACAAGGATAGGATTTGACAAACTTAAACTCTTAACTCAGATAAGGTTCAGGAAAGGTTCACCTCGCTCAGTTATATTCCATCCCGTCCGAGATGAACAATGATTGACCGAGGTGTTCTACGGTTAAGGTAAAGACTCGAGCTTTCAGGGTCCTGCTAGGATTAAGATCATTCTATCACCGTCTTTCCCACAACTTTCAGTCAATTACCCTAGAATCGCATAAGAAACTTAGTCAACAATCATCATGATAACAATAATCAAATTAATAGGAAATGAATCAATATTCAAACAAGAAAACCTTAACACAAAGATCTCAATAACTAAATGAAACAAGTAATCAGCTCACAAATCAGCAAAGACAACAAACCAAAAGCAATTTAAGAAGATCTTACAAACTCCTTCAAAAAGTCAACTCCAACTATGATTCCTTCCTTCCTTGAACTTCAACCTTCAAAACTTCCTTCAAAACTTCAGAAAACCCTTCAATTGCTGGATGATCTAAGCATTCTTGAACTTGTGGAAAATTCAACCCTTTATATAGGAGAATTATCTTCCAAAGATAAGATATCTTAAAAAGATAATTTCCTAGAAAAATATATTCATATCTCTCAAAATAAATCAGCCAAATATAATCCAGCCAAAAATATAAGATATCCTCCTTCCAAAAATAAAAGATCTCAGCCAAAAATAAAGATCTCACCGGCGGCAGGGTGTTCGCCTCAGTCGGGACGCTCCTCAAGATCACCTCGGTCGAGGTGATACTGTAGCTGACCGAGGAGTATCTCAACTGAATGTGAATCATCTCAAATCTGGTCCAAAATCAATCTTCTAATCATTTCCATGCTTCCTGAGATCTTCTCAAAGCTCAAGAATGTAGCTCCAATGACTCCTTACCTTCCTTAGCTCCATTTCGATCCAAAACGTGTCATTTTACCTACAATTACAATGAAACTAGGTGTAGACCTCGATTCCCACAAAGGTAGACAAAACAACAATATAATCAAAGAATGTACATCCATACATGCAGATTTATGAAGATAAAACGTCTAAATCAATCCCAAAATATAGACTATAATACATGCTATCAAGATTCATGTACAAAAGTTTTTTTATTTAGAAAGATAAAAGTAAAATTGATAAAAAAAAATAATAGTTGTTAGAAACATAATTAATAAATAAAGTTAAAAAATAAAAGTATTTTTTTAAGTAGATCTAATCGAGAAAAACAAAACAGACACGAATAATAGAAAATAAAAATATTAAACAATTATTTAACAATCAAAATCGATTAATAGAAAAAACAATTGTCTAAAAAATTAAATTCTTAAAAACTTAATAGATTAAAAAACAAAAAATTTATTAGCGATAATTGTGGGAGCTCCATTTTGAAATACTAGTTCCAAAGCGCGCCGCGTCAACAACTTTGTGCTCAGTTTTAGTATGTATAATAGATTTTGACAAGATGATATTAATATAAATTTTATGTCTAAAGCTTTTATATTAAAGGTACGAAGATGATGAAAAAATAACTAATTTTAGCATATTTTTTTGTAGTTCTAAATTTTTAATTATTTTTCTCTAATTTTAGTATTCCATGTTTAAAAGTCTATTTTACTTTTTTTTAAAATAATTTTTTTTATATCATTATGGATATTGAAGAGTGTAATAAAATATATAGAGGATTTATATAACACATTCGGGATTCGACTTTTAAAACACGACCTTATAATACCTCGATTTTACATTAATAAAAAATATTGCTAGTATTTTTATATTACTACTTTTTGTTGGTGAAAAAAAAATAATAAATGAGAATACAATTATATATCACCCTTTATTTATGCACCCCTAAATTATTCCATCAATCAAATCAATCCTATATTCTATTTTTCTCTTTATACCCATAACTTTTTAAAATTATATTTAAGGTATTTAGTTTTTAATAAGTTGCATTAATATCCTTGTTTGTAAATTCAAGTCTTATTTTGTAATTTTGTGTGAGCGGGTCATTTGGTATCAAAGCCAAGTGTTTAAGTAAACTTAAAAAAATAAAAATTAAAAATAAGTAAAATTGGCGGTTTTCGAAAATTGTCCACATAAACTAAAAACTTTTAGAATCATTTATTTTTTAATAATGAAACATAACTTAATTTGATTATCGAAATGTAGTATTTGTTTAATATTAATAAATTAAAATTTTTTGTTAAAATAAATTATTTTTTATAAAATAATAGTTGATGTAATTGACATAAAATACTATATTTGAAAGATAAGTCATGAAATGACCCAAATTTGTGAATAATTCAGTGATTAGGGAATAAAATATTAGAATTGTTCATTTTCTTAAATTGTTTATTTTAATTTTTTTACCAAAAACATGAATCAATGTGAGTGATCTTCCAAAAATCTTACCAAACGAGACCTATCTTTATGTTACTATTGATATTATTATTTTTTGAATGAAACAGTGTCATTAAGCACAACCCTACACCTGGATCAGTATCTGAGTAATTCCTAAGCCCAATCCTACACATTTTTTTCCAGAAAAAGAAAATTAGTATCACACATTATCTTATGTTAATACTAATAATATTATTTTTGAATAAAAAGAGTCATTAATTTGATCGAGATGAATAGACGAAATTCAATTTCAAACTACTATAAGAAAACATTAAATTTTACTATTCCTGCAATTTTTTAAGTTTTTTAAGTTTAAAAAGAAAATTTAGTAAAAAAATGCATGGAGACTAATTGAGCTTCAAGATCTTTATTTTTAAAAAAAATTCAAACTTAATGAAACTCCTTTAATCTCTCACATCCCATTTGAATTATATTTTAATAAAATCATATATACACTTGATACTATAAATATTTTTAAGAAAAAAAAAAGATTCCAATCCAATAGTAAAAAAAAGTATTTTCTGATACCGACAATCAAAGTCGTTTCTGATACCGCAAAAGCGTCAAAAGGGTTAATTTTAGGGTTTAAGGTTTTGTTTTGTGCGGAAGCGTAGGTTAAAGAAAACATTCTGATACCATGGAGAGATTTGTGAATTGAAAGCATGGCTTATTTCATTGATCAAGCAATGTTTATATATGCAAATATAAAGAGATAAAATAATAAATTAATAACAAAAGATGTAACAGCTCAAGTTCTGGGAACTCGAAGCGTTACGGGTTAGGACCTCACAATGGGTCCACTACTAGATAATTGACCTATTGTAACCACATATTTGTAACGGAACTTTTATTTTGTTACTATAAGTAATTGACAATGGTTTATGTAACGGTTTTACAAGATTGATTTATTGTAATGTCATGCTTGTAATGGATGTTTACTTATATTACGATAGGTATGCTATGGTAATGGTCATGTGTAACAGTTATAAAAAGTTACAAAACTAACCCCTAATGTAATAATAATTGTAATGGTAGACTCTAAAATATTTGGCGCAAAAATTAAAAATATACCGCGCACCATTGGACGTAAAAATGAAATTTGGCTTATCAGGTACACCACATCAATATTAAAGTTACGCATCTCTTCTAATCAACAAATTTTACCCATCTCTCTATCTGAACCATCACCCGCTCGATCAGTTGAAGCCCACTCAAATATTGCAGTCATCGCCCCACATCAAAAAGGCTTCGATGAAGCAAGAATCCGCCAAGGATGTCGCCCCCTTCCGTGCGAAGCCAGGACGAGCTCCGATGAAGCCAGGAAGTCACCCTCTTCCCGCGTGAAACTTCTCACATGTCGATCCCAACTCTAATTTTTATTTCATCTTTCTTTAATTGCTCAATCTTTATGGTTTTGATTTGTTTGATAGAATTGATTCTATTTTTAGGAATATAAATTTTATGGATTGCCCAATTGGTATGCACTACAACAAAATTGAGTTTTTATAGCAATAAATAATAGCGTTTATATCATCAATGCTATAAATTATGTGGTTCGATTTTTTTTATAGCATTTCATAATTACTAAAACGCTATTAAAAACTCAACATTATTTTTCCCCTTTAACGCGGAATTGTAAATTTTATTTTACTTTGCCGCCAAACTAAATAAATGAAAGAAAAGGTCACGGATCCCCCTCCCTTCTAACTAGCTTCCCTCAAGGTTTTTTTGTGTGTGTAGCGGCGAGAACATCTCTAGGGCTCCAAACATTCATCCTCAGTTTACCGGCGAGGCTCCTTTTTCTAGCATCGAACTCGCCTTTGTAAAACCCATAAATTTTGATTCCCGATAGGTTCCGAGTCAAACCGAATTTTGACCGGTTTGAACCTTCCGTTGTCTTATATTTTTTTATGAGTAAGAATATCGCATAATCGTTATCAAAATCTTAATCATCTTTTTATTTTATTTTTCTTAAACCTTATATCTTTATTTTTATTTTTTCCTACCAAGCTTCTACCTCTAACCTATATTTAATTTTCAAACCCTAAATCCTTCCCTCTTTCCTCATCTTAAAATTTTATCCAGCCGCCTACCTAAGTTCCCCTTCCTGGAACTCTCCTTCACCTGGTGATGTGAAACTGGCCGGCCGCCCGTGTCCGCCTAACCTAGCTGCGAAACCGGCTACCGGTGCCTTCTTCCTCCTTCTCAGCCCCGAGTCTCCCTTTCTTCCTCCTTCTCAGCCCCGAGTCTCCCTTTCTCCCTCACCATCGCTTCGCCAATGAGCCCTTTTGTTGTCCGGCCACATTTGAAAAGATGCCAAGCCAGAAAGGAGACGTCTCGCTGCCGCCTCAAACCCGACACGCAAGGGGACGTCTTGCCGTCACGTCAGCCCGATGAAAAGATAGCCGCCGTTTGGACTCCCGTTGCCGCCTCCGGTCCAATTGCTTGTGAAGGGTGGCGCTACAATCGACTCCGTTGTTGGCCATTGATTCTGGCACCAACCTTGTTCCTCGGTTCCTTCCTTCTCCTGCAGAGTCGAGTGATTCAGTAGGTAGGTTCTTCCTTTGTTTGTGTTTTTGGATCATATTTAGAGCAGGCGTTTGTGAGATAAATAATTGTTGGTTATTATTGTAGGTATTGTTATATTTTTCTGATTGTTATGATTAACTTAAGAAATTGTCGGTGTAAACCCTAATTTCGGAATTGGGATTTTGGTAGCGGATTCTGGGTTAGGGTTATATGTTGTGTAAGTATGTGTAACGTTTATGTTAACAGTCCATTAACTTTGTTGGCACGGGATGTGAACTTGTCACTCCTTAACCTATAATCCCTAATCCGCTATTAAATAAACTCGTGCCATGTAGAGACATTGAAGGAATTGAAGAGTCGAGAACTTTCAACTTCTTATATAAGAACCCGCCTCTATTTCTTCTAGATATCTTAGTATACTAGCAACTATATCATATTGTATTTTACACTTCAAATCATACTCTTAGTATAGATATAAGGGCCATTCTAAACATGTAGTTTCGTACAGGGATGTACCTTCTTATGATAGTTTTCAATCCACTAATGATTTATGCTTGCAGTAAAGGAATTAGTGGGTTTGACATGGCATCCCTTGTTGTTGCGATCTTGCCTGGTGCCGCAACTGCAGCAATTCTACATGGTGTTGAATCTCTTACTGGTATGTTTTGCCTAGTGTGATCATATTTCTTGCATTACTTCATAGAATATATATATATATATATATATATATATATATATATATATATATATATATATATCATGGATATTCTTCTTACTCTATGGGTGGGTAATATGGCTGCAATTGAATAATTAATTTTTTGAGTTGTCATACACTACTTCTTTCCCAAGCCTTTTGAGTTTCTAAGGTCAGAATTTTGTGATTGATATTATGGTTTCGTTTGAGATATTTGATATTGGGACATTCATCATTTTCTAGACTTGCTTCTTTGTCATATGCTACTCTAGTTTCTGTTTAGTTATATTTTCTGGGAGATAGAGATTTGGCAATATCTTTTCTTTGTTAATTTGTTCTTCTATAGAAAATTATATTTAGTTTTGCCCTACTGTAGCATTGTGAATTCTATTAGAGCATTGTTGGAAGCCTATTTTGTGGTGATTGATAGCACACTCAACAGTGCCACAAGAAGTTGAGTTTTTTACATTGTCATTTAAAGTATTCGTAGCTTAGTAATACAATGCCACAAGAAGTTGAGTTTACTTTCGGGTTATTTGAAGGATATAGTTCGAATTAGAAAATGCTTGAATTAAGATAAATTGTTATTGTTTTAGGTTTGGAATAGAGTTTGCTTACTATTGCTGAGTTCTTGTTGTTGTAGCGTTGAAATAGTGCTTGACATGGTATTTGAACTATTGCAGGACGAAGAAAACGAAGGATGAAGTTCAAACAGGATTCATGGCCAGCTTTATCTTTTGCAAGGAATTTTTGGGTTGATTATGTGATCAACCATTAGGTGTTTGGGAAAATATGAGAACTTGTATAATTAGGAGACTATATATACCTTTGTGCTACAAGATGACATGTTGCCCATACTTTTAGTATTTTGTATAATTTATAAATTAATTAGTTGTACAGAGCAGGTATTGTGGTAACCATTATAGGTCATATGACAATGGTTCTATGTAAGGTGACAATTGTCTACTTTTTGTAATGGTTGTCCCTTGTAATGGGTCTATCAGTATTGTAATGGTACGATCTATTGTAATAATTATTATTTTGTTGTAATGGTTGCACATACTGTAATAGTTATGTGTCGATTGTAATTGTTTTGAACTCGTTTTTTACAACCGTTACAATAGAGTTCATCTTCGTTGCTACATACCTGTTGCAAGGCAGGCTATTGTAACTTAGCATAACTCATTATGAAAGCCTTACTATAACAATTTTGAAGCCTTAAATAACTAATTTTAACGGTTACATCAGGGCATTAATCTAGTAGTGGTCCCGACCCTCAGAGTAGCAACGATAATCTCGGATCTTACAACAAAGCACAAATAAATGAAAATCAAAACTCAATATAAAACCAAAGATTAACAAAGGGAAGCGTAAAAGACTCGCAACCGAGTTCAAAACAAAGGGAAAACAACAACAGAAATATAAACTGATTCCGTCCTATAAGGTACGGGAACCCCGGCTGACCACACCATCCAGATCACTCAGCAGCACCTATATCCTGCAAGGCATCTACAACATCGGTATAAACTGTCAGCTAACATTCTAGATATCAAAAAGCGTGTAAAGGCACAAACACACATAAGGTAAAATAAACATATAGCATGCTCACACTCAACCGGTTATAATCTTTCATTAAGTTATCCATTCCTAATTCAACTTCTTTTGTCACACAAGAATCTCCCTAAACTCGCCTCCGCTTCCGTATACCGAAAGGAATAGATCAGTACTATCCATCACTTGTGGGCCTGGGCCGCAAGAGCACCTTCCAGTCTCTTGAAGAGATGAACAAGTGGTCACCGTCCGGTTATCATACACTTGGGCCAATACAGCTATAAAGGGTGATTTCTATTCCGGTTATCCGTTACAACAATAATAACAATGCAAACTAGCCAATACACTCAAACCAATATACGGAATGAAGCTAAGTAAGTCCAAGGGACTTACCTCACTTGAAGGTAAACTCAAAGGGTCAGCGCATGTTCGCCCTAAAACGTGCATGCAATCAAGTCTTAAATTTATAAAACTAGAATAAAAGCAAGCGAACCCGCAGTGTACGGATTGACGTAGATTAGCAAATATTCCAGAGTATCGATCACAAGGATTTGGTGAAACAAAACCCAGTCTCAAGTTATCGAGCAAATAAAAGGTAAAAAACTTTGCAAATATTGGGAAAACAACAACCCTAAAGATCCAGGTATCTAATTGTGGCAATCGATTCAAGATATACTAAAGAACGAAGGACAGAATCAGGAATTGCAAAGGTATACTAAGGTAAAGTAATGTACGGTGAAGTTCCAAGACTTTATATGACTTATCTAAAGACACTCTCTATAAAGGTTGTTGAGGCTTCAGTATAGAAAGGATCTATGGACAAGAATTAATCTCAAATACCCAAACTTGTTACCCAAGGATCAAGACAAACTAAAACGATTAAGGTTGTGACACTCGAAATCGAAATAGAGGATGATGAGTCTCACTACTACCTAGAAAAGGGTAAACCAAGACTAGATTAAAGCTAATCTTTAACCTTAGATCAAAGTAAAAGCAAAGTTCGTAAACTAGGGTAAATCATGGTCAGATCTTGAGAATCACGGCCGTGGAACTTCAAGAACAAGCCGTGATTTGGGTTTGTCGACGAGATCTCTCTAACTCTCAGGGTCCAATCAATTTACGATCGATCTATCATTATCTAAGCCACAACTATCAACCCTTCACCTTAGAATTGATAAAGGGTTTTAGCCAACAATCATTGTCATGATATCAATATTCAAATCAAAGAGAATAAAAGATGAAAACTCTCGAATACTTAATAAAACTTCAAACCAATCCTCAAACCCTAACACAAGAAGCGTTAATCAATGGATTCCGAATATAGAATACAAACCTCACAATAATCTAAGGTAAGTATGAAGAACAGGTTGTCAATCCGTCTTCAATGTCAAAACCTAAGAAAGAGGTTAAAACCTTCGGCGATCTTCAATCCACCCTAGGCAAGAGTGCTCCAAGCAAGGTAAGCGGCCGTCCACGTCTCCGCAAGATCCAACGCAAATGTAGCGGGAATAAGCCGTAAGCGTCAATGCCCAAAACTCTCTTTTCTGACCTTTTTATAAGACAGGGCAAAAGTAACCGTCCCGGCCCATCACGTAAATAACGTGGTAAATGAAGACTTGTCAAAAGATCGCCTAAATCACGGTCTCCATGGTTTCCACGACCGTGGTTTAGGGCGTAGAATTGGATTACGGTCTCTTGTGACTTCCACGACCGTACTTTAGGCCGTGTAACTTACTGGAATGCTCCACGCTCATGATGCCAAGATCTACAGCCGTGGTTTAGAGCGTGGACTCTTCTACGGCCGTAATTTAGGGCGTGGAAGTGTAAAATACTTGTAGTTTCCTTTGTGTCGTGACATCCATCATCCTAGCTCCTTCCTTAGCATCATTGATGTGTTCCTAATCCTCGAACATGATCGAATCCTCTCTTTTCTCTCTCAATAGCTCCCATTTAGCTCCTTTTTGCCTACAATCGACACAAAGCTAGTGTAGACATCCATATCGACAATAATAGAGGCATAAGCTAACAATTGCTTCTAAACTTCATCCATGTATACAATAATGAGGGAAAAACAACTAAAATAAGTGCCTAGAATATCGCAATATTTCATGCTAACAAAATACCCCATACTTGTTACTTGCTTGTCCCCAAGCAAGGTCTTTGAAAGCACTAAAATACAAGTTAGAATGAAATATGCATACAATCTCGAAACAAAAACATTCTTTAGGTAAATGTGCTTCTAGTCACTAGATCATCCTCAAACCTTGCTTCATTCATTCTTGAAAACACTCGTATACATAAACCAAAGAATGTAAAGCAAAGAAACATCACAAATCGCTTAAACTTTGAGACAAACATCACAACCTTCAAGTATTGTCAAAATCAAGCATAAGAAGTTTCAATTTAGATCACCAAATCAAATAACATTCTTTTGATCTTAAGGATTTTCAAGTAAGGTCTAGAATGCGGAAGGAAGGGAAACTTATAAGGAATGTGGTGCATGAATCCGGGAAAATGAATAACCCAACTCTTTTTCTTTTCACTTTGAATTGCAACATCATCAACTTTGAGCTTTGCTCTCTTCTTTTTCACATTATTTTTCGACCTTACTTTTTGAAAGATGGACAGAGGTGCACAAAAACCGAAGCCTAGGAGATTGGCATTTCTCAATTTCGAGATACCTCAAAGCCTTGATGCACATACCAAAATTCGTTAGGAATATCGCTCAATCCGACTTTGGCAAGACACAAACACCCGGCTATGTGAATGGTGCCGAGTTACTCATCATCATGATTGACTTCCCCAAACCTATTAATTCTATTCTTTGAATGCAAAAATTTGCTTTCATGGCCCTCCCACATTAAACATGCCAAATATCAACCCCTCCAAATTCCCGGATAGATAAGGGAGACAATTACTTTCATTGTGGGGCTAAGTGATCAAAGAAAGAAGAAAGAAAATCGAATTGCCTTAATCATTTCATAAAGAAGTATAAGAACTCATCATGTGATTTCAACTTCAATTTCTCAATATGATTTAGCTATAACTTTCACATTATAAAACTTGCAAGAAAGGATAAACAACACATTCAATTTCTTTTCAATTTATTGTTCCGTTTAAGCATAGAATTGTCATCAAAAATTCATTCCACAAGTAAGAATTATCATAGAAGTCATCTCTAGTCTTAGAAGCACAAGAACTCTTTCAAAATTTTCAAATTTTTGCAAATTTTTATGGGTTTTTCAAACTTTTTCATGTAATGCAATAATGAAACGTGTGACTATGAAAATGAAACATGCAAGTGTTATGGATAGAAGCAAGCAAGCGAATGTAGTAGAGTTATTACAACACATAGTCACACCCCACCCCATACTTAGAACATACATTGTCCTCAATGTTCGAAAAAGAAATAAAGAAAAGAAGAAAATAAAAATGAACTCACTAAAAACGGTGGTGGGGCGGCTGAATTGTCAATCCTCGAAGCTCATCACTCTGGTGGTGGGAATGATGGGAATGGATGGAACTCGGGGCTGAATTGCCGCCCAAACTGCTGGAGGTAGATGTCTCGCATCATCCGATCATGCTCATCAGCCCGTACATCGCGGGTGTCCTGGCGGATCTCCAAGTCACCGACTCTCCTAGAAAGGTCGGTAGCCCACTCCGGTAGCTGCTCATACCAGGCCGGTGACTGGCCGTACCATGCTGGTGCGTCCTGTGGAGTCGGTGCCGCTGGAGCTGCTGGTGCCTGACTGTACCATGGTGGTGGAGCTCCCATCCACTCTGGTTGTGCTCCGTATCAAGTGGGCAGAGTTTCTATCCATGTCGGCCTCTCACTCACGCTAGCACGGCGAGAGGAAGAGGCTCCTGAAGGTCCAGCTGGTCGTGGTGAACGCCTAGGAGGGTCAGGGAAGTGTGCCGGCTGATCCGGGAAAGTGCCAAAGTCATGCTCCTCACCTCCTCCCTCAAAACCGCCATCTCCTCCTATCTGCTCCTCAACATCTACAGCCGGTACCTCATCGGGGACGTAGGGAGGTGCTACTAACCTATTCGCATGCATAGTAGCGAATGTCTGCTTCCAATTATGGCGTCCAGCCATAATGGAATACTCAGGGAGCCATGGAATGCCTCTACCTCCTCTCTCCTGTTGGAATTTCGGTGTCCGGTTTTAGACCAAAGGGCCGTAGTCTCACTTATGTGAGTAGACGGTTCTCCCAATTGCCAAACAAATTATATAATTATCTTGAACTAAAACTAGTTATTAACCAAGGGTTTGTAATCTCCACAAAGGAGTAGACAAAACCCAACCAAGAGTTTGTAATCTCCGTAAAGGAGTAGACAAAACCCAATCAAGAGTTTGTAGTCTCCAAAGGAGTAGACAAAACTCAACTAAGAGTTTGTAATCTCCACAAAGGAGTAGAAAAAACTCAATCAAGAGTTTGTAGTCTCCAAAGGAGTAGACAAAACTCAAGCAAGAGTTTGTAATCTCCAAAAAGGAGTCGACAAAACTCTAATAGAAGTTAAGTTCAATTACACGTCTTATAAACCGGTTGTTATATGTTAAAACCATTGACTTGGATAATGTAATGAGTCATTCATAAATGAATTTTCCTTCTAAGTGTATTCTCCCCTACACCGGGAATATCCCAAATACCTTAGTGGGATAAAACGTTACACGTTACAAAGACTAAGTAAGAGACTTACTTGTCTTACTTTGTAGAAAGGGTATTCCTAGGTTTTGTCAATACAAAACCAAACTAAGATGGATGCCTATCCTTTGTCAATACAAAGGAACTATACTGGTCTTTCGAGTTTTGCAAACAAGCTTATAAGAAGGCCTATCCAATGTCAATACAATGGAACTAGAAGCTTTATTGTTGCAAAAACGAATGTAAAAACAAGTGCAAATGGCTCTCCCTTTTATAGGCATAGGGGGCCACGGTTTTGGGAAGTTAAAAGCGGTTAAAAGCGGTTAAAAACGGTTATGGAAGTTACTTGGAAGTTACTTGGAAGATGGGCCTTGAAGCCCTAGAAAGCCCGAGGCCCGAGGCCCACATAGGGAGCCCAAAACCGCTCCCCGGAGCTAGCTTAGAGCTAGCTTATTTTTCTTGGTCCAAACACTTCCAATGAGCTTCATTCACTTTAATATAGCTAGGGTAAGCTCCAAGATCCTCAAATACTCAATATCTTAGCTCAAGCTAGTGTAGCTCCTTAAGAAGCTCACTAGCTGCTTCATTGACATTCACTAAGCATTTGAGCTTGGATTGCTCCCAGTTTTTAACAACATATTCTTTAGCCAATATAAGGCCTAAGAACCAAAGGTGTGCCGATAAAATATGGCTAAAAGCCCCAAACGTCGGCCTTCTAAAAGCTAGCACAAGTTGACCTTGTCGTGAATCACCTTGCTTTGATTCGACTCCCCTTATAATACTAGTTGTTCTTAGTGCCGGTCACTTGGCTTACCTCCCGCAACCCGGACCATAGTGACACACATGTGAACAACTCATTGCACCTTGTCTCAAGACAAGCTCAACGGTTACAATGAAAACTTAGCCCAAATCTCCAACATTCCTCCCCCATTTGAGCAAAGTCAAGAAACTTTTAATAGACATACATCCAAACAAAATATTCGCATAATCATAAATGTCTTTCGATTGAATTTATTGAATTAGTATAATTACACATTCTGCACTAAAGAATTGTGGTGTCCTAATGGATTGAACCACTCAACTTGTTTAAGTACATGAAGGCAACATAAACGAAATTTACATTTCCTTTACAAATAAATGACACATTTAAAGGCTATTGTGTCCTAATCCTTTAATGAACATATAGGCGAGTCGACCATCTACTCCCTCGAAGAAGCCTTGACACTTCACGTTCACGTAGCCAACTCTCTTTTGATCTTGCACCTATAATTGCAATTTTTCAAAAGAGTTGTTAAGAAATTACATATTTCAAACTATACATATTATATAGGCACAGAGCATTACCTTGGATGGACATTTTATGCTCACAACTTCTTGGAATGGGCTTTCCTCATTGAATTCGGCTAAGGCATCAAGCCATAGGCGAATTGGGTGTCCCACGACAAGTCATAATCAATTTAGGTCGTTAACCCCATCCCCTTGGCTGACTTTTGAACTAAGTCCCTAGCCAAGCTCTTGGTTAAGTGATCGGCTAGATTATTGTGGGTTCTCACAAAATCGACCGATATTATACCGTGAGTTATGAGCTCTCTAACCGAGCTATGTCTCACACCAAGATGTCTTGATTTCCCATTGTACGTTTGGCTATAAGCTTTAGCCAACGTAGCTGCACTATCACAATGAATCGAGATAGGAGAAACCGGTTTTGGCCATAGAGGAATTTCTAGAACCAAATTTCTTAGCCATTCAGCTTCCTTGCCGGCAGCGGCAAGTGCCACAAACTCGGACTCCATGGTCGAGGTTGTGATGCATGTTTGCTTCTTTGAAGCCCACGAAATGGCACCACCACCTAACAAGAAAACCCATCCTGTGGTGGATGAGTGATCATCTAGATTAGTGATCCATGACGCATCCGAGTAGCCTTCTATCACTGAAGGATACTTACTGTACAAGATGCCAAAACCCATGGTCCCCTTGAGGTACCTAAGCACACGCCTTAGTGCCTTCCAATGTTGTGAGCTAGGACAACTTGTGTACCTACTCAATTTACCAATAGCAAAAGCAATATCTGGCCTAGTGCTTGTCATTGCATACATGCAACATCCTATTACTTGTGCATACTCAAGTTGAGAGACAGCTGATCCTTGGTTGGGCATCAACTTCTCACTTGAGTCCATAGGAGTACTAACAATTGTACTTTTATCACATTGGAAGCGTTTGACAATCTTCTCAATGTAGTGTGATTGCGTGAGGCTTAAACCTTTAGCATCACGTTTGATTCTTATGCCTAGAATCACATCCGCCTCACCTAAGTCTTTCATAGAAAACTTAGTGGACAAGAAATCCTTAGAAAGATCTACTTGTCTTTGGTTTGTTCCAAAGATCAACATGTCATCAACATATAAGCATATGATCACACCTTGACCGGTATGATCAAACTTACTATAGACACACTTGTCAACTTGATTTATCTTAAATCCATTTGACAATACAACATCATCAAACTTTTGATGCCATTGTTTTGGAGCTTGCTTTATTCTATACAAGGATTTGACCAAGCGACATACTTTGTGCTCTTGTCCTTTTAAAACAAACCCTTCAGGTTGTCTCATATACACTTCCTCATCTAGATCACCATTAAGGAATGCTGTCTTGACATCCATTTGATGAATCACTAGATTATGTATAGCCGCCATAGCTATTATATAGGCACAGAGCATTACCTTGGATGGACATTTTATGCTAAAGCCTTGGAATGCTGTCTTGACATCCATTTGATGAATCACTAGATTATGGTTGTAATCCTAGCCACCGGAGCATATGTGTCAAAGTAATCGACACCTTCCCTTTGTCTAAAGCCTTGGATGACCAAGCGTGCTTTAAACTTGTCAATGGAACCGTCAACTTTCATCTTCCTCTTGAAGATCCATTTGCATCCCAAAGGTTTGCAACCGGAAGGAAGGTTGGCTAACTCCCATGTATGATTGCCCATAATGGAGTCCATCTCCTCTTGGATTGCTTCCTTCCAAAAGGCAACATCTTGAGACTTCATGGCCTCATCAAATGTCTTTGGATCCTCATCCATATGAAAGTAAGAGTGACGATCCATTTCATCATCCCTTGACCCTTCAACCAAGAACACTTGGAAAATTGATTTTTGGGACAAATTATTGCTCATAGGAGCAATCTCTGGCAAGTCAAGCCCGTGAGACGCTTCCCAGGATTCATCTTGAATCCTACGATGCTTGTTTGGGTGTTCCTCATCTAAAGTCATGTTGATCACTTCCCTAGGCCTAGGAGCCGAGGTGAAGCGATCTTCATCAAAGATGGCATCCCTAGACTCTATTACGGTATTAACCGAGATGAAGTCATTTGGTTCTATCACATAGAACCTATAAGCTTTGGAGTGTTCTGCATAGCCAATGAACACACACTCAACACCTTTTTCACCTAAAGTTTTACGTTTGTTGTCATTGAGCCTTACTATGGCTCGACATCCCCAAACTCGTAAGTAATGTAGGTTTGGCTTCCTTTTGAACCATAGTTCATAAGGAGTCTTCTTGCTTCTTTTGTTTGGAACACGATTAAGCAAGTAGTTTGCCGTGAGCATAGCTTCACCCCAAAACGAATGCTTAAGACCCGAGTAAGATACCATGGCATTGACCATCTCTTTAAGCACTCGGTTCTTTCGTTTGGCCACACCATTTGATTGTGGTGTGTAAGGTGCCGTGGTCTCATGTATGATCCCGACACTCTCAAAATATTCCTTATCCATAAATTCACCACCACGATCCGTGCGTAGTCTTTTTATTAAGGTACCTTGTTGTAACTCAGATTCATTCTTGAATACATAGAATTTGTCTAAGGCATCACTCTTTGCAAAAAGTAGATATACGTAACAATACCTAGAGTAATCATCTATGAATGTTACGTAATACTTCTTCTTTCCTAATGAAGGAGTAGAGTGCAAGTCGCCTAGATCCGAGTGGACTAAGCCGAGCATTGATTGTTCTCTTTCAACTCTAGGAAATGGAAGTCTTGTTATCTTGGTCAACATGCACGTTTTACACTTGTCTTTTAGCAAGTCAAGTTTAGGTAAACTACCATCCTTAGTCATGTCATTCATACGCTTAAAATGAACATGTCCAAGTCGTGCATGCCATTTAACAAAATCACAATTGGAAGAAGAAGAAGAAGAAGACAATGTAAACAAATTGTTCTTGTTTATATTACTATTAGAAAGTTTATTACATAAAGAGAGAAGAAACATATTATTGTTCCAATGGCCAAAGCCTACAAATGTTCCTCTCCTAGATAATACATAGCGGTCGGCTTCTATGACTTGTTTGAAGCCAAGCCTATTGAGTACACCACCAGAAACCACATTCTTTCTAATGGCCGGTGCATGTAGTACATTTGACAAGACTAGAGTCTTGCCACTTGTGAAATACAGATCAACCCGTCCTCTTCCTAGAACGGGGGTGGTAGACTCGTTTCCCATATGTATGAGTGCTCCATCGTTTGCAACAGCGTATGTCTTGAACCAACGCCGATCTTTGCAAACATGAGTTGTTGCACCCGAGTCCACCCACCATCCAAGGTCATCATCCGGCATGGACAAACATTCAAAAGTCAATGACACATAATTCAAATCAGAATTTATATCAAAGTTAGAATCAAGACTCATAAGTGAGTCACCTTGGTTTAATGGGTTTTGGCCACTTTGGCCTCCACCCTTGGATCCATCGTCCTTAACCTTGCAATCCCGCTTGAAGTGGCCAGTCTTGCCACACTTCCAACAAGAACCTTTTGGTTTCTTGTCAACATTATCCTTTTTGGACTTCTTGGACTTATTTCCCTTGTCCTTGCCTTTGTCCTTTCCTTTGAACCCCTTCCTTTTGCCCTTACCATCCATCATGTTGGCCTCGTGGGAAGTAGAAGTTTTATCTTCCTTCTTGAGTCCCCCTTCTTGTGCCCTAAGGCCTTGTTCAATTTGAAGGTGAGAGCCAAGTTCCACCAACGTGAGTTCTTCCTTCTTGTGCTTTAGCACATGGCGGAAGTCCTTCCACGAAGGGGGGAGCTTATCCATTATAGACGAAACCGCAATGACCTCATCCATATGCATGGCATGTTGAGTGAACCTCCCAAGAATCCGGAGCAATTCATTGTATTGTTCCATTACCGGCCTTGAGTCCACCATTTTATATGAGTTAAAATCCGAGACTAAGAATTTGCGAGATGAAGCATCCTCCGCCATGTACTTAGACTCCAGTTGATCCCACATTGATGTTGATGACTCTACACTTTGGTAGACATCAAACAATGCATCACTCACGCCATTGAGAATATGACCACGACATATATAGTCATCATTATCCCATTTGCTCCTTCGTCGGACAGCCTCTATCTCCTCCACCGTATCATCAACCGGCTCGGCCGGTCTAGGTGTAGTGAGTACATAAGCGACTTTTAGTGTAGTCAAGAGGAAGTGCATTTTCTTTTGCCACCTCCTAAAGTTTACACCCTCAAACTTATCCAACTTCCCAAAACGAGAAGTCATTTCTGTCATTAACGTCTTACTCATTATTGATCAATCCAATCCTACAAAACAATTAACAATAAATACACTTAGAAGATTATTGGATTTTCGGTGTCCGGTTTTAGACCAAAGGGCCGTAGTCTCACTTATGTGAGTAGACGGTTCTCCCAATTGCCAAACAAATTATATAATTATCTTGAACTAAAACTAGTTATTAACCAAGGGTTTGTAATCTCCACAAAGGAGTAGACAAAACCTAACCAAGAGTTTGTAATCTCCGTAAAGGAGTAGACAAAACCCAATCATGAGTTTGTAGTCTCCAAAGGAGTAGACAAAACTCAACTAAGAGTTTGTAATCTCCACAAAGGAGTAGACAAAACTCAATCAAGAGTTTGTAGTCTCCAAAGGAGTAGACAAAACTCAAGCAAGAGTTTGTAATCTCCAAAAAGGAGTAGACAAAACTCTAATAGAAGTTAAGTTCAATTACACGTCTTATAAACCGGTTGTTATATGTTAAAACCATTGACTTGGATAATGTAATGAGTCATTCATAAATGAATTTTCCTTCTAAGTGTATTCTCCCCTACACCGGGAATATCCAAATACCTTAGTGGGATAAAACGTTACACGTTACAAAGACTAAGTAAGAGACTTACTTGTCTTACTTTGTAGAAAGGGTATTCCTAGGTTTTGTCAATACAAAACCAAACTAAGATGGATGCCTATCCTTTGTCAATACAAAGGAACTATACTGGTCTTTCGAGTTTTGCAAACAAGCTTATAAGAAGGCCTATCCAATGTCAATACAATGGAACTAGAAGCTTTATTGTTGCAAAAACGAATGTAAAAACAAGTGCAAATGGCTCTCCCTTTTATAGGCATAGGGGGCCACGGTTTTGGGAAGTTAAAAGCGGTTAAAAACGGTTATGGAAGTTACTTGGAAGTTACTTGGAAGATGGGCCTTGAAGCCCTAGAAAGCCCGAGGCCCGAGGCCCACATAGGGAGCCCAAAACCGCTCCCCGGAGCTAGCTTAGAGCTAGCTTATTTTTCTTGGTCTAAACACTTCCAATGAGCTTCATTCACTTTAATATAGCTAGGGTAAGCTCCAAGATCCTCAAATACTCAATATCTTAGCTCAAGCTAGTGTAGCTCCTTAAGAAGCTCACTAGCTGCTTCATTAACATTCACTAAGCATTTGAGCTTGGATTGCTCCCAGTTTTTAACAACATATTCTTTAGCCAATATAAGGCCTAAGAACCAAAGGTGTGCCGATAAAATATGGCTAAAAGCCCCAAACGTCGGCCTTCTAAAAGCTAGCACAAGTTGACCTTGTCGTGAATCACCTTGCTTTGATTCGACTCCCCTTATAATACTAGTTGTTCTTAGTGCCGGTCACTTGGCTTGCCTCCCGCAACCCGGACCATAGTGACACACATGTGAACAACTCATTGCACCTTGTCTCAAGACAAGCTCAACGGTTACAATGAAAACTTAGCCCAAATCTCCAACATCTCCTTCCAAGGCATACCAACGGTGGGTGGACCGCGGTGCCTAGGGAAGATGATACCCCTCGTCATCAAACTGTTGAGGCCCAAGGGTCTCGCTGTAATCCTAGTGCAAGCAGAAAAATCTATCCCCAACTGCCTAGCGATGTGGGTGACCATACCACCATATTCAATGTTCCTGCCTCTCTTATTCTTGAGCTTACTCATGGTGGAGGCTAAGAGGGTAGCACAATCAGCAGGTCTACCGTGCAGCATAACGTAAAGAAGGAACAACTCATTTGTCTTAATCTTCTGAGGGGTTTTGGTCCTAGGGAAAAGACACTCAGAAAGTACTCTATGGGCTATCTTTAAGGCTAAGTGATAGATGAGCTTAGCCTTGGTGTCAGCTGGCTGCCAGCGGTCCTCATTGGCATAGATCATGGCAATGTCCTCCTAGAAATCCTTAGCGTATACACCGCTAGGAAAACGACCATTGAAGGTCTCTTGGAACCCAAAGAAGGCTCCGAACTCCAAGATCGAGAACTCGTAGTTCTCCTCCATCAGCCTAAAGGAAACTGTCCTATTCATAGCACTATGCTCAAAAGAGGTCACAAACTCTCTAGTAATCTCCTCATATGCGTCTTCCCTAATAGCGGAGAAGACGATCAAGCCGGCTCTATCTAGAAGCCATGTAAGGTCATTCACCACATTCAGCGGCTCTAACTCCTCAAGAACTAAGTAGCGCGGTCCTATGACCGCCCTCTTCTCGATCCTTTCTAAGACATCGAGGTAATCCTCATAGATTTTTGGAATTCTAGGGGGTGGGGGTGATGGTGGCTCACTAGGGGGTACTTGGGAGGAGGAGGAAGCATCACCTTTCCTCTTCTTGCTTCTAGTAGACATTCTCCTTATCAAATCCATTTCAGAGAGAAAATCACGGTCTGTTCTACAAAACCACGGTCGTGGAACCTACAGAGACCGTGGTTCGGCACTGTTTTGCTCAAATATCAACAAATCAATCACCGAACTCAAAAAAGCCTGTCCTAGACTAATTTCAATCTCAATCCTATGCAATGCCTCTAAGTTCTTGCGAGAAATAAACCTGAATTGACAAAGTAGAGGAATAGAAGAAAAACCTAGGTTTTTGGATCTTTGAATCCAAATTCCGTCTTTTACAGGGATTTTCCACTTGATTTGTTGATTGGTTCTTGTAGATGATCGGAAATACTTCACTTTAGCACCAAGAATCGCTCGAAACGGTTTCCGAACGAAGAAATGTGAGATGGGGAGGATTTTCGGACTTTAGGTCGTGGAAGGGGGCGTGGAATTGGGGAATGGGGTGTTTTTGTGAAGGAAGGTGGTTTATATAATGGCCGTAAAATTTTTGGAAAATCACGGTCACTCGGGGTGTTTCACAGCCGTGGTTTTGTACGGAACCGTGGTTTTGGTGATTTTTCTCAGACTTTTGCAAATTACGGTCTCTGTAGCTTCCACGGCCGTGGTTTAGGGCGTGGAACTCTCTGTAATGTGCCAAAATCCAAGTTTCGTCAAATCCCTCCAACTTTTTCCTTTCCACTGTCTATTCCATTATTCCTACATCCAAAAACACGACATACCGAGAGGTATCGAGGCAAAAACAAAGCAAAAACGACTAAACTAATCTAATCTAAGAATGATAAACAAAATCATAAGTGCAATACCTTGGGTTGCCTCCCAAGAAGCACTTGTTTAAGGTCCGTAGCTAGACCGTACTTGCATCTATTCGAGTGCGGTAGGCGCGAACTCCTCAGGTTGGAGTTCCGGTGAATACTTCTTGAGTCGTTGACCGTTCACCTTAAAAATTCCGCCCTTTTCACCCCATACTTCAACTACGCCATGGGGAAAAACATGTTTGATTAGATAAGGTCCAGTCCAACGAGATTTAAGCTTACCTGGAAAGAGGCGAAGTCTTGAATTGAAGAGGAGGACTCGATCTCCTTCTTTGAGGTCCTTTGGAATGATATGCTTATCATGCCAACGTTTCACTCTCTCCTTATAGATCTTAGCGTTCTCATAAGCGTTTAAGCGAAGTTCTTCAAGCTCATTAAGGTCCAAAACGCGCTTCTCGCCCGCTTCCTTCATGCTGAAGTTCAACCACTTAACCGCCCAATACACTTTATGTTCCAACTCCACTGGTAAGTGACAAGACTTTCCATACACAAGGTTGTATGGTGTCGTTCCTATGGGAGTCTTGTATGTAGTCCTATATGCCCACAATGCATCATCTAGCTTCAAAGACCAATCTTTCCTTGTCTTCGAAACTGTTTTCTCTAGGATTCCTTTAATCTCCCGATTCGAAATCTCCACTTGTCCACTCGTTTGTGGATGATAAGGGGTGGTGATCTTGTGAGTTACCCCATACTTAGCTAGTAGAGCTTTGAATCATCGGGCAATGAAGTGAGAGCCTCCATCACTAATGATAGTCCGTGGTGTCCCAAACCTTGGGAAAATAGTCTTGTTAAAGAACTTAACCACAACCATGACATCATTAGTTGGAGAGGCAATTGCTTCAACCCATCTCGAAACATAATCTACAGCTAGAAGTATGTATTGGTTTCCACAAGATGATGGGAAAGGTCCCATGAAGTCTACTCCCCAAACGTCAAAGATCTCTACCTCCTGAATGTTGTTAAGAGGCATTTCGTTTCTCCTAGATATGTTCCCTGTTCTTTGACAAGCATCGCAGCAGGAAACAAAGGTTTGCACATAGGGCTGTAATATGAGACAAGCTACTCGGGCTCGGCTCGTCAAAAGCTCGGCTCGAGCTCGTTCATTTTCTAAACGAGCCAAGCTTGAGCACATTTTAAAGCTCGTATAATTTTTAGGCTCGGCTCGGGCTCGGCTTGTTTATAAACAAGTCGAGCTTGAACATGTCAAAGCTCGGCTCGTTCGGGTAAAGCTCGGCTCGTTCGGCTAAAATAACACTATAGGAGCATTATTTTAGCCGAGCTACTCGGGCTCGGCTCAGGCTCGGCTCGTCAAAAGCTCGGCTCGAGCTCGTTCACTTTCTAAACAAGCCAAGCTTGAGCACGTTTTCAAGCTCGTATAAATTTTAGGCTCGGCTCGTTTATAAACGAGCCGAGCTTGAGCATGCCGATGCTCGGCTCGTTCGGCTCGTATTATACCCCTATTTGCACATCTTTAAATAAAGTAGGCCAAAAAAATCCAGATTGCAATACCTTAGCGCTAGTCTTGTTCGAGCTAGTGTGTCCTCCACAAGGTAGTGAATGACAATGACAGATGACGCTTTGCATCTCGTCTTCCAGCACACATCTTCGAATGATGCTGTCAGGACCTCTCTTGAAGAGGAAAGGTTCATTCCAAAAGTATTCCCGGACATCCTTACAGAACTTCTTCCTTTGTGCATAGGATAGTCCGGGTGGTATTTCCTGACAAACCAAATAGTTAACAAAATAAGCAAACCATGGTTCGTTACCTTTAGTAATCTTGTCGATGCACTCCTCTATGATGTGTAAATGCTCGTCCGGGAAGGAGTCATCTATAGGTAGATTGTCGTTCTCTAGATGTGGTAGACGACTCAAGTGATCCGCAACAAAATTTTCCGACCCCTTCTTGTCACGGATCTCTAGATCAAATTCTTGTAGGAGGAGAATCCATCTAATTAGCCTTGGTTTCGTATCCTTCTTTGCAAGTAGATACCGGATTGCAGCATGATCCGTGTATACAATTACCTTTGCACCTACAAGATAAGAATGAAACTTTTCAAATGCAAAAACAATAGCTAGGAATTCTTTTTCAGTAGTGGCGTAGTTAAGCTGCGCTTCATCTAGTGTCTTGCTAGCGTAGTAGATAGCATGAGTTCGTCCTTCCTTCTTTTGCCCAAGCACAGCTCTTATAGCTACGTCACTTGCATCACACATAACCTCGAATAGAAGATTCCAATCCGGAGATTGAATGATCGGGGCTGAGATTAGAGCTTCCCGAATCTTATGAAACACATCTAAGCACTCCTGTGAGAAATAAAAAACTGCATCCTTCATCAATAGATTAGTAAGCGGTTTTGATATCTTAGAGAAATCCTTTATAAAACGTCTATAAAATCCAGCATGTCCTAGAAAACTTCTTATCCCCTTCACCGAAGATGGAGGAGGGAGCTTTTCTATGGTTTCTATCTTAGCCTTATCTACCTCAATCCCTCTACTAGAGATCAAGTGTCCGAGTACAATGCCTTCCTTCACCATAAATTGACACTTCTCCCAATTAAGAACTAGGTTAGTGTCTTCACACCTTTGTAGCACAAGAGAAAGGTTAGAGAGACAATTATCGAAAGAGGAACCATAAACAGAAAAGTCATCCATGAAAACCTCCATGATTTCCTCTATGTACTCCGAGAAGATAGCCATCATGCACCTTTGGAAGGTGGCTGGGGCGTTGCAATGCCCGAACGGCATTCTCCTATAAGCGAACGTACCCCATGGGCACGTGAATGTGGTCTTCTCTTGATCGTCAGGATAAATCGGGATCTGAAAGAAGCCACTATAGCCATCAAGATAGCAAAAATGAGAGTGTTGTGCTAACCTTTTAAGCATTTGGTCTATGAAGGGTAATGGGAAGTGATCCTTTCTAGTTGCATTGTTTAGCTTCCGGTAATCAATGCACATCCTCCATCCAGTCATGGTCCTTGTAGGAATGAGCTCATTGTTCTTATTGGTGATAACCGTCCTTCCTCCCTTCTTTGGAACAACCTGTACGGGACTCACCCACTTGCTATCGGAGATAGGGTAGATGATACCTGCATCAAGTAGTTTAAGAATTTCCTTCTTGACAACCTCCTTCATGGTCGGATTTAACCGCCTTTGAGGTTGTCGTGAAGTTCTAAAGTCTTCTTCCATTAGGATCTTATGCATGCACAATGAAGGCTTAATTCCTACTAGATCTTCTATAGTGTAGCCTAAGGCTTTCCTATGTTTCCTTAGAACAACTATAAGCTTACTATGTTCATCTTCACTTAGATCGGAACTAACAATTACCGGAAAAGTAGAATTAGTTCCTAGAAATGCGTACCTTAGATGTGTGGGAAGTGGTTTCAATTCCATCACTATTGGAGTCTCTAGCGGCTCTTGAGGAGTGTCTAATGCTTCCTTAGAAGTCTCTAAGGGTATAGAAGTTGTTGAAGTAGACTCAAGAGCATTGGTAGAAGGAACGTAATTGTCCTCAGATTTTCCCAAAATCACGGCACCTCTGTTTCCTCCACGGCTGTGGTTTAGGGCGTGGAAGTCAATTACGGCACCTCTGATAGTTCCACGGCCGTGGTTTTGGCCGTGTAACTTACTGGAGTCCTCTGAATAGCTAATTACGGTCATGTTGGTGGGAACCACGGCCATGGAATAGCACGGCTGGCCGTGATTCCTCACGTTTTCTGACCCATCGTAGAGTTTTTCAAACTCTTCTTCATGCACTTTCCTTAGCTCCTCCAAAGCTTCAATTTCCTTATTGCATTCCTCTTTCTCTCCTTTCTCCATAATGCTCATAGTGATCACCTTTTGCAATGGATCCTTGAATAGAATTAAGCTTACTTCCTCTCTAGATGCCTCTTCTTCATGGATGTTAAACATATCCTCTTCAAGAGCTGGCTCTTTCACCAAAGTGGAAAGAACAAACTCTACCTTTTCCTCTCCTATGTCGAAGGCGAGTCTAGCATTCTTGCAATCCACCATACAACCGGATGTTGCAATAAACGGTCTTCCGAGTGTGATCGGGACCGGACTATCTGCAGGAATGTCAAGCACAACAAAATATATTGGAACATAGAACTTACCAAGCTTGACCGGGACATCTTCATTGATACCGACGGGACGAGTTATGGATCGATCCGCCATGTATAACGTCATCTTCACCGGTTTAGGTTCGCCTAAATCGATCTTCCTGCACAAGGCAAGCGGAATGATGCTAACGCTTCCTCCTAAATCACATAATGCATCATATGTGACATCTCCTACTCCGATAGGAACACAAAATGACCCCGGATCCTTCAACTTTGGGGGCATCTTTTCCTTCATTGTTTTGATGAGATCCGACGATTCCGAACTCATCTTGACTTCTCCAAAGTCTTCCAGTTTCCTCTTGTTAGAGAGGATCTCCTTTAAGAACTTCTCATAAGCTGGCATACCTACAATTGCATCAATGAAAGGTATATTAATATGCAGTTTGCTCATGAGTTCAATGAACTTACCGAATTGCTTGTCTAGACGGGCTCTTGCTCTAGATTGTAGGAATGGTAGGGGAGGTATGTAAGCTGGAGGAGGAATGTAGATGTCTTCCTTCTCCTTCCCCTTTTCTTTCTACTTTTCAACGGGAACTTCAACAAACTTAGGTTGCGGATCGGTGGTTGTTGCTCCGCTCCTAGTTGTGATAGTCATCACCCTTCCTTTCGGGTTATCCTCCGTCTTTCCTGAAAGTTTTCCTTGATTTCTAGGAACTTCCTCAGCATTGCTGAATATTTGGTTTTCTAAAACCTTTTGAGCTTTATCAACCTTAGTGATGTGACTCTCTAGCCCTTAAAGCTTTCCCAAAATCGTTTCCAGTATGGGATCGGGCTTCTCTTTCCCCGAAGTGCTTCCACTATTAGATGTTTGCCCCTGACTTTTCAAAGGAATGAAAGAAGAAGATGGTGGAGTTAGTGAATTTCCAGAATTGGGATAAGAATTACCGGAATTTTGTTGTTGGTTGGAACGCCAATTGTTGTTGTTTGAATTCCTATTGTTGTTCCAATTGTTGTTCCGGTTGTTGTTGTTCCAATTGTTCGGGTTCTTGTTCCGGCTGTTGCGATTGGTGTTCTCATTCCCATTGTGGTTATTGTTATTTCCTAAATAACCAACATCTTGCTCCTTAGGCTTTTGAAAGATGGCTTTGATGACTTCCTTTAATTCTTTAATCTCGGTGTTGAGAGAAAAGATTTGAGTTTGAACAGCTTGTGTTAGCTTTGCTCCTTGCTCTACTCGATTAGCTTCCGCCTTCCGGTGAGAGTACTTCTCAATGACTCGGGCTTGCTTCTCAATGAATTCCCAAGCGTCATCTTCCCTCATGTCCATGAATGTGCCACATGAAAGGGATTGGAGCTTGAATTGTGTTTCCACATCCATCCCCTTATAGTATATCTCTAATAACTCCAATTTGGAAATGCCATGGTGTGGGCAATCTAATAGTAAATTCTGAAATCTTTCCCAAGACTGAAACAAACTTTCATTAGATCACATAGAAAAAGCATTAATTTTACCTCTCAACTCTGCCGTCTTGGATGGCGGAAAGAACTTGGTTAGGAACTCCGAAGATAGATCCTCCCATGTGTTGAGTCTTCCATTTGGAAGAGCTTGATACCAAGATAAAGCTTTCCCTTTCAAAGAGAATAAGAATGGCTTGATCTTGTAATTGTTGGTGGTTGCGTTCTTTGGCTTCATTGTCTCCATCAAGATCTCAAAATTCTGTAAATGTTGATGTGGAGATTCAACACTCGTTCCTCCAAATTGGCTTTGGCGAACGATGGTAATAACTTGTGGGTTGAAGCTAAACCCCTGAATGTCATCAACATCAAAATTCACACCTAGACGGCGTGGTTGCTGTATCGGATCCATCCTTTGTCCAAGAGTTCTTGGCTCTTCATCTACACGAGCGGCTCTCGCACCCCCGGCTGGGACACGAGGAGTAATGGTTGGTGTTGGATTAATCCGGACTGGATTGATCGTTGGATCAATCTCCTCTAGTGGTGGCATATCCGGATCGAACTCCTCATCATTGGATGATTCCAGTCTAATGGACTTAATTGGCTTCTTGACCTTCTTCTTCTTTTTAGAATCATTCAGCTCCAACTTCATGTCCAACATCATAGCTGTGAGTTCATCAATTTGGAATTGATGACTCGTTTCCGCGTCTATACGAGCTTTCTCACTCAACCTAAGTTGACGTTGAGATTCGTCTAACTCCGCTTGTATATCTCTCTCATTATTTTCAGCCATCTTTCTTTCCTTAGCTTTCTTCCTAAGAGTTTTCACAAGTTCCGGATCAAAAGGCACGAGGTCTTTCTTGGATCTAGACCTGCGCATATACCTAAAAGAACCTGCAAATAATACTCACAAGAGATATCAAATAACAAGAGCAAAGCTCCCAAGCTCGACAACCAAAAACCGAAGTTTGGTTTAGACCAAATCCCCGGCAACGGCGCCAAAAACTTGTTCGCCCTAAAACGTGCGTGCAATCAAGTCTTAAATTTATAAAACTAGAATAATAGCAAGCGAACCCGCAGTGTACGGATCGACGTAGACTAGCAAATATTCCAGAGTATCGATCACAGGGATTTGGTGAAACAAAACCCAGTCTCAAGTTATCGAGCAAATAAAAGGTACAAAGCTTTGCAAATATTGGGAAAACAGCAACCCTAAAGATCCAGGTATCTAATTATGGCAATCGATTCAAGATATACTAAAGAACTAAGGACAGAGTCAGGAATTGCAAAGGTATACTAAGGTAAAGTAATGTACGGTGAAGTTCCAAGACTTTATATGACTTATCTAAAGACACTCTCTATAAAGGTTGTTGAGGCTTCAGTATAGAAAGGATCTATGGACAAGAATTAATCTCAAATACCCAAACTTGTAACCCAAGGATCAAGACAAAATAAAACGATTAAGGTTGTGACACTCGAAATCGAAATAGAGGATGATGAGTCTCACTACTACCTAGAAAAGGGTAAACCAAGAATAGATTAAAGCTAATCTTTAACCTTAGATCAAAGTAAAAGCAAAGTTCGTAAACTAGGGTAAATCACGGTCAGATCTTGAGAATCACGGCCGTGGAACTTCAAGAACAAGCCGTGATTTGGGTTTGTCGACGAGATCTCTCTAACTCTCAGGGTCCAATCAATTTACGATCGATCTATCATTATCTAAGCCACAACTATCAACCCTTCACCTTAGAATTGATAAAGGGTTTTAGCCAACAATCATTGTCATGATATCAATATTCAAATCAAAGGGAATAAAAGATGAAAACTCTCGAATACTTAATAAAACTTCAAAACAAATCCTCAAACCCTAACACAAGAAGCGTTAATCAATGGATTCAGAATATAGAACACAAAACCTCACAATAATCTAAGGTAAGTATGAAGAACAGGTTGTCAATCCGTCTTCAATGTCAAAACCTAAGAAAGAGGTTAAAACCTTCGGCGATCTTCAATCCACCCTAGGCAAGAGTGCTCCAAGCAAGATAAGCGGCCGTCCACGTCTCCGCGAGATCCAACGCAAATATAGCGGGAATAAGCCGTAAGCGTCGATGCCCTAAACTCTCTTTTCTGACCTTTTTATAAGACAAGGCAAAAGTAACCTGTTCGCCACTTAGCGTGCGTGCAAATAAGCTTTAAATTTATAAAACTAGAATCTAGCAAGCGAACCCGCAGTGTACGGATCGGCGTAGTAAAGCAAGAATTCCAAAGTATCGAACACAGGGATTTGGGGGGAACAAATTCAGTTTGTAAATTGTCAAGCAAGTAAATGTATGAGCTTTGCAAATATTGGGGAAAACAACAACCCTAAAGATCCAAGTATCCAATTGTGGCAATCGATTCAAGATATACTAAAGAACTAAGGACAGAGTTAAGAGTTGCAAAGGTATACTAAGGTAAAGCAATGTACGGTGAAGTTCCAAGGCTTTATATGACTTATCTAAAGACGCTCTCTATAAAGGTTGTTGAGACTTCAGTATAGAAAGAATTTATGGACAAGAATTGATCTCAAATACCCAAACTTGTAACCCAAGGATCAAGACTAACTAAACCGATTAAGGTTGTGACACTCAAAATCGAAGTAGAGGTTGTTGAGGTTCACTACTACCTAGAAAAGGCAATCCAAGACTAAGTTAAAGCAAATCTTTAACTTTGAATTAAAGTAAAAGCAAGGTTCGTAAACTAAAGTAAATCACGGGTAGTTTTTGAGAATCACGGTCGTGGAAACCTAAGAACAGGCCGTGATTTAGGGTGTCGACGATATTTCTCTAACTCTCAGGGTCCAATCAAATTACGATCGATCTATCATTATCTAAGCCACAACTATCAACCCTTCACCTTAGAATTGCTAAAGGGTTTTAGCCAATAATCATCATTATGATATCAATAATCAAATATGAAAGGGAGAAAAGGTAAAACCTTGAAATCTCAATAATAAACTCAAAACAAATGTCAATCAAACACAATAATCACAAACCGCGTTCAATGGATGTAGAATCAAAGGAACAGAAAAATCTCACAAAATTTCTAGGGACAATGAAGAACGGGATGTCATTCCGCCTTCAAATGTAAACCCTAAGATCTTCCAACCCAAAAATAGGAAAGTGCGTCCTTCTCCAAATCTTCCCTGTACGCAATAAAATCTGCAAGCCTCCCTCTCTTTGGGGATCCAAATCCTGGGGCTGTCACCGTCCGCCTTTCAATGTTGAAAGCTATCGAATATATGTAGGGATCAATCTAGGGTTTATATTTGGGCTGAAAAGAAGTCAAATCCGCTGATATCAGAAGATACTCTGGGCCGCGTCATAAGGTATCAGAAAATACTTTGGCGCGTCAGACGGTATCAGAGAATATTTTGGGCCGCGTCCGACGGTATTAGAAAATACTTTGGGCCGCGTCCGAAGGTATCAGAAAATACTTGGGCAATTGTGGTAAGTAGGCTATTTTGAGATTTAGATTTAGTAACTAGCCCTTTTTATTTTACAATTTAGTAAGTGTACCCCAAATTGTATTTTTACTGCTTGCCCTCTTTCAACCCTAATTTGATGTTTTACCTCACTCTAACTCCCGTCATCTCTTTCCTCTGGTAAACACTTCTCTCACAAAATTGTCAATTTCTGGGTCTCTCCTCCTCTGGTTGCATCGTCGATGAAGATCTACGTCTAGATCTAGTTATTTGAAAATGCAGGAGGCAAATCTAACTCCACAAGTGGTGTTCAACGCTTCATGCTTCCTGGTCTCAAGTAGTGGGCTCAATTCCACAAGTCGGCTGAAGCAATCGTTGCTGGGAGAATCTAGGGAGTCACAATCGACGAAGTCGCAGAGGAGAGAGATGAAGGCTAGGGTTGGAGATGGGAATGAGAGGAGAGAGATGGAGGCACCGGAACTTACAGATCTGGACATCAATGGTGCCTGAAAGAGAGTAAGTGACTCGGTGTAGAGGATAATGAACAACAAGTCCATGTTTAGGAGCATAGCAGCTCCGTAAACTTGTGATGGAATTGTGTTTATTGTTTTTATTTGCCTTTTTCACATTGCACGTGTTGCTTCCATTACTTGTACAGTAGGGATAAGAATCCAAAAATATCTATAGACATGATGAATCACATAAATGTTGGCATTAAGTTTGAGCAAGGTCTCTAATAAATGCCTTAACTTGTGATGGAATTGTGAACCGGAAGATTTATAAGCAATAAGCATGAGAACTGTTAAAGTTGGGAGATAGAGGAGGGGCTGTGTATCTGCAATTGCATCACATCTTATTATTGTATTGTGGTAAATGATTGTTGACTGTTGACTACTTCTAAGGAGATACTAACTTTTGGATCACAGAATTTTTCTGTTATGTAAGTTGTGAGTAATAGAGTTAACTCTTTTTGAGTCAGGTCAGTCATCACCCCATGGTTGTTGCCGGTCACTGCGAGGGAACTGGGTGGAAATTATGGGAAGACAGTAACTTGAAAAGCAAATTTTGGGGCCGCTCAATACAAATCGATCCTGTTGGTGTTCTGACTTTGGAATTTGATGACGGTGAAGTATTTCGATGGAGTAAGGTTGGCATCAGATGATAATTCTGTTATTTATTTCTAAACTTCTTGTATGCTAATGTAACTTTAACTTGCAGGTAACAACATCAATATACAACCTCATACTGGGAATATTATATTGCGAGCATTATGGTACAATGCGTATTCAGGGAAACCGTGACTACAATTGCAAGCTAAAATTCAAGGAGCAATCTATCATTGATCGAACTCCTCACCAGGTGCCATTTTCATCACATAACTCCAACCCATATATAAGAGTCAATGGCTATAAATCATCAATTTGCAACCTCCCTTTCATCACTTAAGCGAAAACTGAACTGATGAGTGAAAGGAGACCGTGAAGAATATAACATTATGACTGTATTGCTTCGACTAACAATTTCACACTGGGAAAATCCCCATTCCTCATCTAACTGTTGTGTGAGCAACGAATATATTTGTTTAGATCTGATTTTGGTTGGTAGAGTATTTTTTTTGTTATATGCTTTCTCCAACCCTTCTTTTGGATCGAAGTTGATTATTTTTCTGGTATTGGAGTTTGATAAGTAATTTGTATGATTATATAATATTAACATATAAAAAAGGATAAAAAAAAAAAACAAATTCTGGTATGAGTTTCTGGTATGAATTTCATACCAGAAACTCATACTAGAAAATTATAAAAAATAAAAAATGACCAAAAAAACTTCTAGTATAAAAAAATTTTGGTATGATAAAATTTTCGGTATGATAAAATTTCTGGTATGATAAAATTTATGGTATGATGAAAATTTCTGGTATGATAAATTTCTGGTATAATAAAATTTTTGGTATGTAAAAATTCTGGTATGATAAATTTCTGGTATGATAAAATTTTGGTAAGATAAAAATTCTAGTATGATGAAAATTCTGGTATGATAAATTTATGGTATGATAAAATTTTTGGTATGATAAAAATTTTGGTATGATAAAATATCTGATATAATAAATTTATTCCGGAAAATAAAAAAAGAAAATAATAAAGAAAATAAAAAGGAAATATAAATAAAATTAAAAACAAATTTATTAATTAAAAATTAAAACTTACATAACAAACATCAATTATTCTTTCTTTTTTTATAGAAGGGTAAATTACTTTTACCTAATATTAAATGAAAGTGGTAAAAAAATTATGGGGTACATTTACAAAATCATATTCTCAAAAAGGCCTAGTAGGTCAAATTCTCTCGTTTTACTTTGGCATTGATCTTTGAATGAAAGCTAATTTATGGTATATAATTTATGGTATTTAATTTCTGGTATATAATTTATGGTATTTAATTTCTAGTATATAATTTATGGTATATAATTTTCGTATGAAATTTTTGGTATGAAATTTCTGGTATGATAATTTTTGGTATGAAATTTCTGGTATTTAATTTCTGCTATATAATTTTTGGTATTTAATTTCTGGTATATAATTTATGGTATTTAATTTCTGGTATATAATTTCTAGTATCTAATTTCTGGTATCTAATTTTCGTATGAAATTTCTGGTATGAAATTTCTGGTATGGGAAATTCCGGTATGAGAAATTCAGTCCAGAAAATAAAAAATAAATAAAAAAAAGGCAAGAAAAATAATAAAAGAAAACAAATTCAGTAATTAAAAATTAAAACTTATACTTATATAACAAATAACAAACATCATTTATTCTTTCTTTATAAATAGAAGGGTTAATATTTTTTACCTACTATTAAATGAAAGTGGTAAAAAATTTGGGGTACATTTTTTTAAACAAAAACTTAAAAAAGCCTAGTATGTCAAATTCTCCCAAAATATTTTGGCGCGTCAGACGGTATCAGAAGATACTTTGGCGCGTCCTAAATTCCTTTTATGCTCCTTTTTGTCCCGCTTCAAGGCTTAATCCTTAAATGTGCCATTTTTGCTCTATAATTCGCCAAATTACCTACAAATGCAATAAAACTCTGTGTACACCTCTATTCTTGCAAAGTAGGTAAATATAACCATAAATGCCATGAATGTATGTCTATGCATGCAAAATTAAGGGAAAATCTATATAAATACATGCCTAAAAATAGGTCATAATTCATGTCATCAAAATACCCCATACTTGCCTCTTGCTTGTCCCCTAGCAAGGTTCAAACTTAACATACAAGATGATATGGATTATGAATATGCAAAGATAAAGAAAAACCACAATATTTTGGTTGTGCTTCTATTCATAGATCACCCTCAAATGGTTGCTTCATAGCTAATGAAAATCATCATATGATCAAAAGAAATTATATCATGAAAAGGATAATCACACTTTGCAAGAAAATCATAACATGTTGATAACACGATTTATGACTTAGGTTTAGGTAATCATTTAGATAGATTTCTCACTCATTCATGCATGGTTTAGCACTAGTTCACGACGTTTGCACTCAAATCACGTATTTTGTCGAGATAGACGTCTACACGGACTTGTGCATTGCTTTGTAGGTATTTTAGGAGATTTAGGAGCTAAATCGATACGTTTGAGGATCGTTCATCGAGATGACACACCCTCGGACTCATTAGGATGCAAACTAGAGGCTAAGGAGGACTCATGGAACCTTGCCAACACAAGTCATGCACCAAATCAAAGCTTAATGATCAAAGGCAAAGCTGAAGGTCCAAACCACGGTCCACTGGAAGTCCACGGCCGTGGAACTGTCCGTGGATTTTGCCAGGTTTTCGTGACAGCTGTGCCACGATCTCTTGGCCAGCTCTTCCAAAGTTGTAGTATAAAAGTGGTCCTGCATTGGCTGAGGGAATCATCTTGGAGCAGCTCTCCATTATCCACTATTATCCAATCAAAAATACTCTCTCAACAAGAAGATTCTTGGAAGAAGGAGGTAGAAGGAAGCTACCATTGGAGGAAGAGCTTCATTGGAGAAGAAGAAGAGCACACCATTGATAGATTTTGATAGCTTTGTAGTGAAGAATTTCGGAATCGATTTTTAGAGTTGTATGAACCATTTGAACCTTCTTTAAGAAGGGTTGTGAGTCATTCTAATTCCATTTTTCAGCTTGGTTTTGTTTACCTCTCTTGTTCATCTCTTTCTCTTCATTATCTTGCAAATGGAAGCCATGATTTCATGTTTGATGATTTTGATTGCTATGATGTATGTTGTAGGCTAAATAGATGTGATTCTAGGGTAAGGAAGGAATGGTTATGGCTAGGACTATGATAGGATGGACTTAGATTAGCCCTTGGATGACTCTCTTGCTTGGACGTAGCTTCTGTTGGAGACCACGGTTTGTTCTTGCCTTTCCACGGCCGTGGAAGGTGTAGAACAGCCCGTGATTCTCCCTTGTTTGATGGATCTAGCTTTAGAATGTTAGAATATTGAAATCCTAAGTGTTTGTTGAGTTAAATCTACCATAGGGTGACCTAGTGTTAGCAACTAAGTGTTAGAAGAGACTTACCCGGTGATTCTTACTCTTAGATTCAAAAGATGACAAACCCTAGGTAGTGGTGAGCCTCATAAGCCGCCATTGGACTGTGTGCTAGGATAGTTGTTTAGGACTAACTCTTTCGAGACTTACCCGGTGAGGATAAGTTAGATCCCTAGGTGACAATCCGGTTTGTGTAGAATTTCATCCCTTAGGTTCTTAGAGACTTACCCGGTGATGAGACCTTAGGGACGGATTAGTGGACCATGAGACCTACCCGGTGATTGATCTCAATCTAGAAACACTAAATCCCAACATGTCATAGTTAATCCAAGGAATGATTAGGTAGCTTGAGTCCTATGCCATAACCGGAACTTCCAACCCCTAGAATCCGCTTTTCTCTCTTTGATCTATATCTCGTTTTAGCTTGTTGGTTTGAGTTGATTTGTTAGCATAGTTGATTTGTTCATTTGCATGATTTATGATCCTTGATTGATCACCTAAAAACCCACCAAAAACATTTAGATTTTCATTTCTTTATTTTATTCCCTTTTTCTTCACCTAGATCTTCACTAAACTTAATCACTAATCGAATCAATCACACCTTAGTCTTTGTGTTCGACCTCGGAATACTATCCCTACTACAAACGTCCCGTACACTACGGGTTCGCTAGGAGTTAGGATAAATATAACGAGAATATAAATTTAAAACCAATTGCGTATCACATCCTGAGCGTAACACATGCATCATAACTTGCAATATATCAAAATCAATCATGAGGATTCCAATTTAGACCACAAAGCCAAATAACACTCTTATGATCTTAAGGGCTTTCAAGTAAGGTCTAGAATGCGGAAAGGAGGGAAAGCTTAATAAGGATGTGGTGCATGAACCCGGGAAAGTGGGTAACTCAACCTTTTTACTTTTTCTTTCGATTTTTGCAATATCATCAACTTAGAGCTTTGCTCTCTTCTTTTCATTATTTTTCGACTTTACTTTTGGAGTTATGGACAGCGGTGCACAAAAACCGAAGCCTAGGAGATTGGCGTTTCTCAATTTCGAGATGCCTCAAACCCTTGATGCACATACCATAATCCGTTAGGAATATCGCTCAATCCGACTTTGGCAAGACACAAACACCCGGCTATGTGAATGGTGCCGAGTTACTCATCGTCATGATTGACTTCCCCAAACCTATAAAAAAATTTTATTCTTTGAATGCAAAATTTTGCTTTCATGGCCCTCCCACATCAAACATGCCAAAACTCAACTCTTCCTAATTCCCGGATAGGTAAAGGAGGCAATTATTTTCATTGAGGGGCTAAGTGATCAAAGAAAGAAGTAAGAAAATCGAAGTACCTTAATCATTTCAATAAGAAGTGTAAGAACTTATATGCAGTTTCAACCTTCAACACTCAACATGATTTAGAATGAAAGAGAATTATCAAACATGCATGAAGTTCTATCAAAGTATTCAAATCTCACATATGTCATAAATCAATTATAGCATATCAAAATCATCATAGCTATTCCACAAAACAATGTTCATCATAGATATCATATCCATTCTAGAAGCACAAAAGTTTTAAAATTTTTCAAATTTTTCAAAATCCTATGATGCAAGACATAAAAACATGTGAATGATATTTCAAATACCTCCACCCCATACTTAAAACTCACATTGTCCCCAATGTGAAGAAAAGAAAAGATGGAAAAGGATACTCACAATGTAAGATGGCGAATCAGGCAAGACGAATCATCAATCGGGCGATGGTGGTGGGAATCTATAGAAGCTTAATAGGGAACTCCGAATACTCCAATCGACGTCAAAGAACGAAGAAGGGGAACGTCTTACCGCCGAAAATTTTTCCAAACAAAAAAAAAAATTTTGTTTTTTTCGGGTCGGGAATTTCCACGGCCGTGGTTTTGGTCGGGAATTTTTCCAAACAAAAACGTGTTCGCTCCAAACGGTGTGTGCAAGCTTTAAATTTATAACCGTAGACGTAAGCTTAAAACAAGGATGCGAACCCGCAGTGTACGGGTCAATCGTAGTAAAAAGCAAGGAATTCCAGGGGTCGATCACAGGGACTTAGTGAAACAAAGTCCAATTACGGTATGCTTTAGTAATTACTAACCACAAAAGGTAATCAAAACAATCAAAGATGATATAGAAGTCAATAAAGGAAATATGCAATTCTAGGGATTAAAGCATCTAGTTGTGGTTCCAACTCAAGATCTAAAGATAAGCGGACAAAGCTGAGGTTTTTGCATGGGGAAGGTGTTACTAAAGTGGAATAGATCACCAGGTAAGTCTCACTACTCACTAATCCAAAATCGTAACTCCTATTACCGGGTAAGTCTCAAGGAATTAAGATAAAGAATTATAACCTCAAACTAACACACCATCTAAGGGAATAGAATCAACCTTTACCGGGTAAGTCTCAGGCTAACTCACAAAGATGGGATGAAAGCACACTCAAACCCCAATAAAGGATAAACCTTTATTACCTAAACTTATGATCTTAGGTACACAAACTAAGGAATTACCGGGTAAGTCTCATCCTAAGCTTGCATTGAACCAGGAAAGGTATAATAAGAATAGGATTTGGCAAACTCTAACACTTAACTCTCAGTTTCGGATCAGATAAGTCACCTCGGTCAGACAAATTCCACCCCGGCCGAGATGTTCATCGACTGAGCAAGATGCTTAGGGTTAAGGTTAAAGACTCGAACTTTCAGGATCCTACTATGATTAAGATCATTCTATCATTGTTTTTCCCACAACCTTCAACCAATCACCCTAGAATCACACAAAGAAATTAGCCACTCATCATCATGAAAGCAATGATCAAATATATGGGAAGAAGGTGAATATTTGAACAAGAAGAATTTAATGGAAAGACTTCAATAACTGAATCAAATATCACAACAAAGCGTTCCTTGGATAGAAATCCAACAAAACAAACAACAAGGAAGGGAATCTAAGATAATCTTACAAAAATCCTTCAAAAGCTATAAAAGCTATAGACTTCAATCTTCCTTCAACCTTCAAAAAGGTTCTTCAAATCTCCCAACTGGAGTATGGCTGCTGCGGTGCGTAAACCCTGATCGGTGGTATAGCATGATGTGGATTTGTGGGAAATCCGACCCTTTTTATAGGAAAATAACTCTCCAAAGATAAGATATCTTAGAAAGATCTCTTCCCATAAAAATAGGTAAAATATATGATCTAGTATATCTTCTTCCTTCCAGGAGCCAAGCCCAAAAATATAAGATCTCTTTCCAAAGATAAAAGATCTCAGCCAAGAATAAAGTATTCTCGCCGCGTCCCAGGTGTTCGCCTCGGTCGAGTCGACTTCTCTGGATCACCTCGGTCGAGGTGAATCTGTGGCCAACCGAGGTGAGTCACAACTGAATGTGAAATCTCTCAAATCTGGTCCAAAGTGAATCTCTAATCCATGGTTATGCTTCGTGGAGGGTTCCTTATGTTCCTGAATGTAGCTCCAATGACTCCATAGCTCATTTTTGATGTAAAACGTGCCATTTTACCTACGATTACAACAAAACTAGGTGTAGACCTCGATTCCCACAAAGGTAGATGAAATGGTAATATAATCACATATTATACATACAAACATGCAGATTATTGAAGATAAAACGTCCAAACAAACCCCAAAATATAGACTATAATTCATGCTATCAAAATACCCCATACTTAGCTCTTGCTTGTCCCCAAGCAAGTTCCGCATATAGAAGACAAGATAGAATGGATTATAAGTCATAAAAATTGATGAAAGGTCTTCCAAAAACATTTTTATGGTGTGCAACAATCATAGATCACTCTAAGAGAATACTTCATGGAATTTAAAATCAAAATATGATCAAAACACTTTATAAATATAAGAAAGTTTTTCATCTTTGCATAAAATCATAGAATGCATAATAAGTCATAATTATCGAAATTAATCATGCATAATCCAGTTTAAACCGCTAAGTCAATCAACAAGCTCGAGGTCTCAAGGGCTTCCCAAAAGAAAGGTCAAGAAATGTGTAGGGTAGGGATGTATGTAAGGTAATGTGGTGCTAGAATCCGGGAAAAGGATATACTTCACTTTCACTTTGACTTTCAACATCTTCCACCAATAAGCTTTGCTTATTTCACACTTTTTTCTTTTTACTTTACTTTTTGGGATGCATGGACAGAGGTGCACAATAACCGAAGCCTAGCAAATCAGCAATCATCAATTTCTTGAGATGTATCAAACCCTTGATGCACATACCATGACCCGTTAGGAATATCACTCAATCCGACTTTGGCAAGACACAAACACCCGGCTATGTGAATGGTGCCGAGTTACTCATCATCATGATTGACTTCCCCAAACCTATTTCTTTCTTTCTAACACTTTCGCTTCCAGCCAACTTCTCAACTTTAACTTCACTTGCTTTCACCACTTCGCTTGCTTCCAAATTCCCGGATAGGTAAAGGGAGGCAAAATGTATATGAGGGGTTAAGCATGATCAAGAAGAAGAAGAGAGAAGAATGAATTGCCTTGGTCTTTCCAGGAAGAAAGTGAGAAAACTTATCTTGCGGTGTCAACCTTCAAATTCAACATAATTTGGATAAAAACAAAGTATTAAACATGCCAATAATTTCAAACAAAGCATTTAGCAACTTAAACATATTATAAAACCTTTCAAACACATAAAGATTTCAAAACCAGTCAGTAAGCAAAGTCTTCACTGAGATCACATCCAGATAAGAAGCACAAAAATCGTTTCAAAAACTCTCAGTTAACCTACCTCGGTCGAGGTGTTCTTAGGTCAACCGAGGTGAAACACCTCGTTCGGCCAGAACTCCACCGGTCGAGGTAAAAAAAAAATTTTAAAAACCAGTTTTTTTTTTCAGTTTCGACGTTTTTCTCAATCAAATAACCTGTAAGTATGCATGCAGTCTCAGATAAACACATAGATGCAAAAGTGAAGCATAAATATAAATATCCGGTCAAATAGAGTCATACATCTCATAAATGTCAAGTAATACATAAATACCCCATACTTGGGACACACTGTCCCAGTGGGTCAAAATAAGTCTAAGGAATAAAATACTCACCGGATAATAAGCTGAACTGCATAAAAATAAGAAAGAAAATCCTGCAGCTCTCAGTAGTCACGATCCGGTGGTGGTGGTGGTGGCACATATGGATACTGAGACGGGTCGAACGGATAGCCCATAATGCGCTCAAACTGGATCTGAGCCATCATGTGCTGGTAGTGCTGCCTCTCCTGCATCTCGCGGATATCCAGTGATAAAGCGGCATATGAATCAATCATCTGATCCGTCAGATCATCGATCCGACGGTGAGCCTCTGAATCTCTATGTCGGCGTGCTCTACGCCTAGCAGGTCTAACTGGAGATGTAGCAGGTGCCGGCTCAGTATCATCATCATCAAGATCAATAACCGGCGCACTAGTCCCTTCAGTATCCGTCCCTGTATCCATCGGGACTCCATCATCCCTGTCATCAGCAGTCTCCTCATCATCTACCTCCTCCTCCTCAGCTGGGGTAGCTGTTGCCTCTTTGTAATCCTCCATCAGTGGGGCCCAAGCGGTCTGCCAATAATAAGGGTCGTAAATTGTAAACTGGGCAGACCACCTGATCCCCTGCGGTGCAGTCAGCTCCCATGGCATATCCACGTATGGTGTAGTCAGACCTCGGGGAACCAGAATCCGCTGAGTGATCATCTCCTGCAGCCCAAGCGGCTTGGCAGCCGCCACCATAGTGCAAGCGCTGAGATCCATGTCTTGGTAGCTGGCGATGTGGGTGACAAGTCCTCCGCAGCAGATGTCCCCCTTAGCCTTGGCCTTGATCTTGTGCAGATCCTCTACCAACATCAAGCCAAAGTCGGGGATCCCTCATGTCACCATGCAGTATAGGCTGAACAGCTCCCCTTGGCGGACCTTCTGGGGCGTCTCAGTACGCGCCAGAAGCGTCTCGCTGAAGATACGGTGGGCTAACCTAAAAGCTAAGTGAAAGATGACCTTCTCCCTGGAATCTCCAGGGCGCCATCTGTTTGCGTGCTCAGCAATATGGGCAATCTGTCCCCAAAACTCCCTAGCTACAGATCGGGACGGGAAGTCAACAGCTGTGGGTGCAGGAAAACCAAATATCTCCCTCCAATACTCTAGTGGCACTAAGAAGTTCCAGTTTATCAATCGGTACTTCACAGATCGCTCTGTGGGGAGGTAGGTAAAGGAGCTAACAAACTCTAAGGTGAGCTCCAAATAGGCAGGGGCTCGGATCTCAGTGAACTGATCTAGCCCTACTGTCGATATCATCCGTCTAAGGTCTCCATCTACATGGAGACAGTCAAAGGCTGACACGTCCAGGAAGCGAGGTGCAATCACTGGACGGCCGGAAATACGCTCGTAATCGACCCGGTGTCGCTCGTGGATCACCGGGCGATAGGGTCGGGAAGAAGAGGAAGAAGGGGAAGGGGAGGATCTATCCCTAAGGGCAAGGCGTTTGTCAAAACTCATTTTCAGAAATCTCACTGTCAGGTCACCTTGGTCGACTGACAATACTCAAGAACACCTGGCCGAGGCACAACACGTCTGGACCGAGGCGAAAAACTGCGATCTAATTCCTTCAGAAATTCCAATTCTTTTCCCCCAAAATCACTACAACTGGTTCCTATGGGGTACTTAATCCTTTTCTCAACAAATGCAGGGCAATCCAGGCCCAAATCAAGGCGAAAACAGCGAGTTAGGGTTTCGGTTTCGTTTTACCTCGTTCGGCCGTTTCGGTTCGTTTTTCTTGCAGATTGACGCTTGCACTGGAATCCTCTATCCTTTCTTAGCGATTTGGAAGCAAGAATCGTCGAAAATGGTCGAAAACTGGAGAAGCGAGGTGGATCTTCGCCGCGGTCGAGAAGAGAGTAAAGTGAAGAGAGAGAAATTTGGCCCCCCTTTTATACCCTTTTCTGGAACTGTTGTCACCTCGGTCGAGGTGGTCTCGACTGGACCGAGGTGGTTCTTCAAAAACCCTAGTCGCCTCGGTTGCTCAAGAATCATCTCGGTCGAGGTGCTCTGACAGCAACCGAGATACCTCAGTCAAACTTCGTCTTCTCAAATTCTCGATCTTCTGTCCTTCTAGTTATGCTCCTGGTTTGTACTCCTTCCTTAGATGTCTCCTGTTATTTGTCTAGGATACCAAAAACAAACAAAGCAAAGCAAAAGCAAAACTATCTAAGCAAGACTAGAAAATGGGAAAAGAAAGCAATACCTTGGGTTGCCTCCCAAGAAGCGCTTGGTTTAAGGTCGCTAGCTAGACCATGATGCGTCTTTCAAACGTGATGGGAGATACCCTCACCCCATACTTCACCTTCATCGTGGGGTGAAGTAAGTAAGTCTATCAAACGCTCCAACAAGTGTAAGTGCTCATCGGGGAATGAATCGTCTATGGGCGGGTCGTCCTTCTTGCGTGAAGATGCAGGTAGCCGGCTGAGGTGATCCGCAACGGAATTTTCGGATCCCTTCTTATCGCGGATCTCTAAGTTAAACTCTTGAAGCAAGAGAATCCATCGAATAAGGCGTGGCTTGGAATCTTTCTTAGCCAACAAGTAACGGATGGCTGCATGGTCGGTGTAGACAATGACTTTCGCCCCTACTAAGTAGGAACGAAACTTCTCGAAAGCATATACAACCGCCAATAACTCCTTTTCGGTGGTAGCGTAGTTGTGTTGTGCTACATCTAGCGTCTTGCTAGCATAGTAAATGGCGGTGGTCCGGCCATCCTTCTTTTGTCCAAGCACCGCTCCTACGGCTACATCACTAGCATTGCACATGATCTCAAAGGGCAAGGTCCAATCCGGAGGTTGGATAATGGGAGCGGAGATCAACGCTTCCTTAATCCTGTAAAAAGCATCAAGACACTCCTGCGAAAACTCAAAAACAACATCTTTATTCAAGAGGTTAGTTAGAGGTTTAGAAATCTTAGAGAATTCCTTGATGAATCTCCTGTAGAAACCTGCATGCCCGAGAAAACTCCTCACACCTTTAACAGAACAAGGGGGAGGGAGTTTCTCAATAGTCTCGATCTTAGCGCGATCGACCTCAATGCCTCGATTAGAAACGAGGTGTCCTAGCACAATGCCTTCATTAACCATAAAATGACACTTCTCCCAATTCAAAACAACATTAGTGTCTTCACATCTTTTAAGCACTAGAGAAAGGTTAGATAGGCAATCATCAAAAGAGGAACCATATACCGAAAAATCATCCATAAATACCTCCATGATCTCCTCTATGTACTCGAAAAAGATAGCCATCATGCATCGCTGGAAGGTAGCGGGTGCATTGTACAATCCAAATGGCATCCTCCTATAAGCAAATGTCCCCCATGGACAAGTGAAAGTGGTATTCTCCTGATCATCCGGATGGATAGGAATCTGGAAGAATCCACTATAGCCGTCTAAGTAGCAAAAGTGTGAATGCTGGGCCAACCGCTCGAGCATTTGATCAATGAAGGGAAGTGGAAAATGGTCCTTCCGAGTGGCCGTGTTCAGCTTCCTATAATCAATGCAAACTCTCCAGCCCGCAACGGTCCTAGTTGGGATGAACTCGTTGTTCTTATTCGTCACAACGGTCATCCCTCCTTTCTTCGGAACTACATGCACCGGGCTAACCCATTTGCTGTCCGAGGTAGGATATATGATACCTGCATCCAACAACTTAAGAATTTCCTTCTTCACAACCTCTTTCATGATCGGATTTAACCGTCTTTGAGGTTCCCGTGAAGTCTTATGATCATCCTCCATTAGAATTCTATGCATGCAGAAAGAAGGCTTAATGCCAATAAGATCATCTATAGTATAACCCAAAGCCTTTTGATGCTTTCTCAAGACATGCATTAGTTTAGACAATTCAGTTTCGGAGAGGAAAGCACTAACAATAACGGGATAAGTGGAATCCGGTCCAAGAAAAACATACCTCAAGTGATTTGGGAGTTGTTTAAGCTCCACAACTGGGGGTGCTTTCTGAGGGGGATCCTTGCTTCCTCCTTCCAGTGGAGTAGATCCAGAAACTGGACTTTCGAAAGTCTCAGTTGAAGTCGTCTTGCCTTCGACCTCGGTCGAGGCGCAGAGGCGTTGACCGAGATGTTCTTCAGTCGCCTCGCTCAGTCCAGAAAGTGCCTAGGTCGAGGTACTGCAACTGGGACCGAAACTGGAGATCTTCGTCTCCCGGATTAGCTTCTCAGTTTTAGCTCCTGGATCTTCTTCCAGTGCTTTTAAGCTCCGTATATCTGCATCACAAGAAGCATCTATACCTTCCTCCATTAAATTGAAGCTAATAACTCTTTCGAGTGGATCGTTAATAAGGATGGAGCTCACCAATTCTCTTGATTCTTCTTCATCGTAGATGTTGAAGATATCATCGCTTAGCTGCTCCCCTTTCATGGCTGCAAGTAATTCGAACTCCACCTCATCGCCACCAATGTTGAATTTCAACTTGGCGTTCTTGCAATCTACGTTGCAACCCGAAGTTGCTAGAAATGGCCTCCCGAGAATAATAGGAACAAGATAATCTGCGGGAATGTCAAGTACAACAAAATCTATAGGTAAATAGAAGTTACCTAACTTGACCGGAACGTCCTCCAAAATTCCCACGGGATGGGTGATGGAGCGATCAGCCATGTATAGTCGAATCTTGACCGGCTTAGGCTCTCCAAGTCCGATCTTCACACATAGCTCCATCGGAGTGATGCTCACGCTGGCTCCTAGATCACAAAGGGCTTCACAAGTGACATCCCCAACTTGAATGGGAATACAAAATGAGCCGGGATCTCTCAATTTAGGTGGCATCTTCTCCTTCATGATTTGTATGAGCTCCGAGGATTTAGATGTCATCCTAACTTCACCAAACTCTTCCAGTTTCCTCTTCCTTGATAGGATCTCCTTCAAGAACTTCCCATAGGCGGGCATTCCTAGAATAGCATCAAGGAAAGGAATGTTAATATGCAGTTTATTCATCAAGTCAAGGAACTTACCAAAGTGCTTGTCTAGATGTGCTCTGGCCCTTGACTGGGGGAATGGAAGTGGTGGTTTGTATGCAGGAGGTGGAACATAAACTTCAGTTTTCCCCTCCGCTTTCTGTGGCTCCACCTCGGTTGGCATCTCGGCCGAAGTGTTCTTCGACTGCACCTGGACCGAGGTGGTCTTCGTCGGTACTGGCACCGACCGAGGCACTGGATCTGCAGTTTTCAGTCCACTCCTCGTAGTTATGGCCATGATCTGGCCTTTAGGGTTGCTCTCCGTCCTTGCTGGAAGCTTCCCTGGATCTCTTGGCGCTTCATTCGCCCTACTTGCAAGTTGTTGTTCAAAGGCCTTTTGGGCCTTCGAAAATGAAGTCATAGAAGTCTCCATAGCACTAAGCTTGGTCAAGATAGCCTCCAAAACTGCGTCTTTCTTTTCCGGCTGAGACGAACTTGATCCTTGCCCCTGGCTCTTTAATGGAGTAGAAGAAGAAGAAGGGGAAGAAAGGAAAGGATTAGAGGAATCGTTAGAATTAGAGTTTGAATGATTGTTACCAGAATTTTGGTTGTTCGCCCTCAATTGTTGCTATTGGATCCTCTATTGTTGTTGTTGTAATTGTTGTTCCGGGAACCGTTGTTGTTGTTGCGGTATCCATTGTTGTTGTTCCTTTGTCCTTGATCTTCCTTCTTGGTTTGAGCAACCAAGAGTTCCTTCAATTGCTTCACGTCATTCTTCAAAGACGTGAGTTGATTGTTGTTGGGCTGAGTTTCTTGGAAGTTAACTCTTTTAACCCCACCTTCAGCTCCTTGATGGGTGTACTTCTTCATATGCAAAGCTTGCTTCTCGATGAAGTCCCAAGCTTCGACAATCGCCATGTCCATAAAGGTACCGGCGGAGAGTAGTTGGAGGTTGAACTGGGTGCTTCCGTCCAGTCCCTTGAAGTATATCTCCAATAACTCTATCTTTGGAATCCCATAATGTGGGCAATCCAAAAGAATGTCCTTGAACCGCTCCCATGACTTGGAAAAGCTTTCCTTGTCCTTCATAATGAAAGCGTTGATCTTCCCTCTCATTTCAGCGGTCTTTGAGGGGGAAAAGAATTTGGTCAAGAATTCCGTAGTCATCTCCTCCCATGTGTTAATTTTTTCTGGAGAAAGAGATTGATACCAAGTAAGAGCTCTATTTTTTAAAGAAAAGTAAAAAGGTCTTAGCTTGTAATTGTTATTTTCAATCCTTGAGGGTCTCAAGGTCTCCATCAAGATCTCATAGTTTTGAAGATGTTGATGTGGTGATTCCTTCTCTAGCCCTCCGAATTGGCATTGGCGAATCATGGATAAATTTGCGGTCGAAGTTCGTAGTCATGGTCCGCTGGATCTCCTAGGTTAACTCCTGGACGCCTCAGTCGTTGATTGGGATCCATCCTTTGACCTAGGGTTTGTGGGATTCTTGCAAGAAGAACGCCTCGGACTGGCATCCGAGGTGGAAGTATCTCGGCCGGGGCGTTAGGTACTGGAACCTGCCTCGGTCGAGGGTCAGCAACTGGATCCTGCATCGGTCGAGGATCTGGGACTGGATCTTCCCTCGGTCGAAGTAGATATTGGTCTCGTAAGGCTGCCATATCTGCTTCGATCGCCTCAGTCCTGGCGCGAGTTTCTTCTTTCTCTTGCCTTAGCTCTTCCCTGCTGAGGCGTAGCTACTCTAGCGCCTCTTTCAACTCGGCCTCAAGATTGCGATTGTCTTGGTGGGCCATCTTCGCTTCTCGTAAGCGACGTTTGTATGTCTTTTCTGGTTCGGGATCGTAAGGAACGATTTCCTTCCCAGTGCGGGTTCTTCGCATAAACCTAAGAAAGAACCTGCAAAAGTCACTCAAGTAGAGTGGTTAGTAGACACGGGGGCAAATGCCCCAAGAGCAAACCGTAACCGGCTCGGTCTAGACCAAGTCCCCGAAAACGGTGTCAAAAACTTGTTCGCCACTTAGCGTGCGTGCAAATAAGCTTTAAATTTATAAAACTAGAATCAAGCAAGCGAACCCGCAGTGTACGGATCGGCGTAGTAAAGCAAGAATTCCAGAGTATCGAACACAGGGATTTGGGAGAACAAATTCAGTTTGTAAATTGTCAAGCAAGTAAATGTATGAGCTTTGCAAATATTGGGGAAAACAACAACCCTAAAGATCCAGGTATCCAATTGTGGCAATCGATTCAAGATATACTAAAGAACTAAGGACAGAGTTAAGAGTTGCAAAGGTATACTAAGGTAAAGCAATGTACGGTGAAGTTTCAAGGCTTTATATGACTTATCTAAAGACGCTCTCTATAAAGGTTGTTGAGACTTCAGTATAGAAAGAATCTATGGACAAGAATTGATCTCAAATACCCAAACTTGTAACCCAAGGATCAAGACTAACTAAACCGATTAAGGTTGTGACACTCAAAATCGAAGTAGAGGTTGTTGAGACTTCACTACTACCTAGAAAAGGCAAGCCAAGACTAAGTTAAAGCAAATCTTTAACTTTGGATTAAAGTAAAAGCAAGGTTCGTAAACTAAAGTAAATCACGGGTAGTTCTTGAGAATCACGGCCGTGGAAACCTAAGAACAGGCCGTGATTTAGGGTGTCGACGATATTTCTCTAACTCTCAGGGTCCAATCAAATTACGATCGATCTATCATTATCTAAGCCACAACTATCAACCCTTCACCTTAGAATTGCTAAAGGGTTTTAGCCAATAATCATCATTATGATATCAATAATCAAATATGAAAGGGAGAAAAGGTAAAACCTTGAAATCTCAATAATAAACTCAAAACAAATGTCAATCAAACACAATAATCACAAACCGCGTTCAATGGATGTAGAATCAAAGGAACAGAAAAACCTCACAAAATTTCTAGGGACAATGAAGAACGGGATGTCAATCCACCTTCAAATGTAAACCCTAAGATCTTCCAGCCCAAAAATAGGAAAGTGCGTCCTTCTCCAAATCTTCCCTGTACGCAATAAAATCTTCAAGCCTCCCTCTCTTTGGGGATCCAAATCTTGGGGCTGTCACCGTCCGCCTTTCAATGTTGAAGGCTATCGAATATATGTAGGGATCAATCTAGGGTTTATATTTGGGCTGAAAAGAAGTCGAATCCGCTGATATCAGAAGATACTCTGGGCCGCGTCATAAGGTATCAGAAAATACTTTGGCGCGTCAGACGGTATCAGAGAATATTTTGGGCCACGTCCGACGGTATCAGAAAATACTTTGGGCCGCGTCCGAAGGTATCAAAAAATACTTTGGCGCGTCAGACGGTATCAGAAGATACTTTGGCGCGTCCTAAATTCCTTTTATGCTCCTTTTTGTCCCGCTTCAAGGCTTAATCCTTAAATGTGCCATTTTTGCTCCATAATTCGCCAAATTACCTACAAATGCAATAAAACTCTGTGTAGACCTCTATTCTTGCAAAGTAGGTAAATATAACCATAAATGCCATAAATGTATGTCTATGCATGCAAAATTAAGGGAAAATCTATATAAATACATGCCTAAAAATAGGTCATAATTCATGTCATCATAACCGTCCCGGCCCATCACGTAAATAACGTGGTAAATGAAGACTCGTCAAAAGATCGCCTAAATCACGGTCTCAATGGTTTCCACGACCGTGGTTTAGGGCGTGGAATTGGATTACGGTCTCTTGTGACTTCCACGACCGTACTTTAGGCCGTGTAACTTACTGGAATGCTCCACGCTCATGATGCCAAGATCCACGGCCGTGGTTTAGAGCGTGGACTCTTCTACGGCCGTAATTCAGGGCGTGGAAGTGTAAAATGCTTGTAGTTTCCTTTGTGTCGTGACATCCTTCATCCTAGCTCCTTCCTTAGCTTCATTGATGTGTTCCTAATCCTCGAACATGATCGAATCCTCTCTTTTCTCTCTCAATAGCTCCCATTTAGCTCCTTTTCGCCTACAATCGACACAAAGCTAGTGTAGACATCCATATCGACAATAATAGAGGAATAAGCTAACAATTGCTTCTAAACTTCATCCATGTACACAATAATGAGGGAAAAACAACTAAAATAAGTGCCTAGAATATCGCAATATTTCATACTAACAGCGCACACTCAGTTTCCCTCAGGAAAGGAGCAATGGAAAGCCTGTTCACACAAGGTATCACGAATCAGAACAGAACGGTTGCTAGAAGTCTATAACTTCTAGTCTCAATGATCTCTAAGAGATCTCCACATGCTAAGGGATCGACCTTAGTCTTACAACACTCTCACGGGGGTAACAACATCAAGAATAAGCCAAGGAAGGAACGAGGGAAGCAAGGAAGGAAATCAGCTCACCAAAGATGGGAGACTGTAGGATAAACCGCAGGGGCGGCTAGACGAGGCGCAGGGGCGGCGATCCGTAGGGACGGCACGACAGGGCGCGAGGGCGGTGGCGTGACAGCAAGCGTTGTCGAGTCCTTCGACAGTAATGAACACAGCAAGGCACCAACGCTTGCTTCTCTCAACAGACTCAAACATCACAACTCAACCAAGGGAGCATGAACAACAACGAATCAACAACGGAATGCTCCACAAGAATCAAGGCTCAAACTTGATTCTTGGAGAAGAAGAAAAGAGAAGAACGATAGAAGGAAGCGAAGCAGAAGGGGAAAGGCATGCAACAACTCATGAACGTGATGAAGAACTCAAAGAAGAAGACTTACACGTTCAGCAAGGGAAGGAGGGCAAATGGCTGCAGCTCTCAGGGTTGAAGAAACGTATGAAAGAGGCGGGAAAAACGGGAAGAAGGCGGGATTTTATAGAGAAGGGTAAAAAGATAGAAGGAAAGGCGTTTTAGGGTTAGGAAGAAGATAGTAAAGTCGGCCCATAAGATAGAAGATCGGATCTTCTATCTATGGAAGGAAATAAAAACGGAATAAAAACATACCAGGACGATCTGGGGCAAAACCGCAGGGGCGGTTTACCCTGCCGCATGGGCGGCTACTATTACCGTGGGGGTGGTGACAGATGTCAGTTTGCCGCAGGAGCGGCCGTTGTCAGCGCGGGGGCGGTGACTGCTAGAAACTGGATGTTACATCAGATAAGCCCGATAATAAGAGATAAGCCCAATGTTCTAAGAGATAAGCTCAATACTCTAACAGGTATTAATCTCGACATAAGCAAATCTCGGTCTAAATCTCGGGCGAGATATCTCACTAGGGGGCAAGATTTGACAAAAGGTGAGGTTTTGGCTATGGGAATTGGATGGGGCTTGAGGTAAGCTTCTTTCTTACTGCTTTCTTGCTACTTTCATACTTGTATAGAAAAAACTCTTGCTTGACTAGCTTCACAATAACTTTGGTTATAAATTTATGATATAAAGTATAGGCTAGAAAAAAAGTACAAAACTTTGTGTTTGGCATTCTTGTTGTGGCATGAGAATCCAGACAATGGAGAGATATGAGCTGCAGGTTAACGGTACGGTCCAAAAATGGAAAGATAAAGCGGTTAGGATTTGAAACATAACATAAGATCTCACCTACTAGATAAGATCTTAAAATAAATTAAACTTTGAAGATCTCTTTCTTCCTTGAGATAGCAGTTGGATATGGATATATTTGATAAGATTTGCTCCAAATATCTCACTTGATTTGACTGTATTTGGAGAGAAGCAACGATCTTGCCGGCCATAAAAAATCTCGGCCAAATCTTCGAGAATCTCGGGCAAAATTTCGGCACTATAAAGATCTCGGCGTTAGGTTTCCGGAGAGGATTCAAGGTTATGGTTATGGTTGGCTTGTGTTTGGCTATGGTTGTTCTCTCTTCTCCAATGGACACAAGACAAAGCAAGCTAACTCAATAGACTCTTAACAAAAGATGAAAAACTAAAAAGACTTAATTTTTAGACTCAAAGAAAAATCAAAATAACTCAAACCGTGATGTATGGTTGAATTGAAATTTAATCGATTAACTTTATTACTGCTTTGATATGGGGTTGAAACCACGGTTTCCGGATCTAGATTGAAACTTTACAAAAGGCTCGATCTTTGGGAATCTCGGGTGAGTATCTTGACCAAGGGACCGAGATCAATAAATCCCGAAGGCGAGATTTACGAAAACTAAAAGACACAAGAATGGCGAGATAATGGATGATATGACGAGATTAAGAAGATGAATAATGGAATGAAATTGATGATAAATATAGGAAGATAAGAACCAATATATACTTGTAAGAACCTTGATCAATTAGAAAAACAAAATGGGGGAAAGGGGGCATCCCTGGCGAAGAACCCGTCGAACCTGGAAATGACCATGAGAAGTCCTATTAACCCGGATTGATTAGGATGTCGTGGTGACACACTCTATCACCTAGTTAATGAACCTGGTCGGGAACAAGAGCTCCGTCATGACATACCACAGAAAATAACAAGAGATGGTGTCGTATGCTTTAGCCAAATCAATCTTCAAATGCACCTCCTAGTATCTCTTAACATTGTACTTCTAAAGGAGCTCTTGGATAAGGAAGATGTTATTGAACATCAATCTCCTTGGAACAAAAGTAGACTATGCATGGTTAATTAGATATCCACAGAAAGGGCCCATCCAGTTCGCCATGAGCTTGGTGATGATCTTGCACACAAAGTTGCAGCAAGAAATTGGCCTAAAGTACTCAACCCAAAAGGGGTTATTCACTTTAGATATCAGATACACTGAGGTGTGGTTGAGTTGACGGAGAAGCTTCTCATTAGCGAAAAACTCTTGGACTACAATACAAACTTGTGACTCATGGTGTTCCAAGTAGACTTGAAGAACTTGGAGTTGTAACCATCCGTCCGGGGGCTTTAAGATCCCTTATCGACCAATGATCCGCCTTATTCTTCTCGAAAGAGACCATGTCAGCTAGGAGGGTACTATCATCGGTAGCAACACAAGGGCCATTCGCAAACCAATCCCTCTGGGCAATCTCAACCGGACGAGCGGTGCCAAAAAGAGCTTGAAAAAATCAATAAATCTCTCGGCCACCTCCTCAAGGGAGGAAGTGGACAAGTCATTAGTAAGCTTAAGCAATGGGATGAAGTCCCACCACCGATCAGCCTTCATAATACCATGAGAATAAGAAGAAGAACAGTCACTATTAAAAATGTACCTGGTCTTAGTCTGCTGACTAATTACAAAAAATAATTCAATTAGCAGCAGATGTTGCCGACGGCAGAAAAGCTATTTGCCGTCGTCAACCATCAACGGCGACGACTGGCAACGGTAGAACAAGGCGAGGCAATCTTTTGCGATGGTCGTTCGCCGTCGCTAAATTTTTTAGCGACGGCTACGCGATGGTAGAAGCCGTCACAAAAAAACTGTGTTTTTATTTATAAAAAAAAAGGGTTTATAACGCGGATATAAAAGGTCCGGGTTATAAAGTAGAACTTTTTTTTGAAAAAAAATATTGTTTTACCAGTTCTTATTGCCAAATTGGAAGCATTTTATAACTTATTTCTTAATCATAAGGATCTGACTACTACATACTTTCATCTATACTGACATATTACAAGTATCCCATAAAAACTTCTGATAATTCATAGATAAAATAAAACAACAAATTAGACTGTTCCATGCTTTATTTATAAATTGCATCACCCATATATGAAATAGAAATGAATTTCAATCCTTACAAGGCCACGAGCAGAAAATAAGACTAATTCACACAAGAAATAAAAAATTGCCATAAGCCAAAAAAAAAAAAAAGACAAGTCTGAACATGAAATATAACAAAACACCTTTGAAGATCATTAACGGGAAACAAGCATCAATGTCCTTTTGTTCTTGTTGCTACTTGTTTCACTAACAGCTTCATCTCGAACAAATGAAGGAAGTTGCAACTTATTTCACTACTATTCTCCTTTCACAAAAAATAATGATCTCTTAATCTCAGGGATTGCAGCAAGCCCAACTAAATCATGATCCATGTAATCAAAGACCAAATACAAACTACAAGACATCCTTGAAGTAACCAAGCCTTGTAGTTTTATGACATTAGGATGATCCAATCTCCACAATATCAAAATTTCTCTAGCCATAAGGTTAACACTCTCTTTCAGTAAGTTGTCGAACCGGATCTTTTCAAGGCTACAGTTTTACCATTAGTTGAGTCTCTAGCTTTGTAGACATTGTTGTACTTCCCTTGCCCAATCTAACAAAATCAAAATTGCGATTAAAAAATCATGAAAAGGCATGTCAGTTGTCGCAATAAGTAAGAAAATAGCAAAACACGAATACTAATTTTCAGCAATATGGAATGGGACACTCTTGCACTGAATTCTCAAGAGAATAAAATTTATAATCATCATTGACTTATTTTTACAACTGCCAAATTAGCCTGAATATAAAAAGATTGTAGTATTTATCCACCTACCTTATCAATCCTTTCAAATGTATCTACTCTTCTTGGAATTCACCCATTAATGGCTTCTCCTGCAACCTCAGAAAGCCTGGAAATTAAGATTCAGAATGGATTGTCGTACAATATCTCTAATGCATTGTTGATACATAAGCGTGTGATACCTCAATCAGTACCCAAATCATGCAAAAAAAAAACTCAAAATCTAATGAAAATGCACCTCTGAGGAACAAAGGTATCTGCTCTTTAAACGATTTCAGCACATACTTTAGCATGATTATCCTCGTCCACAAACCAAAAATGGAAAACACAGAACACCATTACTTCTTAACATAATACACTTAAACTATTGAAACTCAGCAGAAACAAAGCAAAGATATCCATACCACTACTCAGTTAAGTATATCTTGAACAAAACCAAACCTGCGTAATCTAAATGACCTTAAAATGCACAAGAAACTGAGTGATGAATTAAATAAGTAGAAAACAACACGTACATATGGCACTCAATGCTCCAGATGAAAATCAGAAGCAAGGGACAAGTCAAACCGTCGAATTAGTTAGAAAAATTAATGTAAGTTAAGAATCCATACCCAGAATCATCAGAAATTAGCCCGGAAATCTTTTTAGGAATTATTCATATCCAAGGCAGCTTACCTCAAGCACTCCACCCCATACAGCTTTCTGTTCCTCTTGGATAGCGCTTGGGAAGATTGTGAGATTTTGAAGACAATTGATTCTCTACTAACTCTTCCGGCGCCAAGGTTTCCGTATTAGAGCAAATGTAAGTTGGTTTAGCACAAGGTGTGACTGTTATGCAATCTCATTAAGACGATATAATTGAATCGAGCTAATAGAAACAGATGATAAAAATTACCAAATAAGACAATATCACCATACGCCTAATTCTATATATATGTCTGTGCAATTTTGCAACCACTAAGCATACACTTAATTTCTTTATTGCTTACTTTCTTTCACATTATAATTCAATCAAGGTAAGAACATATTGTTGTTTCTCATCCTACTGATTCACTTTTAGTATTCATGAATTAACTTGGAAAAGAACATACCTTGAAAATACAATGAATGCCATATCACTTTCATTGGGATTCAAACAAGTCACGTAACCCAAACTCTAAGCAGCGGAAGAATAAGAGTTTGAAAGCACATACCTTCAAAAATGTGGTAGAAATCAGGATAAGATACTGATTGGAGTCCTAGATTCAGAGGAAGAAGTGTAGCCTTTCCAGTAAAGATCAAGAAAGGAATATCAATGGCAGAAAACTTCAAATCATCAACAAAGGCCTACAAGTCCATAGCTATAAACTTCATAATACAAAACTAGCTATAATTGAGCAAAATAGTAAAAAAAAAAAAAAAAAAAAAAACTTCTAACCTGTTTAAGGTTACAAGCATTAACAACAGTAGCCAAAACTCCAACTCCAAACAACTTCCTTAACAGCTCGAAAAGGAGGTCGAGTATTGATCGTTGCTTTCTCAATCTGAGATCTCTCTCAAAATACATGTGAATCAGATCGAAAAATAATATGTCCCTTAAAACCCATTTTTAGATACATATATGCTAAGGTCCTCATATTTTTACACTAAACAAGAAGAGATTGATAATTGTCACAATTTAGAACTCAAGTGATAAGTCCTAGACTCCCAGTCTGAATAAGTAAATGATTTCACAATAACAATTATTTAATTCATAATAAACGAATGAGCAACAAGGTCAAACTGTGATTTTAAGTTTTACAATAGCTACAATATTCCATTGACATAGCACCAAGTTTAGAGAAAAGGAAACAAAAAACGCACACACAATCAATAGGAATCTCGAAGTGAAGCTAAGACTTGTACTACTACTGTAGGAGCATGCAATGCACACAAATCACTAGTCTACCACTAATTATCAGGATTTGGTTCTGCATTACAAAGACAACATACAATGCACACACAATCCAAATCCAAGGTTCACATAAGTTTAAGATTGTGAATTATAGAACTGAAAACTCTTGTATTCATCTTCTCATGTATACGTAAATATACATAATTCAGTTAGGTTGTTACACCTTTCATTTATTTACATATACTTCCTCTTTATTCTATGTATTTACTACATACATCCTACACATATACTCTACACCCCCACCCCTTCAAGCTGGACAGGTGTCACAAGTCCTAGCTTGCGAGACAAAAAATGGTGTTTTTGCTCACCCAAAGCTTTGGTAAAGATGTCTGCAAGCTGAAGTGTTGAAGGGACATGAGCAGTTGTGATAAAGCCTTTCTGAACTTCATCCCTTACAAGATGACAGTCGATGTGAAGGTGTTTTGTTCTTTCATGGAATATAGGGTTAGCTGCTAGATGCTGAGCAGCCTTATTATCATTAATAGAGTGAATGGACGAGGAAGAACCACATGAAGATCAGTAAGCAATCCATTAATCCAAATGATCTCACTTGTGGTCATAGACATTGCTCGATATTCATTTTTAGCTGAGGTTTTACTGACCGTTCATTGTTTCTTAGTCTTCCATGACACCAAGGAGCTTCCAAGAAACAAACAATATCATGTGACCGATCTACAGGAAAATGGAAATGAGTCCCATTCAGCATCACTATATGTTGTAAGAGATAAGGTAGACTGAGGTTTATAGGCAAGAGCAAAATCAATGGTCCCTTTGAGATATCATAATAAGTAAGTGGCAGCATGCAATGTGGTAAGCGTGGTGAGGAAAGGAATTGACTTAACTATTGTACTATATATGCAATATGTGGTCTAGTGAGTGTGAGATATAAGAGACGACCTATCAAATGCCTGTATACCTCAGGTTCTAGATATAGATCACCAAAATCAGTTGAAAGGTGGGTATTTCTTTGCATTGGAAAGTTGGCATGCTTCCAATTCAACATCTGAGTGTCATGTAGTATGTCATGAATATATTTGCGTTGGTTGAGGAGCAAAACCAGACGCATCATGAGCTATTTCCATGTCCAGGAAAAATCTGGCAAGACATAAGTCTTTGATAGTGAAAGCTCGGTCAAGGGTTGTCTTGAGTGCAGAAATTTCAAAAGGTGTATTGCCAGTTATCAAGACATCTCCAACATAGACGAGGACAATAGTAATGCCTGAGGGCGATTTCTTGAAAAAAAGGGAGTAGTCTTGATGAGATTGAATGAAATGCAGCTGAAGTAATAGCTTCGTAAACTCAATATTCTACTGGCGACTGGCCTGTTAAAGGCCGTATAAAGATCGTTTTAGTCGACATACATGGCTTGGAGGAGCTTGGTTGTAACCTTGAAGAGGCAAAAGATAGACTTCTTCATCCATGTAGCCATGTAGGAAGGCGTTGTTAATATCTAGCTGGTGCAAAGGCCATGAATGAGAAGCTGCTAGAGCTAAGACTGTGAGAATAGTGGCATACTTGGCTACTGGACTAAATGTATGCTTGTAGTCCTTGTCTTTTGTCTGATTGTAACCCTTTGCTACTAACCTGGATTTATACCTTTCAATTGTACCATCAGCTCGATACTTGAGCTTATATATCCACTTTGAACCAATGGCAATCTTGCCTAGGTGAAGAGACAATATATCCCATGTGTCATTTAGTTCAAGTGCATGTAATTCTTTGTTCATAGCAGCAACCCAAAGAGGTGATTGTATGGCTTGGTGGTAAGTAGATGGTTCAACAATTTGAATGGCATTACATAGAGCATGTATGTATTCTGGAGAGTGAGAAGTGAGATCAAAATGATCAATAGAGGATATGAAGTTGCAAGTGTAATCTTTGAGATAGGTTGGTCGAGTTATAGTACGAGTTGGTCGAGTAGATGGATTGATTAAATTAGGAGAAGGGCTAGGATTAATAGGTAGATTGGTAGATGGAATAATTATATTGGAAGTAGGGGATGGAGGTGTTAAAGATGGACTAGATGAAGTTATAAAAGGGACTTGAAGGGGATGAGCAAACGAGGAATCACTAGGTACAGGTGATGGAGTCTGATATATAGTTGTAGGTAATGATGGAGAAAGGGAAGGTGGAATAGCAGGTAGTGATGTACGAGGAGAAAATACCATTGGGTAATCCGTGTCAGGAGCAGGAGTAACCAATGGTAGGTTTGGGGAACTGGTGGATTGAGGGGTAGATTGTAAGGGTTTTGTGTAGGGGATAACGTGTTCTTGGAATATGACATGACAGCTGATAATGACTTTGTTGGTAGTGAGGTTGAATAGCTTGTAGGACTTTTGGACTGGGGGATATCCCAATAAGATACAAGGTGTAGACACGGGTTCAAGTCTGTCTCGTTTGGGGAGTAAACTGAAGCACAAACAGCCAATAACACGTAGATGTGTGTAAGATGGATTGTGGTTGTGAAGAATCTCAAATGGGGACTCTCATGCAAGGACTGAAGATTACATGACGTTAATGAGATAAGTGGTTGTGAGTACACACTCAACCCAGAAATGAAGTGGTAATTGGGCATGAAGTCGTATAGCTCGAGCAGTTTCTACTAAGTGTTTGTGTTTTCTTTCGACTCGGGCATTCTGCTGAGGCACATATGGTGTAGACCTTTGATGGATAATGTCTGATGCAAGGAAAACATCTTGGAATTGTTTTTGCATGAACTTAGCTCCATTGTCTGATCGAAAAACTTGGACTATAGTATTGAACTGATTCTTCACATAAGCCAAGAAATTGGTAATAATCTTCAATACCTGTTGCTTATTAGACATAAGAAAAGTCCATGTGCATCTGGAAAAATCATCAACAATTGTCAAGAAGTCACGAGCACCACACAAGGCAATGGTATGATAAGGTCCCCAAATGTCACAATGAATTTTATCAAGCTAAAAACCTTTGATGCTCTGGATGTATTAGTATCAAAAGGAATATTATGTTGTTTAGTTGTTATACAAGCTTGACAATCTAGAATTTGAGCTTTAGAATGGACATACTCATCAACATGATGGATTTTAGACATAGACATATGGCCTAATCTTTCATGAAATAAATGGATATCACATGGCTTATTAATAACATGAGAAACTGCATGAGTAGTACAAGGAGCAATAGATTATCCTATCTTGTAAAGGTGGCCGTCCTTGTAACCAGATGCAATGATAGATTCATTGGTAAGGTCCTGGAAGATACAGGAATGATGAGTGAAAGTTATCTTCATGGAAAAATCAATAATCAAGCGAGATATAGACAAGATTGTGAATTATAGAACTAGAAACTCTTGTATTCATCTTCTCATGTATACGTATATATACATGATTCAGTTAGGTTGCTACACCTTTCATTTATTTACATATACTTCCTCTTTATTCTATATATTTACTACATACATCCTACAATATACTCTACAAAAATGACATGAAAATCCATGGAAATTTAACTCATTTAGCCAATATCAAAAGGAATCTCTAAGTGAAGCTAACACTAAAAGCCAAACTTGAAGTGAAGCTATCAAAATTAGAACAAAAGACGAACTGATACCTCTGGCCTCTCGGAGGGGGTGTCGCCCAAAAAAACAGAAGAATAGAAGGTGAATGGGTGGCGAGGAACTGGAGACGATGAGAATAACAGAAGACGAAGTGATACCTCTGGCCTCTCGGAGGGGGCGTCGCCCAGAATACAAAAGAAGAGAAGGCGACTGGGTGGTGAGGAGGTGGAGGAGGCGACTAGATGGCGAGGGGGAGGAGGCAAATGGGTGGCGAGGCGGGAGGCACTGAGGCGTCGACCGTCGGGGCGAAAGGGCGAACTGCGAAGCCAAACCTAGAATGAGGAGCGCGAGCGAGGAAGTCCCAATAAGCAGTTGTTTCCTTCTCTCAGTTTTGGATTTTTTTATTAAACCGGACTTACACTCTCTCCATCCTAACACTCATGGTCTCCCAAATCTGCGCTCGCTCAATACCACTATGGAGCCCATAGATAAAGCATGTACAAAGTCGGAGGCCCGTTACCCTACAAGTAACAAGCCAAAAGATGTATTGGTTATTAGTCTCAATAACGCAAATATCAAACTTACACGCATATTACATGGCTAGGATCCCGCAACGATCACCCACATGGAAGTTTGTGGTGAAGGACCAATTCGGACATTGATTCATCACCTCGATCATCAATGTCAGATGGTTGTTCCGAAAACCTAGTCTCAAAAACACCGCATAAACCGGACTTGTACTCAACCAAAAGGTTTTTAAGGCCTTTTTGTATCCGGGGTTGGCACAACCCCTTTACATTCTAGGATATAATACTCATCAGGAAACCTTTGGGAGGGTGTATCTACCCCTAGGAACATCTCCATTCCCTTGAACATGAGATCTATACAACCTAGTTGATCGCCGGCACCCAAGACTCCCATCCATAGGTCTATACCAACCACCTTGTTGCTCCATATTAGACTTAACTCCACTCATATATCCACTAGAACTGAGTAGAGAGGCCCTGAGAGCCTTTTTAGTAGACATTGACCTTAACCATAGGAAGAGTTTGATCCCTTTGTTTTCATACATTAAGATGCGATGTTTGCCTTGAAAATAGAAATAGATCAGTTTTCTATGAGATCGAGCGTGCTAATTCTATTTGACTAACTAAGATTGAATTTGATTGGAGAGTAATGACTACCCTTATCCCGATCATTACTAGTTGTCAACTTGTCATAGATTTACCGGTTTTTATACCTTTTGCCTTTTTACGAGAGCGTGACCTGTTTTTGGCTTTCTATCTATTTTTTCAAGTACCTAAAGGGTTTGACTTATATCTTCTATAACTACGAGAGCATATTTAGATTGAGTTGAGCACGGTCTTTGCACGTCAAGAGGTGAAAAAACCTACGTACTTTTCACAGTTACCTTCGATTTATGATGATTGATGTTCATAATGTTCATTTACATTATAATTTGTTAATATATTATAGTGGATACCCATTCTTTATATATTCCATCTCATGTTGTTCATTTACATTGTAACTTGATTGACACGGCGTGGGGCTCTATTGTTTTTGGTGTTGGTCGATTGCAGTTGTGTTGAAGTCTAGCGTGTAATCGAATTGCGGTTACTTCCCCAACATGACAATATCAACATTACTGTTCGTCAACAACCATGCTTCCGACCAAATTTTTTACCGAATGAAGAAAGCTATAAGTGTTCGTCAAGACTCCCCGTCCCTCCCATGTTTTTCGGTACAAAAAGAGCATCCCTGATCTTTCAATGGATTTGAACTTAACGAGCGCATATATACTAGTATGCACACAACCCCATTTACGAACTTGCTGAATTTGATAATCTATGGAGATAATGTGTTCTTATAGGGCACAATATGTAAATAAAGGATATATTAGGGATATTGTTAGAATATATCCTAAAGCATATAAATACACACAGTTGTAACAGAATTCAGTTTATGCTGAATATACTACTTTTCATATCTTCTTCTTAAAATGGTATCAGAGCACAGAAAATTTTTCCCTGCCAATCTTTCGATCTAGATCTAGTTCTTTTCTTTTGATTAATCATCTATGGATGATCGTAATGATGCTCGAGATAAGGATCCTCTCGATCCGAATCCTATTTCGTCAAGCAGTAGAGTTACAGAGTCCATTGGAGCTGGAATCATTTTACCTGGAAATTCAACCGATCCTCTTTACCTTGCTCCCTCAGATAATCCAGGGATGCAACTCGTATCTACACTATTTGATGGATCCAATTTCTTTTCATGGAAAAGAGGGATTCATATGACACTTGGAGCAAAATTGAAGTTAGGTTTCATCACAGGTTCTTGCGTCAAAGACGCTGCTGATACAGAGAAGCCAGCTCGATGGATTCGCGCCGACTATATGATTCGGTGTTGGCTGATTCATTCGATGAAACGGGAAGTTGCTGAGCAATTTTCGTATGTGGAATCAGCTAAGGAACTGTGGGATGAAGTTCTAGAGAGGTATCAGATTTCTAATGCACCTTTGATCTATCAAATTCACAAAAACCTAAACTCTATGAAACAAGAGAATGCTACAGTTTCGGTTTATTATGGTCGTTTTTGTAAAAGCTAGGATTTTTGAATCCTAATAAAGGATGATTAAGAGTGATTAAGTTAATCATCGATAACAATTGACTCATAACTCGCGAATTGTGTGTAGATGACGAGTATGAATTTCACCATTATGATTTTGGCGTAAATTTGGACGTATGGGGGAAATTTTACTTTTTCCTCCGGGGAATAATTTTTACCCTCTGGTATTATTTGGAGCATATGGGAGCTTCAATTAATAAAATTGTAGTTGAAAGAAATGATTAGGACATCGGATATGTTCTAGATATGAAATAACATGGAAAGGCAAAATGGCCAAAAGAGTCGCTATTTCGTTTCTTAGCGGCTAAGAAAGACGAATTAGGAATACGCGTTTTCCGAGAAAGTTGCGGAATAATTATCCAAACAATATGTCGGATTTATTATTCCAATTTCGAGAAGTTTGGAGAAGGGGCTCAAACCGCCTTCGGATCGGTTAAAGGATAACTATCGACTTTACTAAAGGATAATTATTGTCTTTGCTATAAATAGCGGAAATTCATTTATTAATTCATTTCCTTTCGCGTTTCCTCGTAAAAGCTCTGATTTCTCTCAACCTTCAAATTCAGATCTACTATCCGTTTCTAATCCGATTTCGATTCCGTTTGAGTTTTTGGATTCCTCTCTTCGTCCTCTTCATTTTGGTACCGAGTTTATGCGTTTCCGTTGAAGTGAAGGTCAGGTCGAGCCTACCCCTTATATGGCCGGTCCCGTCACTCAGATTCCGGTGAATCTGATGGTGTCCGAGCGTAGCCTGCGTCGTTGTGATTCCGAATCTTCTTTCGGATCGTCAATCGGGTTAGTAGCGAATAAGTTATGAATTTATTCGTTTTTCGTATTGCGATTTGGTCTAAATTGACCTTAGGCTTGTCAAAATGGATAATTGGAAATTCCATTATGCTCGTTACATTATTCTGGTGATTATGGACTATTTGTTTGATGAGATCTGATGATAGTTGGGTTGAGAAACTGCCTGCGGGCAAAAGGTTATTCTGATGAAATTTAATTAATTAATTAAAGATTAATTAATTAAATTAGGAATCTAGAAAACACTATAAGCTAATTAAATTCAAAGGAATGAATTTAGTTGATGTTTGAAGCAAGAAGTTTAATACGAGGAATATGATATTCTCGACAGGTGGTGTTGAAGACGGTAGACTAACTATAGCTTAGTTGCTCAGTGAGCGTATCCAGGTAAGTCTTCGGACTTACTTAGCTTCGATCTGCAGAAACCGTGCCTGAGAGATTTATATCTCACTGTGTTGATATGTGTTGTTGTTTTGAAATGCCTTGTTGTGCTGAAATGTGAATGTTGATATGCATTGAGATGTGTTATGTGTGAAGCATGCTTGATGTGTTTATGATGAAAATGATGTTATGATGTGTAAAGTATGCTTAATGTTGTTGTGATTATTATCATGTCATAATTATGAGAAATGGTTAAATGAACATGTGTTAGCCTATTGAGGCGTGTTATTGAATGACATGATAAGCTTGCTGAAACATGATAATGTATGAGATGATAAGCCTTTTGAGGCATGTGATATGATGATGACTTGTAAAGGTCAAGAGTATGTAAAGTGAGTATTTTGCAGTGAATACCGGAGCTCGGCCAAGCCTGGATCACTTGCGTTTGTATAAGAATGACACCGAGTCTGATGGACTTCAGGCTCGGGTCGCACACCTAATGAAAATGGTAAATGTTTGCATTAACATGAATGGCAAAATGTTGCATGTGGTTAGGGGTTAAGACCATAACCCACCACGAGAAAGCTTGGCCCGTAGACTTGATCAGTCTGGCTACGACCTAAGAGCAAATGTCTGAATTAACCTAATCTGTGCAATGGTGAGCTCACACCAAAGCCAGAACCGTATAAGCAATGGTTCCGGATTTGGTCCGGGATCGCAAATTGTAAATTTCTTACAGCATTCACGTGCATCATTCATAAAAGCATGATATTATCTCATGAGCACGGTATATGGTATTTGAATATATTTGTTGTGTTGTGATGTGATGATATAATCTCTCGTGGATAGATTATGATCAGTAGCTAACGGTTTTAAACCGAATCTTTTTAGGTAATACGGAACATAGGAACGCTTCAAGGATGTCAGCTGCAGGAAGTGGACAGCCGAGGCAGTGTTAACCCAAGGGTTGGTTGAACTACTTTTGAAACTAATCGCTTGCAAGTGAGTCTTTTGTTGGTTGTGTGCAACTGTGTACACATGTTGATTTCAGGCTGAAGTTTTAAGACACCTGTTCAGGTGTCATGTTTTAAAGTGTCATTTTGGGATATACATACTAACTACATGCACGGTTGTTATGAAAATGTTTTCTAAATGACAGGTTGAATGTTTTTATTATTTCTTCGTGCTTCTTGTTGCAAGGTCCTATTTGTGAAGTTGTTGTCAGGCTAACTGATGGGACCCACTGTGTGGTCCTTAGCCTAGTGACGTCTTGGATTACTTAAAACTCGGGTTGTTACAGATTGGTATCAGAGCTTAGGTTGACAACAAGGGCACATGTGACTTGAGATGAGACATGATAGTTCAACCTAACTACAACCCAGTTCGGGTTGGTTTTGAAAGGAAATATAAGTTTTCAAAAGATTTTGGAAATTACTAACATATGGTTTTAATGGATTTAAAATCATATGCATAGTCGGGATTGTGGGTAAAGACACTGCCTTCCACTCCTCAGCGTGACTCCTTGTAAGTGTAGTTCTCTCTCTCTAACTTGTTAAGATTATAGTATTCTTATAGATATCACTATTGTTATAAGTAGTGGATATATATGAAGAGAGAACAATCGTGAATGTTCCAGTTTGTCGAAACCGTGATAAAGGCAACCGTAAGCGTTTTGATTAAGAGACAAGGAAGTTGCAGCTTCATTACAAGTATGTCAATGGGAGCACAATGTGCAAGTGTGTTAGTAGAAGTAAGACAAGCTAGAAGTACATGAGAGTATAATGTTTAAAGTAAGTGGTCAAGGTCAAGTACTTTTACCCATCGAGCTACAGGAGATGTGAAGATGCAAGAATATAGCAGTAGAAAGGGCTATTGCTACGATAGAAACGCAAGGGCAAGCACGAGTTATTGAACCCCAAACACTAGAAGTTCCATAGGAGGAATAAGAAGGTAGTGAACTTCATTAGAGAAGTGACTAAGGCCATCAAAAGAAGAGATGTGTTAGTGTTTGCAGGAGCTTATGTAATGCAAGTTGATTGGCGGTTGAACCACATAAACATGACTTTTGGGGACATTGGAGAGCTAGAAAAGTATAAGATGAAACTTGCAGCAACCTTCATGCCGAACATTGGTGCATATTGGTGGATGAGAAATTGTGCACTCATTGTGGATTACGAGACTTTCAAGAGTCGGATTTGGACTAACTTGTACGTTAAAGTCTTTCCTGGACGCAACATTTGGAGGTTCTCCTATGAGGGAGATGATTTTCACGAGGAGTATACATTGTTGGATGAGAATGCACCACTTTATGATCAATTGATAAGATTGTTTACGATAGGATGAAACGATCTCTTAGTTGGTGTTGTCACCTGACGTTATTGGAGTATTAGGAGAGGATAATAAAGCTTGAAGCAAGACAAGGCTTTAGGAAAGAGGTGGATTCCTAAACTACTGGAGGAAAGAGGCAGAAGTCTACTCCAAGTTTCTTGAACCTGCGAGTACGAGACGTGTGAGTCAAGAAATAAGGCCTTCTCCACAACCATGATCATAAGAGAAATTGGAGGGAAGAACATTTTAAATTGTGGAGACCTAAATTATTTCAAGAAGGACTGATCAAAAAGTCCAACTACATGTTTCAAATGTAGTTAACCTAGAGATATGATAAAGTTTGTGAGGCTAGGGGATAATGTTAACTCAATGATCTTGTCCTAATGTGAGAGGAGGAGAAAGTCAAAGTTTACGTGGAAACTAGGCAAGTAAAGTAGCCAACCGATATCCTTATTACCGGATTGGATAATGATGACGTGATTCTAGGCATCGATTGGATGATCAAGTATATGGATAAGATAGATGCGGAAATGCTAACAAAAATGACGTTAGCCAAAGATGATACTTGTCATGTGTTCAAAGGAAGTGAGCTACAAGACCCGTTAGTGATAATCTCTGCGATGAAAGCAAGTAAGCTGGCAAGGAAAGGATGTGAAGCATATTTATGTTATGCTTTGGAGAAAGAAGGAAAGATTCAATTGAAATACATTCCAGTTGCACGCGATTTTAAGGATGTTTTTCAAGATGAATTACCTGGATTGCCACCTACTAGGCAAGTTGACTTTAGAATCGATCTAGAGCCTGGAACTAGACCAATTTCTAAAGCTCCGTACAGAATGGCACATGTGGAAATGCTTGAGTTGAAGAAGCAATTGGAAATTTTGGCAGATAAAGGATTTATTCGGCCAAGTGTATCACCATGGGGAGCGCAAGTATTGTCCGTGAAGAAAAATGGATGGTACAATGAGGCTATGTATCGACTATAGAAAACTGAATAAGATGATGATTAAGAACAAGTATCCACTGCCACGAATTGATGATTTGTTAGATTAATTGCAAGGATCAAAGGTGTTCTCCAAGATAAACCTACGGTCAGGCTATCACAAGTTGAAGATTCAAGAAGATGATATCCATACGACAACATTCAGGACTCGGTTTGTTGTGGTCTTTACCGATGACATATTGGCTTATTCACGAAGTAGTGAAGAGCATAAAACATTTAAAAGCAATTCTCTAAGTATTGATGAAAGAGAAGCTTTATGTCAAGTTGTTCAAGTGTGACTTCTGGATGAATGGAGTAACATTCTTAGGACACGTGATCACTGCAGATGGAATCAGAGTTGACTCATCCAGGATTAAAATTATGCTAGCATGGGAACCACCCAAAAATGTAAAGGATATACGTAGTTCCTAGGATTAGCGGGATACTACAAACGTTTTGGGAAAGGATTTTCCATTATAGCAAGACCTATGACCAACCTACTTCAGAAGAAGGCAAAGTTTGTATGAACTAAGAAGTGTCAAGCAAGCCTTGAAGAGTTAAAGAAGAGATTGACTACTACACTTGTGTTAGGTAAGCCGAATGGAACACTAGGGTTCATTGTTTACAGTGATGCATCTAAAATGGGCCTGGGATGCGTCTTGATGCAAAATGAAAGAGTCATCGCCTATGCATCAAGACAACTGAGACAATATGAGCAGAACTACCCTACACATGACTTGGAGTTAGCAGCAGTAGTTCATGCACTTAAGATTTGGCGGCATTACCTATTTGGGACGACGTGTAAGATCATGACAGATCATAAGAGCCTGAAGTACATTTTCACTCAAAAAGAGTTGAATATGAGACAAAGAAGGTGGTTGGAGTTGATAAAGGATTATAACTTAGAGATACTATATCATCCTAGTAAAGCTAATGTGGTGGCTGATGCTTTGAGTAGGAAGTCAGCTCAAGAAAAAGCGATTGCTCGATTAACTGTACAAGTTGAAATACAAAAAGATCTGATTTGTAGTGGCATTGAAATATGGGTTCAGAAAGAACAAGGGTATTTGTGTACCTTGGAGATCGTGTCAAGTTGGATGAAAGAGATCCAACATAAACAACTAAGTTCCTTGATCTGACCAAGTTGAGGTCAATGATCACGAATGATGAAAGTTCAGATTCTTTATCAACGACGACAATATGATTGGATACCAAGGAAGAATATGTATGCGTCAAGATGTTGAGATTAGAAGAAATATTCTTGTTGGTGCTCATACAACACCATAGTCGAATAAGATGTATCAGGATATTAGACCATACTTCTAGGGAAAAGATATGAAGAAGGATAATTATAGGGTTGTGACATATTGTCAAACATGTCAACAAGTTAAGAATGAACATCAAAGACCAAGAGGAGAACTTACATCACTTGAAATACCATAATGGAAATGGGAACATATCACTATGAATTTAGTAATCAGTCTAAATAGTAGCAAGGGTTATGGCACCATATGGGTGGTGGTTGATTGATTGACAAAGACTACAAGGTGAATAGATTGACAGAGGAACTCGTGAATAAGATAGTCAGATTGCACGGAGTTCCTAAGACCATAGTTTCAAATTGAGATGGACGATTTACTTCCAGATTTTGTAATCGAATACATATAGTAATGAGAACCAAGTTAAATTTTACAATAGAGTTTCATTCACATTCGGATGGTCAGTCAAAAAGGATTATTCAAACCTTGAATGACTTGTTGGGGTCTTGTGTACTTGATTGGGGGCTAGTATGGCCACATCATTTACCATGAGCCGAGTTCATTTACAACAAAATTTAGCATGCATCCATTGGGATGGCACCATATGAAGCACTGTACGGAAGGAAATGTCGAACCCCATTATGTTGGGATGAGCCTGCCGATGTCATTGATACGGCCCCAGACAAAGTTAAAAGTGATATTGAAAAAAATGCTTTGATTCGAGAAAGGATGTTGGCTGCACAGAGTAGACAAAAATCGTATGCTGATAAGTGCCGACGTCCGCTAGAGTTTGAAACAGGGACACACGTTTGACTGAAAGTTTCACCGACTCGTGGAGTCAAACGGTTTGGTATCAAGGGGAAGTTAAGTCCTCGGTATATTGGACCGTTTGAGATTTTGGAAAAAGTTGGTAGAGTGGCTTATCGTTTAGCATTACCGTCAACAATGGATGGAGTACATCCAGTGTTTCATGTATCACAACTAAGAAAATATCAACCAGATCCGATCCATGTACTCAGCTATGATGCTATTGAGATAGAGCTTGATCAGACCTATGTCGAGTTCCCTATGGTCATGCTAAACAGAAAGAAGAAGAAGTTAAGGAATAAAGAAATTCCATTAGTGAAGATCCAGTGGTCCCGAAGGGGAATGGAAGAGGCTACATGGGAAATAGTTGAACACATGGAGAGAAATTATTCAGAGGTGTTTAGCTCTTTGATCAATGATTGGGACAAAAGCAAAGAGTAGTACCTAACTTTTCCACTAACTAATGTGCTTATATAGTTCTATGTTTATGTGATTTATGTGTGTGTGAATTGATTTGTGTTTGCTAACATAGGAAGTGATAGACTTTCCTAGTATGAGCGTGATGACCCCGCTAACGTGATAATAATCTATGCTTGCACGAAATGCAAAGATAGGTTAATTATGTGATTGACGGATTTAGTCTTCTGATGAGTTGTGTACTAAAGTTTCGGGACGAAACTTTTTCTTTAAGGGTGTGTGATGTAAAAGTTAGGATTTTCGAATCCTAATAAAGGATGATTAAGAGTGATTAAGTTAATCATCGATAACAATTGACTCATAACTCGCGAATTGTGTGTACATGACGAGTATGAATTTCACCATTATGATTTTGGCGTAAATTTGGACGTATGGGGGAAATTTTACTTTTTCCTCCGGGGAATAATTTTTACCCTCTGGTATTATTTGGAGCATTTGGGAGCTTCAATTAATAAAATTGTAGTTGAAAGAAATGATTAGGACATCGGATATGTTCTAGAGATGAAATAACATGGAAAGGCAAAATGGCCAAAAGAGTCGCTATTTCGTTTCTTAGCGGCTAAGAAAGACGAATTAGGAATACGCGTTTTCCGAGAAAGTTGCGGAATAATTATCCAAACAATATGTCGGATTTATTATTCCAATTTCGAGAAGTTTGGAGAAGGGGCTCAAACCGCCTTCGGATCGGTTAAAGGATAACTATCGACTTTACTAAAGGATAATTATCGTCTTTGCTATAAATAGCGGAAATTCATTTATTAATTCATTTCCTTTCGCGTTTCCTCGTAAAAGCTCTGATTTCTCTCAACCTTCAAATTCAGATCTACTATCCGTTTCTAATCCGATTTCGATTCCGTTTGAGTTTTTGGATTCCTCTCTTCGTCCTCTTCATTTTGGTACCGAGTTTATGCGTTTCCGTTGAAGTGAAGGTCAGGTCGAGCCTACCCCTTATATGGCCGGTCCCGTCACTCAGATTCCGGTGAATCTGATGGTGTCCGAGCGTAGCCTGCGTCGTTGTGATTCCGAATCTTCTTTCGGATCGTCAATCGGGTTAGTAGCGAATAAGTTATGAATTTATTCGTTTTTCGTATTGCGATTTGGTCTAAATTGACCTTAGGCTTGTCAAAATGGATAATTGGAAATTCCATTATGCTCGTTACATTATTCTGGTGATTATGGACTATTTGTTTGATGAGATCTGATGATAGTTGGGTTGAGAAACTGCCTGCGGGCAAAAGGTTATTCTGATGAAATTTAATTAATTAATTAAAGATTAATTAATTAAATTAGGAATCTAGAAAACACTATAAGCTAATTAAATTCAAAGGAATGAATTTAGTTGATGTTTGAAGCAAGAAGTTTAATACGAGGAATATGATATTCTCGACAGGTGGTGTTGAAGACGGTAGACTAACTATAGCTTAGTTGCTCAGTGAGCGTATCCAGGTAAGTCTTCGGACTTACTTAGCTTCGATCTGCAGAAACCGTGCCTGAGAGATTTATATCTCACTGTGTTGATATGTGTTGTTGTTTTGAAATGCCTTGTTGTGCTGAAATGTGAATGTTGATATGCATTGAGATGTGTTATGTGTGAAGCATGCTTGATGTGTTTATGATGAAAATGACGTTATGATGTGTAAAGCATGCTTAATGTTGTTGTGATTATTATCATGTCATAATTATGAGAAATGGTTAAATGAACATGTGTTAGCCTATTGAGGCGTGCTATTGAATGACATGATAAGCTTGCTGAAACATGATAATGTATGAGATGATAAGCCTTTTGAGGCATGTGATATGATGATGACTTGTAAAGGTCAAGAGTATGTAAAGTGAGTATTTTGCAGTGAATACCGGAGCTCGGCCAAGCCTGGATCACTTGCGTTTGTATAAGAATGACACCGAGTCTGATGGACTTCAGGCTCGGGTCGCACACCTAATGAAAATGGTAAATGTTTGCATTAACATGAATGGCAAAATGTTGCATGTGGTTAGGGGTTAAGACCATAACCCACCACGAGAAAGTCTGGCCCGTAGACTTGATCAGTCTGGCTACGACCTAAGAGCAAATGTCTGAATTAACCTAATCTGTGCAATGGTGAGCTCACACCAAAGCCAGAACCGTATAAGCAATGGTTCCGGATTTGGTCCGGGATCGCAAATTGTAAATTTCTTACAGCATTCACGTGCATCATTCATAAAAGCATGATATTATCTCATGAGCACGGTATATGGTATTTGAATATATTTGTTGTGTTGTGATGTGATGATATAATCTCTCGTGGATAGATTATGATCAGTAGCTAACGGTTTTAAACTGAATCTTTTTAGGTAATACCGAACATAGGAACGCTTCAAGGATGTCAGCTGCAGGAAGTGGACAGCCGAGGCAGTGTTAACCCAAGGGTTGGTTGAACTACTTTTGAAACTAATTGCTTGCAAGCGAGTCTTTTGTTGGTTGTGTGCAACTGTGTACACATGTTGATTTCAGGCTGAAGTTTTAAGACACCTGTTCAGGTGTCATGTTTTAAAGTGTTATTTTGGGATATACATACTAACTACATGTACGGTTGTTATGAAAATGTTTTCTAAATGACAGGTTGAATGTTTTCATTATTTCTTCGTGCTTCTTGTTGCAAGGTCCTATTTGTGAAGTTGTTGTCAGGCTAACTGATGGGACCCACTGTGTGGTCCTTATCCTAGTGACGTCTTGGGTTACTTAAAACTCGGGTCGTTACAGTTTTAAGCGTCTATGGGATGAGCTGCAAGCGCATGATGCGCTACCTGTTTGTTGTTGTGCTGGAATCATACATTGCAAATGTGAGATTCCTAAGCTTTTAATTGAGAGAGAAGTCAAAACACGCTTGATTCAGTTTCTTATGGGGCTCAATGATCAATTTGATCATGTTAGATCTACTATCCTATCTCTTGAAACCTTGCCATCTTTAAATTGTGCTTTCCATATGGTTTTACAAGTTGAAAAGCAGAGAGAAGTTACCTCTACCCTGACTATACCTCATGAAGCATTAGCAACAGATAGACAGGTTCCCTATCGTCAGGCAGGAGGAAGTAGGCAAGATTTTCGCAAGGATAAATGGGATAGGAAGTGTGATCATTGCAAAGAAAAAGGTCATATGAAGGAGCAGTGTTTTAAGCTGTATGGTTATCCAGATTGGTACAAAGGTTCCAAGAACCTTCCTAATGATAGATCTCCCAATCATTCCAGAAATGGTCATTCTCTGAATGCATTCAATTCTGACGGTTCTATCATCAATTCTCCTCTTGATGATGTCCCTGCCAAAGGAGTTGATACTAATACTATGTCTATGATGTTTCAAGAGATGTTCAAGTTCATGAATAATCAGTCTGTCAGTTCTGGACCTTCCAGTTCTGTAAACTTCGCAGGTATCCTGAAGTCCTTTTTAGCTCATGCTTCTTCTTCACCAAATATTTGGATTGTTGATTCAGGAGCGACAGATCACATCTGTTATTGTCGAGAATTATTCTCCAATCTTGTTGCCTTGAGCAGGCCTATTCAAATTGGCCTTCCTGATGGTACTTTAAAATTGGTGACTCATTCACGAAGTGTTCCAATTTCTTCATCTCTCACTTTGAACAATGTTTTGTTTTTGCCAGGGTTTAAGCATAATCTTCTCTCTGTACATCGCCTTATCATTCAGTCTTCTTGCAAGGCTAATTTTGATTCGGGTCATTGCTTATTTCAGGACCATATTACTAATGCTGTTATAGCTCAAGGCTTCTTGGATGGTGGTCTTTACAAGCTCATTAGTCCTGCCACAGTTTCTACTAATGATGCTCTTTCTGTCTGTAATAATGTTGACAAGATATCTTTGCAAACTTTTCATGCACGTTTAGGCCATTCATCTTTGCTTAAATTGCAGCATACCACTGCTTGTCCTTCTACAACTTTGTCATCCTTGACATGTGATATTTGTACAATGGCAAAACAGCACAAATTACCCTTTCCTCGTAGTAATTCATATGCTGCTCATGCTTTTGCTATTTTGCACATGGATATTTGGGGCCCTTACCATACTAGATCTAAATGTGGTGCTCAATATTTTCTCACAATTTTGGATGATTTTACTCGATGCACATGGACCTTTCTTATGAATGATAAATTACAGGTGCATCGACTGGTCTCTGAATTTCTAGTATATGTGCATACTCAGTTAATGGTGTGGTTAAAATCATTCGATCTGACAATGGATCTGAATTCATTCAGCATTCCCTTCAAGATTTACTCAAATCTAAAGGGATTCTGCACCACAAGTCGTGTCCTTACACACCTCAACAGAATGGTCGAGTTGAGAGGAAACATGGTCATTTATTGGCTACAGCTCGAGCTATACGCCTTCAAGGACATCTACCTTTACAGTTTTGGGGTGAATGCATTCTTTCAGTAACCTATCTGATTAATCTTATGCCATCTTCTGTAATAGGTTAGAAAATTCCTTTTGAAGTTCTTCATCAACGCCCAGTTTCATATGATCATCTCAGGATCATTGGATGTCTTTGCTATTGTTTGAATAATGTGAAAGACAAGCTGGAGGCTGTCTCCAAGCCCTGTGTTTTTCTAGGCTACCCCCCAGGCCAGAAGGGCTATAAAGTTCTTGATTTGCAAACTGACAAGATTATGGTCACAAGGAATGTATCTTTTCGAGAAGATATATTTCCTTTCAAGTCACCTTCTTCTACTTTGCCATCTTTTACTCCACATTTCCCATTAGTCTCTCCAGTCTGTGATGTCCCAGATACTTGCACTCCTAATTTATGTCCTATCTCTTCTCCATTACCAATTTCTTCAACTTCTCCTTACACTGCTTCACAAAATCTATCTCCTTCCTTTTCCAATCCCATACCTGTTCCTTTCCAGTCTTCTTCAGATACTTCTTCTCCTCCTTTTATCATTCCTCATACATCTTCTCGACCTCATATAACCATACATAAACCTGCTCATCTTCAGGATTATGTTTGTTCTTCTATCACTTCATCACCTAATCCTATTCTCTCTCAGTTGCAAGATCTTGTTATGGATCCTGAATATTTGAGTTCCCTTTGTAATGTCATTACAATTTTTGAACCGACCACCTATTCTCAGGCTAAAAATCATGATGTTTGGCTTCGTGCTATGGAATCTGAACTTCATGCCCTGGAAGCTAACAATACCTGGGAATTGACTACATTATCACCTGGTTCCAAGGCCATAGGTTCCAAGTGGGTTTACAAGGTTAAATATAATCAAGATGGCTCGGTTGAAAGGCACAAAGCTCGATTGGTTGCCAAGGGTTATACACAGGTCAAGGACAAAGACTACAAGCATACATTTTCTCCAGTTGCTAAGTTCACTACTATTCGAGTGCTATTAGCTATTGCTTCTGCCAAATCTTGGCCATTGCACCAGCTTAATATCAATAACGCCTTTCTTCATGGTTATCTTAATGAAGAGGTGTATATGCATCCCCCACAAGGTTACCACAAGGCTTCTATTGGTCAAGTATGTCGCCTGAAAAGGTCTTTATATGGCCTTAAACAAGCCAGTCATCAATGGAATGTGGAACTCACTAATTATTGCTTCATCTTGGTTATTCTCAGTCCAAACAGGATTATTCTCTTTTCATTAAGCTGGACAATTCAGGTATCACTATTGTATTAGTGTATGTTGATGATCTTATCATCACAGGCAGTTCTCCTTCAATGATCATCACTACTAAAGATGCTCTTCATCATGCTTTTACTGTCAAAGACATGGGTCTTGCCAGATTTTTTTTAGGCATGGAGATCTCTCGTAAATCTGAAGGCTTATACTTGAATCAAAGAAAGTATACATTGGATATTCTTACTTCATCCAATATGCTTCATTGCAAATCCAGTCCTTTTCCTATGCAACGCAACTTGAAACTTACCCCAGATGATGGTGAGTTATTTGATGATCCTGAATCATACAGACGTCTAGTTGGTCGTCTCTTATATCTCACTCTTACACGCCCAGATATCACCTTCACTGTCCATCAGCTTAGCCAGTTTTTGGCTACTCCTCGTGTTCCACACTGGCAAGCTGCCATCCATCTTCTTCGGTATCTTCAAGGCACACTACATCTTGCCTTATTTTATCCAGCTTCTTCTGATTTAAATCTTACAGCATACAGTGATGCTGATTGGGGTTCTTGTGCATTTACTTGCAAGTCTATAACAGGCTATTGCTTATTTTTGGGTTCTTCTTTGGTTTCTTGGAAGAGTAAGAAACAGAAGACCATTTCAAAGTCATCTGCAGAGAGTGAATATAGGGCTATGTCAGCCACTGCTTCTGAAATAGTTTGGCTTGAGGGTTTGCTTTCTGATGCAGTTGAAAGTGTCATTGCATATTCCTATGCATTGTGACAACAAAGCTGCTCAACATCTTGCTGCTAATCCAGTTTTTCATGAACGAACCAAACATCTTCGTTTGGATTGCCATTATGTACGAGATGAAGTTCAAAAGGGATTCATTTCTACTCCACATGTTCAGTCATCTCTTCAGCTTGCTGATATTTTTACTAAAGCTTTAGGAGAACAGCAGCATCATTTTCTTTCTGTCAAGCTTGGCCTTGTTTCACCATGTCAAGCTTGAGGGGGGCGTATGGAGATAATGTGTTCTTATAGAGCACAATATGTAAATAAAGGATATATTAGGGATATTGTTAGAATATATCCTAAAGCATATAAATACACACATTTGTAACAGAATTCAGTTTATGCTGAATATACTACTTTTCATATCTTCTTCTTAAAATAATCACCCATCCGGTTTCAACTTCAGGAACTAGTTTAGAAGCATTTTAATCATGATTTTGAAGTCAGCAATCTGGGTTTATTAGGACAGAGCTTTATTGTTTCTTGATCCCTAATTCGATCTCTAAATGATGAGTTATTCTTCTTTTCAACACAAAAGAGTCTAAACTTGGGTTTAATGGGCGATTTAATCCCTATTATGTTTTTCATTCGCAGATTTACATGCATGAAAAGCAACAGAAGATTTCGATTCCAAAAAAAAAACCCTTAATTGGAGATGGAGTACTATAGACTCATTATCTAATGTGTGCTTTTTATTGCTCAAAACCCTAGCAATTACAAACGTCTATTTAGATTTGACTGAAAGCTATCTAACCATCCCTCCCTTCCTTGCATTTGCTTTCCGGTATCAAATTATGATTCGCGAGTTGGAATGTAGGTTTCGAGTATTGACAAGTATGAATTCTCGTATGCATACGTAGATCGAGTACAGTGATCAATCATGTTTTATGGTTCCAAGTTGCATATAAAGATTGACTTGGTTCAAGGTTCAGCCGGTACTTCAGCAAGTTCACGATCATTCTCTTCCTCCTCGGGTTTCGTTGTCTTGTAGTACATTGCATGTAGAACGAGTTGAACCAAACCCGAAAGCACCCCCAAAAAGTTTGGAACCTATCAGAAATCACGACGCAACTTAGAACAAGATTAACAAAACCAAATATTACTACTACGGTAATTATTTACCGCGATCCAAGGGTCAAATTTGACCAAAGCATAAGTGAGCCAAATAGCACCGTTGAGAAGGCCAGCCAAAGACAGTGGCAATGGCATGTATTTTACACTTTTTGTCTTGATTACCGTGCTCTACAAGAAAACCTAAGTTAGTCACACATTTTTACCGCGGTAAAAAACTCTTAGTAACACGAAAGCTCTTACCATGACAGTCAATGGAGCTGCATACATGATGATATTGAAGGCAACACAAACTGAACCGACGACTATGGTTCTTGTATCCGTACCATGGACGAAGATCAAGGTGCAGACGATCACAGCAGCACAAAAGATTAACTCTCCTATGAGAATGATAATCATCTTTTTCTGATCATATTTTTTCAAGAACTCAAAGTATCAATATAAGCAAGGTACGTAGAGAACTCGTGTCATTAGCGTAATTGAGTATATATAATATTGCATGTACCCATCTGGAGACAGGCATGTAGATGAAGAAGATGACGACGTATACCAACTCAAACCCAAAACCCGCGGCGTTGATTGTGATGACGAGGATGCTGTCGGGATGAACGAAAGGCATACCATAGAAGACCCACATTGCACAATTCAACATGGTTGCAAGGTAAGGATCCGGCTTGTACTCTTGAACCGATTTCTTCTTGATTATGTCCATGAACGTCGGCCTTAAGAAACCGAAAACATAATTAGATTCTCATTGAATTGATTGAAAGTGGTTTAAATCTATGAGGTGATGAAGAGTTGGAGAGATTATTACACCGGGGAGAGAAATAGACCAATTGATATTATATTTCCTGCATGCATGCACAAGTGAATTTACAAAGATAGAATGTTAGATGGGTAATTATGTTGTTGTAATGAAGATTAGTTTGTAAATGGAAGCATAATTAACCTATAATCCCGAGTATGAATCTGATCTGCGCTTGCTCCATGGTAATTCTTCAGAGAGATTCGATTGTGTCGACGGAGATGGTGATGATTGGTGTGCTGTACGTAAGTTATTGTAGAGAAATGGATTGATTTATCCATTAATTGTAAGTTTGAAGGCAAATATAAAGAACGTTGAAATTGTAGTTTGATTGATGGAAGTAAGCCTAACTATATTTGGGCGTGTGAAAATGGAAAGAGCGAATGAGGAAACCATGCAAGTTCATTTAGTGATTCTCTGATGTTCTTTGTTAGAGGGTTATCCTTCATTATCGTGCAATCCTCTTTATTAGTTTCCCTAAATATTACTCCGCACCTCCTTCTAACAAAAATAAATAAATAAATTCAACTCTTTTAAGACACGTACCTAAGTTATATAGGCACGTACGTACTTCTTAACATACGGACAAATCCTTTCTTGATCAACAAACTCGTGTGTTTTTTTAGGGTTGAGCCAATACATAAGCCCAGTAGGATGTGGTCGCCCTTGACGCTGACAAGCCTCGTAATATAATCTGCATCCGCAACCAATAGACTATTTATTACTTTATAATCGATGTGAAATCGATTTCCACGACTTGGTCCAAAATCGAAGCAATATTGGAGATTATTTGTTTATAATTTCAAAAAAGATATACACCCTTCTACCATCTATAATTTTCGGAATATATACATCCTTGTACTATATACATACTAGATCTTTACATCGAAGCAATATTGAAACCCTTATACTTTATACGTTTTTAAATTTTGGCCAAAGGTTTTTCAGTTTCCAAATGACATCCCTGATCTTTAGAAATTTTCGAAATATATATACCCACCTACCATCCATAATTGAACACTTGTTAAGATTTTGAGGGGACAAAAAATATAAGTTATTCGTCCTCTTAAAATGACTAATAATCATAATTATGTCTACAAAAATCATAGTGTTAACTTATGGGTATAAAAGGGTATATTATAAATTGACACATTAGAACTTCCCCTAATTTTAATATATAGTTTCATGTTATCGTATATCTTTACTAAGCACTACTCCGTAATAAAGTTACCTAATCCGAAATACCGTCCATCATTTCCCTTCTTTTATTAATTCTTAAAATAAATAAAATAAAGATTCGGGATTCTGATGCTTCATAGTTGAGCTAACTATAAATTCTCTCTTGGCTTTCTTGCATTATAAAAATCTTTCCATTATCTTCAATGCTTTTAAAGAACCCGAAAGCACTAAAAAACAGAAACAAGAGCACCTTGCACCAGCAAAACAATAGCAATTTTTTAATCCTCAATCTTTATCCCATCCCTTCTAACTTCCTCATAAGTAGCAAGAGCTTCAAGATTGAGGCTGTATACTTGTAACAGAGAAATGATCTCCAAAGCTTGTATATGGGGGGGCTAGATAGCTACCAATGATCCATCAAAACCGGATACCCAACAACAAACCGGATTATGGTCATGACTGATATCCTTTTATCAGTTATACTACTCTCTGTGGGGATAACTGTTTTGATCATCATCCACCTATGTGTAGTCCCAGCTATCAGGAGCGGGGTCGGAAATCTGGGTGACAGTGGAGATGGTCGAGGGATCATACACAGGCCGGGGAACGAAACTGCTTCTACTTTGTCGGTTGATGATTTGAAGATGATTCCTTGCTTTGATTACAAAGAAGGGGAGAAAACTGTGGATTGTGCTGTTTGTTTAGATGGCTTCAAGGTGGGTGATAGGTGTAGGTTGTTGCCCAGTTGTCATCACTGCTTCCACCTTCAGTGTGTGGATCTTTGGCTTATGAAGACGCCCTTTTGCCCGATTTGTCGAGCTGTTGTGAGACCAATGAAGACGAGTACGGTAGGTGATCAAAGCAATGGATCGGGCACGGACATCGATGAGCTTGCTTAGGTTTGTGCAACTCCGAGGGAATTTGTTTGTATCTGCTATTTTTGTAATCGTTTGTGTTTGTTTTTGTATATAACAAATTAGTTCTGATTGTAATTTCATATATTTGTGATTGTTGATCTGGTTCATTGAATTCAGACAGATAGACAACAAAGGGTTTCTTATATAGAGACTTGCCCCCATTTGGTTAGACTCCGAGATGGAAATGAACGTAGTCCATATGTTTACCTTATTCATGAATATTTTATGGAAATGAATGTAGTCCATATGTTTACCTTATTCATGAATATTTTTTAGAATCATTCCTTATGTTGCATGTAAAATGTAGTTGTTTCCCCATTTTGTTTCTCTATAGGGTTATCAAACACTACTTAGATTTTAATACAATTACTAAAACCACAAGGAATGATTCCATAAAATTTCATGAATAATGGTATCTATATGGACTAAATTCGTTTTCATTCCGTTTCCGGAGTAAGAACCAAACGGGCCCTTGGTGTAGATACAGACTTAGAAGCACTCATACCTACTTTGAGGAGTAAGTCTTGTACATATTTTCTTTGAGACGGAAATATGCCACTAGGCATGGGTAGCACTTCAACACCCAAAAAATAAGAAAGATTGCCGAGATCTTTTAGAGAGAACTTTGAGGAAAGCAAGAAGGTAGATCCGGAGTTCATTATATCATCTACATACACAACAAGGTAGAGAAGAACCTTGTCTTGCGAGTAAATGAAGAGTGATACGTCTGCTACTGAGTTGGTGAAGCCAAGTCGAAGAAGATAGATCCGGAGTTCATTATACCATGCTCTAGGGCTTGCTTAATCCCATTGATAGCCGTATTAAGCTTGCAAATATGGTTTGGCCGGTCTTGATCTATAAATCCAGGAGGTTGTACCATGTAAACATCATCTTATAGTGTACCTTGGAGAAAAGCATGTGGAGGATTTCACCGCACGCCCACTTGAACGTTAGGTCCGAACCAACCAATTGTCAAGAATAGTCCGCCAACCTTATATATTAGGCCCATCAGCCCTTGAAAACATTTCATTGCCCACATATTCAAACCCATATTGATTTTCTTTTAAAATTTAAGCCCTACAAAAGGATCAACTATTCTTTCTAATACCTTAGTTGACCTCTAATATGTGTATCCATCAAAAGACTTCTGATGAAGAGAAGACAACGGCATCAACTACATGAATAAGTGATTCCACATCTATTAGAGCACTAACCATTTCAAAAGATCTACACTTCTACGAGAATCATTGCATTCACAAGGCGCACCAAGTGTAGATCATTATCAAGCAACAAATCTGAATTATGACAGATACCAGAAGAACAGACAAAATTTGAAGAATGTGAAAGGAGAAGGATATAAAGATCGCAAGATACTAAAATCACTAGGGAAATAGATGGTTTATACTACTACACTCGGCAGAACTACATGTGTTTCTTGCAGTGACAATGAATCAATCTTAAAAAGTTAACGCTGAGAACTAAAGTATCACAAATTGAAATCAGCTTCAAGTCTGTGATCATAGGAAGACATACATGATGAGAAGGCGGCATTGAGAGGCAACGGATCAAGCTCATTTCTTGTCATTATTAGCATTGGTGTCAAGCTCCCTCCTCAGCTGCAATGAGAAGTCATCGTTCACATCATCATCATCCCAATCATCTTCCCACTGTTGGGTAACTTCCTTAACTTCTCCCTTATTGTCCCACTCTGCCACAAAATTAAATATTACTCTTTCACACAAACACCAGAAAATAACATCCAGACTGATTTCCAACAGAAAGATATAGATGCAGAAAAACAAGTTCACAATGGAGAGGAAGAGTACCAGCTTTCTTAGATTGCAGATAAACTACAAAACTGTCACTAAGGGGTTCGAAAATACATGAATTCTTTTCTTTCTTTTGAAACGGCCGTGCATGAAACTGAGCAGATAAGTTGGAAAAATATACAAACCCAGAGTTCTAATAAATTGAATGCTAAAGTAGCTACAGGATGTGGACATTTGGGTAGACCTACAGCTACAAATTACATTAAGGTGTTGCAAGTTGAAAAGCCAAAAAATGGACACCCAACCAAGAGTAAGTAAATCATAGGGTGCATGCTTGAAGGCTACATATTATAAGCCCCAATGTACATGTGCTCCCATTTTTGAAACACTGCTTTTAGAAATAATTATATGATGTAACTTAGCAAAGAAGGAGATTTCAAAAGGCAACACTCTTTTCTTCTCCTACTTAATCTCCTTAACTGATTTACTTCTAATTTGTCCCATTTACACAAAACAACATCCATTCATTCAACTCTGAATTTCTTCCGTACTTCCCATATCTCTATACCATGTAAGCATTTAGGATTTCCAGTCCTCTTCACGTAATTCACTTTCAGTACAATATATCATTATCTCAGGACTACTCAATAATTTTCATGTGGATCATTTGCGAAAGATCAATTTTGCAACTTTTGTTACACTTACCCTATTTCTTCTTGTTCTAAACATACAACGCATTTCTTCTGACAGGGCAAGGTTTGTAAATCTCTATGCAACTAATGTTAATGCTTAGCTCCATTAGTAAATCTTCATTATCCCCCCTATTTTACATCAAAAGAAGGTAAAATAGTTAAACTTCTGACTACATGCATTGGATATAAGTCTAGTTGGTGTTTTTTACACTTGACCGACTTTAGGTAGCTCAAATATAAGCAGCAACATTTTATTATTCATCAAAAGTTGTTCGTATTGTTCTTATATGTATAGAGGTGTGCATCACGGCCTTACAAGGCTCCAACAAACGTTTTCACTCAGAATGAAAACCCTAATGCAACTGCAGCAGAAGAACAATGCTCACTTTCATATCCAAACAGGGAAGCTGCTAAGGAAATTGTAACACACAAAAGAGCAAGTAACTGATGATCAAGTTTAAAGAGAAACCACCGCCCGGTTTTATACGGAAAACTGTGCAAAATTCATTAAACAAAGAATGGTGTAAGAGGTTCTACCTTGATCGATTTCAAATTCTTCGAATTCATCGTCATCCTCAAACAAATCCATCTTGGCTTCCTCAGTAGCAGTCTTGGTGGGCTCGTTCGTTGTCGCCATTGAAGCACAAACTAATCAACCTGACAAATTTCAAAGGAAAATTCAGCGAAAAAAATCCCCCCTATTCTCACAACTAGAGAAAAAAAAAAAAAACTTCAACTTCACATTACAACGAACAAGAACAAAACCCTAACCTTCCGAAGTCAAATTGGATCAACTTGAAAATCAGAAGTGATCACTAACACCAAAAACTTTATTTGAGATCGAAAAGGTAAGCAAAGTTAAAATGACGATTACTTACGGATCAGAAGAAAATCTCCGCGGGATACAAACACAAGGAGGAGTTCTCGAGAACGCGAGCTTGCTTTCAGAGAAAGACAAGTTTGTAATAGGAAATCGATCTGCCGATCCGCCGAAGAAAGCTTAAACGTCGTCGTCTTGGCTAATTTGGATTGGATTGCCGAATGTGGATGCTTCTTGACCTTTTTTGGGCCGTAAAATACCTATACGGCTATCCTCAATTTGGGCTCGCTTCAAATTTGCCTCCCAGTGTTACCTCTCTACAAATAAACGGGTCGGGTGCTTCTTTTTTTTATACAAAGCTAACCGGGTGCTTCTTTTTTTCATACAAAGCTAAGTAAAATGGGAGGATTAATTTTTACAAACCGATCGACCTAGAGTATCTAGGGATGGCAATTTCATCCGAATTCGACGGACACCCGATTACCCGATCCATAATAAAAGGGTGAAAACCCGACATGAAGCGGTTGAAAGCGGATGGCGGATGATGCGGGTGATGGATCGGGTCGGATTTGGATGGACCTTCATCCACCCGTCACCCGATCCATCATCCATCCACCCACCCGACACGTTTCACCCGCTTACACCTTTATAAATATATAATGATTTAATAAATTTTTAATTTTAACAAAACCCTATTAAAAGTCACATCCCTAAAAAAGTTAGATCCCTATACCTAACTCGCAAGGTCTGCTTGTTCGAGAGTCGATTACTTCGCAAGTCGTCAGACTCGCCACTTCGCCAGGTCACTTCTCAGTCTTTTTCGACTACATCCGCCGGCGGCCGGCGTCAGTTTCCATTCGTAGTTGACACGCATCGCTCAGATTTTCAGGAATATTGTGCGTTACCTTTTCAGAACTGAAGGCCATTTGACCCATTTCTCTTTTTTTTCAAGAACTTTGATGATTTGTGTTGACTTCAGATTTATCATGTGTTTTATGGATAAAACATTTTCGGGTAAATTTTATTTTATTATTATTGATTTTCCGTATTCGATTCCGAGTTTAGTATTGATTTAAAGGAAATGCACTGAACACCCAAAATCTCACCCGATCCACCCACTTCATTCGTTGGATACGGATGGATCGGATGCAGGTGGTATGTTAGGCGGGTGGCGGGTCGGGTGGGGTGGATGAAATTTGTTGGCAGATTGGGTCATCCACCCACCACCCAATCCATTGCCATCCCTAAGAGTATCCTTATGGATGAGGGCTTCAACATTATATGGAATTGTGTCGACATCAATTAGTGAATTAGCTCCATGCCACGTTATTATGTCAGTAGCACTGTTGATTTTCTTGAAGATGTGGTGAATGGTTGAGTGCGTGAATCCCGAGATCAAGACGGATATGTCAGAGATGTTCATATCTAACTCCCATGGAGGCTTCCATATCTAGTTGATCGCATTGATAAGCATCAAATTGTCTCCTTCAATCTATAGGAATGTTGCACCTACCTCCTTGGCTTTTTTAAGGCTCTCACGTAAATTTAAAGTTTCAGCCTCTAGAACTGACTCGGCATTGCATTTACCATTACCTATAGCGATATGATTGACAAGGTGATTTCTAATAATAAAACCAAAGGTAAATTGATTTAATGAATTGCTTGAGGCGTCACATGTTAGTTTGACATACCCATTCGGCAGTCTACTCCATTTTATATTTTTTGTTTTCCTGCTATGTTTCAAAATTTTCTTATTATTCACGGTCACTATAGTGTTAGCCTTGTCCCAATCATTAATTTGGTTTATGGCTTGAGTATTAAAATTTTGTGGTGGTTTGATTTTGTTAATGATGACTTTGTTTCTAGCCAACTAGATTTTCCACCAAATAACCACAAGATTTCTTAATTCCGAAGGCCTGATTTTTCCTTGTAGTTCGAATAGAATGTCGGTAATGCTCCAATTATCAATGTCGCAATCGTTTAGAACAGATGCAATTTTTGGGTTATCAACAGTTTTCAAGCTATATTGACATTTAAAGAACGAGTGTTTGGTGGTTTATGTATGGTGATTGCATAATTCACAATTCATCACCACCGAAATTTTTGTTTGTCAAGATTTTGTTTGGTCGGTAATTCTTCTAATGCTAGTTTCCACAAGAAATTTTTAATTTTGGGCATTATGTTAATTTTTCAAATCCACGTTTTGTGTGTGGTTACTCCCACCTTCCGTTTTTGTATCATTTCATTGTTGATTTAGTTGAGTACCATCCTTCGTCATTGACCGCCCAATAAATCCTATCTCTAATATCATTTATCGGAAGGTTATACTTTTTTTATTCTTTTAATGATGTTGTTAAGCATAAGTGTGTGTAGCCGATTAATACTGTGGTGGTTCCATTTTTTATCTGTAATATACGAGGCGGTGAGTTCGATCGAGTCCATTAATGCTCTACTAGTCACTATGTCTTGAAGTAGTTTGTCGGATATTCATCTGTCTTTCCAAAAACCTCACCGTTTGTCCATCTCTTATCTTCCATCTGAGACCTTTATCGAAATCATCTTTCAATTTCACGGTAATTGTTTTTTAAAAGTATAATATTTATTATAGTTAATTAGATGATGTGATTAACCATATAAACAATAACAAAATAATTTAATGGTTATTTAATTTTTAAATAATTGATTTTAAGTTTAAAACTTATAATTTTCTTAAAATATTAAAATTATACTTATAATGAAAAAAGTAAATTCTAAAGTAAAAATTATTCTTTTAAATTGAACAATAGTTTGATTTAAACTGAACGAAAATTAATTAAAAAAATAATTGAATAAGGGATGATTTTTAATAACTATGAGATAATGGGAAAAACAACTTCAATTTGCTAAATTTCATATACTCAAGTTCAATTATCCAACATCAATAACCCAACTTCCGTTATTCAATTTCAGTTATTCAATTTCAGTTGCCTAACTTTAATTATCTAATTTCGGTTATCCGATGTTATCCAAATTCTCATACCAAATTTCAGATACTCAATTCCAATGACCGATTTTACTTACACGATTCTAGTTACCCAATTATAATTACATGATTTTACTTATTTGGTTCCAGTTACCCAATTATAATTACCCGATTTTATTTGTCCGGATTTAGTTACCCGATGTTTTTTTTACCCAATTTTAGTTATCCAATTTCAAATACTCAATTTCAGACACTTGGTTGCACTTACTCGACTTTAGGGAAATTCCGGATGGTACCCAACACTTTTGACTTTTTCATATTATACCTAAGGGTTTTCAGTTTCCGGATGGTAACCCTGTGTTTTAGACTTTTTCGGATTATACCCTCTACCATTCATAAATTAACATTTATTAACATTTTAAGGCTTACAAAAATATAAGTTATTCCTTCAAGAAATTATACATACCTTAAAAATGAATACTAACAATAAGTAATAAACGTGGTTTCTAAACGTACCGGCAAGAATCTATATTCATCACCACAACTACGCACGCCGTAGTTGAGATTTTTCCAACTACGCATATGGGTGCGTAGTTGGAGTTAATGAAAAAATATAGATAAACACAAGTCATTAATGGATGATTTTTAAATCTTGAAAGACTCGATAGAGGAAAAGTTGAGGATGAAACCCCATACAACGAAAATAAAAGAAGACACATACACATTGTTAGTTGGAGAAGTGCACATGAAAACTTGTATGACCACCGGTGAAAACCTTACATTTGAACTTTCTGTAGTTTGGACAAAAAAAGTTCACCCATCTTCCAATTCCATTCACCAAGCCATGTATCCACCTGCCGATCGTAGGGGTGAAACCAAACCTCAAGTGATGTTGAAGTTTGTCAACTGATTCATACTAAATAAATATCATTTTATAAGGTGTTTAGTTTTTGAAATTTTTATGGAACAAATAATGACAAAACATGGATATGGGATATCAACATAATGCCAAAAGTTAAAAATCTCTTATGGAAGTTGTCCCTCGATAGCATCCCAACAAAAGAAAACCTTAAAAAATTAAAAAATTCCGGTCTTAATGCACTACGAACTTTGTCAACACCCAATAGAGAGTGCTAAGCATCTCTTTTGCAAATGCCCGTTTACACTAAACAATATCAATAATAATAAAGTCAAAACGCTCCTACTCAAGTATGACCCAACATGCCACAAAATAATGGACATCATCATAAAGATAAAGGAAAATTGTAATCCATCAAAATTAAGACAAATAGTGGTTACATGGTGGAACATTTGGCAAACAAGAAACCAAATAATTTTTAATAAGAAAAAAATACCACCCGACCTAAAACAAGTGATCCAAAAACAAGTTAAAGAATGGGATGAGGCTAACCCAATAACAACAAACTACAACACAATGCCTCAACAACAAAGACGAAAAACAAAAAACATTAAATGGAAGAAACCAAGCCTGGATTTTATCAAAATTAATTTTGATGCTTCTAAAAATTCTAATGACCAATGTGCATTTGGTTTCATCATTCGAGACCACAATGCTCAAACGCTTGCTATTGGAATTAAACATGTCCACAGTTACTTAGCCAAAAAAAAAACAAAACAAACAACTATTAAATTTAACCCAAAAAACATTTCTATAAATACTCCAAACCCAATTCATTTCATCTCACACCAACTCTCATACAATCATCTACTCACTCTCTCAATCTCTCCATAATTTCCAACTCTTACATTCAATTACTCTCCTAATCTCATTCTCTAATTTTCTTTTTAATTATTCATTTTACATTTTACTACATTCAAACAAAAATGGCTAGCCGAGGAAGACGTTCCGTTAGATGCCCTTCATCCGGCGGAGGTGTTAGTCGAGGACGTCATTCCGTTGCGGTCCTCCAACCGGTTCGGATATAAGGCGGGGCTTAAGTGGAGATCATGAGATCTACGAGGAGGAGGACATCAACATGGATTCACCTCCTTTCCTTAACACCTAAGAATACGAGACACAAGACCCGGAGGAGCCGATGAACAACACTCAACTATCGGCAGCGGTCTTCCGATTTTGGTTCAAAAAAGGTGCTTCCGATGCTAACGGGATTTACTATGTCAAATGCAATTTTTGTTCGACACAATACAAGCACAACAAGGGAGAAGGCTACGGGAACTACAAGAGACATATTCACAACAAGCATCCCGAAAAAAGGGAATGGCACGAGGGCAATGTAACGACCCGAGTTTTAAGTAACCCAAGACGTCACTAGGCTAAGGACCACACAGTGGGTCCCATCAATTAGCCTGACAACAACTTCACAAATAGGACCTTGCAACAAGAAGCACGAAAAATAATGAAAACATCCAACCTGTCATTTAGAAAACATTTACATAACAACCCTGCATGCAGTTAGTATGTATATCCCAAAACGACACTTCAAAAACATGACACCTGAACAGTTGTCTTAAAACTTCACCCTGAAATCAACATGTGTACACAGTTGCACAAAACCAACAAAAGACTCGCTTGCAAGCGATTAGTTTCAAAAGTAGTTTAACCAACTCTCGGGTTAATAGTGCCTCGGCTGTCCACTTCCTACAGCTGACATCCTTGAAGCGTTCCTATATTCGGTATTACCTAAAAAGATTCGGTTTAAAACCGTTAGCTACTGATCATAATCTATCCACGAGAGATTATATCATCACATCACAACACAACAAATATATTCAAATACCATATACCGTGCTCATGAGATGATATCATGCTTTTATGAATGATGCACGTGAATGCAGTATGAAATTTACAATTTGCGATCCCGGCCCAAATCCGGAATCATTGCTTATACGGTTCAGGCTTTGGTGTAAGCTCACCATTGCACAGATTAGGTTAATTCAGACATTTGCTCTTAGGTCGTTGCCAGACTAATCAAGTCTACGGGCCAGGCTTTCTCGTGGTGGGTTATGGTCTTAACCCCTAACCACATGCAACATTTTGCCATTCATGTTAATGCAAACATTTACCATTTCCATTAGGTGTGCGACCCGAGCCTGAAGTCCATCAGACTCGGTGTCATTCTTATACAAACGCAAGTGATCCGGGCTTGGCCGAGCTCCGGCATTCACTGCAATAGCTAGCGACCTGGCTAATGGTTAGCTTAGAGTCTTAACAATTTACATACTATTGACCTTTACAGGTCATCATCATATCGCATGCCACAAAAGGCTTATCATCTCATACATTATCATGCTTTTAACAAGCTTATCATGTCATTCAATAGCACGCCTCAATAGGCTAACACATGTTCATTTAACCATTTCTCATGATTATGACATGATAATAATCACAACAACATTAAGCATGCTTTACACATCATAACGTCATTTTCATCATAAACACATCAAGCATGCTTCACACATAACACATCTCAATGCATATCAACATTCACATATTAGCACAACAAGGCATTTCAAAACAACAACACATATCAACACAGTGAGATATAAATCTCTCAGGCACGGGTTTCTGCAGATCAAAGCTAAGTAAGTCCGAAGACTTACCTGGATACACTCACTGAGCAACTAAGCTATAGTTAGTCTACCGTCTTCAACACCACCTGTCGAGAATATTATATTCCTCGTATTAAACTTCTTGCTTCAAACATCAATTGAATTCATGCCTTTGAATTTAATTAGCTTATAGCGTTTTCTAGATTCCTAATTTAATTAATTAACATCAGAATAACCTTTTGCCCGCAGGCAGTTTTTCAACCCAACTGTCATCAGATCTCATCAAACAAATAGCCCATAATCACCAGAATATTGTAACAAGCATAATGGAATTTCCAATTATCCATTTTGACAAGTCTAAGGTCAATTTAGGCCAAATCGCAATACTGAAAACAAATAAATTCATAATTTATTCGTTACTAACCCGATTGACGATCCGAAAAAAGATTCGGAATCACAACGACGCAGGCTACGCTCGAACACAATCAGATTCACCGGAATCTGAGCGACGGGACCGGCCATATAAGGGGGAGGCTCGACCTGACCTTAACTTCAACGGAAACGCAGAAACTCGGTACCAAAATGAAGAGGATGAAGAGAGGAATCCGAAAACTCAAACGGAATTGAAATCAGATTACAAACGAAGAGTAGATCTGAATTTGAAGGTTCAGAGAAATCAGAGCTTTTACGAGGAAACGTGAAAGGAAATGAATTAATAAATGAATTTCCGCTATTTATAGAGAAGACGATAATTATCCTTTAGCAAAGTCGATAGTTATCCTTTAACCGATCCGAAGGCGGTCTGAGCCCCTTCTCCAAACTTCTCGAAATCGGAATAATAAATCTGACATATTGTGTGGATAATTATTCCGCAACTTTCTCGAAAAACGCATATTCCTAAACCGTCTTTCTTAGCCGCTAAGAAACGAAATAGCGACTCTTTTGACCATTTTGCCTTTCCATGTTATTTCATATCTAAAACATACCCAATGTCCTGATCATTTCTCTCAACTGCAATTTTATTAATTGAAGCTCCCAAATGCTCCAAATAATACGAGAGGGTAAAAATTATTCCCCGGAGGAAAAAGTGAAAATTTCCCCATAAGTCCAAATTTACGTCAGGATCGTGGCGGTGGAATTCCTACTCGTCATCTACACACTATTCGCGATTTATGGGCCAATTGATTTCGATGATTAATTTAATCACCCTTAAACATCCTTTATTAGGATTCGAAAATCCTAGCTTTTACATCACACACTCCTTAAGAAAAAGTTTCGTCCTGAAACTTTAGTACACAGCTCATCAGAAGACTAAATCTATTAGTCACATAATTAACCTATCTTTGCATTTCATGCAAGCATAAGTTATTACCAACTTAGAGGGGGTCATCAAGCTCACACTAGTGAAGTCTATCACTTTCTATGTTAGCAAACACAAAACAATTCACACACACATAAATCACATCAACATAGAACTATATAAGCACATTAGTTAGTGGAAAAGTTAGGTACTACTCTTTGCTTTTGTTCCAATCATTGATCAAAGAGCTAAACACCTCTGGATAATTTCTCTCCATGTGTTCAACTGTTTCCCATGTAGCCTCTTCCATTCCCCTTCGGGACCACTGGATCTTCACTAATGGAATTTCTTTATTCCTTAACTTCTTCTTCTTTCTGTTTAGCACGGCCATAGGCAACTCGACATAGGTCTGATCAAGCTCTATCTCAATAGCATCATAGATGAGTACATGGCTCGGATCTGGTTGATATTGTCTTAGTTATGATACATGAAACACTGGGAGTACTCCATCCATTGTTGGCGGTAATGCTAAACGATAAGCTACTTTACCAACATTTTCCAAAATTCCAAACGGTCCAATATACCGAGGACTTAACTTCCCCTTGATACCAAACCGTTTGACTCCACGAGTCGGTGAAACTTTCAGCCAAACATGTGTCCCTGTTTCAAACTCTAGCGGGCGTCGGCGCTTATCAACATATGATTTTTGTCTACTCTGTGCAGCCAACATCCTTTCTCGAATCAAAGCAACTTTTTCAATATCACTTTTAACTTTGTCTGGAGCCGTGTCAATGACATCGGCAGGCTCATCCCAACATAATGGGGTTCGACATTTCCTTCCGTATAGTGCTTCATAGGGTGCCATCCCAATGGACGCATGCCAACTGTTGTTGTAGGTGAACTCGACCAACGGTAATTAATCTGGCCATATCGGTCCCCAATCAAGCACACATGACCTCAACAAGTCTTCTAAAGTCTGAATAGTCCTTTCGGACTGACCATCTAACTGTGGATGAAACGCTATTGTAAAATTCAGCTTGGTTCCCATTACTGTCTGTACCTGGCTCCAGAATTGGGAAGTAAATCGTCCATCTCTGTCTGAAACTATGGTCTTAGGAACTCCATGTAATCTGACTATCTGATTCACGAATTCCTCTGCTAACTTGTTCACAGTCCAAGTTTCCTTGATAGGAATAAATCTTGCAGTCTTTGTTAATCGATCAACCACCACCCATATGGAGTCATAACCCTTACTACTATTTAGACTGGTTACAAAATCCATGGTGATGTGTTCTTATTTCCACTCCGGTATCTCCAATGATTGGAGTTCTCCTCCTGGCCTTTGGTGTTCAATTTTAACTTGTTGACATGTTTGACACCGTGACACAAACTCAGCAATATCTTTCTTCATACATTGCCACCAAAAGTAAGGTTTAATATCCCGATACATCTTGTTCGATCCTGGATGTATGGAATATGGTGTTGCATGGTCTTTCACAAGAATCCTTTTTCTAATCTCTTCATCTTGAGGAACACATACTCTTCCCTGATATCTCATTATATTGTCAGTATCGATATGGAAATCTGAAGATTCACCATTTCCGATCACTGAACTTATTTTGATTAAATTAGGACAACTTAGTTGTTTTTGTTGAATTTCTTTCAACCAATTGGGCACTATCTCCAAGGTACACAGATACCCTTGTTCTTTCTGAACCCATATTTCAATGCCACTACAAATCAGATCTTTTTGTATTTCAACTTGTACAGTTAATCGCGCAATCGCTTTTTCTTGAGCTGACTTCCTACTCAAAGCATCAGCCAACACATTAGCTTTACCAGGATGATATAGTATCTCTAATTCATAATCCTTTATCAACTCCAACCACCTTCTTTGTCTCATATTCAACTCTTTTTGAGTGAAAATGTACTTCAGGCTCTTATGATCTGTCATGATCTTACACGTCGTCCCAAATAGGTAATGCCGCCAAATCTAAGTGCATGAACTACTGCTGCTAACTCCAAGTCATGTGTAGGGTAGTTCTGCTCATATTGTCTCAGTTGTCTTGATGCATAGGCGATGACTCTTTCATTTTGCATCAAGACGCATCCCAAGCCCATTTTAGATGCATCACTGTAAACAATGAACCCTAGTGTTCCATTCGGTTGAGCTAACACAGGTGCAATAGTCAACCTCTTCTTTATCTCTTCAAAGCTTGCTTGACACTTGTCAGTCCATATAAACTTTGCCTTCTTCTGAAGTAAGTTGGTCATAGGTCTTGCTATGATGGAAAACCCTTTTACAAAACGTCTATAGTATCCTGCTAATCCTAGGAAACTACGTATCTCTTTGACGTTCTTGGGTGGTTCCTATGCTAGCACGGTTTCGATCTTGGATGGGTCAACTTTGACTCCATCTGCAGTACTCATGTGTCCCAAGAATGTTACTTCTTTCATCCAAAAGTCACACTTGGACAACTTAGCATAAAGCTTTTCTTTCCTCGATACTTGAAGAACTGCTTTCAAATGCTCTGCATGCTCTTCACTACTTCGTGAATAAACCAATATATCATCTATAAAGACCACAACAAACCTATCCAAGTATCCAATGAAGATCCGATTCATCAATTCCATAAACGCAGCAGGTGCGTTGGTTAACCCAATTGGCATAACCACGAACTCGTAGTGTCCATACCGAGTCGTGAATGTTGTCTTATGGATGTCATCTTCTTGAATCTTCAACTGGTGAAAGCCTGACCGTAGGTCTATCTTGGAGAACACCTTTGCTCCTTGTAACTGATCCAACAAATCATCAATTCGTGGCAGTGGATACTTGTTCTTAATCGTCATCTTATTCAGTTCTCTATAGTCGATACATAGCCTCATTGTACCATCTTTTTTCTTCACGAACAACACTGGCGCTCCCCATGGCGATACACTTGGCCGAATAAATCCTTTATCTGCCAATTCTTCCAACTGCTTCTTCAACTCAAGCATTTCCACAGGTGCCATTCTATACGGAGCTTTAGAAATTGGTCTAGTTCTAGGCTCTAGATCGATTCTAAAGTCAACTTGCCTAGTAGGTGGCAATCCAGGTAATTCATCTTGAAAAACATCCTTAAACTCGCGTGAAACTGGAATGTATTTCAATTAAATCTTTCCTTCTTTCTCCAAAGCGTAACATAAATATGCTTCACATCCTTTCCTTACCAGCTTACTTGCTTTCATCGCAGAGATCATCACTAGCGGGTCTTGTAGCTCACTTCCTTTGAACACATGACAAGTATCATCTTTGGCTAACATCATTTTTGTTAGCATTTCCGCATCTATCTTATCCATATACTTGATCATCCAATCGATGCCTAGAATCACGTCATCATTATCCAATCCGGTAATAAGGATATCGGTTGGCTACTTTACTTGCCTAGTTTTCACGTAAACTTTGACTTTCTCCTCCTCTCACATTAGGACAAGATCCTTGAGTTAACATTATCCCCTAGCCTCACAAACTTTATCATATCTCTAGGTTAACTACATTTGAAACATGTAGTTGGACTTTTTTTATCAGTCCTTCTTGTAATAATTTAGGTCTCCACAATTTAAAATGTTCTTCCCTCCAATTTCTCTTATGATCATGGTTGTGGAGAAGGCCTTGTTTCTTGACTCACACGTCTCGTACTCGCAGGTTCAAGAAACTTAGAGTAGACTTTTGCCTCTTTCCTCCACTAGTTTAGGAATCCACCTCTTTCCTAAAGCCTTGTCTTGCTTCAAGCTTTATTATCCTCTCCTAATACTCCAATAACGTCATACCTTAGGTGACAACACCAACTAAGAGGTCGTTTCATCCTATCGTAAACAATCTTATCAATTGATCATAAAGTGGTGCACTCTCATCCAACGATGTATACTCCTCGTGAAATTCATCTCCATCATAGGAGAACCTCCAAATGTTGCTTCCAGAAAAGACTTTAACAAGTTAGTCCAAATCCGACTCTTGAAAGTCGCGTAATCCACAATGATTGCACGATTTCTCATCCACCAACATGCACCAATGTTCTGCATGAAGGTTGCTGCAAGTTTCATCTTATACTTTTCTAGCCCTCCAATGTCCCCAAAAGTCATGTTTATGTGGTTCAACCGCCAACCAACTTGCATTACATAAGCTCCTACAAACACTAACACATCTCTTCTTTTTTTTATGGCCTTAGCCACTTCTCTAATGAAGTTCACTACCTTCTTGTTCCTCATATGGAACTTCTAGTGTTTGGGGTTCAACAACTCGTGCTTGCCCTTGCGTTTCTATCGTAGCAATAACCCTTTCTACCGCTATATTCTTGCATCTTCACATCTCATGTAGCTCGATGGGTAGAAGTACTTGACCTTGACCACTTACTTTAAACATTATACTCTCATGTACTTCTAGCTTATCTTACTTCGACTAACACACTTGCACATTGTGCTCCCATTGACATACTCGTAATGAAGCTGCAACTTCCTTGTCTCTTAATCAAAACGCTTACGGTTGCCTTTATCACGATTTCGACAAACCGGAACATTCACGATCGTTCTCTCTTCATATATATCCACTACTTATAACAATAGTGATATCTATAAGAATACTATGATCTTAACAAGTTAGAGAAAGAGAACTACACTTACAATGAGTCACGCTGAGGAGTGAAAGGTAGTGTCTTTACCCACAATCCCGACTATGCATATGATTTTAAATCCATTAAAACCAAATGTTAGTAATTTCCAAAATCTTTTGAAAACTTAAATTTCCTTTCAAAACCAACCCGAACTGGGTTGTAGTTAGGTTGAATGATAGCATGAATTATAGTCTATATTTTGGGGTTTGTTTGGACGTTTTATCTTAAATAATCTGCATGTTAGCATGTATAATATGTGATTATATTACCATTTCATCTACCTTTGCGGGAATCGAGGTCTACACCTAGTTTTGTTGTAATTGTAGGTAAAATGGCACGTTTTGCATCAAAAAGGAGCAAAAGGAGTCATGAGTCATTTGGAGCTACATCCAGGAAGCATAGCCATGGATTAAAGATTCACTTTGGACCAGTTTTGAGAGATTTCACATTCAGTTGTGATTCACCTCGGTTGATCAGAGATTCATCTCGACCGAGGTGATCCAGAGACGCCGACTCGACCGAGGCGAACACCTAGGACGCGGCGAGAATATTTTATTCTTGGCTGAGATCTTTTATCTTTGGAAGGTGATCTTATATTTTCGGGCTTGGCTCCTGGAAGGAAGAAGATATGCAGAATCATATATTTTACCTATATTTATGGGGAAATATCTTTCTAAGATTTATTATCTTTGGAGGGTTATTTTCCTATAAAAAGGGTTGGATTTCCACAAATCCAACATCATGCTATACCATCGATCAGGGTTTATAGCACGCAGCAGCCACACTCCAGTTGGGAGTTTCGAAGAACCTTTTTGAAGGTTGAAGGAAGATTGAAGATCATAGCTTTTATAGCTTTTTGGAGGGTTTTGTAAGATTGTCTTCAATTCCCTTCCTTGTTGTCTTCTCTTGTTGGATTGCTATCCAAGGAACGCTTTTGTTGTGATATTTGATTCAGTTATTGAAGTCTTTTCATTGAATTCTTCTTGTTCAAATATTCACCTTCTTCCCATATATTTAATACTTTCATAATGATGATGATTGGCTAATTTCCTTGTGTGATTCTAGGGTGATTGGCTGAAGGTTGTGGGAAAAACAATGATAGAATAATCTTAGATTCCAGTAGGACCTTGAAAGTTCGAGTCTTTAACCTTAACTCTAAGCATCTCGTTCAGTCGATGAACATCTCGGCCGGGGTGGAATTTAGCTGACCGAGGTGACTTATTTGATCCTAAACTGAGAGTTAAGTGTTAGAGTTTGCCAAATCCTATTCTTATTACACCTTTCCTGGTTCAAAGCAAGCTTAGGATGAGACTTACCCGGTAATTCCTTAGTTTGTATACCAACGATCATAAGTGTAGGTAATAAAGGTTTATCCTTTATTGGGGTTTGAGTGTGCTTCCATCCCATCTTTGTGAGTTAGCCTGAGACTTACCCGGTAAAGGTTGATTCTATTCCCTTAGATGGTGTGTTAGTTTGAGGTTATAGTTCTTTATCTTGATTCCTTGAGACTTACCCGGTAATAGGAGTTACGGTTTTGGATTAGTGAGTAGTGAGACTTACCCAGTGATCTACTCCACTTTAGTAACATCTTCCCCTTGCAAAAATCTCAGCTTTGTCCGCTTATCTTTAGATCTTGAGTTGGAACCGCAACTAGACGCTTTAATCCCTAGAATTGCATGTTTGCTTTATTGACTTCTTATTCATCTTTGATTGTGTTAATTGCTCTTGTGGTTAGTATTCACGAAGCTTACCGTTATTGACTTTGTTTCACCGAGTCCTTGTGATCGACCCCTGGAATTTCTTGCTTTTTACTACGATTGACCCGTACACTGCGGGTTCGCATCCTTGTTTTAAGCTTAAGTCTAGGGTTATAAATTTAAAGCTTGCACACACCGTTTGGAGCGAACAAGTTTTTGGCGCCGTTGCCGGGGACTTGGTCTAGACCGAACCGGTACGGTTTGCTCTTGGGGCACTTACCCCCGTGTCTTCTAACCACTCTACTTGAGTGACTTTTGCAGGTTCTTTCTTAGGTATATGCGAAGAACCCGCAATGGGAAGGAAATCGTTCCTTACGATCCCGAACCAGAGAAGACATACAAGCGACGTTTAAGAGAAGCAAAGATGGCCCAACAAGACAACCGCGATCTTGAGGCCGAATTGAGAGAGGCGTTAGAGCTGCTATGCCTCAGCAAGGAAGAACTAAGGCGAGAGAAGGAAGAAACTTGCACCAAAACTGAAGCAATCGAAGCAGAAATGGCCGTCATACGAGACCAGATTCTACTTCGACCGAGGGACAATCCAGTTCCCGATGCTGGACCGAGGCAGGTTCCAGTTGCTGACCCTCGACCGAGGCAGGTTCCAGTACCAGACGCCCCGGCCGAGATACATCCACCTCGGATGCCAGTCCGAGATGTTCTTCTTGCAGGAATCCCACAAACCCTAGGTCAAAGGATGGACCCTAATCAACAACTGAGGCGTCCAAGAGTCAACCTAGGAGATCCAGCGGACCATGACTATGAACTTCGACCGCAAGTTCTATCCATGATTCGCCAATGCCAATTCGGAGGGATGGAGAAGGAATCACCACATCAACATCTTCAAAACTACGAGATCTTGATGGAAACCTTGCGACCTTCCAGAATTGAAAATAACAACTACAAGCTAAGACCTTTTTACTTTTCTTTAAAAGATAGAACTCTTACTTGGTATCAATCTCTTCCTCCAGGAAAAATCAGCACATGGGAAGAGATGACTACGGAATTCTTGACCAAATTATTTCCCCCTTCAAAGACAGCTGAAATGAGAGGGAAGATCAGTGCTTTCATTATGAAGGACAAGGAGAGCTTGTCCAAGTCATGGTAGCGGTTCAAGGACATCCTTTTGGATTGCCCACATCATGAGATTCCAAAAATCGAGTTGTTGGAGATCTACTTCAAAGGACTGGACGGAAGCACCCAGTTCAATCTCCAACTACTCTCCGCCGGTACCTTCATGGACATGGCGATTGACGAGGCTTGGGACTTCATTGAGAAGCAAGCCTTACACATGGAGAAATATACCCACCAAGGAGCTGAAGGTGGAGTTAAAAGAGTCAACTTTCAAGAGACTCAATCTAACAACAATCAACTCACGTCTTTGAAGAATGACGTGAAGCAATTGAAGGAACTCTTGGTTGCTCAAACCAAGAAGGAAGAGCAAGGACAAAGGAACAACAACAATGGATACCGTAACAACAACAACGGTTCCCGGAACAACAACTACAACAACAACAACAACAACAATAGAGGATCCAATAGCAACAATTGGAGGACGAACAATCAAAGCAACCAGAATCCTGGTAACAATTATTCTAACTCCAACTCTAATAATTCCTCTAACCCTTTCCTCTCTTCCCCTTCTTCTTCTTCTACTCCATTGAAGAGCCAGGGGCAAGGATCAAGTTCGTCTCAGCCGGAAAAGAAAGACGCAGTTCTGGAGGCTATCTTGATCAAGCTTAGTGCTATGGAGACTTCTATGACTTCATTTTCGAGGGCCCAAAAGTCCTTCGAACAACAACTTGCGAGTAGGGTGAATGAAGCGCCAAGAGATCCAGGGAAGCTTCCAGCAAAGACGGAAAGCAACCCTAAGGGCCAGTGCATGGCCATAACGACGAGGAGTGGACTCAAAACTGCAGATCCAGTACCTCGTTCGACGCAGACCACCTCGGTCCAGATCCAGTCGAAGAACACCTCGACCGAGATGCCAACCGAGGCGGAGCAACAGAAAGCGGAGGGGAAAACTGAAGTTTATGTTCCACCTCCTGCATACAAACCACCACTTCCATTCCCTCAATCAAGGGCCAGAGCACATCTAGACAAGCACTTTGGTAAGTTCCTTGACTTGATGAATAAGCTGCATATTAACATTCCTTTCTTTGATGCTATTCTAAGAATGCCCACCTATGGGAAGTTCATAAAGGAAATCCTATCAAGAAAAAGGAAATTGGAAGACTATGGGGAAGTTAGGATGACATCTAAATCCTCGGAGCTTATTAAGATCATGAAGGAGAAGATGCCACCTAAGTTGAGAGATCCCGGCTCATTTAGCATTCCCATTCAAGTTGGGGATGTCACTTGTGAAGCCCTTTGTAATCTAGGAGCCAGCGTGAGCATCATCCCGCTGGAGCTATGCATGAAGATCGGACTTGGAGAGCCCAAGCCGGTCAAGATTCGACTTTATATGGTGGATTGCTCCATCACCCATCCCGTGGGCATCTTGGAGGACGTTCCGGTCAAGTTAGGTAACTTCTATCTTCCTATAGATTTTGTTGTACTTGACATTCCCGCAGATTATCCTGTTCCTATTATTCTCGGGAGGCCATTTCTAGCAACTTCGGGTTGCAATGTGGATTGCAAGAACGCCAAGTTGAAATTCAACATTGGTGGCGATGAGGTGGAGTTCGCACTACTTGCAACCATGAAAGGAGAGCAGCTAACTGATGATATCTTCAACATCTACGATGAGGAAGAATCAAGAGAATTGGTGAGCTCTATCCTTATTAACGATCCACTCGAAAGAGTTATTAGTTTTAGTTTGATAGAGGAAGGTATAGATGCTTCTTGTGATGCAGATATATGGAGCTTGAAAGCACTGGAAGAAGATCCAAGAGCTAAAACTTAGACACTAGTCCAGGAGACGAAGATCTCCAATTTCGGTTCCAGTTGCAGTACCTCGACCGAGGCACTTCCTGGACTGAGCGAGGCGACTGAAGAACATCTCGGTCAACGCCTCTGTGCCTCGACCGAGGTCGATGGCGAGATGATGTCAACTGAGACTACTGAGAATAATACTCTTCTTACTCACTTCTCTGACATTCATCCTCAGTTGGTGGAACATTCCATCCACCAACTTTTTGATAAAAACGGACCTTGGTATGCTGATATTGTAAATTATCTTGTTTTCCAAGAAACACCGCCCGGATTGACGTATTCTCAAAAGAAGAGATTCTTCAAGGAAGTACGACATTATTACTGGGATGAACCGCTACTATTCAAGCGCGGACCGGATGGGATGCTTCGAAGATGCATTCCGGAAGATGAGGTTAATAGCGTTATATGGCATTGCCATTCGCTTCCTTGTGAAGGACATGCTAGCACCGATAAAACATGCGCTAAGGTATTGCGTTCCGGATTCTTTTGGCCTACATTATTTAAGGATGTACAAGCTTTTGTTGTCTCTTGTGATGCATGCCAAAGAACAGGGAATCTATCGAGGAGGAACGAAATGCCACTCAATAACATCCAAGAGGTGGAAATCTTCGATGTATGGGGGATTGACTTCATGGGACCTTTCCCATCCTCCGGAGGAAACCTCTATATCCTTCTTGCGGTTGATTACGTCTCTAGATGGGTTGAAGCCATTGCCTCTCCCACTAATGACGCCAAGGTGGTTGCGAAGTTCCTAAACAGGACTATCTTTCCACGGTTTGGAACTCCACGCATCATCATCAACGATGGAGGAACGCATTTCATCAACCGGAAGTTCAAAGCACTTCTATCGAAGTATGGGGTAACCCACAAGGTATCAACTGCTTATCACCCTCAAACTAGTGGACAGGTCGAGATCTCGAATAGAGAAATCAAAGCAATTTTGGAGAAGACCGTCTCTAGAACGAGGAAGGATTGGTCCATGAAATTGGACGATGCTCTTTGGGCGTACAGGACCGCATTTAAGACTCCCATAGGTACCACCCCTTACAATTTGGTATATGGGAAGTCTTGCCATTTGCCCGTCGAATTGGAGCACAAAGCGTATTGGGCGATCAAATGGTTGAATTTCGACATTAAGGAGGCCGGCGAGAAGCGACTATTGGAACTCAACGAGCTGGAGGAGCTGCGTTTGAACGCTTATGAGAATGCCAAAATCTACAAGGAAAGGACGAAGAGATGGCATGACAAGCGTATCATTCCAAAGGAGCTTAACGAAGGAGACTTAGTTCTACTCTTCAACTCCCGCCTCCGCCTTTTTCCAGGTAAGTTGAAATCAAGATGGACCAGACCTTATGTTGTGAAACATGTTTTTCCTCATGGTGCAGTTGAGATATGGGGCGAAACTAGCGGAAGCTTCAAGGTCAACGGTCATAGACTTAAGAAGTACCAACCGGAAACTCCGGTTGAAGAGGTTGCACCAATATACCTCATTTGATGACGCATCATGGTCCAGCTAGCGACCTTAAACCAAGCGCTTCTTGGGAGGCAACCAAAGGTATTGCTTTCTTTTCCCGCTTTCTAGTCTAGCTTAGATAGTTTGCTTTTGCTTTGTTTTGTTTGTTTTTGGCGTCCTAGACAGATAACAGGAGACATCTAAGGAAGGAGCATAACTGGAAGTTCAGAAGTTCGAGAATTCGAGAAGACGAAGTTTGACTGAGACACCTCGGTCCAGTCGAGGCCACCTCGACCGAGTTGATTCTTGAGCAACCGAGGCGACTAGGGTTTCTGCAGAACCACCTCGGTCCGTACCACCTCGGTCCAGTCGAGGCCATCTCGACCGAGGTGACAGCAGTTCCAAGAACAGTATAAAAAGGAAAAAAATTATGTTTTCACTTTTTACCTTCTTCAACTCGACCGCGGCGCCCTCTCACCTCGCTTCCTCAAATCTTGCTCGTTTTCAAAGATTTCCGCTTCCAAACTACGATTGAAGGGTAGAGGATCCCATTGCAAGCACAGATCTGCAAAGAAATCGAACGTATCGACCGAAACGAGGCAAAAACAGTCGAAACCCTAACTCGTTCGTTCGTTTCGATTTGGGCTTTGGTTGCCCTTGAATCTGCTGAGAAAAGGCTTAAGTACCCCATAGGAAGCAATTGTAGTGAATTTTGGGGGAAAAGAACTGGATTTCTGAGATTTGAATCGCAAACTGTTACGCCTCGGTCCAGTCGAACTGCATCTCGACCGAGGTGATTCTTGAGGATTGTCAGTGACCGAGGTGATCTTACAGTAGCTGGAAAAAAAATGAGTTTCGAACGTCGCCTTGCCCTCAGAGATAGATCCTCACCTTCCCCTCCTTCCTCTTCTTCCCGACCTTACCGCCCGGTGATCCACGAGAGATGCCGGGTAGATTATGAGCGTATAGCTAGCCGTCCAGTGATTGCACCACGTTTCCTGGACGTGTCAGCTTTTGATTGCCTAGGGGTAGATGGAGACCTTAGGCGGATGATCACCATAGTCGGGCTGGATCAGTTTACTGAGATCCGAGCCCCAGCCTACTTGGAGCCGCCCCTAGAGTTCGTTAGCTCCTTTTCCTACCTTCCCACAGAGCAGTCTGTGAAGTACCGGTTGATGAGCCGGAACTTCATAGTTCCCTTAGAGGTTTGGAGAGAGATTTTCGGCTTTCCTGAGCCCACCGCCACTGACTTCCCTTCCCGATCTGTAGCTAGGGAGTTCTGGGGGCAGATTTCCCATGTTACTGAGCATGCAGATAGATGGCGCCCTGGAGATTCCAGGGAGAAGGTCATCTTCCACCTAACCTTTAGGTTAGCCCATAGGATATTCAGCGAGACACTTCTGGCGCGTATTGAGACGCCCTAGAAGATCCGACAGGGCGAGCTCTTCAGTCTTTATTGTATGGTTACGGGGGGTTTCCCGGACTTTGGCTTGATCTTGGCAGAGGACCTGCACAAGATCAAGGCCAAAGCGAAGGGAGACATCTGCTGCGGAGGTCTAGTCACCCACATAGCTGCTTTTCATGGCATGGACCTCAGTGCGTGTACGATGGTGGCGGCTCCGAAGCCGCTTGGATTGCAGGAGATGATCACTCGGAGGATTCTAGTTCCCCGAGGTCTGACCACTCCATATGTTGCTGTGCCGTGGGAGCGGACTGCGCCACAGGGGATCCGTTGGTCTGCCCAGTTCATCGTTTATGACCCGCATTATTGGCAGACAGCTTCGGCTCCACTGATGGAGGATCATAGGGAGGCAGCAGCTGCCCCAGATGAGGATGAGGAGGAGGAGGCTGACGATGACGAGGATACAGTAGATGAGAGAGATGGTGGAGTCCCGATGGATACAAGGACAGATACTGCAGGGACGAGCGCGCCGCCGATCATAGACTTGGATGATGATGATGAGACTGAGCCTGCACCAGCTGAGACTTCTCCGGTTAGACCTGCTAGACGCGGGAGACACAGAGCGAGAGATCCAGCTGCCCACTGACGGATCGAAGACTTGACGGATCAGGTTATTGATTCCTATGCTGCATTGTCGCTGGATATCCGCGAGATGCAGGAGAGGCAGCATTATCAGCATATCATGGCCCAGCTTCAGTTCGAGCGCGTCATGGGTTATCCGTTCGACCCGACTCAGTATCCATACGTGCCACCACCACCACCACCGGATCGCGACTATTGATGAGCTGCAGGTCTTTCTTTATTGTATTTTTATGCAGTTCAGCTATTTATCCGGTGAGTACTCTTATTTCAGACTTATATTGACCCACTGGGACAGTGTGTCCCAAGTATGGGGTGTTTGTATTTATGTGATGACTTTGATGTACTTATTTGATTACTTTGATGTATGACGCACATTTTATCGGATATTTCATATTTTTGCTTCACTCCTGCATTTATATGTTTATCTGATATTACATGCATACCTACAGGTTATTTGATTGAGAAAAACGTCGAAAATGAAAAAAAAAATGGTTTTTAAAAAAATTTTTTGACCTCGATCGAGTCAGTCTTGGCCAAACGAGGCGTTTCACCTCGGTTGAACCAAGAACACCTCGACCGAGGTGGGTTAACTGAGAGTTTTCAAAAATTATTTTTGTGTTACTTATCTGGATATGATCTCAGTGAAGATCTTGCTTACTGACTGGTTTTAAATTCTTTATGTGTTTGAAAGGATTTATAATATGTTTAACTTGCTAAATGCTTTGTTTGAAATTATTGGCATGTTTAATACTTTGTTTTTATCCAAATTATGTTGAATTTGAAGGTTGACACCACAAGATAAGTTCTCTCACTTTCTTCCTGGAAAGACCAAGGCAATTCATTCTTCTCTCTTCTTCTTCTTGATCATGCTTAGCCCCTCATATACATTTTGCCTCCCTTTACCTATCCGGGAATTTGGAAGCAAGCGAAGTGGTGAAAGCAAGTGAAGTTAAAGTTGAGAAGTTGGCTGGAAGTTAAAGTGTTAGAAAGTAATTTTAGGTTTGGGGAAGTCGATCATGAAGATGAGTAACTCGGCACCATTCACATAGCCGGGTGTTTGTGTCTTGCCAAAGTCGGATTGAGCGATATTCCTAACGGGTCATGGTATGTGCATCAAGGGTTTGATGCATCTCAAGAAATTGATGATTGTTGATTTCCTAGGCTTCGGTTATTGTGCACCTCTGTCCATGCATCCCAAAAAGTAAAGTAAAAAGAAAAAGTGCGAAATAAGCAAAGCTTATTGGTGGAAGATGTTGCAAGTCAAAGTGAAGTGAAGTTCATCCTTTTCCCGGATTCTAGCACCACATTACCTTACATACATCCCTACCCTACACGTTTCTTGACCTTTCTTTTGGGAAGCCCTTGAGACCTTGAGCTTGTTGATTGACTTAGTGGTTTAAACTGGATTATACATGATTAATTTTGATAATTATGACTTATTATGCATTCTATGATTTTATGCAAAGATGAACAACTTTCCTATATTTATAAAATGTTTTGATCATGTTTGGATTTTAAATTCCATGAAGTATTCTCTTAGAGTGATCTATGATTGTAACACACCATAAAAATGTTTTTGAAAGACTTTTCATTGATTTTCATGACTTATAATCCATTCTATCTTGTCTTCTATATGCGGAACTTGCTTGGGGACAAGCAAGGGCTAAGTATGGGGTATTTTGATAGCATGAATTATAGTCTATATTTTGGGGTTTGTTTGGACGTTTTATCTTCAATAATCTGCATGTTAGCATGTATAATATGTGATTATATTACCATTTCATCTACCTTTGCGGGAATCGAGGTCTACACCTAGTTTTGCTGTAATTGTAGGTAAAATGGCACGTTTTGCATCAAAAAGGAGCAAAAGGAGTCATGAGTCATTTGGAGCTACATCCAGGAAGCATAGCCATGGATTAAAGATTCACTTTGGACCAGTTTTGAGAGATTTCACATTCAGCTGTGATTCACCTCGGTTGATCAGAGATTCATCTCGACCGAGGTGATCCAGAGACGCCGACTCGACCGAGGCGAACACCTAGGACGCGGCGAGAATATTTTATTCTTGGCTGAGATCTTTTATCTTTGGAAGGTGATCTTATATTTTCGGGCTTGGCTCCTGGAAGGAAGAAGATATGCAGAATCATATATTTTACCTATATTTATGGGAAAATATCTTTCTAAGATTTATTATCTTTGGAGGGTTATTTTCCTATAAAAAGGGTTGGATTTCCACAAATCCAACATCATGCTATACCATCGATCAGGGTTTATAGCACGCAGCAGCCACACTCCAGTTGGGAGTTTCGAAGAACCTTTTTGAAGGTTGAAGAAAGATTGAAGATCATAGCTTTTATAGCTTTTTGGAGGGTTTTGTAAGATTGTCTTCAATTCCCTTTCTTGTTGTCTTCTCTTGTTGGATTGCTATCCAAGGAACGCTTTTGTTGTGATATTTGATTCAGTTATTGAAGTCTTTTCATTGAATTCTTCTTGTTCAAATATTCACCTTCTTCCCATATATTTAATACTTTCATAATGATGATGATTGGCTAATTTCCTTGTGTGATTCTAGGGTGATTGGCTGAAGGTTGTGGGAAAAACAATGATAGAATAATCTTAGATTCCAGTAGGACCTTGAAAGTTCGAGTCTTTAACCTTAACCCTAAGCATCTCGTTCAGTCGATGAACATCTCGGCCGGGGTGGAATTTAGCTGACCGAGGTGACTTATCTGATCCTAAACTGAGAGTTAAGTGATAGAGTTTGCCAAATCTTATTCTTATTACACCTTTCCTGGTTCAAAGCAAGCTTAGGATGAGACTTAACCGGTAATTCCTTAGTTTGTATACCAACGATCATAAGTGTAGATAATAAAGGTTTATCCTTTATTGGGGTTTGAGTGTGCTTCCATCCCATCTTTGTGAGTTAGCCTGAGACTTACCCAGTAAAGGTTGATTCTATTCCCTTAGATGGTGTGTTAGTTTGAGGTTATAGTTCTTTATCTTGATTCCTTGAGACTTACCCGGTAATAGGAGTTACGGTTTTGGATTAGTGAGTAGTGAGACTTACCCGGTGATCTACTCCATTTTAGTAACATCTTCCCCTTGCAAAAATCTCAGCTTTGTCCGCTTATCTTTAGATCTTGAGTTGGAACCACAACTAGACGCTTTAATCCCTAGAATTGCATGTTTGCTTTATTGACTTCTTATTCATCTTTGATTGTGTTAATTGCTCTTGTGGTTAGTATTCACGAAGCTTACCGTTATTGACTTTGTTTCACCGAGTCCCTGTGATCGACCCCTGGAATTTCTTGCTTTTTACTACGATTGACCCGTACACTGCGGGTTCGCATCCTTGTTTTAAGCTTAAGTTTAGGGTTATAAATTTAAAGCTTGCACACACCGTTTGGAGCGAACATTGAACTATCATGTCTCATCTCAAGTCACATGTGCCCTTGTTGTCAACCTAAGCTTTGATACCAAACTGTAACGACCCGAGTTTTAAGTAACCCAAGACGTCACTAGGCTAAGGACCACACAGTGGGTCCCATCAGTTAGCCTGACAACAACTTCACAAATAGGACCTTGCAACAAGAAGCACGAAAAATAATGAAAACATCCAACCTGTCTTTTGGAAAACATTTACATAACAACCCTGCATGCAGTTAGTATGTATATCCCAAAACGACACTTCAAAAACATGACACCTGAACAGTTGTCTTAAAACTTCAGCCTGAAATCAACATGTGTACACAGTAGCACACAACCAACAAAAGACTCACTTGCAAGCGATTAGTTTCAAAAGTAGTTCAACCAACCCTTGGGTTAACAGTGTCTCGGCTGTCCACTTCCTGCAGCTGACATCCTTGAAGCGTTCCTATATTCGGTATTACCTAAAAAGATTCGGTTTAAAACCGTTAGCTACTGATCATAATCTATCCATGAGAGATTATATCATCACATCACAACACAACAAATATATTCAAATACCATATACCGTGCTCATGAGATGATATCATGCTTTTATGAATGATGCACGTGAATGCAGTATGAAATTTACAATTTGCGATCCCGGACCAAATCCGGAATCATTGCTTATACGGTTCTGGCTTTGGTGTGAGCTCACCATTGCACAGATTAGGTTAATTCAGACATTTGCTCTTAGGTCGTAGTCAGACTGATCAAGTCTACGGGTCAGGCTTTCTCGTGGTGGGTTATGGTCTTAACCCCTAACCACATGCAATAATTTGCCATTCATGTTAATGCAAACATTTACCATTTCCATTAGGTGTGCGACCCGAGCCTGAAGTCCATCAGACTCGGTGTCATTCTTATACAAACGCAAGTGATCCGGGCTTGGCCGAGCTCCGGCATTCACTACAATAGCTAGCGACTTGGCTAATGGTTAGCTTAGAGTCTTAACAATTTACATACTATTGACCTTTACAGGTCATCATCATATCGCATGCCACAAAAGGCTTATCATCTCATACATTATCATGCTTTTAACAAGTTTATCATGTCATTCAATAGCACGCCTCAATAGGCTAACACATGTTCATTTAACCATTTCTCATGATTATGACATGATAATAATCACAACAACATTAAGCATGCTTTACACATCATAACGTCATTTTCATCATAAACACATCAAGCATGCTTCACACATAACACATCTCAATGCATATCAACATTCACATATTAGCACAACAAGGCATTTCAAAACAACAACACATATCAACACAGTGAGATATAAATCTCTCAGGAACGGGTTTCTGCAGATCAAAGCTAAGTAAGTCCGAAGACTTACCTGGATACGCTCACTGAGCAACTAAGCTATAGTTAGTCTACCGTCTTCAACCACACCTGTCGAGAATATTATATTCCTCGTATTAAACTTCTTGCTTCAAACATCAATTAAATTCATTCATTTGAATTAATTAGCTTATAGCGTTTTCTAGATTCCTAATTTAATTAATTAATCTTTAATTAATTAATTATATTTCATCAGAATAACCTTTTGCCCGCAGACAGTTTCTCAACCCAACTGTCATCAGATTTCATCAAACAAATAGCCCATAATCACCAGAATATTGTAACGAGTATAATGGAATTTCCAATTATCCATTTTGACAAGCCTAAGGTCAAATTAGGCCAAATCGCAATACTGAAAACGAATAAATTCATAACTTATTCGTTACTAACCCGATTGACGATCCGAAAGAAGATTTGGAATCACAATGACGCGGGCTACGCTTGAACACCATCAGATTCACCGGAATCTGAGCGACGGGACCGGCCATATAAGGGGGAGGCTCGACTTGACCTTAACTTCAACGGAAACGCAGAAACTCGGTACCAAAATGAAGAGGATGAAGAGAGGAATCCGAAAACTCAAACGGAATTGAAATCGGATTACAAACGAAGAGTAAATCTGAATTTGAAGGTTGAGAGAAATCAGAGCTTTTACGAGAAAACGTGAAAGGAAATGAATTTCCGCTATTTATAGAGAAGACGATAACTATCCTTTAGCAAAGTCGATAGTTATCCTTTAACCGATCCGAAGGCGGTTTGAGCCCCTTCTCCAAACTTCTCGAAATTGGAATAATAAATCTGACATATTGTGTGGATAATTATTCCGCAACTTTCTCGGAAAACGCATATTTCTAAGCCGTCTTTCTTAGCCGCTAAGAAACGAAATATCGACTCTTTTGACCATTTTGTCTTTCCATGTTATTTCATATCTAAAACATACCCAATGTCCTGATCATTTCTCTCAACTACAATTTTATTAATTGAAGCTCCCAAATGCTCCAAATAATACGAGAGGGTAAAAATTATTCCCCGGAGGAAAAAGTGAAAATTTCCCCATAAGTCCAAATTTACGTCAGGATCGTGGCGGTGGAATTCCTACTCGTCATCTACACACTATTCGCGATTTATGGGCCAATTGATTTCGATGATTAATTTAATCACCCTTAAACATCCTTTATTAGGATTCGAAAATCCTAACTTTTACAGGCAAATACAACTAATCAGGTACGCATCTACCTCTAACCAACCTCCTTCTTTATTTACATATGATCATGCTTCGTCTATGGATGCATTTTCGAAAATGTTAGCCGTAGATTCTTTGGCATTTAGTTTTGCACAAAATGTTGGTTTTAATGATTGGATGACACATCATGCTCAACCCGCATATAAACCGATTTCTCGCCAAACCGCTAGAAGAAAAATGATGCTTAAATATAACATGCGTAAAGAAGAATTGATTAAATATTTGATGAAAAATGGTGATATTCAATTTTCTATTTGTAGTGATATTTGGACCGACGGTTTTCCAAAAAAATCACTATATGGGTATTACTTGTCATTTTGTTGATAAATTTTTGGATTTTAAACAAAAGAGTTTTAGCATTACGAGTTTTCAACGAACAACACACCGCCCAAAATATTGTCCGTTTGATTGCAAATGTTTTGGAATAATATAGATTAGTTTCACGTGTTTTTCAATCGGTTTTGACAACGGCTCCGCTAACACGGCTTCCATTAGAGAGTTAACCAACTATTGTAAGCCGACGATTGGAGGTAAACTTTTCACATTAGGTGTGCCGCTCATATTTTAAAAATTGTGTGTTCAAGACGGTTTAGCATATGTTGGAGATTTAGTAAAACTTATTCGAAAAATTCTTAATGAACTTTGGTCTAAAAAAAGTGTACGTACTAAATGGTATGCATATTGTAAACAAAACGGCGTTTATCCTAAAAAATTTTCCAAAAGATGTTTGTACAAGATGAAACTCTACTTACAAAATGATTTCTGAATCATATGAATATCGAGATCTTTTAAGTGGTTTTGCCGCACAACATATTGACGGTGATTTTGTTTTCGGGAAATCTTAGGTTTTAACAAAAGATGTAATGGAGAGTTTTAAATATTTTTATGATGCTACTAATACTTTTAGTTATGTTTATACAACAACTTCAAACATATTTTGTTATGTAGCAATTAGTATTGCATTTGCACTTCAACAAGGTCTTTTAATTGATTCTATTTCACAAGTTATTTATATAATGCGAAGTAAATGGTTAGATTATTATACAACTATTCCAGATGTTTTTTTTGTTGCATTTGTGTTAGATCCTAGACGTAAAATGGATGGTTTAAAATAATTTTTAGAAAGTTATTATGAATTTTTAGATTTAAAACAACATCCCGATTGCCATGTTTCTACCATACTTGCTAGAGTTAGAAAATTATTTGATGATTTAATGGTTCAATATCGTGTTTCCAATCAAGGTCAATCATCTCAACTCCCTCCTCGTCCTTCATCTTCAACTACTTCTAAATTTAAATCAATTGCTAAAGATTTGTTTGGCCCGAAAAGGGCAAAAACAACGTCGAGTTCTCATTCGAAACTCGACGAATATCTAACGATTTCTTTTGAGTTTGGAAATGAAGAAGAATACGAGGATTTCAACATGTTAGACTGGTGGAGCCGACCGGAGAGAATGAGGTTCCCTACCCTCTCAAGGACCGTGGCATAATTTTCGTCGTTCCCGCCTCAACGGTAGCGGTTGAGCAAACCTTTAGCCGGAGTGGAAAGGTGCTCGATCCGACGAGATCAAACATGTTGTCCGAAACGTTGGAGGCACAAGTCCTACTAGCCGATTGAAGGAGAGCGGAAATGCGAAAGAAACAACCTATCGGCGGAGGAAGGCGACGAAGATGACGACGAACGACAACAAACGCCATCAGATGTATCGGCGGGAGAGTCCGACGACTAAGGTAAGGGTCAATCGGGGATATAAACAAAGGTAAGAGAACTACGTGGGCTTTGATTCCTCCTCCCCGAGAGGATACATAGACAACCGGGATTCTGGTTCAAGCCCAATTCTCCCCTTTTTTTTTTTTAAAGTTCGGGTTTGAAAAAAAGGGTCAACCCGTCGACCCGTTGGGTCTGACCCGTGACCCGGCGGGTTGGCATATTAGGCGGGTCCCGATCACTCTTCCCGGACCCTTGATCCGGCGGGTCCGACCCGTGGACATGCTTAATTGGAATGGGTTGATGTGGAGAAGAAACTATTCTTCAAGCAGAAGTTTACGCTCTAAGAGAGGGCCTCTAAAAAGCCATAAGTTTAGGACACAACACCATTGAAATCGAGGGAGATAACCTTGAACTTATTAATTCAATCAATCAGATTTGGAAACTGCAATGAGAAGCGGATATAATAATTTCTGACATCACTATATATACTGATTTCAAGGTGTTCACAAGTTAGAGTCCAACGTGTTTTTAGGGAAATCAATGTTGTCGTAGACAAGCTCACATCTCATGGCCATTGTTTGGACATGGACGACGGGAGCCTTTCGCGAGACGTTGAAGAACTCATCCGTAAGGATGCTCTAGAACGATTAACTTCTAGATGTTGACCCTTCTTTTTTCTCTTACCTTTGTATAAAAAAAAATTGATGGGCTACTGTTTGAAAAAGCTTTAAGTGAGGTTATCTCAATTTTATTTGACAAGTTAAATCAAATAAAACATAATGGATTACTTAGAGATCGTCACAATCATGACCCGAGATTAAATTTTGATGGCGGGCCTTGATGAACATCAAACACCATCCTCACTGTTTTTTAGCCAATCGAACTGATCGAGATGGAGTATGTAACCAATAAAAGGTTGGATTTAGAACGAACCTCTTGAGTTAGTGTATAATGTCTTTATGTTTGAATATATTTGTGATCGTATATATTTTCGTTAACAATAAGTAGGAAATTTAAATTTAATTTTTTTTATAAAATTAAAATAATAATTAAAAAATCAATTCAACAACTCGAATATATAATCAAGCGGATGATAGATGTACCGGCGAAAATCGCTATTAGTAACATAAACTAAACACGCGAAACACGTAGTTTCGTTTTTCAGCTCCTGAATCTAACTACGCTTGTGGTGTGCGTAGTTGGAGCCGATGCGAAGCCGATAGGAGCCGATGAACTACGCTTATGATAAGCGTAGTTGAAGTTGAATTTAAAAAAAAAAAAAACTCCAACTACACTGTTGGCAAGCGTAGTTGGAGTGAATTAAAAAAAAAAAGGAAGAACTTTAACTTTGGTTTCCATTACTAAAGTTAAATTTTTTTAAAAAAAACTTCAACTACGCTATTGGCAAGCGTAGTTGGAATGATTTTTTTTTTTAAAAAAAAAGGAACTTCAACTTTGGTTCTCATTACCAAAGTTGAATTAAAAAAAACACTCCAACTACGCTATTGTCAAGCGTAGTTGGAGTGAATTTTTTTTATTTTTTTTAAAAAAAGAAACTTCAACTTTGGTTCCCATTACCAAAGTTGAATTAAAAAAACACTTCAACTACGCTTACCAATAGCATAGTTAGAGTTAATTTACAAAAAATATTCATCGGCTCCAACCGGCTCATGACGGCACTCCAACTACGCTTGTCAAAAGCGTAGTTTGAACCCAAATGCGAAAAGCGAAACTACGCACTTCGCATGCGTAGTTGTTGCTACAAATAGCGTTTTTTACCGGTACGTCTAAAATCCCCGATAATCAAATTTAATTTTTAATTTGGACCAACTTAGATTATTATAGTTATTGCAATGAGAAAACAATAACTACTATACCATCTATATCACGATTTCACCATAAATAATGTTGAAGTGGTATGATTATCTTTTAAACATTTCTTATTTTATTTTTACGTTAAATTATGATAATTATTCAGTTTATTAATTTTCTCACTATTAATAAAAAGGACATGTAGTAAAATACGTATTATAATCTAAAATATTCCTTTTCATCAATGATACAAATATTATACCATTCGACACAATTTTTCCAAAAACGTTTAAACATAAAAAAATGTCTTATTGAGACATTAGTAATACCCAATTAAGATATGTTGTTTATTGTGCAAAATGCATAAAAATGACAAATGTGTCTATCCAGGGTGGATAAAAAAGAATAAGGATTTTATTTTGATTAAAATTAAAAGTAAAATTGGTTAACCTATTTAATTAGGATAATTCTAAATTTCCTTTTTTAAATACAAATCCTTAAATCGTACAAATATGTAAGAATTGGACATAACCAAACATTACACATAAATGTCGACACTCTCTCTCTAAACGGTCATCCTCTTGGCTAATAAGCGGACCTTCCTCCACACTGTTAATTTCTCATCTGCAACTTCCCATCCATGTATTCTCCAATGTCGACATTCTTCTCTCACCTTCTCTCTCCACTCTCACTCTTTATATCCAATATACCCACACGCCAAATCAATCTTAATAATTGCTCCAATTTTGACTTCTCTTAATTTCAAAGTTCCGTCACCGACTACCATGGTCTTCTTCCAGGTTCGTTCTCCAATTTCGACGCCCTGTTTCATTCCCCCCTCCCCCAAAAGAAATTGTGGGCGAAATTGTTAATTGGGTGATTATTTCTGATATTTCCGACAGGATCTTTTTGAAACAATGAAACTCAATCATATCATCCCAGGTATTTCAGATCCCTAATTTCGAATCAAAATTTTGAGTGCTCTGTTTCTAACGTCTATTCAGGCAGCGATGTCTTCCTTCGATTACTATCAGAATCAATGCCGAATTCGACCTGCAGTGGCTCCTCTGAAGATCAGGATGCTTGCCGAGACGACTCGGCCGCCCTCCGGCTAAAGCTCATCGCGATCGGTGCAATTTTACTATCGAGCCTTGCCGGAATTGCACTCCCACTCGTCGGCAACGAGCGGCGATTACTTCGAACTGATAGCAATGTCTTCGTCGCGGCGAAGGCGTTCGCTGCTGGAGTAATTCTGGCCACCGGATTCGTCCACATGCTCCCCGATGGATCGTCCAATCTCACCGATTCTTGCTTGCCGGAGTATCCATGGTCAGACTTTCCTTTCTCCGGCTTCTTCGCGATGACCTCTGCTCTTCTCACGCTTCTCGCGGATTTTGTCGGAACGCAGATTTACGAGAGAAAGCATCAGAAGCAGGCCAGGCCTAGCGAAGCGAATACCGTGGCAGGCGAGGGTATGCACATTGTGGGGATACGTGCACACGCGGCGCAGCATAGCCACAACCACCCTCGTGGAGAGAAAGGGTGCTCCGGTTTAAATGACGATTATGCCCCTCTTTCCGGTGAGTCTGTTTCTTATGCCCGCGTTGGAGATGAAGAAGAAGGCGAGGGGCATATTGGTCATCTGCATTCCCATGGTGGGGACGGAGAGGATGGCGCGAGCCGTCACGTCGTCGTTTCGCAAGTAAAATTTCCTCTACTCACTATTCTACTGTTTTATGCTTTACATCAGAAGAATAAAAAGTCGCCAGCTTATTTTGTCGTGTACCTATTTATTAATAATGGCTTCTGTTAGTACGTTCTTATACGTGACCTTTTCAAACTCATTCATTAAATATTGTACGTTGAGCAAATGCACCTTTCTAAGTCCACAAGTGTACATATAGTAAATAGTAACAAGATTGTTGTTTGATGAATCGCAGGTTTTGGAGCTAGGAATCGTGTCGCATTCGGTTATCATCGGATTATCGCTCGGAGTATCCCACAGTCCATGTACAATAAGGCCGCTAATCGCGGCCCTATCCTTTCACCAATTCTTCGAGGGTTTCGCGCTTGGAGGCTGCATTGCTCAAGCTCAATTCAAAACACTCTCCACCATAATAATGGCATGTTTTTTCACTCTTACGACCCCAGCAGGGATCGCCATAGGCTTAGGCGTGGCATCCTCGTACAATGAGGATAGCGCGAGAGCCCTCATCATTGAAGGAATCCTAGATTGTGTATCGGCTGGAATCTTGATCTACATGGCGTTGGTCGATCTGATTGCAGCTGACTTCATGAGCAAACGGATGAGGTGTAATGTAAGGCTACAAGTTGTTTCTTACTTTGCACTCTTCTTCGGTGCTGGATTGATGTCGTTGCTCGCCATCTGGGCATAGAGTGGTATTATAGAGTGTACAAGATGAGTGTCTTCAATGTGTTTACACAAAATGTTCATTGTTGTCAAATTTTTTTAGGGAAACAAAAATGTGTCATTCTTTGGCTTGTACAAGGACGAGGAAAGCTCTGTGTAATCTTTATTGCTGTATGTTACATCATTCAGTGTATTGTGATGAAGAACAATTTGGTTGGAACATAGCCTCAGCTCGGATGGATTTAATTCCAATGTAATGGAATTGGGTTTTTGGGTCCGGGTCCATTTTATAATGGAAAGCAGTTCGATACACTCGATGACATGCCGTATAGGAGATCGTAATGTCAAAAAATCGGCAGACGGACTAATCCTCGTGAAGGGCCACAACAAAGGGAAAAAAAAGAAGAAGAGAAACATACAATAAACAAAAGTAGGAAAGTCTCGAAGGGAAAGGAGGATGAACTAGTCAACATCAAGCGGCGAACACAACGTCCGAAAGAAGAACACAAGTAGGAAGTTTGACAATAACTGTGGACTGGCTTGGTCAAAAAACTGGTTGGGACCGGAAAATGACCGCCCCTAAAAAGAAAATATTAAAACTCAAACAAAATAGACGAGTCTGTATGTATAAATACATTTGGATACAATCTGAGGTAATTATACATAACAATTAAGAAGTATGTTCTTCATCTGCAACACATTATATAGTAACAGACGCATATTCAATCAGAAAGAAAGTAAACCTTATTCGTAAACACATTGATCTGCATCACGTAGAGCTTAAAGCCAAGCAGAGTTCTTGAGAGGTGTCACAACTGATTTCACTTGAAGGTAATGACTAAGACAGTAAATACCCTTTTCCCTACCAATTCCACTCATCTTGTAACCTCCAAAGGGGATTGCAGCATCAAACACATGGTAGCAGTTCACCCATACAGTCCCGGCCTTGAGCGCCCTCACTAGTGTGTTCGTCGTGTCTAGGTTCCTTGTGAACACCCCGGCTGCCAATCCGTAACGTGTATTGTTTGCTCTCTTTATCACATCTTGGAGGTCACTGGAAACCAAAACTACAACTCATCAACACTCAATATAAACTACATACTAAAATATAAACTTTTCATAAGGTAAAATAACTTACTTCCATTTCAAGATGGATTGGACTGGTCCAAAGATCTCGTCTTGCGCAATAGCCATGTCATCCTAGACCGGACACGGAGGATAATGGCTCGATTAAGTCTTTACAGGTCATGTTACTCAGGGGAAAACATAAACTAGGTAGTTAGTTACCTTAACATTGGAGAAGACAGTAGGCTCAATGAAGAAACCCTTTGATCCAATGCTGTTACCTCCACACTCAAGCTTAGCATCACTCTCAATGCCCGATTTTATGTACTTCATTACCTTGTTAAATTGCTCAGGATCAATCTGCAGCAGTTCACTTTACTCTCAGTATACATCTCAAAAACCAAATCTTCAGCTTTAAGCTTGTGGTCTTATATCATACCTGAGGGCCTTGCTCTATTTCCAGCTTGAAAGGATCGCCAACCGTGCGTTTCAAGGCGCGTGCCCTTGACTTCTCAACGAATTCATCATATACCTTCTCATGAACGTATAGCCGCGATCCAGCACAGCAGCATTGGCCCTGAAAGCATCTAAGACTTTTGAATCAAGGTCATCATCAGGAAACTCTTGAGTTTGCTTCAACAGAGTAAAAGGAAACCTGGTTAAAGAACAGTGCAAAGTGTGCTAGCTCCACTGCTTGATCAATGTCAGCATCCTCGCAAATGATGAAAGGAGATTTGCCTCCAAGCTCCAAAGTCACAGGCTTTAGGTTGCTTTTCCCAGCCAGCTCAAGTACAATCTTCCCAGTATCGGTTGATCCAGTGAAGGAAAGCTGAATAAAATACAATTCAATGAAATTTCTTTCATTTTTAAGCATCAAATTTCTGGAAAACTATAAAGAGCTGTTTGGCTACCTTGTCTACATCCATATGACTTGCAAGGGCAGCACCAGCAGTCGGACCAAAACCCGAAACTACATTCAAGACACCAGGTGGGACACCCGCCTAACAAAAAAACAATTCAACATAGAACACTCAAGATTGTTGAGCAACAATCAACTAAGAAGCTTTTTCCTTAGTACCTCGTGTAAGAGCTGTGAAATGAGGAGTGAGCTCAAAGGCGTTTGTTCTGCAGTTTTAATGACAGCGGTGTTACCACACGCTAACGCAGGGGCGACTTTCCATGTGTACAATATAAGAGGGAAGTTCCAAGGAGTGATCATCCCTGCAACGCCAATTGGCTCGTGCAGTGTCTGCAGTTGGTATGGACCATCACCGGGAACAGTCAAACCATGGATCTTATCAGCCCAACCTATGACATCCAAGATCTCATCAGGGGTATTGCTACTATACTATGGTTATTTATCCTAGATGTTATAGATCTCATTGCCTTAATGAACAAGTGCAGCTCATTTAGCAGATAGCTAGTTAAGACAAGATCAATTTAAAGTTGATGTGTCACTTACCGGCATAATAGCGAATAATGCGAACACACAAAGGTAGCTCGGCTTCAAAGGCTTGTTTATAAGGCTTCCCATTGTCCCATACCTCAAGGGAAGCGAGCTCCTCGCTGTGCTTCTCCACTAGATCAGCAAACTTAAACAAAATCTTTGACCTCTCCTGCATAATGTTTCAATCGAATAGAAGATAATAAGATTCTGTAAGTTTAAACTATAATATTCATATATAGAAAATTGCAGGAATACATACATAAGCAGTCATCCTAGGCCAAGGACCTTCATCAAACGCCTTGCGTGCAGAAGCCACAGCACGGTTGATATCCTCTGCATCACCCTCGGCGACATGGGATATCACATCACCAGTCCGAGGATCAAATGTTGGAAATGTCTTACCTGAAACCAATAAGATTCAAAGCTCAATCCAATTGCAAGATGAACATATTCGAAACAAAAACTCAAGTGTACAGAAATTCAACTAATAAAATGAAAATTACCAGAAGCTGCATCGACATATTCTCCATTGATAAGAAGCTTGGTGTATTTGATGTCAACAGGAGGGATGATGGGGTCTTCGACCAAAGCCGATGTGCTGTATTTGCTGATGATTCTTCCATGGCTTGCTGTTCCACCTGCAAAGTGTCAGATATATTTGGAAAAAGCTCAGATGAGAAGTGGGAGAAAGAGAGAGGGGGAGGGTGGGAGAGAGAAAGAGACCAAGTGGGTAAGCATTGAGAAGAGGATAAGAGGAGAGAGAGCGAGAGAGCAAGGAGGAGAGCCTGCGAGCAGCCATGGGTAGCCTTAGCTAGTTGCAGAAGTTTGTCTGCGTTAATGGGATTCACAGGCCCTCTTTAAAGATGAAGGAATGGAGACACGCAAAATTATTGAGGCCATATAAATTCAGAGAAAAAACAAATAATTTACGGAAGGCGATGTTCAGGAATATTAAAGCTGGACGACTAGAGAAAGAGACAGAGAAAGCAAGAAGCATATATCTATTTTGAATGTTGAGACAAAAGATGAAGACAAGTTAAAAGATGGAGAAGAAGATTAGCGTTGGTGTTATCTGGGAGTAATCGCCGGAGACCATCTCTCCACTTCGTGATTTCCCACTCTGTAAAATTGTAATTCTTGTATATGTTAAGAACTCAAGGTGTAAATCTAGCTGCAAGTATACATATCTGGTAGAGATAACCTAAGTAGTATAAGGTGTGATATTATCAAGTTGATTTATGTATTAAGATTAACTAAAGTTACCCCTAAGTGTAAAAATCTTAGGCATGGCAGCTTAAGTTTAATATTAATATATACATCCACTTAGGTAAGTTTATACTGAGTATGATATAAGCTGTCTAGGTTAGACTGGTTTGGCTGGCCCGGGTTGTGACCCATCTACAAAGCTCTGCGTTTAGTTAAAAAGGAGAGCTTACTATATAAGCAATCTTTCAGGCTCCACAAGTACTGTTCACTCATTCTGAAAAATACACAGATGCTAGGGTTTGAGAGCAATATTGGGAGAAGAAGACTCGTCAACTCTAATCATCTAAATCTCGTTTGAAACGAGAAGGATTAGGGTTGAGGAAGGTTAAAAGCCAAGCCAAAAAGTTCATCTGTGGTTCTGGTGATTCTGGGTTGTGACTTCGGATCTGCAGAGAAGACTTGTGAAGCTTTATCGCTCAGCCTGTTCAGGAGGCTTTTCTCAATCTTTCTTTGTTCTTGACTCTAATGCTTAGCTTAGGTTTAGTCTTTGCTAAATTGTCTGCTCGCTCGATTGCAACCTTGATTTGTAAACTGCTTTCAATCATCTAGTGGATTACGGGCTGATTCTCCCCTCCCGAGGATCCGCAGAGTAGGGAAATTGAACTGCGTCACCAAACCTTGTGTTCGACTCTTTTGTTTTTCTTCAGATCTATGTCTTGCAACGTTCGTTTATCGATTTCAAAGTGGTATCAGAGCTATTTTTGAAGTTAAAACGTGTTTTTCTTTGCATACATAAAATGTTCTTGCTAGATCTGATTCTAAAGAATTTTTTTTTGTTTGAAGTTTACTTTGAGGGTTTCTTCGTTTGCGTTTCTAATTCGATTCCGCTTGCTCTGCCTCGAAGTAGCCTTTTTTCCTGAACTCTGATATCTGTTCTTGATCTATCTGTTTCTTATATGATAGATAATGAGCAAAGACCTATAGACCTTGAGATAATAATCTTGGTTATTTCTTTATCACAGGTACTATGACGGAAAGCTCAATCAGAATGAAGATGTTTGACGGCACCGGTGACTTCACCATGTGGCAAGTCAAGATGCGTGCTGTCCTGACCAAAGAAAAATGCGTGAGGGCCATAGCTGAGGATTACCTAGCACTTACCTCAGAAGAAAGAAAGCAGGAAATGAATGAACAAGCACACGCAGAGATTATGATAAGGCTAACTGACGACGTGGCTCGTCAGGTTGTAAGTCTTACTTCCGCTAAATCTCTCTTGTTAGGTTTAGAAAAGCTTTATCTGAAAAAATCTCGGCCCTCTCTCATTTCTTTGCTTCATAGATTGTTTACTTTCAAAATGGACGTAAACTTAACTCTAAGTGACAATCTAGGCAAATTTTTAAAATTGAACCAGGACTTAGAACGTTGTGATGAACAATTAAGGATACCCATCTTGCTGTGATTTTACTTGGATCTCTTCCCTCTCAATTTGACAACTTTAAAGATGTCATCCAATATAGCTCTGATAAATTGACTAAAGAAAAGATTATAGAGGCTATAACTGAGAAAAATGAGACTATGAAAGTTTTCAAAGTTAAAAATGAAAAGAAAGTTGAATCAAAACCTGAAGTTCTCATGACAAAGGGAAAGAATAAGAACCAAAATAAAAACTACAAGAAGGATAAGAAACAGGAAAAATCCACTGGTGACAATACTGATAAAAGTAATAAAAAAATATTTTTACTGCTCTAAGATAGGTCATTATGCTCATGAGTGTAGGAAAAAGAAAAGGGATGAGTTTAATAATAAACCTACTGAAGGAAATGTGTCTTTGTTTGAAAATCTGGAAAGTCAATATCCTTGTGAACTTCTTATGTGCTCTGAAAAACTATCTGATATGAATTCTAATGACTGGATCCTAGATTCAGGTTGTACCATGCATGCTACACCCAATAAAAACCTCTTTAGTTCCTTGAAACAGTGCAGGGGTGGGGAAGTTATGTTAGGTGATAACACATCTTTAGACATCAGGGGAATTGGTAGAGTTCCCTTGCTTATGCATGATGGTGTAGTTAGAATCCTTCAGAATGTCAAAATGATAATAACTATCAAAATCAGTATGAAGAGGAGTTTGACCTAGGCTTTAACAACTCCTCTAACACCTGTGATGATAATAATGAACCTAGGATGCCTAAAAACACTGAAATCAATAGTCATCCTAATGAAGATGAAAATATAGCTCAACAATTAAGGGGGGGAAATGATGATGTATATGTTTCTAATGATAATCTAGAACATAGCTTTCAAAACTCTATACATCATAATGACTTAGGTAATGATAATATCCCTAATGAACAACCTGAACACAATAATGAGGAACGTGAATCCTTTGATGATAACGTGTTGGGTATTGGGGGGAATGATTATCAACTGACTAGAGACAGAAGTCCTAGAGTCAGAAAACCAAATAAAAAATATGCTAATAATGTTGAGTATATTCTTCTGACCAAGGAATTTAATTTGATTGACTGTGCCCTCCTAGTTGTTGAATGCACTAATGATCTATACACTCCTGATACATATGAACAAGCTATTAAGAGCAATGAATCTTCCTTCTGGATAAAAGCTATGAATGAAGAAATTGAATCCATGAACACAAACAAAACTTGGACTTTAATTGATAAACCTACTAATGCTAAAATCATTCAATGTAGATGGATATATAAGATTAAAGAGGGCTCTATTCCCACTGAACCACCTAGTTATAAAGCTAGATTAGTTGCCAAAGGTTTTACTCAAAGGGAAGGGATAGACTATGTTGATGTGTTTGCCCCTGTTGTTAAATACAAAACCTTAAGACTCATGCTTGCCATTGCCACTGTGTACAATTAGGATGTAGAACAAATGGACGTTAAGATAGCCTTTCTCCACGGTGACCTTAAGGAGACTATTTACATGTCTCAACCCAAGGGTTTCATTGATAAAAACAAACCTAATAATGTATGTAGGCTTTATAAATCCATTTATGGCCTAAAACAGTCGCCTAGACAATGAATATTAAGTTTGATCAATGTATGAAGAATCTAGGTTTTCAAAGGAGTAAGTATGATTACTGTCTTTACTTTAAAAATGTTGCTGAAATTGATGCTTTGTATTTGTTGTTATATGTGGATGATATTCTTTTGATAAGTAAATCTAAAATGCAAATAACTAGCACTAAAAGAAGCTTGAAAGCAAATTTTGATATGAAGGACATAGGTCCTGCTCAGAAAATCCTTGGTATTAATATAGTAAGGGATAGAGCTAAGAAAAGAATGTGGTTAACTCAGCATGCCTATGTTGAAAAAGTGTTAGATAGGTTTAAAATGCAAAACTGTAAACCCACTTCTATTCCCTTAGGAGGGCACTTAGAACTAACCAGAGCTCAGTGTCCCACCACCCAAAGTGAAATTGATGATATGTCAAATGTTCCTTATGATGTTGCTGTAGGATCTGTTATGTATGCAATGTTGTGTACTCGTCCTGATCTGGCCTTTGCTATTAGTGTTTTGAGTAGATTCATGTCCAATCCTGGTCCAGCTCACTGGGCAGCTATGGAATTTCTGCTTAAGTATATGCGTGGAACTAGGAAGATGAGTCTTATGTTTGCTGATCACTCTAGAGATGTTGAGGTTTCTGGTTATGTTGACTCGGATTGTGCAAGTAACAAGGATACTAGAAAGTCCACAACAGCTTATTTTTACACTTGGTTTGGTAACTGCATTTCTTGGAAGTGTCAACAACAATCCATAGTTGCTTTATCTTCTACTGAGGCTGAATATGTCGCTGCAGTAGAGGCCTCTAAAGAGGCTATTTGGCTTAGGGGCATTATAATAGAGATCTTGCACATGCCTTGTGTGCCTACTCTTCATATGGATAGCCAAAGTGCTTTGTATCTATGTAAAGACCCTGTATATCATGAAAGATCTAAGCATATTGATGTGAGAAACCATTTCATAAGGGATGAAATTGAAAAGAATCATTTTCAGGTTAAGAAAATTAAAGGGGACATTAACCCTGCTGATTTTGGTACTAAAATTGTGCCAGCTGAAAAGTTTTGTTTTTGCAGGGGTGCTTTGCACATCTTGGATATGCCATAGCCTCACTAAAGTTGATGCCGACGACGGACAGGAGGAGAAGCCCAACCACTGATGGTGATTGAAGCAGTATACATGATGCAAGAATTAAGAGGGCAAATTGTAAAATTGTAATTCTTGTACATGTTAAGAACTCAAGGTGTAAATCGAGCTAGAAGTAGACATATCTGGTAGAGATAACCTAAGTAGTACAAGGTGTGAAATTACCAAGTTGATTTATGTATTAAGATTAACTAAAGTTACCCCTAAGTGTGAAAACCTTAGGCATGGCATCTTAAGTTTAATATTAATACATACATCCACTTAGGTAAGTTTATACTGAGTATGATATAAGTTGTCTAGGTTAGACTAGTTTGGCTGGCCTAGATTGTGGCCCATCTACAAAGCTCTGCGTTTAGTTAAAAAGGAGATCTTACTATATAAGCAATCTTTCAGGCTCCACAAGTATTGTTCACTCATTCTGAAAAATACACAGATGCTAGGGTTTGAGAGCAATATTGGGAGAAGATAGAGAAGAAGACTCGTCAACTCTGATCATCCAAATCTCGTTTGAAACGAGAAGGATTAGGGTTGAGGAAGGTTAAAAGCCAAGCTAGAAAGTTCAACTCTGGTTCTGGTGATTCTGGGTTGCGACTTCGGATCTGCAGCGAAGACTTGTGAAGCTTTATCGCTCAGCCTGTTCAGGAGGCTTTTCTCAATCTTTCTTTGTTTTTGACTCTAATGCTTAGCTTACGTTTAGTCTTTGCTAAATTGTTTGCTCGCTCGATTGCAACCTTGATCTATAAACTGCTTTCAATCATCTAGTGGATAACGGGCTGATTCTCCCCTCCCGAGGATCCGCAGAGTAGGGAAACCAAACTGCGTCACCAAACCTTGTGTTCGACTCTTTTGTTTTTCTTCAGATCTATGTCTTACAACGTTCGTTTATCGATTTCACACTCAAATCCAAAATCTAACCCGTCCGAGACTCCTAGCTAAATTTAACAAACTTGTCAGGTTCATAAGAGTTTCCAACTTTAAGGTGGTAAATTGATTCCCCTATGAAAATTATAGACCTTTTTATTTTAGGAAAAATAACACAAAAATAATATTAAATATTAAATATGAACAAATAATACAAATTTAAAAAAATTACTAACTGATAAACAAACTATTTTAAATTAAACCAATTTAAAAATAAGTCGAAATTATGGCCAAATTTTATTATAAAAATTGTCCATATTATTTTTTTTTTTTGAAAAACGGAAAGCGGTTAGGTTGAACTATCTCCTAGAGGTAGTCCACCCTAAAGCATCCTTGCGGATGAGAACACGAAGTTCGGAATCGTCAGAAAAATAGGTGTTGGGTTTTGATATTCCCAGATGGGTCAATCGGTTAGCAACACAGTTGGTTTTTCTGGAAATATGCCTGATCTGGACTTCATCAAAGAAGCGGAGATCCAACATGGAGTCGGAAATAATCATCTCGACCTCCCACGGGCAACTCCACAATCCTTGGAGTGCCTTGATAACACAAATATTATCACCCTCGATTCGATTTTTGTTATCTTTAATTTGATCGCCTCTTGTAGACCTGATTTGAGAGCATAAGCTTCAGCTTTAATTACCGAGTTAAAGTTATTTTTTGTCACACCAAGGCTAACAACCTTACCCTTGTGATTCCGAATCACAAAACCAATAGAAATTATTCCAGAATCGAGTTTGGATCCATCAAAGTTAAACTTATGGAAACGAGGTTTTGGTTTATCCCACTTAATATTGTTTTTCTTTCTTTTGGGAGAATTAATGTCTTTTTGATGTTGTTTTATAACGTAATCGTCTTCATCACTGATGGTTGTCCATATTAATTTTTAAATCACACAAAATGATCCGTATATTTTATATTATTTCAGAAATCACCCATGTTATTTTTATACACTTAACGAATTTGATAAAAAAAAGTTACTCGTCACTTCATTTTTAGTATTTAAGGTAGTTTATTCATTCAACAAAATTAAAAAAATTTAAAAACAAATTTTTGGTTAATAGAACCGTGCGTTAGAAAAACGTATACATCATGAAAGATCAACCAAATTTATAACATTCATCTTCCAAATCTAGCTCTATTATGGATCTAAACTTGATGAGATTCAACCCTATTTGTAACGATTGAAGATATCCATAAATAGTCTTACTGGAGAATCAAAGGAGTAGAAAGTAGCGAGTATTTCCTTACTTAATCCTTTATTTTAAATCAATCTCTTATTAATAGATTATATTAGTTTTAGTCTTCTTTTTCTCTAATTACTTTCTAAAATGTGCAAGTGTGTGTACGACATCTTTTCTTTTTTGTATCCAAGGACACTAGTTGTTTTTGGTGAGTAAGAAGGATACTAGTTGCGATTCTCGTATAATGAAAAGAAGATTAACTACTCTTTCTCGATGTAACTGTTCTTATCTCACGGTAAAAATAAGAACAAATTTCAGACATACGATTAAAATTATTGAACGGTTGTTATAAGTTAATAAAATTAGCCATTAATTATTAATATAATATTGTTAATTTTCTAATGGGATATAAAAGATATTAATTACCTTATTTAATAGTATATTATTATCAGCAATACGAATTAATTGGTATATTTCATTGTTTTGTATTGTCATGAAAACATTGTATTCAAAGTATTTAGGGCGTGTTTAGTAACACATGTCAAGAGATTATTTAGATTCACTGTTTACTAACCCTATTAAGTTTTAGATTTTAGAATTGTATTATTGTTGTGAAATATGTTTGGAAATTTTTTCAAGAGTTGATTTAAAAACTTGAAAAATGAAGATGTTGTACGATTTGATATTTGGGATTAATAAACCAGACTCTTTTTTATTCTTCATATCCCTTCATCGATATGAAGTGTCGTCTTCTTCTTTTTGTTCTATCAACCAACAAAATACTATCGTGCGTTCTTTGAGATTGAGAAGGTTTTCAAAATTTGGGAATCATATACTTGCTTGCATGCGTTCTTTTTCTACCAGACAACAATGACTTGAAGCCCTAGATCTCATATATGCATGAACCCTCAATCCGTCAGAATAGAAGTCTTCTTCCTCTTCTAGACATTGACTTCCTTCTTCTTAAAACATTATCGTGAAATCCCAATAGAGGCTTTCTTCTTGTCGACACCACCGGAATCAAATCCTTCTTCTTCATTACACCATTGGAATCAATGCCTTATTCCTCTCTTCTTCTGTACAAACAAACAAATTTATGGAAACCCTAGATATGTATATCCGCCACAGGATTCCAAGATGGAAGTTTTGAATCCACCGTGGATAAATTCTATATGCTACTCCACCAGAAATAAACCCTCAACAATGACCAACTATTGTAAAGATCGAAATTAAAAAAAAAAATCGGAAACAATCGTTAATAGAAACTGCTAAAAAATTAAAACAATCTTCCGTTGAAACAAATAGATTTATGAAATTTGTATTCATCTGACACACACGTTAGAGGAGGAGGAGGAGAGAGGGACATTTGTCTTTTACTGTATTATGAATCCCTATAAATATATTCTTACTAAATATATTACCATTTCATTATAGTATCCGAAATTCAATTAAATAAACTCGAAAACGACAAATTACAACTACACTCCACAAGGACAACCACAAACCTAATATTACTAAAGAAGCCCTTAATTAATACAATGAAATAAATGTTTGCATGGAATTAGTGGTGCATAGATGGTACACATGCCACATGAAGCACGTCCATTTGAGTGGTGGATGTAAAGTAGAGAAAAAAAGACATTTTAGTTATTAGGAAAGGAGGAAATATGATTAATCACGTAATTTTAACGTCTTTAAGTAATACCGATTTATTAGAGTGTCGACTTTATATCAAAATCTACAAATTATAATTTTGAACTTAACTTTATAAATTAAACCTGATACATTTACCACATAGAACATATATTTTATAAATATTCTTATATTGAATTCCAATCTAATGTAATTGGGTTTTTGGTTGGATTTTATTGTAATAGTTTTGAATTTTGTAGAAAACTAGTTTATTTCCTGGACCGTGCATACTATGGGCCCGTTTGGTTTGAACTCCGGAATCGGAAACGGAATGGAAACGAATCTAGTCCATATGTATATCATTGTTCATGAAAGTTTGTGGAATCATTCCTTGTGGTTTGAACTAATTGGAGTATAATTTGATTACTTTTGATACCCTATAGGGTAACAAAATGTGAGGGGGCAAGTGCATTTTGCATTAATCCCCAAGGAATGATTCCACAAAACTTCATGAACAATGATATACATATGGACTAAGTTCGTTTCCATTCCGTTTCCGTTTCCGGAGTTGGAACCAAACGGGCCCTATATGTTAATAAAAGTTAAGAATATGACTTAAGAATATAAAAGGTGAACGACCCACATACTAATATTGAACATGTTATTTTGGGTATGATTTGGTCCAAAAAAAAAACGGTTGGGACGTGAAAAAGGCCGCCCTAACAAAAAAAAAGAATAAAACTCAAATGAAATAGACGAGTCCGTATATATATATATAAGTACATTTAGATATTATCTGAGGTGCATTATACATAACAATTAAGAAGTATGTTCTTCATCTGCAACACATTATATAGTAACAAAGCATATTGAGAATCAGAAAACAAGTGAACCTTAAAGCCAAGTAGAATCCTTGAGAGGTGTCACAACTGATTTGACTTGAAGGTAATGACTGAGACAGTATAAACCCTTTTCCCTACCAATTCCACTCATCTTGTAACCTCCAAAGGGGATTGCAGCATCAAACACATGGTAGCAGTTCACCCATACAGTCCCGGCCTTGAGCGCCCTCACTAGCGTGTTTGCGGTGTCTATGTTCTTCGTGAACACCCCGGCTGCTAACCCGTAACGCGTAGTGTTTGCTCTCTTTATCACGTCTTGGAGGTTACTGCAAACCAAAACACAACTCATCAATAAACTACATACTAAAACATAAACTTCTCGTAAGGTAAAACAACTTACTTCCATTTCAAGATGGATTGGACTGGTCCGAAGATCTCGTCTTGCGCAATAGCCATGTCATCCTAGACCCAACACGGAGGAAAATGGCTCGGTTAAGTCCTTACGGGTAATGTCACACAGGGGAAAACATAAACTATGTAGTTAGTTACCTTAACATTGGAGAAGACAGTAGGCTGAATGAAGAAACCTTTTGATCCAATGCTGTCACCTCCACACTCAAGCTTAGCACCACTCTCAATGCCCAATTTTATGTACTTCATCACCTTGTTAAATTGTTCAGGATCAACCTGAGGGCCTTGCTCTATTTCCAGATTGAAAGGATCACCAACCGTGCGTTTCAAGGCGCGTGCTCTTGACTTCTCAACGAATTCATCATACACCTTCTCATGAACATATAGCCGCGACCCAGCACAGCAGCATTGGCCCTGAAAGCATCTAACACTTTTGAATCAAGATCCTCATCAGGAAACTTTGGAGCTTTCTTTAACAGAATAAAAGGAAACCTGGTTAAAGAACAGTGCAAAGTGTGCTAGCTCCACTGCTTGATCAATATCAGCATCCTCGCAAATGATGAACGGAGATTTGCCTCCAAGCTCCAAAGTCACAGGCTTTAGGTTGCTTTTCCCCGCCAGCTCCAGCACAATCTTCCCAGTTTCGGTTGATCCAGTGAAGGAAAGCTGAACAAAATACAATTCAAATGAAATTTCTTTCATTTTTAAGTATAAAGAGTTGTTTTGTTACCTTGTCTACATCCATATGACTTGCAAGGGCAGCACCAGCAGTAGGACCGAAACCCGAAACTAAATTCAAGACACCAGGTGGGACACCCGCCTAACCAAAAACAATTCAGCATACAACATTCATATTGTTGAGCAACAATCAACTAAGAAGCTTTTTCCCTTGTACCTCGTGTAAGAGCTGTGAAATGAGGAGCGAGCTCAAAGGCGTTTGCTCTGCAGTCTTAACGACAGCGGTGTTACCACAGGCTAAGGCAGGTGCGACTTTCCATGTGTACAATAGTAGAGGGAAGTTCCAAGGAAGAATCATCCCTGCAACGCCAATTGGCTCGTGCAGTGTTTGCAGTTGGTATGGACCATCACCGGGAGCAGTCAAACCATGAATCTTATCAGCCCAACCTACAACGTCCAAGATCTTATCAGAGGCATTGCTACTATATACTATGGTTATTTTTCCTAGATGTTATAAATCGCATCGCCTTAATGAACAAGTGCGATTCAGTTAAGCAGATAAATGTAAATCCAGGCAGTTATCCAAGACGAGTTGCTCGGGATCGTTCATATAACTCAATAATCCGAACACAAGCTTGTAACTAAGCTCTTCACGAGCCCGAGCCTTAACGAGATGCTCGTTTAAAATTTAAAAAATTACCAAAATACCCTAAAATAAGATATTGTCTTGGGTTTTTTGGTTCAACTCAGCGTTGTTCAACAATTAATTCACAACATGGATTCTGCTTCCTCTGGGAAAGGGGCGGTTCCATGCTTCTCGACGTCGATTCCATGCTTCTTGATGATGACTAGGTTTCTCCGGCTTCTCGGGCATGCTTTTCTTTTTCTTTAGTTCATCTTCTCCCATTTTCTTCCTAGAATTTTGTCTCTTCTTCTCTATTATATCTTCTCCGGTTGTTTTTCTTCCTCGAATATACTCTCCAGTCTCACGGCTTTAGTCACAAATCTTCTCTCCGGCTCACAGCTTTACCCATGAACCTTGACTTCGGAGGCGACTAGATTCAACGACTTTCCTCCTTTTCTAGTCGGTCGTTATGGTTTTCTTCCTTCCATTTTGCCTCCTTCTCTTAGTCTTGCTCATAAATTCACTCCTTCATGACAACATGTTTCTTCCACTCGGCACATCAACAACAACACTATGTTGCTCTCCAGTTTGTAGACAACACTACCATAGTGTTTCAATCCATCAGGTGATGTTCTTCTCTTTTTAAATTGAAGTTGGTTATGAATTTGTAAAACCAAAACAAGCTACAAACCTCTTAGTATTCGATGTTTGTTCATTGATTTGCTCTAAGGACTACAAAGCTCGTTGCTCTAAAGACTACAGTAATGCGGTGTGAGTAAATCATTTAGAGGTAACCATTTTTTGAGTCAACGAATAAATTGATACCTAACATTGTTATTTCCAGATTTTGATTTACTATTCGTTAGTAGAACCTTATCTTTTCACCCAAACCGACATACAACCAATAATTTTAATTTGGAATACCATGCTAACCCACAATTCATTGTACTATATTTATCTACATGTTTAAATTCTAAACTGAAATTTATCTTATAGAAAATATTTATGATTTAAGCTTTGTTTGTTGTCATTGTTGACAGGTTTTGGGTTCCGAAAGTGAGCAACAACGGTTCCTAACTATAACTTCTATTGACGTGAAGAACGTGTATCAGATAGTTACTCATCCTGCTCTTTGTGTGCAACCTGATATATGTGATATAGTACAGATGCGAATGCAACAAATCCAACGAGACAATAAAAATATGTGTGTGAAGAAGTTTATGTTTATCTTGATAAATTACAACCAACCGTGTGTGTCACTTGAAAAGATATATATTTCTTTATATTTTGTAATATTGTCCAATATTTTTGTATTTGGATTGTTGTATTATTTTAATTTTGATCATATTTAACATCCGTAAATTCTATGTGAAGTAGTAATTTTAAGCCCAAACAAGTCTGAGCTCGGCTCGTCAAAAACGAGCCAAAGACGAACTTCAAGTGGAGCTCGCGAGCCAAGCCTGAACATGATTTTAGGCTCATTTTAAAATTTTGTCTCAGCTCGGATTCGGCTCGTTTATAAACGAGCCGAATCCGAATGCTCGGCTCATTCGGCTCGTATATATAACATCTCATGTAAACCGTACATTCTTGTAACAAAGATTACTTATTGACTTCTCTTTTGTTTCATAGTAGAGCCAGTTAGTTCAGAGAAGATGAAGTTGAAGTTTGTGTGACTTACCGGCATAATAGCGAATAATGCGAACACACAAAGGCAACTCGGCTTCAAGAGATTGTTTATAAGGCTTCCCACTGTCCCATACCTCAAGGGAAGCGAGCTCCTCGCTGTGCTTCTCCACTAGATCAGCAAACTTAAACAAAATATTTGACCTCTCCTGCATAATGTTTCAATCAAATGGAAGATAATAAGATTCTGTAACTTCAAACTATAATATTCATATGTAGGAATACATACATAAGCAGTCATCCTAGGCCAAGGACCTTCATCAAACGCCTTGCGTGCAGAAGCCACAGCACGGTTGATATCCTCTTCATCACCCTCGGCGACATGGGATATCACATCACCAGTCCGAGGATCAAATGTCGGAAATGTCTTACCTGAGACCAATTAGATTCAAAGCAAGACCATTAATTTACGCATGTACATAAAAAAAAACTCAACTGAAAATGGAAAATACCAGAAGCTGAATCGACATATTCTCCATTGATAAGAAGCTTGGTGTATTTGATGTCAACAGAAGGGATGATCGGGTCTGCGACTAAAGCCGATGCGCTGTATTTGCTGATGATTCTTCCACGGCTTGCTCTTCCACCTGCAAAATGTCATATATATTTCAGATGAGAAATGGATTATGGGAGAGAGAGAGAGAGAGAGTGGGGAAGGAGAGACAGAGAGAGACCAAGTGGGTAAGCACCCGGGAGCATGGAGGAGAGAATGTGAGCAGCCATGGTTGTACACGTTTCTCTGCGATTATGGGGTTGACAGGCCTTCTTTTAAAGATGAAGGAATGGGAAAACGCAAAATTATTGATGCCATATAAATTCAGAGAAAAAAGAATTTATTTTACGGAAAAACGAAGGCGATGTTCAGAAATAATGAAGCTGGACGGCAGAAAGAGACAGAGTAATACAAGTTGAAAGATAGAGAAGAAGATTAACGTTGGTGTTATCCGGGAGTAATCGCCGGTCATAGAGTCACCGGTTCGTGATTGCTCACTCAAATCCAAATTAACCCTTTTTCACAATTATTATAATTAATAAAGTCAAGAAATGAGTCTTACACTAAAATAATCCTTACAATAAAATTTAAATCACAAATTTTATAAATTTCAAATACCAAGAAAAATCACTTACTAAATGGTTTTAATAAAACCAACTTATAAACTTAAAATATCAATTTCATATTTTAATTATCCATATTATTGAATAATTTTCTTATTAAATTGCTTGCATTTAATTTTGTGAAAGATTGATAAGTTTTTTTTTAGTGAATAACTTTGAATTTATAATATTCTTAAACATATTTTTATATTTTTTTAGAAAAAATAGCTTACAAATTAAATTTAATAAAATTAACTTATAAATTTAAATTAACAAATTTTATATTTTAATTAGACACTTATTGTATAATTTTCTTATTATATAGTTGTTATAATATTGTATAACTATAATCTATGGTTAGTATTAAAAAAAATTTTAAAATGAAATATAATATAGATGATACCCCTTTTCGTAATTTTACGTTTATATATTTTCGATAAGCTTGTAGTTCTCAAACACTTCAGAAGCTTCTCAAAAAAAAATCAGCTAGTTCAATTAGCTAGTTATTAATTGCAGCTATTCAATCAGTTTCAGCTACAATAATTTTCAACTTCATCTATAATTTTCGATAAACTCATGAAATGAGATAATAACTGTTACATTTTTCTTATAAAAATTACAAAAATGCCATTTCGTCTTTCTCTTTTAAAAGACAGATTTTTAAAAAGACAAAATTGCACTCATACCTTTTAAAAATTGTAAAAATATCATTGCACCTCTTATAAATCATTAAATAACGTGGATCAATGTAGACCATTGGATCAATTGAACAACGGCCTAAATTACTCCATAAGACCGCGATATAGCAACACTCTCTACCATAACCAACCCCTTAAAATAATTGCTAATTTAATGCAAATATTTCTAAACAAGCACATATATTGTTCTAAATAATGTTTATAAAACACAAATTTTTAGTGCATATAATATTTGTTAACTAAAAAGATTATTAGTTCGTACAAATATTTTTGTAGCATTATTTCACACTTTATACTCATTGATTATGTTTTTCTAAAATTATAATATTATATTTTTTTATTTTTATATTATTAGTTGGTGTTTCATTTTTTTTTAATAAAACCGAAATTTCATTCAACCTTCAAGCCCCCGAAAAGAAAACAACTTAGTTCACAAGGTAAAAGAAAGTGTAAATTATGCACAAAAGAAGAACTAGGACGTAAAGCCGCATGTTAGTGTGTTAGACGATTTCCCTCCATGCGTATAAAGCTTCATTTAATAGGAAAAAAATGTATAAAAACATAGCTAATACATAAATAAATAATAAACATACAAACTAATAATACAAAATATTCTAATTAATAGTATAAAAAAATATATGAATCATCAAACTCTTTTTAATCTCAATAACGAAATTGTTAATTTCCTTATAATAATGGACTCAACAATAGGAACGAGAAGTTAAAGTCCATACATTTTATGTTTCGGTTTCATTTCCTTTTAGATGCGTTTATGTTTATGTTTACTTCTTGCTCTACATCTTATTCAAAGGACAATGAGATTTATGGTAAGAAGGAATATATTACAATGTGACGATGAAGTATGCACATCCTGTGGAAGAAACAAATGCAAGTTGAGCCTCAACCATGCAAGTTGAAATTATATTTCATTGTGTGGAAAAAATATAGATTAGAGACCCAATAAATTTAGTATGAAGGTGACATTTCTTTCTTGTTCTTTTTTGTATGGTTTGGTCTCACAATGCCTTGAAGATTGGGGAACCAACAAAAATCACTCATTTTGGCTTAGTAGTTGTATGGAAGACACTTCATCTTTCCCTCTTAGACTTATCTATATACTCTCCACTCACCACCTCCTAGATATCTAAAATATCTTCCAGTTAGAACAAGTTCACATGTTGGATCAAAAGTTTTAAAAGTCACCGATTTAAACGGTAATAGGTTAAATGTTATTCGTTGTCATTGAACATGTGTTTCCACCAGTTTTATTTCCACAAAGATAGCCAACTCTATTATCGAAGAAATAAGGAAACGGGCTTGCCGCCTCTTGCTCTGTCGAGTTGGGCCGGCATTTCATTGGTCTTCGGGCTCTCACATGAAAAGAGTTTCATTTGGTCAGCCTCAAGTCACTTCGCTTACAGAGAGAGAACATTTGTAGGTGCTCTATTTCTGATAGAAAATCATACTATTCTTGTTAAACGGTTAAATTCAACGTAATTTTATTTATGTTTTAATTTTAGTGATATAATTTGAAGGGATTTTTTTCCTTTAACACCTTTTAAATTTTTTTGTAAACAAACACAAAATATAATTATAGTATAAAAAATAAATTTTAAAATGAGTTGTTCGTAAAAATAAATTTTTTTAAAACTATTCACTAAAATAAAATATAATTATAAAAAAGAGATTTTAAAATAATGACAAAAGTACTAGTTTCAATTAGTTAGGAATATTTTGGTCAAATATTCTAATATTTCACTAGAAAATGATTATGAGGGGTTTAATTTCATAATCTATTATAAATATAAATTTGAAGTAATTTATGTTATTTGTCAACCCGGAAGTAATTTAAGGGTGTTGTGTAAAGTTCACAACTAATGTCATAATTTTTTAATTATCTTTAAATTATTTTAATGTATTTATTTTACATAGTGGAGTGAAGGTAAACATAAGATTTGCATATCTAATGTTGGTTTTTTTTAACTAAGGGTAAACATATTTTACATTATTTCAAGTTTTTCTAAATAAATATATTTTAAATTAGTAATTTACAAATTTATTTGATAAAAATATGGTCAAAAAGTTATAATATTAATTATTTTATCGTCAAAGTTTAACAAATCGCAGAAAGTGCATTTATTAAACTAGTTATATAATATAAGGTGTTTTTACTTAGAAAACTATTAAAAAGGTGGTTTGTTAAAATTAACAATTTTAATGTTCATTTTTATTATAATAACTTTTTTTAAAAAAATATTAATGCTACATGTACATTCATACTAGTATAATAGTGTTGACAATCGGTTAAGAAATGTCACAACAAATGTTAAAATTATATCCTTTGAAATTTTCATAGTTATCAAATGTCAAATAAAAACCAGTTAAACAAACGAATAGGATCACTTTTTGAACAATGAAGGTTATCATGTCACTTTATCTATGCGACGAAAAGGTTAAAACCGCAATATGAACTTGCTCTTATCTTTATAGCATGCATACTTGGATAAATCCGAACTCGGACCGAACAAAATCATTGTCTTCTTGTTTTCTCGGACCTGACTCGAACCAAACCCGAATTTGGGGTCTCAAACCTTACTCATAGCTACCCGTTTATTCACACAGGCGGGCCTATCCACATTTTCCCAAGTCCAGTAGCACGTGAATATGTCGAATACTAGAAATCTGCAGCTTTATGTGTGGCATAGGCACAATTTCTATATATCAGTTCTAAGTTCAAGTGATCAACGATTCACACACCATTTGGCTAGACCATACTGACCACACACATGCGCGCCTCAAGTGACTCGACACAAGCTCGACTTGAATTATGTCGTGGATTCATGTTCCATGCACATAACCGTCACAACTTGACTCATAAATACCGAACCAACATTCTACCATACTGAATCACAAGCCGAGACTCGGGATCTCTATGTTGACACGATAGCTTCTGTTTGCTATAAGAAAACGAATATTGCAGCTTCGATCGACTTGATAGATAAACTCAGGCATCTCATACTTCCACAGTAGATAACTTAGTATAGAGAAGTAAATTTCAAAAACAATAGTTTTATAATGCAGTACACCAATTAACATTATACTTTGCCCCTAATCTCCGTAAGGTCCCAACATATGTTGCCTTATTTCTTCTTGTTTTGCCTCTAGAGCCTTATTTATAAGGTATACACAAAATTACATGTTTCACTCTGCGCCTAACAGGCTAACAGCTAGAGCATATTCATCAACTTCTGAAACCCAAATCTACAAGCAGAAACTGTAAAGAACCTTTGCAATTCAGCATTTACAACTCAACAACCAACTGCTAAACTCGAGTAAAAGTAAAAGGCGTGTTAACTTAGATAAACTCACAACAGCATGCAGATTTCACATGATGCATCTTACGGCATGAAGACGCCACCCTTGTTTCCTCCAGAACTAAGGCCTGCATTGAGACTGAGGAAAACAATTTTTCCGTCTTCTTGTCGTCTCTATAATGGGAGCTGATATTCTGTGTCACCATGATCCTTGGCAGTCATGGACTTGATGCACAAATAGTGAGGGACAAACAAGTAAATGCCCAGAAACACAAGGACCCCAAGATCAGCCTCTTCGCCAATAGCTGGTCGGCGAGGTTTCACCAGGTATATCTGGCTCGCACACCACAAACAGTACAGGCATCCTATGATCAGAATCAGTTTCACCGACTGAACATATTGCGTTTTAAAAGACTTTGGAGACCTCACCCTGAATAGGAGAATAAGTTTTCAGCAACTAGACAAAAAATAAAGATGATAAAATCTTGATTAAGGTATACTGAATGGTGTACCTATTGATGTACACAAAGCCGGCAATCAAACTAACACATAAGAGACCTACTACAGTGACAGCATCCGGGTTGATGGGGGCACGACCATCCCACCAACCAGTGCTCAAAATCCAAGTGTACATAGATGAATGCCCATTCTCCTGTTCAGTATTTGGAATAGATTACATGAATTGGAGCATGAACATATCATTCACAAGTCACAGTTAGTGTATGCAGAAAACGAGTTGAATGAACTGCAGACTTACAAATGATGATATACCTCAAATAGATGATCAAGAAAGAAGTGCGATAAGGAGCCAGCTGAAATTAACAGAAAGCATTGCATCCTAGTAAGAGGCACCTGCCAAATAATAAAAATAACCAGAGATGAGATTTCAAATGGGAATAAACAAGGTGCCATTTTTAAAGATCACAATTGAATGTTGAGTGACCCTGTTTCTGAAAGCTAGAGTGCTAGACTAACTGAAACTTTGCCAACTTAAAATCTAGGATAAACTAAAGGAAGGCCCATTCATCATAAAAACGCCCTAAAGAAAACAAATTTGCAAGGTGGTTTCCAAAATCTAGTAGCTGAATGTCACTAAATATGATCTTGTGAATCACCATCAATGCAAATTTAAACAAATATATAACTTGGGTGACATTTGGGTTACAAATTCCATTTTACAGGTAGTTTCCTTTTGTGAAATTTACCTGAACAAAATCTAATAACAGAGTACTGAATCTCTTTATTTATTTGTAGAACTTCCAGTTTTGGAAAGGAAAGATGCAAGTGTTTCATTAATGATCCCACACCCACGTTTTTTATTTATCATTGAACTTAACGTTTCCAGTCTAGATAATCTTTTGAGCATGTCTCATTTCTCAAGAACATTGAATGAAATTACAGAATTAAGCGAAGAACCCATAAACAGAAAGAAATCAATAATTAATCCACAATCAATGACGAAAAAACTTAAATAGAACTACCCAATTTGGGTCTAATCTCGAATCTCGATTAATAATGAGAAGGAAAAAAAAAAAACAATATCCAGTACAACAGAAGACCATCTGAAACAACCCTAACTTCAAAACTAGTCGATATTAAAAAAATCAGGTAAAAGAAGAGAAGATATGACTCACCCCAGATGAGGAATCCAAGAAACCCCGTTTGAGCGCCAGATTAGAAGCCCATGAGTATAGAATCGAAAGAGGAAAACCCAAAATGAGAGGGTAGTAAAACGGGTGATGAACGAGATCCTGTACAGCCTCCCCGACGGTGAAGCCGAGACCGAGGGTGGAGGTGAGCCACTCGGAGAAGGATCCGACGTCGGGGCCGAAGAAAGAGTTGATGGCGTAGGTGAGGCTGTGGTGTGGGCCGAATCGGCCACCGGAGACACCCATCAAACCCAAACCGGAGCCCAGTGTGTAGATCATGTGAGCGCCGGGTCCCGGCATAATCGGCTTGACCCAGTTCCGATCCAATTATTTATGGTAATCGCTGGAGCTCAGCTTAGTTGAGCTTCAATGGAGGGTAACCGAAACTATGGAATATACAGATGGTAGCTTTAATATTTTCGTCTTTTTCATTCTCCATGTATATTTACTGTTATTTTATTTGTTTGTTGATGTGAAAGTAATTCTATACTTGAGGCCTCAGGCACTTCTGAAATAGGCATCACACCAACAAATTGAAACAGATAAATAACTAACGAGAGAGACGCAGGAAAAGTCGTGATGAAACTCCTGAAAACATGCACCAAAATTAATTACCAATATATATTTTGTATCGTTCGAATTAATCCATACGTAGGGTGTAATACGAGCTAAACGAGCCGAGCATCGGCATCCTCAAGCTCGGCTTGTTTATAAACGAGCCGAGGCTGAGTCGAGCCTAAATTTTTTACGAGCTTTAAAATGTGTTCATATTCGTTTAGAAAGTGAATGAGTTCGAGCCGAGCTTTTGACGAGCCGACACGGGTAGCTCGGCTAAAATAATGCTTCTATAATGTTATTTTAGCCGAGCCGAGTTTTGTCAAAACAAACCGAGCCTATATTTTATACGAGCTTTAATATATGTTCGTATTCGGCTCGTTTATAAAATGAATGAACTCGAACCAAATTTTTGACGAACCGAAGGCGAATCAAGCCTGGTAGTTTATCTAATATTACAACCCTATCAATACCGTCATGTCTCTTGTAAGTAGTTGTTTATACTAGGAGTGGGCATAAATCCCGCTTAGCCCCGTCCCGATCCCGGCGGGATTTAAAAAAAAAAAATTGTGTATCCCGTCCCGTTCCGTGAAAAATTTGCGGGACGGGACGCGGGACGAAGACTTCTCATCCTGGTTAATCCCGTCCCGTCCCGTCCCGCAAAGATATATAAATAATATTTTTATATTTCTATATATAATATATAGATAAATAATATATTATATTTTTAATAACTATAATTTTTAATAATTATATTTTTAAAAATATTTTTATATTTTCAAAATTATTAGTTCGATAATTTTTCATCAGTCATTCATTCAATTGCTCTGGTCCGTTCCATCGCCGCTCTTGCTCTAGTCCATTCCATTGCCGCCCTTGCTCTAGTCCGTTCCATTGCCCTTGTATTTGTGGATTCCCACTATTGTAATCGATAGTTAAATAAATGTAATATTCTGTAAATTATTTGTTGTTATTTTTTGAATGTGAATCGGTAAGACATTTTGATGTAACTTGAATTTGTTTTCAATGTATTAACTACTAATGTAGGCGTCATGAATCGATAATTAGGTATCGAGTTTTTTTTTCCGGATCATTTTCGTGTTTAAACATGAGAGAAACACAAGCATACATATTGAATATAATCGGTGCATAATTTGCGGGGGATTTGTCCCGTCCAGTCCCACATGGAACAAAGCCCGCGCGGGACGAAGAAAAAATGTCATAAATTTTGTCTCATCCCGTCCCGCAAATAACTTGCGGGACGGGACAACCCCTATCCAGTTCCGTCCCGTCCCATGCCCACCCCTAGTTTATACCAACTTTGGAACTAGGCCCATATTTTGAGATTCCAAAGTTGGAACTGGGCCCATACTTTGAGATCCACAGACCCAATCTTGTGGAGTTAGGCCCAAACTGATGGCCCAGTAGTTGGCGATACTCGTCTAAAGCAGGGCCCCATGGGCCCTACTACTGCGCAACGGCTAACCAAACCGGCAAGTTCCGGTCACCCGGTTAAATCTCACTCACGCTCGATATACCATATCTATCTCTCTTCTTCAATAGGACTCTCTTCGGCCTCTCCTCTCCTCTCCAAACCATCCAAACTAGGGTTTTACCCTCCCGAATCCTCCCCCTGACAGCTTCAGCCTGTTAATGAAAATGGCGACAGATGTCTGCAAGTCTCTACCGCGAAGTCCCAATGACGAGTCTCCGACGAACGGCCTATTCTCGTCAAGAAACCGCTGTTGCTTCCACTTCCCCTGCTTCCATTCCCGCCATTCTGCTCCATCTTCTGCTAGCCGGATTGGAGAGGGGGAGCGCAGTTGGTGGTCGACACCTTTTAGGGCTATTACGAAGCTTCGAGAGTGGTCGGAGATCGTCGCCGGTCCCAAGTGGAAGACGTTCATCCGCCGCTTCAACCGTAACAAAGTAAACAAGCACTCGAATTTCCAGTACGATCCCTTGAGTTATGCGCTCAATTTCGACGAAGGCTCTGCCAAAATCTGTCCGAATGACGAAGAACACGGTTTCTACCCTGATTTCACTTCTCGCTTCGTCTCTGGATCTCTCGCTCCCAAGGTTCCGACGGATTTCGGAACTCATGTGGCCGCCGCTAGTTAACAATGTGTGTGCGCAGAGTTTAGGTCATTTTGACGAAGTCATACTACCGATGCTTGGCGACTGATGGATATATGAGAATCATACATACTGTCTTTTAGATTTGCATTTCATTCCTCAATTTTATCCTTTCAAACAAAGGATTTGGTGTTACAAGCGACACTGTAAAGGTATACAGAGTAAAAAGAGTATACATTCTGAAACTTTTGGGCATTCACTTGTTTGTTGTATTTACTGATCAATGGCATTGCAATCTTTTGTGATTACTCATCAGTGTCACTGTCTTTGTTAATCAATTTGTGTTGTGATATGTTAACATCTGGATGATTGCATCGTGTTCTTTAGAAACACTGGTGGATAATGTGATTACTGTAGGAGGCAATACATCAGCAACAAGAAAAAGTGATAAAAACTGGAAAAATTTTCATTACTGATGCTACATTGTTCTACCACAAAGATTGAATGTATATTATCTGATCAAGATACAAAAGGGATCAAATGTTTTCATCAACAGCCTGAACTTTATTAGTTAATGGCAAGACAGAATGAAAAGGACCACCACTGATCAGATTGGTGTCTGAAGAGCTTGTCTTCTTGGACCATTGCCATATCTTGGATATTGAGAAGCTTTCTCCTTTATTGCTGCAACTAATCCTTTTAGCTTCAACATCACCATCAACAATGGAGTCACTATTCTGTGAAGATCTCGTCTTGACCATCAAGTCCGGATCACCAATCACATACTCACGTGACCCCATTGAATAGCATCTCCTAGCATTCAAATTGCTACTGCTAATCTCCTCATTATCTGCAATTGTGCTTCTCAATTTGCCTAACCTGACAGAGTAAACTCTTTCTTCTTCCATAATCCCCGGCTTGTCATGAACGGAATGCACGCTCCCACCATCATTCGACTGTCCAATTGGAAACTCTCTTGAGAAATCCAAGGAGTAATCAGTAGACACAAGAGTGTTCCGACAAAGAGGGCAAGTCGAATTCGACAAGAGCCACATGTCAATGCAGTTAACATGGAAAGCATGGCTGCAAACAGGAAGCAATCTTAATTGGTCTTGATCAGAGAATTCACAAAGGCAAACCGCACAATCAGATGACTCCTTCAAACCGACAATGTCCTTGTAACTAAACACAGGCAATGCATCAATGATGTCTTGATCTAAACCGGAATCATGGAGCCTGAAGAGCTGCTGAAGCTGCCTTTGTATTGCATCTGAAGCAGCAAATTCCGAGTACCTCCCGGATAAAGAAAACGAATAGATAGACGGTCTTTTCACCAAGAAACGAACGAGTAGATGGATCAGACCACCAGCGAAGAAGATGATAGCTAGAATTACTATAACTAAAAGAATGGCTGGGCTGATTTTGGCATCAGATGAGGAAGTAACAGTAGGGATTGAAGGCAAAGGAGAGAATGGATGCATTATTCTCTGCATTTAAGGTTACAACAAACAAGAACAAAATTCAGATGCTTAGAAGTTAGAACAAAAAATTTTTTTTTAAAGGAAAAAAAAAACTGTGGCAAAAGAAAGAGATGTGGTTTGTGAGGTTTATTATGAGCTTTGCTTCTAATTTTCTGTGCTCTTCTCTTCTTAAAAGATACAAAGAGAACTTTGAAAGTTTTTCTTCATATTTTGGTATTTTAATTTGAGTTTTTATTTTTTATTTTTCATGTTTTGGTATTTTGACTCGTGCAGCCTGCAGGGACCATCTCTCACTAAATTTTGTCTTGGAGGCCATTATCAATACCGCTTTATGTTCTCGAATCTTGAGTTTGACCCCCATAATATACTGTTTTTTTTATTAAAAAAAATTCATTATACTTTTTAGTCACTACAAAGTATTTTTTGTTTTTGCATTTTTTTTTAGTTTCATCTTTTTTTTTTTAAAAAACAATTATGCTTGTTAAGTCAATATCTGTACAAAAATATTTATATTTGTCCTAATGAAAGTAATAAATAAAGATAAATTTTGATTATAAATAATGCTCCGTATATGAAGTATGGAGTTAGTAATACATTAATGTCAAATTCACATTACATATTTGAAAAAAAAAAAAAGGTAAGAATGTGTTCCACAACATGTATGATGAAGTTCCCCATTAACAAAGAACGTAGGCTTGACGATTATATTGCATGACATGTTTTTATATGAAAAGAAAAGGTGTGATAAACGAATTTGGTATAGATTAATGATATTATTTGAGAGGTAAGACAATCTCTACCTAAACATTTTAACAACCAACCTAATTCCATGACTAAATTTACTAGATTAAAGGGAAGTTGTTCGTTGTTCGCTTCACTTGGTTGTTAATACACAACCCATTAATGCGTGTTTTTATTTGTCACCAAGATGGAATTTATTTCGTAATTTCAGAGTTTGTAAATAAGAAAATATTAAAATCTCTAATATGAATGAACTCCCTTTTAAAAATAAAATAAACTACTCCTATACATTTAACTAAACCTATGGAAACAAATTGCTTTGAACTAGACCTGTACAAAACCGGGCCGGCCCGTCCAGCCCGTCCGCCCGCCTGCCAGGAAAAAAAAATGGGTATGGGCAACAAGTTTGGTCCGTTCGAGCCCGGCCCGCATTTTGATGGGACGGGTAAACATTTTAACCCGCAGACTAACCCGGCCCTGCCCGTATATAGTTTTATACCTATAATATTTTTATATATATGTGTATATAATTTATATTGTTTTGAGTGTGACATATTCTGATTGTTCATTTAGTTTGTTTGGAGCATTTTGACGAATATTTTCGTTTGTAACACAAGATTGTAGAACTAGCTTGACTGTAATGGTACTTATTATTTTTTAGTTATTTGGACTTTTTCATTTTTGTGTGTTGATTGTTGGTAGTGCACTATGCAAGTATAATTGGATTGAAAGTGTGTATTAAATTCATTATATTACTTTTTTAAACGATAAATTCCGGAAAAAGACGCACAATCAAGTACATATGGGCCATCCGGGCCGGCCCGGTAGCCCGCCCGTTTTTTACATGGGTGGACATGGGTAGAGTTTGTGGCCCGACCCGCACCTTCCGGGTAGAGTTTTTAGGTATGGCCCGGCCCGAGACCGGATTTGTACAGGTCTACTTTCAACTATTCATTCGATATACCGAGAGTAGGGGTGAGCACAAATCCTGTCAATTTCGACTCCATTTCATTTACAACATAATTTCATCTAAAAGCCATCCGGGACAGGATACAAGTCTTAATTTTTTCATCCCGTTACGTTCCCTCCGTCCCGTATATGATAAAGTTTTTAATTTAAAATAATAAAATATAAAAAAAATGTAATATACTTATACAGTTATGTTTATATATTTTAAAAAATAAATCATGTTAGTGAAACTGTCAAAAACGAACTTTTTATTTAGATGTGTAATACGTATTATGGATATTTGGAAACTTTAATATACATTGTAATATGTTATTATCGATATTTAGAAATTTTAGTGTAAACTGTAATATATTATTATGCATATTTGGAAACTTTAATGTTTTTGGGTTATAAGTACGATAATACGGATATTTTTTTTGGATAAAGTTTAAAACTTAAACACAATAAAAAAATATTAATGGGCAAGCGGAATTGGGTTCATCCCGATCTTAACCGGGATAAGACCCGGTGGAATTCATTCTAAAAAATCAAGGTCCGTCTCATGTAAAATAGCCGGGTCGAGACTAGAATGACCGCAATCCCATCCCGTGCTCGCCTCTGACAGAGATAGTCACGTGTGAAGAAATCTTTAGACCAACAACAACTATTCTCTCAGTTTAGGTGATTTATTTCATGAATATTATTTTATAAGAAAACACATTAAAACTTAAAAATGCTTCACTGTGTAAACCAAATTATTTAGTTGAATAAATATGAATGTCATGATAATGAGTTGTAATGGGAACGTCCATATATGTGTAGACGCACTGAGGTTGTGATTATGAGGAAAAGGCATGCTCACCCTTCACCAACCCAAAGACAAGACATCTGGTTTGAACAAGTACAAGTAACAACAAAGACTTGTAAAATATAATGAATCATATGAGCCATGCTCATATAATTATACATAAAGCTGCACCTATAAATCAAAGATGATATAATAGCTCAACAAAAGAAAATGGTTGGTGGGTCTAAAAATTGTGAATATGCTATCGGACTTGGAGGTCTGCCTATCCGGATAAACGGGTAGATATAACAAAGTTTAAGATTCAAAATTTAGATTTGGTCCAAGTTTGGTCCAATACAAGAAAACAATTAAGAAAGTTCATTATCTCCGCCCCGAGCTTAAATTTGTCCGGGTATACATGTTGTATAGATAAGTTAAGGGCCCGTTTGGAAGCGCTAGGAATCATTCCCGGTAACGGAATGATTCCGAATCAATCAAAAAATACGTTTGGTTAGAGGTCTTTTAACACATGAAAGTAATCCCATAATTTTCATTTCCTTTCCTAACCCTTATCCGATTCCATTCCGTTTCCATTCCACCGCTCCAACCAAACGGGCACTAAGAGTGAAAGATGAAGTTCCCTCTTATCTCCTCCATCCAACTACTATACATAAGACATATACAAGGGTTGCCAAGGAGCTCTTCGGATAAGTTCATTGAATTCTATTTTAATTCATCTTTTATGTATGTGATTTTTGTTGGTTCCCTAACTTAAAAGGCATTATGAGACCAACCCATGCTTAAAAATAAAAAGACATGTCACATTCATAATAACTTTATTGAATCTCTAGTGTATAAATGTTTCACACAATGAATTACAATTCCAAAGACCTCTTCGGATATGGTCACCCCCACATGTCACAAGCCATATCTTACGGTAACCGTGACACCACTTTAACAAAATCAATATAAATTTCAGATAATGTCACAATATAAACTATAAAATTTAAACGTCCTTTCCTGATCATATTCTTTAGTAGTATACTAATATTGTAATGAACTACGTCGGCATTGAATTTTTTCTACTAAATCTCAACGTTGTAATGTATTCTTTTTTAGATTAAACTCAACGTCCTCTAAATAAGATGTAAAATTTGAAAGAAGTATAAACACATACACGTAAAAGAGGAAATGAAGCCGGAAAATAAGATATATGTACATTCAACTTCTCGGTTGTATTCTTGTCAATCCATTATCATTAGGAATGCATCATGTTCGTCATTGGGATCAAGTCGGTTTGGTTCATACATTTGTTTATATTATCAGTTTTAATATTTTTGACTTATATATGTAATTGTTAGTTATGTTTATATACACTTTTTTTTCTACTTAGTATATATTTGATTTAATGAAACAAAATATTTGAAGTAATAGTATAAATCTTAAAATACATGATATTATATAAAAGCAAAATTAAAATCAACAAGGAATAAATTGTGAACTAACGATATAAAATGTTTGAATTAATGAAACACATTGTATAATAGCATAGAAGTTTGAAAGAATTTGGTGAAGTAGACTCTTTTTTATGTGATTTTATATTGTAGATCCCTCTAATTTTTATCACTCTAATTGACTTACCACTGTTACTTTTTTTTCGTAAAAGAGAGCGAAACCGCTCACCGCTCACCACCCAAAGCGTTTTATTGAATAAAGTGTTTTACACCCGAGTAACACGAGGGAGGGCGACACCCCTCACATCTTCCAATATCAAAGCTTTGACATTCAAAGGAGGTTCTAACAATCTATGAACCCCAAAACCATACGAAAAAGCAAGGTTAGCAATTGAGTTGACAACTCTATTGCCCTCCCGTAAGACATGGTTGAAACTGATAATCCAATCACGAATAAAGAAGCCTTGACAACGAGTCACCGGGCTAGAGAGCGGGTTGTAAGATTTTTATTAATCTTATTATTATTAGTGGGCTTACATATTATAGTAACCAATTATATTATATGACTATATATATTAACGGGCTAATAAAAGTGATTCAATCAAGTAAAGCCCGTAGACTTTAATTAAGCGGTATGGGCTTAATGGGTGGATACCAGACTTTGGCCCAATAAGCTTAATGAGATTCTATTAGGTCATTATATAAACATTATTAGGTTATGATTCCCAATACGTCAAATCAATCAGCCGTTTTCCATTCTCTACCCATCAGAGAGAAAACCTAAAGAAACCCTAAGGAGGTTTGACTGAGGAAGACTGTATACCTGCGGCGCTCATTCGGATCGTAGATTCCGCACTAAAGTTTTGATCCGATTGTTACGGGTTCATCCGATTGCTATTATGGAACCAGGTATGTAAATTCTAGATTCCTTAATAACCCTATCATGATATCGATTCTTGCGTTTACGGTTTAGGGAATTTAATTATTCCAACAAGTGGTATCAGAGCCATTAATCATGTTTGTTTATTAGGATATATTCATATACGGTGATGTGCGTGTTTTTTTTCTTTGGGTAAAATTCGTTGTTTTATTTTTCAACGCATTGGCTTGATTTTGATTTCAATTGGCCGTATACCCTCTGACACAGTCAACTTTTGTTTTCAAAATTTTGTTCCTTTGAATTACAGTAAGTGACTTGTACTCCTTATATATATATTTTATATATCATCACATATGCCGTATATGTATAAAGTTGTCTTCTTCTTCTTCCTTTTGCATGTATATATTTAAAGCTAAATTTGAATTTGTGTTTTAAATTTTTATTTATTAAAGATAGCATGCAACTGAGTGTTGAAGTATTGCAGTTTGCACCGATTTATTTTATTGGTCTAAATATATTTTATATATAAGGTAAAGGTGTGCATATATTTTTTTTGGGTATACAATGTGGTTGTTTTACGAGCGTAAAATTTGGGTCTTTTCCACTATATCTTATATCAATTAAGGTTATCGAGTGTAATTTTTTTTTGATTTTATTTACACGAGATATATTAAGGATCTATATATTTTAAAGTTATTTTAAATTAATTTAATTGAAACAATATGCTGCCAAAGTAGTCTATGTTGTGAAAATTATTTTAATTTTAAATTATAAGGGTTAGTGTATCGTTTGTTTATGCGGATATCAATCGGCCCAAAGGAAGGTTGATATTTGACCGAACTTTAAATACACTAGTGATTATACTTGTTTATGCGAATATTGATCGGCCCAAAGGAAGGTTAACATTTGGCCAAACAAAATCACACTTAGGATAATATATTGATTAATCAATTGTGTTTTCATTAATTATGCGGATATTGATCGGCCCAAAGGAAGGTCAATGCTTGGCCAAATAATGAAAGCGCATGCGACAATAAACAACGATAAATATAAAGGTTATCCATGTGAATAATAGTCGGTCCAAAGAAAGACTATTGTTTGACCGGATTTGTTATCTATGTTTGATTGTTGCATTGAGAGTACTGTTTACAATTGATGTTTTGTGCAAACACTGAATGTCAAGTTGTGTTGAGTATCTTGTTTTAAAATTAATTGATTAATTGTGTTTTTCTTTGCTTTTATGTTTAGTTTCAGCAACTACTACTAATGTTTCTGCTCAAGTCAGTTCCATTCCAATGCTCAATGGGACAAATTTTAAGGTCTGGAAGGAGAATGTGGAAATCGTTCTCGGATGTATGGATCTAGACCTTGCGCTAAGGACTGAACGACCCACTTTGGCTGAGGATAACTCCAATGAAGCGAAAGTAGAGAAGTGGGATCGCTCTAACCGCATGTGTCTTATGATCATGAAACGTTCCATTCCGGAAGCGTTTCGGGGCTCTATTTCTGAGAGCAAAGATGCTAAGGAATCCTTTGAGGCAATTCAGAAATATTTTGCCAAGAATGAGAAAGCAGAAACAAGCAACCATTTGGCTGCTCTGATTTCTATGAGGTACAAAGGAAAAGGAAACATAAGGGAGTACATTATGGAAATGTCAAATCTTGCGGGAAAACTAAAGGCACTAAAGTTAGAGATAAATGATGATTTACTCGTGCATTTAGTTCTCCTGTCTCTTCCCACACAATTCAGTCATTTTAAGGTGAGTTATAATACTCAGAAGGAGAAATGGACTCTTAATGAGCTCATTTCGCAATGTGTGCAAGAAGAGGACAGGATAAAAAGAGATAAGACAAAAAGTGCTCACTTTGCATCAAGCTCTCAAAACAAATCAAAGAAGAGGGCTAAGGATACTACAGCTGGTACACATGTGCAGAAAAAGGCGAAGAAGCAAAGTGATGAACTCACTTGTTTTTTCTGCAAAAGGGAAGGACATATGAAGAAAGCATGTCCTAAGTACGCTGCTTGGCGTGAAAAGAAGGGTAAAGTTCTCACTCTAGTTTGTTCTGAGGCTAATTTAGCTTCTGTACCTATTGACACGTGGTGGGTAGATTCTGGTGCTACTACTCACATTTGTGTGTCAATGCAGGGTTGCCTTTGGAGTCGACCACCAAGTGATGCTGAAAGATTCATCTATGTTGGCGATGGCAATAAAGTTCCTGTGGAAGCAATAGGGCATTTTAGATTAAATTTAAGTACTGGATGTCATTTGGATTTAAAGGATACTTTTGTTTCTCCGTTATTTAAACGGAATTTGATTTCTACTTCCTGTTTGGACAAAGGTGGATACCTTTGTAGTTTTGGAAATGGAAAATTCAGTATTTCCTTTAATTCGAATCTTGTTGGTACCGGTATTTTAATTGATCGTCTTTATATGCTAGAAACGGTTGCTTCCCATAATGAAATCCTGCACACAGGTTCTAGAGGTACAAAGCGAAAATTGAATGAAGATTCTGGATTCTTATGGCATAAGCGCTTAGGCCACATCTCTAAACAGAGAATTCAAAGGCTTGTGTCAGAAGGAATTCTTGATTCCCTTGATTTAACAAACTTTCAAGTTTGTGTTGAGTGCGTCAAGGGAAAGTTAACAAACATAAGAAAGTTAGGTGCCAACAGAAGTACAGAAGTCTTAGAACTAATACATACGGATATTTGTGGTCCATTCCCTACAGCTGCGTGAAATGGTCAACAATACTTTATTACGTTCATAGATGACTACTCTAGATATGGATACCTTTACTTGATACGTGAGAAATCACAATCTCTGGATGTTTTTAAGGCTTACAAAGCTGAAGTTGAACTTCAACTTGGTAAGAAGATTAAAGCCGTTAAATCTGACCGTGGTGGAGAATACTATGGCAGATATGATGGATCAGGAGAACAACGTCCAGGACCCTTTGCAAACTTCCTAAAGGAGTGTGGAATTGTCCCTCAGTATACTATGCCGGGGAAACCCAGCATGAATGGTGTTGCTGAGAGGCGGAATAGAACACTATTGGATATGGTGAGAAGTATGAATAATCATTCTTCTTTACCTGAATCACTTTGGGGAGAAGCGCTAAAAACTGCAGTATATATCCTTAATAGAGTACCTAGCAAATCGGTAGCTAAAACCCCATATGAAATGTGGACTGGGAAAAAGCCCAGCATAAAGCACTTACACATTTGGGGATGTCCAGCTGAAGCAAGGCCTTACAAGCCTAACGAAAGAAAGTTGGACTCTAAGACAACTAGCTGCTACTTTGTTGGATATGCTGAACGCTCTCGTGGGTTTAAATTTTATGATCCCGCTACCCGATCATTTTTTGAGTCGGGAAATGCCAGATTTCTTGAGGATGTAGAATTTGGAGGGGAAGGATTAAGGAACGTCACTCTTGACGAAGTTGTCCTTGAGGAAGAGGAATTTATCTCTCTTCCCAATATTGTTATTGAAAGTGATCAAGATACAACTCTTAACACTCTTCAAGAAACAACTCCGGTTTTAGACAACAATGAAGTTCCTTCCATAGAGCAAATTCAACCACCTCAAGAAGTGCCTTTAAGGAGATCCGGTAGAGAAAGAAGATATGCAATTCCGGATGACTACATTGTATATCTAGTAGAACAAGAAGATCCTGTGGGAGAGATACCAGATGATTACATCGCGTATCTTATGGAACAAGAAGATTCTGCAGGCATTGCAGAGGATGATCCAATCAATCTTCTTGAGGCCCTTCAAAGTTCTAGCTCTCAATACTGGATTAAAGCCATGCAAGAGGAGATGAAATCCATGAAGGACAATGACGTATGGGATCTTGTCGAGTTGCCAAAAGGTGCAAAACCCATTGGTTGTTGTTCGCTCCAAACGGTGTGTGCAAGCTTTAAATTTATAACCCTAGACTTAAGCTTAAAACAAGGATGCGAACCCGCAGTGTACGGGTCAATCGTAGTAAAAGCAAGAAAATTCCAGGGGTCGATCACAGGGACTCGGTGAAACAAAGTCAATACGGTGTGCTATATCAATTCTAACCACAAGAGCAATTAACACAATCAAAGATGAATAAGAAGTCAATAAAGCAAACATGCAATTCTAGGGATTAAAGCATCTAGTTGTGGTTCCAACTCAAGATCTATAGATAAGCGGACAAAGCTGAGATTTTTGCATGGGGAAGGTGTTACTAAAGTGGAATAGATCACCGGGTAAGTCTCACTACTCACTAATCCTAAGCCGTAACTCCTATTACCGGGTAAGTCTCAAGGAATTAAGATAAAGAACTATAACCTCAAACTAACACACCATCTAAGGGAATAGAATCAACCTTTACCGGGTAAGTCTCAGGCTAACTCACAAAGATGGGATGGAAGCACACTCAAACCCCAATAAAGGATAAACCTTTATTACCTACGCTTATGATCGTTGGTACACAAACTAAGGAATTACCGGGTAAGTCTCATCCTAAGCTTGCATTGGACCAGGAAAGGTGTAATAAGAATAGGATTTGGCAAACTCTAACACTTAACTCTCAGTTATGGATCAGATAAGTCACCTCGGTCAGAAGAATTCCACCCCGGCCGAGATGTTCATCAACCGAACGAGATGCTTAGGGTTAAGGTTAAAGACTCAAACTTTCAGAATCCTACTGGAATCTAAGATTATTCTATCATTGTTTTTCCCACAACCTTCAGCTAATTACCCTAGAATCGCACAAAGAAATTAGCCACTTATCATCATAATGAAAGTATTAAAATATATGGGAAGAAGGTGAATATTTGAACAAAGAAGAATTTAATGAAAAGACTTCAATAACTGAATCAAATATCACAACAAAGCGTTCCTTGGATAGCAATCCAAAGAGACAAGACACCAATTGAGGGAATTGAAGACAATCTTACAAAACCCTTCAATAAAGCTATAAAAGCTATGAACTTCAATCTTCCTTCAACCTTCAAAAAGGTTCTTCGAATCTCTCCCAACTTGGAGTAGGCTGCTGCTGCTGCGTGTTTTTCTGTGTAAGCGACCTTTGGCGGGATCTAAGCACGATCGGATTTGTGGAAAATCCAACCCTTTTTATAGGAAAATAACCCTCCAAAGATAATAAATCTTAGAAAGATATTCTCCCATAAATATAGGTAAAATATATGATTCTGCATATCTCCTTCCTTCCAGGAGCCAAGCCCAAAAATATAAGATCTCTTTCCAATTTTAAAAGATCTTCTCCAAGAATAAAATATTCTCGCCGCGTCCTAGGTGTTCGCCTCGGTCGAGTCGGCGTCTCTGGATCATCTCGGTCGAGGTGAATCTGTGGTCAACCGAGGTGACTCACAACTGAATGTGAAATCTCTCAAAACTGGTCCAAAGTAAATCTTTAATCCATGGCTATGCTCCCTGGATGTAGCTCCAAATGACTAATGACTCCTTTTGCTCCTTTTTGATGCAAAACGTACCATATTACCTGCAATTACAACGAAACTAGGTGTAGACCTCGATTCTCGCAAAGGTAGATGAAATGGTAATAGAATCACATATTATACATACAAACATGCAGATTTTTGAAGATAAAACGTCCAAACAAACCCTAAAATATAGACTATAATTCATGCTATCAAAATACCCCATACTTAGCCCTTGCTTGTCCCCAAGCAAGTTCCGCATATAGAAGACAAGATAGAATGGATTATAAGTCAATAAAATCAATGAAAAGTCTTTCAAAAACATTTTATGGTGTGCAACTATCATAGATCACTCTAAGAGAATACTTCATGGAAATTAAAAACTCAATATGCTCAAAACATTTTATAAATATAGAAAAGTTGTTCATCTTTGCATAAAATCATAGAATGCATAATAAATCATAATTATCAAAATTAATCATGTATAATCCAGTTTAAACCGCTAAGTCAATCAACAAGCTCAAGGTCTCAAGGGCTTCCCAAAAGAAAAGGTCAAGAAACGTGTAGGGTAGGGATGTATGTAAGGTAATGTGGTGCTAGAATCCGGGAAAAGGATGAACTTCACTTTCACTTTGACTTACAACATCTTCCACCAATAAGCTTTGCTTATCTCACACTTTTTCTTTTCTTTTTACTTTACTTTTTGGGATGCATGGACAGAGGTGCACAATAACCGAAGCCTAGGAAATCTGCAATCATCAATTTCTCGAGATGCATCAAACCCTTGATGCACATACCATGACCCGTTAGGAATATCGCTCAATCCGACTTTGGCAAGACACAAACACCCGGCTATGTGAATGGTGCCGAGTTACTCATCTTCATGATTGACTTCCCCAAACCTATTATTACTTTCTAGCACTTTCACTTCCAGCCAACTTCTCAACTTTAACTTCACTTGCTTTCACCACTTCGCTTGCTTCCAAATTCCCGGATAGGTAAAGGGAGGCAAAATGTATATGAGGGGCTAAGCATGATCAAGAAGAAGAAGAGGAAGAGAATGAATTGCCTTGGTCTTTCCAAGAAGAAAGTGAGAGAACTTAACCTGCGGTGTCAACCTTCAAATTCAACATAATTTGGATAAAAACAAAGTATTAAACATGCCAATAATTTCAAACAAAGCATTTAGCAACTTAAACATATTATAAAACCTTTCAAACACATAAAGAATTTAAAACCAGTCAGTAAACAAGATCTTCACTGAGGTCATATCCAGATAAGTAACAAAAATTCGTTTTCGAAAACTCTCAGTTAACACACCTCGGTCGAGGTGTTCTTGGTTCAACCGAGGTGAAACGCCTCGTTTGGCCAATACTGACTCGGTCGAGGTCGAAAAAAATTTTTAAAACCATTTTTTTTTTCTTTAGTTTCGACGTTTTTCTCAATCAAATAACCTGTAGGTATGCATGTAATATCAGATAATCATATAAAGGCAATGAAGCATAAATACGAAAATATCCGATAAATAAAATACATCAAAGGTGTCAAATACATCACGTAGTCACGTAGTCAAATAACAAACACCCCATACTTGAGACACACTGTCCCAGTGGGTATAATAAAAGTCTAAACAAGAGAGAACTCACCGGATAAAAGCCGAACTGCATAAAAATATAATAATAAAATCCTGCAGCTCCTCAGTAGTCTCGATCCGGTGGTGGTGGTGGTATGTAGGGATACTGAGTAGGATCGTAAGGATGGCCCATGATGCGCTCGAACTGCAGCTGAGCCATGATGTGCTGATGATGCTGCCGCTCCTACATCTCGCGGATATCCAGCGAAAGTGCAGCATATGTGTCGATAACCTGATCCGTCAGGTCATCAATCCGTCGGTGAGCAGCTCTATCCCTCACTCCATGCCTCCTGCGTCTAGCAGGTCTGACTGGAGAAGTCTCAGCTGGCGCCGGCTCAGTGTCCTCGTCGTCGTCCAGATCTATAATAGGTGGCGCGCTCGTCCCAGCTGTATCTGTCCCTGTGTCCATCGGGACGCCACCTCCTCTCTCATCTACTGTATCCTCATCGTCGTCCTCATCCTCAGCCTCCTCCTCCTCCTCAGCTGCAGCAGGGGCAGCTGCTCCCTCTCTGTAATCCTCCATAAGTGGACCCCAAGCGGTCTGCCAAAAATGTGGATCAAAGACAAAGAACTGTGCAGACCATCTGATGCCCTGAGGTGCAGTCAGCTCCCATGGCATAGCGACGTAAGGTGTAGTCAAACCACGGGGAACTAGAATCCTCCGTGTGATCATCTCCTGAAGTCCGAGCGGCTTGGCAGCCGCCACCATAGTACACCTACTCAGATCCATATCCTGATAAGTAGCGATATGGGTCACTATCCCTCCACAACATATATCTCCCTTCCCTTTGGCCTTGATCCTGTGCAGATCCTCTGCCAGCATCAATCCAAAGTCAGGGTATCCACCTGTGACCATGCAGTACAAAACAAAGAGCTCCCCCTGTCGGACCTTCTGGGGCGTCTCAGTACGCGCCAGAAGCGTCTCGCTGAAGATCCTGTGAGCTAAACGAAAAGCAAGATGGAAGATAAGCTTCTCCCTGGAATCACCAGGGCGCCACCTATCTGCATGCTCTGTAATGTGGGCGATTGTTAGCATGAAATATTGTGATATTTTAGGCACGTTTTCTAATCGCAATTGATTCATATTGATAGTCTTTGATTGAGCTTTATGCATATATGAGCTAGTATTGCCTATATTGTCGATATGGATGTCTACACGAGTTCTATGTTGATTATAGGTGATTTGGAGCTATTTCCGAACGGAATTGAGCAAAGGAGAGTTGAGTTGATGTGTCCATAGACCAAGGGCACCTTTTGGAAGCAATTTGGAGTATTAGATTGAGGAATGCACGAATGAAGGCAAGAATCACGGTTTTACCCTAAATTACGGCCGTGGATCTTGATGCAGAATTCGATGTTCATTCCAGGGGATATTACGGCCGTGGAAGCTATCCGTGTTTGTTTCCACGCCTCAAAATTACGGTCGTGGAAACTTCCACGACCGTGATCTTGGCGAATCTTTTCGCCACTTTCGAAGCCATAATCTTTTGAAGATTGGGCCGGGCCGACGTTTTGCCCTGCATTATAAAAAGGACGGATGAAGCAAGATTCCGTCACCTCGCTCCCGCACTTACGACCTTTCAACCCTAAGTTTAGCGGCAAAAACGCAAGCTTAGCAACACACAAACCCTCATTCTTGGAGGTGATTTGGAAGAATTCATTGAAGTTCCAAAGTTCGTGTCGGAGAGTCGCTGTTGTGATCTTCGTGTGGAAGATCGAAGTTTCTTGAAGGATTTCGCAAGAAGATTCCTCTTCTTGCTTAGGTTTGATTTAGGATCGGATTGACATCCCGTTTCCTTTCTTTCCTAAGATTGTGATTGTTTATCTCGTTTTACATCTTTTGATAAACACTTGTTCTTGGCTGTGATTCTGAGATTCGATTGAAGATTATTGATAGTTCTTGAAAATTCCCATTTTCTATCCTTTAAATCTGGAATTAATATCAATATGACTGTTATTGGCTAAAAACCCTTAACAATTCTAAGGTGAAGGGTTGATAGTTGTGGCTTAGATGATGATAGATCGATCGTAAACAGATTAGACCCTGAGAGTTAGAGAATTGTCGCCGAAAACCCTAAATCACGGGCTGTTCTTGAGTTCCACGACCGTGGAATCTCAAGATCCAACCGTAATTTCCTTAAAGTTTACGAGCCTGCTTTTATCTTGATCCAAAGTTAAAGATTTGCTTTAGCTTAGTTTAGACTTGTCTTTTCTAGGTGGTAGTGAAGCCTCAACAACCTCTACCTCGATTGTGAGCCTCAACAACCTCAATCGGGTAAGTTAGTCTTGATCTTTAGATTATAGATTTGGGTATTTGATGTTAATCCTTGTCCTTAGAACCTTTCTATATTGCGCCTCATCAACCTGTATAGGAAGAGTCTTTTGGGTGAGTTATATAAGGTTTTTGGAACCTCAACCGTACGATTACCTTACATTAGTATACCTTTGCATATCTTAACTCTGTCTTTACATCATTAGTATATCTTGAATCGATTGCCACAGCTGGATACCTGGATCTTTAGGATTGTTGTTTTCCCAATATATTTGCAAAACTCTCATAATAACCGCTTGATAACCTGCAATCGAGTTCGTTCCACCCAAATCCCTGTGTTCGATACTCTGGAATTCTTGCTTAACTATATCGATCCGTACACTGCGGGTTCGCTTGCTTGATTTCAGTTTTATAAATATAAAGCTTATTTGCACACACCTCTAGGGGCGAACAAGTTTTTGGCGCCGTTGCCGGGGATTTGGCTTCGACCGAATCCGGTAGCCAGTTGTCAAGCTTGGGAGCTTGCTCTCGTTATTTGATTTTTCTTTGAGTGTATGCGCAGGTCTAGGAACACCGGAGATCTCTTACCTCTTGATCAAGAGTTAGAGAAAACCTTGAGGCAAAAGCGCAAGGAAAAGAGGATGGCTCAAGAAAACGAAAGCGATCTTCAAACTAAGTTGGCGGAGAAGGAAGCTCAACTCCGATGGAATGAGTCTTTCCTCCAAGACGAAATGGATCGTCATCAAACTCAAGTTAACGGTCTACAAGACGTGATCGCCCAAATGACGATAAAGATGAGCGATCTTGAAAATAAAGTGGGGAAGAAGTCCTCGAGAAGAAGGACAAGGTCTAGAAGAAGAAACCACTCATCCACCGATGATAGTGATTCTTCCATGCCTCCTTTAGAAGAAATTGATCCCACGATCAATATAAATCCTTTCAATCAACAAGGAGCTGCTAACCGTCGCATTCCACCTAGAAATGCGAGGGTCGAACGTGTGGATAATGAGCCAAGAACTCTTGGCCAGCGGATGGATCCAACACAACAACCACGCCGTTTAGGTGTGAACTTTGATGCTGAAGATGTACAAGGGTTTAGCTTCAACCCTCAAGTCATCACTCTTGTTCGCCAAAGCCAGTTTGGCGGTACAAGCACCGAATCTCCACACCAACACTTGCAAAACTTTGAGTGTATGATGGAGACGATGAGGCCAAAGAGCGCCACTACCAACAGCTATAAGCTCAAACCTTTCTTTTTCTCTTTGAAAGGGAAAGCGCTATCTTGGTACCAAGCTCTTCCTAGTGGAAAGCTAGAGACGTGGGAAGACCTCTCCGCAGAGTTTCTCACCAAGTTCTTTCCGCCCTCCAAAACGGCGGAACTTAGAGGTAAGATTAATGCTTTTTCTATGAGACCTAACGAAAGTTTGTTTCAATCTTGGGAAAGGTTTCAGGATTTGCTCTTGGATTGCCCTCATCATGGCATATCCAAGCTTGCCTTGCTGGAAATTTACTACAAGGGGCTGGATGCGGGAACGCAATTCAACCTTCAATCCCTCTCATGTGGAACGTTCATGGACATGAGAGAAGATGACGCTTGGGACTTCATTGAGAAGCAAGCAAGAGTCATAGAGAAGTATTCCCACCGGAAAGTGGAGGGAAATCGTGTGGAGCAAGGAGCAAAGCTCACACATGAAGCTCAAAATCAAATTTTCTCCCTCAACAATGAGATCAAAGAGTTGAAGGAGACTATCAAGACCAACTTCCCAAAGCAACAAGAGAAGGATGTTGGCTATTTGGGCAACAACAACGGCGGTGATAACACCAACCGCAACAACAACAACCGGAACAATAACCGGAACAACAATTGGAATGGAAACAACAACAACCGGAACAACAACAATTGGAACAACAATCGGGGTTCGAACAACAACAATTGGCGCTCCAATCAGCAAAATTCCGGTAACTCCCATCCTTCCAATTCCAATCCACTAACTCCACCCTCTTCTTCCTCTACTCCTTTGAAAAGCCAGGGGCAATCATCAAATGAAGGAAACAACACGGGAAAAGAGAAGCCGGATCCCATGTTGGAGACGATCTTGGGAAAGCTTCAAGGGTTGGAGAACCGCATCATCAAGGTTGATGATCAAATTTCTAAGGTTGACAAAGCTCAAAAGGTTTTGGAAAATCAAATGTTCAACCATGCGGAGGAAGTTCCTAGAAATCAAGGGAAGCTTCCAGGAAAGACGGAGGACAACCCTAAGGGAAGGGTGATGGCAATTACAACTAGGAGCGGAGTGACTACCACCGATCCGCAGCCTACGTTTGTTGAAGTCCCCGTAGAGAAAAGTAAAGAAAAGGGGAAGGAGAAGGAAGATATCTATGTTCCTCCTCCGGCTTTCAAACCTCCCCTACCATTCCCTCAATCTAGAGCGCGAGCACGCCTAGACAAGCAATTCGGTAAGTTCATAGAACTCATGAGCAAATTGCATATTAACATACCTTTCATTGATGCTATTGTAGGTATGCCGGCTTATGGCAAGTTCTTGAAGGAGCTCCTCTCTAACAAGAGGAAGCTAGAAGATTTTGGAGAAGTCAAGATGAGTTCGGACTCTTCGGACCTCATCAAGACTATGAAGGAGAAAATGCCCCCAAAGCTGAAAGATCCGGGGTCATTTTGTATTCCCATTGGAGTGGGGGAGGTCACATATGACGCTTTATGTGACTTGGGAGCAAGTGTGAGCATCTTACCACTTGCATTGTGCAGGAAGATCGGTTTAGGCGACCCTAAACCGGTGAAGATGACGTTATACATGGCGGATCGATCCATTACTCGTCCCGTCGGTATTGTAGAAGACGTCCCGGTCAAGCTAGGCAAGTTCTTTGTCCCAATTGACTTTGTCGTGCTTGACATTCCTGCGGATAGTCCGGTCCCGATCATACTCGGAAGACCGTTTCTTGCAACTTCCGGCTGCATGGTCGATTGCAAGAATGGGAGACTCGCTTTTGACATTGGGGAAGAGAAAGTAGAATTCGTTCTTTCCACTCTAGTGAAGGAGCCAATCTTTGATGAGGAGATTTAAAATTTCCAAGACGAAGAAGGTTTATCTAGGGAGGAGGTAAGTGCGATTCTCTTTAACGATCCTTTGCAAAAGGTTATTACTATGAGTCTAACCGATGTAGGAGGAGAAGAAGAGTGCAAAGAGGAAATTGAAGCCTTAGAGGCACAAGAAGAGATGCATGAAGTGGAGTTTGAGAAACTCCACGATGAGGCAGAAAACACTCGAATCCACGGTCATACTCTGTATTCCACGGCCGTGGATTCCATGACCAAATTCGACCTCCATTCCAGAGGATATTACGGCCGTGGAAAACCAGAGGAAACCGTGATTTTGACCGTGGAAAAGGACGATCGACACACTCCTTCAACTTCCTCTGATTCTTCTCCAATCCACTCAACATCCTTAGAAGCTTCCAAGGAAACATCGGAAGTTCCTCAAGGATCATTAGAAGTTCCGAAAGCAATGGAACTTAAACCACTTCCTACTCATCTAAGGTACGCTTTTCTTGGATCTAATTCTACCTTTCCGGTTATCGTTAGTTCCGAATTAAGCATAGATGAACATGAACAGCTCATGATTGTCCTTAGGAAACATAGAAAAGCCATAGGCTACACTATTGAGGACTTAGTAGGAATCAAACCCTCCCTATGCATGCACAAAATACTAATGGAGGAGGACTTTAGAACTTCAAGACAACCTCAAAGGCGGTTGAATCCGACCATGAAGGAGGTTGTCAAGAAAGAAATTCTTAAACTTCTTGATGCAGGTATCATCTATCCTATCTCCGATAGCAAGTGGGTGAGCCCGGTTCAAGTGGTTCCGAAGAAGGGAGGAATGACGGTCATCACCAATAAGAACAACGAACTCATTCCTACCCGAACCGTGACTGGATGGCGAATGTGCATAGACTACCGCAAGCTCAACAATGCAACGCGGAAGGACCACTTTCCATTGCCATTCATCGATCAAATGCTTGAAAGGTTAGCACAACATTCATACTTTTGCTACCTTGACGGTTATAGTGGTTTCTTTCAGATCCCGATACATCCGGATGATCAAGAGAAGACCACATTCACGTGCCCTTGGGGTACGTTCGCTTATAGGAGAATGCCGTTCGGACTTTGCAACGCCCCAGCCACCTTCCAACGGTGCATGATGGCCATCTTCTCCGAATATGTGGAGGAAATCATGGAAGTCTTCATGGACGACTTCTCCGTTTACGGTTCCTCCTTTAACGATTGTCTTTCCAACCTTTCTCTTGTTTTGCAAAGATGTGAAGACACTAACCTAGTTCTTAATTGGGAGAAGTGTCAATTCATGGTTAAGGAAGGAATCGTTTTAGGTCACTTAGTCTCTAGTAGAGGGATAGAGGTAGATAAAGCTAAAATAGAGACCATAGAGAAACTTCCTCCCCCAATTTCGGTGAAGGGAATAAGAAGTTTCCTAGGACATGCTGGATTTTATAGACGTTTCATTCAAGACTTTTCTAAGATATCAAAGCCTCTCACTAATCTATTGATGAAGGATGCGGTTTTTGAGTTTTCGCAGGAATGTTTAGATGCGTTCAACACCATTCGGCAAGCTCTAATTTCAGCACCTATTATCCAACCCCCGGATTGGACTGTCCCCTTCGAGATTATGTGCGATGCTAGTGACGTAGCTATTGGAGCTGTTCTTGGGCAACGAAAGGAAGGACGAACCCACGCCATATACTATGCTAGCAAGACGCTAGACGAAGCCCAGCTCAACTACACCACTACGGAAAAAGAGTTTCTAGCCATTGTCTATGCTATTGATAAGTTTCGCTCTTATCTTGTAGGTGCAAAGGTGATTGTCTACACGGATCATGCTGCGATCCGATACCTCCTTGCAAAGAAAGATGCGAAGCCAAGGCTGATTAGATGGATTCTCCTCCTACAAGAATTCGATCTTGAGATCCGCGACAAGAAAGGCTCGGAAAATTCTGTTGCGGATCATTTGAGTCGTCTAACACATCTAGAGGACGATCATCTACCCATTGATGACTCCTTTCCGGACGAACACCTACACATCATAGAGGAGTGCATCAAGGTAGTCTCCAAAGGTAACGAACCATGGTTTGCTGATTTTGTTAACTATTTGGTTTGTCAGGAGATACCACCCGGACTATCATACGCACAAAGGAAGAAGTTCTTCAAGGATGTCCGGGAATACCATTGGAACGAGCCTCTCCTCTTTAAGAGAGGTCCGGATGGCATCATCCGGCGATGTGTGCCGGAAGATGAGATGCAAAGTGTCATCCGTCATTGTCATTCACTACCTTGTGGAGGACATGCTAGTTCGAACAAAACTAGCGCAAAGGTATTGCAATCTGGATTTTATTGGCCTACTTTATTTAAAGATGTGCAATCCTTTGTTTCTTGTTGCGATGCTTGTCAAAGAACAGGCAATATCTCTAGGAGGAACGAGATGCCCCTCAACAACATCCAAGAGGTGGAGATTTTCGACGTTTGGGGAGTCGACTTCATGGGACCATTCCCTTCTTCTTGTGGAAACCAATACATACTATTGGCGGTAGATTATGTCTCTAGATGGGTCGAAGCAATTGCCTCTCCCACAAATGATGCCATGGTGGTGGTCAAGTTCTTCAACAAGACCATTTTTCCGCGATTCGGGACGCCAAGGACAATCATTAGTGATGGAGGTTCTCACTTCATAGCCCGTCGCTTTGAAGCTCTTCTAGCCAAGTATGGGGTTACTCACAAGATCGCTACCCCTTACCATCCACAAACGAGTGGACAAGTCGAGATCTCAAATAGGGAGATCAAGGGAATTCTAGAGAAGACGGTTTCAAGGACTAGGAAGGATTGGTCCTTGAAGCTAGATGATGCATTGTGGGCATACCGGACTACATACAAGACTCCCATAGGAACCACACCATACAACCTCGTGTATGGAAAGTCTTGTCATTTGCCGGTAGAGCTAGAGCACAAAGCGTTTTGGGCTATCAAATGGCTGAATTTCGGCATGAAGGAAGCGGGAGAGAAGCGTCTCCTAGACATCAACGAGCTGGATGAACTCCGTTTGAACGCCTATGAAAACGCTAAGATCTACAAGGAAAGAGCAAAGCGTTGGCATGATAAGCATATCATCCCAAAGGACTTGCAAGAAGGAGATCAAGTTCTCCTCTTCAATTCGAGACTTCGCCTCTTTCCAGGTAAGTTAAAATCTCGTTGGACTGGACCTTTTCTAATTAAGCGTATTTTCCCCCATGGTGCAGTTGAAGTATGGGGTGAAGCTAGCGGAAGTTTTAAGGTGAACGGTCAACGACTCAAGAAGTACTCACCGGAACTCCAAGCTGAGGAGTTTGCACCTACCGCACTCGAATAAGTGCGAGAATGGTCTAGCTACGGACCTTAAACAAAGCGCTTCTTGGGAGGCAACCCAAGGTATTGTATTTTCGTTTTTGCTTTCGATTCATAGTTTAGTTTAGAATAGAAGTTTTTGCTTTATTTTTGCCTCGATTTCTTCCGGTATGTTCGTGTTTTTGGTTGTAGGATCGATGGAAAAGAAGAAGGGAGGGATAATGACGAAGAGAAGTGACGAAATTTGGACTTTGAAGCTTTACAGAGAGTTCCACGGTCTAAATTACGGTCGTCATAGCTACAGTGGCCGTAATTCTCAAAAGCCTGTGAAAAATCACACAAATTACGGGTCCGTACATTTCCACGGCCGTGGAATGCCCCGACAAACCGTGATTTTTGAAATTTTGCCTGCGAGTATAAAAGCCACACTTCACCACAAAAACACCACAAAATCCCCAATTTCCACGCCCTAAATACCGAAAACACGCAGCTCATCCCAAATCTTCATTCTCTAATCGTTTTTAACGACTCTTCTTCCTAAACTGAAGCAAATCCAACCAAGAACAAGATCCAAGCAACGAATCACGCGGAAAACGATCAACAATTCCGCATTTTGGATTTCTCAATCCGAAAAAGAGGTTTTTGCTCTCTTCTTGATTCTAGTCGTTTTTGTTCGTTTTTGTTAGAGATTTTTAGGGAGAACTGATTGAGATTGGAAGAAATTAGATTAGGACTGCCTGTTGTGGAGTTTGATTGCTGATTTGCTGAGGATTGAGAAATTCCGTGTCGAATTACGGTCTACACAGATTCCACGGCCGTGGTTTAGGAAGAACAGACCGTAATTCTCAACAGAATGGATTTCGTGAGGAGAGTTTCGGGGAGGATTAAAGAAAAGAAAGGGGAACAGAATAAGAAGAGAAAGGGTAACCCCTCCACATCTAGGGCACCACCACCACCCTCATCCCCTTCACCTTCACCCCCATCTTCACCTCCATCCTCACCACCTCCATCCAGCATCCCGATCATACACGAAAACCACCAAGCTGCATTTGAGAGGATAGAGAAGAGGGCAGTGATTGGCCCTAGGTACTTGTTGTTGGAGGATCTTCATCCTCTCAACATAGTGGATGACCTTACTTGGCTCTTGGATAGAGCCGGTTTGCTTGTCTTCACGAACATTCGTGAGGACGCTTATGAGGAGATCACCCGAGAGGTTGTGACGTCTTTTGAGCACAGCCATGTCGATAGGACTGTCTCCTTCCGTCTCATGAATAGAGACTACCAGCTTAGCATTGTTGAGTTCGGGACCATCTTTGGGTTCCATGAGACCTACAACGGTCGCCTCCCTAGGAACGTTTCTGCTAAGGATTTTTGGGAGGATGTGGCGATGATCTATGCCGACGAGGACCGTTGGCATCCAGCTGATACCAAGGCCAAATTGATGTACCATTTGGCCTTGAAGATAGCTCACCGTGTTCTTTCGGAGTGTCTCTTTCCTAGGACGGAGACGCCCCAAAAGATCAAGACGGATGAACTATTCCTTCTCTATGCTATGCTCCACGGATGCCGCGCCGATTGTGCTACTCTTTTGGCGGCAACAATGAGCAAGCTCAAGAACAAGTCGAGAGGGAACATTGGATACGGTGGGATAGTGACCCACATAGCTAGGACTTTTGGAGTGGACTTCTCGGCTTGCACACGTATACCGGCAGTTCCATTAGGGCTACACGCTTTCATGGTTAGGGGACTCATCTTCCCCACACATAGAGGTCCGCCTTATGCGGGCATGCCCTGGGAGAGTAGGACCGGTAGGGGTATTGAGTGGCTGCCGGAGTATTCCATTGTGGCGGGACGCCACAACTGGAAAGAGACGTTCGCTGCGATGCATGCGAACAGGCTTGTAGCTCCCCCTTACGTTCCACCGCCGGTAGTAGATGAGGAGGATATGGGAGATCAGTATGAGAGTGGTGGAGGAGCAGAGCAGGAGTTCGGCACGTTTCCGGATCAGCCGGATACGGCCCAGGATGTACCTAGACGCTCTCCGCGTCCGGCTAGAGCTTCAGGCTCGTCATCTCGCCGCGCTAGCGTAAGTGAGAGGCCCACGTGGATGACTACACCTCCCACCTGGTACGAGACACCCCCTCCTTGGTCCACCACGCAGCCAGCAGCACCACCACCACCACCACCGCAGCCAGCACCAGCAGATGCTCCCGGATGGTATGATCACCCCCCTGGGTGGTATGAGAGGATGCCGGATTGGGCTACCGGACTTTCAGAGAGAGTCGGAGCACTAGAGATCCGGGCGGATGATAGAGACAGACGTTTCGACGACCTCGACCACATGATGAGGGACGTCTACCGCCAGCAGTTTGGGCGGTACTATGATCCGAGCTTCTCTCCATTTCCACCTCCACCGGCACCGCAGTGATAGATGACCGGACAGCTCGTTTTAGACATTCCCGCCACCATTTGTGAGTTTTCTTTTTCTTTTCTTTCTTTTGTTCTTTCTTGTGAACATTAGGGACAATGTTCGTCCTAAGTATGGGGTGGGATGTACTAAACGTTTGTAATAACTCTACTCTATATGTTGCTTCTATTCCGAGACTATCCTTGCATGTTCATTGTATGTTACACGTTTTATTCTTGCATTGCATGAAAAAGAACTTTAAAAACTCATAAAAATTGAAAAATTTTTAAAAAATTTGATGCTTCTAACGAATCGATATGATTTCCATGATAATCATTACTTGCGAATTGAGTTGATAACAATTGCATGCTTGAAAGGATGGTAATTCGAAAAGGATTTGAATGAATGAATTTTACCTCTTTTGCAAGTTGTATAATGTGAGAATTGTTACCTAAATCATGTAAGAAATTGAAGTTGAAATCACATTATAAGCTCCTATACTTCTTGTTGAAATGATTAAGGCAATTCGATATTTTCTTTCTTCTTCCTTTGAATCATCTAACTCCTCATTGAAATATTAGCCTCCCTTACCCATCCGGGAACTTGGAAAGTAAATGAAAAAAAAAAAAGGCATGTTTGATGTGGGAGGGCCATGAGAGCAAGTATTTGCAATCAATTGAATAGAAAGAAATTATAGGTTTGGGGAAGTCAATCATGACAATGAGTAACTCGGCACCATTCACATAGCCGGGTGTTTGTGTCTTGCCAAAGTCGGATTGAGCGATATTCCTAGCGGATTATGGTATGTGCGCTAAGGGTTTGAGGCATCTCGCAAAAATGAGAAACGCCAATCTCCTAGGCTTCGGTTTTTGTGCACCTCTATCCATAACTCCAAAAGTAAAGTCGAAAAAGGAGAGAGCGAAGCTCTAAGTGAAGTGTTGCGGAAACCGCAAAAGAAGAAGAAGGTAGATATCCACTTTCCCGGATTTATGCACCACTTTCCCTTAAAGTTTTCCCCACCCTTCCATGCTCTAGACCTTTTCTTTGAAAGTCCTTATGATCAAAAGAATGTTATATGGCTTGGTGATCTAAATTGAAATTCTTATGATTGATTTTGATAATGTTTGAAGGTTATAATGCTTGTTTAGAAGTTAAATTGGTTCATGATTCTTCTTTACCTCTTACTCTCTAATTAAGTGTGTGAAAGTTTGAAACGATTGAAGCAAGGTTTGAGAATGATCTATTCTTTAGAAGTCACTTTCATCCAAAAGAAGGTACACATATTTCATCCTAACTCTTGTTTTAAAGCTTTTTGAAAGACCTTGCTTAGGGACAAGCAAGTGTTAAGTATGGGGTTATTTGTTAGCATGAAATATTGTGATATTTTAGGCACGTTTTCTAATCGCAATTGATTCATATTGATAGTCTTTGATTGAGCTTTATGCATATATGAGCTAGTATTGCCTATATTATCGATATGGATGTCTACACGAGTTCTATGTTGATTATAGGTGATTTGGAGCTATTTCCGAACGGAATTGAGCAAAGGAGAGTTGAGTTGATGTGTCCATAGACCAAGGGCACCTTTTGGAAGCAATTTGGAGTATTAGATTGAGGAATGCACGAATGAAGGCAAGAATCACGGTTTTACCCTAAATTACGGCCGTGGATCTTGATGCAGAATTCGATGTTCATTCCAGGGGATATTACGGCCGTGGAAGCTATCCGTGTTTGTTTCCACGCCTCAAAATTACGGTCGTGGAAACTTCCACGACCGTGATCTTGGCGAATCTTTTCGCCACTTTCGAAGCCATAATCTTTTGAAGATTGGGCCGGGCCGACGTTTTGCCCTGCATTATAAAAAGGACGGATGAAGCAAGATTCCGTCACCTCGCTCCCGCACTTACGACCTTTCAACCCTAAGTTTAGCGGCAAAAACGCAAGCTTAGCAACACACAAACCCTCATTCTTGGAGGTGATTTGGAAGAATTCATTGAAGTTCCAAAGTTCGTGTCGGAGAGTCGCTGTTGTGATCTTCGTGTGGAAGATCGAAGTTTCTTGAAGGATTTCGCAAGAAGATTCCTCTTCTTGCTTAGGTTTGATTTAGGATCGGATTGACATCCCGTTTCCTTTCTTTCCTAAGATTGTGATTGTTTATCTCGTTTTACATCTTTTGATAAACACTTGTTCTTGGCTGTGATTCTGAGATTCGATTGAAGATTATTGATAGTTCTTGAAAATTCCCATTTTCTATCCTTTAAATCTGGAATTAATATCAATATGACTGTTATTGGCTAAAAACCCTTAACAATTCTAAGGTGAAGGGTTGATAGTTGTGGCTTAGATGATGATAGATCGATCGTAAACAGATTAGACCCTGAGAGTTAGAGAATTGTCGCCGAAAACCCTAAATCACGGGCTGTTCTTGAGTTCCACGACCGTGGAATCTCAAGATCCAACCGTAATTTCCTTAAAGTTTACGAGCCTGCTTTTATCTTGATCCAAAGTTAAAGATTTGCTTTAGCTTAGTTTAGACTTGTCTTTTCTAGGTGGTAGTGAAGCCTCAACAACCTCTACCTCGATTGTGAGCCTCAACAACCTCAATCGGGTAAGTTAGTCTTGATCTTTAGATTATAGATTTGGGTATTTGATGTTAATCCTTGTCCTTAGAACCTTTCTATATTGCGCCTCATCAACCTGTATAGGAAGAGTCTTTTGGGTGAGTTATATAAGGTTTTTGGAACCTCAACCGTACGATTACCTTACATTAGTATACCTTTGCATATCTTAACTCTGTCTTTACATCATTAGTATATCTTGAATCGATTGCCACAGCTGGATACCTGGATCTTTAGGATTGTTGTTTTCCCAATATATTTGCAAAACTCTCATAATAACCGCTTGATAACCTGCAATCGAGTTCGTTCCACCCAAATCCCTGTGTTCGATACTCTGGAATTCTTGCTTAACTATATCGATCCGTACACTGCGGGTTCGCTTGCTTGATTTCAGTTTTATAAATATAAAGCTTATTTGCACACACCTCTAGGGGCGAACAGCGATCTGACCCCAGAACTCTCTAGCTACAGCTCGGGTCGGGAAGTCTACGGCAGTGGGGGCAGGGAAGCCAAAGATGTCTCTCCAATGGTCTAGAGGTACTAGGTAGTTCCGGTTCATCAACCGGTACTTCACAGCCCTCTCTGTGGGGAGGTAAGTGAAGGAGCTGACAAACTCGAGGGTCGGCTCTAAGTAAGCTGGGGCTCGGATCTCAGTAAACTGATCCAGCCCGACGGTGGTGATCATCTTCCTAAGATCTCCATCAACGTGGAGACAGTCAAAGGCAGAAATGTCCAGGAATCTAGGTGCGATCACTGGACGGCTAGCAATGCGCTCGTAGTCTACAAGGTGTCTCTCGTGGATCACCGGTATAGAAGGTCGGGATGAGGAAGAAGAAGGGGAAGGAGAGGATATATCTCTAAGGGCTAACAATCTGTCAGAACTCATCTTCAATCAATACTGTCAGACTACCTCGGTCGACTGACAAACTCCAAGAATCACCTCGACCGAGGTGCAGGTCGACTGGACCGAGGCGAAGACAGTCGCGATTCCACTCTCAGAAATTCAGTTCTTTTCCCCCTAAAATCACTACAGATGCTTCCTAAGGGGTACTTAACCTTTTCCTCAACAGATTCAAGGGCAACCAAAGCCCAAATTGCAGTAAACGAGCGAGTTAGGGTTTCGGTCGTTTTTACCTCGTTCCGGCCAATGCACTCGATTTTCTCGCAGATTCGTTGTTGCAATCGACGCCTCTACCCTTCAATCTCGATTTGGAAGCAAAAAATGTCGAAAACAAGCAAGATCTGAGATGAGCGAGGTGCGTCTGTTCGCCGCGGTCGAGGAGGATAAAAAGGTGAAAAGTAAATTTTTTTCCTTTTTATACTGTTACTGGATCTGCTGTCACCTCGGTCGAGATGGTCTCGACTGGACCGAGGTGGTACGGACCGAGGCGGTTCTGCAGAAACCCTAGTCGCCTCGGTTGCTCAAGAATCAACTCGGTCGAGGTACTCTGAAAGTAACCGAGGTGCTTCTGTCTTCTTCAGAATCTCGAACTTCTGTCTTTCCAGTTGTGCTCCTTCCTTAGATGTTCCCTATTGTCTGTCCAGAACGCCAAAAACAAAGCAAAGCAAAGCAAAAACAAGAACTATCTAATTTAGACTAGAAACGGGAAAAGAAAGCAATACCTTGGGTTGCCTCCCAAGAAGCGCTTGATTTAAGGTCGCTAGCTAGACCATGATGCGTCTCAAACGAGGTAGGAGGTTCCCTCACCCCATACTTCAACTGCACCATGAGGGAAAACATGTTTCACAACATAAGGTCCGGTCCATCTAGATTTCAACTTACCTGGAAAAAGGCGGAGGCGGGAGTTGAAGAGTAGAACTAAGTCTCCTTCGTTAAGCTCCTTTGGAATGATACGCTTGTCATGCCATCTCTTCGTCCTTTCCTTGTAGATTTTGGCATTCTCATAGGCGTTCAACCGCAGCTCTTCCAGCTCGTTAAGTTCCAATAGTCGCTTCTCACCAGCCTCCTTGATGTCGAAATTCAACCATTTGATCGCCCAATACGCCTTGTGTTCCAATTCGACGGGCAAATGGCAAGACTTCCCATATACTAAATTATAAGGAGTGGTACCGATGGGAGTCTTGAATGCGGTCCTGTACGCCCAAAGAGCATCGTCCAACTTCATGGACCAATCCTTCCTCGTTCTAGAGACGGTCTTCTCCAAAATTGCCTTGATTTCTCTATTCGAGATCTCGACTTGTCCACTAGTTTGAGGGTGATAAGCGGTTGATACCTTGTGGGTGACCCCATACTTCGATAGAAGTGCTTTGAATTTCCGGTTGATGAAATGCGTTCCTCCATCGCTAATGATGATGCGTGGAGTTCCAAACCGTGGAAAGATAGTTCTATTCAAGAACTTCACAACCACTTTGGCGTCGTTAGTGGGAGAAGCAATGGCTTCAACCCATCTAGAGACGTAATCAACTGCAAGGAGAATGTAGAGGTTTCCTCCGGATGATGGGAAAGGTCCCATGAAGTCAATCCCCCATACATCAAAGATTTCCACTTCTTGGATGTTATTAAGCGGCATCTCGTTCCTCCTTGATAAGTTCCCTGTTCTTTGGCATGCATCACAAGAGACAACAAAAGATTGCACATCCTTAAATAATGTAGGCCAAAAGAAACCGGAACGCAATACCTTAGCGCATGTTTTATCGGTGCTAGCATGCCCCCCACAAGGAAGTGAATGACAATGCCTTATGACGCTATTAACTTCATCCTCCGGAATGCACCTTCGAAGCATCCCATCCGGTCCGCGCTTGAATAGCAGCGGCTCGTCCCAGTAGTAATGTCGTACTTCCTTGAAGAATCTTTTCTTTTGAGAGTACGTCAATCCGGGCGGTATCTCCTGGCAAACAAGATAATTCACAATATCAGCGTACCAAGGACCTTTATTATCAGAAAGTTGGTGGATGGAATGTTCCACCAACAGTGGGTGAATGTCAGAGAAGGGAGTAAGAAAATTGTTGTTCTCAGCAATCTCAGTTGACATCGTCTCGCCGTCGACCTCGGTCGAGGCGCATAGGCGTTGACCGAGATGTTCTTCGGTCGCCTCGCTCAGTCCAAAAAGTGCCTTGGTCGAGGTACTGCTACTGGATCCGAGACTGGAGATCTTCGCCTCCTGGATCAGCTTCTCAGTTTTAGCTCCTGGATCTTCTTCCAGTGCTTTTAAGCTCCGTATATCTGCATCACAAGAAGCATCTATACCTTCCTCCATTAAACTGAAGCTAATAACTCTTTCGAGTGGATCGTTAATAAGGATAGAGCTCACCAATTCTCTTGATTCTTCTTCATCGTAGATGTTGAAGATATCATCAGTTAGTTGCTCCCCCTTCATGGCTGCAAGTAGTGCAAACTCCACCTCATCGCCACCAACGTTGAATTTCAACTTGGCGTTCTTGCAATCCACGTTGCAACCCGAAGTTGCTAGAAATGGCCTCCCGAGAATAATAGGAACAGGATAATCTGCGGGAATGTCAAGTACGACAAAATCTATGGGTAGATAGAAGTTACCTAACTTGACCGGAACGTCCTCCAAGATGCCCACGGGATGGGTAATGGAGCGATCCGCCATGTAGAGTCGAATCTTGACCGGCTTGGGCTCTCCAAGACCGATCTTCGTGCATAGCTCCAGCGGGATGATGCTCACGCTGGCTCCTAGATCACAAAGGGCTTTACAAGTTACATCCCCAACTTGAATGAGAATGCAAAATGAGCCGGGATCTCTCAACTTAGGCGGCATCTTTTCCTTCATGATCTTGATAAGCTCCGAAGATTTAGATGTCATCCTAACTTCACCAACATCCTCCAGCTTCCTCTTCCTTGATAAGATTTCTTTTAAGAACTTCCCATAGGCGGGCATACCTAAAATAGCATCAAGGAAAGGGATATTAATATGTAGCTTATTCATCAAGTCAAGAAACTTACCAAAGTGTTTGTCTAGATGTGCTCTGGCTCTGGACTGAGGGAATGGAAGTGGTGGTCTATATGCAGGAGGTGGAACATAAGTTTCTGTCGTTCCTCCTGCTTTCTGTTGCTCCGCCTCGGTTGGCATCTCGGTCGAGGTGTTCTTCGACTGGATCTGGACCGAGGTGGTCTGCGTCGAGCGAGGTACTGGATCTGCAGTTTTGAGTCCACTCCTCGTCGTTATGGCCATGCACTGGCCCTTAGGGTTAGCTTCCGTCTTCGCTGGAAACTTCCCTGGATCTCTTGGCGCTTCATTCGCCCTATTAGCAAGTTGTTGTTCGAAGGACTTTTGGGCCTTCGAAAATGAAGTCATAGAATTCTCCATAGCGTTAAGCTTGATCAAGATTGCCTCCAGAACTGCGTCTTTCTTTTCTGGCTGAGACAAACTTGATCCTTGCCCTTGGCTTTTCAATGGAGTAGAAGAAGAAGAAGAAGGGGGAGAGAGGAAAGGGTTAGAGGAATCATTAGAATTTGAGTTTGAATGATTGTTACCGTGATTTTGGTTATTCGCCCTCCAGTTGTTGCTATTGGATCCTCTATTGTTGTTGTTGTAGTTATTGTTTCGGGAACCGTTGTTGTTGTTACGGTACCCGTTATTGTTGTTGTTCCTTTGCCCTTGCTCTTCCTTCTTAATTTGAGCCATCAAGAGCTCCTTTAATTGCTTCACGTCGTTCTTCAATGACGTGAGTTGATTGTTGTTGGATTGAGTCTCTTGAAAGTTGACTCTTTTAACTCCACCTTCAGCTCCTTGGTGGGTATATTTCTCCATGTGCAAGGCTTGCTTCTCAATGAAGTCCCAAGCCTCATCAATCGCCATGTCCATGAAGGTACCGGCGGAGAGTAGTTGGAGATTGAACTGGGTGCTTCCGTCCAGCCCTTTGAAGTAGATCTCCAACAACTCGATCTTTGGAATCCCATGATGTGGGCAGTCCAAAAGGATATCCTTGAACCGCTCCCAAGACTTGGACAAGCTCTCCTTGTCCTTCATGATGAAAGCATTGATCTTCCCTCTCATTTCGGCGGTCTTTGAGGGGGGAAAGAATTTGGTTAAGAATTCCGTGGTCATCTCCTCCCATGTGCTGATTTTTCCTGGAGGAAGAGATTGATACCAAGTAAGAGCTCTATCTTTTAAAGAAAAGTAAAAAGGTCTTAGCTTGTAGTTGTTATTCTCAATTCTGGGAGGTCGCAAGGTTTCCATCAAGATCTCGTAGTTTTGAAGATGTTGATGCGGCGACTCCTTCTCTAGCCCTCCGAATTGGCATTGGCGAATCATGGCTAGAACTTGCGGTCGAAGTTCGTAGTCATGATCTGCTGGATCTCCCAGGTTCACTCCTGGACGCCTCAGTTGTTGATTAGGGTCCATCCTTTGACCTAGGGTTTGTGGAATTCCTGCAAGAAGAACATCTCGGACTGGCATCCGAGGTGGAAGTACATCGGCCGGGGCGTCAGGTACTGGAATCTGCCTCGGTCGAGGATCAGCTACTGGATTCTGCATCGGTCGAGGGTCAACTACTGGATTCTGCATCGGTCGAGGATCAACAGGAGGATCTTCCCTCGGTCGAAGTAGAATCTGGTCTCGTATGACTGCAATCTCAGCTTCGATTGCTGTTGTCCTGGCGCGATTCTCTTCTTTCTCTTGCATTAATTCTTCTTTACTGAGACGCAGCAGCTCTTGCGTCTCCTTTAATTCGGCCGCAAGATCGCGATCGTCTTGTTGGGCCATCTTCGTTTCTCTTAAGCGTCGCTTGTATGTCTTTTCTGGTTCGGGATCGTAAGGAACAATTTCCTTCCCAGCGCGGGTTCTTCGCATATACCTAAGAAAGAACCTGCGAAAGTCGTCACTCAAGTAGAGTGGTTAGACAAAACGGGGCAAATGCCCCAAGAGTAAACCGTACCGGCTCGGTCTAGACCAAGTCCCCGGCAACGGCGCCAAAAACTTGTTCGCTCCAAACGGTGTGTGCAAGCTTTAAATTTATAACCCTAGACTTAAGCTTAAAACAAGGATGCGAACCCGCAGTGTACGGGTCAATCGTAGTAAAAGCAAGAAAATTCCAGGGGTCGATCACAGGGACTCGGTGAAACAAAGTCAATACAGTGTGCTATATCAATTCTAACCACAAGAGCAATTAACACAATCAAAGATGAATAAGAAGTCAATAAAGCAAACATGCAATTCTAGGGATTAAAGCATCTAGTTGTGGTTCCAACTCAAGATCTATAGATAAGCGGACAAAGCTGAGATTTTTGCATGGGGAAGGTGTTACTAAAGTGGAATAGATCACCGGGTAAGTCTCACTACTCACTAATCCTAAGCCGTAACTCCTATTACCGGGTAAGTCTCAAGGAATTAAGATAAAGAACTATAACCTCAAACTAACACACCATCTAAGGGAATAGAATCAACCTTTACCGGGTAAGTCTCAAGCTAACTCACAAAGATGGGATGGAAGCACACTCAAACCCCAATAAAGGATAAACCTTTATTACCTACGCTTATGATCGTTGGTACACAAACTAAGGAATTACCGGGTAAGTCTCATCCTAAGCTTGCATTGGACCAGGAAAGGTGTAATAAGAATAGGATTTGGCAAACTCTAACACTTAACTCTCAGTTATGGATCAGATAAGTCACCTCGGTCAGAAGAATTCCACCCCGGCCGAGATGTTCATCAACCGAACGAGATGCTTAGGGTTAAGGTTAAAGACTCGAACTTTCAGGATCCTACTGGAATCTAAGATTATTCTATCATTGTTTTTCCCACAACCTTCAGCTAATCACCCTAGAATCGCACAAGGAAATTAGCCACTCATCATCATAATGAAAGTATTAAAATATATGGGAAGAAGGTGAATATTTGAACAAAGAAGAATTTAATGAAAAGACTTCAATAACTGAATCAAATATCACAACAAAGCGTTCCTTGGATAGCAATCCAAAGAGACAAGACAACAATTGAGGGAATTGAAGACAATCTTACAAAACCCTTCAATAAAGCTATAAAAGCTATGAACTTCAATCTTCCTTCAACCTTCAAAAAGGTTCTTCGAATCTCTCCCAACTTGGAGTAGGCTGCTGCTGCTGCGTGTTTTTCGGTGTAAGCGACCTTTGGCGGGATCTAAGCACGATCGGATTTGTGGAAAATCCAACCCTTTTTATAGGAAAATAACCCTCCAAAGATAATAAATCTTAGAAAGATATTCTCCCATAAATATAGGTAAAATATATGATTCTGCATATCTCCTTCCTTCCAGAAGCCAAGCCCAAAAATATAAGATCTCTTTCCAATTTTAAAAGATCTTCTCCAAGAATAAAATATTCTCGCCGCGTCCTAGGTGTTCGCCTCGGTCGAGTCGGCGTCTCTGGATCACCTCGGTCGAGGTGAATCTGTGGTCAACCGAGGTGACTCACAACTGAATGTGAAATCTCTCAAAACTGGTCCAAAGTAAATCTTTAATCCATGGCTATGCTCCCTGGATGTAGCTCCAAATGACTAATGACTCCTTTTGCTCCTTTTTGATGCAAAACGTACCATATTACCTGCAATTACAACGAAGCTAGGTGTAGACCTCGATTCTCGCAAAGGTAGATGAAATGGTAATAGAATCACATATTATACATACAAACATGCAGATTTTTGAAGATAAAACGTCCAAACAAACCCCAAAATATAGACTATAATTCATGCTATCAGTTGTAAATGGATATTTAAAACCAAAAGGGATGCAAAAGGCAATATCGAAAGATATAAGGCTCGTCTAGTTGCAAAGGGATTCACTCAAAAGGAAGGTATTGACTTTAAAGAGACCTTTTCTCCGGTTTCATCTAAGGACTCTTTTAGGACAATAATGGCACTAGTAGCTCATTTTGATTTAGAGTTACATCAGATGGATGTGAAAACAGCGTTTCTCAATGGAAACATTGATGAAACCATTTATATGGTTCAACCAGAACATTTTGAATCCAAAGATTCAAAATCTATGGTTTGTAAATTAAAGAAATCCATCTATGGGCTTAAACAGGCATCAAGGCAATGGAATCATAAATTTCATCAAGTGATCACCTCCTTTGGATTTGAGGTGAATAAGGTTGAAGATTGTGTGTATCACAAATTCAGTGGGAGAAAATCTATCTTTCTGGTGTTGTATGTTGATGACATACTATTGGCTTGTAACGATATAGGCTTATTGCACGAAACCAAGAAATTTCTCATTAGGAATTTTGAGATGAAAGATCTTGGGGACGCCTCTTTTGTCTTAGGAATTCAGATACTAAGAGATCGATCTCAAGGTATCCTCAGGTTATCACAAAAGGGCTATATCGAAAAGGTACTAAGCAGATTTAACATGAAAGATTGCTCAGTTGGAGATACACCAATAGCTAAAGGAGACAAGTTTAGTCTCAAACAGTGCCCCAAAACAGATCTTGAAATAAAGGAGATGCAAAAGGTTCCCTATTCCTCAGTGGTAGGGAGTCTAATGTATGCTCAAGTTTGTACCCGTCCCGACATAGCATTTATTGTGGGACTTTTGGGCAGATACTTAAGTAATCCTGGATCGGATCATTGGAAAGCAGCAAAAAGGGTTCTCCGGTATTTGCAAAGAACGAAGAACTACATGCTGACTTACAAGAAATCAGACAGATTGGAGATCGTTGGATATTTTGATTCTGATTTTGCCGGTTGTATTGACAGTAGACGATCCACCTCAGGCTATGTCTTCATGTTGGCTGAAGGAGCTATATCTTGGAAAAGTGTCAAACAAACACTTGTAGCTACCTCCACTATGGCTGCAGAGTTCATGGCTTGCTTCGGAGCATCCATTCATGGGATATGGTTGCGTAACTTTGTCACAGGCCTACATGTGGTTACTGGAATTGAAAGGCCATTGAAGTTATTTTGTGACAATAAGGCTGCAGTTTCGTTCTCCAACAACAACAGAAGCTCTGTAAAGGAGAAGCACATTGACATCAAGTTCTTGTCATTGAAGGAAAAAGTTCAAAGTGGGCAGATTTGTATAGAACACATAAGCACAAACTCCATGATTGCGGATCCGTTAACTAAGGGGTTGCCTCCTAAGGTTTTTCATGAGCACACTGCTCGTATGGGGCTTGACAGTTTTGTAATCCCTTAACTCAGTGGGAGTTTGATTAGATGTTCTATGTTTATAGTTTATGCATAATAAAGTTGCCGTCATTTACATTTTGAACTAAAGGTTGTTTTGGATTGATCTCCGAATAAAGAAGAACCAGTTGAAAATAGACATGTTTATGAGATCACATTTCATGTAATTTTCATGCCACTCATCCATACTTGATCTATGTCATCGAATATACTAATGTGGTGAACACGGAAGGTTTAGTCACGATGATGTGACGAAAGCCGCCGTGATCTCATATTGATATATGAGGTGGACCAGATTGATTAAAGGATAAGTCTACATAAAATTAGTCATTACGTGTACACATAAAGAATTTTGGATAATATAGTTGTTTATTTAATATGTAGCCCAAGTGGGAGACTGTAAGATTTTTATTAATCTTATTATTATTAGTGGGCTTACATATTATAGTAACCAATTATATTATATGACTATATATATTAACGGGCTAATAAAAGTGATTCAATCAAGTAAAGCCCGTAGACTTTAATTAAGCGGTATGGGCTTAATGGGTGGATACCAGACTTTGGCCCAATAGGCTTAATGAGATTCTATTAGGTCATTATATAAACATTATTAGATTATGGTTCCCAATACGTCAAATCAATCAGCCGTTTTCCATTCTCTACCCATCAGAGAGAAAACCTAAAGAAACCCTAAGGAGGTTTGACTGAGGAAGACTGTATACCTGCGGCGCTCATTCGGATCGTAGATTCCGCACTAAAGTTTTGATCCGATTGTTACGGGTTCATCCGATTGCTATTATGGAACCAGGTATGTAAATTCTAGATTCCTTAATAACCCTAGCATGATATCGATTCTTGCGTTTACGGTTTAGGAAATTTAATTATTCCAACACGGGTGAGATTGATCCACCCCTTTCTCGATAAATCCCACCACTACAAGCTAGTCCAGCTCCACCGCCACAAGTCGGTAACCCAGTTCCCATGCAAGCTCCACGCCACTGGCGGATCCAAGGGGTGGGCTCGCTAGGCCATGGCCCACCCCAACTCAAATTAATATTTTTTAAATTTTTTTTCACATAATAACCCATTTTTGAACTAGATTTTTGTTTATTCATGATAAAAATTGTATTAATGAAAAATATATAAATAAAAGTATAATTATAGATTAAAACTTTGATATTGATTTTGTATTTTTATTTTAATTTTATATATGTTAACGATTAAGTATATGAATGATTTTTAATTACAATGTATTAGAATTTAAAAATATCAGAATTTTTTTAATTTTCGCCCATCTATAAAAAAAATTCTTGGCTCCGCCCGGATGACTCCCCAAAGCTCCGCAATCTGAGTTGATGATACTTCTAGATTAGCCACCACCCCTGAGATTGATCCACCCTTTTTTTCTAATTGACTTCACGCTATTACTCTATTAATGATATATTTACTTAATGAGTTTATGATATGTTACTCTTGGTAGAGTAAATATGGAAAAAAAGGCCTAGTTAATAAATTTGGCCTAGAAGTTTTGAGTTTATAAATTTTTTAATGGTAAAAACATACTACCAAAATTTTTTGTTTAATAAACATTAAGTACGAAAAAGATATTAAAAAAATGAAAATATTTGCATACAAAAATTAAACTATAATTGTAACAACTTTAAATTTCTTCCAAAAAAAAAAGAATTATAAAAAAATAAAATATTTTTGCTATTAGAATATGTCAAGAGTTGAGGGTGTCTTATAAAATTTTAGAACTTATAGGCACCAAGTAAGATTATTAGGAGTTGAAAGGTACCAATCCTAAATACCAAAAAATAATAATTAGAAAACCCATCCTTGAATAAATATTTTTTTTTGAACCACTTGTAAATTAAATACTATACAAGATTATCCATAAAATCATGTATTCTTTCGTCGAATCAATTATATTTGTGCTTAAAAATTCTAAACGGCGATTTAGTACCACACTGAATCTTATTATAAAACGTGGAAGTGATTTTTGAAATAAAACATAATTTAGGGGTGATTTTGTGTGTTTTAGCCAAATTGAATCATCCATGATTGAACACATGAATCACATTGGCAGCTACCCATCCACAGCCCACACAAGGTTTCTTGCTTGCCTCTAAGCTCTACCCTTACATTTATTACAGTAAAAGATTCAACTCTAATTCCATTGAATTTTAACTCTGCCCAGATATTTCCCTTTTCCAGATGACATCTTCTCTTCTCATAGTTGAGGAGAAACCAGAGGTGGATATGAAGATCAAATCATCTCTTTCAAGGTATTTACCGTTTACAGCCATGGTGATAGTTTCTTGCTTGGATGTTGGACTGACCACTATCAGCAAAGCAGCCATGTCCAATGGGATGAACCATTTCGTTTTCGTTGCATATTCCAATTCCCTCGCCTCTCTCCTTCTCTACCCCTTCGCTTTCATCTTCAATAATAGGTAATGGGGGTTTTAGATCCCTTTTCAATTTTCACTAATTTAAGTAAATATGAATGTTATCAGTGTTTCTCAATGTGCAGAACAAAGAGACCCCCTCTCAATTTCTCTGTTATCTCCAAGTTCTTCCTTCTCAGCCTAATTGGGTGTGTGAAATTTTGCAATTTGTCAACTGGGTTTTCTTATATTTTGAGAACTTTTTGGTTGATAAGCCTATTTTGTTTGTTTTCATTTTGGTGTAGCATTACAGTTATGCAGAATTGTGTGTTTACTGGTGTTGGGTACAGTTCCCCTACACTGGGCACTGCCATGTCCAACCTTATACCTGCTTTCACTTTCCTGTTGTCTGTCATCTTCAGGTAACATTATGCCATTCTTTTGCTTTCAATTGGTGGAAATTATGCTATGACAGTGAGCTTCGTTGATGTGCCCGAGTAGTGTCTTAGCTTTTGGATAAGTTAAAATCTGCCTCATAATGGGTTAAGACAAACCAATAGAACTTGGTGCTGTGAATTAGGGCCAATTGAGGTTGAATTTTAAAGAGCAAAACAGAGAGAATAAAGGAACTCTGATCTGGCTTGCCCGTTGACAAGTGCTATTTTGGCTTAATGTACATATATGAGCCGAGCTACTCGAGCTCATTCACTTCTTCATTAAGGAGTATGAGTACATCTTGAAGTTCCATTATAATTGAAGCTTGTGTTGAGCGTGGAAATGTCCCACGTCGACAATATATGATACTAAGTGAACCTAACATATAAGTACTAGGGTTACTCCTCCTATTGCCAACTCGTTTTAGATGGAACCCTGGAAGGTCTGTGTGTAGGTTTACCTTAACTTGCATACCAACCCGAATTCTGGACAAGCCTAATGCAGAAGTAGATTTCACTATCTATGATATAAGCTGGTTTTGAATCAATGAGAAGAATTTTATTGTAATCTATTTATGAATTAGGATGGAGAAGCTGAATTTGAGGAAACTAGGAAGCTTGATCAAAATCATGGGTACCATGATATCAATCTCAGGTGCACTAATTGTAACCCTCTATAGAGGCTCTATAATTGGTCCATCAGAAACACAGCCTCTCAACCCAGATGGAGTTGAAATTGGAGGTGTTGGTGGTTCAAGGGATTGGGTCATTGGAGGCCTCTTTCTTGTAGTTGCTGGTCTCGCCTTCTCGATTTGGAACATCTCTCAGGTATACAACCCTGTGGGTTTCTCTTTACACCATTCATTCTGATTCTGCAATGTTATACTGATTGATTACTAAATGCTTGGAGAATCTTTTTTTCTTTTTTTTTTGTGCCATTTGAAGGCTGTGATACTCAAAGGGTATCCATCAGAGATCACTATAGTGTTCTTCTATTGCCTATTCGGCTCCATTCAATCAACTATTGTTGCATTGGTGTTTGTAAGAGACATTTCAGCCTGGAAACTGCATCTTGATATTGAGCTTGCTTCCATCATTTACTCGGTATGCATATTATGATGAAGCCAGTCAAGTTTATTTAATCTTGTCAATTTCCATCCCATCTAACTGGTTGACACATATTACACAATTAGGCTGTTTTTGGAAGCATGGTAACCTTTTATGTTCAAACATGGTGTATACACAAGAAAGGGCCGGTTTTCGTTTCCATGTTCACCCCTTTGGGGATTGCCATTGCTGTACTGATGGGCTTTGTCTTCCTCGGAGACAAACTCTATGTTGGAAGGTACAGTGTCCTTACTTAAACTATTAGCTGCATTGAGCGAGCCACAAGCTGATTCAGTTCGTTCTTTGTCGTGTTCAGTGTCGTTGGAGCAGTGGTCATAGTGTTAGGGTTTTATGCTGTGATATGGGCGCAATCTACAGAGGAGAAGACAAACGGTACAAGCTTAGACTCCGAGAAAGCGCCATTGATAGATGAACAGGCTGAGGAACACGTTTGTTAGTTTGGCCTCACTGTTCTTGTATGTAAAATTACTTCACATCAAGGATGACAAAATAAGTTCACAAGGTGCAGAAAGTCTTTTGTTTTGTTGCCAATTTAATGGCAGCAAAGCTATAGTTAGTTGTCACCCTTTATGTATGAAAGATGTGCCCCTGAATCGTGGATTTAGACAAACCAACAACGTTGATTTATTTAGAATGAACGTCTTGTGGAGATTCTCAATTTCCCCGTAAAGAGAACACAAGTATTACATGAAAAGGTGTGAACCTGCGTAAGTAATATCAAACAAACAAAAAAACATACGTATCAAACAACAACAATATATGTACTGAGTGCCCGTTTGGTTTGAGAGCCCGTTTGGTTAAAGTGGTGGAATAGAAACGGAATAGAATCGGAGCCCGTTTGATTAAAGTGGTGGAATAGAAACAGAATAAAATCGGATAAGAATAAGGAAAGTAAATGAAAATGATGAGATTACTTTCATGTTTTAAAATACCTCTAAAGAAACATAGTTTTTGATTAATTCGGAATCATTTCGTTATGGGGAATGATTCTTAGCGCTTTCAAACGAGTCTTGAATGTATAACATATATTTTAATCGTTATACTAGTTTAAGACCCGTGCCGTACACGGGTATTTTTAATGCATATAACTAGGAGTGAGAACAAATCTCGATATTGTTCCTGTTTTGACCCCATCCTGGAATTTTATAAAAAATAGCAATTCCGTTCCGCTAATAAAATTTGGAACGGAATGAACCTTAACTTCTTCATCCTGCTAGACCATCCCGTTCACGAAAGTAATACCCGTGCTGTGCACGGGTATTCTTAATACATATAAGTAAAACAAATTCTCATTACTAATCAAGTTACATAATACTTAAAAAAAAATTTAAAAATAATTACCTTATCCTAACAATATAATTATTGTTGCAAATATAATTATTGTTGCAAATGAAATAAACAGACAATACACCTAAAATAATTTGATAAACATATCGCCTTACAAATAAATAATTTTATAGGATATCTTAAAGTTAGATAATTTTAAAAGTAAAATTTATAAATTGTAAATTTATTATAGTTTTTGTGATTTAGTTGATATTGTTATTAAAAATAAATAATTTTAGAGTAATAATATATGATTGTTTGATTTAAATATTGAATTTGAAGTGACACGTCAATAATCCGTAAGATATTTTAGTATATATATATAAGTTGGTTACTGTATATCATGCAAGTACATTAACTTGCCACTCATAAACATTATACAGCTAGACTAAGTTTACACTTTATGATCACACTATGCATAGCCTTCATAGGCAGCCAACTTAGCTAACCCGTAAAGAAGCCCCATGGTCACCCACCCACCCAACACCATCCTCACCACCGCCCTCACCGGCGGAGACTGTCCCATCGCCGCCATCAACCTTCCAAAACCAACAAATGCCGCACTAACCACCACCACAACCAACACCATACGCTCCTCATACTCACGTACGATCATAGCCGCTATCATCGGTATGCTGGCTCCGATTTGGACCCCGAAGAGAGAAGCGGCGGCAGCGCTGATGGGTCTCGGTGGGTCCCAATCGTCGAGGGACCCATTTTCGCGGATAAGTAGGGAGAGCTCGGCGTCGTATTGGTTGGATACGGAGATGAACTCTCCGATGGTCATGAAGATTGATCCTGTGAGAAAGCTTACGACCCCCATGAGGATCATCGACTTGGCGTCTTGTCTTATGGCTCCGATTCCGATCATGATGGCGGAGGTGGAAAGAAGGCCGCTGAAGGAGCCGTGGATAAATGTTCGGCGCCACTTGGCGCCGGAGACTGTTGGTGGATAAACGGTTTCCATGGGGATGTATATTTTATGGTCTGTGTGTAGGCATTGTATTTCATTTGCATGATGCACTTATACACTATAATAGGGAAATGCGTGTTGATGACTTGCTTATTTAACATAAGTTTAATATTATTAATCCCGAGATTAGTAGTGTATTTTCACGTCTAACCTTACAAAATTTACAATCAATAAGAATCATTTTAGACAATTGAATGATTTCGAATCAATAAAAAACTATGTTTGTATAGAGGCTATTTAACAAATGAAAATAAACTCATCATTTGCGTTTTCATTCCACTGTTCCAACTAAGCAGGCAATAATTGTATTGTATGCATAATAGGCATTCAACGATGAGAGCATTGGGTTCAATTATGTCACTCATTTGACTCAATTTGTATACAAGAGAAGAAGATATTTGTCATCTAAACTATGACTATGTAACCTCATTATTTGATTACATTACTCAATCATCTTATATTCTATTGCAAACCCATCATACTAAATCAGAATTTCTTATCATAAGTGCCATAAGCATTTCATTCCAAACATCAATAGGTCCAGGAAGACACCAATGAACACAGTCATTAGTACCTCTATCAGCCTTATGAACCCAATGAGCACCCGGGTGCCCGTCGGCTCGATAAGAAGTAGCCATGGTTACATCCATGAGCTCGAACCGTCTATTCATCCCGGCCACACCTCTAACACGTTCAAGCTCTTCCTTCTCAATCCTTCTAAGCTCCATTGTCGTCCCACCGAGCTCGATTTCCTCGTCCTTAAGAGGACTTCTCCGATTGCACTCGCCTCCCTTATCCCAAGTCCCGGCCTCAAAATGCGCAGGCGAAAACGTCCTCAAAACCGTTAACATGTTCCCACACTCTTTGCAACTAGATACGAACCTGAGCGCGGTTTTGATGGCTTCTCGGTAGGTGAATTCGAGGCCGAGATCTGTTGTGTTCTTCTTTTCTTGATCACAGTAGTAGCAACCTAGGAGGTTGTTTTGTTTGTAGACAAAGTTCTTTCTGAACCACCAATGATCTGTTGAGATGATTGCATATTTGAAGGATGGGAGCTTAGTGGCCCAGTTAGGATCCACCATGTCAACATGTAAGTTGTAGCTATGAGTATAGGGTTGGTATTCAGGTCCTTCAACAATGGAGACTAGAAATTCTGTCCACAGAAGAGAGATTGTGAAGTTGTGTTGTTTAAAGAACCATGTCTTGTCTTTGTCCTCTTTATCTGCATAAGTTACGTCTGGAATCTCTACCTGTGTTCATTTCGGGTTATTTCAAGTTGGGTTTTCCAAACAACGAATTTGTCTTTATAATCTATCTTATACCGTATGAACCCTACTAACACAAATAACTGAAATGTATATTACATTATAAATCTTACTATCCAAACATTCCCTAACAACTACACTAACAAATTTCATAAATTACATATAGTAATTCGAATGAACTTTTATACAAAATTACGTTTTATATAATTTAGTCATTTACAATTACATGGTGCAAAATTTCTTTCCTTATATATATGTATTCATATATATGGTTAGTGATTTCTTTCCTTTAATTTGAAATTAGTCAGTTAACCAACATGTATAGAGTCGTCTGTTTGCTAGTCTGATGTCTAGATGTCAACTTTCTTCAAAGGAATTAGAAATTTGGAATATCCAATTTCATCACGTCTTCTATAAGACGAATAATGTCGTGGATTTTCTTACCTTCCTTGCTTACTCTTTTTCTATTGGTTATTCTATTTACTTTTACTCTATACCTATTGGTTATTATGTATTGATTGACTGCACTGAGGGTTTTATTTTCGGGATTGATCAATCATGATGTTAGGGGTCGAGCTATTTTCGTTTGATGACTAATTAGCTTTCTTTTTAATTAATAATAAAGCGTGTTCAGATGCATTTGAGATCACTCCCCTCCAAAAAAAAACGAAAAACTATATATTAAGGTCATATGTGATCCGGACTCGGAACTTCCATTCTCATCCAAAAGCATTAAATATTTGAAAGTACCCCCTTATTGTTTTTGTCATCTTCATAAATCATAAGGCTAGAGCTAGTGTAAGTACAAAGGTAGTGAATTGTTATTGAATAAATTAGGATTACCTTGTACATATTTAGATGATATATTCTTTTACCTTGATCTTAGCTCATAATCCCTTTATATTAGTAGCATATCTTTTCTCTTTTGGATACTTATTTTGTATATATATCATTCCCTTTTCTAAATAACACAAGGCAGTACATTCTAATATCTCTACATGGTATCAGACTAACATTCGATCCAATCCTTTACCCTAAACACGTCTATCTATTTGCTCTAAGCTCTACTTGCTCTAAGCTCTATCCATGGCTGAAGAAGCTCTTACTACTGCTTCTGATTTTTACCTTCACCCTTCAGATCACCCTGGTCTCAATATTTGCCAGGTGACTCTCAAAAACGAAAATTTTTCGGAATGGAAAATCGCTCTCCTCACTGCGTTTTCTGCTAAACGTAAGGAGGGGTTCTTGGATGGTACTATTCGCAAGCCTGCAAACACTTCTTCTGAATTCAAATATTGGAAGAGTGTTAACTCTATGTTGGTTAGTTGGATTCTTAATTCAGTCGATAAGCCTCTACGCCCTTCTATTCCGATTCGTCCTACCGTCAAAGAAGTGTGGGATGATATCATCCAACGTTTCTCGATGCGAAATGGCCCTCGTCTCTTACAAATCCGTTCTTCTCTTGCTCGTTGTACCCAAGAGAAAGATTCGGTTGCTGTGTATTTCGGTCGTCTTCAACGACTATGGGAGGATCTCGATACACAACTAGCCGGAGATATTTGTACGTGTACTTGCACATGCGGTCACACAGTGAAGGCCAAGGATACCGAACGCGTTCATCAATTTTTAATGGGTCTCGACGAATCTATCTACTCAACACTTCGTTCAAATATTATTGCTCATGAACCGTTACCTAATATCAACAAAGTTTACTCCCTTACTATCCAAGAGGAACAGGTAAAACTGATGTCTTCCATCAACACTTCTACTATTGAATCATTTGCTTTTGCTGCCCACAAAAACTCTAGATCATCGTATTCCAAACCGAAAAGTTCGGTTATATGTACACACTGTGAACGTCCCGGGCATGAAGTATCTACATGCTTCAAGATCATCGGGTATCCAGAATGGTGGAACAACGGACGCGGTGTTAGTGACCCGGTTACCGGCACTCCATTACCTCATCCTTCTCGTCCTTCTTTGCCGGTGACTGGAAATCCGGCGATGCCTAGTAGACCCAATTCCCATGTTGTGCCAAATGGAGTTTCAAATATTATGCTTGCATCTTCTGTCCCTGTTGGCACTACAAATGGAGCTTCAAATGTTCTACTTGCAAACTCTGCCGCTACAGTACCCTCTCAATTGGATACATTAGATCGACACTCACTTGGCCCAACTATATCAGATGAGCAGTGGAATTCACTTTACACTATGTTTCAACAATTTCCTAAGTCTACTACTTCCGATACATACTCAGGTATAATTTCTGAACCTTGGATCCTTGATAGCGGTGCTTCATTTCACATGACCGGTAATTTATCAATTCTAAAATATGTGGTTAATGTATCTACTTGCTTAATTATACTTCCTAACGGTAAACTTGTACCAGCTACACAATCAGGTACAATCAAATTATCATCTATTTATTCTCTTAAAAATGTTTTATTTGTACCTGGTCTTCATTGTAATTTATTATCTATAAATTGTTTAACGCATGATCTAAATTGTGTCATAACATTCACTAAAAATGTGTGTCTTCTTCAGGCGATCACTTCGAGGACGCTGATTGGATGGGGTGATACTCGTGATGGTGTTTACTGGCTCCGTTGGATCACGCCTTCTTCCTCTCAGATGGGTTTCGGTCTTTCTACTCGTTTCGATCCAGCCCTATTATGGCATCATCGGCTGGGTCATCCTTCCTTTAATTTATTAAAATTTTTACCTAATGTTTCGTTGAACAATGTTAAGCATTTGTCAAATGAACCTTGTGATGTTTGTCATCGCGCAAAGCACACTCGTTCCCCTTTTCCTTTAAGTAAAACGCATGCTTCTTCTTCTTTTGATCTTATACATTGTGATTTATGGGGACCTTATCGTATATCATCCACATGTGGTGCATCCTATTTCTTAACTATCGTGGACGATTTTTCTAGGTTAACTTGGGTATACCTTCTTCGTGCTAAAAGTGATGTTTCAACTATTATCAAACAATTTTTTGTTTTAATCCAAAATCAATTTTCTAAATCAATAAAAACTATTCGTAGTGATAATGGAACGGAATTTATTGTCTTACGAAATTTTTTTAAAGATCATGGAATTTTATTTCAAACCTCTTGTGTTGCTACACCACAACAAAATGGCCGTGTTGAACGAAAGCATCGTCACATTTTAAATGTTGCCCGTGCGCTTTTATTTCATGCCAATTTGCCAATAAAATTTTGGGGAGAAAGTGTTTTAATGGCATGTCATCTTATTAATCGGACACCTTCAAAACTTTTAAACGGACAAACACCATATTTTAAACTTTTTGGTAAAATTCCGGACTATTCTACCGTTAAAGTTTTTGGTTGTTTATGTTACTCTTCTATTATTCCAAAATCTTTGAATAAATTTGATCCACGTGGTCGAAAATGTATTTTTTTGGGATATGTTTTTGGACAAAAAGGATGGAAAATATATGATTTAACCACAAATAAATTTTTTATTTCCCGTGACGTTATTTTTTACGAAACCATTTTCCCATTTTGTTCACAAACATCCAAAACTGATGATGTCATCACTTCCACTGCTGATGTCACTCCCTCTTTCCTCTCTTCTACTAATGCTTCCACGCCTAACCCTAATTCTCTCTCTTCTTTTAATTCTAATCTTTTAATTAATCCTTCCTTAATTAGTTCATCTCCTCCAATTTTAACAGATCCTGTGCCATCTTTATTTGAAGATACACTTCCTATCCACGTTACACCATTATCTCCTTCTTTAACTGATTCTTTTCCCTCTTCATCAAATCAAGACCCAAATTCTCTCTCCTCAAATGATATTTCACATCCTCACAAACCAACTTCCTTTTCTACTGCTCACGATCTTCCTTCTTCATCGGATCTTCATGATTCTTCTCCTTTTCGTACAGATTCTTTATCTTCTGAGAAAACCCAAGCGCCATCCTTGTCTACAAATCCGGCGTCCACAGATCTTGCTTCTGAAGATCCCGCTACTCTCAATATTTCTCCTACTGATTTTTCTAAATCTACACTTCCTGTTACGGATCTTGTTCTAAACTCTAATCATCCCGTGACATCTTCTCTTCGTCGTAGTTCTCGCACCGCTCAACCACCCACGCGTCTTCGTGATTACCAATGTGATGCTGCTATCACTTCTTCATCCATCCAGTCGGCCCCTCCATCTTCAGGTTCTCCTTATCCCATTCATAACTATCTTCAGTATCATAATATGAATCCTGCCCATGTTAGTTTTCTTAATGCAGTTCAGGTTGCTTCTGAACCTACTTCTGTCAAGGAGGCATTATCAATACCTCATTGGCGTCTTGCTATGATGCAAGAAATTGATGCTCTAAAACGCAATGGTACTTGGATTGTTACTACTCTTCCTCCCAATAAGAAACCCATTGGTTGTAAATGGGTATTCAAGATAAAACACAACTCCGATGGCAGCATTGAGCGTTATAAAGCTCGGCTCGTTGCTCTTGGAAATCGGCAAGTTGCAGGTATAGATTTTTTTGATACTTTTGCTCCTGTTGCCAAACTTGTGTCTGTTAAAGTGTTCTTAGCAGTAGCCTCAATCAAAGACTGGGAGCTTCACCAAATGGACGTACATAACGCGTTCCTTCATGGTGATCTTACCGAAGAAGTCTACATGGATCTTCCGCCTGGATTTGCACAATCCGGATCTCGTCAGGTTTGTCGACTCAGAAAGTCTATCTATGGTCTTAGACAAGCACCTCGCAACTGGTTTTTCAAACTTGCTTCCGCTCTTCGTAAATACGGTTTTGTCCAATCCTATGCTGATTACTCTCTCTTTTCTTATATCAAATCTAATGTTATTGTCCATATCTTAGTTTATGTAGATGATTTGATTATAGCAGGAAATGATTCCAATTTTATTTCACAATTTAAATCATATCTTAACTCATGCTTTCATATGAAAGATCTTGGATTGTTAAAATTTTTTTTAGGCATCGAGATTACAAGGACTTCCTCTGGTTTATATCTTTCTCAAAGAAAATATGCATTGGATCTCCTCAAAGATGCTGGTCATTTGGACTGTAAGCCAGCCGCCTTTCCAATTGAACAGAACCACCGCCTCCAAGATGACAACAGTCCAGCAATTTCATCTCCCGAACGCTATCGTCGTATTGTCGGTCAGCTTATCTATCTAAGTATAACTCGCCCTGATCTAAGTTATGTTATCCATCTTTTGTCACAGTTTGTCCATACTCCAACCGAAAATCAATGGGATGCTGTGCTCCGGGTTCTACGATACATCAAGCAATCTCCGGGTCAAGGAATTCTATTGTCCAATTCAAGTCCGCTACATCTTAATGCCTATTGTGATGCGGACTATGCCACTTGTCCTCTTACACGACGATCTCTCACCGGCTTCTTCATCATGTTAGGGACGTCACCGGTGTCATGGAAGACGAAGAAACAACAAACGGTCTCTCGCTCCTCTGCCGAATCTGAGTACCGTGCAATGGCCAACACCACTTGTGAGATCATATGGCTTCGTTCCCTCCTCCGATCACTTGGTGTCATTCTTCCTCGTCCATGTACTCTTTGGTGCGATAATCAGGCTGCCATCTACATTGCGTCAAATCCAGTTTTCCATGAACGCACCAAACATATTGAGATAGATTGTCATGTCATTCGCGATCAAGTTCAAGCTGGCACCATTATAACTCGACACATCCGTTCTTCGGACCAGTTGGCGGATATGTTCACCAAACCTTTGGGTCAACGTCAATTCCATTATCTACTTTCCAAGTTGGGCGTTCGTAATCTTCACGCTCCAACTTGAGGGGGTGTATTGAATAAATTAGGATTACCTTGTACATATTTAGATGATATATTCTTTTACCTTGATCTTAGCTCATAATCCCTTTATATTAGTAGCATATCTTTTCTCTTTTGGATACTTATTTTGTATATATATCATTCCCTTTTCTAAATAACACAAGGCAGTACATTCTAATATCTCTACAATTGTAGTACCTCAAGTCTAGCTAGGCTTTTATGAGTAATTGATACTAGTTTTCACAAATGGTGCTTATTGACAAATTCCAATGGGGCAAGCCGAGGGAGATCATCTTAAAACAAAAGGGTAGCCATCAAAGTGATAGAGTAAGATCGATAGTTACCTGAGCGAGAAGACAAGCAAGAGAATCAGCCTGATTACGAGCAATGGAGTCGCCGACAAACGCCATTCTCGTACCACCAACCATTTCAAAGAACATCCTCGGATCAAACCTAGGAACATCGCATTCATGAGGCTTCCATCTCCAATGAAGAAACTCTTTATCCTCTCTTCCGTACTTGAAGCAATCCTTCGACTCTTGTAAACTAGGACAGCTCACATTATCATAATATGACTTTCTTTCCTCTTTTACCCATCTCCCTTTGAACAAATCACATTGCTGCCTTTCACTCTCATTCAACCTCTTATTTACAGTTGTACCCACCGCTGAATTAGGAAGCATCCATGGACGGTTTGCAGCTGAAATGTTATCCTTTGAGATATTGGAGAAGAAAGTTATTAAGAAGATGAAGAAAAAGCCGCCAAAGAGAAGAAGTATTTCTCTGCTAAATGAACGGTTCTTCATCTTCAACAATGGAACTTACTTTGTTATGTCAAGTGTGAACAAACACAAAGAATTTGGTTTATTTAAAATAATATTTTTTTTGTGGGGCCCAAGGAGTCAATGACCCGTTACTTAAGATCCGGTTAAATGCCCAATTAAGATTTGTTTAGTGAATTTTTAATGTGCATATGGAAATCAAGGGAACTGGGTTTTCTCTTAATAAATTATTAGTTTAGAACTCGTACCGTGCACGCATATTTTTAATACATATAAATAGGGAATAGGAGTGAAAACAAATTCCGATCTTATCTTTGTTTTAATTCTTTCCCAATCCCGACGGAATTTTATAAAAATAGCAATACCCGTTCTGTGCACGAATATTAAGTAAAACATATTCACATTACTACTCAAGTTACATAAATATTTGAAGGAAAAAAAATTTAACAATAAAAATTCCCTTATCATACCAATATAATTATTGTTGCTATTAACTTAAAAGACAATGCACCTAAAATAATCTAACAAACATATCACCTTAAGAATAAATAATTTTTATAGGAGACTTAAAAATATTTAAATTTTAAAATTAAATAATTTTAAAAGAGTGGCAATTTAGTAATATATAATTATTTAGCTTAAGTAATGAATTATGAGTGTGCCACGCCAGCATTTCATAGTCTATATAGAATATAGATTAAACGTTTTGAATAAAAAAGAGAGATTTATTAAAAATAAACTAAAAGCCATGATTAGTGGAAATCACAATGAGGATTCTTAAACATGTCTTGGGGGGCTAGTTTTGAATGAACAAAGGGAACCTTTTCAATGTACCTAAATTACACAAAAAGTAGGTGCAAATTAGGCATATTTTCACAAAATCCCTTATTATAAAATATAGTGTTATGGTTATGGAAGTTATTTATACATAATATTGTAATTATTTTGATAAAAGTTTATATGTTTAAGGAATGATGGATCAGTCATATTAATCAGTAATAGGGTACAAAATCATTAATTTAGCATTGAAGAACATTCACTGAGTCATGACTATGATGTACATTATCTTCAAGTGAGAAAGTGTCGGTGAGTACTTGTTTTTCACAAGTTTTTGTCGATTCAAGAGGATGGTACGTAACTCAGTACAGTATACTTGCGGCTGATATTTGATTTTCGAAGATATGAATTCTGTATCATAAATACTTATCAAGTCACTGACATGTGATAAGATGTACATCATCTTCAAGTGAGCCTCACACACAATTTGGCCTGCGTTTTAAATATAGTTTCTGATGATGTGTTTCACACATTCAACTTCATTTTTGTTATCTTTAGATAATATGCAAGTCTTCTTCTAAAGCTTAAATAACACAAACAACCAAATTCCTTAGTAATACTTCCAAAGCTTTAGGTAGGTAATAGAGACAAGGAGATGTAGTTTGTGCATACATTTGAGGCTAATTTTGGCTTCATCTTAGGTGTCAAGACTCAACAACGAAATACTAATTGGTGACAACCGACAATGAGATACGACGTAAATTTGGAGCCAACATCTTTTTCTAGGACATAAGCATAACTATGTTGTGAACCATGTAAGGGATCGGACTATTATACTTGAACCATTTCCGATCCGATGTGCCGAAACTACCGACTATCCTCCCCGCCAAAAAGAAGAGAGTCTATGCTTTGTGATGGTTCAATCTTAGTTTGACGCATAGATGGTCAATTCAGTGAGCAACAAACGCAAAACCCTGAACAAAAATGTCACCAATGCGCCGACAAAGGGCGACGAAATATATACCACATAAACCAAAGCTAGATTCGTAGGCTGTGGAGAACATGGGGTGTCTACAATATGCCCCATACCAACAAGGTATTTTTACATGGGACCCGTTGTCATAAAACAGCGCAATCCCGACAAACAGTCTGTATAGATCCAAAATATAAATTAACACCCGACTCAGAGTCCTGGCCAAGATGAAGAAGACATCAACACTGAACCTGAAACTACAGTTAAATTTTGCATATAGATAAAACTTGAGAAAGGCCAAAGTAACCCTAATTTCACCTACAATATCAACAATAGATACAGGGACTGACTGCATCAAAATTCAGAAGCACCTCTTTATATATAAATTGTAATAAGAAAGATGAGGTAAAAAAAACATTCCCCATAAGGGCAAGGACAGAGGGCGAAACCAAAGCACATACAAAGCATCCTTTCAACAGTCAAGCAATTCAACATCCTGTGCTGAGGGAGAGCTGTTTCAAACAAGAAACAAATTTGCAATTCAGGCACCCAGCTATTACACGAGCCAAGCTTGATCATCTGGATATTCCCTTTTCCTTCTTTCTTTCTTTTTCCTTGTTCTTTTCGTCAACATTTCAGAATTATCTACACAAGGAGAACTTAAATTGTATACCAGGACATATTCCGGCCATGTCCAATTCTCTCTAACTACAACTGAATCAATACCAGCGTGCAAAGGAGAACTGGAGACTTGTTGAAACATCATGTTTATTGAATTTACCATAGTGCCATGAAACAGCTATCACCTCTCTCCAGCTAGTTAACCTCTGTCCACCCTCAACCAACTGTAACAAAACAAGCTATCGTCAAAATTACAAAAATTCTGCTTGCGTAATGCACTGAATGAGCTTTACACAACTTATTTTTTACTTTATGACTAGACCAAGAATTTCAGCATACAAAGCCATGAGGTTGTACAAGTAAGTGAATGCCTGTTGTTACTATAACAAGAGAGTTTAAAACTAATCCCATAAAAGCTCAAAGGGTAGCTTTATTAATTCAATCTCTTCAAATGCAGTTGACATAAGGGCGGTGCAACCCTAAAATGCATGACATCCAAACAAACCCTAACATATATTTTCTGATGCCCGGGATAAGAGAAAAATCACTTACACAAGCTTCAAATGTACAGTTGCCCTGATCATTCCCTATTGCCATGAGGGTTGTTTGTAGCTCAACCTGTCTGTGCCCCAGCCTCCATCAGGTTCCTTTCTTTTCAAAACTCCACCAGCAAGTTGATATCCCCTAGCTTGATCATCCATCAGGACCTGAGAATTGACAGCAGGAAGTTGTCTTGATGCAAGAAGCAACGCCTCATCTTTCCCTTCAGCATCTACACCTACTGGACCCGAATTGAGATCTAAACCATGTCTACCCCACCTCTGACTACTCTCAACAACACCATTACTGCTAACATCTGGAAGACCAACAACACAAGGACGAAGATACTGAGACGAAACGCCAGCAACTGTTCCCACCAACTGGGTGGGAGCTGCAGGTGCACAAAATCTGCTCCCAGATGACGGGTCCATGTAGGCAGCAGAGCCACCTGGAAAAGATGTGGGCAAAGGGAAGCTAGTTCCGAAAGGGAAAACCGCTGGGTATTGAAAAGGAGTCGTTGTGAAAGGCACGGCAGGAGAAGATGACAACACAGATCCCCTGTACAAATCTGCATTGTATGGTGAGGCTGTTGTTGGAGCACCCATAACTCTATGAGGGCCTGGGGCCCCAATGATTGAAATATCAGGTAGTGCCACGGGTGTTGTGACGGCTGAATAAGTTGTCCCTGGTGAATACCATGAAGATATGCCGCCAGCTGTCATATTATTGATTCTCAGCCCAAACGTAGGCTGTGAAGGGATGTTGCCACGAGCAATCTGGTTGTACTGAGAAAACTCCATTGTTGATTCATCAGCAGCAGGACCATCATTTAAATCAAAATTCCTCCTAGGGTTGATATGACTGTTGGCAATACTATTGGATGCTTGAAAAGGCGGCACTGAAACTTCAAGTCTTTGGAAAATGGCTGCTGAGCGATGCCCCAATTCTGGAGAATCGTCAACTTTATTCAAGTCAAGCTCAAAACCACCATTCTTACGGTCGGGATTATGATCAATTTCCTTGGCAGAAATTTCACAGCCCAAATCTTCCAAATCAATTTCATCTGTCACATTTAGGTCAATGTCCAGCACAGGCCGAGACTGCTTGGAAGCAATGTGCTCATTAAAAGGGGCTCTGCTGGAGACGGTATGGTTCTCAAACACTTTTCGTGGCTCAGCTGGTCGAAATGCACTAGTGGCGGCTGATCCTTTCCATCCAATCTCAGATTTATTCCTCAAAAGATCCTCGGGAGGAACAAAGGGTCTTTTTGCAGCAGAAGCCACAGTAACGGACATAGGGAGACCAGAAGATGCTGAGGGCATAGCCGACTGTGAAGCGCCAAGAAATGAAACAGGGGCAGGAAATACGGTTCCTCCTACCATGTTAGTTGGATCTCCACTCTTCAAATCATCCATAATAAACCCTTCATTCAAATCAAATTCAAGCATTCTATCAGTATCTGAAAAAATGGGTGCAGTTGATGAAGCACTGACAGTAACAGATGCACATTCATCTTCCTTCTCTCCTTGGGCAGTGATTACACAAGATTTCTGTGAGCTCAAATGTGATTCCAGTTCCCTCTCATTGCTTTCTAAGATGCCAATCTTGCATTCAGCTTTTTCTTCAAAACCAGCTGAAGGCAATGTAGATCCATCTTCTCTTTTATGACTCGAGGAAGTATTCTTTTCTTGTTTGGTTCTATTGTTTCCACCATCAGACACACTATTGCAAGTCTCCATTTCGTGAGAAGTTTCCATTAATCGCTTAGCAGAATGCTCAAGAACCAACTTTTCACGAACAGTTGAGGAGTCTTCTGTGTGTCCTTCATCCTTGTCAGCAGATCGAGGATGTGTTGTCAAGGAAGTTGGTTCATGGTCTACTGAAGCGTTACAGCTCTGTCCTTCATCAGGATTCTTTTTTTCACCGTCAAAATTAGATGATGGGCGCACCAATGGATCCTTTTTATGTTCATTCTGCCCTTCTTCAGACTGGATTTCATCTTTCACTGCGTCTTGTGCTGACAGACTATTTGCTATCTGTTTCGAACAAGAAACTGAATCATGGTTCTCATCTTTGATGACTGCCACCTTCGCAGGATTTTGTTCACCAATAACTTCATCACTTTTTCCCATAATACACGCAGTAGATGCCAACACAGAGGTGCCACCAGCAAATTCATCCAACTTCCCATTGCCCTTCGAGGAGTCTCCATTTTGCTGCAATTCCCCGTCAGAAACACCAGGTGTACCGGGGGTTCTACCATTGCAAATTGTAGCACCTGCCAAGAAAGAATGCTCCTAATTAAAATGAATGACAGCATTTAACCTCTACAGAGTAAAGGACATCAAAACCCAAAATAAAGATTACCGTCAACATCTACACCCGCATTGTCTGTTTTAGCAGCATTACTAGGTGAACCTGCAGGTGAAGAAGCACCAGACCTGGTGATTTCTCCGGTAGCAACACTGGCAAGTAGATTCATTCCACTGTCATCACCTGCAGATATAGATGCATGTGCCTCTTCCGAATACTTCACACAGCTTTCAATTAGAGCATTCATGGAGCTCATAGAGGAATCAATTGGTCTCTTAGTATCCATGTCCTTCTCTGTGGACTGAAGTCCCTCTTTTGAAACATCTGGATCATCGGCAACATCACCCGATGTATACTGTTTCCCGTCAGGTGAAACTGAAGGAATAACGTCAACCTCATTAGCTTGTACAGCATTATTATTTTCCCCCGAACCAGCATCAGCTTGATCAAGCTTCTCAGAATGAGCCGGGGAAGAGGCTCTACTATTCCTACAGGAGGGTTCCTCCATAGAAGCTGTGTTGGCAATTTGTCCTGGACTTCGTCCTCGATTCGGAAATTTAACAATCATCTTATGACTGTTATTTTCAGCAACAGGAGCAGCCCCATTATTTTCCGATGTTAAAGTGGACTCTGAGAATTTCTCGGATGGTGAGACACTAGGAACGGAAGAGTTTCGACTGGATCCTGAGTCCTTTTGAATGACAGGATGAGCTGTCCGCTGAAGACCATTAGCTGATTTCCGGTGTCGAGAAGCACTGGTGGTCTTATTCATACCCTTTGACCCTGCTGTAGAGCTCCTAGCATCCTCTTTTCCATAACGGGCAAGATTTCTAGCATGATCACTTGAACACTGGCTATTGGTGTGAGACTGACTAGAGCTGCTACTTTTCTCCTCTTTCAAAGAGGTATGGGGCAACTCAGGGCCACCGCCAGTGGGCAACACCTTGACTTGTCCATCTTTGTAGTTAGTAGTCGGTAAAGATACTGACGATGTAGTCTTCTGGCTTCCAGAAGGTACAGACGCAGCTCTAGTGGTGGTATCTCCATGAACAAGCTTTATAGAACCAGATTTTGTAGAAGCAAGCTGCCCAGAACTTCTGAGGGCGGTATCAGAAGATCCGCTAGGGTGCTTGGTCCCTCCATGAGAATCATGTCTTGACCTGCCTGACCATGGGACAGGCTGATTTGAGGTAGACTTTAAATCTTTGATATTCATCTCTAACTCAACCCGTTTCTTCCATGTGTCCACTAAACTCCTAGCTTTTCTCTGAATCTCAAAGTTCTTATGAGATCGAAGATTATTCACAGATTTGCCAATATTGCACATTTGTAGGGCATTTAAATTGACAGGGACCTTATCCAAGGCACGGAGTAAGACCAACAGGAAATCCTCCACGGACTTGTCACCGTCCTTGGGACTACCAGAATCACCTACCTTGCCCTTGTGGACCTCCTGAAGCCACTCGTCTAATACAGGAACACCTCTTAGCTGCACAAACTGGTTAAGGCAATCAAATCTATCTGTGCCAGCAATAATACTAACAAGCATAGATCTGCAGCTCAAGTCAACCTTCTTCTGCAATTTCTCAGCTTGCATCAGCTGCACTAGTTTCTCCACCGATTCATAATCTAACAGCCCTCCTTTATCAGTTATTTTGGTGAGTTCAGATTTCAGAATGCTTTCAGATCTTGAAAGTGTAGAATCACCACCATCTTTCATCAACCGCTCTCGTTTCACAGGTTCAGGAGTCAGATCCCCCAGATCCCTCTTCTTTCCCTTGGGGTGAGAAGCATAAGTACTGCAATTCTGCATACTGTCGGGACTACGTTTTAATGGCGATGTTGCAGCTGCACCGTTAGCTGACTTGGGAGAATTGGTACCTTGATGTTGTTGTACTGTTGCATGCATTTCCAAATGAGAATTTTGCAATAGCTGATCTACTTCTTCCTGTCGATCCTGGATGGAAATAAAACTAACTTAATGAAAATCAAGGGTAAAAGAAACCATGTAGCTTAAAGAATATGGTAGCGCAAAAAATCTTATTGCAAACTCACATTAATAAAGTCCTTATCTGTTAGCCACCAGAAACACTTGTTTTTAATGTCATAAACTCTCCGGCACACAAATGAAGGTACCCCTGATGGAAGCTCAATACCTTTAGGCAAAAATGCAACTTTACAAGGATGAAGTAGTGATGCAGCAGGTGTCTCATCCCTATGGAACGAGTAGAAAACTTCGTTGGGCGCAGCTTCAAGTGCAACGCCTTTGCCAAGTACAACTTCAGCAGGTCGATATAGCCAATTGACACTTAACTTTAAATTATTGTCTTTATCCAATAATAATGAGCGGATAATTCCTATAAAAGGTGGGGAATCGTTCGGTGGCTTGAAAAGAGCACAATCACCAACAGCAATTTTGCGACCGTCCTGTGCTTATCAAACAAGATTCACCAATACTTCAGTGAAATGTACCCTCCGTTTGAAAATATCACAGAAAACTAGCAAATCAGGATAATAAAATTAGGGAAGGTTGTATGAGCATAAACATGCATTAACTCGTTGTTACATATCACTCATCTTTATGGGGGGTCCAGTGTGGGGTTTATATAGAATTATGAACTCTCCAATCCCATGAGCTAGTTTTCAAGGTGTGGTCATCCCATAAGTCCATATCACTCATCCTCAGCGCACTTCAAAATACTTATCTCAGGACTCATCCCTAACAGACTAAAAAAGAAAAATTGTATCAAAGCAAGAGATCAAGCTATCTACCTGAGTGGCATATAAAAGACCAATACTAGGGTTTTTTGCGGCTTAATATCGGAAGGCATGCTAACCCATGCCAATTTGACAAGTGAACATGAATCAGTTGATATAACGATGCAAATAACTCAAACTAAATTGGGCACCAAAACTTGAATTCAAGCATTGCGTTCTAAACTCAAGCTAGTAGAAAATGGTCAAATTCAAGCATTTTCAGATTTATCTAATCTGCAACTCCTAGTGCCAAGCAGACAAGGAAGGAATTCCAAACAACATATTCTATCAAGGCGATAAACTAAGGCAATTGACTCTTATATGCAGGTTTAATCCAAAATAACTCCATGAAGCATTTTATATTAGCCGAAATATTCAGTAATCCACAAGAGGTAGTGCCTATATAAGTACACGGCAACGAACCATCAAAGTAAATAACTATCAATGATGCCTATCGATATGAAGGAGACAAACATCTATTGTCAGGTTCTTCGCCTAAACTACCTTGTAGAAATTAATACCCTAGTAACCTAAAACATCAGATAATCAAACATGAACTGTACCAGCATCCTGTAATTCCGTGGAAAATTACCCACCAAAAGCATAGCTCTGCTTTTCTGATGGAATTATCCAATCACAGAAGTTGCAAAACCACAATAACTGTACATCTACCAGCATCACTCACAAAATAAAAAAATACATGAAAAAATGTCGAGAATTTCTCCGCCCTAGTACACAAGGTAAACATGAAAAGCCCATCCGTTCACATATGAAATACAGAATCACACAGCAAATAATCGTAATAGACAAACCAGAATCCACATTAAGTCACTTAAGTCCTTGAAAACGTAAAAACACCCAACAGTCTGCATTCAAAAAACCCATCCCCGATGGGGATGAGTAATTTATGCAATTGCTTATAATCTATCCCAAAGCCGACCAAGTAGAGAAGATGAAACAGTCGAACATATCGGACAATTGAAGACCAAAGTTGTACATTTGAAATATGAACAATTTCCATCCCGAAGAAGGTGAATTACCTTGAAGAAAGAATTAGGAGAAGAAGAAGCCGAATCAACGCCTAGAGTTGCCGTGGAGCCACGCGAGGCGACCGACCACATGTGCCGAATTCTTTTCCTATTCTCGCCGTCTTCCCTCCCATGCATAGCCTTGCATTTTTCCCAAGTTCAGCTTCGATCACCATCAATCCCAAACCCTAATTTCAAAGAAAACGTTCGGACCCGATAAGAAAACCCTATAATCTGTACCCGAAAGAGAAACCCTAGGTTATCACGTATTCCTATCCTTACCATAACATACCCACCCTGCCGCTTACAAGTTCCTAATCATCCAAGAAAACCCTAGCTCTCCACCCCTAGACACAAGGTAACAATCCCCAATTTCACAGCTAGGGTTTCGTCCACAAATAGAACAGAAACGAGAATGAAGGAGGGAAAAGACGATTCAATTTAAAAATAAACAATCTGATTTTAAATAAATCGATCCGATGGAAATTGCGAGCTCGGATCCAGCGAAGATGTGAATCGAAGTATTTGGAAGGAGAGAAAATCGCCGATCTAGGAGAGAGAGAGAGAGAGAGAGAGACAAAGAAAGGAGAAGAGGCGAAGGGGAAAGGGGGAACCGGGTAGCATAAAGCCGGGCAGATCGGGCAGTTGGGTTGTGGACCCCAGAGGCCCAGTGATATTGTCACCTGCGTAGGACGGTTTAGAGGGCTGACAAACGGAATATGACTGGACTACCAAAACACATAAACCCAAACAGACCTTCAAAACAAAATTTTAAGTGACAGCAAAGCAACTTAGTTTCTGGCTGGGAGTCTGGGACTGGGAGTTCTGCCGTGACCTACACCTTTTTTCTGTGGGACCCACATCTTTACATTTTATATATTTTATTCAATGTGGGCCCGCTGCACACTTCAGACTGTAGAAACTGGGTAAACTTTAAAATATATGAGGTGGCGAACCTATGAATATTATGAGGTGTCAAACGGGTTCAACAAGTCGGATTCGGGTCAGTTTACAATAATTTCGGGTTGAAAAAGGTCGGCTTAAGGCTTTGTTATTAATCGTATTTGTTTTGGGTTTGGTATCGTTTGTTCATGCTGAAACGTATTATCGGGTAGCCTTTGTTCTCGAGCCATAGCGGGTCGGCTTATTTCATATCTCGGTAGCGGTGTCAAACGGGACTGACGGGTCGGATTCGGGTAGGTCATAACAGGCTTGAGACGTTGAAATTGCTTTCATTGACATCAATCGAGCAATATTTTCTCAAGTTTGTTCAACATCAAGTTAGTACATAATTTTTAAATATTAGAAAATTTCTCACTCAATTTCAGAACATAATTGTATATTTATACATATCTTCTGTCAAACTCGAGATTTCATCTTCCTCTAAGACATCCTCCTTAACATCTTTTTTGTTCTTACTCCTTAAATGCAACAAATCTTGAGTACATATTAGTACTTGGACCATCTTTGAACAAAGAAAAAAAATCAAATAAACCAATGTTTAGTAAATAGTAACTAGTAAGTATTGAAATTTTAAATTAACAAACAAGTAATTGAGGAGACAAACTACTTCGGTATTCAAAAATATGACGACCTCCAGCACTAAATGCATATTCCAATGGAACGGTAGAAATAGGTGTTCGCTCCAAAAGGTGTGTGCAAGCTTTAAAATTTATAATCCAAGAAGTATGCTTGAACAATATGCGAACCCGCAGTGTACGAATCAATTGTAATAAAAGCAAGAATTACAAGGGTTAAACACAGGGACAATGGTGAAACAAAGCACGAAATCAGGTAGTCAAATATTGCTAATAACTACTAATTAAAGCAATCAAAGATGATATAAAGTCAGATAAAGGGAATGCAGATTCTAGGGATTAAAGCATCTAGTTGTGGTTCCGACTCAAGATCTCAAAGGATAACGCGGACAAAGTTGAGGTTTGCAAAGGGAAGGTGTTTCTAAGGTGAATATAGATCACTGGGTAAGTCTCACTACTCACTATCCCAAACCAAAGCTCCTATTACCGGGTAAGTCTCAAGGTACTAAGGAAAGGAACTATAATTTCAAACCAACACACCACCCAAGGGAATAGAATCAACCTTTACCGGGTAAGTCTCAGGCTAACTCTCAAAGATGGGATGAACAACTCGGTCTTAGAATTTTAAGTGTAACGTTTATCACAAACACTTATTCGAATTGATTCAATCGTGCAAACACTAGTACTAGTAACCAACCGAATTGTATCAAAGACAAACTAGAATAAATGATCGGGGGAGAGAAATCGAAGCCCTCCATATGCAACTATAAGAGAAATCGAAGACAAACTGCATCCCATTTGGTTTTGCTTGAAAGCCATGTAGGAGGAAGCTAGAAACAACAACTCATTGAGCTCGCTTTTAATCTCCATCGATAAAGTACCGCCAAGTTTGATTGCACCAAAGCAAGAGGAGAAGGGTGGGAGAATGGAGAAGAGCACTGGGCTGGAATATACACTAGGGGGTTACAAGGAGCTAGAAACCCAGGTTGTGAAGTCATAAAACTCTTATAAGAATACAATAACTGACTTTATCTTACTCCACTCTTCATCATCAATAGTATAGTTGACCCCATCAACATCTGGAATATTTGTCCGAGAAATTACATCCTTATACTTTAATGCACTACTCAACATCAAATAAGTGGAATTCCACTTAGTTTATACACCTTGCATTAAAAACTCTTACAATCAATCTTTAATTTATCAGCTAATTATCGAAATGATGTTAATTTAGCAGGAGAACCCCTAATAAACTTAACGGCAACTCGAGCCTTTTTAACATAGATATCACACAACTTGATGCCATCCTATACAATCAAATTTATAATGTATGCTACACACATCATGTGCAAATACTTGCCTTTAAGAATACAACAATTATCTTTACTAACCCGTTTAAGGTAAGCACAAACAACATCATTAGAAGATGCATTATCAACAACCACCTTTAGAAGCTTACTCGACAATCCCCAAAAACTCAAACAATCTTCAAGTGCCCGACTAATGTCCTCTCCTCTATGACTAGAAATGAGACAAAAATTAGTAATCCTTTTTACAAGTTCCAATTTTCATCAACAAAATGAGCAGTGACACACATATAATTATCTTTTGCAATAGACATTCGTGTATAAGTGGTCAAGCACACACTCTGACAAGAATTTCTAAAAATCCTCTTTTAATTTCTCTCTTTCTTTCACATACAACTCAAAATTGTCACGTGAAATAGTGGTGCGTGAAAGCACAACAAATGAAGGACAATCAACTCATCCTTCTATACGGATCTAAAAGACATTTAATCTTTAATAACCATTTCCACCACTTCTTCCCTAACATGTTTTGAATCAAATGTTTAATTTTTCATTCTCACACCACTATCCTCCATACTTTCAAGAATGAGTTGAGTATGTTTGCTTTTAACCTTATTTGTTGGATTCTTTTTGACACTGATAGAAATGATGACTAACATTCTTGGTGCCATTGAGGTTTGAGTCACAAGCATAGGTTGTCCCACAATATTTACACTTAGCTCTACAAAGATTCTTCTCATCCAGATACTCATCATACCCATTCCAAAACTTTTTCATCTTTCCAAATGCTTTGCGACAAGTTGATTGTAATGTCATATCTCCATTTTCAAGTTGCTCGTCCATCACAACATCAACATTCATTACATTCTCAAAGTTTTTTTGAGACTTGTGGGACTGATCAAGACTCAAAGAGTTCATAGTGGATGGAGATTGTGCCATCTTAAGAAAGAAACAAAGTCAAGGCATTAGAAAGAAAGAATGACATTCATCTCTCAGAGGTCCAATTCGGATTAGAAAAAAATTTCCCTTCAACTTACGTTGCATGATAGTTTTGTAGATCAATCCATGAATGGGATTTACTCATAATTCTGAAATTTTGAATTTTGTTTGCTTCACCAGCATCGACCCAATAGGAAATTGTACATCACCATCAAATTCAATACCAATTAAATTTCAATATACAGTAAAACATATAAATTGAAAATCTTGTTCAATCAGTAAAACAATGCTCAATTTCTACTATAATCAGTAAAACAATACTCAATTTCTACTCTAATCAGTAAATCAACATTCGTTGCATGATATTTTGCTTCACCAACATATAAATTGAAAAAATGGCATTCATCACCATCAAATTCAATACAAACTCAATACCAATTAATTTTCAATATAATGCTCTAATCAATTAATTTCTACACAATTTCTGAATTTCTACTCAAATTTTGAATTTTCAATATCATGCTCTTATCAAAAGAAGCAAGCAAATCTAATGACCATAAAACCGCTTCCCTAAATAACAAAACGCAGAGAAAAATGGCATCAGAGGCTCTAATAGTTATAGGTTGAGTCTCGTTACAAAAGACTTAACAAGCATAAAAATGGAAAAATGAAATGGATAATAACCTTCAACAAGGAAGAATTGCGAAGATTTGAGTCTGAGAGAGGGTGAAGGTCAGAGTCTGAGAGTATGAGAGAGAAGCCGATAACTGAAGGCATCACAAAGGTTTGAGTTTGAGAGAGGGTGAAGGCAAACAACGACCTAGGGAAGAAGTTGGGGCTAACCGGCGAGACTCGCGAAAGAGCTGGCGAGAGAGAGGGCGAGCGGCGAGCTGGCAAGAGACGGTAAGAGGACTGAGATAGAAAGGGGCCAAAGGGAAACCGCGAAGGTTTGAGTCTGAAAAGGATATTTCCAACTTGAAAGAGAGATCTTGAATCATCGAGTCAGTAGATTCAGATACGCTCATTTAACTATCAAGATTGAAATATAGAGGGCAGTGCAAACATGGAGAAAGGATCGAAAAGGGATATTTCCAACTTGAGCATAAAATTGGTTTAAGATGTTGTAGAAATTTTTTTATACAGCCATACAAGACGATAGATTGCAGAAGAGACTAGAGCAAGAGATGAACCCGTTTTGTTCCGAGCTTGAGCATCTCAACCTTCATCATTATGAAAAGACGTAGTTGAATATGACTGAACAACAAAAGACATTACCAAGAGATGATTCACATGGACATTGAGTTGATTTGAATTTGAACAAGGTCGACAATACCAAGAGATGATCCACCTCCGATCTTATTTGTAATCTTTGGATCTTCTTATTCTTCTTCTTTTTTCCTTTGCGTGAACTCCTACTCCTTAACTTAAGCTCATGCAAAAACCTAACTTTGTCCCATGAAAACCATAGAGGCTTTGTCGACATCTCCCATGGCAAACGCTAGTACAAGTTTGAGATGCGAGTGCTTGAATCTAATCATAACCTTAACCGGACTGAACAACTCGGTCTTAGAATTTTAAATGTAACGTTTATCGTAAACCCTTATTCAAATTGATTCAATCGTGCAAACGCTAGTACTAGTAACCAACCGAATTGTATCGAAGACAAACTGGAATAAATGATCGGGGGAGAGAAATCGAAGTCCTCCCATATGCAACTATAAGACAAATCGAAGACAAGCTACATCCCATTTGGTTTTGCTTGAAAGCTGTAACACCCCAAGTCATGGGAACACAAAGCGCTACGGGCTAGGACCGTACAATGGGTCCCGACACTCAGAGTAGCAACAACACAACGGATCTTACAACAGGGCACAGACGAATGAAAACCTAAACTTAATATAAAACCAAAGGTTTAAATAAAAGAAAGCGTAAAAGACTCGCAGCCGAGTTCAAAATAAAAAGGAAAAGCAACAACAAAACATAAACCCGATCCCGTCCTATAATGTACGAGAACCCCGGCTGACCACACCATCCGGATCACTCAGCAACATCTTGAACCTGCGGAACATCTACAACGACGGTATAAGCCGTTAGCTAACATTCTAGATACTAGCAAGAGCGTAAAGGCACAAACACACATAAGGTAAAGAAACACATATCATGCTTGCACACAACCGGTTATTATCTTTCTTAAGGTTATCCATTACTAATTCAACTTCTTTTGTCACACGAGAATCTCCCGAAACTCGCCTCCGCTTCTGTCTACCAATAGGAATAGATTAGTACTATCCGTTACCTATGGGCCTGGGTTGCAAGAGCACATTCTAGTCTCCTGTAGAACTAGAAAGTGGTCACCGCCCGGTTATAATACATCTGGGTCAATTAAGGTTATAAAGGGTGAATCCTATTCCGGTTATCCATTATAACAATAATAAACAACACAAACAAGCCAATACAATCCAACTAATACGCGAAATGAAGTTAAGTACCTCACTCGAAGGTAACTCAAAGCTCAACAACAACTCAAGAATAGCTCAGTTTCCCTCAGGAAAGGAGCAAGAAAGCATGTTCACACAAGCATCACGAATCAGGAACAAAACGGTTGCTAGACGTCTATAACTTCTAGTCTCAATGATCTATAAGAGATCTCCACAAGCTAAGGGCTTAACCTTAGTCTTACAGCATACTCAGGGGCAAGGAACTACCAAAAGAAACCAAGAAAGCAAGGAAGGAAGCAACTCACAAGAGCGGGAGTTACTGTAGAGGAAACCGCAGGAGCGGCTGGATAGGGCGCAGGGGCGGGAATGTGCAGGCGCGGGGACGACTGCGTGACAGAAAACGTTTTCGGCTTTCTCTTCGACAGAACTCACAACAAGGGAATCCAAATCTCGATCCTTCGACTCCAACATGTCAAGACTCAACTCCAAAGACCTTGAGAACAACGATACATCAACAACGAGAAGTCAACAACAGTCAAGGTTCAAAATTGATTATTGGAGGAGAAGAAAAGGAGAGAAGGAGAAGAAAACGAGAAGAAAGAAGGAAGCATACTGCAGTACATGAACGTAAGGAAGAACAGAGAATTATGAACTTACACGTTCAGCAAGATCACAAGGAAGCAAGGAAACGACTGCAGCTCTCAAGGTTGAAGACAAATGCAAAAAACGGAAAAAAGGAATAAAAGGAGGGAATATATAGAGAAGGGCTGGAAAGATAGAAGGAAGGACGTCTAGGGTTAAGAATAAGAGAAGGAAACCGGCCCATAAGATAAAATATCGAATATTCTATCTATGGAAGGAAGATAAAACGAACGAAAGAAAGATCGGGCGTGATCTATCGTCTGCCGCAAGGGCGGTTGACCTTGCCGCGGGTGCGGCCTGCCGTTGGGGCGGCCTTCTTCAACGCGGGGGCGGTGAAGGTAAAACTGGGGTCTTACATCAGATCCCCCTAAAAAGAAGTTTCGTCCCGAACCTGGAAAAAGCTCAACGATCACATTAACACACAAAAACAGCACTGAACTCATATATTCCCACTCGGGGCACGTAACTCAAAATATCACAAAAAGTGTACACAACGAACAAAGGGAAAAACTAAAACAAAACGACTACGCTAACGGTGCGTCCAACTCAGCGTAAAACTCCAAATAGTTCTTCGTGATACTATCCTCCGTCTCCCAAGTCGTCTCATCAACTCCTTGCATCGACCACTCATCATCGGTATGTCCTTTGAACGCAAGCGTCTCGTACTACGCTCTAAGACAACCACCGGGTGCTCAACAAATGTGCGGTCTAGCTCAATCACTAGATCCTCGTGATTGACAATGTGTCTCGGGTCTAATATGTACTCCCGTAGTTGAGACACATGGAAGACTGGGTGAACACCCTCGAGTCTCGGTGGCAAAGCAAGTCTATATGCCGCATCTCCAACTCGCTCAAGAATCTCGAACGGTCCAACGTATCTGGGACTCAGCTTCCCCTTGACACCGAAACGTCTGACGCCTCGTGTTGGTGATACTCTCAAACAAACATGAGCTCCAACTCTGAACTCCAGAGGTTTGTGCCTCTTATCTACATAAGACTTTTGTCGACTCTATGCTGCCAACATCCGCTCGCGGATCATTGCTACTCGAGCCATGTCATCCTGAATTTACTCAGGTACTACTCCGCCAGCACTACTCGGCTCATCCCAACACAACGATGTACGGCATCTCTGTCAGTATAAAGCTTCGTAAGGAACTATCCTGATCGATGCGTGCCAACTGTTGTTATACGAAAACTCCACTAAGGGAAGGTGATATGGCCACATTTGTCCCCAATCTAATACACAAGCTCGGAACATGTCCTCCAGAGTCTGGATGGTCCGCTCGGACTGACCATCGGTCTGAGGATGATAGGCTGTCGTAAACCGCAGACTCGTACCTAGGGCGGCATGCACTTGCTGCCAGAACCTCGAAGTGAACCGTCCGTCTCTATCAGAGACTATAGTTCTAGGTACTCCATGGAGTCTCACTATTTGTCTTGTAAACTCCTCTGCCAATCAACTCACCGGCCACGTTTCCTTGATCTGAATGAAACGTGCGGTCTTCGTCAGTCGATCTACTATGATCCAGATAGCATCAAAACCACGACTCGGTCTCAACCTGGTAACGAAATCCATGGAGATGTCCTCCCACTTCCACTGAGGGACGGGAAGTGGGTGTAGCTCGCCTCCTGGTCTATGATGCTCGATCTTAACATGTTGACAAGTCGCACACTGAGCTACATATCTCGTGACGCCTGACTTCAGACCTCCTGATAGCATGTATTATAGTCTATATTTTGGGACTTGTTTAAACGTTTTATCTTCAATAATTTGCATGTATGGATGTATATCATGTGATTATATTGTTGTTTCATCTACCTTTACGGGAAAATCAAGGTCTACACCAAGTTTCGTTGTAATCGTAGGTAAAATGACACGTTTTGGATCGAATTGGAGCTAAGGAGCAAATAATTCATGGGAGCTACATTTTGGAGCTTAAAGAAGAACTCAGGAAGCAAGGAATTACTGAAGAAGATTTACTTTGGACCAGATTTGAGAGATTTCACATTCAGTTAAGAGTCATCTCGGTTAGCTATAGTATCACCTCGACCGAGGTGATTTTGAGGAGCGCCCCGACCGAGGCGAACACCCTAGCGCTGGCGAGATATATTTTTTGGCTGAGATCTTTTAATTATGGAAAGAAGATATCTTTTATTTTTGGGCTGAATTTCTGGAAGAAAGATCACATATTTGGGAGATCTATTTTAGAGATATGGATATATTTTATAGGAAATTATCTTTTTAAGATATTATTATCTTTGGAAGATAATTCTCCTATATAAAGGGTTGAATTTTTTACAATTTAGCCATCTTTTGATCACCGCTTGTTTGGAGATTGAAGAAGCTGTAGTTAGGGATATTTTCTGGAAGTTTGAAGGAAGCTTTGAAGATTTAAGGAAGGAAGGTTGATAGCTTGGAGATAGCTTTTGAGGGGATTTGTAAGACTTTCTTAGATTCTCTTTGGTTTATTGTCTTGATTGATTTGTGATTCAAGGAACGCTGATTTGTTTGATATTTGATTCAGTTATTGAAGCCTTGTTCTTAAGGTTTTTGTGTTCAAATATTCATTCCTTTCCCTTTTATTCGTTTATTGCTATCATGATGACGAGTGGCTAAATTCCTTGTGCGATTCTAGGGTGATTGACTGAAGGTTGTGGGAAAGACAATGATAGAATAATCTTAATCCTAGTAGGACCGTGAAAGCTTGAATCTTTAACCTTAACCCTAGATACCTCGTTCAGTCGATGAACATCTCGGCCGGGGTAAAACTTGACTGACCGAGGTGACCTTTTTTGATCCGAAACTGAGAGTTAACTGTTAGAGTTTGCCAAATCCTATTCTTATTACACCTTTCCTGGTTCAATGCAAGTTTAGGATGAGACTTACCCGGTGATTCCTTAGTTTGTTTACCCATGATCATAAGTGTAGGTAATAAAGGTTTATCCTTTATTAGGGTTTGAGTGTACCTTCATTCCATCTTTATGAATTAGCCTGAGACTTACCCGGTAAAGGTTGATTCTATTCCCTTAGGTGATGTGTTGGTTTGAGATTATAGTTCCTTTCCTTAGTACCTTGAGACTTACCCGGTGATAGGAGCTTTGGTTTGGGATAGTGAGTAGTGAGACTTACCCGGTAATCTATTCACATTTTAGAAACACCTTCCTTTTGCAAAATCTCAGCTTTGTCCGCCTTATCTTGAGATCTTGAGTCGGAACCACAACTAGATGCTTTAATCCCTAGAATTTGCATTATTCCCTTATTTGACCTTATTATCATCTTTGATTGCTTTAATCACTTTTGTGGTTATTAGTTGCATTGACAACCCATACTTGCTTAGGTTTCACCTAAGTCCTTGAGATCGACACCCCAGAATTCTTGCTTTTTACTATAATTGATCCGTACACTGTGGGTTCACATCCTTGTTTTAAGCATATTTCTTGGGATATAAATTTAAAGTTTGCACACACCATTTGGAGCGAACACCTCCCCACCAGAGATCGTCTGATATCCTGATACATCTTACTCACACCAAGGTGCACTGAGTAAGGTGAAGAGTGAGCCTCCTGAAGGATCCTTTGCCTCAACTTTCAATCTGAAGGCACATATTCACTCGAAAGTGTGCGTCACAAAGTCTTAAATTTATATCTAAAATTTATGCAAAAGCGAACCCGCAGTGTACGGATCGGCGTAGTAAGGCAAGAAATTTCAGAGTCGAACTCAGGGATTTGGTGAGAATAAAATCAGTTCACAAGTTGTCGATCAAGTAAAATATAGAAGCTTTGCAAATATTGGGAAAACAACAATCCTAAAGATCCAAGTATCCAATTGTGGCAATCGATTCAATATATTCGATAGATGTAAGGACAGAGTCGGGATTGCAAAGGTATATCTAATGTAAGATAATGTACGGTGAAGTTCCAAAACCCTATATGTCTCACCCAAGGACTCTCTCTATAAAGGTTGTTGAGGTTGCAGTATAGAAAGGATCAAAGGACAAGAATTACTCTCAAATACCTATGCCCAAACCCAAGGGAATCAAAGATAAGCCAAAAAGGTTTAGGTTTTGACACTCGAAACCGAAGTAGAGGATGTTGAGTCTCACTACTACCTAGAAAAGGTAAGCCAAGGGTAGATTAAAGCAAATCTTTAACTTTGAATCAAAGCAAAAGCAAAGGATGTACGATAGAGGAAACCACGGCTTGATCTTGAAGAACCACGGCCGTGGAACTCAAGAACAGACCGTGGAAAAGGTTGTCGACGAAGTTTCTCGCAACTCTCAAGGTCCAATATGTTTTGGTTCAATCTATCATTATCTAAGCCACAACTATCAACTCTTCACCTTAGAATTGCTAAAGGGTTTTAGCCAATAACCATCATCATTGAATCATTAATTAGGTTTAAAAGAGAAAAAGGTAAAATCCTCGAAAACTCAATAATAGTCGAATAATCAATCTCAAATCCAAACAACCAATGTACGTGTTTAATGAATGCGGAAAAAAGGGAACAAAAATCCTCACAACAATCTTGAGATACAATGAAGAATGGGATGTCAATCCGTCTCCAAATGTAAACCCTAAGATAATCTCTAAGTACGCAATCTCCAAATCGCATCCTTCTCGGGATCTTCCCTGTACGTAATGAAATCTTCTTAAGCAACGATCCGAAAATCTCTCTCTTCGGGGTATAAGCAACCATCAATGCAAGCGTCCCTTTTTTCTCCCTCCTTCAGCCTTTTTATAGGGAAAAATAGGGTTACGAGAAAGCCCGATAACTATTGATGACGTGGCAAATATGACACGTGGCAACGTCATGGAAATCACGGTCTAGTGTATCATTCCACGGCCGTGGTTTAGGGCGTGAAATCCTCTATTACTCTTTGATATCACTTTCCACGATCTCAATGCACAAACCACAGTCGTGGTTCTCTTGGTTTGGCCGTGGAAACCCAAAAGCCTTCGTGAAAGCCTTTGTTTCGTAGAGTTCTCTAATCATGCTCCTTCCTTAACTTCTCCAATGCATCTCCTTGACATCTATCATGATCAAATACTCCTATCCCTTCGCATACGCTCCAATTCAAGCCTTTATTCACCTATAAACATAACAAAGCTTGTGTAGATCTCTATATCGACAAAATAGGTGAATGTGCTAATAAATGTTTCAAAATCATATCCATGTACACATCTAAAAGGGAAAAACAATCAAACCAAGTGTCTAAAATATAGTCATATTTCATGCTATCAGAACACAAACACGCTCTTGGCATCTCAAAACTCCATCAGCACCAACTGCAAACTACGGCGCCTCTCCTCGAGACATCCGGTCCCGGATGTGTGTCAAAGCTGGGCAACTCTCCTGCTTTTATCAGATTTCAGCCAACAAATCAAGTACTATCTCCAAGGTGGATAACTGGCTGTCGGAATCCGGGAAGTGGATATCCATCTCTAGCCATGCAAGATCTCGCTGTAACTATGGTTGAGATGTCAGCCTCGCGATCGCCATCTACCGGGGGGGTTTTCCTACTAAGGGCATCATCTACCACATTAGTCTTCCCTAGGTGGTATAAGATCTCAAGATCAAAGTCCTTGATCAACTTCAACCATCTGCAATTGCGGTTATTCAACTCCCGTTGAGTGAATATGTACTTCAGACTCTTATGGTTTGTGAATATCTGACACGTAGGACCGTACAGATAATGTCTCCAAATCTTCAAAACATGAACCATAACAGCCAACTCAAGATCATGGGTAGGGTAATTTTCCTCGTACGTCTTCAATTGTCTAGACGCATAAGCAATCACCTTACGCCTCTACATCATAACACATCCCAAGACCAGCTCGGGTGCGTCGTTGTAAACCACAAAATCCTCAATGCCCTATGGCAGAGCTAGGATAGGAGCAAAGGTTAACCTCTTCTTCAGCTCCTCGAAGCTCTGCAGGCACGGCTCGGACCACACGAACCTCGTAGACTTCCACAACAAGGAAGTGAGCGGTCGGGCGATAACTAAAAAGCCCTAAACAAAACGCCGGTAGTAGCCCGCCAATCCTAAGAAGCTGCGTACCTCCTTGACGTTCTTAGGAGGCGGCCAAGATGCTACTGACTCGATATTCGCCGGATCTACCTTTATTCTTTCAGTTGAAACTATGTGACCAAGGAATGCTACCTCAGACATCCAAAACTCGCACTTAGAGAGCTTGGCATAAAGCTCTTTGTCTTGTAGGACCTGTAGAATGATCCTCAAGTGTCATGCATGCAACTCTCTACTGCGAGAGTAAACCAGAATGTCCTCTATGAAGACAACTACAAACTGGTCTAGGAAGTCGATGAAGATGTTGTTCATCAACTCCATGAAGACTGCGGGCGCATTCGTAAGCTTGAATGGCATCACTACAAACTCGTAGTGTCCATATCTGGTCCGAAATGCCGTCTTGGCTATGTCATGCTCTCTCACCCTCAGCTGGTGATATCCAGATCTCAGATCGATCCTCGAAAACACTAAAGCTCCATGCAGCTGATCCAAAAAATCGTCGATACGGGGAAATGGGTACTTATTCTTGATCGTCACCTTGTTCAGCTCTCGGTAGTTGATACATAACCTCATTGACCTATCTTTCTTCCTGACGAAGAGAACTTGTGCGCCCCAAGGAGATACACTAGGGCGGATGAAGCCCTTCTCTGCTAACTCCTCGAGCTGCTTCTTTAACTCAAGCTTCTCAATAGGCGCCATACGATAAGGAGCCTTAGAGATCGGTCTCGTATCGGACTCTAGCTCAATGCCAAAATCTACACTCCTTTGTGGAGGTAAACCTGATGGCTCTCTAAAGACGTCAACAAACTCGCAAGCTATTGGAATCTCCTCCAAAGCCGGACTCGTACTATCCTTCATGGCATATCACCAAAAAGCCTCGCAATCCTGACTGATAAGTCTCGCAGCTTGCACTGCACTGATGACTATACCAGTCTTCCCAAGATCCCATCCTCGGAAGATCTCAACATGGCCTGCAAATGTAGTTACTGTCATTGTCCTGTTGCCGATGTCCAGAACTGCTCGATGTCGATCCATCCAATCCATACCAAGAATAACTTCTTCATGTACTAAGTACGTGACGAAGAAGTCAGCTGGCCAATCGCGACCTCCCAATCTAATAGGAAAATCGCGAACCTGTCGTGTACCTCTTATCTTACCCCCAACGGGTAATCCTATAAAGAAGGGTCTACCTTCTACGGTAACTAAGGCCAATCTATCTATACATGCATAAGATATAAAAGAATGCATAGCACCGGTATCGAAAAGAATTCTGAGAGGAAAACCATTAATATGAATGGTACATATGGATGCTGGCTTTGTCGGCTCTACAACACTTCTCAGCTCATATACTATAGCTGATACATATTTGGTGTCTGCAGATCCACCAACACGTCCTCTACCTTTCCCCTGTCCCAGAGTGGAACCTTGAGGAGCAGTAGAACCAGAAACTCTCTGTTATTGCTGTTGCTGATACCGAGGTCTCTGTCCTCCTCCAGCAACACTGACAGGCCTTGACCTGGAGGCAAAACGCAGCTCTGTGTCCGGGCTTGCCATAAGAAAAGCAAGTCACTACTGGCTTCTTGCAATCCGCTCGGATATGTCCTGCACCTCCGCAGTTATGACATTGCCGTCCTTTATCAGCACTCTGCTGGCAACCAGAACGTCCCGACGTCTGACTACGCCCAAAACCAGCTGCTCCATCTCCGGCACTGGTTGATCCAGTCTTCTGTCTCTTCCTAGGACCTCCTGTCTTAGAAGCTCTCCTCTGACCTGGCCGGTCTCTCTCATAAGCGGAAACTCTATCTTGATAATTCGTCAAAGAATCACAACAGAAACCAGCAAGATAAGAGTGTGTCGACTCTCTCAGCCTCCGAGAGAAAAGGTAAACATGTTGATCCTCACGTGGTGCAGACGGACCCAACAAAGACAACTCATCCTGAAACTTGTTGATGATCTTAGCAATAGGCAAATCCTCGAATCCAGCCTGAAGGAAATCCTGAAGACGGTCTCTCCTCATAGCTGCAGGGCAATAGCGATCTCTGATTACCGTCTTCATCTGCTCATAATTGGTGACCTTACTACGAATGGTCCACCACCAAGAATGAGCCTGATCCTTTGATAACATGAAATATGACCATATTTTAGGCACATATTTTGGTTGTTTTTCCCCTTTAGTTGTGAACATGGATATGAGTTTGAAGCATTTATTAGCACATTCACCTATTTTGTCGATATAGAGATCTACACAAGTTTTGTTGTGTTTTTAGGTGAATAAAGGCTTGGATTGGAGCATATATGAGTGAATAGGAGTATTTGATCATGCTAGGCATCAAGAAGATGCATTGGAGAAGCTAAGGAAGAAGGATGATTAGAGAGCATTACGAAACAAAGGCTTTTGCAAGGGATTTGAAATTTCCACGGCCAAACATAGAGAACCATGATCGTGGTTTAGGTATTGAGGGCGTGGAAAACAAGGTCGAGAACAACAAAAAGGTTCCACGACCCATTCCACGGCCGTGGAAGTTTGCACTAGGCCGTGATTTCTATAACGGTCGCCACATGTTATATTTGTCACGTCAGCAACGGTTATTGGGCTTTCGTAACCCTATTTTTCCCTATAAGAAGGCTAAAGAAAGAAGGAAAATGGACGTCTTGCATCTACGGCTTGCATCCAGCACTTTTCGAGGGCATTGCTTAGGAAGATTACATTGCGTACAAGGAAGATTCGGAGAAGGACACATTTTGAAGATTGCGTACTTGGAGAAATATCTTAGGGTTTCGATAGAAGGCGGATTGACATCCCGTTCATTTTTTGTTCTTGAGATTTATGAGAGATTCTTGTTCTATTCCCTTTTCATTGAACACATTGATAGATTATTGGTTTTATTGATATTGATTTCGCTATTAAGGTTTCAAAGTTCTATTCTTTATTCCTTTCTTATTTGACTGTTGATTTTACAATGATGATTATTGGCTAAAACCCTTTAGTGATTCTAAGGTGAAGGATTGATAGTTGTGGCATAGATGATGAAAGATTGAACCAAAATAGATTGGACCCTGAGAGTTGGGAGAAACCTCGTCGTCGAGGCTTTCCACGGCCTGTTCTTCAGTTCCACGGCCGTGGTTCTTCAAGATGTGACCGTGGTTCCTCTGTTGTACGTCCTTTGCTTTTGCTTTGATCCAAAGTTAAGATTTGCTTTAACCTAGGCTTGGCTTACCTTTTCTAGGTAGTAGTGAGACTCAACATCCTCTACTTCGGTTTCGAGTGTCACAACCTTAACCGTTTTGGCTTATCTTTGATTCCCTTGGGTTTGGGCATGGGTATTTGAGAGTAATTCTTATCATTTGATCCTTTCTATACTACAACCTCAACAACCTTTATAGAGAGCCTTTGGGTGAGACATATGGGTTTGGAACTTCGCCGTACATAACCTTACATTAGATATACCTTTGCAATCCCGACTCTGTCCTTATATCTTTAGAATATCTTGAATCGATTGCCACAATTGGATATCCGGATCTTTAGAATCGTTGTTTTCCCAATTATTTGCAAAAGCTTCTATTTTATTGCTTGACAACTTTGCGAACTGAATTTGTTCCCCCCAAATCCATGAGTTCGATACTCTGGAATTCTTTCTTTACTACGCCGATCCGTACACTGCGGGTTCGCTTTGCTTTAATTTTAATTTTAAAAATTTAAGATTTACACGCATACTTTTGAGCGAACATCCTTCAGTAGAATTATGCTATGTTGACTCGACGTCCCTATGGGAAACTAATACCCTCCATAGTAGAATCCAACTGTCCTATCCACTGCTCCACCTCCAATCCAATCTTTCCCATGAAAGTGGGAACCTTCAGCTGGTCGAACGCGTTCAACCAATTGTCGGGCTTCGGCTCCTTCGCCTCAGCCGGCGCTCTAACAACCTCAACAACTCTAGCAGGCGGCGCAACAACCTGTGTAACTCTCTATGAAACCTCATTTGATCTCTCAGGAACTGGCAACACTGGTGTTGGTCCTCTAGTCCTGATAGCCTCTTCGACTCTCTACACATAGTCGCGATATGTAGAAGCTCTGATAGACACTCGTGCGGACTCCGTCGATGGCGCTCTCTGTGCTCCAGACCTAGCAGCGGTCCCGTTCTCAGCCTCAGGAACAACACTCTCATCAAACTCCTCAGCGATAGGAGGATCGGTAGCTGGGGCATGGCCCCGACCTCTAGCTAGTGGAGGTCTTCCTTCACGTCCTCGTCCACGGACGATAGGTGGAAGTGGTGGTCGACCCCTACCTCGCCCTATAACAGCGGTAGCGCTAGTGCGTGCCATCTAATATAAGGATAGATATATAAGACTATATATAGATATAAGGCCACGCTACAGCTAAAACACAAATCCAAGAAAATCACATATAAAGGCCAACCTATAAGAAACTACACTACTGAGATCCACGGAGGTAATTGTGGTCGCCCGTACATCTATCCCAGACCGACAAGTTTAAAATAAAACCCCCTTTTGAATACGTTAGACCACTTGCAGGTTCTATATATTTATCCATCGGACCTTTAGAAGATTTCGAGTGCCATTGTTGCCAACCTAGAGCTCTAATACCATATTGTAACACCCCAAGTTCTAGGAACTCGAAGCGCTACGGGCTAGGACCGCACAATGGGTCCGCCAAAGTTAGTTTGGTCGAACGGATGCTGAATCTCCACACCAACATCTACAAAATTTTGAAATTCTTATGGAGACAATGAAGCCGAAGAGGGCTGTCAACAACAATTACAAGTTGAAACTGTTCTTTTTCTCTTTGAAGAATAAGGCTTTAGCTTGGTATCAAGCTCTTCCAGCTGGAAGCTGGAAGACTAAACACATGAGAGGATTTGACTTCAGAATTCCTCACCAAGTTCTTTCCGCCATCCAAAACGGCGGAATTAAGAGGTAAGATAAATGCTTTTTATATGAAACCTAACGAAAGCTTGTTTAAATCTTGGGAAAGGTTTCAAGACCTTCTATTGGATTGTCCAGACCATGGCATTTCAAAGCTGTAATTATTGGAGATTTACTACAAAGGGTTGGATGTGGAAACACAATTCAAACTGCAATCCCTTTCTTGCGGAACATTCATGGACATGAGAGAAGATGATGCTTGAGACTTCATTGAGAAGCAAGCCCAAGTGATTGAGAGATATTCCCATAGGAAAGCCGATGATGGGAATCGAAATTCCGGAGATTAAGGAGCAAAATTAAATTCAGCAGCTCAAGCTCAAACTTTCTCCCTTAACAAGAAAATCAAAGAGTTGAAGGAAGTCATGAAATCTAGCCTTCAAAATACAAAGGAGCAAGATGTTGGCTACTTAGGAAGGGGAACAACAATCAAGGAAATAGGAACAATTACCGGAACAATAATTGGAACAACAACAACAATAGAAACGCCAACAATAATTAGAGATCCAACCAACAAAATTCCGGTAATCCCTATTCACATGCTGAAAATTCACTAACACCTTCTTCTTCTTCTACCCCTTTGAAAAGTCAGGGGCAAACATCAAACAGTTCAAGCAAATCGGAGAAAGATAGACCCGATCCTATGCTGGAAACAATCTTGGGAAAGCTCCAAGGATTGGAGAATTACATTACTTTGGTTGATAAAGCACAAAAAGCTTTAGAGAACCAATTATTCAGGAGTGATTTTATCCGGCGCCGGCGTAGAGGCCGGTGCCGGCGCCTTGCGAGTGCGCGCAAGGGCTCGCGCACTCGCAAGGTGCAAGCGCGCGAGGCAGGCGCACAAGCGCAGCGCGCAGGCCCTCGCGCATTGGGCCTGCGCGAGGCCCATGCGCGCCTGCCCAGCCCGCCTCCGCGCCTATTTAAGGTGGCGCGGAGAGGCCAACCTCCCTTGCCCTATTCGTCCTCGCTTCCGCTCCGCGTCGTTTGCCCTCGCGTTTCGCAGCCGTCGCGCACTTCCCTTGCCCTCGATTTTTTTTCGCTTGTTTTCATCCATTTCTTCTTTTTTTCGATACGTCCAACAATGGAGGAAGATTCAGCTATCGAGAGATTGGAGGAAGATTTAGCTATTGAGAGATCTAGGAGTAGACCACTTGTGAATCGATTCCAGGTTAGTTAATATTGTTTTTTTATTGTTTATTTATTTTTTGCATTATACTTGAAACTAGTTAGTTTAGTTAGGTTCGGTTAGTTAGGAATAATTGAAATTGGATTAATTTCGATAGTTAGTAGTATTGAAACTATTTAGTTTAGTTAGGTTTGGCTAGTTAGGAATAATTGTAATTGGACTATTATCGATAGTTAGTATTATTGAAACTACTTAGTTTAGTTAGGTTCGGCTAGTTAGGAATAATTGTATGATAGTTAATGTAATATATATATATATATATATATATATATTGATAATATATATGTATATGATTATAATAATAACACAATTTTATATATAAATATATATATATATACATTTATAATATATATGTATATAATAGAAAAATAAAAATTTGAGTTAAAAAAATATACAGCATATGTTGAGGACTGTCAGTGAGAAGAGGAAGAGGGCGAGTAGATTAGTCACAACTTCCGCCCGTCGAGAGGCTGTAGCTCGACGAGTTAGACTTGCATCGGCATCCGTTCAGGCACCTGTAGATGCAGCTGTAGAGGCATCCGTTGAGGCACCTGTGGATGCACCTACAGATGCAGAGGTTCATGCACCTGTAGATGCAGCTGGCGAGGAGGATGTCGTACCTATTTCACTTACTGCTGATTACGACACGGAGGATTCTGCGCACGATATGTCTCATTTAGATGATATACTAGAGGATGAGCATGAGGAGATACGAGTTGAGGTAGAGCAGCAGCAGCAGGACATACCACAGCCGAGGGAGCCGGACGACTTACCTGAGCATGTACGTGATGAGGAGCAGGTAGAGGAGGACGTACCTCCTCCTTTATTGACATGCTATGCTGACCACAAAGCCAGCGTTATATGGGCCGGTATGGCTTCTCCCGTGATTAGAGTTGTTCGGAGGCTCGACGCATTCAGTAGATTACGTGAGTGGCGACGAGATGTAGATGACGCACTTTCATGGTTTGGATTAGCTAGACGCAACGGACTGAAGGATTTGGAGGACGTACAGTTTGGCGGCGTCGATCATTATCTGATTACGGCGTTTGTCGAGAGGTGGTTGTGACACACCTATTTCATTTCTAGTTGATTACCAATTAATTAACCCTGTTTAAACAATAAGCGGAAAAGCGGAAAACGTAAATTTTTAAAACTTTATCTTACAACCATATTCACAACATATATACATACTAACATACGTCATAAACTCCATTTAACCAAAACACAACTGTTTTAAAACCATGCAAAACAATCCTAGGCGGTAGCATCCCATAACAACCCACCTAATATGATCTCAAATCCAGGTGTTGGGTCCAATGTCCTTGCCTTGATCAGGCCGAGTCTGAGTAGCTGAAAAAAATATGTGGATATAACAACAATGAGCCACACGCTCAGTAAGGGTATACAAATCGCACTCTCCCAATATATATAAGTATCAAATATCCCGCCCCAAAGGACACTCTATACCCTTCCTCACATTTCAAAGCACACATACGTACATATCCACATTCACATATAATTCCACAACCATTCATATCACATATCACATAAACATTCAAGCATGTTATCACACATCACATATAAACATATCATCTCATCACATAAAAATAATCATAACATAACACATAACATGCTAGACTCGATCGCATCGATGCATAGGTGATAATTAACTAACTAGCCCCAACTGATCGTACGATATATTTTCTCATTGCTTTTGTATTTCTTTTCTTTCTTTCTTTCTTTTTCTTTTTCTTTTCGGTTGGCCAACCCGATAGCGTCCTAGGCCCCCTGTAGATCAGGTAGCGACCTCGGCCATCTTGTCCTAAGACCCCCTGTAGATCAGGTTGCAATCTTGGACTAATTTTCTTATCTTGAGGCCCCTCAGGTAGCGACCTCTGGCTGTTTTTCTTATCTTGAGGCCCCTTGTAGATCAGGTAGAGACCTCTGAGGCCCCCTGTAGATCAGGTAGCGACCTCGTCCCCCGGAAACCCGTGCGGGACCCAGTTGGGCTAATTAATCAATTACCATCCTATATTATCACTTTCATATCATAACTCAATTTCATGCTTTCATCATATTCTTTCATCACATTCTTTCCACTATCATCTCATGTACCTCATGCATGCTTTCATAAAGAATATCAATTCATCATCATCGTCGTCTCACTCATATACATATAAGCATGCATACAACCATAACAAACAGATATATACACACAAGCATGCATAAAATCATGGCATATTAAATACATAACATATATTAAGCAAGTGTAATTCATATACACTTACCTCGCAGGTAAGAAAAATAAAACCTCGCGAACCAACTATTGAGTCTGTTTCCCACTCGGACTATCCTCTTTTATCGTGCTTGGATACGCTCACAAAGAACTAAGCTATAGTTAACCAAAACCTTCAACAACACCTGCGGAGAATATCATATTCCTCGTATTAAACTTCTCGCTTTAAACACCAGTTAAATTCATTCCTTTGAATTTAATTAGCTTATAGCATTTTCTAGAATCCCAATTTAATTAATTAACATTTAATTAATTAATTAAATTTCGCCAGAACAACGTTTTGCCCGCAGGCAATTTCTGAACCCACCTGTCATCACATCTCATCAAACAAACAACCCATAATCACCAGAATAAAGTAACGAGCATAATGGAATTTCCAATTATCCATTTTGACAAGCCTAAGGTCAATTTAGGCTAAATCACAGTACGGAAAACGAATAAATTCATAACTTATTCGTTACTAACCCGATTGACGATCCGAAAGAAGATTCGGAATCACAACGACGCAGGCTACGCTCGGACACCATCAAATTTACCGGAATCTGAGCGACGGAACCTCCCTAGTATCATATATGCTCGACTAGGCCGTCCCTTGCGCGGAAATGTAGAAGCTCGGTACCAAAATGAAGAGAATGAAGAGAGGAATCCAAAAACTCAAACGAATTTGAAATCGGATTAGAAACGGAGAGTAGATTTGAGTTTGAAGATTGAGAGAAATCAGAGCTTTTACGAGGAAACGTGAAAGGAAATGAATTATTAAACGTTATTTCAGCTATTTATAGTGAAGACGATAATTATCCTTTAGTGGTGTCGATGATTATCCTTTAGTGGAGTCGATAATTATCCTTTCACCGATCCGAAAGCGGTTTAAGACCCCTTCTCCAAACTTCTCGAAATTGGAATAATAAATCTGAAATATTGTATGAATAATTATTCCGCAATTGTCTCGAAAAACGTGTATTCCTAAGCCGTGTTTCTTAGCCGCTAAGAAACAAAATAGCGACTCTTTTGACCGTTTTGCCTTTCCATGTTTTTTCATATCTAGGACATGTCCGATGTCCTGATCATTTCTCTCAACTGCATTTTTATTAATTGAAGCTCCCAAATGCTCCAAATAACACCGGGTTTATCATCTAGGTATCGATCTCTTGTTAAGACGGTTTTAATTCCCTTAAACCCGTTTAACTTCCTAAAATTCCCGATTAGGCCATATTTGATTTTTGACTGTTACAAATATCTCCCACTTTAAGAAATTTCGTCCCGAAATTTAAGAAAGGACGTAGAACCAAACTCGTAGATATATCAAAAGGATGCACAGCCGGATCACAATTTCTCGAGGTTCTTACTCAAAAAGATAGGGGTATTTCGCTCTCATATCTCGCTCGGTCTCCCATGTAGCCTCTCGAGCTGAATGATGTCCCCATCTGACCTTCACCCTCGGAATCTCCTTGTTTCTCAATCTTCGAACTTGCCTGCCTAAAACCTCAACTGGTTCTTCTGGGTAGGACAAGTTCTCAGATACTCTTATCTCAGGTTCAGGAATGATATGACTAGGATCTGACCTATACCTCCGTAGCACTGATACGTGGAAGACGTCATACAATCTTGATAACTCAGGTGGTAACGCCAACCTATACGCAAGTGGTCCGATCTTCTCTAAGATCTCATATGGACCAATGTATCTCGGTGCTAACTTCCCATGCCTACCAAATCTCATAACTCCCCTCCAAGGAGATACCTTCCAAAACACTCTATCGCCTATCTCATATGTCATCTCTCGTCTATGGCGATCAAAGTAGCTCTTCTGACGATCTTGTGCTGCCTTCAAGCACTGCTTTACTACTTGTACTTTCTCTATTGTCTGTTGTACAAGTTCAGGACCCTCTATCTGTCGCATGCCCTCAAAATCCCAACATACAGGTGTGCGACACTTCCTTCCATACAAGGCCTCGTAAGGGGCCATACCAATACTTGAATGGAAACTGTTATTATACGCAAATTCGAGCAATGGCAGGTTAGAATCCCAGTTACCTTTAAGCTCCAAAACACAAGATCTCAACATCTCCTCCAAGGTCTGAATCGTTCTCTCTGATTGTCCGTCTATCTGAGGATGAAATGCCGTACTGAAATGCAATCTTGTACCTAAGGCAGTTTGCAGACTTCCCCAGAAATGCGAGGTAAACCTCGGATCTCTATCGGATATAATCGATACAGGGACTCCGTGCAGTCGAACAATCTCTCTCACATACAACTCTGCCAGCTCATCTAAGGAGTTATCTTGTCTCATCGGTAAGAATTGAGCAGATTTCGTCAATCTGTCTACAATCACCCATACCGTATCATTCTTTCTAAAAGTCCTAGGAAGTCTAACAACAAAATCCATTGTAATCCGCTCCCACTTCCACTCAGGAACTGATAATAATTGTAACTTTCCTGCCGGTGCTTGGTGTTCAGCCTTCACTTGCTGACACACTAGACATCGAGCCACAAAATCAGCTACCTCTCGTCTCATCCTGGGCCACCAATAGATCTTCCTCAGGTCATTAAACATCTTTGTACTCCCAGGATGCATAGAATACCTCGAGGAATGTGCCTCTTCAAGTAGCTTCTTCTTTAACTCCTCAATGTTGGGTACGCATATCCGTGTAACTCTATATAACACTCCTTGATCAGACAACTGAAAGTGTGTAGTGGTAGCATCTCCCACTTTAGCTTTCAACTTCTTCAGTGTAGCATCCTCATCTTGTCTAGTTGAAATCTCATCGAGAATCAACGGTCTAACCTGAATGTTCACTATCAACTCGGATCCTCTTACATCCATCTCTACTCTTATAACTCTGAGAGCTAATAGGTGCTCAACTTTATAGTTGACCTTACCGCCTTGGTCACTGCTCTTTTTGCTGAGAGCGTCAGCTACCACATTCGCCTTTCCTGGATGGTACTCTATAGTGCAATCATAATCCTTGAGTAACTCCATCCATCTTTTCTGCCTCAGATTCAGATCCCTCTGAGTGGGAATATACTTCAGGCTTTTATGGTCGGTAAACACCGGAAATGTATCACCATAAAGATAGTGCCTCCAGGTCTTAAGAGCATGAACTATAGCAACAAGCTCTAGGTTGTGTGTAGGGTAGTTCTGCTCATGAGGTCTCAACTGTCTAGATGTATATGCTATTACCTTCCCTTCCTGCATTAGAACTCCTCCTAAGCCACTCCCAGATGCGTCGGTGTAAACCACAAAGTTACCCTTATATGATGGTACAACCATAGTAGAGAACGTAGTCAATCTTTTCTTAAGTTCTTCAAAGCTCTCTTGACAACTGTTATCCCATATAAACTGCTGATTCTTCTTTAGCAAGTTAGTCAATGGGCGCGCGATAATCGAGAAGTTCTTTACAAACCGCCTGTAATAACCCGCAAGTCCTAAGAAGCTGCGAATCTCTGTAATGCTCTTCGGAATTTCCCATTCTGTAATAGCCTTGATCTTGGATGGATCAGGTTGTATACCATCTCGTGATATCACATGCCCTAGAAAGGCAATCTGATCCGTCCAAAACTCGCACTTGCTGAACTTCGCGTACAACTGTCTCTCCCTCAGAATCCCTAAGATACGTCTCAAATGTTCTCTATGAGTATCTGCATCTCGGGAATATATCAAGATATCATCAATGAAGACTACGACAAACTGATCTAGATAAGGTTGGAAGATCGAGTTCATCAACGCCATGAATGCCGTAGGTGCATTCGTTAACCCAAAAGGCATAACTTTAAACTCATAGTGTCCATACCGAGTATGAAAAGCTGTCTTCGGTATTGAATTCTCTGCTATCCTCAACTGCTAGTATCCCGTTCGAAGGTCAATCTTTGAAAACACTATAGCACCCCTTAAATTATCAAGCAAGTCCTATATCCTCGGTAAGGGATACTTGTTCTTGATTGTGATTTTGTTCAGCTAACGGTAGTCTATGCACAATCGTAAACTATCGTCCTTCTTCTTCACAAAAAGCACTGGTGCATCCCAAGGAGAAATACTCGGGCGTATAAAACCCTTCTCGAGTAACTCCTCTAGTTATTTCTGTAACTCCTTCACCTCTAACGGAGCCATCCTATAAGGAGCAATTGATATAGGTGTTGCACCTTGTAATGCTTCAATCTCGAAGTCTACCTCTCTACTCGGAGGTAAACTAGGTAAATCATCAAGGAAAACGTCAAGAAATTCTCTGACAACATCCACCTCAGATACTCCGGGGCTAACAATAGCAGAATCTGACACACTAGCCGGATAAGCCTGACACCCTTCCCGAAGTAATCTAAAAGTTTTCACTATAGATATGAGGCAAGCAGGAATCATATTCCTCTCACATGTCAAAATCACCTCTCTCGCCCCATCTACCTCCATGGTGACTTCCTTTGTATAACAATTAATCAAAGTTATATGAGTGGATGACCAACCCATTACTAACATCACATCAAACTCTCTCAAAAAATCATCCAATGTCAGCACAAGTTGTATACTACGGCCATTAGGGACCGTGTCCCGTCAATTTCTAGTTGCTTCCTCAAACAAGGATATGACATATTGTACCCATCTCTCAGTAGCGCAGATAACTCAATCTAGAATGGACTCAGTGTTCCTCAATCACTCATCCACTACTAATGGATCAGTGGTCCCCTCAAACGGCTTTGCCCCTTGGCGGCAAATCTTCTCAAAATTCTTGTTCATCTTTACTAGAATAATACCCGCTTGAGACACTGTTGTGTCTATGGTGGAACCATAGGGTACTCCTAATCATTTCTACCCTGAGCATGTACACACTCAGTCGACCCTTTGGCTGTGCTCCGCCATCTAAAAGAAAAAGAAACTTTCAAAAGCTTTTCAGAAAACTTCCCACAACCCAAGCCAAGGAATCATATCCCTGCTTTGATACCAACCAAATGTGACACACCTATTTCATTTCTAGTTGATTACCAATTAATTAACCCTGTTTAAACAATAAGCGGAAAAGTGGAAAACGTAAATTTTTAAAACTTTATCTTACAACCATATTCACAACATATATACATACTAACATACGTCATAAACTCCATTTAACCAAAACACAACTGTTTTAAAACCATGCAAAACAATCCTAGGCGGTAGCATCCCATAACAACCCACCTAATATGATCTCAAATCCAGGTGTTGGGTCCAATGTCCTTGCCTTGATCAGGCCGAGTTTGAGTAGCTGAAAAAAATATGTGGATATAACAACAATGAGCCACACGCTCAGTAAGGGTATACAAATCGCACTCTCCCAATATATATAAGTATCTAATATCCCGCCCCCAAAGGACACTCTATACCCTTCCTCACATTTCAAAGCACACATACATATCCACATTCACATATAATTCCACAACCATTCATATCACATATCACATAAACATTCAAGCATGTTATCACACATCACATATAAACATATCATCTCATCACATAAAAATAATCATAACATAACACATAACATGCTAGACTCGATCGCATCGATGCATAGGTGATAATTAACTAACTAGCCCCAACTGATCGTACGATATATTTTCTCATTGCTTTTGTATTTCTTTTCTTTCTTTCTTTCTTTTTCTTTTTCTTTTCGATTGGCCAACCCGATAGCGTCCTAGGCCCCCTGTAGATCAGGTAGCGACCTCGGCCATCTTGTCCTAAGACCCCCTGTAGATCAGGTTGCGATCTTGGACTAATTTTCTTATCTTGAGCCCCCCTGTAGAACAGGTAGCGACCTCTGGCTGTTTTTCTTATCTTGAGGCCCCCTGTAGATCAGGTAGCGACCTCTGAGGCCCCCTGTAGATCAGGTAGCGACCTCGTCCCCGGAAACCCGTGCGGGACCCAGTTGGGCTAATTAATCAATTACCATCCTATATTATCACTTTCATATCATAACTCAATTTCATGCTTTCATCATATTCTTTCATCACATTCTTTCCACTATCATCTCATGTACCTCATGCATGCTTTCATAAAGAATATCAATTCATCATCATCGTCGTCTCACTCATATACATATAAGCATGCATACAACCATAACAAACAGATATATACACACAAGCATGCATAAAATCATGGCATATTAAATACATAACATATATTAAGCAAGTGTAATTCATATACACTTACCTCTCAGGTAAGAAAAATAAAACCTCGCGAACCAACTATTGAGTCTGTTTCCCACTCGGACTATCCTCTTTTATCGTGCTTGGATACGCTCACAAAGAACTAAGCAATAGTTAACCAAAACCTTCAACAACACCTGCGGAGAATATCATATTCCTCGTATTAAACTTCTCGCTTTAAACACCAGTTAAATTCATTCCTTTGAATTTAATTAGCTTATAGCATTTTCTAGAATCCCAATTTAATTAATTAACATTTAATTAATTAATTAAATTTCGCCAGAACAACGTTTTGCCCGCAGGCAATTTCTGAACCCACCTGTCATCTCATCTCATCAAACAAACAACCCATAATCACCAGAATAAAGTAACGAGCATAATGGAATTTCCAATTATCCATTTTGACAAGCCTAAGGTCAATTTAGGCTAAATCGCAGTACGGAAAACGAATAAATTCATAACTTATTCGTTACTAACCCGATTGACGATCCGAAAGAAGATTCGGAATCACAACGACGCAGGCTACGCTCGGACACCATCAAATTTACCGGAATCTGAGCGACGGAACCTCCCTAGTATCATATATGCTCGACCAGGCCGTCCCTTGCGCGGAAATGTAGAAGCTCGGTACCAAAATGAAGAGAATGAAGAGAGGAATCCAAAAACTCAAACGAATTTGAAATCGGATTAGAAACGGAGAGTAGATTTGAGTTTGAAGATTGAGAGAAATCAGAGCTTTTACGAGGAAACGTGAAAGGAAATGAATTATTAAACGTTATTTCAGCTATTTATAGTGAAGACGATAATTATCCTTTAGTGGTGTCGATGATTATCCTTTAGTGGAGTCGATAATTATCCTTTCACCGATCCGAAAGCGGTTTAAGACCCCTTCTCCAAACTTCTCGAAATTGGAATAATAAATCTGAAATATTGTATGAATAATTATTCCGCAATTGTCTCGAAAAACGTGTATTCCTAAGCCGTGTTTCTTAGCCGCTAAGAAACAAAATAGCGACTCTTTTGACCGTTTTGCCTTTCCATGTTTTTTCATATCTAGGACATGTCCGATGTCCTGATCATTTCTCTCAACTGCATTTTTATTAATTGAAGCTCCCAAATGCTCCAAATAACACCGGGTTTATCATCTAGGTATCGATCTCTTGTTAAGACGGTTTTAATTCCCTTAAACCCGTTTAACTTCCTAAAATTCCCGATTAGGCCATATTTGATTTTTGACTGTTACAAATATCTCCCACTTTAAGAAATTTCGTCCCGAAATTTAAGAAAGGACGTAGAACCAAACTCGTAGATATATCAAAAGGATGCACAACCGGATCACAATTTCTCGAGGTTCTTACTCAAAAAGATAGGGGTATTTCGCTCTCATATCTCGCTCGGTCTCCCATGTAGCCTCTCGAGCTGAATGATGTCCCCATCTGACCTTCACCCTCGGAATCTCCTTGTTTCTCAATCTTCGAACTTGCCTGCCTAAAACCTCAACTGGTTCTTCTGGGTAGGACAAGTTCTCAGATACTCTTATCTCAGGTTCAGGAATGATATGACTAGGATCTGACCTATACCTCCGTAGCACTGATACGTGGAAGACGTCATACAATCTTGATAACTCAGGTGGTAACGCCAACCTATACGCAAGTGGTCCGATCTTCTCTAAGATCTCATATGGACCAATGTATCTCGGTGCTAACTTCCCATGCCTACCAAATCTCATAACTCCCCTCTAAGGAGATACCTTCCAAAACACTCTATCGCCTATCTCATATGTCATCTCTCGTCTATGGCGATCAAAGTAGCTCTTCTGACGATCTTGTGCTGCCTTCAAGCACTGCTTTACTACTTGTACTTTCTCTATTGTCTGTTGTACAAGTTCAGGACCCTCTATCTGTCGCATGCCCTCAAAATCCCAACATACAGGTGTGCGACACTTCCTTCCATACAAGGCCTCGTAAGGGGCCATACCAATACTTGAATGGAAACTGTTATTATACGCAAATTCGAGCAATGGCAGGTTAGAATCCCAGTTACCTTTAAGCTCCAAAACACAAGATCTCAACATCTCCTCCAAGGTCTGAATCGTTCTCTCTGATTGTCCGTCTATCTGAGGATGAAATGCCGTACTGAAATGCAATCTTGTACCTAAGGCAGTTTGCAGACTTCCCCAGAAATGCGAGGTAAACCTCGGATCTCTATCGGATATAATCGATACAGGGACTCCGTGCAGTCGAACAATCTCTCTCACATACAACTCTGCCAGCTCATCTAAGGAGTTATCTTGTCTCATCGGTAAGAATTGAGCAGATTTCGTCAATCTGTCTACAATCACCCATACCGTATCATTCTTTCTAAAAGTCCTAGGAAGTCTAACAACAAAATCCATTGTAATCCGCTCCCACTTCCACTCAGGAACTGATAATAATTGTAACTTTCCTGCCGGTGCTTGGTGTTCAGCCTTCACTTGCTGACACACTAGACATCGAGCCACAAAATCAGCTACCTCTCGTCTCATCCTGGGCCACCAATAGATCTTCCTCAGGTCATTAAACATCTTTGTACTCCCAGGATGCATAGAATACCTCGAGGAATGTGCCTCTTCAAGTAGCTTCTTCTTTAACTCCTCAATGTTGGGTACGCATATCCGTGTAACTCTATATAACACTCCTTGATCAGACAACTGAAAGTGTGTAGTGGTAGCATCTCCCACTTTAGCTTTCAACTTCTTCAGTGTAGCATCCTCATCTTGTCTAGTTGAAATCTCATCGAGAATCAACGGTCTAACCTGAATGTTCACTATCAACTCGGATCCTCTTACATCCATCTCTACTCTCATAACTCTGAGAGCTAATAGGTGCTCAACTTTGTAGTTGACCTTACCGCCTTGGTCACTGCTCTTTTTGCTGAGAGCGTCAGCTACCACATTCGCCTTTTCTGGATGGTACTCTATAGTGCAATCATAATCCTTGAGTAACTCCATCCATCTTCTCTGCCTCAGATTCAGATCCCTCTGAGTGGGAATATACTTCAGGCTTTTATGGTCGGTAAACACCGGAAATGTATCACCATAAAGATAGTGCCTCCAGGTCTTAAGAGCATGAACTATAGCAACAAGCTCTAGGTTGTGTGTAGGGTAGTTCTGCTCATGAGGTCTCAACTGTCTAGATGTATATGCTATTACCTTCCCTTCCTGCATTAGAACTCCTCCTAAGCCACTCCCAGATGCGTCGGTGTAAACCATAAAGTTACCCTTATATGAGGGTACAACCATAGTAGAGAACGTAGTCAATCTTTTCTTAAGTTCTTCAAAGCTCTCTTGACAACTGTTATCCCATATAAACTGCTGATTCTTCTTTAGCAAGTTAGTCAATGGGCGCGCGATAATCGAGAAGTTCTTTACAAACCGCCTGTAATAACCCGCAAGTCCTAAGAAGCTGCGAATCTCTGTAATGCTCTTCGGAATTTCCCATTCTGTAATAGCCTTGATCTTGGATGGATCAGGTTGTATACCATCTCGTGATATCACATGCCCTAGAAAGGCAATCTGATCCGTCCAAAACTCGCACTTGCTGAACTTCGCGTACAACTGTCTCTCCCTCAGAATCCCTAAGATACGTCTCAAATGTTCTCTATGAGTATCTGCATCTCGGGAATATATCAAGATATCATCAATGAAGACCACGACAAACTGATCTAGATAAGGTTGGAAGATCGAGTTCATCAACGCCATGAATGCCGTAGGTGCATTCGTTAACCCAAAAGGCATAACTTTAAACTCATAGTGTCCATACCGAGTATGAAAAGCTGTCTTCGGTATTGAATTCTCTGCTATCCTCAACTGCTAGTATCCCGTTCGAAGGTCAATCTTTGAAAACACTATAGCACCCCTTAAATTATCAAGCAAGTCCTATATCCTCGGTAAGGGATACTTGTTCTTGATTGTGATTTTGTTCAGCTAACGGTAGTCTATGCACAATCGTAAACTATCGTCCTTCTTCTTCACAAAAAGCACTGGTGCATCCCAAGGAGAAATACTCGGGCGTATAAAACCCTTCTCGAGTAACTCCTCTAGTTATTTCTGTAACTCCTTCACCTCTAACGGAGCCATCCTATAAGGAGCAATTGATATAGGTGTTGCACCTTGTAATGCTTCAATCTCGAAGTCTACCTCTCTACTCGGAGGTAAACTAGGTAAATCATCAAGGAAAACGTCAAGAAATTCTCTGACAACATCCACCTCAGATACTCCGGGGCTAACAATAGCAGAATCTGACACACTAGCCGGATAAGCCTGACACCCTTCCCGAAGTAATCTAAAAGTTTTCACTATAGATATGAGGCAAGCAGGAATCATATTCCTCTCACATGTCAAAATCACCTCTCTCGCCCCATCTACCTCCATGGTGACTTCCTTTGTATAACAATTAATCAAAGTTATATGAGTGGATGACCAACCCATTACTAACATCACATCAAACTCTCTAAAAAAATCATCCAATGTCAGCACAAGTTGTATACTACGGCCATTAGGGACCGTGTCCCGTCAATTTCTAGTTGCTTCCTCAAACAAGGATATGACATATTGTACCCATCTCTCAGTAGCGCAGATAACTCAATCTAGAATGGACTCAGTGTTCCTCAATCACTCATCCACTACTAATGGATCAGTGGTCCCCTCAAACGGCTTTGCCCCTTGGCGGCAAATCTTCTCAAAATTCTTGTTCATCTTTACTAGAATAATACCCGCTTGAGACACTGTTGTGTCTATGGCGGAACCATAGGGTACTCCTAATCATTTCTACCCTGAGCATGTACACACTCAGTCGACCCTTTGGCTGTGCTCCGCCATCTAAAAGAAAAAGAAACTTTCAAAAGCTTTTCAGAAAACTTCCCACAACCCAAGCCAAGGAATCATATCCCTGCTTTGATACCAACCAAATGTGACACACCTATTTCATTTCTAGTTAATTACCAATTAATTAACCCTGTTTAAAAAATAAGCGGAAAAGTGGAAAACGTAAATTTTTAAAACTTTATCTTACAACCATATTCACAACATATATACATACTAACATACGTCATAAACTCCATTTAACCAAAACACAACTGTTTTAAAACCATGCAAAACAATCCTAGGCGGTAGCATCCCATAACAACCCACCTAATATGATCTCAAATCCAGGTGTTGGGTCCAATGTCCTTGCCTTGATCAGGCCGAGTCTGAGTAGCTGAAAAAAATATGTGGATATAACAACAATGAGCCACACGCTCAGTAAGGGTATACAAATCGCACTCTCCCAATATATATAAGTATCTAATATCCCGCCCCCAAAAGGACACTCTATACCCTTCCTCACATTTCAAAGCACACATACATATCCACATTCACATATAATTCCACAACCATTCATATCACATATCACATAAACATTCAAGCATGTTATCACACATCACATATAAACATATCATCTCATCACATAAAAATAATCATAACATAACACATAACATGCTAGACTCGATCGCATCGATGCATAGGTGATAATTAACTAACTAGCCCCAACTGATCGTACGATATATTTTCTCATTGCTTTTGTATTTCTTTTCTTTCTTTCTTTCTTTTTCTTTTTCTTTTCGGTTGGCCAACCCGATAGCGTCCTAGGCCCCCTGTAGATCAGGTAGCGACCTCGGCCATCTTGTCCTAAGACCCCCTGTAGATCAGGTTGCGATCTTGGACTAATTTTCTTATCTTGAGCCCCCCTGTAGAACAGGTAGCGACCTCTGGCTGTTTTTCTTATCTTGAGGCCCCCTGTAGATCAGGTAGCGACCTCTGAGGCCCCCTGTAGATCAGGTAGCGACCTCGTCCCCGGAAACCCGTGCGGGACCCAGTTGGGCTAATTAATCAATTACCATCCTATATTATCACTTTCATATCATAACTCAATTTCATGCTTTCATCATATTCTTTCATCACATTCTTTCCACTATCATCTCATGTACCTCATGCATGCTTTCATAAAGAATATCAATTCATCATCATCGTCGTCTCACTCATATACATATAAGCATGCATACAACCATAACAAACAGATATATACACACAAGCATGCATAAAATCATGGCATATTAAATACATAACATATATTAAGCAAGTGTAATTCATATACACTTACCTCTCAGGTAAGAAAAATAAAACCTCGCGAACCAACTATTGAGTCTGTTTCCCACTCGGACTATCCTCTTTTATCGTGCTTGGATACGCTCACAAAGAACTAAGCAATAGTTAACCAAAACCTTCAACAACACCTGCGGAGAATATCATATTCCTCGTATTAAACTTCTCGCTTTAAACACCAGTTAAATTCATTCCTTTGAATTTAATTAGCTTATAGCATTTTCTAGAATCCCAATTTAATTAATTAACATTTAATTAATTAATTAAATTTCGCCAGAACAACGTTTTGCCCGCAGGCAATTTCTGAACCCACCTGTCATCTCATCTCATCAAACAAACAACCCATAATCACCAGAATAAAGTAACGAGCATAATGGAATTTCCAATTATCCATTTTGACAAGCCTAAGGTCAATTTAGGCTAAATCGCAGTACGGAAAACGAATAAATTCATAACTTATTCGTTACTAACCCGATTGACGATCCGAAAGAAGATTCGGAATCACAACGACGCAGGCTACGCTCGGACACCATCAAATTTACCGGAATCTGAGCGACGGAACCTCCCTAGTATCATATATGCTCGACCAGGCCGTCCCTTGCGCGGAAATGTAGAAGCTCGGTACCAAAATGAAGAGAATGAAGAGAGGAATCCAAAAACTCAAACGAATTTGAAATCGGATTAGAAACGGAGAGTAGATTTGAGTTTGAAGATTGAGAGAAATCAGAGCTTTTACGAGGAAACGTGAAAGGAAATGAATTATTAAACGTTATTTCAGCTATTTATAGTGAAGACGATAATTATCCTTTAGTGGTGTCGATGATTATCCTTTAGTGGAGTCGATAATTATCCTTTCACCGATCCGAAAGCGGTTTAAGACCCCTTCTCCAAACTTCTCGAAATTGGAATAATAAATCTGAAATATTGTATGAATAATTATTCCGCAATTGTCTCGAAAAACGTGTATTCCTAAGCCGTGTTTCTTAGCCGCTAAGAAACAAAATAGCGACTCTTTTGACCGTTTTGCCTTTCCATGTTTTTTCATATCTAGGACATGTCCGATGTCCTGATCATTTCTCTCAACTGCATTTTTATTAATTGAAGCTCCCAAATGCTCTAAATAACACCGGGTTTATCATCTAGGTATCGATCTCTTGTTAAGACGGTTTTAATTCCCTTAAACCCGTTTAACTTCCTAAAATTCCCGATTAGGCCATATTTGATTTTTGACTGTTACAAATATCTCCCACTTTAAGAAATTTCGTCCCGAAATTTAAGAAAGGACGTAGAACCAAACTCGTAGATATATCAAAAGGATGCACAACCGGATCACAATTTCTCGAGGTTCTTACTCAAAAAGATAGGGGTATTTCGCTCTCATATCTCGCTCGGTCTCCCATGTAGCCTCTCGAGCTGAATGATGTCCCCATCTGACCTTCACCCTCGGAATCTCCTTGTTTCTCAATCTTCGAACTTGCCTGCCTAAAACCTCAACTGGTTCTTCTGGGTAGGACAAGTTCTCAGATACTCTTATCTCAGGTTCAGGAATGATATGACTAGGATCTGACCTATACCTCCGTAGCACTGATACGTGGAAGACGTCATACAATCTTGATAACTCAGGTGGTAACGCCAACCTATACGCAAGTGGTCCGATCTTCTCTAAGATCTCATATGGACCAATGTATCTCGGTGCTAACTTCCCATGCCTACCAAATCTCATAACTCCCCTCCAAGGAGATACCTTCCAAAACACTCTATCGCCTATCTCATATGTCATCTCTCGTCTATGGCGATCAAAGTAGCTCTTCTGACGATCTTGTGCTGCCTTCAAGCACTGCTTTACTACTTGTACTTTCTCTATTGTCTGTTGTACAAGTTCAGGACCCTCTATCTGTCGCATGCCCTCAAAATCCCAACATACAGGTGTGCGACACTTCCTTCCATACAAGGCCTCGTAAGGGGCCATACCAATACTTGAATGGAAACTGTTATTATACGCAAATTCGAGCAATGGCAGGTTAGAATCCCAGTTACCTTTAAGCTCCAAAACACAAGATCTCAACATCTCCTCCAAGGTCTGAATCGTTCTCTCTGATTGTCCGTCTATCTGAGGATGAAATGCCGTACTGAAATGCAATCTTGTACCTAAGGCAGTTTGCAGACTTCCCCAGAAATGCGAGGTAAACCTCGGATCTCTATCGGATATAATCGATACAGGGACTCCGTGCAGTCGAACAATCTCTCTCACATACAACTCTGCCAGCTCATCTAAGGAGTTATCTTGTCTCATCGGTAAGAATTGAGCAGATTTCGTCAATCTGTCTACAATCACCCATACCGTATCATTCTTTCTAAAAGTCCTAGGAAGTCTAACAACAAAATCCATTGTAATCCGCTCCCACTTCCACTCAGGAACTGATAATAATTGTAACTTTCCTGCCGGTGCTTGGTGTTCAGCCTTCACTTGCTGACACACTAGACATCGAGCCACAAAATCAGCTACCTCTCGTCTCATCCTGGGCCACCAATAGATCTTCCTCAGGTCATTAAACATCTTTGTACTCCCAGGATGCATAGAATACCTCGAGGAATGTGCCTCTTCAAGTAGCTTCTTCTTTAACTCCTCAATGTTGGGTACGCATATCCGTGTAACTCTATATAACACTCCTTGATCAGACAACTGAAAGTGTGTAGTGGTAGCATCTCCCACTTTAGCTTTCAACTTCTTCAGTGTAGCATCCTCATCTTGTCTAGTTGAAATCTCATCGAGAATCAACGGTCTAACCTGAATGTTCACTATCAACTCGGATCCTCTTACATCCATCTCTACTCTTATAACTCTGAGAGCTAATAGGTGCTCAACTTTGTAGTTGACCTTACCGCCTTGGTCACTGCTCTTTTTGCTGAGAGCGTCAGCTACCACATTCGCCTTTCCTGGATGGTACTCTATAGTGCAATCATAATCCTTGAGTAACTCCATCCATCTTCTCTGCCTCAGATTCAGATCCCTCTGAGTGGGAATATACTTCAGGCTTTTATGGTCGGTAAACACCGGAAATGTATCACCATAAAGATAGTGCCTCCAGGTCTTAAGAGCATGAACTATAGCAACAAGCTCTAGGTTGTGTGTAGGGTAGTTCTGCTCATGAGGTCTCAACTGTCTAGATGTATATGCTATTACCTTCCCTTCCTGCATTAGAACTCCTCCTAAGCCACTCCCAGATGCGTCGGTGTAAACCACAAAGTTACCCTTATATGAGGGTACAACCATAGTAGAGAACGTAGTCAATCTTTTCTTAAGTTCTTCAAAGCTCTCTTGACAACTGTTATCCCATATAAACTGCTGATTCTTCTTTAGCAAGTTAGTCAATGGGCGCGCGATAATCGAGAAGTTCTTTACAAACCGCCTGTAATAACCCGCAAGTCCTAAGAAGCTGCGAATCTCTGTAATGCTCTTCGGAATTTCCCATTCTGTAATAGCCTTGATCTTGGATGGATCAGGTTGTATACCATCTCGTGATATCACATGCCCTAGAAAGGCAATCTGATCCGTCCAAAACTCGCACTTGCTGAACTTCGCGTACAACTGTCTCTCCCTCAGAATCCCTAAGATACGTCTCAAATGTTCTCTATGAGTATCTGCATCTCGGGAATATATCAAGATATCATCAATGAAGACTACGACAAACTGATCTAGATAAGGTTGGAAGATCGAGTTCATCAACGCCATGAATGCCGTAGGTGCATTCGTTAACCCAAAAGGCATAACTTTAAACTCATAGTGTCCATACCGAGTATGAAAAGCTGTCTTCGGTATTGAATTCTCTGCTATCCTCAACTGCTAGTATCCCGTTCGAAGGTCAATCTTTGAAAACACTATAGCACCCCTTAAATTATCAAGCAAGTCCTATATCCTCGGTAAGGGATACTTGTTCTTGATTGTGATTTTGTTCAGCTAACGGTAGTCTATGCACAATCGTAAACTATCGTCCTTCTTCTTCACAAAAAGCACTGGTGCATCCCAAGGAGAAATACTCGGGCGTATAAAACCCTTCTCGAGTAACTCCTCTAGTTATTTCTGTAACTCCTTCACCTCTAACGGAGCCATCCTATAAGGAGCAATTGATATAGGTGTTGCACCTTGTAATGCTTCAATCTCGAAGTCTACCTCTCTACTCGGAGGTAAACTAGGTAAATCATCAAGGAAAACGTCAAGAAATTCTCTGACAACATCCACCTCAGATACTCCGGGGCTAACAATAGCAGAATCTGACACACTAGCCGGATAAGCCTGACACCCTTCCCGAAGTAATCTAAAAGTTTTCACTATAGATATGAGGCAAGCAGGAATCATATTCCTCTCACATGTCAAAATCACCTCTCTCGCCCCATCTACCTCCATGGTGACTTCCTTTGTATAACAATTAATCAAAGTTATATGAGTGGATGACCAACCCATTACTAACATCACATCAAACTCTCTCAAAAAATCATCCAATGTCAGCACAAGTTGTATACTACGGCCATTAGGGACCGTGTCCCGTCAATTTCTAGTTGCTTCCTCAAACAAGGATATGACATATTGTACCCATCTCTCAGTAGCGCAGATAACTCAATCTAGAATGGACTCAGTGTTCCTCAATCACTCATCCACTACTAATGGATCAGTGGTCCCCTCAAACGGCTTTGCCCCTTGGCGGCAAATCTTCTCAAAATTCTTGTTCATCTTTACTAGAATAATACCCGCTTGAGACACTGTTGTGTCTATGGTGGAACCATAGGGTACTCCTAATCATTTCTACCCTGAGCATGTACACACTCAGTCGACCCTTTGGCTGTGCTCCGCCATCTAAAAGAAAAAGAAACTTTCAAAAGCTTTTCAGAAAACTTCCCACAACCCAAGCCAAGGAATCATATCCCTGCTTTGATACCAACCAAATGTGACACACCTATTTCATTTCTAGTTGATTACCAATTAATTAACCCTGTTTAAACAATAAGCGGAAAAGTGGAAAACGTAAATTTTTAAAACTTTATCTTACAACCATATTCACAACATATATACATACTAACATACGTCATAAACTCCATTTAACCAAAACACAACTATTTTAAAACCATGCAAAACAATCCTAGGCGGTAGCATCCCATAACAACCCACCTAATATGATCTCAAATCCAGGTGTTGGGTCCAATGTCCTTGCCTTGATCAGGCCGAGTCTGAGTAGCTGAAAAAAATATGTGGATATAACAACAATGAGCCACACGCTCAGTAAGGGTATACAAATCGCACTCTCCCAATATATATAAGTATCTAATATCCCGCCCCCAAAGGACACTCTATACACTTCCTCACATTTCAAAGCACACATACATATCCACATTCACATATAATTCCACAACCATTCATATCACATATCACATAAACATTCAAGCATGTTATCACACATCACATATAAACATATCATCTCATCACATAAAAATAATCATAACATAACACATAACATGCTAGACTCGATCGCATCGATGCATAGGTGATAATTAACTAACTAGCCCCAACTGATCGTACGATATATTTTCTCATTGCTTTTGTATTTCTTTTCTTTCTTTCTTTCTTTTTCTTTTTCTTTTCGGTTGGCCAACCCGATAGCGTCCTAGGCCCCCTGTAGATCAGGTAGCGACCTCGGCCATCTTGTCCTAAGACCCCCTGTAGATCAGGTTGCGATCTTGGACTAATTTTCTTATCTTGAGCCCCCCTGGAGAACAGGTAGCGACCTCTGGCTGTTTTTCTTATCTTGAGGCCCCCAGTAGATCAGGTAGCGACCTCTGAGGCCCCCTGTAGATCAGGTAGCGACCTCGTCCCCGGAAACCCGTGCGGGACCCAGTTGGGCTAATTAATCAATTACCATCCTATATTATCACTTTCATATCATAACTCAATTTCATGCTTTCATCATATTCTTTCATCACATTCTTTCCACTATCATCTCATGTACCTCATGCATGCTTTCATAAAGAATATCAATTCATCATCATCGTCGTCTCACTCATATACATATAAGCATGCATACAACCATAACAAACAGATATATACACACAAGCATGCATAAAATCATGGCATATTAAATACATAACATATATTAAGCAAGTGTAATTCATATACACTTACCTCTCAGGTAAGAAAAATAAAACCTCGCGAACCAACTATTGAGTCTGTTTCCCACTCGGACTATCCTCTTTTATCGTGCTTGGATACGCTCACAAAGAACTAAGCTATAGTTAACCAAAACCTTCAACAACACCTGCGGAGAATATCATATTCCTCGTATTAAACTTCTCGCTTTAAACACCAGTTAAATTCATTCCTTTGAATTTAATTAGCTTATAGCATTTTCTAGAATCCCAATTTAATTAATTAACATTTAATTAATTAATTAAATTTCGCCAGAACAACGTTTTGCCCGCAGGCAATTTCTGAACCCACCTGTCATCACATCTCATCAAACAAACAACCCATAATCACCAGAATAAAGTAACGAGCATAATGGAATTTCCAATTATCCATTTTGACAAGCCTAAGGTCAATTTAGGCTAAATCGCAGTACGGAAAACGAATAAATTCATAACTTATTCGTTACTAACCCGATTGACGATCCGAAAGAAGATTCGGAATCACAACGACGCAGGCTACGCTCGGACACCATCAAATTTACCGGAATCTGAGCGACGGAACCTCCCTAGTATCATATATGCTCGACCAGGCCTTCCCTTGCATGGAAATGTAGAAGCTCGGTACCAAAATGAAGAGAATGAAGAGAGGAATCCAAAAACTCAAACGGATTTGAAATCGGATTAGAAACGGAGAGTAGATCTGAGTTTGAAGATTGAGAAAAATCAGAGCTTTTACGAGGAAACGTGAAAGGAAATGAATTATTAAACGTTATTTCAGCTATTTATAGTGAAGACGATAATTATCCTTTAGTGGTGTCGATGATTATCCTTTAGCGGAGTCGATAATTATCCTTTCACCGATCCGAAAGCGGTTTAAGACCCCTTCTCCAAACTTCTCGAAATTGGAATAATAAATCTGAAATATTGTATGGATAATTATTCCGCAATTGTCTCGAAAAACGTGTATTCCTAAGCCGTGTTTCTTAGCCGCTAAGAAACAAAATAGCGACTCTTTTGACCGTTTTGCCTTTCCATGTTTTTTCATATCTAGGACATGTCCGATGTCCTGATCATTTCTCTCAACTGCATTTTTATTAATTGAAGCTCCCAAATGCTCCAAATAACACCGGGTTTATCATCTAGGTATCGATCTCTTGTTAAGACGGTTTTAATTCCCTTAAACCCGTTTAACTTCCTAAAATTCCCGATTAGGCCATATTTGATTTTTGACTGTTACAAATATCTCCCACTTTAAGAAATTTCGTCCCAAAATTTAAGAAAGGACGTAGAACCAAACTCGTAGATATATCAAAAGGATGCACAACCGGATCACAATTTCTCGAGGTTCTTACTCAAAAAGATAGGGGTATTTCGCTCTCATATCTCGCTCGGTCTCCCATGTAGCCTCTCGAGCTGAATGATGTCCCCATCTGACCTTCACCCTCGGAATCTCCTTGTTTCTCAATCTTCGAACTTGCCTGCCTAAAACCTCAACTGGTTCTTCTGGGTAGGACAAGTTCTCAGATACTCTTATCTCAGGTTCAGGAATGATATGACTAGGATCTGACCTATACCTCCGTAGCACTGATACGTGGAAGACGTCATACAATCTTGATAACTCAGGTGGTAACGCCAACCTATACGCAAGTGGTCCGATCTTCTCTAAGATCTCATATGGACCAATGTATCTCGGTGCTAACTTCCCATGCCTACCAAATCTCATAACTCCCCTCCAAGGAGATACCTTCCAAAACACTCTATCGCCTATCTCATATGTCATCTCTCGTCTATGGCGATCAAAGTAGCTCTTCTGACGATCTTGTGCTGCCTTCAAGCACTGCTTTACTACTTGTACTTTCTCTATTGTCTGTTGTACAAGTTCAGGACCCTCTATCTGTCGCATGCCCTCAAAATCCCAACATACAGGTGTGCGACACTTCCTTCCATACAAGGCCTCGTAAGGGGCCATACCAATACTTGAATGGAAACTGTTATTATACGCAAATTCGAGCAATGGCAGGTTAGAATCCCAGTTACCTTTAAGCTCCAAAACACAAGATCTCAACATCTCCTCCAAGGTCTGAATCGTTCTCTCTGATTGTCCGTCTATCTGAGGATGAAATGCCGTACTGAAATGCAATCTTGTACCTAAGGCAGTTTGCAGACTTCCCCAGAAATGCGAGGTAAACCTCGGATCTCTATCGGATATAATCGATACAGGGACTCCGTGCAGTCGAACAATCTCTCTCACATACAACTCTGCCAGCTCATCTAAGGAGTTATCTTGTCTCATCGGTAAGAATTGAGCAGATTTCGTCAATCTGTCTACAATCACCCATACCGTATCATTCTTTCTAAAAGTCCTAGGAAGTCTAACAACAAAATCCATTGTAATCCGCTCCCACTTCCACTCAGGAACTGATAATAATTGTAACTTTCCTGCCGGTGCTTGGTGTTCAGCCTTCACTTGCTGACACACTAGACATCGAGCCACAAAATCAGCTACCTCTCGTCTCATCCTGGGCCACCAATAGATCTTCCTCAGGTCATTAAACATCTTTGTACTCCCAGGATGCATAGAATACCTCGAGGAATGTGCCTCTTCAAGTAGCTTCTTCTTTAACTCCTCAATGTTGGGTACGCATATCCGTGTAACTCTATATAACACTCCTTGATCAGACAACTGAAAGTGTGTAGTGGTAGCATCTCCCACTTTAGCTTTCAACTTCTTCAGTGTAGCATCCTCATCTTGTCTAGTTGAAATCTCATCGAGAATCAACGGTCTAACCTGAATGTTCACTATCAACTCGGATCCTCTTACATCCATCTCTACTCTTATAACTCTGAGAGCTAATAGGTGCTCAACTTTGTAGTTGACCTTACCGCCTTGGTCACTGCTCTTTTTGCTGAGAGCGTCAGCTACCACATTCGCCTTTCCTGGATGGTACTCTATAGTGCAATCATAATCCTTGAGTAACTCCATCCATCTTCTCTGCCTCAGATTCAGATCCCTCTGAGTGGGAATATACTTCAGGCTTTTATGGTCGGTAAACACCGGAAATGTATCACCATAAAGATAGTGCCTCCAGGTCTTAAGAGCATGAACTATAGCAACAAGCTCTAGGTTGTGTGTAGGGTAGTTCTGCTCATGAGGTCTCAACTGTCTAGATGTATATGCTATTACCTTCCCTTCCTGCATTAGAACTCCTCCTAAGCCACTCCCAGATGCGTCGGTGTAAACCACAAAGTTACCCTTATATGAGGGTACAACCATAGTAGAGAACGTAGTCAATCTTTTCTTAAGTTCTTCAAAGCTCTCTTGACAACTGTTATCCCATATAAACTGCTGATTCTTCTTTAGCAAGTTAGTCAATGGGCGCGCGATAATCGAGAAGTTCTTTACAAACCGCCTGTAATAACCCGCAAGTCCTAAGAAGCTGCGAATCTCTGTAATGCTCTTCGGAATTTCCCATTCTGTAATAGCCTTGATCTTGGATGGATCAGGTTGTATACCATCTCGTGATATCACATGCCCTAGAAAGGCAATCTGATCCGTCCAAAACTCGCACTTGCTGAACTTCGCGTACAACTGTCTCTCCCTCAGAATCCCTAAGATACGTCTCAAATGTTCTCTATGAGTATCTGCATCTCGGGAATATATCAAGATATCATCAATGAAGACCACGACAAACTGATCTAGATAAGGTTGGAAGATCGAGTTCATCAACGCCATGAATGCCGTAGGTGCATTCGTTAACCCAAAAGGCATAACTTTAAACTCATAGTGTCCATACCGAGTATGAAAAGCTGTCTTCGGTATTGAATTCTCTGCTATCCTCAACTGCTAGTATCCCGTTCGAAGGTCAATCTTTGAAAACACTATAGCACCCCTTAAATTATCAAGCAAGTCCTATATCCTCGGTAAGGGATACTTGTTCTTGATTGTGATTTTGTTCAGCTAACGGTAGTCTATGCACAATCGTAAACTATCGTCCTTCTTCTTCACAAAAAGCACTGGTGCATCCCAAGGAGAAATACTCGGGCGTATAAAACCCTTCTCGAGTAACTCCTCTAGTTATTTCTGTAACTCCTTCACCTCTAACGGAGCCATCCTATAAGGAGCAATTGATATAGGTGTTGCACCTTGTAATGCTTCAATCTCGAAGTCTACCTCTCTACTCGGAGGTAAACTAGGTAAATCATCAAGGAAAACGTCAAGAAATTCTCTGACAACATCCACCTCAGATACTCCGGGGCTAACAATAGCAGAATCTGACACACTAGCCGGATAAGCCTGACACCCTTCCCGAAGTAATCTAAAAGTTTTCACTATAGATATGAGGCAAGCAGGAATCATATTCCTCTCACATGTCAAAATCACCTCTCTCGCCCCATCTACCTCCATGGTGACTTCCTTTGTATAACAATTAATCAAAGTTATATGAGTGGATGACCAACCCATTACTAACATCACATCAAACTCTCTCAAAAAATCATCCAATGTCAGCACAAGTTGTATACTACGGCCATTAGGGACCGTGTCCCGTCAATTTCTAGTTGCTTCCTCAAACAAGGATATGACATATTGTACCCATCTCTCAGTAGCGCAGATAACTCAATCTAGAATGGACTCAGTGTTCCTCAATCACTCATCCACTACTAATGGATCAGTGGTCCCCTCAAACGGCTTTGCCCCTTGGCGGCAAATCTTCTCAAAATTCTTGTTCATCTTTACTAGAATAATACCCGCTTGAGACACTGTTGTGTCTATGGTGGAACCATAGGGTACTCCTAATCATTTCTACCCTGAGCATGTACACACTCAGTCGACCCTTTGGCTGTGCTCCGCCATCTAAAAGAAAAAGAAACTTTCAAAAGCTTTTCAGAAAACTTCCCACAACCCAAGCCAAGGAATCATATCCCTGCTTTGATACCAACCAAATGTGACACACCTATTTCATTTCTAGTTGATTACCAATTAATTAACCCTGTTTAAACAATAAGCGGAAAAGTGGAAAACGTAAATTTTTAAAACTTTATCTTACAACCATATTCACAACATATATACATACTAACATACGTCATAAACTCCATTTAACCAAAACACAACTGTTTTAAAACCATGCAAAACAATCCTAGGCGGTAGCATCCCATAACAACCCACCTAATATGATCTCAAATCCAGGTGTTGGGTCCAATGTCCTTGCCTTGATCAGGCCGAGTCTGAGTAGCTGAAAAAAATATGTGGATATAACAACAATGAGCCACACGCTCAGTAAGGGTATACAAATCGCACTCTCCCAATATATATAAGTATCTAATATCCCGCCCCCAAAGGACACTCTATACACTTCCTCACATTTCAAAGCACACATACATATCCACATTCACATATAATTCCACAAACAGCCCATAATCACTAGAATAAAGTAACGAGCATAATGGAATTTCCAATTATCCATTTTGACAAGCCTAAGGTCAATTTAGGCTAAATCGCAGTACGGAAAACGAATAAATTCATAACTTATTCGTTACTAACCCGATTGACGATCCGAAAGAAGATTCGGAATCACAACGACGCAGGCTACGCTCGGACACCATCAAATTTACCGGAATCTGAGCGACGGAACCTCCCTAGTATCATATATGCTCGACCAGGCCTCCCATTGCGTGGAAATATAGAAGCTCGGTACCAAAATGAAGAGAATGAAGAGAGGAATCCAAAAACTCAAACGGATTTGAAATCGGATTAGAAACGGAGAGTAGATCTGAGTTTGAAGATTGAGAAAAATCAGAGCTTTTACGAGGAAACGTGAAAGGAAATGAATTATTAAACGTTATTTCAGCTATTTATAGTGAAGACGATAATTATCCTTTAGTGGTGTCGATGATTATCCTTTAGCGGAGTCGATAATTATCCTTTCACCGATCCGAAAGCGGTTTAAGACCCCTTCTCCAAACTTCTCGAAATTGGAATAATAAATCTGAAATATTGTATGGATAATTATTCCGCAATTGTCTCGAAAAACGTGTATTTCTAAGCCGTCTTTCTTAGCCGCTAAGAAACAAAATAGCGACTCTTTTGACCGTTTTGCCTTTCCATGTTTTTTCATATCTAGGACATGTCCGATGTCCTGATCATTTCTCTCAACTGCATTTTTATTAATTGAAGCTCCCAAATGCTCCAAATAACACCGGGTTTATCATCTAGGTATCGATATCTTGTTAAGACGGTTTTAATTCCGTTAAACCCGTTTAACTTCCTAAAATTCCCGATTAGGCCATATTTGAATTTTGACTGTTACAGTGGCACCCAAAGACAAACACATTTCACATGCCATGGGGGGAGATGGGAATAGCGCTACACGATGTTCAGATCAATATAGGACTACCAGTTGATGGAGATGCATTGGTGACTTCCGTCGATGATAGTGTACGACTTGATTGGCTAGTTCAGCGTCTTGGCTTATCACCAGCAGAGGCTAGACGTCAGACTTCACAGCTATTCTGCGATACTATTAGGCGTAGAGCCGCTGAGATGTTGGCCCTTCTAGAGCCTCCACATGACACTATTGCATCTGCATATCTGTTATTGTCCATATCGTCGACTTTGGTAGTCGACAAGTCTACCAATAGGATGCGAGGATGGCTTATTGATCTAGTACGAGATCATTTGAGGACAGACGCGTATGCTTGGGGCACCGAGACCCTTGCTTATCTTTACAAATGTTTGGGGGACGCTACCAGGAAGAGGGTGACGACGATGGCAGGATGTACTTCCCTGTTACAGGTGTGTTGTCGTAAATATTTTTCTTTATATAACGTCACTTTATTAATAAGATTGAAATTAATAAAAAGAATTTGTACAGTTTTGGATTTACGCACATTTCCCGTCATTGGGATGTGCCGCTGTGGAGGATCCGGATATGCTTGGTCATGCACGGTGGTGTTCGAGACTTTTTGTCCCGAAGACTCCGTCTATTACCGTAGAGAGGTTACACTCCTTACGAGCTCAGTTGGACCAGATGAGGGCGGAGGATGTGTGCTTTACCCCGTATGATGAGCGGGTGCTTTATCGAGCTTTCACCATCGGATTCTACATCAACTTCATCGGAATACGACGACATTTTAACGACTTTTTTCTTTACGTTTTCTAACTTATGGATGAAGGTGAATGAGTCTCATATGTTATTATATAGGCTCCAAAAATCCCCAACGGCTATATTCTCCCAACGGCTAGTACGTCCAACGGTCCGATTTTTGAATGAGTAACGCGCAAGCACAGTGCGCATGCGCGTTAGCTTGCGCGCGGGCGGACTCTGCCTCTATGAAGGCGCGAGTCCGTCCGAATAGTAGCCCTGATTATTCAGCAAGGCTAGAGAAGTTCCTAGAGATCAAGGAAAGCTTTTCGGAAAGACGAAGGACAATCCAAAAGGAAAGGTGATGGCAATTACAACGAGGAGTGTTGCAACAACCACCGATCCACAACCCAAATTCGTCGAAGTCCCCGCTGAAAAGGAGAAGGATAAGGGAAAGGAGAAGGAAGATGTATATGTTCCTCCTCCATCTTACAAACCTCCTTTGCTGTTCCCGCAATCTAGAGCAAGAGCGCGTCTAAATAAGCAGTTCGGTAAGTTTGTTGATCTAATGAGCAAACTGCATATTAACATACCTTTTATTGATGCAATTTTAGGTATGCCCGCTTACGGAAAGTTCTTAAAAGAGATCCTCTCTAACAAGAGAAAGCTGGAAGACTTTGGAGAAGTCAAGATGAGTTCGGAATCTTCGGAGATCATAAAAACAATGACGGAAAAGATGCCCACAAAGCTGCGAGATCCGGGGTCATTTTGCATACCAATAGGAGTTGGAAAAGTCACATACGATGCACTTTGTGACTTGGGAGCAAGTGTGAGCATCATTCCGCTTGCCTTGTGTAGGAAGGTCGGTTTAGGTGAACCTAAGCGGGTAAAGATTACGTTATACATGGCGGATCGATCCATAAATCGACCCGTGGGAATCATTGAAGACGTCCCGGTCAAGCTCGGTAAGTTCTATATCCCTATAGATTTTGTCGTGCTTGACATTCCTGGAGATTGTCCAATCCCGATCATACTTGGGAGACCTTTTCTTGCAACGTCCGGCTGTATGGTTGATTGCAAGAATGCTAGATTGGTGTTAGCATGAAATATTGTGATATTTTAGGCACGTTTTCTAAGTGTATTTGATTCATATTGATAGTCTTTGATTTAGCATTGTTGCATTTGTGAGCTAGTTTGCCTATATTGTCGATATGGATGTCTACACTAGCTTTATGTTGATTATAGGTGATTGAGAGTCATTTCCGAACGAAATCGAGCAAAGAAGAGTTGATTGAGTATGTCCATGGATTAAGGACATTCTTAGGAGCAAATTGGAGTTCAACTTGAGGAATGCACGAGTCTAGGGAAGAATCACGTTCTTGCCCTAAACCACGCTCTAAAATACGGCCGTACTACAAACCACGTTTAGTTCCACGGCCGTGGAACCCTGCAAAGAGAGACGTGATGCATTCCAGTAACTATTACGGTCGTGGAATCCATGGTTCAAACCGTGACACTTTCCACGCTCTAAATTACGGTCGTGGAACCTTCCACGACCGTGATCTTGGCGATCTTTTTCGCCACATTTTGAAGCCACGATCTTTTGAAGATTGGGCCGGGCCGATATCTTATATTGCCCTATAAAAAGACGGACGAAGCAAGATTCCGTCATCCACGCATAGCCCCGCTTGCGCCTGCTTACGCTCGTTGGGAAGCATTTACATCTCATTGGAGATCGAAGTTCGTATTGGGATTTTGCCCTAATCTCGCACTTTTGGTGGAGATTGCTGTTGAGATTTCCGGATTGGCGGAAGATCGAAGCTTTTGGAAGATTGTTGCAAGAAGATTTCTCTTCTTGTTTAGGTTTGATTTAGAAGATGGATTGACATCCTGTTCTTCCTTCTTTCCTAAGATTGTGTTTGTTTGGTTTATTCTGAATCTATTAACAATATTCGTTATTGATTGTGACTTTGAGATTGGTTTGAAGTTTATTTAAAGTTTTCGGAGGTTTTCATCTTTCAATCTTTTAATCTTTGAATTTGATATCAACATGACTGTTATTGGCTAAAAACCCTTAACAATTCTAAGGTGAAGGGTTGATAGTTGTGGCTTAGATGATGATAGATCGATCTTAAACAGATTAGACCCTGAGAGTTTGAGAGAATCGTCGACGAACCCTAAATCACGGTTTGATCTTGAGTTCCACGGCCTTGGAGTCTCAAGATCTACCCGTAATTTTCCTTAAGTTTACGAACCTGCTTTTACTTTAATCCAAAGTTAAAGATTTGCTTTAACTTAGTTTAGGCTTGCCTTTTCTAGGTGGTAGTGAAGCCTCAACAACCTCTACCTCGATTGTGAGTGTCACAACCGTAATCGGTTAAGTTAGTCTTGATCCTTGGATTACAAGTTTGGGTATTTGACATTAATTCTTGCCTTTAGAACCTTTCTATATTGAAGCCTCAACAACCTGTATAGAGAGTGTCTTGTAGGTGAGTCATATAAGGTTTTTGGAACTTCACCGTACGATTACCTTACATTAGCATACCTTTGCATATCTCAACTCTGTCTTTATATCATTAGTATATCTTGAATCGATTGCCACAGCTGGATACTTGGATCTTTAGGATTGTTGTTTTCCCAATATTTGCAAAAACTCTCATATTTATTCGCTTGATAATCTGCAATTGAATTTGTTCCCACCCAAATCCCTGTGTTCGATACTCTGCAATTCTTGCTTAACTACATCGATCCGTACACTGCGGGTTCGCTTGCTTGATTCTAGTTTTATAAATTTAAAGCTTATTTGCACGCACGTTTAGGGGCGAACAAGTTTTTGGCGCCGTTGCCGGGGATTTGGTTTCGGCCGAATTCGGTAGCCGGTTGTCAAGCTTGGGAGCTTGCTCTCGTTATTTGATATTACTTTGAGTGCATGCGCAGGTCTAAGAACACCGAAGATCTCTTACCTCTTGATCAAGAGCTAGAGAAAACTTTAAGGCAAAAGTGCAAGGAAAAGAAGATGGCTGAAGGACACGAACGTGATCTTCAAGCAGAGTTGGCGGAGAAAGAAGCTCAACTCCAATGGAATGAGACCCTCCACCAAGATGAAATGGATCGTCATCAATCTCAAGTTAACAATCTACAAGACATGATCTTCCAGATGAAGGTAGAGCTAAGCGACCTTAAGAATAAGGGAAGCAAGAAATCCTCAAGGAAAGCATCAAGGTCTAGAAGAAAAGGTCACTCATCCGCTGATGATAGTGATTCTTCCATGCCACCGTTAGAGGAGATTGATCCCACGATCAATGTGAATCCTTTCCATCCACGGGGAGCTGCCAATCGTCGTGTTCCACCTAGGAATGCGAGGATCGAACGTGTAGATGAAGAGCCAAGAACTCTTGGCCAACGGATGGATCCAACACAACAACCACGCCGTTTGGGCGTGAACTTCGATGCTGATGATGTGCAGGGGTTTAGCTTCAACCCTCAAGTCATTACTCTTGTTCGCCAAAACCAATTTGGCAGAACAAGCGCTGAATCTCCACACCAACACTTGCAGAACTTTGAGTGTATGATGGAGACAATGAGGCCAAAGAGCGCTACTACCAACAACTATAAGCTCAAGCCTTTCTTCTTCTCCTTGAAGGGGAAAGCGTTGTCTTGGTATCAAGCTCTTCCTAGTGGGAAACTAGACACGTGGGAAGACCTTTCCGCGGAGTTCCTCACTAAATTCTTTCCGCCATCCAAAACGGCAGAACTTAGAGGTAAGATTAATGCTTTTTCCATGAGATCTAAAGAAAGTTTGTTTCAATCTTGGGAAAGATTTCAGGATTTGCTCTTGGATTGCCCTCATCATGGCATATCCAAGCTTGCCTTGCTGGAGATTTATTACAAGGGGTTAGATGCGGGAACGCAATTGAACCTCCAATCCCTCTCATGTGGAACATTCATGGACATGAGAGAAGATGACGCTTGGGACTTCATTGAGAAGCAAGCAAGGGTCATAGAGAAGTATTCCCATCGGAAAGTGGAGGGAAATCGTGTGGAGTAAGGAGCAAAGCTCACACATGAAGCTCAAAATCAGATTTTCTCCCTCAACAATGAGATCAAAGAGTTGAAGGAGGCTATCAAGACCAACTTCCCAAAGCAACAAGGGAAGGATGTTGGTTATTTGGGTAACAACAATGGCGGCGACAACAATAACCGGAACAACAACCGGAATAACAATTGGAATGGAAACAACAACAACCGGAACAACAATTGGAACAACAATAGGGGTTCAAACAACAATAATTGGCGCTCCAATCAACAAAATTCCGGTAACTATTATCCTTCCAATTCTAATTCACTAACTCCACCTTCCTCTTCCTCTACTCCTTTGAAAAGCTAGGGGCAATCATCTAATGGAGGAAACAATTCGGGAAAGGAGAAGCCCGATCCCATGTTGGAAACGATTTTGGGAAAGCTTCAAGGGTTGGAGAACCGCTTCATTAAGGTTGATGATCAAATTTCCAAGGTTGACAAAGCTCAAAAGGTCTTGGAAAATCAAATGTTCAACCATGCGGAGGAAGTTCCTAGGAATCAAGGGAAACTTCCAGGAAAGACGGAGGACAACCCTAAGGGAAGGGTTATGCAATCACAACTAGGAGCGGGGTGACCACCACCGATCCGCAGCCTAAGTTCGTTGAAGTCTCCGTAGAGAAGGACAAGGAGAAAGAGAAGGGGAAGGAGAAGGAAGATGTCTACGTTCCTCCTTCAGCTTATAAACCTCCCCTACCATTCCCTCAATCTAGAGCGAGAGCGCGCCTAGATAAACAATTTGGTAAGTTCATAGAACTTATGAGCAAGCTGCATATTAATATACCATTTATTGATGCTATTGTAGGTATGCCGGCTTATGGCAAGTTCTTGAAGGAGCTCCTCTCTAACAAGAGGAAGCTAGAAGACTTCGGAGAGGTTAAGATGAGTTCGGATTCTTCGGATCTCATCAAAACCATGAAGGAGAAAATGCCCCCAAAGCTAAAGGATCCGGGGTCATTTTGCATTCCCATAGGAGTGGGAGATGTTGTCACATACGATGCATTATGTGACTTAGGAGCAAGTGTGAGTATCATACCACTTGCATTGTGTAGGAAGATCGGTTTAGGCGACCCTAAACCGGTGAAGATGACGTTGTACATGGCGGATCGATCCATCACTCGCCCCATCGGTATTGTAGAAGACGTCCCGGTCAAGCTAGGTAAATTCTTTGTTCCCATTGATTTTGTCGTGCTTGACATTCCTGCATATAGTCCGGTCCCGATCATACTCGGAAGACCGTTTCTTGCAACTTCCGGCTGCATAGTCGATTGCAAGAATGGTAGACTCACTTTTGACATAGGAGAGGAGAAAGTAGAGTTCGTTCTTTCTACTCTAGTGAAGGAGCCAATCTTTGATGAGGATATTTTCGATATCCAAGATGAAGAAGGTTTATCTAGGGAGGAGGTAAGTGCGATTCTCTTTAACGATCCTTTACAAAAGGTTATCACTATGAGTCTAACCAATGTAGGGGAAGAAGAAGAATGCAATAAGGCAATTGAAGCCTTAGAAGCACAAGAAGAGATAGGTGAAGTGGAATTTGAGAAACTTCACGATGAGGCAGAAAACATGAGAATCCACGGTTATACTCTGTATTCCACGGCCGTGGATTTCACAACCAAAATCGTGCCTCACTCCAGGGAGTTATACGGTCGTGGAGAAGATGTGACAACCGTATTTCCCTTCCACGCCCTAAACCACGGTCGTGGAGGCCATGAGGAACCCGTAATTTTGGGCGTGGAAATGAGTGATCGAGACACTTCTTCAACTTCTTCTGATTCTTCTCCCACACACTCATCACCCTTAGAAACTTCTAAGGAGACATCGGACGCTTCTCAAGGATCATTGGAAGCTCCGAAAGCAATGGAACTCAAACCACTTCCTTCTCATCTAAGGTACGCTTTTCTAGGATCTAATTCTACCTTCCCGGTTATTGTTAGTTCCAATCTAAGCATAGATGAACATAATCAGCTCATGATTGTCCTTAGGAAACATAGGAAAGCTATAGGCTATACTATTGAGGACTTAGTAGGAATTAAACCCTCCCTATGCATGCATAAAATACTAATGGAGGAAGATTTTAGAATTTCGAGACAACCTCAAAGGCGGTTGAATCCGACCATGAAGGAGGTTATCAAGAAGGAAATTCTTAAGCTTCTTGATGCAGGTATCATCTACCCTATCTCCGATAGTAAGTGGGTGAGTCCGGTTCAAGTAGTTCCGAAGAAGGGAGGAATGACAGTCATCACCAACAAAAACAACGAACTCATTCCTACCCGAACCGTGACTGGATGGCGGATGTGCATAGACTACCGCAAGCTCAACAATGCAACGCGGAAGGATCATTTTCCATTGCCATTCATTGATCAAATGCTTGAAAGGTTAGCACAACATTCACATTTTTGCTACCTTGACGGTTATAGTGGTTTCTTTCAGATTCCGATACACCCGGATGATCAAGAGAAGACCACATTCACGTGCCCATGGGGTACGTTTGCTTATAGGAGAATGCCGTTCGGGCTTTGCAACGCCCCAGCCACCTTCCAACGGTGCATGATGGCCATCTTCTCCGAATACGTAGAGGAGATAATGGAAGTCTTCATGGACGACTTCTCCGTATACGGTTCCTCTTTTAACGATTGCCTTTCTAACCTTTCTCTTGTTTTGCAAAGGTGTGAAGACACTAACCTAGTTCTTAATTGGGAGAAGTGTCAATTTATGGTTAAGGAAGGAATTGTATTAGGCCACTTAGTCTCTAGTAGAGGGATAGAAGTAGACAAAGCTAAGATAGAGACCATAGAGAAGCTTCCTCCCCCAATTTCGGTGACAGGGATAAGAAGTTTCCTAGGACATGCTGGATTTTATAGACGTTTCATTAAGGACTTTTCTAAGATATCAAAACCTCTCACTAATCTATTGATGAAGGATGCGGTTTTTGAGTTTTCGCAGGAATGTTTGGATGCGTTTAACACCATTCGGCAAGCTCTAATTTCAGCACCTATTATCCAACCTCCGGATTGGACTCTTCCCTTTGAGATTATGTGCGATGCTAGTGACGTAGCTATTGGAGCTGTTCTTGGACAACGAAAGGAAGGGGCAACCCATGCCATATACTATGCTAGCAAGACGCTAGATGAAGCGCAACTCAACTACGCCACTACCGAAAAAGAGTTTCTAGCCATTGTCTATGCTATTGACAAGTTTCGCTCTTATCTTGTAGGTGCAAAGGTGATTGTCTACACGGATCATGCTGCGATCCGGTACCTCCTTGCGAAGAAAGATGCGAAGCCAAGGCTAATTAGATGGATTCTTCTCCTACAAGAATTCGATCTTGAGATCCGCGACAAGAAAGGTTCAGAAAATTCTGTTGTGGATCATTTGAGTCGCCTAACACATCTAGAGGACGACCATTTACCCATCGACGACTCCTTCCCGGACGAACACCTACATCTTATTGAGGAGTGCATCGATGTGATCTCCAAAGGTAACAAACCATGGTTTGCTGATTTTGTTAACTATTTGGTTTGTCAGGAGATACCGCCCGGACTATCCTACGCACAAAGGAAGAAGTTCTTTAAGGACGTCCGGGAGTACTATTGGAACGAGCCTCTCCTCTTCAAGAGAGGTCCGGATGGCATCATTCGGCGATGTGTGCCGGAAGATGAGATGCAAAGTGTCATCCGTCATTGTCATTCACTACCTTGTGGAGGACACGCTAGTTCGAACAAGACTAGCGCAAAGGTATTGCAATCTGGATTCTTTTGGCCTACTTTGTTTAGAGATGTGCAATCCTTTGTTTCTTGCTGCGATGCTTGTCAAAGAACAGGCAATATCTCTAGGAGGAATGAGATGCCCCTCGACAACATCCAAGAGGTGGAGATTTTCGACGTTTGGGGAGTCGATTTCATGGGACCATTCCCATCCTCTTGTGGAAACCAATACATACTATTGGCGGTGGATTACGTTTCTAGATGGGTGGAAGCAATTGCCTCTCCCACCAATGACGCCATGGTGGTGGTTAAGTTCTTCAACAAGACCATTTTCCCGCGATTTGGGACGCCAAAGACGATCATTAGTGATGGAGGTTCTCACTTCATTGCCCGGCACTTTGAAGCTCTTCTAGCTAAGTATGGGGTTACTCACAAGATCGCTACTCCTTACCATCCACAAACGAGTGGACAAGTTGAGATCTCAAATAGGGAGATCAAAGGAATCCTAGAGAAGACGGTTTCAAGGACTAGGAAGGATTGGTCCTTGAAGCTTGACGATGCATTATGGGCATACCGGACTGCATACAAGACTCCCATAGGAACCACACCATACAACCTTGTGTATGGGAAGTCTTGCCACTTGCCGGTAGAGTTGGAGCACAAAGCGTTTTGGGCTATCAAGTGGTTGAACTTCAGCATGAAGGAAGCGGGAGAGAAGCGTCTCCTAGACATCAATGAGCTGGATGAACTCCGCTTGAACGCTTATGAAAACGCTAAGATCTATAAGGAGAGAGCAAAGCGTTGGCATGATAAGCATATCATTCCAAAGGACTTCAAAGAGGGAGATCAAGTTCTCCTCTTCAATTCAAGGCTTCGTCTCTTTCCAGGTAAGCTTAAATCTCGTTGGACCGGACCTTTTCTAATTAAGCGTATTTTCCCCCATGGTGCAGTTGAAGTATGGGGTGAAGCGAGCGGAACTTTTAAGGTGAACGGCCAACGACTCAAGAAGTATACGCCAGAACTCCAAGCTGAGGAGTTCGCGCCTACCGCACTCGAATAGGTGCGAGTTTGGTCTAGCTACGGACCTTAAACAAAGCGCTTCTTGGGAGGCAACCCAAGGTATTGCATTTTTGTTTTTGTTTCCGATTCATAGATTAGCTTAGTATAGACGTTTTTGCTTTGTTTTTGCCTCGATTCCTTCCGGTATGTTCGTGTTTTTGGATGTAGGAACGATGGAAAAGGGAAAGGAAAGGGTAATGTTGAAGAAAAGTGACGAAAATTGGACTTTGGAGCTTTACAGAGGGTTCCACGGCCTAAATCACGGTCGTGACAGCTACAGTACCCGTAATTTCCAAAAGCCTTTGAAAAATCACCAAAACCACGGTTCCGTACACTTCCACGGCCGTGGAACACCCCGACAGACCGTGATTTTCAAAATTTTGCCTGCGACTATATAAGCTACATTCTTCACAAAATTCATCCCAAAACCCCTCTTTCCACGACCTAATTGCCGAAAATCCACGACCCTCTCTCAAATCCTCATTTCCTAATCGTTTTCAACGATTCTTCTTCCTAAACTGAAGCAAATCCAACCACAAACAAGATCCAAGCGACGAATCGAGCGGAAATTCATCAACGAATGTACAATTCGGATTTTTCAATCCGAAAAATAGGTTTTTTCTCTCTTCTTGATTCTTGGCAATTTGGTTCGTTTTTGTTAGAGATTTTTAGGAAGAACTGATTGAGATTGGAAGGAATTAGATTAGGACTGCCTGTTGTGGAGATTAATTGCTGATTTGTTGAGAATTGTGATTTTCTGAGACGAATCACGGTCTCTGGGTGAATTACGGCCGTGGTTTTCATAAGAACATACCGTAATTTTGAGCAGAATGGATTTTGTGAGAAGAGTTTCGGGGAGGATAAAAGAGAAGAAGAATGATCAGAATAAGAAAAGAAAGGGTAATCCCTCCTCCTCCTCATCCTCTAGGGCACCACCACCCTCTTCCCCCTCACCTCCATCCTCACCTTCACCTCCATCCTCACCTCCCCACCCTAGAATCCCGACCATACACGACGATCATCTTGATGCACTCGAGAGGATCAAGGAGAGGCCAGTGATTGGCCCTAGGTACTTGTTGTTGGAGGATCTAGCTCCTCTCAACATAGTTGATGACCTCACTTGGCTCTTGGATAGAGCCGGACTTATTGTCTTCTCGGCTATCCGAGAAGACGCCTATGAGGAGATTACACGGGAGGTTGTGACATCCTTTGAGCACAGCCATGTCAACAGGACCGTCTCTTTCCGTCTCATGGAGAGAGACTACCATTTGAGCATCCGTGAGTTGGGGACCATTTTTGGGTTTCATGAGACCTTTAACGGTCGATTTTCGAGTAGCGTTTACGCCAAGGACTTTTGGGAGGAGGTGACGATGATTTACGCTAGCGAGGACCGTTGACAGCCCGTTGACACCAAGGCTAGGTTGATGTACCACCTAGCCTTGAAGATAGGTCACCGTATTCTTTCGGAGTGTCTCTTTCCTAGGACGGAGACGCCCCAAAAAAGATCAAGACGGATGAGCTGTTCTTGCTTTACTCCTTGCTTTATGGACGCCGTGCTGATTGTGCTACTCTCTTGGCTGCTACTATGAGCAAGCTCAAGAATAAGAAGAAGGGCAACATAGGATATGGTGGGATAGTTACCCACATTGCTAGGAGCTTTGGTGTTGATTTTTCTGCTTGCACCCGTATACCGGCCGTACCTTTAGGGCTACATGCTTTCATGACTAGGGGTCTCATTTTCCCCACACATAGAGGACCGCCTTATGCGGGTATGCCATGGGAGAGCAGGACGGGTAGGGGTATAGAGTGGCTACCGGAGTACTCCATTATGGCGGGACGCCATAATTGGAAGAAGACGTTCGCTGCCATGCATGCGAACAGGATAGCAGCTCCCCCATATGTCCCACCGCCGGTTGTTGAGGAGGAGATGGGAGATCAGTTTGAGGGCGGAGGAGGAGCTGAGGAGGAGTTCGGCACGTTTCCGGATCAGCCGGAGGCGGCCCCCGATGCACCTAGACGTTCTCCACGTCCAGCTAGAGCTTCAGGCTCGTCTTCTCGCCGCGCTAGCGTGAGTGAGAGGCCTACGTGGATGACCACACCTCCTACGTGGTATGGCGTTCCCCCTCCTTGGTCTACAGAGCAGACAGCAGCACCAGCACCACCACCAGCACCATCCGACGCTCCAGCATGGTATAGCCACGCCCCGGGATGGTACGAGCAGATGCCGGATTGGGCTACCGGACTTTCAGAGAGAGTAGGAGCATTGGAGATCCGAGCCGATGCTAGAGACGGACGCCTAGACGACCTCGACCACATGATGAGGGATGTCTACCGCCAGCAGTTTGGGCGGTTCTATGATCCTAGCTTCTCTCCATTCCCGCCTCCACCAGCGCCGCAGTGATGAGAGTTTGATGATTGACCGTTCGCTTTAGACATTCCGCCACCACCTTGTGAGTTTCTTTTTCTTTTCTTCTTTTCTTTCTTTCTTTTGAACATTAGGGACAATGTTCGTCCTAAGTATGGGGTGGGATGTACTAAAAGTTTGTAATAACTCTTACTCACTATGCTTGCTTCTATTCGAGACTATTTGCATGTTCATTATATTGTTGCACGTTTCATTATTGCATTGCATGAAAAAGAACTTGAAAAACCCATAAAAATTGACAAATTTTGAAAATTTTGTGTTTCTAATGAATTGAGATGATTTCTATGATAATCACTACTTGTGAATTGAGTTTGATGACAATTGTATGCTTAAAAGAATAGTGAATTGAAAAGAATTTGAATGAATGAATTTTACCTCTTTTGCAAGTTTTATAATGTGATCAATATTGTCTAAATCATGTTGAGAAATTGAAGTTGAAATCACACTATAAGTTCTTATACTTCTTGTTGAGATGATTAAGGCAATTCGATTTTTCTTTCTTCTTTCTTTGATCATTTTAGCTCCTCATTGAAATATTGACCTCCTTTACCTATCCGGGAATTTGGAGAAGTGAATGAAAAAGGCATGTTTGATGTAGGAGGGCCATGAGAGCAATTATTTGCAATCAAAAGAATAGAAAGGAATTCTAGGTTTGGGGAAGTCAATCATGATGATGAGTAACTCGGCACCATTCACATAGCCGGGTGTTTGTGTCTTGCCAAAGTCGGATTGAGCGATGTTCCTAGCGGATTATGGCATGTGCGCTAAGGGTTTGAGGCATCTCATAAAAATTGAGAAACGCCAATCTCCTAGGCTTCGGTTTTTGTGCACCTCTATCCATAACTCCAAAAGTAAAGTCGAAAAATGAAAGGAAGAAGAGCGAAGCTCTAAGTTGAAGTGTTGCGGAAACCGCAAAAGAAGAAGAAGGGTAGTTGTCCACTTTCCCGGATTTATGCACCACATTCCTTAAAGTTTCCTTCCCTTTTCACATTCTAGACCTCTTCTTTGAAAGTCCTTAAGATCAAAAGAATGTTATATGACTTGGTGATCTAAATTGAAGTTTCTTATGATTGATTTTGATAATGTTTGAAGGTTATGATGCTTGTTTAGAAGTTTAATTGATTCATGAGTTTTCTTTGCTTTTTACTCTTTGGATAAGTGTATGAAAGTCTTATAAATAATTGAAGCAAGGTTTGAGAATGATCTATTCTTTAGAAGGCACATTTCTCCAAAAGAAGTATTGCTTTGAGAAGGTACACATATTTCATCCTAACTTTTGTTTAAAACTTTTTGAAAGACCTTGCTTAGGGACAAGCAAGTGTTAAGTATGGGGTTATTTCTTAGCATGAAATATTGTGATATTTTAGGCACGTTTTCTAAGTGTATTTGATTCATATTGATAGTCTTTGATTTAGCATTGTTGCATTTGTGAGCTAGTTTGCCTATATTGTCGATATGGATGTCTACACTAGCTTTATGTTGATTATAGGTGATTGAGAGTCATTTCCGAGCGAAATCGAGCAAAGAAGAGTTGATTGAGTATGTCCATGGATTAAGGACATTCTTAGGAGCAAATTGGAGTTCAACTTGAGGAATGCACGAGTCTAGGGAAGAATCACGTTCTTGCCCTAAACCACGCTCTAAAATACGGCCGTACTACAAACCACGTTTAGTTCCACGGCCGTGGAACCCTGCAAAGAGAGGCGTGATGCATTCCAGTAACTATTACGGTCGTGGAATCCATGGTTCAAACCGTGACACTTTCCACGCTCTAAATTACGGTCGTGGAACCTTCCACGACCGTGATCTTGGCGATCTTTTTCGCCACATTTTGAAGCCACGATCTTTTGAAGATTGGGCCGGACCAATATCTTATCTTGCCCTATAAAAAGACGGACGAAGCAAGATTCCGTCATCCACGCATAGCCCCGCTTGCGCCTGCTTACGCTCGTTGGGAAGCATTTACATCTCATTGGAGATCGAAGTTCGTATTGGGATTTTGCCCTAATCTCGCACTTTTGGTGGAGATTGCTGTTGAGATTTCCGGGTTGGCGGAAGATCGAAGCTTTTGGAAGATTGTTGCAAGAAGATTTCTCTTCTTGTTTAGGTTTGATTTAGAAGACGGATTGACATCCCGTTCTTCCTTCTTTCCTAAGATTGTGTTTGTTTGGTTTATTCTGAATCTATTAACAATATTCGTTATTGATTGTGACTTTGAGATTTGTTTGAAGTTTATTGAAAGTTTTCGGAGGTTTTCATCTTTCAATCTTTTAATCTTTGAATTTGATATCAACATGACTGTTATTGGCTAAAAACCCTTAACAATTCTAAGGTGAAGGGTTGATAGTTGTGGCTTAGATGATGATAGATCGATCTTAAACAGATTAGACCCTGAGAGTTTGAGAGAATCGTCGACGAACCCTAAATCACGGTTTGATCTTGAGTTCCACGGCCGTGGAGTCTCAAGATCTACCCGTAATTTTCCTTAAGTTTACGAACCTGCTTTTACTTTAATCCAAAGTTAAAGATTTGCTTTAACTTAGTTTAGGCTTGCCTTTTCTAGGTGGTAGTGAAGCCTCAACAACCTCTACCTCGATTGTGAGTGTCACAACCGTAATCGGTTAAGTTAGTCTTGATTCTTGGATTACAAGTTTAGGTATTTGACATTAATTCTTGCCTTTAGAACCTTTCAATATTGAAGCCTCAACAACCTGTATAGAGAGTGTCTTGTAGGTGAGGCATATAAGGTTTTTGGAACTTCACCGTACGATTACCTTACATTAGCATACCTTTGCATATCTCAACTCTGTCTTTATATCATTAGTATATCTTGAATCGATTGCCACAGCTGGATACTTGGATCTTTAGGATTGTTGTTTTCCCAATATTTGCAAAAACTCTCATATTTATTCGCTTGATAATCTGCAATTGAATTTGTTCCCACCCAAATCCCTGTGTTCGATACTCTGGAATTCTTGCTTAACTACGTCGATCCGTACACTGCGGGTTCGCTTGCTTGATTCTAGTTTTATAAATTTAAAGCTTATTTGCACGCACGTTTAGGGGCGAACAAGTTTTTGGCGCCGTTGCCGGGGATTTGGTTTCGGCCGAATTCGGTAGCCGGTTGTCAAGCTTGGGAGCTTGCTCTCGTTATTTGATATTACTTTGAGTGCATGCGCAGGTCTAAGAACACCGAAGATCTCTTACCTCTTGATCAAGAGCTAGAGAAAACTTTAAGGCAAAAGCGCAAGGAAAAGAAGATGGCTGAAGGACACGAACGTGATCTTCAAGCGGAGTTGGCGGAGAAAGAAGCTCAACTCCAATGGAATGAGACCCTCCACCAAGATGAAATGGATCGTCATCAATCTCAAGTTAACAATCTACAAGACATGATCTTCCAGATGAGGGTAGAGCTAAGCGACCTTAAGAATAAGGGAAACAAGAAATCCTCAAGGAAAGCATCAAGGTCTAGAAGAAAAGGTCACTCATCCGCTGATGATAGTGATTCTTTCATGCCACTGTTAGAGGAGATTGATCCCACGATCAATGTGAATCCTTTCCATCCACGGGGAGCTGCCAATCGTTGTGTTCCACCTAGGAATGCGAGGATCGAACGTGTAGATGAAGAGCCAAGAACTCTTGGCCAGCGGATGGATCCAACACAACAACCACGCCGTTTGGGCGTGAACTTCGATGCTGATGATGTGCAGGGGTTTAGCTTCAACCCTCAAGTCATTACTCTTGTTCGCCAAAACCAATTTGGCGGAACAAGCGCTGAATCTCCACACCAACACTTGCAGAACTTTGAGTGTATGATGGAGACAATGAGGCCAAAGAGCGCTACTACCAACAACTATAAGCTCAAGCCTTTCTTCTTCTACTTGAAAAGGAAAGCGTTGTCTTGGTATCAAGCTCTTCCTAGTGGGAAACTAGACACGTGGGAAGACCTTTCCGCGGAGTTCCTCACTAAATTCTTTCCGCCATCCAAAACGGCGGAACTTAGAGGTAAGATTAATGCTTTTTCCATGAGATCTAACGAAAGTTTGTTTCAATCTTGGGAAAGATTTCAGGATTTGCTCTTGGATTGCCCTCATCATGGCATATCCAAGCTTGCCTTGCTGGAGATTTACTACAAGGGGTTAGATGCGGGAACGCAATTCAACCTCCAATCCCTCTCATGTGGAACATTCATGGACATGAGAGAAGATGACGCTTGGGACTTAATTGAGAAGCAAGTAAGGGTCATAGAGAAGTATTCCCACCGGAAAGTGGAGGGAAATCGTGTGGAGCAAGGAGCAAAGCTCACACATGAAGCTCAAAATCAGATTTTCTCCCTCAACAATGAGATCAAAGAGTTGAAGGAGGCTATCAAGACCAACTTCCCAAAGCAACAAGGGAAGGATGTTGGTTATTTGGGTAACAACAATGGCGGCGACAACAATAACCGGAACAACAACCGGAATAACAATTGGAATGGAAACAACAACAACCGGAATAACAATTGGAACAACAATAGGGGTTCAAACAACAACAATTGGCGCTCCAATCAACAAAATTTCGGTAACTCTTATCCTTCCAATTCTAATTCACTAACTCCACCTTCCTCTTCCTCTACTCCTTTGAAAAGCCAGGGGCAATCATCTAATGGAGGAAACAATTCAGGAAAGGAGAAGCCCGATCCCATGTTGGAAACGATTTTGGAAAAGCTTCAAGGGTTGGAGAACCGCTTCATTAAGGTTGATGATCAAATTTCCAAGGTTGACAAAGCTCAAAAGGTCTTGGAAAATCAAATGTTCAACCATGCGGAGGAAGTTCCTAGGAATCAAGGGAAACTTCCAGGAAAGACGGAGGACAACCCTAAGGGAAGGGTTATGGCAATCACAACTAGGAGTGTTGTCCGAGCAAAAGACGCATTTGTCAAAGTTGACGTACAATTGCTCTTGTCTAAGGTACTCGAGCACTTGGCGAAGGTGCCCGATGTGATCCTCCAAAGACGTACTAAATACCAAAATATCATCAAAATAAACAACAACAAATGTACCCAAGAATCGGCGCAAGATATGGTTCATGAGGCACATGAAGGTGGACGGGGCGTTGGAGAGGCCAAATGGCATGACAAGCCATTCATAGAGTCCATACTTCGTTTTGAATGCCGTTTTCTACTCGTCACCTTCGGCCATCCGGATTTGGTGGTAACCGTTCCGGAGATCAATTTTGGAGAAGATAGTGGCGCCATGAAGCTCATCCAACATGTCATCAAGGCGCGGGATAGGGTGGCGGTATTTGACGGTGATTTGGATGATGGCACGACAATCAACACACATTCGCCATGATCCATCTTTCTTTGGTACTAAAATTACCGGGACGGCACATGGTGATAAAGATTCACGCACATGTCCCCGGTCTAGGAGCTCTTGCACTTGACGTTGTAGCTCCTTCGTCTCTTCCGGACTTGCTCGGTACGCGGCACGGTTTGGCAAGGAAGCACCGGACACAAAGTCAATTTGATGTTCAATCCCTCGGATAGGTGGCAAGCCGGGTGGGAGATCTTTGGGCATAATATCCTGAAATTCGGACAACAACAAAGACACCTCGTGTGGCACATTACTTGGGTCATGAGAAGTAGATAAACAAAACGGAACAAGTAAAAAGCATGGGAACTTGCCTTCCATGACCGGTTGCAAATCATGCCGGCGAGCTAAGAGTATCCGCGGTTCACACCATCCTTGAATTACGGGATCCGAAGGTGGTAAAGGTGCGCCCGAAGAAACGATGCGACCTTTACTACCTTTGGACTCGGTAGCATGGACAAGAGGGGCGGTGTTTCGGGATTTGGAAGTACTAGCACCTACAACATCGGAACTCCGGGGTCCGATTTTGCCGGTGCTTTAGCGGACTCATCAATAGTTTGTTGCCTCTTCCGTTCCGCATAGTCAACCAAAATTTCATGCGGAGTCATAGGCAAAAGTGTGACCCGTTTTCCATTATATTGGAACATGTACCGATTAAGATAACCATCATGATATGTGCGGCGATCGAATTGCCATGGTCGTCCTAATAGGACATGTGTGGCGTCCATCTTGATAACATCACAAAGGACCTTATCAACATAGGCGCCAATAGAAAACGACACCCAAGCTTGTTGTGTGACGGTGTCACATGCCGTATCGGAAATCCATTGGAGTCCGTAAGGCGTTGGGTGGGGGGTCGTAGGCAACTTGAAGTGTTTTACCACCCGTTCGTTAACAATATTGCAACAAGAACCCCCGTCCACGATGAGAGAAAGAGTCGTATTATTAACCAAGCAACGAGAGTGGAAGAGATTCTCGCGTTGATCAATAGGAATATGCTCTTTAACAGCCAAAATACGACGAGAAACAAGAGCGAATTTACCGGGTTGTGCTGGGCCGCAAGCAAGCTCGTCATCACAAGGTTCCATGCCAAAAAGTGGGTCGGTGTCATGGTCATCCTCAATAATGATATCATCGTCATGTTGACCATCGTCGTCCTCGAAATATGTTGGGTCGGCAAACAAGACCCGTTTGGTGTTTGGGCAATCACGTTGTACATGGCCAAAACCGCTACACTTGTAGCACACGGGCTCCCTAGGGCGAGTCGCCGTTGAGGGTCCTTGTTGACCTCGAGAGGGAGACGCCGGTGCCGGGCCACGGTTTGGTGCCTTCTCGGTACCCGTTTGCCTATTGGAAGGACCCGTCCGTTGGGTCCCTTTGGAAGCGTCGGTATCTGTAGGACTAGGCGCATCTCGAGAACGTGTGTTAGACGGATAAAGATATGGACTCGAGGAAGAGGTATACCTAGAATACCGTGGTGTTTTGAGTTATTGCTTATCTAGCTTCATGGCGGCATGACATAATGCTCCCAAATCCTTGAATGGGACAATCTCAAGCGGCCGCCGGATGGAAGCATTAAGCCCACTCATGAACTTGGTGCGGAGGGCGGAGGGGGAAGCCGAGACGCCGGCCTTAATGTGCATGTCCTCAAGTTTAGCCAAGTAAGCCACCGGAGTGAGGTTGCCTTGCTTGAACTCGGCAATTTGCAACCGCATATCATTCTTAAAGTCCTCGGGCACGTACTTCTTGGTCATGCAATAGAGCAATTGTTCAAATGTCTCAATCGGTGCCCATCCTCGTCTCTCTCGGGTGAACTCATACCGGTTCCACCAAGACTTCGCATCTCCTTCAAAGTATAGAGTTGCCGCCTCGATTTTCTTGTATTCCTCCTCATAATGACAATGTTTTAATGCTCGTTTCATATCTTGCGCCCAATCAAGAAAAACACACGGATCATATTCACCATGAAAGGTAGGGAACTTAACCTTACCTTCCCTACGAGCTCGGTAGGGGTCCGGACGGGGCGGTGGAATGTAGGCATCATCGGCACGGGCTCGCCGGTGGCCGCCATGAGGCCGTTGGCGCCCATGAACGGGTGGGGCCTGCCTAGGTGGATTTGGGGGAGGCAACCATTCTTCACCCCGGTCTTGGTTCTCATAAGGGTCTATGACGGGTGGGTGCCACGGACGGTTATGTGCTACCCGTTCTAAATCAGATTCATCACCGGAGAACTCGTTGAAGTTGTGTTGCTCATCATATTCATCAAAGTCAAGGGTCCTCGGTTGCCGGGTTTACCGTTGGCGACGGTGTTCGGAACGATCATGCTCACGATCATGATTGGTGGTTGAGTTGGGACGGTACCGGGGCTCTTCCCGGGTTTGTCGGTCGGTGCGGGGCACACTAGGTGGAGGTGGAGAAGGAACATACCGTTGATGTTGATGCTCATAATATTGGTGCCGATGTTCCATATCGACTATGGGCAAGTCATCTTGACGCGGGTCGGGGAATTCCTCCTCTTCTTCATGGGACTCATTTCCGTCAAGAGGTAAAGGATGGATGCGTTCAATGACAGACGCAAGCCGGGTAACGTTTGATGGTCCGGATCCTAAAAGTCCCTTGCCTTTCCGTTGTGCATCGGATGTGGAAGCATTGACCACGGTCTCATTCGGATATGTTGGGGTGGGACGTTGAGCAATCTGAAGGGCCTTAAGAGCTTCGAGCTCTTTTTTCAAGGCAATGTTTTCTCGGGTCAAGGCATCAAACTTTTTTTATTCCTTCAAGGCTTCCAATTCTCGCCTTATGGAGTCATTTTCGAGGGACAACGAAGCAGTTTCTTGAGCCAAGGGTTCACTGAACTCTTGCGGACCAAAATCCTGAGAAGTTTCCATTTCAACGTTAGTCATTGCTCCAAATCAGCACACAATTGCAAGCAATCAAGTGAGCAAGGTGAGAAGTTAGGTCAACTTTACCCAAGTTCAAGTGCGTTATCGGGTTCTACTTTGGGGAAGGCCGTTTGGCGGTTAGGCAAGGAAGGCAAATCCAACAAAATTGAACCAATTACACACCAATAAACAAGTGATATTTTGCAAACGTATGTAAGAAAATGGAGAGATAGAAGATGGACGGATTGTTCACTCGGCAAGCTTTGCTTGCTTTCGGTCTTTGACCGTTTTGTAAAATCCGATTTTTCGGATGGACCGATTTGTCGGACGTCTTTTCACTTTGTGTGTTTCGTTTCTTTGAAATGTTTTGAGCAACACTTTCTTTTGTTTTTTTTTTGAACACAAATCCGTATTGATGAAGAGTTTTTTTGCTTTTCTTGGAATATCAAATGCGAGATATCCGAACTTTTCGTTAACAAAAATATCCCAAGAGATTTGGTAAAATTAATTAATAAATTGTCGGATTAGGTCGGTTTAAGAAAAAGACGGGTTTGATAAATGGTTTGAAGGCAAACCAAATATCTCCTATTTTTGTACTTTTTGTTTTGAGTTAAACACGGAAAAGAAAAAAAAAATTTAGGGAAAATGGATGAACATGATGAACAACATGAAGATCATGAAGAACAAATGAAGAACATCATGAACAAACGAAGAATATCATGAACAAAAAAAGGCTAAATAGGTTTAAGATAATAACGTACAAAAACAAGAGTAAATAGAACTTAGCTTTGATCCCTTGCTCTGATACCAATTTGATGCGTCCTTGGAGGTAACCAAGGATAACTCCGGATCTAGATCAAGCAAAACTCCAACTACTCCTTGATTCTTTGTGCAACGTTGTATCGTTTCGGATCCAAAGGGGCGGAAGCGATGAAGAAACAAGGGTTACTTCGATCTAGAGAGATCGAATAAACCTTTTTGTGTGGATCGAAGGTTGATTCTTAAAAAGAATCCTCGAATATGGATTTCTGGGATCAAAGACGAGATCCAAGGAAGAAATTTGAGAGATAGAAGAGAGGTTTTGATGCCCAAGCTAAGTAGGAGGAAATTCTTCTCAAAACTTAGTAATATTGAACATGGAAAATAAGTGAGGCAAGATATCTCTTATATAGAGAGACTTGCCTACCTATGGGCCAACGGGCCAAACAAAATACATGAAGAAAAGCCCAAAAGGGGAAAACCTAAAAGGATAAGAGCAAATCCTAAAAGGATAAGGTCAAAAGGGAATATTCTTATACGGAATATCCCTTTATTACATAAAAAGGTAAACATGAAAATATAGTCCGAAAATAAGCTAGCTTTATGCCATGGAGTCGGAAAGACGAGACATGCCGCTAACGGAACCGGTAGCCTATGCCATGGTGGTGTAGAGACATGGCATGCCGGTAATGGAACCAAGTGAAGAAGTAATGCGGGCAATGATGGAGCCAGTGGCTCGAGCAATGGCCTTAGCTCGGGATCGGGTGATCGGTCCATCTGAACGAACTCTAAGAGCCTCGTCCTCTTCGTCTATGGTCAACGTAAAAGGGGCATCCAAGGGCGCATCACTTTCCTCGTTCAACACAAGCCTAGGATGAGACTTACACGGTGATTCCTTTGTTTATTTATCCAAGATCATGAGTATAGGTAATAAAGGTTTATCCTTTATTGGGGTTTGAGTGTGCCTTCATCCCATCTTTGTGAGTTAGCCTGAGACTTACCCGATAAAGGTTGATTCTATTCTCTTGGGTGGTGTGTTGGTTTGAGATTATAGTTCCTTTCCTTAGTACCTTGAGACTTACCCGGTATAGGATCTTTGGTTTGGGATAGTGAGTAGTGAGACTTACCCAGTAATCTATTCCCACCTTAGAAACACCTTCCCTTTGCAAACCTCAACTTTGTCCGCGTTATCCTTTGAGATCTTGAGTCGGAACCATAACTAGATGCTTTAATCCCTAGAATCCGGATTCCCTTTATCTGACTTTATATCATCTTTGATTGCTTTAATTCGTAGTTATTAGCATATTTGACAACCTGATTCCGTGCTTTGTTTCACCATAGTCCCTGTGCTCGACCCCTGGAATTCTTGCTTTTATTACAATTGATCCGTACACTGCGGGTTTGCATATTGTTCAAGCATACTTCTTGGGTTATAAATTTTAAAGCTTGCACACACCTTTTGGAGCGAACAGAAGGATCACTTCCCGCTCATTCATTGATCAAATGCTTGAAAGGTTAGCACAACAATCTTACTTTTGCTATCTTGACGGTTATAGTGGTTTCTTTCAGATCCCGATCCATCCGGACGATCAAGAGAAGACCACATTCACGTGCCCATGAGGTACGTTTGCTTTTAGGAGGATGCGATTCGGACATTGTAACGCTCCAACCACCTTTCAAAAGTGTATGATGGCCATCTTCTCGGAATACATTGAGGAAATCATGGAGGTTTTTATGGATGACTTTTTTGTTTATGGTTCCTTATTCGATAATGGTCTTGCTAACCTCGATCTTGTTTTGCAAAGGTGTGAAGACACGAACCTATATCTAAACTGGGAAAAGTGTCACTTTATGGTTAAAGAAGGCATAGTTTTAGGACACTTGATCTCTAATAGAGGGATTGACGTTGATAAGGCTAAGATTGAAACAATAGAGAAACTTCCTCCTCCATGTTCGGTGAAGGGGATTAGAAGTTTTCTAGGACACGCTAGATTCTATAGAAGATTCATAAAAGACTTCTCGAAAATTTCTAAAATGCTAACTAATCTTTTGATGAAGGATGTTGTTTTCGAATTTTCGAAAGAATGTTTGGATGCTTTTTACAAGATTCGGGAAGCTCTAATCTCAGCCCCAATTATTCAACCTCCGGATTGGAACCTTCCCTTTGAGATCATGTGTGATGCAAGCGACGTAGCTGTAGGAGCGGTGTTGGACAAAAGAAGGATGGATGTTAGCATGAAATATGACTATATTTTAGGCACTTATTTTAGTTATTTTTCGCTCTTTTATGTGTATATAGATATGAGTTTGAGGCATTTGAGGCTAAGGAAGGAACATGAGTGAAGAACATCACGAAATAAAGGCTTTCACAAGAATTTGGAGAACCACGCTGTTATGCTAAGATCGTGTGATGTGTGCATGCAATAAGCTTTAAATTTATACTCGTTATATTTATCCTAACTCCTAGCGAACCCGCAGTGTACGGGACGTTTGTAGTAGGGATAGTATTCCGAGGTCGAACACAAAGACTAAGGTGAAATCGAGTCAAACAATGATCAAAGATAGTGTGAATCTAGACTAGATAAGATGAGGAACAAAGAAAATGGAAAACACAATGATTTTGTTGGTTTTTGTGGTGATCAAACAAAGATCACAAGTCAAACAAGGTAATAAAACGACTAACAACTCAAGCTAGCAAACAAACAAGTAACACAAAGCACAAAGTATATGATCAAGAGAGAAAAGTAGATTCTAGAGGTCAAGAATTCCGGTTATGGCATTGGACTCAAGGTTCTAAGGGTTCTAAGGACAAGTTGCGGTGTTGGGGAAGAGTGTTTCACTAAAGGAAGCAATTACCGGGTAGGTCTCTCACTTCACTAGTCCCACATCTAACTCCTATTACCGGGTAGGTCTCAAGGGGTTAGAATAAGGAATTCCACACAAACTAGATACTACTTAAGGGGTAACCCTCTCCTTACCGGGTAAGTCTCGAAATAGGGAAATCTCAAGCAAATATCCTAGCACACTCGATTCCAATAGAGGCTTATGAGGCTCACTACTACCTAGAATTCATCTTCTAAGGTATCTAAGATCGGAAATCATCGGGTAGATCTCTTCCCTCACTTAGGTTGATAGCATTAGGTGATCCTAAGCTAAATTAGGCTTAATAAACACTAGGATTTAAACAACCAAGGACCCTAGCATTCAGATTCATCATTTAAAGAGCAACAAGAGAATAAATCGGGTTGTTCTACAGATAAATCGGCCGATATATCTGATGAACAGTCCGATTTTTCCTTCTGTTGTGAGTTTCGTGCATATTAATCATCCTAAACTAACATATAAGCTCATCCTATCATCACCCTAGCCATAACCATCAATCCATCACTCTAGAATCACAATAAACTAGCCAATAGTAAGCATATCAAGATCCAAAATCATCATACAAGCATACATGGTATTCATAGAGGGAAAATGAAGGATAAGCAAGTAAAATCAATAAATCTCAGCCAAATCCAAGTTGTAGCAAGACTTACAAACTCTTAAATGAAGATTCAAAACGTTCCTAATAATCCTTGCAATAGTTCTTCAATCCAAGATTACAAAAATCACTCAAAAGTCACTCAAAATCTCACTCAACTCCTAGAATGGTGTTCTTCTTCTTCCTTCAATCCTTGAGAGCTTTTCTTCTCCTCCAAATTTTCCTCCAAATTGGTCAGCTGTAAATGAGAGTGTGGGAGAGGAGAGATGCTCAGCAACCACCTGCAGGACCACTTATATTCTCCACCAAGAGCAAGGACGGACAAGAGATCGTGGGACACGTGGCTTAAGCTGTCAAAGGCCTAAAAATCGACCCAGAGGAATAAATCGGCCGATTTAGCTGCTTGTTGGTCCGATTTTCTTCAGCAGAAGAATGCTATGATCGTCTAGCCATGAGTTGATCCATTGCTTGCACCAATAGTGGTCTTTGTGTCCCTTGTTGCTCCAATTATGCTCCTCCAAAGCTTTGGATGTGTACCATCATAAGGCTTGGCCCTCTAATGTATCGGTTAATGTCCGAAAGACCCCCGAAATACCTACAAAACCGATAAAAGGTAGTGTAGACGTCTTTTCTAGAAATGTGCATGAATTGAGCGAAGACGTCATGAACCAATGCCAAAACGTGCATGAATGAGTGAGAAATCTATCTAAATGATTACCTAATCCTAAGTCATAAATCTTGTTATCAAAAATACCCCATACTTAAGGTTTGCTCGTCCCCGAGCAAATTCCCAACTATAGACTAAGAGATGACATGATTTATGTATGCAGAAAAATGGCAAAATCTTTTTGGAGTTGTGCTTCTAATATTGGATCACCTTCATAGTCATGTTTCATGGCAATGGACAAGCAATTATGCATCAAATAAATGAAAGCATGGAAAGACAACTACACTTAACTTGATAGCATGCAATGAAATGTAAAGATGAAGAAGTCAAGATGATCATGAGTATATCCAATCTAAATCACTTAGTCTTACACACATGCAAGTAGGTCAAAAGGACTTGTAAAATAGAAGGCCAAGAAACGTTGTGATTAGGTGGGAATTTTCTAGGCTATGTGATGCTATTCCGGGAAAGGAACTAAACAACCACAACTTCACATTTCTTATCAACTTCCCTCAAGTGTATATTTTTCTTCATTTTCTTTTCTTTCTTTTATTTTTGAGACAATGGCATTGGTGTACAAAAGCCGAAACCTTGGTGATTAGCCATTCTCGGGCTTTTTCTATTTTTCGAGATGCATCCACACCGGGCACACATACCAAAGCTCGTTAGGACTATCGGTTTATTTGACTTTGGCAAGGCACCAACACCCGATCATGTGAAGTGTACCGAGTTACTTGTCATTTAAACCAACGTCCCCAAACCTATATTTTTGTCTACACTTTCACAACAATTTCAGCATTTCATTCACATCATTCTTTCATCCACAACTTCACCCCACACTTGCTTTTCACACACATCAACACACTAGCATGCTCCTATTCCCGGATGGGTCAAAAGAGGTCAATTTATATCAATTGAGGTGCTCAAGCAACATGATCAAGATAAGAAGTAGAGAAAGATGAATTGCCTTATTCATTCCTAAATGATGTGTAAGAACTAGCATGCAATTTCGACTTTCAATACTCAATTCAATCAAGGCAAACATTCATGATCACAAATCATTCATGGTTTCAAGAGAAGTACTTCAAGTCCACATATGCTATCATCAATTTAACACATAAGGTCATCCATAGCCAATCCACAAGACAAGGTTCATCATTAGGGTCATTCCCAAGCTTTAGAAGCACTAAAATTTTTTTAAAATTTTCTGATTTTTTTTGGAATTTTTGAAATATGTATGTACAATGCAAGACATAATGAAACATGTGATAAAATTAAACTATCCTAGATGCTAATCATGCAAGTGATCATGAAAACCCCACCCCATACTTAGAAACACATTGTCCCTAATGTGTAAACTAAATAAAGAAGTGAAAGAGAGTCCTCACAATGTAAAATTGGTGATGCTTTGGTATTTCGGTTCACATTGGATGATGATGGTGGATGATCGATCAAGGATGGTAGAGAGCTCTTGATGTTCGTTAAGGGGTTGGAACCCGCGCTTGGCACCGCAAGCCGTCCAAGTTCCTCGTCCGCTCCACCCATGCTTGATTGGAGATCATCACTTTCCTTTATACAGAGGAAAAATAGCCCTATAGCCCAGGAAAATCGGCCGATTTTGTGCATGAACAATACGATTTTTCTGGGTGATTTCCTCCTCGTCTATGTGCTTGGATCTTGTACCTTAAATAGCTCCATGAGGTCTTCTCATGACCTCCAACATCTCATAACTCATGACAATCAACAAGATCTAGCACCCAAAAACACAAAAGAAAAACAAAGCACACCAAGAGTGAGATTAAACAAAAGCAAGAAAAAAAAAGGGAAAAATATGTACCAATGGGTTGCCTCCCATTAAGCACTTCTTAAAGGTCATTAGCTTGACCAAATTCAGGAGCGTTTCAATCAAGGTGAAGCGGGGCAATCACTTCCACCGGGGCTTCCGGGATGTACTTCTTCAAACGATGCCCATTCACCTTGAAGTCACCACAATGATCTCCTCCTATCTCCACCGCTCCATGAGGAAAAACTTTCTTCACCACATATGGCCCGGTCCATCTTGATTTGAGCTTTCCGGGGAAAAGCCGCAGCCTTGAGTTGAAGAGAAGGACAAGGTCGCCTTCACTCAACTCCTTCGGGATGAGGCGCTTGTCATGCCATCGTTTAGTCCTCTCCTTGTAGATCCGGGCATTCTCATAAGCATCCAACCGGATCTCTTCAAGGGCGTTCATATCAAGCAACCTCTTCTCTCCCGCCTCCTTGAGATCAAAATTTAGTCACTTAATGGCCCAATAAGCTCTATGCTCCATCTCTACCGGAAGGTGGCAAGACTTGCCATAGACTAGCTTGTAAGGAGTGGTGCCAATTGGTGTTTTGAAGGCGGTCCTATATGCCCACAAGGCATCATCGAGCTTCATAGCCCAATCCTTTCTCGTCCTTGAGACCGTCTTCTCGAGAATCCCCTTGATCTCCCGGTTGGAGATTTCCACTTGGCCACTAGTTTGGGGATGGTAAGGTGTTACCACCTTATGAGTCACCCCATACTTAGCCAAAAGTGCCCCAAAGTTCCTATTGGTGAAGTGCTTCCCTCCATCACTTATGATCACCCTTGGTGTTCCAAACCTAGGAAAGATCACTCGGTTGAAGAACCGCACTACAACCTTGGCGTCATTTGTAGGAGAGGCGATTGCCTCCACCCATCTTGAAACATAGTCAACCGCCAATAGGATGTAGAGGTTGCCACATGAAGAAGGGAAGGGTCCCATGAAGTCCACACCCCATACATCAAATATTTCTACCTCTTGGATGTTGTTCAAGGGCATCTCATTTCTCCTTGAGATGTTGCCCGTCCTTTGGCAAGCGTCACAAGCCACCACAAAGCCTTGCACATCCTTGAACAAGCTAGGCCAAAAGAAGCCCGATTGCAACACTTTAGCACATGTCTTGTGTGCGCTAGCATGCCCTCCACATGGCAAGGAATGACAATGGCGGATCACACTCTCCACCTCGTCCTCCGGTATGCATCTTCTAAACATTCCATCCGGCCCTCTCTTGAACAAAAGTGGTTCACTCCAATAGTAGTGTCTCACATCTTTGAAGAACTTCGTCCTTTGGGCATATGTCAATCCGGGAGGCACTTCCTCACACACCAAGTAGTTCACAATGTTGGCAAACCATGGCTCACTTCCTCTAGACACTTGGAACAAGCATTCCTCCACCATTTGCAATTGCTCATCCCGGAATGAGTCATCAATCGGGATGTCCTCTCTTTCAAGCTCCAGTGGTGGGAGTCTACTAAGGTGATCCGCCACGGAGTTCTCGGATCCCCTCTTGTCCCGGATTTCCAAGTCAAACTCTTGAAGAAGAAGGATCCACCGAATCAACCTAGGCTTGGCATCCTTCTTGGTAAGTAGATAACGGATTGCAGCATGATCCGTATAGACTATGACCTTCGCTCCAACAAGATATAAGCGGAACTTCTCAAATGCATACACAACCGCTAGCAACTCCTTCTCGGTTGTGGCATAGTTAAGTTGGGCATCATCTAGCTTCTTGCTAGCATAATAAATAGCATGAGTTTTCCATCTTTCCTTTGCCCCAAAACAGCCCCAACGGCTACATCGCTTGCATCACACATGATCTCAAACGGTAAACTCCAATCCGGAGGTTGCATTATAGGTGCGGAGATCAAAGCGTTCTTCAACCTACAAAAAGCCTCAAGACAATCTTTGGAGAAGACAAAATCAACATCCTTCATTAGTAGGTTAGTGAGAGGCTTAGAAATTTTAGAGAAATCTTGAATGAACCTCCGGTAAAAACCGGCATGCCCCAAGAAACTCCTTACCCCTTTCACCGAGGTAGGTGGTGGCAACTTCTCTATCGTTTCAATTTTTGCCCTATCAACCTCAATGCCACGGTTAGACACCAAGTGTCCTAACACTATACCTTCACTTACCATGAAGTGGCATTTTTCCCAATTCAAGACAAGATTTGTCTCCTCACATCTTTGCAATACCAATGACAAGTTAGCCAAGCAATTATCAAAGGAAGAACCATAAACAGAGAAATCATCCATAAACACTTCCATGATATTTTCTATATATTCCGAAAAGATAGCCATCATACACCTTTGGAAGGTGGCGGGTGCATTACACAACCCAAATGGCATTCTCCTATATGTAAAAGTACCCCATGGACATGTAAAGATTGTTTTCTCTTGGTCATCGGGGTGGATAGGGATTTGGAAGAATCCACTATAGCCATCTAGGTAGCAAAAATGGGAATGTTGAGCTAACCTCTCTAGCATTTGGTCAATGAAAGGGAGAGGGAAGTGATCTTTCCTAGAGGCCATGTTAAGCTTTCTATAATCAATACACATCCTCCATCCCGTAACCGTTCTAGTGGGGATTAGTTCATTGTTCTCATTGGTCACTACGGTCATCCCACCCTTCTTAGGTACTACATGAACGGGACTAACCCACTTACTATCCGAGATAGGGTAGATAATTCCCACATCTAGCAACTTAATGATTTCCTTTTTGACTACCTCTTTCATTATGGGATTCAATCTTCTTTGATGTTCAATAGAGGGTTTATGATTATCTTCCATCATTATCCTATGCATGCACAAAGAGGGTTTGATGCCAACAAGATCATCAATGGTGTATCCTATTGCCTTTCTATGCAGTTTTAATTCATTCAACAATCTATTAAGCTCATCATCATTCAAAGATGCATTCACAATCACCGGATAAGTAGAATTTGAACCAAGGAAAGCATACTTTAAATGAGAAGGAAGAGGTTTAAGATCAAGTTGAGGAGGACCTTTTTCGGTTGGAGACGATCCATACAATGTAGGTTGAGATGATTGCAAAGCCATGGAAGGCTCCTTGAAGTCCCTTGATGATTGCTCACACTCAAGTGGTTGGTGCTGAAAAGACTCAGGAAAATCGGCCCAGGAAGAAAAATCGGTCGATTTATCTGAGGGTGGGTCGATCTGAGTTTCTATTTTGGCAGAACTGGGTGAAATTGCAGCACAAGGAGAAAAATCGGCCGATTTTTCCCAAGCAGGCCGATTTTTCTGGCTGTTTTTCTCTTCTCCTAGCACTTCAAATCCAACACTTGGTAGCTCGTCCAATGCATTCAAGGCCTTGATTACTTCATTGCTACTCTCCTCAACTCCCTCTTCCATCAAGCTTGAGCTAAGAACTCTCTCAAGTGGATCCTTGAGCAAGATCGAGCTCACAACCTCTCTAGACTCCTCTTCTTCAACTATGTTGAACACATCTTCGTCAAGGGTTGGCCCTTTCATCATTGTGGACAGCTTGAACTTGATATTCTCTTCTCCAATGTTGAAGGAGAGAGTACCATTCTTGCAATCTACTAGACATCCGGAAGTAGCTAGGAAAGGTCTCCCCAAAATGATAGGAACCGGATAGTCCGCCGGGATGTCCAAAACAACGAAGTCTATGGGCACATAGAACTTCCCTAGTTGCACCGGAATGTCTTCCAAGATTCCAACCGGATGAGTGATCGAGCGGTCCGCCATGTAGAGGGTCATCTTGACCGGCTTTGGCTCTCCTAGCCCAACCTTGTTGCAAAGTGCAAGCGGAATGATGCTTACACTTGCCCCAAGATCACATAGGGCGTCATACTTCACTTCTCCTACTCCGATTGGCACACAAAAGGATCCCGGATCCCTTAGCTTAGGAGGCATCTCCTCCTTCATCGTTTGAATCAACTCCGAGGATCTCTTAGTCATCCTTATCTCCCCATACTCCTCCAACTTCCTTTTGTTGGAGAGTATTTCCTTCAAGAACTTGCCATATGCCGGCATTCCTAAAATAGCATCCATGAATGGAATGTTAATATGTAATTTAGACATTAGTTCAAGGAACTTACCAAAGTGATTGTCCAAGCGAGCTCTTGCTCGTGATTGAGGGAACGGTAGTGGTGGCTTGTATGGAGGCGGTGCCACATAGGTTGGCTCTACATCCTCGCTTTTGCCTCCATTTCCTTGCAAAGTCTCTTCTTCATTCACCACTTGCTTCCCTTTAGCATTCTCCTTGGGCAAAGGATCCTTCATGCTTAACCCACTTCTTGTTGTAATAGCCAACACTTGGCCTCTTGGGTTTTCTTCGGTTCTTCCGGGAAGCTTTCCCGGATCTCTATGTGCTTCACCCGCCTTTTGGAACACTTGTGCTTCCAAAACCTTTTGAGCCTTAGAAATTGAAGTCACGGTGCTCTCAAGACCACTCAACCTTCCAAGCAATTGCTCAAACAATAATTCGGTCCTATCCTTTGGAGGTTGAGTGAATCTGGGTGGAGGTTCTTGTGAAACTCTTGGTGGTGGAGTTGTGCTTGTGGAAGCGGGAAGGTTCAAGGCTCCATCCGGGTTTGAGTAAGAAAAACCGGGATGGTTATGGTTTGGCCGGTAATTGTTGAATTGCCGGTTGTTGTTGAAGTTTCTTGGGCCTTGGTAGTTGTTGTAATTGCCCCTTCCCATATAGTTCATATCCTCCTCCTTGGAAGACAAGTTAGCTTGTGGAAGCACTTGAGGGGTTGCTTGGTTCTTCAAGGTTGTAGCACACAACTCCCTCAAGGACTTTAGCTCGTTGTTGATGGCGTCAAGCTTGAAATTGCTCATGGTGACCTCACTCACCTCATATGCTCCCGCCTTTCTCCCTTCACTCTTCCTATGGGAGTATTTCTCAATCACTAGAGCTTGCTTCTCCACAAACTCCCAAGCATCATCTACATGCTTCTCCATAAATGTCCCACCGGAAAGAGATTGAAGCTTGAATTGGCTATCTTCATCAAGCCCTTTGAAGTAGATCTCCAATAGGTCGATTTTCGGTATGCCATGGTGTGGACAATCTAGGAGAAGATCTTTGAATCTCTCCCAAGACTTGAACAAACTCTCTCTATCCTTCATCATGAAGGCATTGATCTTCCCTCTTAACTCGGTAGTCTTGGAAGGTGGGAAGAACTTAGTCAAAAACTCGGTTGTCATCTCCTCCCAAGTACCAACTCGCCCTTGTGGAATAGATTGATACCAAGCTAAGGCTTTGTCCTTAAGAGAGAAGGAGAAAGCCCTAAGCTTATGGTTGTTGCTCTCCAATCTTGGCGGTCTAAGAGTCTCCATCAAAATCTCATAGTTCATCAAGTGTTGATGAGGAGACTCTCCTTCCATCCCTCCAAATTGGTTATGCCGGATCATTTGTAGAACTTGAGGGCGGAGCTCATAGTTGTGGGCTGCGGGATCTCCTAAGTTCACACCCGGACGGTGTGCTCTTTGTGCCGGATCCATACGTCTCCCTAGGGTTTGTGGCTCTTCAAGGGCAATGGGTGCAACCCTAATATTAGCCGCCGGCTGCGGTTGTGGTGGAGGAGGTGGAGGTTGTCGGCGATTAAGCTCTCCTTGAACAAGGGCTTGCCTAATCTCATCAATCTCCCTCCTAGTTTCCTCTTGCCTCTCATTGGCAAGTCTCCTTTCTTCCTCCAAGAGCTCATCTCTTAGCCTTATTTGCTCTAAGGCTTCATCCAACTCAGCTTGGAGGTTTCTTCCGGCAATCTCTTTCTCTTTTCGGATATTCTTGGATCTAGATCGAAGGGTTTTCTCCGGTTCGGGATCGAATGGAGCTAAATCCTTGCCACGAGATTAAGAGATGTCCTGAAAAGCAAAGACACACACCAAAGAGAGATCAAAAGCAACAAGAAAGATCTACACTATAAACAATCACAAAATGACTCAATCTAGACCTAGTCCCCGGCAACGGCGCCAAAAACTTGTTATGCTAAGATTGTGTGATGTGTGCACGCAATAAGCTTTAAATTTATACTCGTTATATTTATCCTAACTCCTAGCGAACCCGCAGTGTACGGGACGTTTGTAGTAGGGATAGTATTCCGAGGTCGAACACAAAGACTAAGGTGAAATCGAGTCAAACAATGATCAAAGATAGTGTGAATCTAGACTAGATAAGATAAGGAACAAAGAAAATGGAAAACACAATGATTTTGTTGGTTTTTGTGGTGATCAAACAAAGATCACAAGTCAAACAAGGTAATAAAACGACTAACAACTCAAGCTAGCAAACAAACAAGTAATACAAAGCACAAAGTATATGATCAAGAGAGAAAAGTAGATTCTAGAGGTCAAGAATTCCGGTTATGGCATTGGACTCAAGGTTCTAAGGGTTCTAAGGACAAGTTGCGGTGTTGGGGAAGAGTGTTTCACTAAAGGAAGCAATTACCGGGTAGGTCTCTCACTTCACTAGTCCCGCATCTAACTCCTATTACCGGGTAGGTCTCAAGGGGTTAGAATAAGGAATTCCACACAAACTAGATACTACTTAAGGGGTAACCCTCTCCTTACCGGGTAAGTCTCGGAATAGGGAAATCTCAAGCAAATATCCTAGCACACTCGATTCCAATAGCGGCTTATGAGGCTCACTACTACCTAGAATTCATCTTCTAAGGTATCTAAGATCGGAAATCATCGGGTAGATCTCTTCCCTCACTTAGGTTGATAGCATTAGGTGATCCTAAGCTAAATTAGGCTTAATAAACACTAGGATTTAAACAACCAAGGACCCTAACATTCAGATTCATCATTTAAAGAGCAACAGGAGAATAAATCGGGCTGTTCTACAGATAAATCGGCCGATATATCTGATGAACAGTCCGATTTTTCCTTCTGTTGTGAGTTTCGTGCATATTAATCATCCTAAACTAACATATAAGCTCATCCTATCATCACCCTAGCCATAACCATCAATCCATCACTCTAGAATCACAATAAACTAGCCAATAGTAAGCATATCAAGATCCAAAATCATCATACAAGCATACATCGTATTCATAGAGGGAAAATGAAGGATAAGCAAATAAAATCAATAAATCTCAGCCAAATCCAAGTTGTAGCAAGACTTACAAACTCTTAAATGAAGATTCAAAACGTTCCTAACAATCCTTGCAATAGTTCTTCAATCCAAGATTACAAAAATCACTCAAAAGTCACTCAAAATCTCACTCAACTCCTAGAATGGTGTTCTTCTTCTTCCTTCAATCCTTGAGAGCTTTTCTTCTCCTCCAAATTTTCCTCCAAATTGGTCAGCTGTAAATGAGAGTGTGGGAGAGGAGAGATGCTCAGCAACCACCTGCAGGACCACTTATATTCTCCACAAGAGCAAGGACGGACAAGAGATCGTGGGACATGTGGCTTAAGCTGTCAAAGGCCTAAAAATCGACCCAGAGGAATAAATCGGCCGATTTAGCTGCTTGTTGGTCCGATTTTCTTCAGCAGAAGAATGCTATGATCGTCTAGCCATGAGTTGATCCATTGCTTGCACCAATAGTGGTCTTTGTGTCCCTTGTTGCTCCAATTATGCTCCTCCAAAGCTTTGGATGTGTACCATCATGAGGCTTGGCCCTCTAATGTATCGGTTAATGTCCGAAAGACCCCCGAAATACCTACAAAACCGATAAAAGGTAGTGTAGACGTCTTTTCTAGAAATGTGCATGAATTGAGCGAAGACGTCATGAACCAATGCCAAAACGTGCATGAATGAGTGAGAAATCTATCTAAATGATTACCTAATCCTAAGTCATAAATCTTGTTATCACACGCCCTAAATTACGGCCGTGGACTTGACAATTGGATCGTGGAAGTGAGTTTGAAGCACAACAGAAAGTTACACGGTCTAAACCACGGCCGTGGAAATTTGTTCATGACCGTGATTTCCATGATTTTGTGACGTGTCATACTTGCCACGTCAGCAACGTCATTGGGCTTTCTCGTAGCCCTATTTCACCCTATAAGAAGGCTTGAGAAGGGAGTTTCGAGGATTTTCACTTAGAGCTTCGGAGACGGCTGCTTAGGGTTCATTTTACCTTGAGGATTGGAGATTTCGGATCTAACTTGGAGAAGACGTGATTTTGAGAGATTGTGTACTTTCGGGATATTTTAGGGTTTACATTGGAGAACGGATTGACATCCCGTTCTTCGTTGTTTCTCTAGATTATTGTCAGGATTTCTATTCCTTCTTTTCTGAATTCATAAACGTACTACTTGTGTTATTTGGATTCGAGATTGACTTTGATTTGTTATTGAGTTTTCAAGGGTTTTCATCTTTCTTTCTTAAACTGATTTTTGATATCATGATAATGGTTATTGCCTAAAACCCTTTAGCAATTCTAAGGTGAAGGGTTGATAGTTGTGGCTTAGATGATGATAGATCGATCGTAATTTGATTGGACCCTAAGAGTGTGAGAAACATCGTCGACACCCTAAACCACGGTCTATTCTTGAGTTCCACGGCCGTGGAATCTCAAGATCTAGCCATGATTTTCTCTATTTTACCGTACAAAACCTTATATTAGTTATACCTTTGCAATCTCAACTTTGTATTATATCTATAGAATATCTTGAATCGATTGCTACAATTGGATACCTAGATCTTTAGGGTTGCTGTTTTCCCCAATATTTGCAAAGCTTTTATACTTTTACTTGCTCGATTATTTGAAACTGAATTTGACTCCCCAAATCCCTGAGTTCGATACTCTGGAATACTTGCTTAATTACGCGATCCGTACACTGCGGGTTCGCTTGCTTTTGTTTCAGTTTTATAATTAAAACTTATCTGCACGCACGCTTTGAGGCGAACAAGTTTTTGGCGCCGTTTCCGGGGATTTGGTCTAAGCCAATTCCGGTTTTCGGTTGTCGAGCTTGGGAGCTTTGCTCTTGTTATTTGATATCTCTTTTTGAGTGACTTTTGCAGATTCTTTAGGTATATGCGAAAGATTAGATCAGCGAAAGATTAGATCAACCAAAGATCTAGTTCCTTTTGATCCAAAACTTGAGAAAACTTTGAGAAGAAAGTTGAAAGAGAAAAAGATGGCTGAAAACAACGAGAGAAACATCCAAGCGGAGTTGGATGAAGTTCAACTTCAACTTAAGTTGAGTGAGAAGGCTCGTATGGAAGAATTGCAGCGTAATCAATTCCAAAATGGATGAGCTCAAGGCTATGATGATGGACATGAATTTGGAGATGAATGATACTAAGAAGAAGAAGGTCAAGAAACCAACTAAGTCCACTAGAGCTGAATCATCCGACGATGAGGATGATGATATGCCACCACTTGAGGACATTGATCCGGTGATCCATCCCGTTCGTAATAACCCAAGACCACCGGTTGCTCCTCGCATTCCCGCTGGAGATGTGAGAGTTGCTCATGAAGGGGATGAAGCACGGACTCTTGGGCAAAGAATGGATCCAATTTAGCAACCGCGCCATCTAGGTGTGAATTTCGGAGCTGAGGATATCCAGGAATTCAGTTTTAGCCCGCAAGTTATCACCATGGTTCGCCAAAGTCAATTTGGTGGAACGAGTGCTGAATCTCCACACCAACATTTACAGAATTTTGAGATTCTCATGGAGACATTGAAGCCGAAGAGGGCTACCAACAACAACTACAAGATCAAACCGTTCTTCTTCTCTTTGAAGGACAAGGATTTGGCTTGGTATCAAGCTCTTCCAGCTGGAAGGCTTAACACATGGGAGGATCTATCTTCGGAGTTCCTCACCAAGTTCTTTCGGCCATCCAAGACGGCGGAGTTGAGAGGTAAGATTAATGCATTTTCTATGAAAGCTAACGAAAGTTTGTTTCAATCATGGGAAAGATTTCAGGATCTCTTATTGGATTGCCCACACCATGGCATTTCAAAGCTGGAATTATTGGAGATCTACTACAAAGGGTTGGATGTGGAAACACAATTCAATCTCCAATCTCTCTCTTGTGGTACATTTATGGACATGAGAGAAGATGACGCTTGGGAGTTCATTGAGAAGAAAGCCCAAGTGATTGAGAAGTATTCCACCGGAAGGTGGATCCAAATAGCCGGAATCAAGGGGATCCGGGAGCTAAGCTAACACAAGCTGCGTAAACTCAAATATTCTCCCTCAACACCGAAATCAAGGAGTTGAAGGAAATCATTAGAGCTGGCCTTCAAAAGCCAAAGGAGCAAGATGTTGGCTACTTAGGAAATAACAACAATAACAACCACCAAGGAAATAAGAATAACAACCGGAACAACAATTGGAACAATAATTAGAATAACAACAACAATAGGAATTCCAACAACAATTAGCGGTCCAACCAACAACAAAATTCCGGTAATTCCTATCCAAATTCTGAAAATTCACTAACACCTCCATCTTCTTCTATTCCTTTGAAAAGTCAAGGGCAAACATCAAATGGTTCAAACAATAAGGAGAAGGAGAAGCCCGATCCTATGTTGGAGACGATCTTAGGAAAGCTCCAAGGGTTGGAGAGCTATATAACTTCGGTTGATAAAGCTTACAAAGCTTTAGAAAATCAAGTATTCAGCAAGGCCGGAGAAGTTCCTAGAGATCAAGGGAAGCTTCCCGGAAAGACGGAGGACAACCCAAAGGGAAGGGTGATGGCTATCACAACTAGGAGCGGTGTGATAACTACCGACCCACAACCTAATTTTGTGGAAGTCCCGGATGAGAAGGGAAAAGATAAGGAGAAGGAAGATGTCTATGTTCCTCCTCCAGCTTATAAACCTCCTCTACCATTCCCGCAGTCTAGAGCAAGATAGCGTCTAGATAAACAATTTTGTAAGTTCATTGAACTAATGAGTAAACTGCATATTAAATACCTTTCATTGATGCAATTATAGGTATGCCCGCTTACGGGAAGTTCTTGAAAGAGCTCCTCTCTAACAAGAGGAAGCTAGAAGACTTTGGAGAAGTCAAGATGAGTCGGAATCTTCGGAGCTCATCAAAATGATGACGGAAAAGATGCCCCCAAAGCTGAGAGATCCTGGGTCATTTTGCATTCCAATTGAAGTGGGAGAAGTCACATATGACGCTCTTTGTGACTTAGGAGCAAGCGTTAGCATCATCCCGCTTGCTTTGTGTAGGAAAGTTGGTTTAGGCGAACCTAAACCGGTGAAGATGACGTTATACATGGCGGATCGATCAATAACTCGTCCCGTCGGTATCATTGAAGACGTCCCAGTCAAGCTCGGTAAATTTTACATTCCAATAGACTTTGTTGTGCTTGACATTCATGCAGATTGTACGGTCCCGATCATACTCGGAAGACCGTTTCTTGCAATATCCGGATGTATGGTGGATTGCAAGAATGCTAGACTAGCCTTCGACATAGGAGAAGAGAAGGTTGAGTTTGTTCTCTCAACCTTGGTGAAAGAGCCAGCTCTTGGAGAGGACATGTTTAACATCAATGACGAAGAAGCGTCTAGAGAAGAAGTGAGCTCGATTCTATTCAAAGATCTATTGCAAAAGGTCATAACCATGAGCATCATGGAAAAAGGAGAGGAAAAGGATTGCAATGATGAGATTGAAGCCTTGGAAGAGCTAAAGGAAGTACAAGAGGAAGAGTTTGAAAAATGTTACGATGGCTCAAAAAACGTGAGGAACCACGGTCAGTCGTGCTATTCCACGGCCGTGGTTTCACCCAAACTGCCCGTGAACTGCTATTTTAAGAGCAACAGTAAGTTACACGGTCTAAACCACGACCGTAGAAGTAACAGTGGTGCCGTAATTGAGTTCCACGCCCAAAACCACGGCCGTGGAAGTAACAGTGGTGCCGTAATTTTGGGAATTTCTGAGAACAATTCCGTTCTTTCCACAAATGCTCTTGAGTCTTATTCAATCACTCCTACACCCTTAGAGACTTCTAAGGAAGCGTCGAACACACCTCAAGACTCATCAAAGGCATCAATAGCATTGGAATTGAAGCCACTTCCCACACATCTTCAGTATGCATTTCTTGGAAATAATTCTACTTTTCCCGTAATTGTTAGTTCCGATTTAAGTGAAGATGAACATGAGAAACTAATGGTTGTTCTAAGAAAACATAAGAAAGCCTTAGGTTATACCATAGAGGATCTTGTGGGAATTAAACCATCACTATGCATGCACAAGATTCTAATGGAGGAAGATTTTAAGCCTTCGCGACAACCTCAAAGACGGTTAAATCTGAACAATGCAACTAGGAAGGATCACTTCCCGCTACCATTCATAGACCAAATGCTTGAGAGGTTATCACAACACTCTTATTTCTGTTATCTTGACGGTTATAGTGGTTTCTTCCAGATTCCGATCCATCCGGACGATCAAGAGAAGACCACATTCACGTGCTCGTGGGGTACGTTTGCATATAGAAGGATTCCATTCGGGCTTTGCAACACCCCAACCACCTTTCAAATGTGCATAATGGTCATCTTCTCGGAGTATATTGAGGAAATCATGGAGGTTTTTATGGATGACGTTTCTGTTTATGGTTCCTCATTCGATAATTGTCTTTCTAACCTTTCTCTTGTGTTGCAAAGGTGTGAAGACACTAACCTAGTTCTTAATTGGGAGAAGTGTCAATTCATGGTTAAGGAAGACATTGTACTAGGACACTTGATCTCTAGTAGAGGGATTGAAGTAGATAAGGCTAAGATAGAGACCATAGAGAAGCTTCCTCCTCCATCTTCGGTGAAGGGGATAAGAAGTTTTCTAGGACATGCTGGATTTTATAGGAGATTCATCAAGGACTTTTCTAAGATATCAAAACCGCTAACTAATCTATTGATGAAGGATGCAGTTTTTGATTTTTCGCATGATTGTTTAGATGCTTTCTATAAGATCCGGGAAGCTCTTATCTCAGCCCCGATTATCCAACCTCCGGACTGGAATCTCCCGTTCGAGGTTATGTGTGACGCAAGTGACGTAGCTGTAGGAGCGGTGATGGGGCAAAAGAAGGAAGGCCGAACCTATGCTATCTATTATGCTAGCAAGACGCTAGATGAAGCGCAACTCAACTACGCCACAACTGAGAAAGAATTTTAGCCATTGTATATGCATTTGAAAAGTTTCGTTCTTATCTTGTAAGTGCGAAGGTGATTGTATACACGAACCATTCAGCGATCCGGTATTTACTCACCAAGAAGGATGCGAAACCGAGACTGATTAGATGGATTCTTCTCCTACAAGAATTCGATCTAGAGATCCGCGACAAGAAAGGCTCGGAAAATTCTGTTGCGGATCATTTGAGTCGTCTACACACATTGAAGACGACGATCTACCTATTGATGACTCCTTCCCGGATGAACACTTACACATCATAGAGGAGTGCATCGACAAGATATCTAGAGGTAACGAACCTTGGTTTGCTGATTTTGTAAATTACTTGGTTTGTCAGGAAATACCTCCCGGATTATCCTATGCACAAAAGAAGAAGTTTTTTAAGGATGTCCGGCAATACTTTTGGAATGAACATCTACTCTTCAAGAGAGGTCCCGACGGCATCATTAGGAGATGTGTGTTGGAAGACAAAATGCAAAACGTCATTCGTCATTGTCATTCACTACCTTGTGGAGAACACGCTATTTCCAATAAAACTAGCGCTAAGGTATTGCAATCTGGATTCTTTTGGCCTACTTTATTTAAGGATGTGCAAACCTTTGTTTCTTATTGCGATGCTTGTCAAAGAACATGAAATATCTCTAGGAGAAACAAGATGACTCTTAATAACATTTAGGAGGTGGAAATCTTCGACGTTTGGGGAGTCGACTTCATGGGACCTTTCCCATCATCTTGTGGAAACCAATACATACTTCTAGCTGTAGATTATGTTTCGAGATGGGTTGAAGCTATTGCCTCTCTAACTAATGATGCCATGGTTGTTGTTAAGTTCTTTAATAGAACTATTTTCCCAAGGTTTGGGACACCACGGACCATCATTAGTGACGGAGGTTCACACTTCATTGCCCGACGATTCGAAGCTCTACTAGCTAAGTATGGGGTGACTCACAAGATCGTCACTCCCTACCATCCACAAACAAGTGGGCAAGTGGAAATTTCGAATAGAGAGATCAAGGGCATCCTTGAGAAGACGGTGTCAAATACAAGGAATGATTGGGTTATGGGCGTATAGGACTGCATACAAGACTCCCATAGGTACAACACCATACAACTTAGTGTATGGGAAGTCTTGTCATCTCCCGGTAGAGCTAGAACACAAAGCGTACTGGGTTGTGAAGTGGTTGAACTTTAGCATGAAGAAGCGGGCGAGAAGCACCTCTTGGACCTTAATGAGCTTGAAGAACTCCGCTTGAACGCCTATGAGAACGCAAAGATTTACAAGGAAAGGGCGAAGCGTTGGCATGATAAGCATATCACTCCAAAGGACCTCAAAGAAGGAGATCAAGTTCTCCTCTTTAATTCAAGACTTCGTCTCTTCCCACGTAAGCTTAAATCTCGTTGGACTGGACCTTATCTAATCAAACGTGTTTTTCCCCATGGCGCAGTTGAAGTATGGGGTGAAAAGAGCGGAAGTTTCAAGGTGAATGACCAACGTCTTAAGAATTATCCACCGGAGCTCCCAGATGAGGAAATCGCTCCAATTATCCTCGAATAAACTCAGGAACGGTCTAGCTACGGACCCAAAACAAGCACTTCTTGGGAGGCAACCCAAGGTATTGCACTTACGTTTTTGTTTTTCTTTCTTAGATTAGTTGTTTTTGTTTTGTTTTCCCCTCGATACCTCCCGGTATGTTATGTTTTTGGATGTAGGAATAAGGAATGGGCAATGGAAGGAAGGAAAAGTTGGAAAGAATTGACGAAACTTGGATTTTGGCACACAACAGAGACTTCCACGCCTTAAACCACGGTCGTGGAAGTAACAGGTGGCCGTAATTTCTCAAAATCTGGCATAAATCATCAAAACCACGGGTTCCGTACATTTCCACAGCCGTGGAATGCCTCGAGTGACCGTGATTTTCAAAAATTTTACGGCCACTATATAAACCACTTTCCTTCATAAAAACACAACCAACTACCCATTCCACGCCCAGAAATTGCCGCCACCCTTCCTCATCCTGTAATTCTTCATTCGGAGTCCGATTCGATCGAGTCTTCAACCTAAAGTGGAGCATTTTCAATCATTTACAAGATCCAAGCATCAAACTGAGTGAACAATCCACATTGGAGAAGGAATTTGGATTTTTCAAATCCAAAACCTAGGTTTTACTCCCTTTTCTCTTCTTTGTCAATTTGGTTCAATTTCTTCGCAAGATTTTAGGAGAACTGGACGAAATTGGAATTGGAATTATCTAGGACAGTGATTGTTGATTTTGGTGTGGATTTGCTGAGATTTGAGAGAAACAGACCAATTCCACGGGTTCCGTACGTTTCCACGGCCGTGGAAAATCAAGAATAGACCGTGGTTTTCTCTATTGCTGAGAAAAATGTTTAGAAGGAAATCCATTAGGAACAAGAAGCGAAAGGATGATAGTTCCTCCTCTTCCCAACTCCCTCCTAGTCAACCACCATCACCACCACCTCCTAGAATCCCTAGAATTCATGAGGATTACCTAGGAGCCTTGGAGAAGATTGAAAAGAGGTCAATCATAGGACCTAGATACCTTGTCCTAAAGGAGCTTGAGGAGCTCAATGTTGTGAATGACTTAACTTGGCTCTTGGATAGAGCCGGATTGATCATCTTCTCCGCTATTAGGAAAGATGCCTATGAGCAGATAACAAGGGAGTTTGTGACTTCCTTTGAGCATAGCCACATGAACCGAACGGTCTCCTTTAGGCTAATGGAGCAAAACTATGAGTTCTCCATCATTCAGTTTGGAGCCTTCTTTGGGTTCCATGAGAGTTTCAATGGTAGATTTCCCGGGGGAGTGTATGCTAAAGATTTTTGGGAGGATATAACCATTATTTATACTAGTGAGGACCGTTGGCTACCGGCCGACACCAAGGCTAAGCTCATCTACCATTTAGCCTTGAAGATAGCTCATAGAGTCCTTTCGGAGTGTCTCTTCCCTAGGACCGAGACCCCACAAAAGATCAAAACCGATGAGCTCTTCCTCCTCTATTGTATGCTTACCGGTAGATCCGCAGATTATGCCACCCTCCTTGCCTCCACCATTAGCAAATTGAAGAACAAAAGGGCCGGGAACATAGGTTATGGGGGTATGGTGACTCACATAGCCACTCAGTTGGGGATTGACTACTCCGCTTGTACTAGGACAGCGGCGAGACCTTTGGGTCTCAATGGGCTTATGACTAGAGGTATTATCTTTCCCCGCCACCAAGCTCCACCTATCGCAGCCATGCCATGGGAGGAGAGAGGTGGTAGAGGTATCTCATGGCTTCCCGAGTACTCCATCATGCTAGGCCGCCAAAATTGGAAGGAGACCTTCATATCCATGCATGCTAATAGACTTGTAGCCCCTCCATATGTGCTGGATGAGGTCCCAGTTGAGGATGATGATGAGGAGATGGAAGGAGGAGATGATCATGATGTAGGAGGTGTTGAGCATCACTTTGGTATATTCCCGGACCAGCCGGCCGACTTCCCGGAGCCACCTAGGCGATCTCCCCGACCTTCTAGACCTTCCGGTTCCTCTTCTTCACGCAGAGCTAGTGTGAGTGAGAGGCCGACGTGGATGGAGACTCCACCCGCTTGGTATGGTGAGCAGCCATCATGGATGGGAGCTCCTCCTCCATGGTATGATCATCCACCGGTGGCACCGACCCCTCCTCAGGACACACCTTCATGGTATAGCCAGCCGCCACCTTGGTATTCGCAGCTTCCAGTTTGGGCGGATGATCTTTCGAGGAGAGTAGGAGACTTGGAGGTCCGACAGGAGTCTTATGACGTAGAGCGCCAGGAGAATGCCTGTATCTTGAGGGACGTCTACCACCAGCAGTTTGGGCGGAACTTCAACTCGGACTTTTATCCATTCCCACCACCGCCTTTCCAGTGATGATGATGAGATGACTAGCCGGTTAGAGCCGCTCCACCGCCATTAGTGAGTTTCCTTTGTTTCTTTTCTTTTATTTATTTCTTTTGAACATTGAGGACAATGTGTATTTTAAGTATGGGATGGGGTGTGACTATCGTTTGTAATAACTCTACTCACTTTGCTTTGCTTATGACTATGAACACTTGCATGTTTCCTTTCATTGTCACACGTTACATTATTGCATTGCATGAAAAAGGCTTTGAAAAACCCATAAAATTTGAAAAGGTTTTGTGCTTCTAAGATTAGAGATGATTTCTATGATGAAAACCACTTGTGGAATGAGTTTTTGATGACAATTGTTTGCTTGAATTGAATTATGAATTGTGAAGAGATTGAGTATGTTGTTTATCCTTTCTTGCAAGTTTCATAATGTGAAACTTGCAAGAACAAACCGTGGTTTTTGGTAATTTTGGTGTCATTTTTCTTGCAAATTTTTAGGAGATTGAGTATGTCGTTTTTCTTGCAAATTTTTAGGAGAATTGGACGAAATTGGACTTAGAAGTAGTTTAGGGCTGTTGTTGTTGAGTTTGTTGTGGATTTGTTGAGTTTTAGGTGATTTCGAACATTTCCACGGCCTGCCGTACGTTTCCACGGCCGTGGTTTCTGAAGAACAAACCGTGGTTTTTGGTGAAAATGTTTGGAACCCGGAAATCAAACAAGAACAAGAAGAAAAGGGTGATGGATCCTCTTCCCAACCCCCTCTTATAGTCCCACCATCCCCTAGAGTCCCTACAATCCATGAGGATTATATTGGAGCCTTTGAGAAAATCTAAGAACGTAGGGTGATAACTCCTAGGTACATTGTTATGGAGGAACTTCAGTAACTGAATGTGGTTGAAGATTTGACATGTTTGCTAGATAGGGCAGACTTGATTGTGTTTTCTAGAACTAAGGAAGACGCTTATGAGGATATAACGAGGGAGTTCATCACTTCCTTCCAGCATAGCACCGTTAACCGAACGGTATCTTTTCGGTTGATGGAGCACAATTATGATCTCTCTATTGCTCAATTTGGGGCGATGTTTGGGTTTGCTGAAACATTCAATGGAACATTTTCTAGAGGAGTTAAGGCCAAGGAGTTTTGGAAGGAGATAGCTATGATTGATGGCCATGAGGACCGTTGGCAACCGGTCGATTCAAAGGTCAAGCTCATTTACCACCTAGCCATTAAGATAGCTCACAGAAGATCAAAGCTGATGAGCTTTTTATCTTGTATTGTATGATTTCGGCAACTCTTTAGATTGTGCTACCATCCTTGCCTCCACTCTTAGCAAAGTAAAGAATAAATCAGCGGGTAATATTGGCTATGGAGGTATTGTGACTCGCATAGCAAACCAGGTAGGGATTGACTATTTAGCATGTTGTTCGCCCCTAGAGGTGTGTGCAAATAAGTTTTAAATTTATAAAACTAGAATCAAGCAAGCGAACCCGCAGTGTACGGATCGACGTAGTTAAGCAAGAATTCCAGAGTATCGAACACAGGGATTTGGGTGGGAACAAATTCAATTGCAGATTATCAAATAAGTAAATATGAGAGTTTTGCAAATATTGGGAAAACAACAATCCTAAAGATCCAGGTATCCAGTTGTGGCAATCGATTCAAGATATACTAATGATATAAAGACAGAGTTGAGATATGCAAAGGTATGCTAATGTAAGGTAATCGTACGGTGAAGTTCCAAAAACCTTATATGACTCACCTACAAGACACTCCCTATACAGGTTGTTGAGGCTCAATATAGAAAGGTTCTAAAAGCAAGAATTAATGTCAAATACCCAAACTTGTAATCCAAGGATCAAGACTAACTTAGCCGATTATGGTTATGACACTCACAATCGAGGTAGAGGTTGTTGAGGCTTCACTACCACCTAGAAAAGACAAGTCTAAACTAAGTTAAAGCAAACCTTTAACTTTGGACTAAAGTAAAAGCAGGTTCGTAAACTTAAGGGAAATTACGGGTGGATCTTGAGATTCCACGGTCGTGGAACTCAAGAACAAACCGTGATTTAGGGTTCGTCGACGATTCTCTCTAACTCTCAGGGTCTAATCTGTTTACGATCGATCTATCATCATCTAAGCCACAACTATCAACCCTTCACCTTAGAATTGTTAAGGGTTTTTAGCCAATAACCGTCATGTTGATATCAATTCAAGGATTAAAAGATAGAAAGATGAAAACTTCCGAAAACTTTCAATAATCTTCAAACCAATCTCAAAGTCACAATCGAGAACAAATATTGTCAATGGATTCAGAATAAAGCAAACAATCACAATCTTAGGAAAGAAGGGAGAACGGGATGTCAATCCGTTTTCCGAATCAAACCTAAATAAGAAGAGAGATCTTCTTGCAACAATCTTCCAAAAGCTTCGATCTTCCGCCAATCCGGAGATCTCAACAGCAATCTCCACCAAAAGTGCGAGATTAGGGCAAATTCCAGATGCGAACTTCGATCTCCAATGAGATGTCAATGATTCCAAGCAAGGGCTTAAACGGCGTTGAAATTCTCTAAGCGGAGACGAAGCGTGGATTGCTCAAAATTCCCTAAGCGAAGATGACAGAATCTTGCTTCGTCCGTCTTTTTATAGGGCAAGATAAAATATCGGCCCGGCCCAATCTTCAAAAGATCGTGGCTTTAAAATGTGGCGAAAAAGATCGCCAAGATCACGGTCGTGGAAGATTCCACGACCGTAATTTAGAGCGTGGATTGTGTCACGGTTCGGACCATATGTTCCACGACCGTAATAGTTACTGGAATGCATCACGCCTCTCTTTGCAGGGTTCCACAGCCGTGGAACTAAACGTGGTTTGTAGTACGGCCGTATTTTAGAGCGTGGTTTAGGGCAAGAACGTGATTCTTCCCTAGCCTCGTGCATTCCTCAAGTTGAACTCCAATTTGCTCCTAATAATGCCCTCAATCTATGGACATATTCAATCAACTCTTCTTTGCTCGATTCCGTTCGGAAATGACTCTCAATCACCTATAATCAACATAAAGCTAGTGTAGATATCCATATCGACAATATAGGCAATACTAGCTCACATATGCAACGATGCTCAATCAAAGACTATCCATATGAATCAAATACGTTTAGAAAACGTGCCTAAAATATCATAATATTTCATGCTAACAAATAACCCCATACTTAACACTTGCTTGTCCCTAAGCAAGGTCTTTCAAAAAGCTTTAAACAAGAGTTAGGATGAAATATGTGTACCTTATTTTGGATAAACGTGCCTTCTAAAGAATAGATCATTCTCAAACATTGCCTCAATCGTTTATCAAACTTTCACACACTCAATCAAAAAGTAAAAAGCAAAGAAAATTCATGAATTAATTCAACTTCTAAACAAGCATCATAACCTTTAAACATTGTCAAAATCAATCATAAGAAACTTCAATTTAGATCACCAAGTCATATAACATTCTTTTGATCTTAAGGACTTCCAAAGAAAAGGTCTAGAATATGGAAAGGAAGGGAAAACTTTAAGGAAATGTGGTGCATGAATCCGGGAAAGTGGACAACTACCTTCTTCTTCTTTTGCGGTTTCCGCAACACTTCAACTTAGAGCTTCGCTCTCTTCTTTTCATTTTTCGATTTTACTTTTGGAGTTATGGACAGAGGTGCACAAAAACCGAAGCCTAGGAGATTGGCGTTTCTCATTTTTGCGAGATGCCTCAAACCCTTAGCGCACATACCATAATCCGCTAGGAATATCGCTCAATCCGACTTTGGCAAGACACAAACACCCGGCTATGTGAATGGTGCCGAGTTACTCATCATCATGATTGACTTCCCCAAACCTAGAATTTCTTTCTATTCTTTTGATTACAAAAATTTGCTCTCATGGCCCTCCCACATCAAACATGCCTTTTTCATTCACTCCTCCAAATTCCCGGACAGGTAAAGGAGGCTAATATTTCAATGAGGAGCTAAAATGGTCAAAAGAAAGTAGAAAGAAAATTCGAATTGCCTTAATCATTTCAACAAGAAGTATAAGAACTTATAGTGTGATTTCAACTTCAATTTCTCAACATGATTTAGGTAACATTTTTCACATTATAAAACTTGCAAAAGAGGTAAAATTCATTCATTCAAATTCTTTTCAATTCACAATTCTTTTAAGCATGCAATTGTCATCAAACTCAATTCACAAGTAGTGATTATCATAGAAATCATCTCAATTCATTAGAAGCATATAATTTTTCAAAATTTTTCAATTTTTATGGGTTTTTCAAGTTCTTTTTCATGCAATGCGATAATGAAACGTGAAACACATAATGAACATGCAATGATAGTCTCGAATGAAAGCAAGCATAGTAAGTAGAGTTATTACAAACTTTTAGTACATCTCACCCCATACTTAGGACGAACATTGTCCCTAATGTTCAAAAGAAAGGGAGAAAAGAGAGAAAAGAAAAAGAAACTCACAAAGTGGTGGCGGGAATGTCTAAAACGAACGGTCATGCATCAAATCACTGCAGTGCTGGCGGCGGCGGGAATGGAGAGAAGCTCGGATCATAGAACCGCCCAAACTGCTGGCGGTAGACGTCCCTCATCATGTGGTCAAGGTCGTCTAAACGTCCGTCTCTAGCATCCGCCCGGATCTCCAGCGCTCCTACTCTCTCTGAAAGTCCGGTAGCCCAATCCGGCATCTGCTCGTACCATCCCGGGGCCTGACTGTACCATGTTGGGGCGTCGGATGGTGCTGGTGCTGGTGGAGGTGCTGCTGGCTGCTCGGTGGACCAAGGAGGGGGAACGCCATACCATGCGGGAGGTGTGGTCATCCACGTGGGCCTCTCACTCACGCTAGCGCGGCGAGATGACGAGCCTGAAGCTCTAGCTGGACGTGGAGAGCGTCTAGGTACGTCTGGGGCCGCCTCCGGCTGGTCCGGAAACGTGCCAAACTCCTGCTCGGCTCCTCCTCCACTCTCAAACTAATCTCCCATATCCTCCTCCTCGACAACCGGTGGTGGGACATAAGGGGGAGCTGCTATCCTGTTCGCATGCATCGCAGCGAACGTCTCCTTCCAATTATGGTGTCCCGCCATAATGGAGTACTATGGTAGCCACTCTATACCCCTACCCGTCCTACTCTCCCAAGGCATGCCCGCATAAGGCGGACCTCTATGTGTAGGGAAGATGAGACCCCTAACCATGAAAGCATGTAGCCCTAAAGGTACGGCCGGTATGCGGGTGCAAGCAGAAAAGTCGACACCAAAACTCCTAGCAATGTGGGTAACTATCCCACCATATCCAATGTTCCCCTTCTTCTTGTTCTTGAGCTTGCTCATCGTAGCAGCCAAGAGAGTGGCACAATCAGCCCGGCGTCCATAAAGCATGCAGTAAAGCAAGAATAGCTCATCCGTCTTGATTTTTTGGGGCGTCTTCGTCCTAGGAAAGAGACACTCCGAAAGAACACGATGAGCTATCTTCAAGGCTAGATGGTACATCAATCTAGCCTTGGTGTCAGCGGGTTGCCAACGATCCTCGCTAGCGTAAATCATAGCCACCTCTTCCCAAAAGTCCTTGGGGTAAACACCACTCGGAAATCGACCATTAAAGGTCTCATGGAATCCAAAAATGGTCCCAAACTCACGGATACTCAACTGATAATCTCTCTCCATGAGGCGGAAAGAGACGGTCCTGTCTACATGGCTGTGCTCAAAGGATGTCACAACCTCCCGTGTAATCTCCTCATATGCGTCTTCTCGGATAGCCGAGAAGACAACTAATCCGGCTCTATCCAAGAGCCAAGTGAGGTCATCAACAATGTTGAGAGGAGTTAGATCCTCCAACAACAAATATCTAGGGCCAATCACTGGCCTCTCCTTGATCCTATCAAGTGCATCAAGATGGTCATTGTGTATGGTCGGGATTCTAGGGTGAGGGGGTGAAGATGGAGGTGAAAGTGAGGATGGAGGTGAAGGTGAAGAGGGTGGTGGTGCCCTAGAGGATGAGGAGGAGGAGGGATTACCCTTCCTCTTCTTATTCTGCTCATTCTTCTTCTCTTTTATCCTCCCTGAAACTCTTCTCACGAAATTCATTCTGCTCAAAATTACGGTCTGTTCTTCAGCAAACCACGGCCGTAATTTACCCAGAGACTGTGATTCGTCTCAGAAAATCACAAATCTCAGCAAATCCACAATCAATCTCCACAATAGGCAGTCCTAGTCTAATTTCCTCAATTCTCAATCAGTTCTTCCTAAAAATCTCTAACAAAAACAACCGAATCAGCAAGAATCAAGAAGGGAAAAGAAAACCTCTTTTTCGGATTGAAAAATCCGAAATTCGCGTTTGTTGGTGAATTTCCGTTCGATTCGTCGCTTGGATCTTGTTTGTGGTTGAATTTGCTGTAGTTTGGGAAGAAGAATCGTTGAAAACGATTAGGAAACGAAGATTTGAGAGGGGGTCGTGGTGTTTCGGCACTTAGGTCGTGGAAAGAGGGGTTTTTGGGATGAATTTGTGAAGAATGTGGCTTATATAGTTGCAGGCAAAATTTTGAAAATCACGGTCTGTCGGGGTGTTCCACGGCCGTGGAAGTGTACGGAACCGTGGTTTTTGTGATTTTTCAAAGGCTTTTGGAAATTACGGCCACTGTAGCTATGACGACCGTAATTTAGACCGTGGAACCCTCTGTAAAGCTCCAAAGTCCAAATTTCGTCACTCTTCTTCAACATCATCCTTCTCTTTTCCTTTTCCATTGGTCCTACATCCAAAAAAACGAACATACCGGAAGAAATCGAGGCAATAACAAAGCAAAAACGTCTATACTAAACTAATCTATGAATCGAAAATAAAAACAAAAATGCAATACCTTGGGTTGCCTCCCAAGAAGCGCTTTGTTTAAGGTCCGTAGCTAGACCAAGCTCGCACTTATTCGAGTGCGGTAGGCGCAAACTCCTCAGTTTGAAGTTCCGGCGTGTACTTCTTGAGTCGTTGGCCGTTCACCTTAAAACTTCCGCTCGCTTCACCCCATACTTCAACTGCACCATGGGGGAAAATACGCTTAATTAGAAAAGGTCCGGTCCAACGGGATTTAAGCTTACCTGGAAAGAGGCGAAGTCTTGAATTGAAGAGGAGAACTTGATCTCCTTCTTTGAAGTCCTTTGGAATGATATGCTTATCATGCCAACGCTTTGCTCTTTCCTTGTAGATCTTAGCGTTTTCATAAGCATTCAAGCGGAGTTCATCCAGCTTATTGATGTCGAGGAGACGCTTCTCTCCCGCTTCCTTCATGCCGAAATTCAGCCACTTGATTGTAACGTCCCGTTCTTTTGGGTGCGTTCCGTTTTTATTTCTCCCTATTTTCGATTCGTTCGTAACACGAGATTTCTTTTTATTATTAAGTCATATCCCGTTCTAATTCAACTTCTTTTGTGACACGAGAGTCTCCCGAAACTCGCCTCGGTCCCCACTTACCGCATGGAATGGTACGGATGCCTCCGACCATCTAACCACACGGGCTAGTCGCCAAGAACCTCCTAACTCTACGCAAGAGCTAGACAAGTTGTCACCGCCCGTTATCATACACTTGGGCCAAATAATATATAAAGGTCGGTAATCCTATTCCGGTTTATAAGTTATAATGAAAGCAATAAAACACACACCACCAAACACGCATCGAATCTAATACATAGAATACGAGCTAAGTAAGTCTAGAGACTTACCTCGTCCCATAGATAAACCCGATAACTACTGCTCTCAACTTCCCGTAGGAAGGCACTCAACGCCTGGTCAAAACAAGGCACATGATCAACATTTATCCCACATGTTAGAAGTCCTTAGACTTCTAGTACCAATGATCTCGCAAGATCATAAACTATAACCACATAGGGACATCTACCCTCCCAAGGATCTCGCAAGATCGTAACTCATAACAACATACTAGGATAAGCCAAACTCAAACTCTCAAATCCCACAAGATCATACAACCCCAACCTCGAGCCTCAAAACGCTCACAAGGTCAACCAAACACCTCAAGTCTTAGCACAATCATAAATCCTCAAAACTCACCTAAGGTTCAAGGCCACTACTTGGCATTCACTCTAAGTTATGCTAGATCCAACCTGGCATGATATCAACACTAAACATAACTAAATCGAGGTAAGATCATAAGCTCGGGAGAGAGGGTACTCACGTGACGTCAAAAGACCGAAGACGATATATGAATGTCGATATGGATTTGTTGGGCCTTTATCGGGGCGCTTCCGAACCTAAAACCACAACTAATCAAATTTAGCATAACGCTAAATTTGGGGCATAGTATATAACATATATAAAATAAGAATAAACCCCGTACTAAAAATCAAAGTTAAAATCTTAAAAACACTTTCCGTACAATTTATACAATTTTTAGAAGCTTGGTCATAACTCGAAATTACAATTGGAACCGAATCTCAATTTAAAATCCATAATAATATTTTTCGGGCAATTTCCAACAACATCATAAACCCAAAGATAACAAAACCGCTAAACCGTTTTTCCGGGGCAAAACACAATTCAAAAACATGGTCAAAATCCGCAATCAAAAGTTTGAGGCCATAACTCGAAATTAATCCAACAAGGGCTCAATTGATAAAGTGTAAAAGCTGGGTCACAAACTATACTAATAGATATGGCCAATATATGTAATTAACTTCCTGCAATGGCATAAATGTAAACTTCCAAAACTGTGGGTCAAAACTGCAATATAAACATATGGGGCACAATCTGTAATTATGGCAAAAGAGAGGGGCTCCGATTTAATTAACCCTAAGGGTTTTAAATCGTTTCACGCTTGCTGAGGGAAGGCAAGCAGGGCGGCGGCTAGCAGGAGGCAAATGAGGCGTCCAGTGGTGAGGGAAGACAGCCATCCTGGGGAGGCTCGATCGGCGGCGGAGAGGCTGCAGGGAGGCGGCCAGAAACTCCTGCGGCAAGGGTCCTTGCGACGGAAGAAAACAGAGGAGGGCAGCGGGGAGGAGCACAGCGTAGAAGCTGGCCGACGGCGAGGCAAGGGAGAAGACCTTGGGAGGCTCCTCCGGCGTCTGGTGGCTCCGGCAGGGTCGAGGCGGCGTTGTGGAGTGGCTCTCCTTCCTTCAGCGGCGCAGCTTTTGCCCGGCGTGGTGCAACCTCCCAATCTATCTCCGCACTTGTAACAGATAGGTAAAGAATGGGGAGAGAAAAGAGATCTGCAGAGGGGAAGTAACAGAGGGAGAGAGATAGAGAGGTGAGATAGGTGGCTTGGGTAGTCACCAGGTGTGGGAGGGCGAGGAGTCGGCCTGCGAGGCTAGGCGGTAGGCTGCAGACGGAGGGGAACCGAGGAGTCGGCAGTCTGCGTTTCCTTTGCTGAGCGCATCACGCCAACACAGGAGGGAAAAAAAAACAGAAATAGAAAGAAATGAAGGAAAATGGAGGAAAAGGATAATAAAAAAAAAAAGAAATAGATAAGTAATAGAGGAGTGTATATAAAAAAACAAATAACTCGATTAAACATTCGGAACGGGATCCCCGAATCGGAAATTCCCGACTAAAAGAAAATAGGTCCCGACCCGTAGCGCCCCGAGTCCCGCGGATTCGGGGTGTTACAAAAGTGGTATCAGAGCCCTAGGTTGACAACAATGGCACTCGCAATCTTCTAAAGGCCGAATGAGGAATAAACAGAACCCACACGGGTTCTGAATTTTCGTTTTCAAAATCACATGCATGAGTCTGGGTAGAATGTACGGACCACCACTCCTTCCGCGGATCTCGGCAGCTTAGTTTATTGGATTTTTATATATGTATATATGTAGATATGTATAGTATATGTGGATTGTAGTTGCATGTTGGACGTGATTGATATGTATATATATATATATGGACTATAGTGTGTTTTGGACCTTGTTTGTTGTAATGGATTTCTGGATGTGTTATACTAGTAGCAATATGGACATAGGACTAATATAGTCGTATATACGGATTCTTATATATATATAGTAATATATATAGTATGGGACCTTATAGTTAGGATGCGGAAAGATATCATCACCTTTAAGACGACGTTGTTGGCTTAGGATATCATTCATACATGGAGGAGTATACTCAAGTATCAAGTTGAGCGTTTCGTGTTGACGAACACCATGGTGTTTCTCGGATTCCTATAAAAGGACATCGAAGAGGAGGAGTAGAGATGTTGTAAACAAAGGACAACCAAGTAAAAGAAAACTCGAGACGACTTAAGGGGATCAAGATTGGAGCAATACAAGAAAAATGGAGCAACATTAAAGTGTAGAAGCGGTTCTAAAGAGGTCATGATCGAACGACCACGAGACCAAGAGAGAACGAACTTAAGTTCTTCGATAAGAAGCGTGGACAACTAAAGATGTAAATCGAGGAGGAGATGAGTACGTTCTAGCAAGGTTAAGGTGGTATTCCATTAAGATGGAAAGCTTTCCTTAGACGTTTCTAAGCATTGGAGGGTAGAGGAGAAAAGTGAACGAAACATGTGGGAAGGATTTAAATACCGTGAGTTAAACTTGCTAGGTACCAAGAAGTGAAGAGTCAAAAATACGAGGGTTACGAGGAGGATCACATGGTGAAAGTTCACATAGTAGAATTACCTGGCGGAGTCAATCATTTTCCGTCATTGAGATGAAACTGAGCAACGCTAAGGAGGAAGGGTGTGTGGATGATGACCTTCAGAAGATGAAAGATAAAACAAAGAGTTTTGATTAAAAGACTCAAGTTACCAACCAAGAGAAGAGAGTAGTTACTACCCATAGAGATGTGGGGAAGATGCACTTACAAGATATTATGAAGAACGGTTAAGCCTATGAACGGGAGTTATGCGACACAACAAGGCCAAGAAGGTATAGTTACCTTATAGAAGAAGAAGGAAGCGTGGAGCGTATAAAGAGTTAACGGAGTGTGTGAAGGGTGAAATGAGCAAGTGAAGTTTAAGATAGAGTGCCCTGAGAGGGTAGCCTTCAGGAGAATGGTAACATGGAGGGTAAGTAGAATGGTAAGTCATTGACATTGGATGAGAAGAGTAATTGATGACAACCAAGAACACACGTGTGTGGGTTGGCTATTGATGAGCGTAGATGAGAAGAGTAGGCCAGACAATAGCATGAAGGATCAGTAACAAGAGCTTGGAGGATTTCCGGTGGTTCGGTGTAAGTAGTGAAGAAGTATGTCAACTAAGTACAATTATCTTAATCAAGTAATATTGCATAGGATCAAAGCGAGTGAATGTATCAGACCTCCCGGGGAGTGATTGTAATGATCCTGTGCGACTTTCTTAGGTCATGGGATTGACATATGGGGAATGACATGGATCAAACTTTTAAAGTACGATTGGGGCGAAGGAAACTAGAAGAACCAAAAGGAAAGTGAGGCTTCTTTTGTTGTTGTGCGTAAAGGGGATGCGTAGTATGTTCGTTCTGAATGAAATGAAGGTTATGTTTTGCGAGTAAAAGCTGAGTTAGATGTTTTTGACTCACACAAAAGAGTCATGGTGGCTATGGTGTGAAAGAGAGGACCTAGCTTAGGGCAACACTACAAGTTTAGAGTTTATGATGCTAATGCTTGAGAAGTGATGGGTGGATCTTTCTGTGATTGTGGTTGGAGAGATTGGCCTAGAGTTCTCCACGGAGCATACTAGTACGGTTGTGAAGTTGTTTTTGGAATACCAAGCGATGCATAAGGTGACCAACAAGGGCAAGAGAATACCGAAGTTTTGAAGTCGATGTCGACATGAGATGTACGAGAAGTATATGAAAGCTTGAGATTAAGAGCCTCCGTTGTTGGATTGACGTTACATAAGGAAATGAAGTATAAATTTCTAAGCCTACTTGAAGAAAAGGAGGTATATGGTGAAAGCTTACGTAGATAACGAAGAGCTCCTCCCATATGTTGGGATGCCGCGTAAAGTGAAGAAGATAAGGTCTTATGTTTCGAAGCACGGTTAAGTCCAACAGATTGGACCCTTATGCTTGCACAAAAGTGAGAAACCTTAAAATATTGTTATAATCATTCCATCAAATAAGGAATATGAGATTAAGTTAAAGCAATACTTAAATAAGGCAACAAGAGTCAGAAGACTCAAGCAAAATTTTTTTTTTCCAATTCAAGAAAAGACGAATCTTTGAAAGGAAACGGTCACCGTTATAACCGGAGAAGGAGCAATTCACGTGTTTAATGGATGTTGCCCCAACAGATTGGGGTAGATCATTAATATATGAACACTTGTCAAGTTTTAAGACAAGGTTGTGTCAGTGTGATGTTATGGGACGAAAGAGGAAAATACAAAGACCGAGATATGATATCACGGATTCCAATACGTCAGAATGTGGATTTTTCCACTAAGGTCAAGCTTGACTAAATTCCGATATCTAAGGCACCTTTGAATGACGCTTGTGAAGAGACATGAGTTGTGGAAGCAAGTGAAGGAGCAATTGCAAGAACTTATTAAAAGGAGTTCATTAGAATTAGTGAAATGATATCGAAAACTCCGAATGTTGAACTCTTGATTTAAAGTTCATATGGGAATATATCTTAAACTCTTGATTTGAAGTTGTTATGAAAAACACCCGTTTGCGAAAAGGGAGATGGTTATCACCGTTTGTACATCGATTACCGTGAGTCGAGCAAGATTATGGTAAAGGGCAAGTATCCCTTACCACGAAGGGATAATCTAGTTGATTGGTCGCGAGGGTCGGTAGTCTTTTCTAAGAATGGTTTAAGGCGTGATTGTCACCAATAGAGAAGTTCGAGATCAGGCTATTGCAAATACGGCAGTCCGTACAAGGTATGGTCCCCATGAGCCTGTGGTGGTTTCATTTGGGTGTACTAATGTCCCGTATAAGATATTTTGGTCTATTCTCAAAGAAGAGAGAAGTTGTATGACAAGTTGTCTCGGGATGACAACCCCCGAAGGATGTAGACGAAGTTATAAGTTTTCTTGGATTTACTGGTCATTACCGGATTTGTGGAGATAATCTCCAAAGTAACACCATCTATTGCTAACCTACTTCGGAAGACAAAGAAGTTTGAGAGTGACGAAAATTGACATTCGAGTTATTAAGAGTTAAAAGGAGATTCATTGGTGCGACCGCTTCAAAATTTCCCCGAAGTATGATGGTTGAAGTGAACAAGTGACTCTCCAAGACAACGTCTTGATTGAGTGTCGAGGAAATGTAACATCTAAGTTTGTTTTGACAAGAACCAAAGCCAACGGTGTGAATTGGAGTTCGATCTTCTTTGTTAGAAACAAGCAAAGAAGAAACATAATGGAAATGTTGTATTGAGTAAGACCCAAGAAGGAAGTTGAGCTTCCGATATATCGGAACTTTTTGAGATCTTAGCGCGATTTGGAGAAGTGCCTTACAAGTTGGCGTTGCCACCCGGTGTTTCATGTGTATCAGTCGAAGGAGTACATACATGACTCGAGACATGTGGTCCGTTGTGATGATCTAGTCGAGACGAGGAGCCAATGAGGCTAACTGGAAGACGTGGGATAGTATCTTTGGTCGAGTTTTACTCAAGTTTAGCCACATATATAGGACCGTCGGGTTAGTCCCGAAATCTTTCCTTGGTTGTACTTAGGTGATTGTGACATGACATGATGTGTGTGTTTCTGATGAGTATGTCTTGCGAGTCTTGATGTGTTTGTGCGAGTAGACTTTGGATTAGAAGGCCGTAGTTACCACGTTATAGTGTTCCGAGTGGTTATCAAGACGAGTTTGTTTGAGAGTTCCGCGTTAAGCAAGTTTCGGGACGAAACTTATTTTTAGGAGGACCTATTGTAACGTCCCGTTCTTTTGGGTGCGTTCCGTTTTTATTTCTCCCTATTTTCGATTCGTTCGTAACACGAGATTTCTTTTTATTATTATTCAAAAATAATCTCTCGACATAAAAATATGTTTCCGGGTATTTATTTGTTTTGGTGTACATATACGTATTTTCCGTATTTTCTTTTAGTCGGGAATTTCCGATTCGGGGATCCCGTTCCGAATGTTTAATCGAGTTATTTGTTTTTTTATATACACTCCTCTATTACTTATCTATTTCTTTTTTTTTTTATTATCCTTTTCCTCCATTTTCCTTCATTTCTTTCTATTTCTGTTTTTTTTTCCCTCCTGTGTTGGCGTGATGCGCTCAGCAAAGGAAACGCAGACTGCCGACTCCTCGGTTCCCCTCCGTCTGCAGCCTACCGCCTAGCCTCGCAGGCCGACTCCTCGCCCTCCCACACCTGGTGACTACCCAAGCCACCTATCTCACCTCTCTATCTCTCTCCCTCTGTTACTTCCCCTCTGCAGCTCTCTTTTCTCTCCCCATTCTTTACCTATCTGTTGCAAGTGCGGAGATAGATTGGGAGGTTGCACCACGCCGGGCAAAAGCTGCGCCGCTGAAGGAAGGAGAGCCACTCCACAACGCCGCCTCGACCCTGCCGGAGCCACGAGACGCCGGAGGAGCCTCCCAAGGTCTTCTCCCTTGCCTCGCCGTCGGCCAGCTTCTACGCTGTGCTCCTCCCCGCTGCCCTCCTCTGTTTTCTTCCGTCGCAAGGACCCTTGCCGCAGGAGTTTCTGGCCGCCTCCCTGCAGCCTCTCCGCCGCTGATCGAGCCTCCCCAGGATGGCTGTCTTCCCTCACCACTGGACGCCTCATTTGCCTCCTGCTAGCCGCCGCCCTGCTTGCCTTCCCTCAGCAAGCGTGAAACGATTTAAAACCCTTAGGGTTAATTAAATCGGAGCCCCTCTCTTTTGCCATAATTACAGATTGTGCCCCATATGTTTATATTGCAGTTTTGACCCACAGTTTTGGAAGTTTACATTTATGCCATTGCAGGAAGTTAATTACATATATTGGCCATATCTATTAGTATAGTTTGTGACCCAGCTTTTACACTTTATCAATTGAGCCCTTGTTGGATTAATTTCGAGTTATGGCCTCAAACTTTTGATTGCGGATTTTGACCATGTTTTTGAATTGTGTTTTGCCCCGGAAAAACGGTTTAGCGGTTTTGTTATCTTTGGGTTTATGATGTTGTTGGAAATTGCCCGAAAAATATTATTATGGATTTTAAATTGAGATTCGGTTCCAATTGTAATTTCGAGTTATGACCAAGCTTCTAAAAATTGTATAAATTGTACGGAAAGTGTTTTTAAGATTTTAACTTTGATTTTTAGTACGGGGTTTATTCTTATTTTATATATGTTATATACTATGCCCCAAATTTAGCGTTATGCTAAATTTGATTAGTTGTGGTTTTAGGTTCGGAAGCGCCCCGATAAAGGCCCAACAAATCCATATCGACATTCATATATCGTCTTCGGTCTTTTGACGTCACGTGAGTACCCTCTCTCCCGAGCTTATGATCTTACCTCGATTTAGTTATGTTTAGTGTTGATATCATGCCAGGTTGGATCTAGCATAACTTAGAGTGAATGCCAAGTAGTGGCCTTGAACCTTAGGTGAGTTTTGAGGATTTATGATTGTGCTAAGACTTGAGGTGTTTGGTTGACCTTGTGAGCGTTTTGAGGCTCGAGGTTGGGGTTGTATGATCTTGTGGGATTTGAGAGTTTGAGTTTGGCTTATCCTAGTATGTTGTTATGAGTTACGATCTTGCGAGATCCTTGGGAGGGTAGATGTCCCTATGTGGTTATAGTTTATGATCTTGCGAGATCATTGGTACTAGAAGTCTAAGGACTTCTAACATGTGGGATAAATGTTGATCATGTGCCTTGTTTTGACCAGGCGTTGAGTGCCTTCCTACGGGAAGTTGAGAGCAGTAGTTATCGGGTTTATCTATGGGACGAGGTAAGTCTCTAGACTTACTTAGCTCGTATTCTATGTATTAGATTCGATGCGTGTTTGGTGGTGTGTGTTTTATTGCTTTCATTATAACTTATAAACCGGAATAGGATTACCGACCTTTATATATTATTTGGCCCAAGTGTATGATAACGGGCGGTGACAACTTGTCTAGCTCTTGCGTAGAGTTAGGAGGTTCTTGGCGACTAGCCCGTGTGGTTAGATGGTCGGAGGCATCCGTACCATTCCATGCGGTAAGTGGGGACCGAGGCGAGTTTCGGGAGATTCTCGTGTCACAAAAGAAGTTGAATTAGAACGGGATATGACTTAATAATAAAAAGATAATAAACCGGCCTTGTGTGATTTTATGTATATGGTGTGTTATGTTATTTACTTGTGTTTGTGCCTTTCCCATTGATTCTAATGCTTCGAATATCAGCTAACGGTTTTATACCGATTGTTGTAGATTGCCTTGCAGGTTAGGAATGCGGCCGAGAGATCCGGAAGAGTGGGCAGCCGGGGTTCCGTACATTTTAGGAGTGGGTTTTGGTTGGAGTCGGGTTGTGTTTTATTATTCGGTATTATGTTTGTATGTCGCGTGTTGGCGTTTAGTCTTGGAGTCGTATTGTCGGCTGAAGTCATTTGTTGTATTCTTTCGGGTTTTCTTTTCATTACATTGCATAAAAATGTATTTCGTTTTTGGCCTTTATTTGTGCCTTGTTGCAAGATCCGGTGAAATTGTTGTCAGGCTAAGGGTCGGGACCCATTGTGAGGTCCCCACCCGTAGCGCCCCGAGTCCCGCGGATTCGGGGTGTTACATTGATAGCCCAAAACGCTTTGTGCTCCAACTCTACCGGCAAGTGACAAGACTTCCCATACACAAGGTTGTATGGTGTGGTTCCTATGGGAGTCTTGTACGCAGTCCGGTATGCCCATAATGCATCATCAAGCTTCAAGGACCAATCCTTCCTAGTCCTTGAAACCGTCTTCTCTAAGATTCCTTTGATCTCCTTATTTGAGATCTCAACTTGTCCACTTGTTTGTGGATGGTAAGGGTAGCGATCTTGTGAGTAACCCCATACTTAGCTAGAAGAGCTTCAAAGCGGCGGGCTATGAAGTGAGAACCTCCATCACTAATGATCGTCCTTGGCATCCCAAATTGCGGGAAAATGGTCTTGTTGAAGAATTTAACCACCACCATGGCGTCATTGGTGGGAGAGGCAATTGCTTCCACCCATCTAGAAACGTAGTCTACCGCCAATAGTATGTATTGGTTTCCACAAGAAGATGGGAATGGCCCCATGAAATCGACTCCCCAAACGTCGAAAATCTCCACCTCTTGGATGTTGTTGAGGGGCATCTCGTTCCTTCTAGAAATATTGTCTGTTCTTTGACAAGCATCGCAGCAAGAAACAAAGGATTGCACATCTCTAAACAAAGTAGGCCAAAAGAATCCAGATTGCAATACCTTTGCGTTAGTCTTGTTCGAACTAGCGTGTCCTCCACAAGGTAGTGAATGACAATGACGGATGACACTTTGCATCTCTTCTTCCGGCACACATTGCCGAATGATGCCATCCGGACCTCTCTTAAAGAGGAGAGGCTCGTTCCAATAGTATTCCCGGACGTCCTTGAAGAACTTCTTCCTTTGTGCGCAGGATAGTCCGGGTGGTATCTCCTGGCAAACCAAATAGTTAACAAAATCAGCAAACCATAGTTCGTTACCTTTGGAGATCACGTTGATGCACTCCTCTATGATATGTAGGTGTTCGTCCGGGAAGGAGTCATCAATAGGTAGATGGTCGTCCTCTAGATGTGTTAGACGACTCAAATGATCCGCAACAGAATTTTCTGAACCTTTCTTGTCGCGGATCTCAAGATCGAATTCTTGTAGGAGAAGAATCCATCTAATCAGCCTTGGTTTCGCATCTTTCTTCGCAAGGAGGTACCGGATCGCAGCATGATCCGTGTAGACAATCACCTTTGCACCTACAAGATAAGAGCGAAACTTGTCAATAGCATAGACAATGGCTAAAAACTCTTTCTCGGTAGTGGCGTAGTTGAGCTGCGCTTCATCTAGCGTCTTGCTAGCATAGTATATGGCATGGGTTCGCCCTTCCTTTCGTTGTCCAAGAACACCTCCAATAGCTACGTCACTAGCGTCGCACATAATCTCAAAGGGTAGAGTCCAATCCGGAGGTTGGATAATAGGTGCTGAGATTAGAGCTTGCCGAATGGTGTTGAACGCATCTAAACATTCCTACGAAAACTCAAAAACCGCATCCTTCATCAATAGATTAGTGAGAGGTTTTGATATCTTAGAAAAGTCCTTGATGAAACGTCTATAAAATCCAGCATGTCCTAGGAAACTTCTTATCCCTTTCACCGAAATTGGGGGAGGAAGTTTCTCTATGGTCTCTATCTTAGCTTTGTCTACTTCTATCCCTCTACTGGAGACTAAGTGACCTAATACGATTCCTTCCTTAACCATGAATTGACACTTCTCCCAATTAAGAACTAGATTAGTGTCTTCACACCTTTGCAAAACAAGAGAAAGGTTAGAAAGGCAATCGTTAAAAGAGGAACCGTATACGGAGAAGTCGTCCATGAAGACTTCCATGATTTCCTCTACGTATTCGGAGAAGATGACCATCATGCACCGTTGGAAGGTGGTTGGGGCGTTGCAAAGCCCGAATGGCATTCTCCTATAAGCAAACGTACCCCACGGGCACGTGAATGTGGTCTTCTCCTGATCGTCCGGATGTATCGGAATCTGAAAGAAACCACTATAGCCGTCAAGGTAGCAAAAATGTGAATGTTGCGCTAACCTTTCAAGCATTTGATCAATGAATGGCAATGGAAAATGATCCTTCCGCGTTGCATTGTTGAGCTTGCGGTAGTCTATGCACATCCGCCATCCAGTCACGGTTCGGGTAGGAATGAGTTCGTTGTTCTTGTTGGTGATGACCGTCATTCCTCCCTTCTTCGGAACTACTTGAACTGGACTCACCCACTTACTATCGGAGATAGGATAGATGATACCTGCATCAAGAAGTTTAAGAATTTCCTTCTTGACAACCTCCTTCATGGTCGGATTCAACCGCCTTTGAGGTTGTCTCGAAGTTCTAAAGTCTTCCTCCATTAGTATCTTATGCATGCATAGGGAGGGTTTAATTCCTACTAAGTCCTCGATAGTATAGCCTATAGCCTTCCTATGTTTTCTAAGGACAATCATGAGTTGTTCATGTTCATCTATGCTTAGGTCGGAACTAACAATAACCGGAAAGGTAGAATTAGATCCTAGAAAAGCGTACCTTAGATGAGTAGGAAGTGGTTTGAGTTCCATTGTTTTCGGAGCTTCCAACGATCCTCGAGAAGCATCCGATGTTTCCTTAGAAGTTTCTAAGGGTGATGGGTGTGTTGGAGAAGAATCGGAAGAAGTCGAAGAAATGTCTCGATCACTCTCTTCCACGGCCAAAATTACGGGTGGATCTTGTCCTCCACGGCCGTGGTTTAGGGCGTGGAAGGGAAATACGGTTGTCACATCTTCTCCACGGCCGTATAATCCCCTGGAATGAGGCATGATTTTGGTTGTGGAATCCACGGTCGTGGAATACAGAGTATGACCGTGGATTCTGACATTCTCAGCCTCATCGTGGAGTTTCTCAAACTCCTCTTCATGCATCTCTTCTTGTGCTTCTAAGGCTTCAATTGCCTCATTGCACTCTTCATCTTCCCCTACATTGGTTAGACTCATAGTGATAACTTTTTGTAAAGGATCGTTAAAGAGAATCGCACTTACCTCCTCTCTAGACAACCCTTCTTCATCTTGGATATCGTAAATATCCTCATCAAAGATTGGCTCCTTCACTAGAGTGGAAAGAACGAACTCTACTTTCTCTTCTCCTATGTCAAAAGCGAGTCTACCATTCTTGCAATCGACTATGCAGCCGGAAGTTGCAAGGAACGGTCTTCCGAGTATGATCGGGACCGGACTATCTGCAGGAATGTCAAGCACGACGAAATCAATGGGAACGAAGAATTTACCTAGCTTGACCGGGACGTCTTCTACAATACCGACGGGGCGAGTGATGGATCGATCCGCCATGTATAACGTCATCTTCACCGGTTTAGGGTCACCTAAACCGATTTTCCTACACAATGCAAGTGGTATGATGCTCACACTTGCTCCTAAGTCACATAAAGCGTCATATGTGACATCTCCCACTCCAATGGGAATGCAAAATGACCCCGGATTCTTCAGCTTTGGGGGCATTTTCTCCTTCATGGTCTTGATGAGGTCCGAAGAATCCAAACTCATCTTGACCTCGCCGAAGTCTTCTAGCTTCCTCTTGTTGGAGAGGAGCTCCTTCAAGAACTTGCCATAAGCCGGCATACCTACAATAGCATCAATAAATGGTATGTTAATATGCAGCTTACTCATGAGTTCTATGAACTTACCGAATTGTTTGTCTAGGCGCGCTCGCGCTCTAGATTGAGGGAATGGAAGGGGAGGTTTGTAAGCTGGAGGAGGAACGTAGACGTCTTCCTTCTCCTTCCCCTTCTCCTTGCCCTTCTCTACGGGGACTTCAACGAACGTAGGCTGCGGATCGGTGGTTGTCACTCCGCTCCTAGTTGTAATCGCCATCACCCTTCCTTTAGGGTTGTCCTCCGTCTTTCCTGGAAGCTTCCCTTGATTTCTAGGAACTTCCTCCGCGTGGTTGAACATTTGGTTTTCTAAAACCTTTTGAGCTTTGTCAACCTTAGAAACTTGATCATCAACCTTGATGAGGCGGTTCTCCAACCCTTGAAGCTTTCCCAAAATCGTTTCCAATATGGGATCGGGCTTCTCCTTCCCCGAAGTGTTTCCTCCATTAGATGATTGCCCCTGGCTTTTCAAAGGAGTAGAGGAAGAGGAAGGTGGAGTTAGTGAATTTGAGTTGGAAGGATAAGAGTTACCGGAATTTTGTTGATTGGAGCGCCAATTGTTGTTGTTTGAACCCCTATTGTTGTTCCAATCGTTGTTCCGGTTGTTGTTATTTCCATTCCAATTGTTATTCCGGTTATTGTTCCGGTTATTGTTGTTGCCGCCATTGTTGTTGCCCAAATAACCAACATCCTTCCCTTGTTGCTTTGGGAAGTTGGTCTTGATAGCCTCCTTCAACTCTTTGATCTCATTGTTGAGGGAGAAAATCTGATTTTGAGCTTCGTGTGTGAGCTTTGCTCCTTGCTCCACACGATTTCCCTCCACTTTCCGGTGGGAATACTTCTCTATGACTCTTGCTTGCTTCTCAATGAAGTCCAAAGCGTCATCTTCTCTCATGTCCATGAACGTTCCACATGAGAGGGATTGGAGGTTGAATTGCGTTCCCGCATCCAGCCCCTTGTAGTAAATCTCCAACAAGGCAAGTTTGGATATGCCATGATGAGGGCAATCCAAGAGCAAATCCTGAAACCTTTCCCAAGATTGAAACAAACTTTCGTTAGGTCTCATGGAAAAAGCATTAATCTTACCTCTAAGTTCCGCCATTTTGGATGGCGGAAAGAATTTGGTAAGGAACTCCGCGGAAAGGTCTTCCCACGTATCTAGTTTCCCACTAGGAAGAGCCTGATACCAAGATAACGCTTTCCCCTTCAAGGAGAAGAAGAAAGGCTTGAGCTTATAGTTGTTGGTAGTAGCGCCCTTTGGTCTCATTGTCTCCATCATACACTCAAAGTTCTGCAAGTGTTGGTGTGGAGATTCAGCGCTTGTCCCGCCAAATTGGTTTTGGCGAACAAGAGTAATGACTTGAGGGTTGAAGCTAAACCCTTGCACATCTTCAGCATCGAAATTCACGCCCAAGCGACGTGGTTGTTGTGTTAGATCCATCCGCTGGCCAAGAGTTCTCGGCTCATTATCTACACGTTCGATCCTCACATTCCTAGGCGGAATGCGGCGATTAGCAGCTCCTTGTGGATGGAAAGGATTTACATTGATCGTGGGATCAATCTCCTCTAGCGGTGGCATGGAAGAATCACTATCATCAGCGGATGAGTGACTTTTTCTTCTAGACCTTGATGCTTTCCTTGAGGATTTCTTGCTTCCCTTATTCTTAAGGTCGCTCATCTCTACCCTCATCTGGAAGATCATGTCTTGTAGATTGTTAACTTGAGATTGATGACGATCCATCTCATCTTGGCGGAGAGTCTCATTCCATTGGAGTTGAGCTTCCTTCTCCGCTAACTCCGCCTGAAGATCACGTTCGTGTCCTTCAGCCATCTTCTTTTCCTTGTGCTTTTGCCTTAAAGTTTTCTCTAGCTCTTGATCAAGAGGCAAGAGATCTTCGGTGTTCCTAGACCTGCGCATGCACTCAAAGTAATATCAAATAACGAGAGCAAGCTCCCAAGCTTGACAACCGGCTACCGAATTCGGCCGAAACCAAATCCCCGGCAACGGCGCCAAAAACTTGTTCGCCCCTAGAGGTGTGTGCAAATAAGTTTTAAATTTATAAAACTAGAATCAAGCAAGTGAACCCGCAGTGTATGGATCGACGTAGTTAAGCAAGAATTCCAGAGTATCGAACACAGGGATTTGGGTGGGAACAAATTCAATTGTAGATTATCAAGTGAGTAAATATGAGAGTTTTGCAAATATTGGGAAAACAACAATCCTAAAGATCCAGGTATCCAGCTGTGGCAATCGATTCAAGATATACTAATGATATAAAGACAGAGTTGAGATATGCAAAGGTATGCTAATGTAAGGTAATCGTACGGTGAAGTTCCAAAAACCTTATATGACTCACCTACAAGACACTCCCTATATAGGTTGTTGAGGCTCAATATACAAAGGTTCTAAAAGCAAGAATTAATGTCAAATACCCAAACTTGTAATCCAAGGATCAAGACTAACTTAGCCGATTATGGTTATGACACTCACAATCGAGGTAGAGGTTGTTGAGGCTTCACTACCACCTAGAAAAGACAAGTCTAAACTAAGTTAAAGCAAACCTTTAACTTTGGACTAAAGTAAAAGCAGGTTCGTAAACTTAAGGGAAATTACGGGTGGATCTTGAGATTCCACGGTCGTGGAACTCAAGAACAAACCGTGATTTAGGGTTCGTCGACGATTCTCTCTAACTCTCAGGGTTTAATCTCTTTACGATCGATCTATCATCATCTAAGCCACAACTATCAACCCTTCACCTTAGAATTGTTAAGGGTTTTTAGCCAATAACCGTCATGTTGATATCAATTCAAGGATTAAAAGATAGAAAGATGAAAACTTCCGAAAACTTTCAATAATCTTCAAACCAATCTCAAAGTCACAATCGATAACAAATATTGTCAATGGATTCAGAATAAAGCAAACAATCACAATCTTAGGAAAGAAGGGAGAACGGGATGTCAATCCGTTTTCCGAATCAAACCTAAATAAGAAGAGAGATCTTCTTGCAACAATCTTCCAAAAGCTTCGATCTTCCGCCAATCCGGAGATCTCAACAGCAATCTCCACCAAAAGTGCGAGACTAGGGCAAATTCCAGATGCGAATTTCGATCTCCAATGAGATGTCAATGATTCCAAGCAAGGGCTTAAACGGCGTTGAAATTCTCTAAGCGGAGACGAAGCGTGGATTGCTCAAAATTCCCTAAGCGAAGATGACGGAATCTTGCTTCGTCCGTCTTTTTATAGGGCAAGATAAAATATCGGCCCGGCCCAATCTTCAAAAGATCGTGGCTTCAAAATGTGGCGAAAAAGATCGCCAAGATCACGGTCGTGGAAGATTCCACGACCGTAATTTAGAGCGTTGATTGTGTCACGGTTCGGACCATATGTTCCACGACCGTAATAGTTACTGGAATGCATCACGCCTCTCTTTGCAGGGTTCCACGGCCGTGGAACTAAACGTGGTTTGTAGTACGGCCGTATTTTAGAGCGTGGTTTAGGGCAAGAACGTGATTCTTCCCTAGCCTCGTGCATTCCTCAAGTTGAACTCCAATTTGCTCCTAATAATGCCCTCAATCTATGGACATATTCAATCAACTCTTCTTTGCTCGATTCCGTTCGGAAATGACTCTCAATCACCTATAATCAACATAAAGCTAGTGTAGATATCCATATCGACAATATAGGCAATACTAGCTCACATATGCAACGATGCTCAATCAAAGACTATCAATATGAATCAAATACGTTTAGAAAACGTGCCTAAAATATCACAATATTTCATGCTAACACATGTATGAGGGCAGCTGCTGCGAGGCCTTTAGGGCTTCATGGACTTATGACTAGAGGGCTCTTGTTTCCTCGCCACCGAGGTCCACCTACCGCAGCTATGCCTTGGGAAGACAAGGACGGTAGAGGCATCCCATGGATCCCGGAGTATTCTCTTAGGCTTAGCCAGCAGAACCGGAAGGAAACATTTGTTCCTATGCATGCGAACAGGTTGATAGCCCCTCCCTACGTTCCCGATGAGGTACCCGCTCTAGCTGATGATGATGATGAGGAGATGGGTGAAGCTGAGTTCCCGGATGTAGGAGGTGGAGAGTAGGACGTTGGATCATTCCCGGAGCAGCCAGCTGACTTCCAATAGCCACCTAGGAGGTCCACTTACCAGCAGCGGCCTGCCGCTTCTTCTTCCAGCCGCCGAACTAGTGTGAGCGAGCGTCCTACATGGATGGCGAGTCCACCAGATTGGTACGAGCAGCAGCCAGATTGGATGTAGCAGCCTCCAGCTTGGACACAGCAGCCGCCGGAGTGGATGCAGCAGCGGCCTGCTTGGATGGATGAGCAGCCAGGATGGGTGACCGACTTTACGCAGAGGATGGACGCGCTTGAGACCCGTTTTGATGAGCGCGATGAAGAGCGCAAGGAGAATGCAAGGATCCTCCGTGATGTCTACCGCCAGCAGTTTGCGTACCTTCGACCCAAACTTTTATCCATTCCCACCGCCTCCTATGTGATTGATGAGATGACCACCCGGTTCGAGCTACTCCACCGCCTTAGTGAGTTTTCTTTTTTTTCTTTTCTTTTTTTTATTTTTATTAAACATTGAGGACAATGAGTATGTTAAGTATAGGGTGGGGTGTGACTCTCGTTTCATGTAATAACTCGATACACTTGCTTTGCTTTATTCCATGAGCACTTGCATCTTTATTTTATTGTCACACGTTTTTTTATTGCATTGCATTAAAAAGCTTTGAAAAACCCATAAAAATTTTGAAAATTATTGTGCTTCTAGGATTGGAGATGAATTCTATGATGAATCTACTTGTGGATTGAATTTTTGATGACTTTTGTGTGCTTAAATTGAATTGTGAATTATGAAGAAATTGAATATGTTGTTTGATCTTTCTTGCAAGTTTCATAATGTGAAAGTTTTATGTTTAAATCATGTTGAGGAATAAAGGTTGAAATCACAATATAAGTTCTTGCACTTCTTATTGAAATGATTAAGGCACCTCGTTTTTCTTGCTTCTTCTTTGTTCATCTAGCCCCTCAATGAAAATGTTGCCTCCTTTACCTATCCGGGGATTAGGAAGAGTTGGTTTTGGCATGTTTGATGTGGGAGGGCCATGAAAGAAAATTTGTGCGATTCAAAACATAGAAAATAGGTTTGGGAAAGTCAATCATGATTATGAGTAACTCGGCATCATTCACATAGTCGGGTGTTTGTGTCTTGCCAAAGTCGGATGGAGCGATATTCCTAACAGATTATGGTATGTGCATCAAGGGTGTGAGGCATCTCGAAATTGAGAAATGCCAATCTCCTAGGCTTTAGTTTTTGTGCCCCGCTGTCCATACTTCCAAAAAGTAAAGTCAAAAAATTATGTGCTGAAAAGGGAGAGCAAAACTCTCAAAAAGGTGGTTAGTTCAAGTTTGCAAAAAGAAAAGAGTTTGTGTTGTTCCTCTTTTCCGGATTTGTGCACCACATTTTCTTATAAGTTTCCCACCTATTCACGTTTCTTGACCTTCACTAAAAAGTCCTTAAGATCTATGGAATGTTGTTTGACTTGGTGATATAAATTGGTGATTCACATAATTGATTTTGACATTGCTTAAGGATATGATGTTTGTATGAAGTTTATGCAATATATGATGTTTCCTTTGCCTGACATGATTTGATTTATGTGCATAGAAGTTCTCAAGGAGACATAAAGCAAGCTTTGAGGATGATTTATTGATTAGAAGCACAATACCAAAAAGATTGTTTTTACCTTGTTTTGCATTCATATTTCATCCTACCTTGTGTTCTAAGCTTTTGAAAACCTTGCTTGGGAATAAATGTTCGCCACTTAGCGTGCGTGCAAATAAGTCTTAAATTTATAAAACTAAAAATCAAGCAAGCGAACCCGCAGTGTACGGATCGATATAGTTAAGCAAGAATTCCAGAGTATCGAACACAGGGATTTGGGGGGTTAAATCCAATTATAGAACTGTCAAGCAAGTAAATATATGAGCTTTGTAAATTATTGGGAAAACAACAATCCTAAAGATCCAGGAATCCAGCTGTGGCAATCGATTCAAGATATACTAAAGATATAAGGACAGAGTTAAAAGTTGCAAAGGTATACTAATGCAAAGCAATGTACGGTGAAGTTCCAAGGCTTTATATGACTTATCTAGAAATACTCTCTATAAAGGTTGTTGAGGCTTCAATATAGAAAGGATCTAAAGACAAGAATTAATATCAAATACCCAAACTTGTAATCCAAGGATCAAGACTAACTAAACCGATTACGGTTGTGACACTCAGAATCGAGGTAGAGGTTGTTGAGGCTTCATTACCACTTAGAAAAGGCAAGCCAAGACTAAGTTAAAGCAAATCTTTAACTTTGGATTAAAGTAAAAGCATGGTTTGTAAACTAAGAGAAATTACGGTTGGATCTTGAGATTCCACGGCCGTGGAACTCAAGAACACAACGTGATTTTGGTACGTCGACGATTCTCTCTAACTCTCAGGGTCCAATCTGTTTACGATCGATCTATCATCATCTAAGCCACAACTATCAACCCTTCACCTTAGAATTGCTAAAGGGTTTTAGCCAACAACAGTCATTATGATATCAAATTCAAGATTTAAAAGAATGAAAGATGAAAACCTTCTAAAACCTTTAATAAATCTCAAATCAATCTCAATCCACAACAAGAATAACGATGTATAACAGATTCGGAATAACATAAACCAATCGCAATCCTTGATGAGAACGAAGAACGGGATGTCAATCCGTCTTCTAATCAAACCTAAGGACAAAGCGTAACTTCCAAATCTCCAAGTCTTCGCAAATCTCCCTTGCGAAATAGCAATCTCCACACGTCCAACTTGAAACCCTAAGCACTTGCAATAAGCGTTAGCGAAATCTAAGCGGAGGTGTATGCTAATATGTAAGCGAAGGTGACGGAATCTCTCTCTTTCCGTCCTTTTATAGGGCAAGATAAAATATGTGTCCAACCCATTGTGTAAAAGATCATGGCTTCAAATTGTACGTTAAAAGATCGCGTAAATCACGGTTCCTTGGGATTCCACGCCCGTGGTTTAGAGCGTGGTTTAGAGCGTGGAAATTTGTCACGGTGCTTCACAACTTCCATGGTTGTGTAACCCTCTGGAATGCTCCATGCTTGTGTTGCCAAAGTTCCACGGCCGTGGTTTAGAGCGTGGACTCTAGTACGGCCGTATTTTAGAGCGTGGAACGTCGAGTGCTCGTAATTCTCCTTTGTTTTGTGCCATTCTTCATCCTAGCATCTTCCTTAGCTCCCTTGTGGTGTCCTCAATCCTTGGACATGCTCAATCCATCTCCATTCTCCCTTGATTCGTCCGGTTTTAGCTTTTATTTGCCTACAATCAACACAAAGCTTATGTAGACCTCTATATCGACAATATAGATAAACTAACTCACAATTGCTTCAATGCTTTATCAATGACCACCAATATGAATGAAATACACTTAGAAAACGTGCCTAAAATATCACAATATTTCATGCTAACAAATAACCCCATACTTGCCACTTGCTTGTCCCAGGTCTTTCAAAAGCTTTAAAACTCAAGTTAGGATGAAATATGTGTATACTCTCAAAACCAAAACTTCTTTTAGATGAATGTGCTTCCTAGTCAATAGATCATTCTCAAATCTTGCTTCATTCGTTTATAAGACTTTCATACACATAATCAAAGAGTAAAGAGTAAAGAAAGCTCATGAATTGATCAAACTTCCATGTAAACATCATAACCTTCAAACATTATCAAAATCAATCATAAGAAACTTCAATTTAGATCATCAAGTCATATATCATTCTCTTGATCTTAAGGACTTTCAAACAAGGTCTAGAATACGGAAAGGGAAGGAAAACTTTAAGGTATGTGCTGCATGAATCCGGGAAAGTGGATAACTACTCTTTTATTATTCTCTTGCAGTTTCCGCAACACTTTCAACTTAGAGCTTCGCTCTCTTCTTTTCAATTCATTTTTCGACTTTACTTTTGGAGTTATGGATAGAGGTGCACAAAAACCGAAGCCTAGGAGATTGGCGTTTCTCATTTTTACGAGATGCCTCAAACCCTTGATGCACATACCATAATCCGCTAGGAATATCGCTCAATCAGACTTTGGCAAGACACAAACACCCGGCTATGTGAATGGTGCCGAGTTACTCATCGTCATGATTGACTTCCCCAAACCTATAATTTCTTTCTATTCTTTTGAATGCAAAATATTGCTTTCATGGCCCTCCCACATCAAACATGTCAAATATCAACTCCTCCAAATTCCCGGATAGGTAAAGGAGACCATTATTTCAATGAGGGGCTAAATGATCAAAGAAAGAAGAAAAAAATTGAATTGCCTCAATCATCTCAAAAAGAAGTATAAGAACTTATCATGTGATTTCAACTTTGATTTCTCAATATGATTTAAGTAACATTCATCACATTATGAAACTTGCAAAAGAGGAATAATCAACTCATTCAATTTTTTTTCAATTCACTATTTGTTTATGCATGCGATTGTCATCAAAACTCAATTCACAAGTAGTGATTATCATAGAAATCATCTCTATCCTTAGAAGCACAAAATTTTCAAAATTTTTCAATTTTTATGGGTTTTCAAAAGCTTTTTCATGCAATGCAATAATGAAACGTGTAACAATAGAATGAACATGCAAGGTAGTCTCGATAAAAGCATACAAAGTGAGTAAGAGTTATTACAAACTATTAGTCACACCCCACCCCATACTTGGAACAAACATTGTCCCTAATGTTCAAAAAGAAAAAGAAGAAAAGAAAGAAAGAAAAAGAACTCACAAAACGGTGGTGGAGCGGCTAAAACGGTCGATCATCAAAGTCATCACTGAGGTGGAGGCGGTGGTGGAAACGGGAAGAAGCCTGGATCATAGTTCCGCCCAAACTGCTGGTGGTATATGTCTCTTATCATGCGGTCATGATCATCGGCTCGTACATCCCTAGAATCTGCACGGATCTCCAAAGCTCCGACCCTATCGGAAAGGTCAGTAGCCCACTCTGGCAACTACTCATACCAACTAGGCGGCTGACTGTACCACGCCGGTGCATCTGAAGGTGCTGGTGCAGGTGGTGGTTGTGCATGCCAAGGCGGTGGAGCTCCCATCCAATCCGGCTGAGTGTTATACCATGAAGGAGGATCCGCCATCCAAGTAGGCCTCTCGCTCACACTAGCACGGCGAGAGGAAGAACCTGAAGCTCTAGTAGGGCGGGGAGAGTGTCTAGGAAGGTTAGGAACTGCATCCGGCTGATCCGGGAATGTACCAAAGTCATGATCAGCTCCTCCTCCCTCAAACTCGTCATCCCCTCTCATCTCCTCCTCTACAACTGGTGGTGGTGGAACATAGGGAGGGGCTACTAATCTATTCGCATGCATGGCAGCGAACGTCTCCTTCTAGTTATGGCGTCCAGCCATAATGGAATACTCAGGCAGCCACTCAATGCCTCTCCCAGTCCTACTCTCCCAAGGCATAGCAGCATACGGTGGACCTCCATGTGTGGGGAAGATGAGGCCTCTAGTCATGAGGGCCTGAAGTCCTAGGGGTCTGGCTACAATGCGGGTGCAAGCGGAGAAGTCTACCCCTAACTGTCTAGCGAGGTGGGTGACCATCCCACCGTATCCAATGTTGTCAGCCCTCTTATTCTTTAGCTTGCTCATAGTAGCAGCTAAGAGGGTGGCGCAGTCAGCTGGCCTGCCATACAACATACTGTAAAGAAGAAACAGCTCGTCTGTCTTAATCTTCTGAGGTGTCTCCGTCCTAGGGAAGAGACACTCAGAAAGCACTCTATGGGCAATCTTCAAGGCTAAGTGGTAGATCAACTTAGCCTTGGTATCAGTAGGTTGCCAACGGTCCTCGCTGGCGTAAATCATAGCAATCTCCTCCCAGAAATCCTTGGCGTACACGCCACTGGGGAATCAACCATTAAAGGTATCTTGGAACCCAAAGAAGGCTCCAAACTCTCTAATAGAGAAATCATAGTTTCTCTCCATCAGCCGGAAAGAAAATGTCTTGTCAACATGACTATGCTCGAATGAGACTACAAACTCCCTAGTAATCTCCTCATAAGCATCTTCCCAAATAGCGGAGAAGATGACTAAACCAGCTCTATCCAAAAGCCATGTGAGATCCCCTATCACATGCAAGGGCTCTAGCTCCTCAAGTAGTAAGTATCTAGGTCCTATGACCGTCATCTCCTCGATCCTCTCTAACGCATCTAAATGATCCTCATGGATAGTAGGGATCCTGGGGGGAGGTGGTGAGGGTGATGAAGGGGGTGATGGAGGCTCAGCGGGTGGTGCTCTAGAAGAGGAAGCATTGTTGTCTTTCCTCTTCTTGTTCTTATTTCTATTCAAAACTCTCCTTACAAAATCCATTTCTGTTGAAAACCACGGCCTGTTCTTCAGGTTCCACGGCCGTGGAAAGTCCAGAAACCGTGGTTCGTCTCGAAAATTCTCAAAACTCAGCAAAATCACGCCAAACTCAACAACAAGCAGCCCTAGACTAATTTCCGTCCAATTCTAATCAGTTCTCCTAAAAATTCTAGCAAAAACGAAGCAGAATCGACAAAGAGAAGGAAAGAACGAAAAACCTAGGTTTTCGGATTTTGGAATCCGAATTCCGCCTTCTTCGGTGATTTGCCGCTCGAATTGTTGCTTGGATCTTGTTGGTGATTGGATTTGCTTCAGTTTTGGCCAAAGAATCGTTAAAAACGATTAGCGAACGAGGAATTGAGAGATGGGGAAAGGATTCGGCGTTTTGGGGCGTGGAATTGGGTTTTCTTGTGGTGTTTGTGAAGAAACGTGGTTTTTATAGTGGCCGTAAACATTTTTGAAAATCACGGTCTGTCGGGGGGTTCCACAGCCGTGGAAATGTACGGAACCGTGGTTTTGGTGATTTTTCTCAGGCTTTCGAAAATTACGGTCACTGTAGTTGTCACGGCCGTGGTTTTGGCCGTGCAACTCTCTGTAATGTCTCAAAGTCCAAGTTTCGTCAATTTTCTTCAAACTTTTCCCTCCCCCTTCTTTTCCACTGTTCCTACATCCAAAAACACGAACATACCGGAAGGCATCAAAGGCAAAACAAAGCAAAACGTCTAAACTAAACTAATCTATGAATCAAAAACAAAAACGTAAGTGCAATACCTTGGGTTGTCTCCCAAGAAGCGCTTTGTTTAAGGTGCGTAGCTAGACCAAATTCGCACTTATTCGAGTGCGGTGGGCGCGAACTCTTCAGCTTGGAGTTCCGGTGTGTACTTCTTGAGTCGTTGACCGTTCACCTTGAAGCTTCCGCCCTTTCACCCCATACTTCAACTGCACCATGGGGAAAAACACGTTCGATTAGAAAAGGTCCAGTCCAACGAGATTTAAGCTTACCTGGAAAGAGACGAAGCCTTGAATTGAAGAGGAGAACTTGATCTCCTTCTTTGAGGTCCTTTGGAATGATATGCTTATCATGCCAACGCTTCGCCCTTTCTTTGTAGATTTTGGCGTTTTCGTAAGCGTTCAAGCGAAGTTCTTCAAGTTCATTTAGGTCCAAGAGACGCTTTTCTCCCGCTTCCTTCATGCTGAAGTTCAACCACTTGATTGCCCAAAACACCTTGTGCTCCAACTCTACCGGTAAGTGACAAGACTTTCCATACACAAGGTTGTATGGTGTAGTTCCGATGGGAGTCTTATATGCAGTCCGGTATGCCCACAATGCATCATCTAGCTTCAAAGACCAATCCTTCCTAGTCCTTGAAACCGTCTTCTCTAGGATTCCCTTGATCTCCCGGTTTGAGATCTCCACTTGTCCACTAGTTTGTGGATGATAAGGGGTGGCAATCTTGTGAGTCACCCCATACTTAGCTAGAAGAGCTTCAAAACGGCGGGCAATGAAGTGAGAACCTCCATCACTAATGATAGTCTGTGGTGTCCCAAATCGTGGGAAGATGGTTTTGTTAAAGAACTTAACCACTACCATGGCATCATTGGTGGGAGAGGCAATTGCTTCTACCCATCTTGAAACATAATCAACCGCTAAAAGTATGTATTGGTTTCCACAAGATGATGGGAAAGGTCCCATGAAGTCTACTCCCCAAACGTCAAAGATCTCCACCTCTTGGATGTTGTTGAGAGGCATCTCATTCCTCCTATATATATTTCCTGTTCTTTGACAAGCATAGCAGCAGGAAACAAAGGTTTGCACATCTTTAAATAGAGTAGGCCAAAAGAATCCAGATTGCAATACCTTAGCGCTAGTCTTGTTCGAACTAGCGTGTCCTCCACAAGGTAGTGAATGACAATGGCGGATGACACTTTGCATCTCATCTTCCGGCACACATCGCCGAATAATGTCATCCGGACCTCTCTTAAAGAGGAGAGGTTCATTCCAAAAGTATTCCCGAACATCCTTAAAGAACTTCTTTCTTTGTGCGTAGGATAATCCGGGTGGTAATTCCTGACAAACCAAATAGTTAACAAAATCAGCAAACCATGGTTCGTTACCTTTAGTGATCACATCGATGCACTCCTCTATGATGTGTAAATGCTCGTCCGGAAAGGAGTCATCTATAGGTAGGTGGTCGTCCTCTAGATGTGTTAGGCGGCTCAAATGATCCGCAACAGAATTTTCCGAACCCTTCTTGTCGCGGATCTCTAGATCGAATTCTTGTAGGAGAAGAATCCATCTAATTAGCCTTGGCTTCGCATCCTTCTTTGCAAGGAGATACCAGATCGCAGCATGATCCGTGTATACAATCACCTTTGCACCCACAAGATAAGAGCGAAATTTGTCAATTGCATATACAATAGCTAAGAATTCCTTTTCGGTAGTGGCGTAGTTGAGTTGCACTTCATCTAGCGTCTTGCTAGCATAGTAGATAGCATGGGTTCGCCCTTCCTTTCTTTGTCCAAGGACAGCTCCTATAGCAACGTCACTTGCATCACACATAACCTCAAAGGGAAGATTCCAATCCGGAGGTTGGATAATCGGGGCTGAGATTAGAGCTTCCCGAATCATATTAAACGCATCTAAGCATCCCTGCGAAAACTCAAAAACTGCATCCTTCATCAATAGATTAGTTAGCGGTTTTTATATTTTAGAGAAATCCTTTATGAAACGCCTATAAAATCCAGCATGTCCTAGAAAACTTCTTATCCCTTTCACCGAAGTTGGGGGAGGAAGCTTTTCTATTGTCTCTATCTTAGCTTTATCCACCTCAATCCCTCTACTAGAGATTAAGTGTCCTAATACAATGCCTTCTTTCACCATAAATTGACACTTTTCCCAATTAAGAACTAGGTTAGTGTCTTCACACCTTTGTAATAGAAGAGCAAGGTTAGAAAGACAATTGTCAAAAGAGGAACCATAAACGGAGAAGTCATCCATAAAAACCTCCATGATATTCCTTTATATATTCCGAGAAGATGGCCATCATGCACCTTTGAAAGGTGGTTGGGGCGTTGCAAAGCCCGAACGGCATCCTCCTATAGGCAAACGTACCCCACGTGCACGTGAATATGGTCTTCTCTTGATCATCCGGGTGTATCGGAATCTGAAAGAAACCACTATAACCGTCAAGATAGCAAAAGTGTGAATGTTGTGCTAACCTTTCAAGCATTTGATCGATGAAGGGTAGTGGGAAGTGATCCTTCCTCGTCGCGTTGTTTAGCTTGCGGTAGTCTATACACATCCGCCATCCTGTTACGGTTCGTGTAGGAATGAGTTCATTGTTTTTGTTGGTGATGACCGTCATTCCTCCCTTCTTCGGAACCACTTGTACGGGACTCACCCATTTGCTATCGGAGATAGGATAGATGATACCTGCATCAAGCAGCTTAAGAATTTCCTTCTTGACAACCTCCTTCATGGCCGGATTTAACCGCCTTTGAGGTTGTCGCGAAGTTCTAAAGTCCTCTTCCATCAAGATCTTATGCATGCATAGGGAAGGTTTGATTCCAACTAAATCCTCTATAGTATATCCTAAGGCTTTCCTATGTTTCTTAAGGACAACCATAAGCTTACTATGTTCATCTATACTCAAATCGGAACTAACAATTACTGGAAAGGTAGAATTAGGTCCAAGAAATGCGTACCTTAGATGTGTAGGAAGTGGTTTCAATTCCATCACTATCGGAGTTTCCAATGGCTCTTAAGGAGCATCCGATGCTTCCTTAGAAGTGTCTAAGGATGTAGAAGGTGTTGGAGAAGAATCAAGAGAAGTTGTAGAAGAAACACAATCTCCCTCGAACTCACCCAGAATTACGGCACCCCTGCCTTCTCCACGGCTGTGATTTTGGGCGTGGAAAGTAAATACGGTGGCTCTGCTTCCTCCACGGCCGTGTAACCCTCTGGAGTGCTCCACGCTTTTGTTGGTGAAATCCACGGCCGTGGAATAAGCCGTCTGACCGTGGATCCGTACGTTTTCTGCCTCATCGTGGAGTTTCTCGAACTCTTCTTCACACACTTCTTCTTGTGTCTCTAAGGCTTCAATTGCCTCATTGCACTCCTCTTCTTCCCCTATATCCATTATGCTCATAGAAATAAATTTTTGCAAGGGATCTCTGAAGAGAATAGAACTTACCTCCTCTCTAGATAGCTCTTCGTCTTGGATATTGAATATATCCTCCTCGAAGGCTGGTTCCTTCACCAAAGTGGAAAGAACGAACTCTACCTTCTCTTCTCCTATGTCAAAGGCGAGTCTAGCATTCTTGCAATCGACTATGCAGCCGGATGTTGCAAGAAACGGTCTTCCGAGAATGATCGGGACCGGACTATCTGCAGGAATGTTAAGCACAACAAAATCTATAGGAACATAGAACTTACCAAGCTTGACCGGGACGTCTTCAACTATACCGACGGGACGAGTTATGGATCGATCCGCCATGTACAACGTCATCTTCACCGGTTTAGGGTCGCCTAAACCGATCTTCCTGCATAAGGCAAGCGGAATGATGCTCACGCTTGCTCCTAAATCATATAATGCATCATATGTGACATCTCCCACTCCTATGGGAATACAAAATGACCCCGGATCCTTTAGATTTGGGGGCATCTTCTCTTTCATAGTTTTGATGAGATCCGATGAATCCGAACTCATCTTAACCTCTCCAAAATCCTCTAGCTTTCTCTTGTTAGATAGGATCTCCTTTAGGAACTTTCCATAAGCCGGCATACCTACAATTGCATCAATGAAAGGTATGTTAATATGCAGTTTGCTCATGAGTTTAATAAACTTACCGAATTGCTTGTCTAGACGCGCTCTTGCTCTAGATTGTGGGAATGGTAGGGGAGGTTTATAAGTTGGAGGAGGAACGTAGACATCTTCCTTCTCCTTCCCCTTTTCCTTCTCTTTCTCAACGGGGACTTCTACAAATTTAGGTTGCGGGTCGGTAGTAGTTACTCCGCTCCTAGTTGTGATTGCCATCACCCTTCCTTTTGGGTTGTCCTCCGTCTTTCCTGGAAGTTTCCCTTGATTCCTAGGAACTTCCTCCGCATGGCTAAACATTTGGTTTTCTAAAACCTTTTGGGCTTTATCAACCTTAGTAATGTGATCATCAACCTTGATGATGCGAGTCTCCAATCCTTGAAGCTTGCCCAAAATTGTTTCCAACATGGGATCGGACTTCTCTTTCCCCGAAGTACTTCCACCATTAGATGTTTGCCCCTGGATTTTCAAAGGAGTGGAAGAAGAGGAAGGTGGAGTTAGTGAATTTGAATTTCCTGAATTGGAATAAGAATTACCGGAATTTTGTTGGTTGGGACACCAACTGTTGTTGTTTGAACCCCTATTGTTGTTCCAATTGTTCCGGTTGTTGTTCCGGTTGTTGCGGTTTGTATTCTCATTCCCGTTGTGGTTATTGTTGTTGCCCAAATAACCTACATCTTGTTCCTTGTGCTTTGGAAAGTTGGTTTTGATGGCTTCCTTCAACTCTTTAATCTCCGTATTGAGAGAAAAGATTTGAGTTTGAGCTGCTTGTGATAGCTTTGCTCCTTGATCTACATGATTTGCCTCCACTTTCCGATAAGAATACTTCTCTATAACTCGCGCTTGCTTCTCAATGAAGTCCCAAGCGTCATCTTCCCTCATGTCCATGAATGTACCACATGAAAGGGATTGGAGCTTGAATAGTGTCTCCACATCTAGCCCCTTATAGTATATCTCCAATAGCGCCAATTTGGATATGCCATGATGTGGGCAATCCAATAGCAAGTCCTGAAATCTTTCTCAAGATTGAAACAAACTTTCGTTAGATCTCATAGAAAATGCATTAATCTTACCTCTTAACTCCGCCGTTTTAGATGGCGGAAAGAACTTAGTGAGGAATTCCGAAGAAAGATCCTCCCATGTCTCAAGTTTCCCACTTGGAAGAGCTTGATACCAAGACAATGCTTTCCCTTTCAAGGAGAAGAAGAAAGGCTTGAGCTTATAGCTATTGGTAGTTACATTCTTCGGATTCATTGTCTCCATCATGATCTTAAAATTTTGTAGATGTTGGTGTGGAGATTCAGCGCTTGTTCCCCCAAATTGATTTTGGCGGACAATGGTAATAACTTGCGGGTTGAAGCTAAACCCTTGTGCATCATCAACATCAAAGTTCACACCTAAACGGCGTGGTTGCTGCGTTGGATCCATCCTTTGGCCAAGAGTTCTTGGCTCCTCATCTACACGTTCGACCCTCGCACCTCTAGCTGGAACACGGCGATTAACAGCTGGCCGTGGAAAGAACGGATTCACATTGATCGTTGGATCAATTTCCTCTAGTGGTGGCATGGAGGAGTCGCTATCCTCATTGGATGAGTTGCCTCTAACCGATCTTCCCGGTCTCCTTCTTCTCTTTTTCTCCTTGAGGTTGTTTATTTCCAACCTCATTTGAAACATCATGTCCGATAGATCATCAACCTTCGTTTGATGACGGTCCATTTCTTCCCTGCGAGTCTTCTCACTCCATTGGAGTTGAGCTTTCTTTTCCGCCAACTCCGTTTGGTAATCACGTTCTCTTTTTTCAGCCATTTTTCTTTCCTTAAGCTTTCTCCTCAAAGTCCTCTCAAGCTCTTGATCAAGAGGTAAGAGGTCTTCGTTGTTCCTAGACCTGCGCATACACTCGAAAAGATATCAAATAACAAGGGAGAAGCTCCCAAGCTTGACAACCGATAAGCGAATTCGGCCTAGACCAAATCCCCGGCAACGGCACCAAAAACTTGTTCGTCACTTAGCATGCGTGCAAATAAGTCTTAAATTTATAAAACTAGAAATCAAGCAAGCGAACCCGTAGTGTACGGATCGATATAGTTAAGCAAGAATTCCAGAGTATCGAACACAGGGATTTGGGGGGTTAAATCCAATTATAGAATTGTCAAGCAAGTAAATGTATGAGCTTTGTAAATTATTGGGAAAACAAAAATCCTAAAGATCCAGGAATCCAGCTGTGGCAATCGATTCAAGATATACTAAATATATAAGGAAAGAGTTAAAAGTTGCAAAGGTATACTAATGCAAAGCAATATACGGAGAAGTTCTAAGGCTTTATATGACTTATCTAGAAATACTCTCTATAAAGGTTGTTGAGGCTTCAGTATAGAAAGGATCTAAAGACAAGAATTAATATCAAATACCCAAACTTGTAATTCAAGGATCAAGACTAACTAAACCGATTAAGGTTGTGACACTCAGAATCGAGGTAGAGGTTGTTGAGGCTTCACTACCACTTACAAAAGGCAAGCCAAGACTAAGTTAAAGCAAATCTTTAACTTTGGATTAAAGTAAAAGCATGGTTTGTAAACTAAGAGAAATTACGGTTGGATCTTGAGATTCCACGGCCGTGGAACTCAAGAACACACCGTGATTTTGGTACGTCGACGATTCTCTCTAACTCTCAGGGTCCAATCTGTTTACGATCGATCTATCATCATCTAAGCCACAACTATCAACCCTTCACCTTAGAATTGCTAAAGGGTTTTAGCCAACAACAGTCATTATGATATCAAATTCAAGATTTAAAAGAATGAAAGATGAAAACCTTCGAAAACCTTTAATAAATCTCAAATCAATCTCAATCCACAACAAGAATAACGATGTATAACAGATTCGGAATAGCACAAACCAATCGCAATCCTTGATGAGAACGAAGAACGGGATGTCAATCCGTCTTCTAATCAAACCTAAGGACAAAGCGTAACTTCCAAATCTCCAAGTCTTCGCAAATCTCCCTTGCGAAATAGCAATCTCCACACGTCCACTTGAAACCCTAAGCACTTGCAATAAGCGTAAGCGAAATCTAAGCGGAGGTGTATGCTAATGTGTAAGCGAAGGTGACGGAATCTCTCTCTTTCCGTCCTTTTATAGGGCAAGATAAAATATGTGTCCAGCCCATTGTGTAAAAGATCATGGCTTCAAATTGTACGTTAAAAGATCGTCTAAATCACGGTTCCTTGGGATTCCACGCCCGTGGTTTAGAGCGTGGAAATTCGTCACGGTGCTTCACAACTTCCACGGCCGTGTAACCCTCTGGAATGCTCCACGCTTGTGTTGCCAAAGTTCCACGGCCGTGGTTTAGAGCGTGGACTCTAGTACGGCCGTATTTTAGAGCGTGAAACGTCGAGTGCTCGTAATTCTCCTTTGTTTTGTGCCATTCTTCATCCTAGCATCTTCCTTAGCTCCCTTGTGGTGTCCTCAATCTTTGGACATGCTCAATCCATCTCCACTCCCTTGATTCGTCCGGTTTTAGCTTTTATTTGCCTACAATCAACACAAAGCTTATGTAGACCTCTATATCGATAATATAGATAAACTAACTCACAATTGCTTCAATGCTTTATCAATGACCACCAATATGAATGAAATACACTTAGAAAACGTGCCTAAAATATCACAATATTTCATGCTAACAACAAACAAGAGACAAGTATGGGGTATTTTGATAACATGAAATATGACCATATTTTAGGCACATATTTTGGTTGTTTTCCCCTTTAGTTGTGTACATGGATATGAGTTTGAAGCATTTATTAGCACATTCACCTATTTTGTCGATATAGAGATCTACACAAGCTTTGTTGTGTTTTTAGGTGAACAAAGGCTTGGATTGGAGCATATATGAGTGAGTAGGAGTATTTGATCATGCTAGGCATCTAGAAGATGCATTGGAGAAGCTAAGGAAGGAGGATGATTAGAGAGCATTACGAAAGAAAGGCTTTTGCAAGGGATTTGAAATTTCCACGGCCAAACAAAGAGAACCACGATCGTGGTTTAGGCATTAAGGGCGTGGAAAATAAGGTTGAGAGCAACAAAAAGGTTCCATGACCCATTCCACGGCCGTGGAAGTTTGCACTAGGCCGTGATTTCTATAACGGTCGCCACATGTTATATTTGTCACGTCAGAACGGTTATTGGGCTTTCGTAACCCTATTTTTCCCTATAAGAAGGCTAAAGAAAGAAGGAAAATGGACGTCTTGCATCTACGGCTTGCATCCAGCACTTTTCGAGGGCATTGCTTAGGAAGATTACATTGCGTATAGGGAAGATTCGGAGAATGACGCATTTTGAAGATTGCGTACTTGGAGAAATATCTTAGGGTTTCGATAGAAGGCGGATTGACATCCCGTTCTTCTTTTGTTCTTGAGATTTGTGGGAGATTCTTGTTCTATTCACTTTTCATTGAACACATTGACAGATTATTGGTTTTATTGAGATTGATTTCGGTATTAAGGCTTCAAAGTTCTATTCTTTATTCCTTTCTTATTTGACTGTTTATTTTACAATGATGATAATTGGCTAAAATCCTTTAGCGATTATAAGGCGAAGGGTTGATAGTTGTGGCATAGATGATGATAGATTGAACCAAAACAGATTGGACCCAGAGAGTTGCGAGAAACCTCGTCGTCGAGGCTTTCCACGGCCTGTTCTTGAGTTCCACGACCGTGGTTCTTCAAGATCTGACCGTGGTTTCCTCTGTCGTACGTCCTTTGCTTTTGCTTTGATCCAAAGTTAAATATTTGCTTTAACCTAGCCTTGGCTTACCTTTTCTAGGTAGTAGTGAGACTCAACATCCTCTACTTCGGTTTTGAGTGTCACAACCTTAATCGTTTTGGCTATCTTTGATTCCCTTGGGTTTGAAAATAGGTATTTGAGAGTAATTCTTATCTATCCTTTCTATAATGCAACCTCAACAACCTTTATAGAGAGAGGCTTTGGGTGAGACATATGGGTTTGGAACTTCGCCGTACATAACCTTACATTAGATATACCTTTGGAATCCCGACTCTGTCCTTATATCTTTAGAATATCTTGAATCGATTGCCATAATTGGATATCCGGATCTTTAGAATCGTTGTTTTTCCAATTATTTGCAAAAGCTTCTATTTATTGCTTGACAACTTTGCGAACTAAATTTGTTAATTCCCCCCAAATCCCAGAATTCGATACTCTAGAATTCTTTCTTTACTACGCCGATCCGTACACTGCGGGTTCGCTTTGCTTTAATTTCAGTTTTATAAATTTAAGATTTGCACGCATACTTTTGAGCGAACATCCTTCAGTAGCATTTGTGCTATGTTGACTCGACGTCCCTATGGGAAACTGATAGCCTCCATAGCAGAATCCAGTTGTCCTACCCACTGCTCCACCTCCAATCTAGTCTTTCCCATGAAAGTGGGAACCTTCAACTGGTCGAATGCGTTCAACCAATTGTCGGGTTTTGGCTCCTTCGCCTCAGCCGGCGCTCTAACAACCTCAACAACTCTGGCAGGCGGGGCAATGACCTGTGTAACTCTTTGCGAAACCTTAGCTGATCTCTCGGGAACTGGCGGCACTAGTGCTGGTCCTCTAGTCCTGATAGCCTCTTCGACTCTCTGCACATAGTCGCGATATGCAGAAGCTCCGATAGACACTCGTGCGGACTCCGTCGATGGTGCTCTCTGTGATCCAGACCTAGCAGCGGTCCCGTTCTCAGCCTCAGGAACAACACTCTCAACAATCTCTTCAGCAAACGCCTCAGCGATAGGCAAATCGGCAGCTGGGGCCTGGCCCCGACCTCTATCTAGTGGAGGTCTTCCTTCACGTCCTCATCCACAAACGACAGGTGGAAGTGGTGGTCGACCCCTTCCTCGCTCTATAGCAGCGGTAGCTCTAGTGCGTGTCATTTGCTATAAGGATAGATATACAAGACTATATATAGATATAAGGCTACACTACAGCTAAAGCACAAATCCAAGAAAAGCACATATAAAGGTCAACATATAAGAACCTACACTACTGAGATCCGCGGAGGTAGTGGTCGCCCGTACATCTATCCCAGACCGACAAGTTTAAAACAAAACCCCCTTTTGAAAACGTTAGACCCCTTGCGTGTTCTATTTATTTATCCATCCGCCCTTTAGAAGATTTCGTGTGCCATTGTTGCCAACCTAGAGCTCCGATATCATATTGTAACACCCTAAATTCTAGGAACTCGAAGCGCTACGGGCTAGGACCGCACAATGGGTCCCGACCCTCAGAGTAGAAACAACACAACGGATCTTACAACAAGGTACAGATGAATGAAAACAAAAACTCAATATAAAACCAAAGGTTTAAATAAAAGAAATCGTAAAAGACTCGCAACCGAGTTCAAAACAAAAGGAAAAAGTAACAACAAAACATAAACCCGATCCCGTCCTATAATGTACGGGAACCCCGGATGACCACACCATCCGTATCACTCAGCAACATCGTGAACCTGCGGAACATCTACAACGACAATATAAGCCGTTAGCTAACATTCTATATACTAGCAAGAGCGTAAATACACAAACACACATAAGGTAAAGAAACACATAGCATGCTTGCACACAACCGGTTATTATCTTTCTTAAGGTTATCCATTACTAATTGATAACGTGATTTATGACGTTAGTATAGGCATACATTTAGATAGTTTTTCCCGTTATTCATGCACGGTTTGACATTAGTTCACGACGTTTACACTCATTTCGTGCATATTTCTAGAAAAGACGTCTACACGAGCTTTTGTCGGTTTTGTAGGTATTTCGGGGATCTTTTGGGCATTAATCGATACATTCGAGAGTCAAGCCTCATGGTGGTACATATCCGAGACCTTGAAGGAACATAATTGGAGCAATGAAGGACACAAGGACCCTTGTTGGTGCAAGCAATGGAGCAACTCATGGCTAGATGATCATAACAAGTTTCTGTTGAAGAAAATCGACCTACACCTAGGAAAATCGGCCGATTTTTCCTACTGGGTCGATTTTTGGCCTTTGACAGCTTAAGCCACGTGTCCCACGATCTCTTGTCTGGCCTTGCTCTTGGTGGAGAATATAAGTGGACCTGCAAGTTGTTGCTCTCTCAATCTCTTCCTCTCCCACATCCTCTAGCATCTTCCCAAAGAATCTTCCAATTGGGAGCTCTCTTCAAGACACCCTTGTGGGTGTTCTTGAGGGAGAGTTAGTGTAGATTTCAATTTCATAGTGAGATTTGAGTGATTTTTGTGAAGAAGATTGTTGAAGGTTGTAAGATCCGACTTGGAGCTACATTTGGTGTGTTGAAAGACTTGTTTTGAGCTCAAATCTAGCTAAGTTTCATTGCTTTCATTTCCTTACTTCATCTTCTTGCTATGGATTCCATGTATGCCTGTATGATGATTCTAGATCTTGAAATGCATGTTATTGGCTAGTTTGTTGTGATTCTGGAGTGATGGATTGATGGTTATAGCTTGGGTGATGATAGAATGGACTTATATGTTAGTTTAGGATGATTTGTATGCACGAAACCTAACCCAGGAAGAAAAATCGGCCTGTTCTTCAGGTAAATCGGTCGATTTTTGCTATGATCCACCCGATTTTTCCTTCTGTTGCTCTTTAATTGATGAATCTGTATGTTAGGATGTTAGATTGTTGAAATCCTAGTGTTTGTTGAGCATAATATAGCTTAGGGTGACCTAATGCTAGCAAACTAAGTGAGGAAAGAGACCTACCCGGTGATTTCCGATCTTAGATACCGAAGATGATGAACTCTAGGTAGTAGTGAGCCTCATAAGCCGCTATTGGACTGAGTGTGCTAGGATTATTGCTTGAGACTTACCTTTTCCGAGACTTACCCGGTAAGGAGAGGTTTCCCCCTTAAGTAGTGTCCGGTTTGTGTAGAATTCCCAACTTTACCTCCTTGAGACTTACCCGGTAATAGGAGTTTGGTGCGGGATTAGCGAAGCATGAGACCTACCCGGTAATTGCTTCCATTAGAGAAACATCCTTTCCCAACACCGCAGCGTTGTCCTTAGAATCTTTAGAAGCTTGAGTCCAATGCCATAACCGGAAATCTTGACCTCTAGAATCCATTTTTCTCTCTTTGATCTCATATCTTGTGTTAGTGTCATTTGTTTGTTTGCTAGCTTGAGTTGTTAGTTTGTTTTATTACCTTGCTTGATTTGTGATCTTTGCTTGATCACCACAAAAACCCAACCAAAAATATCATCATTTTCATTTCTTTGTTTCTTTCTCCTTTCTTAGACTAGATTTGCACTATCTTTGATCATTGAATGACTTGATTTCGCCTCAGTCCTTGTGTTCGACCTCGGAATACTTTCCTTCCTACATAACGATCCGTACACTGCGGGTTTCGCTAGGTATTTTAGGAGATTAGATCGAGTTTATAAATGTAAAGCTTTTTGTGCTATTTCCTAGCAAGAGCGTAAAGACACAAACACACATAAGGTAAAGAAACACATAGCATGCTTGCACACAACCGGTTATTATCTTTCTTAAGGTTATCCATTACTAATCAACTTCTTTTGTCACATGAGAATCTCCCGAAACTCGTCTCCGCTTCCGTCTACCAATAGTAATAGATCAGTATTATCCGTTACCAAAGGGTTTGGGTTGCAAGAGCACATTCTAATCTCTTGTAGAACTAGCCAAGTGGTCACCGCCCGGTTATAATACACTTGGGCCAATTAAGGTTATAAAGGGTGATTCATATTCCGGTTATCCATTATAACAATAATAAACAACACAAACAAGCCAATACAATCCAACTAATACGCGGAATGAAGCTAAGTAAGTCCAAGGGACTTACCTCACTCGAAGGTAACTCAAAGCTCAACAACAACTCAAGAACAACTCAGGAATAACTCAGTTTCCCTCAGGAAAGGAGCAAGGAAAGCCTGTTCACACAAGCGTCACGAATTAGGAACGAAACGGTTGCTAGAAGTCTATAACTTCTAGTCTCAAGGATCTCTAAGAGATCTCCACAAGCTAAGGGCTCAATCTTAGTCTTACAGCATACTCAGGGGCAAGGAACGACCAAAAGAAACCAGGAAATGAACGAGGAAAACAAGGATGGAAGCAACTCACAAGAACGGGAGTTACTGCAGAGGAAACCGCAGGGGCAGCTGGACAGGGCGCAGGGGCGGATGTCGCGGGGCGGGGATGTGCAGGCGCGGGGGCGGCTGCGTGACAAAAAGTGTTCTCGGCTTTCTCTTCGACAAAACTCACAGCAAGGGAACCCAAAGCTCGATCCTTTGACTCCAACACGTCAAGACTCAACTCCGAAGAGCCTGAGAACAACAATACATCAACAACGAGAAGCCAACAAGAATCAAGGTTCAAACTTAATTCTTGGAGGAGAAGAAAAAGAGAGAAGGAGAAGAAAACGAGAAGAAAGAAAGAAGCATGTTGTAGTACATGAACGTAAGGAAGTACAGAGAATGATGAACTTACACGTTCAGCAAGATCACAGGGAAGCAAGGGAACGGCTGCAGCTCTCAGGGTTGAAGACGAATGTAAGAAACGGAAAAAAGGAGGAAAAGGCGGGAATATATAGAGAAGGACCGGAAAGATAGAAGGATGTCTAAGGTTAAGAATAAGATAAATAAATCGGCCCATAATATAGAATAACAGATATTCTATCTAAGGAATGAAGATAAAATGAACGAAAGAAAGATCGGGCGCGATTTGTCGTCAACCGCAGGGGCGGCTGACCTTGTCGCGGGTGCGGCCTGCCGCTGGGGCGGCTGACCTTGTCGCGGGTGCGGCCTGCCGCTGGGGCGGCTGACCTTGTCGCGGGTGCGGCCTGCCGCTGGGGCGGCCTTCAACACCGCGGGGGCGGTGAAGTTAGAACTTGGGGTGTTACAAAAGCCATGTAGGAGGAAGTTAGAAGCAACAACTCGTTGAGCTCGCTTTTAATCTCCATCGATGAAGTACCGCCAAGTTTGGAATTTCATTGTCACGTCAAGCAACGTGTATAATTGGAGACAAATGATGGTCTTGTGAGTTGATCCTTTCTTTGAATATATATAATACTATTAAAAAGCGAAATAACTTCTCGTCACATGTCAACTCTTATTTATTCAATGTCACATGTTATTATATACGTAATTTTAATTTTCTAAATATCTATATATAACCCTACGTGTCATTTTATATTTAGAAAAAATAGTAAGCAATTACATAAACCACTAATTTTTATACTAAATTTGTTTTATATATATATATATAATCAAAGAAACAACCCATAATCCGACATGTCGTTTTTTCGTGCATTTTGTCACGTGTCATTTTTATGCATTTTTATTTTAGATTTTTTAATTAAAAAATTATGTATACTAGCTTTTTAAAAAGAAATATATTTCTACATATATTTTAGAAAATCCTTTTCTTATATTTTACATTCATTATATATACTGGTATCTAACCCACTCTACTTATATAATACATCAAATACTTTTATTTTATAATTAGATTAATAATAGTATATAATTACGTAAATCACTGATTATTCTGTATATATTATATTTTATATTTTTTTAGTCATAATCAATAATAGTATAAAGTTGTTTAATATATATAGTTTTATATAAAAATTAATTTTGTAAAATATAATTTTAAATTAAAGTTTAATGTAGTCGCATCCGTATAGAAAATTAGGAATTACACTAGTTCCTTATTTAAGTAGACAATATGGGTGTAAGGCCCCAGTTTTTCCGTCACCGCCCCCGCGGTGAAGAAGGCCGCCCCTGCGGCCGAGGTGATCCGCCCCTGTGGATGACGACAGATCGTGCCCGATCTTTCTTCCGTTCTTTTTATCTTCCTTCCATAGATAAAATATCCGATATTCTATCCTATGGGCCGGTTTCCTGATCTTCTTTCTAAACCCTAGACGCCCTTCTGTCTATCTTTCCAGCCCGTCCCTATATATTCCCGTCTTTTCCTCTTTTTCCCGTTTCTTGCTTACGTCTTCTTCAACCCTAAGAGCTGCAGTTGATGACATGAATTATGACCTATTTTTAGGCATGTATGTAATAGCTAGGATTTCCGAATTCTAATTAATGTTGATTAACTTAATCGTTGATAGTAATTGACATATAACTCGCGAGGATTTTGCAAGTGATGAGTATGAGTCTCACCGTTATGTTCCTGGCGTAATTTTGGACGTTTGGGGAAATTTTTACTTTTTCTTCCGGATAATTATTTTTACCCTCCGGTGTTATTTGGAGCATTTGGGAGCTCCAATTAATAAAAATACAGTTAAGAGAAATGATCAGGACATCGGATATGTCCTAGATATGAAATAACATGGAGAGGCAAAACGGACAAAAGAATCGCTATCCCGATTCTTAGCGGTTAAGAAATGTGGCTTAAGAATGCCCATTTTACGAGTTAGCTATGGAATAATTACTCCGATAATATTTCGAATTCTATATACCGATTTCATTAAGTTTGGAGACCGAAAAATACAACCGCGTTTCAGTTAAATACAAAAGAATCGCTATCCCGATTCTTGTTGAACGTGTAAGTTCATCTCTTCTGGATTCTTCCTCACGTTCTTACTGTTGTTGCATGCCTTCTCCTTCTGTTTCGTTTTCTTTTTCACTCTTCCCTTTTCTTCTTCTCCAATAATCAAGTTTGATCCTTGATTCTTGTGGAGCGTTCCGTTGTTGTTTCTTTGTTGTTCTCAGGCTCTCTAGAGTTGAGTCTTGACGTGTTGGAATCAAATGTTTGATCTTTGGTGTCCCTTGCTATGAGTTCTGTCAAAGAGAAGCCCGACAGTAGCTTCTGTTGAAGATCCGCCCCCGCGCCAGCACAGAGCCGCCCTTGCGCCTCTGTCACGTGCCGCCCCTACGCCTCTGTCCAACCGCCCATGCGGTTTTCTCTGCAGTAACTCCCGTCTTTGGTGAGTTGCTTCCTTCCTTCCTTTCCTCGTTCCTTTCTTGGTTCATTGTGGTTGTTCCTTGTCCCCTGAGTTGCTGTAAGACTAAGGTCGAGCCCTTAGCTTGTGGAGATCTCTTAGAGATCGTTGAGACTAGAAGTTATAGACTTCTAGCAACCGTTTCGTTCCTGATCTGTGATGCTTGTTCGTGCAGGCTTTCCTTGCTCCGTTCTTGAGGGAAACTGAGCTTTATCCTGAGTTGTTCCTGAGTTGTTGTTGAGCTTTGAGTAATCTTTGAGTGAGGTAAGTCTCTTGGACTTACTTAGCTTCATTCCGCGTATTAGTTGGATTGTATTGGCTTGTTTGTGTTGTGTACCATGTTTATAACGGATAACTGGAATAGAATTCACCCTTTTTTACCCTTAACTGGTCCAAGTGTATGCTAACCGGGCGGTGACCACTTGTCTAGTTCTACAGGAGACTAGAATGTGCTCTTGCAACCCACACCCGTAGGTGACGGATAGTACTGATCTATTCCTATTGGTAGACGGAAGCGGAGGCGAGTTTCGGGAGATTCTCGTGTGACAAAATAACTTAAATTAGTAATGGATAACTTTAAGAAAGATAATAACCGGTTGTGAGCATGTCATGTTTTTTATTTTACCTTATGTGTGTTTGTGCCTTTACGCTCCTTCTAGTATCTAGAATGTTAGCTAACGGTTTATACCGTCGTTGTAGATGTTCCGCAGGTTCAGGATGCTGCTGAGTGATCCGGATGGTGTGGTCAGCCGGGGTTCCCACACATTATAGGACGGGATCGGGTTTTTGTTTCTTTTGTTGTTTCCCTTTTGTTTTGAACTCGGCTGCGGAGCTTTTGTGTTTTCTTTTGTTTAAACCTTTGGTTTTATTTTGAGTTTTGGTTTTCTTTCGTCTGTGCCTTGTTGTAAGATCCGTTTGTTGTTGCTACTCTGAGGGTCAGGAGTCATTGTGCGGTCCTAGCTCGTAGCGCTTCGAGTTCCTAGAACTTGGGGTCTTATAATATGGTATCAGAGCTCTAGGTTGACAACAATGGCACTCGATATCTTCTAAAGGTCGGATGGATAAATAAGTAGAACCCGCAAGGGGTCTAACGTTTTCAAAAAGGGGTTTTATTTTAACTTGTCGGTCTGGGATAGATGTACGGGCGACCACACTACCTCCGCGGATCTTATTAGTGTAGTTTCTTTTGTGCTGGCCTTTATGTGTGCTTTTCTGGTTTTGCTTTATCTGTAGTGTGGCCTTATATATAGTTTCTTATTTATCTATCCTTATAGCAGATGGCGCGTACTAGAGCTACATCTGCTATGAGGCGAGGAAGGGGTCGACCACCACTTCCACCTGTTGTCTGTGGACGAGGACGTGCAGGAAGACCTCCACTAGATAGAGGTCGGGGCCAAGCCCCAGTTGTTGATCCGCCTATCGTTGAGGCGTTTTTTAAGGAAGTTGTTGAGAGTGTTGTTCCTGAAGCTGGGAACGGGACCGCTGCTAGGTCTGGAGCACAGAGAGCGCCATCGACAGAGTCTGCTCGAGTGTCTATCAGAGCTTCTACACATCGCGATTATATGCAGAGAGTTGAGGAGGCTATCAGGATTGGAGGACCAGCACCAGTACCACCAGTTCCCGTGAGATCAGCTGAGGTTTCGCAAAGAGTTCCACAGGTTGTTGCCCCGCCTGTTGGAGTTGTTAGAGCGTCGGATGATGCAAAGGAGCCGAAGCCCGATAATTGGTTGAAGGCTTTCGACCAGCTGACCACTTTCAAAGGAAAGACCGGATTGGAGGTGGAGCAGTGGTAAGGACAGCTGGATACTGCTATGGAGGCTATCAGTTGCCTAGAGGGACGTCGAGTCAACATAGCACAGACGCTGCTGAAAGATCAGCCTCATTCTTGGTGGAAGACCGTTCGCAGTAAGGTCACCAGTTATGAGTAGATGAAGACGGTGATCAGAGATCACTACTGCCCCACAGCTATGAGGAGAGACCGTCTTCAGGATTTCCTTGAGGTTGGATTCGAGGATTTGCATATTGTTGAGATCATCAGCAAGTTTCAGGATGAGTTATCTTTGTTGGGTCCGTCTGCACCACCTGAGGATCAGCATGTTTACCTTTTCTCTCGGAAGTTGAGAGAGTCGACACGCTCTTATCTTGCTGGTTTCCGTTGTGATTTTTTGACGGACTATCAGGATAGAGCTTCTGCTTATGAGAGAGACCGACCGGGTCAGAGGAGAGCTTCTCAGACAGGATGTCATGAGAAGAGACAGAAGACTGGATCAGCTAGTGCTGGAGCTGGAGCAGCTGGTTTTGGGCGTAGTCAGACGCCGGGACGTTCTGGTTTCCAGCAGAGTTCTTACAGAGGACGGCAGTGTCATAACTACGGAGTAGCTGGTCACATCCGAGATGATTGTAAGAAGCCAACAGTGACTTGCTTTTCTTATGGCAAGCCCGGACACCGAGTTGCGTTTTGCCGTCAGGGCAAGGCGCTATCTCAGCAGGGTTCTTTACCTGCCAATGTTGTTGGAGGAGGATAGAGATCTCAGTTCCAGCAGCAGCAGCAACAACAAAGAGTTTATGGTTCTACCGCTCCTCAGGGTTCCACTCCGGGACAAGGAAGAGGTAGAGGACGTGTTGGTGGATTTGTACACACCATAGATGCATCAGCTAGAGTGTATGAGTTGAGGAGTGATGTAGAGCCGACAGCGCCAACAGCCACAAGTACCATTCACATTAATGGTTTTCCTGTCAAGAGTTCTTTTCGATACTGGTGTTACGCATTCCTTTATATCTGATGTATGTGTAGATATATTGGCCTTAGTTACTGTAGAAGGTAGACCCTTTTTTATAGGATTACCCGATGGGGGTAAGATTCGAGGTACACGAGAGGTTCGCGATTGCCCTATTAGATTAGGAGGTCGCGATTGGCCAGCTGACTTCTTCGCCATGTACTTAGTACATGAAGAAGTTATTTTGGGCATGAATTGGATGGATCGACATCGAGCAGTTCTGGGCATCGGCAAGAGGACAGTGATAGTAACTACAGATGCAGGCCATGTTAAGATCTTCCGATGATGGGATCTCGGGAAGACTGGTACAATCATCAGTGCAGTTCGAGCTGCGAGACTTATCAGTCAGGGATGTGAGGCTTTTTGGTGCTATGCCATGAAGGATAGTACGGGTCCGGCTTTGGAGGAGATTCCGGTAGCTTGCGAGTTTGCTGACGTCTTTGGAGAGTCATCAGGGTTACCTCCACATAGGAGTGTAGACTTTGGCATTGATCTAGAGCCCGGTATGAGACCAATCTCTAAGGCTCCTTATCGTATGGCGCCTATCGAGATGCTTGAGTTGAAGAAGCAGCTCAAGGAGTTAGCAGAGAAGGGCTTCATCCGCCCTAGTGTATCTCCTTGGGGGCGCACCAGTTCTCTTCGTCAGGAAGAAAGACGGGTCAATGAGGTTATGTATCGACTACCGAGAGCTGAACAAAGTGACAATCAAGAACAAGTACCCATTGCCCCGTATCGATGATCTTTTGGATCAGCTGCATGGAGCTTCAGTGTTTTCGAGGATAGATCTGAGATCTGGGCATCACCGGCTGAGGGTGAGAGAGCAGGACGTAGTCAAGACGGCATTTCGGACCAAATATGGGCACTACGAGTTTGTAGTGATGCCATTCGGGCTCACGAATGCGCCATCAGTCTTCATGGAGTTGATGAACAGCATCTTCATCGACTTTCTAGACCAGTTTGTAGTTGTCTTCATCGACGACATTCTGGTTTACTCTCGCAGTAGAGAAGAGCATGTTGGACACTTGAGGATCGTTCTTCAGGTCTTACAGGATAGAGAGCTCTACGCCAAGCTTTCTAAGTGTGAGTTTTGGATGTCCAAGGTAGCATTCCTTGGTCAAATTGTTTCAGCTGAAGGGATCAAGGTAGATCCAGCAAAGATCGAGTCAATAGCATCTTGGCCGCCTCCTAAGAACGTCAAGGAGGTACGCAACTTCTTAGGATTGGCGGGCTACTACGGGCGTTTTGTTGAGGTGCGTAGCTTCAAGGTTCCATTTGTTTCCTCTTTATATCCATCTTAATATATTACATTAAAATTCATTAAAAAATAAATTTAAAATAGATTATGACCTCATTAAATTTTATTAATAAGTTTATAATAGAAATAGTTTGTATATATTTTTTATTTTTTGAAATAAATTATATTTATTTATTTTTGAATTAAAATATTTTTTACTTTTTACTTTCGATTTAATATATATATATATATATATATATATATATATATATATAATTAAATAAAAAACATTTTTTTAAACTTTATTAAGAGTCTAGAGAATTAAAATATAATAATTTTTTTTACTTTCTATAATCTTAAATCTGCGGATTTACGACAGATCGCGCCCGATCTGTTTTCGTTCGTTTTATCTTCCTTCCATAGATAGAATATCCGATATTTTATCTTATGGGCCGGTTTTTTTATCTTATTCTTAACCTTAAACGTCCTTCCTTCTATCTTTCCAGCCCGTCTCTATATATTCCCGCCTTTTCCTCCTTTTTCCCGTTTCTTGCATTCGTCTTCAACCTTGAGAGTTGCAGTCGTTCCCTTGCTTCCCTGTGATCTTGTTGAACGTGTAAGTTCATCATTCTATGCTCTTCCTTACGATCATGTACTACAGCATACTTCCTTCTTTCTTTTCATTTTTTTCTTCCTTCTCTCCTTTTCTTCTTCTCCAACAATCAAGTTTGAACCTTGATTCTTGTTGGCTTCTCGCTGTTGGTGTATCGTTGTTCTCAGACTCTTTGGAGTTGAGTCTTGACGTGTGTAAGCCAAAGATTCGAGCTTTGGTTGCCCTTGTTGTGAGTTCTATCGAAGAGAAGCCCGACAACGCTTTTTGTCACGCAGCCACCCCCGCGCCTGCACATCCCCGCCCCTGCGTGTGATCGCCCCTGCGCCTTGTCCAGCCGCCCTTGTGGTTTCCTTTACAGTAACTCCCGTCTTTGGTGAGTTGCTTCCTTCCTTCCTTTCCTCGTTCCTTTCCTTGTTTCTACTGGTTGTTCCTTACTCCCTGAGTTGTTGTAAGACTAAGGTTGAGCCCTTAGCTTATGGAGATCTCTTAGAGATCATTGAGACTAGAATTTATAGACTTCTAGCAACCGTATCATTCCTGATTCTTGACGTCTTGCATGTACAGGCTTTCCTTGCTCCTTTCCTGAGGGAAACGGAGTTGCTCCTGGTTGTTCCTGAGTTGTTGTTGAGTTTTGTTTACCTTCGAGTGAGGTAAGTCTCTCGGACTTAATTAGCTTAATTCCGCGTATTAGTTGGATTGTGTTGGCTTGTTTGTGTTGTTTTTATTATTATAATGGATAACCGGAGTAGAATTCACCCTTTATAACCTTAATTGGCCCAAGTGTATTATAACCGGGCGGTGACCACTTGTCTAGTTCTACAAGAGGATAGAATGTGCTCTTGCAACCCAGGCCCGTAGATAACGGATAGTACTGATCTATTCCTATTGGTAGACGGAAGCGGAGGCGAGTTTCGGGAGATTCTCGTTGATAGCGTGTATTATTGTCTATATTTTGGGATTGGTTTAGACGTTTTATCTTCATAAATCTGCATGTATGGATGTATATTCTTTAATTATATTGTTGTTTTACCAACCTTTGCGGGAATCGATGTCTACACCTAGTTTCGTTGTAATTGTAGGTAAAATGGCACGTTTTGGACTAAAATGGAGCTAAGGAAGCTAAGGAGTCATTGGAGCTACATTCAGGAGCATTGAGGAGTTATAAGAAGATCTCATGAAGCATGGAAATGATTTAGACGATTGAAAAATTAGAGAGTTTCACTCTCAGCTGAGACTCACCTCGGTCAACTACAGTATCACCTCGACCGAGGTGATCTTCAGGAGCGACTCGACCGAGGCGAATATCGTAACGGCCATAAGATGTTTATTTTTGGCTGAGATCTTCTATTTTTGGAAAGTGAATATCACATATTTTTGGCTGGATTTCTGGAAGGAAGATATCTTTTTGGCTGATTTATTTTGGAAGATATGGAGATATATTTTAAGGAAATTATCTTTTTAAGATAATTTATCTTTGGAAGATAATTCTCCTATATAAAGGGTTGGATTTTCTGCAATTCAACCATTTTCGGATCACTGATTTTATGGAGGATTTTCTGAAGAGTTTTGAAGGAAGTTTTGAAGGTTGAAGATCAAGGAAGGAAGGAATCAAGTTGAAGTTGGCTTTTGAAGGAAGTTTGTAAGACTTTCTTAGTTGGTTTGGTTTTGTTGTCTTTTATGATTTGTGATTGAGGAACGTTGTTTGTTGTTTGATTGATTGTTATTGAGACCTTTGTCTTAAGGTTTTCTTGTTTGAATATTGATTCCTTTCTTATATATTTGATTATTGTTATCATGATGATTCTTGGCTAAGTTCTTTATGCGATTCTAGGGTGATTGGCCGAAGGTTGTGGGGAAGACGATGATAGAATGATCTTAACCCCAACGGACCCTGAAAGCTCGAGCCTTTACCTTAACCGACGAACACCTCGGTCAGTCATTGAACATCTCGGCCGGGATGGAATATAACTGAACGAGGTGAACCTTTCCTGAACCTTATATGAGTTATGATTCCAGTTTTCCAAATTCGATTCGTATTACACCTTTCCTGGTTCAACACAAGCCTAGGATGAGACTTACCCGGTGATTCCTTTGTTTGTTTACCCAAGATCATGAGTGTAGGTAATAAATGTTTATCCTTTATTGGGGTTTGAGTGTGCCTTCATCCCATCTTTGTGAGTTAGCCTGAGACTTACCCGGTAAAGGTTGATTCTATCCCCTTGGGTGGTGTGTTGGTTTGAGCTTATAGTTCCTTTCCTTAGTACCTAGAAACTTACCCGGTGAAAGGATCTTTGGTTTGGGATAGTGAGTAGTGAGACTTATCCGGTGATATATTCCCACCTTAAAAACACCTTCCTTTTGCCAACCTCAGCTTTGTCCACGCTATCTTTTGAGATCTTGAGTCGAAACCACAACTGGATGCTTTAATCCCTAGAATTCGCATCTCCTTTACTTGACTTTTATATCATCTTTGATAGCTTTGATTTGTTGCTTGTGGTTATTTGACAACCTGATTTACCGAACTTTGTTTCACCATAGTCCCTGTGATTGACCCCTGAAATATTTGTTGTTATTACAATTGATCCGTACACTGTGGGTTCGCATATTGTTCATGCATATATCTTGGGTTATAAATATTAAAGCTTGCATACACCTTTTGAAGCGAACACTCGTGTGACAAAATAAGTTAAATTAGTAATGGATAACTTTATGAAAGATAATAACCGGTTGAGTGCGAGCATGCTATGCGTTTTCTTTATCTTATGTGTGTTTGTGTCTTTACGCTCTTGCTAGTATCTATAATGTTAGCTAACGGTTTATACCGTCGTTGTAGATGTTCCGCAGGTTCAGGATGCTGCTGAGTAATCCGGATGGTATGGTAAGTCGGGGTTCCCACACATTATAGGACGGGATCGGGTTTATGTTCTTTTGTTGTTTCTCTTTTGTTTTGAACTCGGCTGCGAATCTTTTACGCTTTCCTTTGTTTAAACCTTTGGTTTTTATATTGAGTTTTGGTTTTCATTCGTCTGTGTCTTGTTATAATATCCGTTTAATGTTGCTACTTTGAGTGTCGGGACCCATTGTACGGTCCTAACCCGTAGCGCTTCGAGTTCCCAAATCTTGGGGTGTTGCAAGAAAAGTCAGAGACTTGCTTCCAAATTGGTTAGATTGCAAAGCATTCTCATGCAGGGCAAGTACTATCATACCAAAGGCAAGAATCATGTACAAATGGACAAAGGGAAATATATTATCAATGGATCCTTGTATATGGGTAAGCCGAGTATGGGCCAAATAGTTGACTCTAGTGGGGCCTCATCAAGTGGCATTAAAATCTCAAGAGGCCCACATGCTAATGGTCGGCAAAGGGAGAGCTCTAATAACACACGCCCAACTATTGTCATTAGCAGTGGGTAAAGTTCAAAAGTAATAAAATCTACTAAACATATTATGTTTGCGGCTGCTCCTGCTGACACGACAGAAATGAAAGCTAACAAAGGGAAAAAGAAGATACGGAACAAGACGAAGAATGATGCGAGAAGAGCAGCGTGGAGACTCGAAAAAGCAGAAGAAACTAAGAACGAACAATGTACACTCAAATGACAAAGGCAAAGTAAAAAGATACTTCATTCCGCAACCATAAGCAACACCAGTCTAGGTGGAGACGTGAAGGGCCCCTCAACAACATCGCCCGCTCCTCCTTCAATCATTGTTGGTGCTGGCGGGATGAAAGGTATAAACTTTGAACTCAAAGATACCGTTCAGATGAAAGAGTTAGTGGATTTACAGGTGAGCAACGGGTCAGGAGGTACTAGTGATGACGCCGGTGATACTCAAAAAATGAGCGGCTCCTTAATAGGTGATGAAGAAATGGTGGAGACCACAAAAATAAAGGGGCATAAGTTGCCTAGTCAGACTGATTCGTAAGCCTTTACCAATATCCTTTTTTCTCTCTTTTATACGTTTTTATGAATTTTTTATTTTGGAATGTGTTCGGAGCTTGTAAGAACGGTTTCCGATGAGATATTAAGTATCTATGTAGGCATCACAATGTTGATATCTTCGCCATTTTCGAACCTCGTACGTCGGGGGTTAGAGTGCAAAATATTTGTGTTTGTTTGAACTTCTCACGATGTTTCCGGGTAGAAGTTATCGGATTTGAAGGTGGCTTGTGGCTTCTCTGGAAGAGCGAGAAGCTCTAGGCTTCTATTGTGAGCAGTAGTAAGTGCTTCATCCATGCAAAAATTACTACAAGATCCAATTTATTCAGTCTGGTTGTGGTCTATGCTTCTTCAGATTGTATGAGAAGAAGAGTGTTCTGGAGTGAGATTGATAAGGAGCTAGAGTCTATTTCTGACCCGCTCATTATCGGCGGTGATTTTAATTGTATCCGTTTCTTACACGAACGTCTAGGTGGTTCAAGTAAGCTTCATCCTAACTCACATGTTTTTAACGACATTGTCTTGGCGCATGGTCTTATTGATTTAGGTTATATTGGGGTGGATTTCACTTGGGGCCGTGGAAAGTCGGTTAAAAGGAATGTGTTTAAGAGGTTGAATAGAGTCTTCATGAATGAGGAGGGACGTCTCCTTTGACTCAATGTCCAAGTTAGACACCTCGTTAGGTTTTCTTCGGATCACTCCAGAAAAATTTTAAAAAAATACAAGATTTGGATACAAAAGTAAAAATATATAGACATTTTATAATTAAAAGATAGTTTTAAGTGCTTTTCATCAAATCATAAGAATAAAACTTTTTTCCACATGTAGAGTTTTATAATATATGAAATGAATACTCACTTTTCAAGTTAATATAGTATAAAATAATCAATATTTTACTTGAAAAATAGAAAATTCTCTATTATTATCAATATTATTGTTTTTTTCGTTTGAAAAAATATGCATACATATGCTCTCGATTTAACGAAGAATCATGATTTTCTCTTTATACCTTTTTTCCTTTTGTTTTGGTTTCACTTTACAACTTAGTGTACACTGTACACTCGTAAAGGTAGAGATAATCCCGTTAAAATCATTTTTTAAATTGTTTCACTTGGGATACAAAAGTAAAACGACAATTAACAATCATTAATAAAATTGTTTCCTATGATTTATTAATTTTTAAATATCATTATTCTTGTGTTATATTTAAATGTTTTTTTGGATCTTTCGCCAAAATGAACGAAACTTCAAAAAATTTCCCGTTTTAGGCTCGAAGTAAAATAATTCACCAAAATGCACGAGATTTGTGGTTCGGAGTAGAAGCGCGGTCTAAGACCGCGCACTTATTTGTAAACGCGTTGTCAAGAACAACGTTTTAATATCTGAAATAAAGATAATAAAAACACAAATAGAGGCGCGATCCTAGACTGCGCCTATAGTGTAACGTTTTTGCCCCACCCTTTAAAAATCCTACGGCCGCCACTGGATCCTAATATTACTTGCAAGAAAGAGAGAAAACCTATCAGGTTCAAGGTTGTTTGGATGACTCATCGAGATTTCTATCCAATGATGGATATGTGTTGGTTCAGTAATCCGGAGGTTAGCCAAGCCTTACCCATGCTCAAAAATTCTCTTATTGTTTGGAATAGATTTGTGTTTCGGAATGTCCACCATAGGAAACAAGAATCTCTAGATAAGCTTGTTAAGATTCAAGATAGAAGGTGTCACATTAACTCATCTAGTCTCTACGCTTGCAAGCAGAAATCAAAGATATTCTAGAACAAGAGGAGCTGATGTGATTTCAAAAATCTAGGGAATTATAGTCGGAGCATGGTGATCGATCGTAATAGATCATTCTTCCACAGTTCTACTATCATTACAAGGGACCCCATTGTCATAAAACAGCGCAATCCCGACAAACAGTCTGTATAGATCCAAAATATAAATTAACACCCGACTCAGAGTCCTGGCCAAGATGAAGAAGACATCAACACTGAACCTGAAACTACAGTTAAATTTTGCATATAGATAAAACTTGAGAAAGGCCAAAGTAACCCTAATTTCACCTACAATATCAACAATAGATACAGGGACTGACTGCATCAAAATTCAGAAGCACCTCTTTATATATAAATTGTAATAAGAAAGATGAGGTAAAAAAAACATTCCCCATAAGGGCAAGGACAGAGGGCGAAACCAAAGCACATACAAAGCATCCTTTCAACAGTCAAGCAATTCAACATCCTGTGCTGAGGGAGAGCTGTTTCAAACAAGAAACAAATTTGCAATTCAGGCACCCAGCTATTACACGAGCCAAGCTTGATCATCTGGATATTCCCTTTTCCTTCTTTCTTTCTTTTTCCTTGTTCTTTTCGTCAACATTTCAGAATTATCTACACAAGGAGAACTTAAATTGTATACCAGGACATATTCCGGCCATGTCCAATTCTCTCTAACTACAACTGAATCAATACCAGCGTGCAAAGGAGAACTGGAGACTTGTTGAAACATCATGTTTATTGAATTTACCATAGTGCCATGAAACAGCTATCACCTCTCTCCAGCTAGTTAACCTCTGTCCACCCTCAACCAACTGTAACAAAACAAGCTATCGTCAAAATTACAAAAATTCTGCTTGCGTAATGCACTGAATGAGCTTTACACAACTTATTTTTTACTTTATGACTAGACCAAGAATTTCAGCATACAAAGCCATGAGGTTGTACAAGTAAGTGAATGCCTGTTGTTACTATAACAAGAGAGTTTAAAACTAATCCCATAAAAGCTCAAAGGGTAGCTTTATTAATTCAATCTCTTCAAATGCAGTTGACATAAGGGCGGTGCAACCCTAAAATGCATGACATCCAAACAAACCCTAACATATATTTTCTGATGCCCGGGATAAGAGAAAAATCACTTACACAAGCTTCAAATGTACAGTTGCCCTGATCATTCCCTATTGCCATGAGGGTTGTTTGTAGCTCAACCTGTCTGTGCCCCAGCCTCCATCAGGTTCCTTTCTTTTCAAAACTCCACCAGCAAGTTGATATCCCCTAGCTTGATCATCCATCAGGACCTGAGAATTGACAGCAGGAAGTTGTCTTGATGCAAGAAGCAACGCCTCATCTTTCCCTTCAGCATCTACACCTACTGGACCCGAATTGAGATCTAAACCATGTCTACCCCACCTCTGACTACTCTCAACAACACCATTACTGCTAACATCTGGAAGACCAACAACACAAGGACGAAGATACTGAGACGAAACGCCAGCAACTGTTCCCACCAACTGGGTGGGAGCTGCAGGTGCACAAAATCTGCTCCCAGATGACGGGTCCATGTAGGCAGCAGAGCCACCTGGCAAAGATGTGGGCAAAGGGAAGCTAGTTCCGAAAGGGAAAACCGCTGGGTATTGAAAAGGAGTCGTTGTGAAAGGCACGGCAGGAGAAGATGACAACACAGATCCCCTGTACAAATCTGCATTGTATGGTGAGGCTGTTGTTGGAGCACCCATAACTCTATGAGGGCCTGGGGCCCCAATGATTGAAATATCAGGTAGTGCCACGGGTGTTGTGACGGCTGAATAAGTTGTCCCTGGTGAATACCATGAAGATATGCCGCCAGCTGTCATATTATTGATTCTCAGCCCAAACGTAGGCTGTGAAGGGATGTTGCCACGAGCAATCTGGTTGTACTGAGAAAACTCCATTGTTGATTCATCAGCAGCAGGACCATCATTTAAATCAAAATTCCTCCTAGGGTTGATATGACTGTTGGCAATACTATTGGATGCTTGAAAAGGCGGCACTGAAACTTCAAGTCTTTGGAAAATGGCTGCTGAGCGATGCCCCAATTCTGGAGAATCGTCAACTTTATTCAAGTCAAGCTCAAAACCACCATTCTTACGGTCGAGATTATGATCAATTTCCTTGGCAGAAATTTCACAGCCCAAATCTTCCAAATCAATTTCATCTGTCACATTTAGGTCAATGTCCAGCACAGGCCGAGACTGCTTGGAAGCAATGTGCTCATTAAAAGGGGCTCTGCTGGAGACGGTATGGTTCTCAAACACTTTTCGTGGCTCAGCTGGTCGAAATGCACTAGTGGCGGCTGATCCTTTCCATCCAAGCTCAGATTTATTCCTCAAAAGATCCTCGGGAGGAACAAAGGGTCTTTTTGCAGCAGAAGCCACAGTAACGGACATAGGGAGACCAGAAGATGCTGAGGGCATAGCCGACTGTGAAGCGCCAAGAAATGAAACAGGGGCAGGAAATACGGTTCCTCCTACCATGTTAGTTGGATCTCCACTCTTCAAATCATCCATAATAAACCCTTCATTCAAATCAAATTCAAGCATTCTATCAGTATCTGAAAAAATGGGTGCAGTTGATGAAGCACTGACAGTAACAGATGCACATTCATCTTCCTTCTCTCCTTGGGCAGTGATTACACAAGATTTCTGTGAGCTCAAATGTGATTCCACTTCCCTCTCCTTGCTTTCTAAGATGCCAATCTTGCATTCAGCTTTTTCTTCAAAACCAGCTGAAGGCAATGGAGATCCATCTTCTTCTCTTTTATGACTCGAGGAAGTATTCTTTTCTTGTTTGGTTCTATTGTTTCCACCATCAGACACACTATTGCAAGTCTCCATTTCGTGAGAAGTTTCCATTAATCGCTTAGCAGAATGTTCAAGAACCAACTTTTCACGAACAGTTGAGGAGTCTTCTGTGTGTCCTTCATCCTTGTCAGCAGATCGAGGATGTGTTGTCAAGGAAGTTGGTTCATGGTCTACCGAAGCGTTACAGCTCTGTCCTTCATCAGGATTCTTTTTTTCACCGTCAAAATTAGATGATGGACGCACCAATGGATCCTTTTTATGTTCATTCTGCCTTTCTTCAGACTGGATTTCATCTTTCACTGCATCTTGTGCTGACAGACTATTTGCTATCTGTTTCGAACAAGAAACTGAATCATGGTTCTCATCTTTGATGACTGCCACCTTCGCAGGATTTTGTTCACCAATAACTTCGTCACTTTTTCCCATAATACACGTAGTAGACACCAACACAGAGGTACCACCAGCAAATTCATCCAACTTCCCATTGCCCTTCGAGGAGTCTCCATTTTGCTGCAGATCCCCGTCAGAAATACCAGGTGTACCGGGGGTTCTACCATTGCAAATTGTAGCACCTGCCAAGAAAGAATGCTCCTAGTTAAAATGAATAACAGCATTTAACCTCTACAGAGTAAAGAACATCAAAACGCAAAATAAAGATTACCGTCAGCATCTACACCCGCATTGTCTGTTTTAGCAGCATTACTAGGTGGAGAACCTGCCGGTGAAGAAGCACCAGACCTGGTGATTTCTCCAGTAGCAACACTGGCAAGTAGATTCATTCCACTGTCATCACCTGCAGATATAGATGCATGTGCTTCTTCCGAATACTTCACACAGCTTTCAATTAGAGCATTCATGGAGCTCATAGAGGAATCAATTGGTCTCTTAGTATCCATGTCCTTCTCTGTGGACTGAAGTCCCTCTTTTGAAACATCTGGATCATCGGCGTCGGGTGAAACTGAAGGAATAACGTCAACCTCATTAGCTTGTACAGCATTATTATTTTCCCCCGAACCAGCATCAACTTGATCAAGCTTCTCAGAATGAGCCGGGGAAGAGGCTCTACTATTCCTACAGGAGGGTTCCTCCATAGAAGCTGTGTTGGCAATTTGTCCTGGACTTCGTCCTCGATTCGGAAATTTAACAATCATCTTATGACTGTTATTTTCAGCAACAGGAGCAGCCCCATTATTTTCCGATGTTAAAGTGGACTCTGAGAATTTCTCGGATGGTGAGACACTAGGAACAGAAGAGTTTCGACTGGATCCTGAGTCCTTTTGAATGACAGGATGAGCTGTCCGCTGAAGACCATTAGCTGATTTCCGGTGTCGAGAAGCACCGGTGGTCTTATTCATACCCTTTGACCCTGCTGTAGAGCTCCTAGCATCCTCTTTTCCATAACGGGCAAGATTTCTAGCATGATCACTTGAACACTGGCTATTGGTGTGGGACTGACTAGAGCTGCTACTTTTCTCCTCTTTCAAAGAGGTATGGGGCAACTCAGGGCCACCGCCAGTGGGCAACACCTTGACTTGTCCATCTTTGTAGTTAGTAGTCGGTAAAGATACTGACGATGTAGTCTTCTGGCTTCCAGAAGGTACAGACGCAGCTCTAGTGGTGGTATCTCCATGAACAAGCTTAGAACCAGATTTTGTAGAAGCAAGCTGCCCGGAACTTCTGAGGGCGGTATCAGAAGATCCGCTAGGGTGCTTGGTCCCTCCATGAGAATCATGTCTTGACCTGCCTGACCATGGGACAGGCTGATTTGAGGTAGACTTTAAATCTTTGATATTCATCTCTAACTCAACCCGTTTCTTCCATGTGTCCACTAAACTCCTAGCTTTTCTCTGAATCTCAAAGTTCTTATGAGATCGAAGATTATTCACAGATTTGCCAATATTGCACATTTGTAGGGCATTTAAATTGACAGGGACCTTATCCAAGGCGCGGAGTAAGACCAACAGGAAATCCTCCACGGACTTGTCACCGTCCTTGGGACTACCAGAATCACCTACCTTGCCCTTGTGGACCTCCTGAAGCCACTCGTCTAATACAGGAACACCTCTTAGCTGCACAAACTGGTTAAGGCAATCAAATCTATCTGTGCCAGCAATAATACTAACAAGCATAGATCTGCAGCTCAAGTCAACCTTCTTCTGCAATTTCTCAGCTTGCATCAGCTGCACTAGTTTCTCCACCGATTCATAATCTAACAGCCCTCCTTTATCAGTTATTTTGGTGAGTTCAGATTTCAGAATGCTTTCAGATCTTGAAAGTGTAGAATCACCACCATCTTTCATCAACCGCTCTCGTTTCACAGGTTCAGGAGTCTGATCCCCCAGATCCCTCTTCTTTCCCTTGGGGTGAGAAGCATAAGTACTGCAATTCTGCATACTGTCGGGACTACGTTTTAATGGCGATGTTGCAGCTGCACCGTTAGCTGACTTGGGAGAATTGGTACCTTGATGTTGTTGTACTGTTGCATGCATTTCCAAATGAGAATTTTGCAATAGCTGATCTACTTCTTCCTGTCGATCCTGGATGAAAATAAAACTAACTTAATGAAAATCAAGGGTAAAAGAAACCATGTAGCTTAAAGAATATGGTAGAGCAAAAAATCTTATTGCAAACTCACATTAATAAAGTCCTTATCTGTTAGCCACCAGAAACACTTGTTTTTAATGTCATAAACTCTCCGGCACACAAATGAAGGTACCCCTGATGGAAGCTCAATACCTTTAGGCAAAAATGCAACTTTACAAGGATGAAGTAGTGATGCAGCAGGTGTCTCATCCCTATGGAACGAGTAGAAAACTTCGTTGGGCGCAGCTTCAAGTGCAACGCCTTTGCCAAGTACAACTTCAGCAGGTCGATATAGCCAATTGACACTTAACTTTAAATTATTGTCTTTATCCAATAATAATGAGCGGATAATTCCTATAAAAGGTGGGGAATCGTTCGGTGGCTTGAAAAGAGCACAATCACCAACAGCAATTTTGCGACCGTCCTGTGCTTATCAAACAAGATTCACCAATACTTCAGTGAAATGTACCCTCCGTTTGAAAATATCACAGAAAACTAGCAAATCAGGATAATGAAATTAGGGAAGGTTGTATGAGCATAAGCATGCATTAACTCGTTGTTACATAGCACTCATCTTTATGGGGGGTCCAGTGTGGGGTTTATATAGAATTATGAACTCTCCAATCCCATGAGCTAGTTTTCAAGGTGTGGTCATCCCATAAGTCCATATCACTCATCCTCAGCACACTTCAAAATACTTATCTCAGGACTCATCCCTAACAGACTAAAAAAGAAAAATTGTATCAAAGCAAGAGATCAAGCTATCTACCTGAGTGGCATATAAAAGACCAATACTAGGGTTTTTTGCGGCTTAATATCGGAAGGCATGCTAACCCATGCCAATTTGACAAGTGAACATGAATCAGTTGATATAACGATGCAAATAACTCAAACTAAATTGGGCACCAAAACTTGAATTCAAGCATTGCGTTCTAAACTCAAGCTAGTAGAAAATGGTCAAATTCAAGCATTTTCAGATTTATCTAATCTGCAACTCCTAGTGCCAAGCAGACGAGGAAGGAATTCCAAACAACATATTCTATCAAGGCGATAAACTAAGGCAATTGACTCTTATATGCAGGTTTAATCCAAAATAACTCCATGAAGCATTTTATATTAGCCGAAATATTCAGTAATCCACAAGAGGTAGTGCCTATATAAGTACACGGCAACGAACCATCAAAGTAAATAACTATCAATGATGCCTATCGATATGAAGGAGACAAACATCTATTGTCAGGTTCTTCGCCTAAACTACCTTGTAGAAATTAATACCCTAGTAACCTAAAACATCAGATAATCAAACATGAACTGTACCAGCATCCTGTAATTCCGTGGAAAATTACCCACCAAAAGCATAGCTCTGCTTTTCTGATGGAATTATCCAATCACAGAAGTTGCAAAACCACAATAACTGTACATCTACCAGCATCACTCACAAAATAAAAAAATACATGAAAAAATGTCGAGAATTTCTCCGCCCTAGTACACAAGGTAAACATGAAAAGCCCATCCGTTCACATATGAAATACAGAATCACACAGCAAATAATCGTAATAGACAAACCAGAATCCACATTAAGTCACTTAAGTCCTTGAAAACGTAAAAACACCCAACAGTCTGCATTCAAAAAACCCATCCCCGATGGGGATGAGTAATTTATGCAATTGCTTATAATCTATCCCAAAGCCGACCAAGTAGAGAAGATGAAACAGTCGAACATATCGGACAATTGAAGACCAAAGTTGTACATTTGAAATATGAACAATTTCCATCCCGAAGAAGGTGAATTACCTTGAAGAAAGAATTAGGAGAAGAAGAAGCCGAATCAACGCCTAGAGTTGCCGTGGAGCCACGCGAGGCGACCGACCACATGTGCCGAATTCTTTTCCTATTCTCGCCGTCTTCCCTCCCATGCATAGCCTTGCATTTTTCCCAAGTTCAGCTTCGATCACCATCAATCCCAAACCCTAATTTCAAAGAAAACGTTCGGACCCGATAAGAAAACCCTATAATCTGTACCCGAAAGAGAAACCCTAGGTTATCACGTATTCCTATCCTTACCATAACATACCCACCCTGCCGCTTACAAGTTCCTAATCATCCAAGAAAACCCTAGCTCTCCACCCCTAGACACAAGGTAACAATCCCCAATTTCACAGCTAGGGTTTCGTCCACAAATAGAACAGAAACGAGAATGAAGGAGGGAAAAGACGATTCAATTTAAAAATAAACAATCTGATTTTAAATAAATCGATCCGATGGAAATTGCGAGCTCGGATCCAGCGAAGATGTGAATCGAAGTATTTGGAAGGAGAGAAAATCGCCGATCTAGGAGAGAGAGAGAGAGAGAGAGACAAAGAAAGGAGAAGAGGCGAAGGGGAAAGGGGGAACCGGGTAGCATAAAGCCGGGCAGATCGGGCAGTTGGGTTGTGGACCCCAGAGGCCCAGTGATATTGTCACCTGCGTAGGACGGTTTAGAGGGCTGACAAACGGAATATGACTGGACTACCAAAACACATAAACCCAAACAGACCTTCAAAACAAAATTTTAAGTGACAGCAAAGCAACTTAGTTTCTGGCTGGGAGTCTGGGACTGGGAGTTCTGCCGTGACCTACACCTTTTTTCTGTGGGACCCACATCTTTACATTTTATATATTTTATTCAATGTGGGCCCGCTGCACACTTCAGACTGTAGAAACTGGGTAAACTTTAAAATATATGAGGTGGCGAACCTATGAATATTATGAGGTGTCAAACGGGTTCAACAAGTCGGATTCGGGTCAGTTTACAATAATTTCGGGTTGAAAAAGGTCGGCTTAAGGCTTTGTTATTAATCGTATTTGTTTTGGGTTTGGTATCGTTTGTTCATGCTGAAACGTATTATCGGGTAGCCTTTGTTCTCGGGCCATAGCGGGTCGGCTTATTTCATATCTCGGTAGCGGTGTCAAACGGGACTGACGGGTCGGATTCGGGTAGGTCATAACAGGCTTGAGACGTTGAAATTGCTTTCATTGACATCAATCGAGCAATATTTTCTCAAGTTTGTTCAACATCAAGTTAGTACATAATTTTTAAATATTAGAAAATTTCTCACTCAATTTCAGAACATAATTGTATATTTATACATATCTTCTGTCAAACTCGAGATTTCATCTTCCTCTAAGACATCCTCCTTAACATCTTTTTTGTTCTTACTCCTTAAATGCAACAAATCTTTGAGTACATATTAGTACTTGGACCATCTTTGAACAAAGAAAAAAAATCAAATAAACCAATGTTTAGTAAATAGTAACTAGTAAGTATTGAAATTTTAAATTAACAAACAAGTAATTGAGGAGACAAACTACTTCGGTATTCAAAAATATGACGACCTCCAGCACTAAATGCATATTCCAATGGAACGGTAGAAATAGGTGTTCGCTCCAAAAGGTGTGTGCAAGCTTTAAAATTTATAATCCAAGAAGTATGCTTGAACAATATGCGAACCCGCAGTGTACGAATCAATTGTAATAAAAGCAATAATTACAAGGGTTAAACACAGGGACAATGGTGAAACAAAGCACGAAATCAGGTAGTCAAATATTGCTAATAACTACTAATTAAAGCAATCAAAGATTATATAAAGTCAGATAAAGAGAATGCAGATTCTAGGGATTAAAGCATCTAGTTGTGGTTCCGACTCAAGATCTCAAAGGATAACGCGGACAAAGCTGAGGTTTGCAAAGGGAAGGTGTTTCTAAGGTGAGTATAGATCACTGGGTAAGTCTCACTACTCACTATCCCAAACCAAAGCTCCTATTACCGGGTAAGTCTCAAGGTACTAAGGAAAGGAACTATAATTTCAAACCAACACACCACCCAAGGGAATAGAATCAACCTTTACCGGGTAAGTCTCAGGCTAACTCTCAAAGATGGGATGAACAACTCGGTCTTAGAATTTTAAGTGTAACGTTTATCGTAAACCCTTATTCGAATTGATTCAATCGTGCAAACGCTAGTACTAGTAACCAACCGAATTGTATCAAAGACAAATTGTAATAAATGATCGGGGGAGAGAAATCGAAGCCCTCCCATATACAACTATAAGAGAAATCGAAGACAAACTGCATCCCATTTGGCTTTGCTTGAAAGCCATGTAGGAGGAAGCTAGAAGCAACTAACTCGTTGAGCTCGCTTTTAATCTCCATCGATGAAGTACCGCCAAGTTTGATTGCACTAAAGCAAGAGGAGAAGGGTGGGAGAATGGAGAAGAGCAGTGGGCTGGATTATACAATAGGTTACAAGTTTAATTTTCTTTCCTTTTTTGTGTATAACAAAGAAGTTAACGAGTTTTACAGTTTTGCACGGAATAGGACAAATTTCATAATCGTAAAAAATATAGGGGTACCAACAAAACTATATAAAAAAAAAGTGTAGGGCAAATTTTGTAAAATCCCAAACCACATGGATATCAATCGAAATTTCCCTTTAAATAATAAGTAGAATAAAAGTCACTATCAAAATTTAGAGCATTGTTTGGTATTTCATTGTCACGTTAGGCAACGTGTATAATTGGAGACAAATAATGGTCTTGTGAGTTGATCCTTTCTTTGAAGATGCCAAAATCTAAATCTCAATTTTTTTAAAATTTTAATAGTCAATATATATATATTACTATTAAAAAGCGAAATAACTTCTTGCCACACGTCAACTCTTATTTTTTCAATGTCACAGGTTATTTTTACGTAATTTTAAATTTTCTAAATATTTATATAACCCTACGTGTCGTTTTATATTTAGAAAAATCATAGTAAGCAATTACATAAACCACTAATTTTTATACTAAATTTGTTATATATATATATATATTATATTTAAGGTAAGAGTCTGCCTTATGAATAGTACATACCCAAATATACCTTTTTTTTTAATTTCAAAAAAGCACTCGCCTGCCTTTGAACGTGTCTTTGCCTCAATACATGTCATCTACCGCTTTCTTCAGATTCATTCATGTCGCCACTCTTCTTCTTCGCCATTCCCAATGGTTATCTTCTTTCTTCTTTGCCTCAATACGCCCAACCGACTATGAATGAAGAAGAGCCATGTCCGTCTCTTTCGGCTTCATCATCGGTCTTCAAGTCGCCACCAACGCCGCCTACTCTGACTTTTCAGGTAAGTTGCTCTTCTTCTCTGATTTCACTTCGTACCATTGGTTTCTGCCGTCTCTCTCAAGTTAGGGTCATGCTCTTCTTCTCTACCCTACGATTTCCCTTTGTAGCGCTCTTCTTCTCTGATTTCACTTTGTACTAACGGTGCCTGCTTCTTCTACCTCAGATCTGGAGAAGTTTACGCCCAACCGACTATGGATGAAGAAGAGCCAGGTCCATCTCTTTCGGCTTCTTCGTCAGTCTTCAAGTCGCCACCAACGCCGCCTGCTCTAACTTCTCAGGTAAGTTGCTCTTCTTCTCTGATTTCGTTTCGTGCCATCGGTGTTCGCCGTCTCTTTCAAACCCACGCTCTTCTTCTCTACCCTATGATTTCCCTTTGTAGAGTTCTTCTTCTCCGATTTGACTTTGTACTCTCGGGTGCCTGCTTCTTCTACCTCAGATGACGGCGTAGTCCTCGCTCACGTAAAGGTTTTGACGCCTTGGTTCCGTCAACTTTCGCCATGTTCTGATGAGGGTACCATTCCAAATGTTTGTGTGTGATGCAATTTTAGTTACTAAACCTAAACTTAGGGTTTGAATAACACTAGATGTTCATCTTTGCAAAGCACGAATACAACAATACTCATGTTGTGGCTAGTTATTGTAATGCTACTTATTTTCTAGGTTGAAATTCTTCTGGGAATGAGATGGAATTCGTTGATCGTGATATGATTTTGATGAAATTTGTGTATTTATACTTTATACCTTCATATTTCAACATTGAATGCCTTGATTAGAAGTTTGGAAGAGTTCTCATTTGTAGCAAATCATCATAAGCACGCCCAGAACATCATAATTCAATGCAAGACATTGTGTTATCGTGATAAATTGCGTTTGAAATTTCCGTGGACTTTGTTCTTGAAGTATATTTATATCATGAACTTTCTGTGGAGTTTGTTCTTAAAGTATATTAATATCTTGCTTGAGTTGTTTTCTTTTTTATTAATGACATGATAGCCTCATTTTGCATTTGAGATGACAAAATGTCTTTGATTGACCTTTGAAGGTTTTGCTGATAGAATTTAGAAGTCTGCCGCCATTGCTGGAAGAAACATAAAACCTCGAGAAGTTTAATCTTAGTGTTACCTGCTCCCTTTTAACATATTTTAGAAGTTTAATCTTCATGAAAAAATTTCGATAAAATCTTGCATCAGGTTAATAATATTATTGTAAATCTTTAGTGTTCTTAAAGTGGGTTACATTGCTCTTTTATTGTATCTTGATCTTCCATCTTTTTTGTTTCTTTACTTGCCTATTTGAGCTTTGTGGAAATTATTCTCAAAGATCATATTTAATTTGCTCTGAATCTCAACAAAGACGCTTTCTCATATATTATTAGTTCTCACAGGCATTCAGGTCTTAAGATACCAATATTGTATCCAAGGTTTGCTTTTTACATCTAATTAAAGTCTATCCATGTGTCTTATCCCTTAAAAAAATGATTGACTTGTTATTGATTTTAAATTTACTTTCCAATTTGTTTCCTTAATTGATCATTTGGCAACCTGCTATTTCAACCATCTTATCCTGGGAGAGCATCAGGCGTCACCTATTGCAGCAAATTTTACTAAGCATGTTTTAGAAGGTTCTGAGTCCTCCACCATCTTTCCAAAAGTGAGTTTTATTTATATTCATTGGATTTATCAAATTTCATGCCGTCATACTTGATTGCATCACTCCATTAACATATTCATAATTGGTCCAAATCTCATTTTGTAACAGTCAAAAAATCGAAGATGACCTAATCGAGAATTTTAAGGAATTAAATCCGTTTTAACACGAGATACCTCTCGAGGTAACCTGCTCCTAGATGATATTACACCCCGGTGTTATTTGTAGCATTTGGGAGCTTCAATTAATAAAAATGCAGTTGAGAGAAATGATCAGGACATCGGACATCTCCTAAATATGAAAAAACATGGAAAGACAAAACGGCCAAAAGAATCGCTATTTCGTTTCTTAGCGGCTAAGAAAGACGACTTAGGAATACGCGTTTTTTGAGACAATTGCGGAATAATTATCCATACAATATTCCAGTTTTATTATTCCAATTTCGAGAAGTTTGGAGAAGGGGGCTTAAACAGCTTTCGGATCGGTGAAAGGATAATTATCGACTCCGCTAAAGGATAATTATCGTCTTCGCTATAAATAGCGAAAATATCGTTTATTAATTCATTTTCTTTCACGTGTCCTCGTAAAAGCTCTAATTTCTCTCAACCTTCAAACTCAGATCTACTCTTCGTTTCTAATCCGATTTCAAATCCGTTTGAGTTTTTGGATTCCTCTCTTCATTCTCTTCATTTTGGTACCGAGTTTCTACACTTCCGAGCAAGGGAAGGTCTGGGCGAGCATATATGATACTAGGGAGGTTCCGTCGCTCAGATTCCGGTGAATTTGATGGTGTCCGAGCGTAGCCTGCGTCGTTGTGATTCCGAATCTTCTTTCGGATCGTCAATCGGGTTAGTAACAAATAAGTTATGAATTTATTTGTTTTCCGTATTGTGATTTGGCCTAAATTGACCTTAGACTTGCCAAAATGGATAATTGGAAATTCCATTATGCTCGTTACTTTATTCTGGTGATTATGGGTTGTTTGTTTGTTGAGATTTGATGACAAGTGGGTTCAGAAATTGCCTGTGGGCAAAACGTTATTCTGACGAAATTTAATTAATTAATTGAAGGTTAATTAATTAAATCGGAATTATAGAGGAGGATATAAGTTAATTAAATTCAAAGGAATGAATTAACTGGTGTTTGAACCGAGGAGTTTAATACGAGGAATATGATATTCTCCGCAGGTGTTGTTGAAGGTTTTGGTTAACTATAGCTTAGTTCTTTGTGAGCGTATCCAAGCACGATAAAGGAGGATAGTCCGAGTGGGAAACGGACTCAATAGTTGGTTTGCAAGGTTTTATTGTTCTTACCAGCGAGGTAAGTGTATATGAATTACACTTGCTTCATATATATTATGTATTTATTATGCCATGATTTTTATGCCAGCTTATATATATGAGTGAAATGATGATAATGACTTGATATGATTTATAAATTCATGCATGAGGCACATGAGATGATAATGAAAAGAATATGATGAAAGCATGAAATTGAGTTGTGATATGAAAGTGATAATATAGGATGATAATTGATTAATTAGCCCAACTGGGTTCCGCAAGGGTTTCCGGGGGACGAGGTCGCTACCTGATTTACAGGGGGCCTCAGAGGTCGCTACCTGATCTACAGGGGGCCTCAAGATGAGAAAAATATCCCAAGATCGCAACCTGATCTACAGGGGGTCTTAGGACAAGATGGCTGAGGTCGCTACCTGATCTACAGGGGGCCTAGGACGCTATCGGGTTGGCCAACCGAAAGAAAGAAAGAAAGAAAGAAAGAAAGAAAGAAAGAAAGAGAGAAAGAAAGAAAAGAATTACGAAAGCACATGAGAAAATATATCGTACGATTAGTTGGGGCTAGTTAGTTAATTATCACCTATGCATCGATGCAATCGAGTCTAGCATATTATATGTTATGCTATGATTATTTATATGTGATGGTATGATATGCGATGTTTATATGAGGTGATATGTTTATATGTGGTATGATAACATGCTTGAATGAGTATATGTTATGTGTTTTGTATGTAATGTGAATGTGGAGATGTATGTGTGCTTTGAAATGTGAGAACGGATATTGTGTGTCCTTTGGAGACGAGATATTAGATACTTATATATATATATATATATATATATATATTCAGAGAGTGCGATTTGTATACCCTTACTGAACTTGTAGCTCATTGTTGTTATATCCATATTTTTCAGCTACTCAGACTCGGCCTAATCAAGGCAAGGACGTTGGACCCAACACCTGGATTTGAGATCATATCAGGTGGGCTGTTATGGGATGCTACCGCCTAGGATGTTTTGTGTGGTTTTAAAACAACTGTGTTTTGTTAAACAGAGTTTTATGACGTATGCTAGTATGTATATATGTTGTGAATATGGTTGTAAGATAAAGTTTTAAAATTTTACGTTTTCCGCTTTTTCCGCTTTTTGCTTTAAACAAGGTTAATTAACTGGTAATCAACTAGAAATGAAATAGGTGTCACACATTTGTTGTTAGATACTCGAATTGATGTTTGAAATGATTCTATATCAAGACAACAACAATGCTTGGAGTCTCAGTAAACCAAATCTGACTTTGATACTAATGAGTCGAGAAGTAACCGACTAATCATTTTGTGTTCTCTTAGTCTTAACATGTTCATATACTGATCGTAAAACTTTCGTCCTTCGTAGTCTAGGACGATTACCTTACCCTAAATAATGACTAGAAACAAGTTTGAGATCTATTGAGAGGTGTACTTTAAATTTCAGTTGTTGAAGATCCAATTTTCTTTAGTTTTAAAATGTTTGCTCTTCTTTGTTAACAAGAACCACCTTCCACCATATGGTTGCTTTTTGTTGTAATTGTCTGAAAAAATGAGAGCTTGTATTGTTTGAAACTTCGGTTGGAATTTATAGTGGCTTCTTTTAATGATAACCATTCATTTACTATGATGCAGACTCTTTATCTTTGAGTAGGTGTTCAACACATTAACGTTTACCCATGTAAGCAAAGCAACCTAACTATTGAAAGGTAGTCTTATCCTAATATATATCTGGTATGAAGAATACGAGATGAGACATGCCTGTAATTTTCTTTTCTATTCATCCACAATTGTTGCTTAAATGGGGCTTTGGAGATACGTTACTTTGTATGAGTTCATTTGTTTAACAAATTCTGTACAACTTGTTTCTGATTATGTTGTGATAACCCCAATGTATATCCTAAAATTATTATAGTTCATATATCCTTGATGATGATGCGAATCTTCATTGAGTTGAGAGTATGTTTGATGTAATTAATTGCAGGAAAACATTGTTGCTGCTTTGTTAGATAGACTTGTCAAATGGGTCAAAAAAATGTTGCTGACCCATTTGAGAAAGGTTGCAAGTTTGACCCTACTATCACTAAAGGACAGGTACAACATGATTCTTGCCCTAATTGTGGTTATCTGTGAAATCGACGGCTTTGCAATTCATGTATGCTAACAAACCTCAACTCTTCGTGTAGGACCTTGGTACCATAAAAGTGATCAGGAAATGCAGATGATAATGCAGATTGTTTGTTTTAATTTGTTTGGGCAGGATATGAAGGCCCACTTTGTGGAGTAAATTGAAAACCGGTGTCAGGTGAACGACACTTCCAGGATTAGGATTTTATGAAGTTGATCAGGAAAAGTTTCCTCAAGTGTAGCATATAACAATGACGCTGCAATTTTAAATTATCGTTTCTTTTTTCAAGTATTTAGTAAAGAGTAATGTATAATACGTACGTGTATAATTTTTCTGATTTCGCGTCTGCATCAACCCTTTATGTTCAGATTATCGTTTCTGTATTCATGCACTTGAACTTATGTTCACCGCAAATATGCATCAAAATAAAAACCCGACGCGCACGCAATGCGCTCGCGGCTCAAACTAGTATATATATAAAACAAAGAAACAACCCATACCCACATAACGTTTTTCGTGCATTTTGTAATGTGTCATTTTTTTGCATTTTTATTTTTAGATTTTTTAATTAAAAAATTATGTATACTAGCTTTCTAAAAAAAATATACTTTAGAAAATCCTTCTCTTATCTTTTACATTCATTATTTATACTGCTATCTAACCCATATGATTGTTCTGTATATATTTTATATTATATTTTCTTTAGCAATAATCAATAATAGTATAAAGTTGTTTAATATATATAGTTTTAAATAAAAATTAATTTTTTAAAATATAATTTTAAATTAAAATTTAATATAATTGCATCCGTACATATACTTATGTTAGCTTAAAAACGATAAGATTTGAAACATTTTCAATTTAGATAATCGGCTCAGTATTTATATTTTAGAGGATTTGGGTCAATTTAAAAGTGTAATCAATTTTAATTATTCATTATAAATACTAAAATTAAAGTAATTTATATCAGAATATTTCAAGGGTAACTAAATTTATCAAGAGACTCAAAGTTCACGTTGTAAAAATATACATTTAAAATAGTTTTTCTAATTTTTCAGGAGTAATGGATGATGAAACATTAATTACTTTATTTTAACATTTTAAAAACAAGTTACGCATCATGCGGGAGATTCCTTCGTGCTTGAATTCATCGTTCGCTGATTTTATAAAACTCATCTTTGAAGGCCCGAATCGGTTAGAACTCAAAAAATTAAGCATAAATCGGGCCGAACATTGGGCCGGGTCCAATATGTGAGCTACCAAGTATCATCTAAAGCCTAACCAAACCAAATTTCCGGTCCGACACAAACATTTTCATGACTATTAATGTTTAGATATAAAAACTAGTTTAATTCTTGTACCTTGTACGTGTTGATATCATATAAATAATTTATTTTATTTTTAAAAACATTTGGAACTAAAGTTTATGAATTTTGATTTTTACATGCCCGGACATGTATAAAATTTGGACCTAAAATCTAATTTATATAAAAAATATAGTCACAACGGAATTAAAATATGATCTAATTTAATAGAAGTTTTTATATTTTTTTAGAAAAGGAGATGTGAACACAATGAGAGTAAAATATAATCTAGATAGAAGTTGTGACCAAAATGAAAGTAAGATATTTAAAAAAAAAAGTTATCTTACTATAAAAGTTGTATATAATTAAAAATTGAAGTTATTTTAATGGTAATGAAAGTAAAATATAATCTAAATAGATTTTTTTTTGGTGGTTTTAATCTTCAACACAACACGCAAGCTTTATTACCTCTCGTTTAGTATAATACTAGTTTATACCATGTGCCCTCAACGAGTATTTGTTAATAAAATTTTTGTATATTTATACTGGTAGATCAACGACCCACCTACAAGTAGATCAATGACCAACATAAGGTCAAATACTCATATATTAGTAGGTCAACGACCCACATACCATTAGGCCAACGATCCACATACGACTAATATGAGTAGGTCAACGACACACATTCAATCAATATGAATAAATATTATACTTGATCTTAACAAAAAACCCTAAAATATATAATTTATTTAATTTTTAAATATTCTATTTTTATTTATATAAATTTCAAAAATGTCATCCTACCTTAAAAATCCATGAAAAATGACTGAATTAAAAAATTGTGAAAAAATAAATGATTTTTGTAAAAATTATTACGAAAAAAAAGATTTATTATGTTTCACTAGAAGTAAAAATTCACGTAAATTGTGATATGTCGAAAATTTGAGATTCAAAGTTATATATCAGGATAAGAGATTAATCAAATGTTTTACAGAATAATTATATTTTAGTCTACAAGATTTGATGACTTAGTTATAAAATTAGTAAAAAAAAAATTGTGAGAAAAACGGTGAAACCGTCGTGTCAGCATTAGCAACGTCTTTTGTTTTAGTATATGTGTATGGATATTTGGAGCATGGCGGAAAGTATAGGACTGCCAATTACCATAGATCCGAAGACCCTTCATTTTAACAGGGGAAGGTTTGCGCGTATTTGCATCGAGATTGATCTTAGTAGTCCTTTGAAGAAAACTATTACCATTAACGGGAGAAGATGTACTATAGAGTACGAAGGTTTAGATATTATTTGCTTCAAGTGTGGACGGTATGACCTTTATGCCTCTCAGTGCGAGTATGGGGACAACTCCAATCCTCATTCTAATGTTGAGAAGACTAATGATGAAAAAGCTTATGGGAATTCCAACAATATTCAACAAGAAGTAGATTAATCAGAAAATTTTCCAACTACCCCAGTAGAAGATCCAGGCTATGGCCCATGGATGATGGTAGCAAGACGTCACAAGCAACTGAGCAAGAGAAAGGAAAGAATATTGTTGAGAAAAGTTAGTGACTTGCTTCCAAATTAGTTAGATTGCAAAGCATTCCCATGCAGGGCAAGTACTATCTTGCCAAAGGCAAGAATCATGTACAAATGGACAAAGGAAAATATATTATCAACGGATCCCTAAATATGGGTCAGCCGAGTATGGGCCAAATAGTTGACTCTAGTGGGGCCTAATCAAGTGGTAGTAAAATCTCTGGAGGCCCACATGCTAATCGTCGACAAAGGGAGAGCTCTAATAACACGGGCCTAACTATTGTCATTAGTAGTGGGTAAATTTCAAAAGTAATAAAATCTACTAAAAATATCGTGTTTGCAGCTGATCCTGCTGACACGACAAAATAGAAAGCTAACAAAGGGAAAAAAAAGACACGTAACAAGATGAAGAATGATGCGAGAAGAGCGGCGTGGAGACTCAAAAAGTAGAAGAAACTAAGAACGAACAAGGTACGCTCAAAGGACAGAGGCAAAGTGAAACGATACTTCATTCCGCAACCACAAGCAACACCAGTCTAGGTGGAGACGTGAAGGTCCCCTCAACAACATCGCCCACTCCTCCTTCAATCATTGTTGGTGTTGGCAAAATGAAAGGTATAAACTTTGAACTCAAAGATACCGTTCAGATGGAGGAGTTAGTGAATTTACAAGTGAGCAACGGGTCAGGAGGTACTAGTGATGACGCCGGTGATACTCAACAAATGAGCGGCTCCTTAACTAGTGATGAAGAAATGGTGGAGACCACAAAAATAAAGGAGCATAAGGTGCCTGGTCAGGCTGATTCGTAAGCCTTTATCAATATCCTTCTCTCTCTCTTTTATACGTCTTTATGAATTTTTTATTTTGGAATGTGTTCAGAGCTTGTAAGAACGGTTTCTGATGAGCTATTAAGTATCTATGTAAGCATCACAATGTTGATATCCTCGCCATTTTCGAACCTCGTACGTCGGGGGTTAGAGTGCAAAACATTTGTGATCGTTTGAACTTCTCAGGATGTTTCCGGGTAGAAGTTATTGGTTTTGAAGGTGGCTTGTGGCTTCTTTGGAAGAGCGAGAAGTTCTAGGCTTTTGTTGTGAGCACTAGTAAGTGCTTTATCCATGCGAAGATTACTGCATGATCTAATTTATCCAACCTAATTGTGGTCTATGCTTCTTCAGATTGTATGAGAATAAGAGTGTTCTGGAGTGAGATTGATAAGGAACTAGAGTCTATTTCTGACCCGCTCACTATCGGCGGCGATTTTAATTGTGTCCGTTTCTTACACGAACGTCTAGGTGGTTCAAGTAAGCTCCATCCTGACTCACATGTTTTTAATGATGTTGTCTTAGCGCATGGTCTTATTGATTTACGTTATAATGGGGCGGATTTCACTTGGGACGGTGGAAAGTCGGTTAAAAGGAACGTGTTTAAGAGGTTGGATAGAGTCTTCATGAATCAAGAGGGACATCTCCTTTGGCCCAATGTCCAAGTTAGACACCTCGTCAAGTTTTCTTCGGATTACTCTCCTCTGTTTATCTCTTTAGATCCTAATATTACTTGCAAGAAAGAGAGAAGGCCTATCAGGTTTGAGGCTGCTTGGATGACTCATCGAGATTTCTATCCAATGATGGATATGTGTTGGTTTAGTAATCCGGAGGTTAGCCAAGCCTTACCCTTGCTCAAAAATTCTCTTATTGTTTGGAATAGTTTTGTGTTTCGTAATGTCCACCGTAGAAAACAAGAATCTCTAGATAAGCTTGTTAAGATTCAAGATAGAAGATGTCACACTGACTCAGCTAGTCTCTACGAGGAGGAGAAACGGTTGCAAGCAGAAGTCAAAGAAATTCTTGAACAAGAGGATCTGATGTGGTTTCAAAAATCTAAGAAATTTTGGTCAAAGCATGGTGATTGTAATACGTCATTCTTCCAAACTTCTACTATCATTAGAAGGAGCCGTAATAGAGTGACCGGTCTTTAGTTGGAGAATGGGGACTGGTTGAGGATCAAGTTAGGCTAGAGCAGCATGTAGTGGAATATTTCAGAAGTCTTTACAGTCTTGATCAATCTCAACTGTTACATGATTGTCATATAGATATTATGGAGTTTCCTGAAGTGGATATCTTAGACTGGGTTAACCTCAAGAAACCGATCAACATGGACGAAGTCTGGTGTTCAGCTAGAAGTATGGGTGCTTACAAAGCTCCAAGGGTTGATGGATTTCAACCGATGTTTTATCAAAAATGTTAGATTACAGTGTGTCAATCTATGTTAGAAGAGGTCTCTAGATTCTTCTCCAGTCAGAAGTTATATAAGGGTAGCAATGATACCCTTATATCTCTTATTGCTAAAGTTGGTAAACCGGAGTTTATTAGCCACTTCATACCTACAACTCTTTGCAATGTCACCTACAAGATTATAACTAAGGTGATGGTTCAACGTATGCTAACATTGTAGGTAATCTTTTAGGTCCCACTCAAGGGAGCTTCATTCTTGGACGCCTGATTCAGGATAAAATTGTCCTTATGCAAGAGGTGGTGCACTCGATGAGAAAAAAGAAAACGGCTAAACAATGAATGCTCCTAATGTTGGATATTGAGAAGGCGTATGACAGGATCATATGGGATTCATTGAAGACACGATTACTAAAGCAGGTTTTCCAGCGGATTGGGGAAGGATGATCCAAGAATGCGTAAGCACGTCTAGGATGCAAGTCATATGGAATGGAGAGGCCACCGAGCAATTTGTCCCGGAAAGAGGTATTAGACAAGAGGATCAAATCTTTCCCTATCTGTTTGTCCTTTGTGTGGAACGGCTTAGTCATCTCATTCTCGATAATGTAGATAGAGAGGCTTGGAAACCTATTATATTATCTCGTGATGGCCCCCGACTATCACATCTCTTCTTTGTAGATGATATTACTCTCTTTATAGAGGCGTCCCTATCTCAGATTAGAGTCATTATGAATTGTATTGATATCTTATGTAAGACGCCAGGTCAAAAGGTTAGTATTCAAAAATCTAAAAATTTTGTTTTGTCTAATGTCTCTAGAGAGCTTTGTGATAACATTGGCAGATTGAGTGGAGTTTAGGTGACCAAAAATCTTGGAAACTACCTTGGTGTACCTATCCTCCAAGGAAGAGTTTCTAAAGCTACCTTCTCGGCCCTTTTGGATAAGATTAATGGAAAGCTGAATGGATGGAGGAGAAAAACTCTTAGCTTTGTCGGGCGTGTTACCCTCACTAAGGTCGTCCTCACCTCGTTACCCATTTACACCATGGCTACCCTTTCGTTCCCTACGAGTGTGTGTAATGATATTAATAGGATTTGTCGCAATTTTGTGTAGGGGCATGTTGATGATCACCGGAGAATACATATTGTGAAATGAGATGAGATTTGTCTCTTGAAAATTAAAGGAGGTCTAGGTATTCGGACCATGCAAAATACCAACAAGGCTCTCCTAGGGAAGCTATGATGGTGGTTTTTGAAAGATGATGAGAGTTTGTGGATTAAGGTTCTTAGGAGTAAGTACCTCAGGAGTAATGGTCGAGTTTCACTTGCTTCCTCACACATCTAGAGTGGCATATTGAAGGGTATACATGAGGCAGTCACTATGGGAGCTATTTGGAGACTTGGGGACAATACCCACATCAACTTCTAGACAAATAAATGGATAGGGACCAATCATTTGATCAGTGACGCTCTCATCACGTTAGAGGCTACTAAGGCTTTGATGAAGGTCCGACTTTACTGGATTGAAGGTGAAGGCTGGGATTGACAAGTCTTTGGTGGCAAACTACCCATGTCCATGTAAGTTAGCTGCTATAAAACCCGTGGAGCTGGAGACTAGTGCAACGTTTGGTGATCAGTTGCACTTCGACAGAGATGAGTTAGGGTGGGTCCTTTCACATGATGGTAACTATTCCACCATCTCAGCTTATGGTATGCTCATTGATGCGGCATATTTGCAGTTAGTCGACGGGGCTGTGTTCAAGGCCATCTGGAATCTTAGAGTGCAAGAAAGAATTAAACATTTCATTTGGAAGTTGATCAAATATGATATTTTGTGCAATTCGGAAAGAAAGCACCGACACCGGCCTGTGTGCTGATGATGTTTTCGCCTGCTGTAATCGCTCTGTTAAGACTTTTATACATATGGTGTGCGACTGTTCTAAGACTCTAGCTTTATGGAGTGATCTACGAGCTGCCCGTATTGATCCAATGTTCTTTAACTCCGCGTTTGCAACATGGTTGAGAGGTAATCTTTTGTCTACTATCTATTTTAAAAATATTTGCTTATGGAGTGAAACATTTGCATATGGAGTGAAATAATTTCAGTTGGTCTACGGTGGATTTGGAAGTGGAGGAACGAGATGACTGTTACGCTAAAAATGTACGACACAAATCCAAGGCAAGAGGGCCAAGAACTTGTTCGCCCAAAACATGCACACAAAAGTCTTACAATTTATAACTCGATCTAAACTCCTAAACTCCTAGCGAACCCACAGTGTATGAGTCGTTTCGTAGCAAGGAAAGTATTCCGAGGTCGAATACAAGGATTGAGGTGAAACTAAATCATCCAACGATCAAAGATAGCGTAAATCTAGATTAAGATGAGACAAGGAATAAAGAAATGAAAATCATAATATTTTTGGTTTGGTTTTGTGGTGATCAAACAAAGATCACAAGATATGCAAACAAGCAAACAAACAACACACAAACACAAGATAGGTGATAAGTGTAACAAGTGCGGATTCTAGAGATCAATAATTCCGGTTATGGCATTGGATTCAAGCATCTAAACATCAAAGGATAAGTTGCGGTTGTTCGGAAGGGGTGTTTCTCTAATGGGAACAATTACCGGGTAAGTCTCATGTTCCACTAGTCTCGAATCTAAGTCCTATTACCGGGTAAGTCTCAAGGAGCTAAGGTTGGGAATTATACACAAACCGGGTCACTACCCAAGGGTCAAACCCCTCCTTGTCAGGTAAGTCTCAAAAAAGGTAAGTCTTAAGCAACGATCCTAGCACACTCGATCCAATAGCGGCTTTTTTGGATCACTACTACCTATAGTTCATCATCTTTTATACCTAAGAGCGGAAATCATCGGGTAAGTATCATTTCTCAATTAGTTTGCTAGCAAAGGTCACCCTAGGCTAGATTAGGCTCAACAAACACTAGGATTTCAACACATCTACATCCTAACATCCAAATTAATCAACATGAGAACAAAAGAACAAAAATCTCGGGTGGATCATAGGAATCTCGACCGAGATAGCATGAAGAGCGGGCCGAGACTACATTCTGAGCTAGGTTTTCGAACACAAATTCATCCTAAGCTAACATGCAAGTCCATACAATCATCATATATCCAAACCATAAACACCATTCTATCACCCTAGAATCACAACTACTTAGCCAATAACATTCATTTCAAAGACAAAACCCATCATACAAGCATGCATGCATTCCATGGCAAGAAAATGAGAATAAGAACAATGAAAGTGAATGAAATTAGCTGGATAGATGTTTAAACATGCCTTACAACAGATCAAAAGCAGCTCCAAGTCGGATCTTATAAGCTTCCACAAGAATCCCACTTAAAACACTCAAAACTCACTCTAGATCTAATTAGGTTAGATATATTCTAATCTAATCTCTCCCAGGAACACCCACAAGGGGCTTGGGAGAGGTTAGGGGAGGAAGAGAGAGAGTCCCCAAAGGTCAGCCTGCAATACCACTCTTATACTCCATCAAGGGAAAGCAAAGGTCGTACAAAGAAATCGTGTGACAAGTGTCGGGACTGTCCTGACAGGAATATCGGGTCTCATGCGAGATTCCTGTCACTAGGCCGAGATTTTCATGGTCGAGCCCTCCTTGGATCACCAAGTCATGAGTTGGTGCAAGACATGCACCAACAAGGTCTTTTGTGCTCTTCTTTGCTCCTAGCTTGCTCCTTAGGGAGTCCGGATGCGAGCCACCACGAGGAATGATCCTCAAATGTATCGATTAAGTCCAAAAGCTCCCCAAAATACCTACAAAACCGACAAAAGCTCGTGTAGACGTCTTTTCTAGCAATGCCACATAAACGCCACAAACTAATGTCAAACCATGCATGAATAAGGGGAAAAACTACCTAAATGAATGCCTAAACTAGTGCCATAAATCATTTCTTCATGACCTTCAACAACACAACCTGTTGCTTGGATAAAAGTCGCTTCGTCTAGAGTATAGCTAAGGAGTACATTGAAGTTTGGAATAGAAGAGGCAAGGCTTCAAGAAGAGTTACGAGAAACGTCATCAACGTTGCATGGCTACCCCCTCGAATGGCTTCACTAAGGTCAACACGGATGGTGCTAAAAGTAAGGATGGTTTTGCGTCTGCGGCAGGTGTTGTTAGAAATGTTTCAGGAAAGTGGTTAAGTGAGTTTTGTGTCAGTCTAGGGATTTATTGAGTCCTCATGTAAGATCTATGGGGAGTGGCACATGGCTTGAAGATTGCTTGGGAGTTGGGGCATCGATCGGTAATTATTGAAACCGATTCCTAGTTGGTCACTCAACTCTTAAGTAAAACCATTGCCCCTTACCACTCTCTTGCTAGTTGGTATGTATGTGCCAAGACTTTTTAAGAAGAAACTAAAATATCCAATTCCGTCATGCCTACCGTGAGGTGAATAGAGTTGCGGATTGTATTGCTAGCTTTGCGTTGAACTTTCCAATTGGATTGAGTGTATTGTATGACCCGCCGGAGGGTGCAGTTGATCTTTTACTTGATGATGAAAGGGGTCGGACTATCCCCCGTGTGATGACTAACTAGCCTCTTTCGTATTAATAGAAGCACATCTAAATGCGCCGGAGACCACTGACTCTCATTCTCACCAAAAACAAGAAAATACATATATTAAAAAAAATAAAATAATATAAGATCGATAGTACGTGACTTATACAATATTGTCTATAAAAACTCTAAAAACATGAACACACGATATTATAAATTTATAAAGGTCAAATTCACTAAGTAGGCCTTTACATATATTGATCTATTAAGTAGGCTCATAGCATAAACACTTAGTAAATGTACCCTTCTTGTTTCACTTAACTTTTTATATACAAAAAAACATTTAGTAAATGTCCCTTATTTTTTTTACTGTTCAAAGCTAGAGTTTTGAACCAAGTATCTCTCTTTCTCCACATACAACTCAAAGCTACCAACAACCCCGCCGACACATTGCAAACCCATCACAACCACCACTACAAACACCCACATTGCAGCCCTCGAAAACCTAAGCCCAACCTTTACCTCCTCCCCAAAGTAGTCACCGATGACCCATAAACCGTCTTTGTCGCCACAATTGTCGGAGCTTGAGCCGGGCCATCAAGATGACCGGATCTCCTATTGATCGACGCCCTCTCACTAGATGAAACCCTAATCCTCAATTTCAGTATCTCATCTTAGATCCCGATGACCTCAATTTGCTCAACGGATTTGCTAGTCCGGATGAAGTTCAAACCGAAGTTAATCATCCTGTTAATAGTGAAGACGAGGACACACATGATTATCGTCTTACTGCTTTTAGCACCGTTCATGCTGTAATTTGCTCATACGACAATGAAAATATCCTCTTCCTTTCGAACCCTGCAATTCGCCGTCTCTTGAGGCTTCCTGTGCCGGAAATTCGTGCAAACGTTGCTTAGTTTCTCTACGATCTAGACTTGTTTTATTATAAGTGTCGTGGGTTTTGGATGTTGAATGATGATTCTGGTGAAGGAGTTGTATTTCACTTTGATTTTGGGCAAGACAAATCGAAAACAAATAATATTCCCTAAGCCATCAAAAAAACTCAACCATAAACCATACCAGAAATTCATACCAGAAACTCATACGAGAAACTCAACCAGAAATAATACCAAAAACTCAACCAGAAACCATATCAGAAACTCAACTAGAAACCATACCAGAAACTCAACCAAAAACCATACAAAAATTCATACAAGAAATTCATACAAGAAATTCATACTAGAAACTCATACCAAAAACTCAACTAGAAACCATATCAGAAATTCATATAAGAAACTAAAACAGAAACCATACTAGAAACTCAATCATAAACCATACCAAAAATTGATACTAGAAACTCATACAAAAAACTCAATCAAAAACTCATACTAGAAACTCAATCATAAACCATATAAGAAAATATACCAAAAACTCAACCATAAACTCAACTAGAATACATACAAGAAACTCAACCAAAAACATACCTGAAATTCTTACCAAAAACTCAACCAAAAATTCATATTAGAAATTCATATCAGAAACTCATATCGAAAACTTAACCGTAAACTATATATGTTTGTTTCTTTTTCAATAGAGGGGGTTATTTAATTTTACCTAACATTAATGAAAGTGGTAAAAAATAGAGCGTATACAAAACAAAAGGAAATAAAAAAGAGTCCATTTGACCAAATTCTCTCTATTATAAAAGGCTAAACAATGGGGTTTTCCATTCAAACATATGATTGTGATATTCAAAGCATATAAGACTACCTACAATGGGAGTTAAAAAATTATAAATGTGGAGGAAAAGTAAATAGAATTTTTGAATGTAAAAATTCACCGTTATGAATTATCTAAGTTATTGAGAAAATATTATAAATATAAGAATATGCATGATAGACTAAACCCAAATTTCAATATATATTAACTTAGGGCACAAGTCACGTAAAGTGGGATATATAATAATACCATTGAGTACGATTTAAATTAAAACACATTGACTGCCTTGCGTACGGGAAGGTAGGCTTGTAGTTGAACTGGATGGGTACATTGGTAACTGCCAAAGTATAATTAAAATGAATTAGTAATACGCTAATTATTAAGCATATTCGGTTCAATCATTTTGGTTACTTGTAATGTGTAAGTGGTTTAGGTAGTCACATGTTAAAGGCATAACATTCTTCCTTATAAAGGGGATTATTGATAATTATTAAATTGTCTTGTAAGTTGTAATTGATGCATGGGACCGTTAATTTTTTTTGGTGGGAAGGAGAAGTAGTAGTCTCCGTCGTATCTGAAAGCACTTTTATTAATAAGAAAAAAATGACTAAGTAGTCATCTCATGGGATAGGACAACCCCTTACGTCATCAAGTAAAAATTCAAGGGGGAAATTATCCACACCCCTAAATCAAAATATATTGACAGTCCAATACGTGAGTGAAAAGACATCTGCAGCTCCTAACAATTATGACAAGCTGTCAACTCTTAACAAAAGCCTCAACTTCGAACATCCAACCCATATAAATATATACGATTACAGATTTACAAGCTTCAAATTAGGGGATGTAAATGTTAGGCAGGATTAAAAGCTTCAAATTAAGGGCAAAGTTATCGTACTGAACAATATATATAAAGCTTTCATTTTTTCCCAACTTATTTTTAATTAGTATTAATAATAATAATAATGAAGGGTTATTAGTTATTATTTGTTGTTATTATTACTAATTACTAATTACTAATTACAAATAGTTATTAGAATTATTATTAATTATTATGAATGATCAATATTAATAATTAGTTTAATTATTATTAAAATATATTAAGCGAATTTTTTTGAAAAAAATAATATATTTTATATAAATGTTCAAGGTACAAGGTGATCAAATTATTGACGAAGGTTTCTAAACAAGAATTTACGACTTGTATGACTTGCATGCGACATTTGACAATTTGGCTTACATTTCAATTGTAAAAAAATGAATGGAAATTAAAATTTTCATCTAATTTTTTGACTGTGCCAAAACTTCTCTGCATAAATAGTTGAGTTTCTTCATCATCGCTTCATGATTGTTTTAACTTCGTAAGATATATAATAATTATCGCAACATTTTATATTTCGATCAATTTATAACTTCATAAGATATATATTACTTACTATAACATAATGTATTTTAGATTCAATAAACAATAATTCTAGTTAATGTTTTAACTTCACAAAATATATAATACTTATAAAAAGATATTTCAATCAATATATAAGACGTTGAATCCGAATCAAAATGAAGATTGAAGATCCCGTCGACAACAATATATAATACTTATAACAATATATTTCAATCAATATATCTATCTTAACATTAATTGAATAGATAATAATCGTATATAAATTGACAATTTTAAAAGTTTGAATTATTTTTTTTATGTTCAGTAATTTATTTCAATTTTAAATGTTAAAATAGCTATATATATATTTGACAAAGATATTATATTCATTTAAAATGAAATCTAGTGTAAGTTGTACCACATCTTAGATAAAAAAAAATATAATAAATTATATTGGAGGTGCAATAAAATTGATGATTTACAACTAAATCGGCTTCGGGGTGATTGAGAGGATTTGAGCATAATCCCTAGAATGTTTGCGATTAAATTTTGAATCTTGACTTTTAACGTACATAAATAAGGCTTGTCTAAGGTGTAGGTCGAGCGTATTGTTGACGAACAGTCTTAAACAACTTAATTTGGGGCTCGTACATCTTGTCTAAGTCCTTCGCTGTTTCATCGTGCGACGGATACCAATATGCGAGAACGGATGGCAGTGGGCAATTTGGTTTACATCGTAGCTGTAAAAGACATATCAAGAGAAAAAGTTATTTATGATAATTGCAATTAATGATTTAACTTGATGAAAAAATATAATACTTACCGCAACAAAGTGGTTACGAGGGTTGTCAAAAGCGATGAATCCAATCGATCCCGGGGCCGGGCCACCTACGGGGGCGTTTTTATGGTTAACAGGAGGCTTATATGAGCCGCTGTCCAATCCAAATACACAAGAGTGCATTGGAAGATCGTGGCAAACAATGCCCCGCATAAGGGCATTTTCATCCAATATTTGGATGGTGCCACAACATTTGGTTTTAGCCAATTGAGTCTCTTCAACATCTCTTTATGATCGACCCCTTCATGATCCAGGAAAACATCGTATCGTTCAGGGTATTTTCTTAACTCTGTCATCATGATTTTGCGCATAATAGGCCATTTATCCTCATCGTGACCCAACAATACACAAAGAGCTCGAAATCCACAATTCCCGTCGCCTTGAACATCTACTAGCATATCAACGTAGGGAACCATGAAATTTTTGAAATTGTTCGAGCCGAAGTCATAATCTCCTATGACAACCGGGGGGTAAGTGAAAATCGGTGTTTCATTGGCCCCCACTTCCTCTACCTCATCTTCCGTCACCACTTCCTCTTCCACTCTCTTCTTTCCCCTTTCCTCTCTTGCTTTGGCCGCAGCTTCTCTACTGTACTCAAATAAAAAAAATAACATAAAATGTACATGATATCACGTAAAACACTATAACAAAGCAAGATCTAAGAATAAAAAAGCAAGATCTAAAATTTTTTTTTTATAATGAATCAATAATAATGATCAAAATATATTAGAAATCTAAAGAAAATAAACTAGGAAAGAAAATATAGGGTTTAATTTAATATAATTATATAGTAAGAAAATAATGGTAAAAGTTTAATAATATAAAACTACAAATACTAAAAAATATGTATATAATTTTAAGCAGGTGAATATGGGTCGGATGGATGATGGGTCGGGTGATGGGTAGATGAAACGTTCACCCGCATCCGAACCGATCCACCACCCGCTTTCACCCGCCTTTTAATGGATTTTCATCCTTTTTCGTTGGATCGGGTGGTCGGATATCCGTCGGGTACGAGTGAAATTGTCATTCCAATAGGTCGAGCATATTGTTGACATCGGGTTGAGTGACCCCCACCATGTGTAGTTCATATTGGTATAAGAAGGTGAAACAAAATAAACAAGTATAATAATTAGTTAAGTTAATAACAAGTTAAAGTAATAACAAGTTGGTTGAACACTAATAAGCAAATATAACAAGTTAATAATTAATAAGTTGATAACAAGTTAAGTTAAATAAACGGGTTAAGTGAGTTAAATAAAGTTCAAGAAATATACGAAAGTTAAATAAACGGGTTAAACAAAATAAACGGGTTAAACGAGTTACAAATGATATTATCGGTTCATCTTACAAACGTTGATCACACACTCGTGAACTCGTTTGTAAAGCAATGACAACCGGATACGAACACATTCCACATCCCCTTTGGTGAAATGCCGATAACGCTTCACGATGTTTTCAAATCATCGATTTATCAATTGACGGTAACGACATGTTCGTCATCCCTTCGGAGTTTGAGATCCAACAACGAGCGATAAACTTATTTGGATTCTAGGATGACGACGCTTGGTATCTAATCTATCGGAAGGACGGGTTTGTGACGGCAACACTCATATGACAGCTTGTGTCGCTAAACATACAATGTTATAGGGGCGGAAATTGAGGGTTTGGATGCAAGCGAGGTAACCTAGCTGCATTTGTTCATGTTATTTCATATTTTCCACGTATGATGTAAATTTTAAAATTTTAAGGTGGATCTTATTTAAATTGTTTGTTCTTATTATTTTCGGTCAACCGAGTAATCGTTAACGATTTTACAAAAATTATATTGAAAAAACTTAAAAAACAAAAATTAAATTATATCGATCGATAATACTAAATATAGCGATATACAACTTTAAAGTTAATATATATATATATATATATATATAGGGTCCAGTTCCGGTGAGGAGGACCCTTGCAGATAGGAATAAGGAGAGCCGGGGTGGTGACATGTGGCATGCCACGTCACCTTTTTTTTTCCAGCTTTTCTTTTTATAAATAAAAATTGGTGTTCATATTTTTATGAGTATGTGTTCATTTTTAAAAGAGTCATTGTTCATATTTTTATCAACAAATGTTCATTTTTTCCTAACACTAACTATTCGTTTTTTAACATTAATTGTTCATTTTTGTATTTTTGTAAAACATTTTTTTTGGATTTTTAAAAAAAATTATACTATTCTTTCAAATCGTGTTAATATAATATGATGGTCAATTTTTTACAAGTATGTATTCATTTTTTTTTGAAAATTATACTTTTTCTAAAAAAATCGTGTTTATAATATTCAAAGATCGATTACATAAAAAATTGTGAAATCAAAGAGAATACAAGACGATTCAGTTTTTGTTTCTTCGAATTTCTACTCTCACTGTTTAGATTTCCATTCTTAATGTTTAGGTTTCATTATGATTGATGTTTGTGTTCGAAATCAAATTTGTTTGAATCATTTTGTGTTTGATAAGTTCGATTGAGAAAATACATGTATATACATATGTTGAGTTGGTCTAATAGCTCCAATTGAATAATCTATATGCTCCTTTTAGTGTGTACGTAAACTGTTCGGTAAAATGCCTTATAGAAAAATAGTTTATAATATTCACAGGAACAATGATATAAAAAGTATGAACACTGACGAATAAAAACATGAACAATGACGTATAAAAGTATGAACACCAATTACTTATCTATAACTTTGACACATACATAACATATTATGATAATCTTTTAACGTTTTGTGATGAGTTTTTTTATTTTTTGTGCTTATATACTGTAAATGAACATCTATGCATTATAAAATGAACACAAAAAAATAAATGGACATGACAGTTTGATGAATAAAAATACAATGAACACCGATGTATAAAAACATGAACAATGACATATAAAAGTATGAACACCGATGACTATTTTGAACGTAAGGGTATTTTTCCAGATTTTTAGTCATTTTACAAAAATGCCATTAATGATGAGCGTGTGAGAGCCCTTGATTTGAATCCATCCAATGGCTTACAACCCTCCTAATTCCTATCTACAAGCTCTCTCCTCACTTGAACTAAAATCTATATATATATATATATATATATATATATATATATATATATATATATTACCCCATTAGCCTTCCTATCAACAAAAAAAAAATTGCCCATCATCATTAATTTGACATTAATTATCACTTATCACTTTGATTTGCCAATTTTAGGGCGCAAATAGCAAGCCCCAAATTCAACTATCCAAAATAAAATTGTTAACTATAATTATATGTTTATTAAAGAATGATGGAGGTTGTTGAAACTTGAAACTGAACACATGGGTTTCAATTTGTCATCATTCTATTTGGCAAGCACTTGTTTGGACAATATTCCTATGGTAATTAGTGTAGTAATTTGATACTAATATAAAGCTACAACTGTCACGCTCGTGTGTATATTTTTTGCTTCATATTATTCTTATAGTATAAAATTACAAAACGACTCGTTTCACTCATTATCCTCACATCTTACTGTCGTTTTAACCAGTTTTAGTCCAGTAAAGATATCTGCTAAACGAGGAGTGAATGTCGGATACTGCATGCCTCTGTGCTAATTTTACTTGATTAGAGAGATATATAATAATAACCAAATCTTAATACAAACTTCAAAATATATAAAAAGAATCTGCAGAGAGAAATCGACAAAGAGAACTTGTTTTCATAGGCTTTTAAAAACATTAAGCTTTACACCACCTTTCTTCCTCAACCTCCCGCCTCAAGAACTGTTTTTTTTTTTTTTTTTTGTGTGGAGAGGAGAAATCAAGAAGAAGAAGAGTAACTCAGTCTCAATTCCAAGTTTCAACACTAAACACTATACCCATCTGCTCATCTGGGTATTTGTGCTATTCTATTCATCATCCTTCCATTTTCCCCAAATTGATTATGCAATTGACATTTCCTTTTTCCTTTTCATCTGCCTTGAAAAGATTGTTAACGTAAAAGGCGAGCTTCTTTGTCAATCATGTATTTAGCAAAAAATGGGTGACTGTGGTAGTCCCAAAAGGGCCAAAGTGCAGCCCATACATGTAAAAAGTAAATACATTAGGAAATTACTACACTGTTCATCTTGCTTCTTTTTAGCGTTTTACTTATCTATTGATATTGCTTCAAATAATACTGATGGCCCTACTCAGTTTTTTGTTTTGGGGTTAATGTGGATATATGTGTATATTCCATTTCTACATTTCATTGTCCTTGATTTGCTGGATTTGCAGTGGAGCTTCTGGGTACCTCAAAAAAACATTTCCTATTATCTTTGACACTTCCCTTTGTATTTAATGCTTGCAAAAGGGTAGATAAATTTATGAGTTACCAGTTGGGGATCTTTGTTGAATCACTTCGCTAATCTGTATCTACTGCAGAGTAGTGAAGGTTGAATTACTGAGATTATGGCTGGAGGAGGAGGCCCAGGCAAGGCAGATGAGCCAGCACCACATCCACCTAAAGATCAGCTGCCAAACGTTGCCTTTTGTATCACAAGTCCACCTAAATGGCGTGAGTATCTCTGGAGGCTAGATTCAGTTTATACTTCTTTTTTCAGATACTAAAGTTCCATGATGTGGATTAGTAAAGGAAAATTGGGATTCTGTGATGCCCTTTTCTGCCTTTTTCATTTTGATGCTGATCTTTTTGATGATAGATTCTTGTCAAGGATCCTGACATAAGTTTCTAGATTATTAGCCGCTCGTTTTTGTGTGGAGTTAATCTCACGGTGATTGTTGAAAATTTTGTATATGAAGATGATGAAATTAACTGTCCTTAGTTAATCTCATGGTGATTGTTGAAAATTCTGTGATGTCTCTAGCTTGAAAATTTTCTTAACTTTCTATCTAACATAAGCTGTGAATGACTGAACATATTAGCCGAGGCCATCCTATTGGGTTTCCAGCACTATCTACTCATGCTGGGCACAACTGTACTTATTCCAACTGCTCTGGTTCCTCAAATGGGAGGAGGAAAGGTAAGTTAGCGGTAATGAATAACATAAAGGTGGAATCTTCATCAATTGGCCACTTCTCTCATTTTGCTGCATTGCTATGCGTTGACAGGAAGAAAAAGCTGAAGTGATTCAGACATTACTCTTCGTTGCTGGCCTGAACACATTGCTGCAAACATTTTTTGGAACTCGGTTGCCTGCAGTGATGGGAGGGTCTTATACATTTGTTGCACCCACCATTTCAATCATTTTAGCTGGTCGATATTCCAATATTTCAAACCCTCGTGATGTTCGTAACTCGACTCAACTCAATTGCACTCGTGAATTTTCAGAACAATTTTCAATGTGAAAATTACCTTTGGCATGCTTGAGTATTTTGTTGAATTAGCTGGAAGAATCCACATAATTTTTTATCTAATATTATTTCATTGATTTTGGGAATGAGTATATCACTAAGATCTTATCACACATACCCAGAGATTCACAAGCACAATGCGGGGTATCCAGGGAAGCCTTATTGTGGCTTCTACTCTTCAAATTGTCCTAGGCTTCAGTGGACTTTGGCGTGTTGTAGCAAGGTCAGTTTCCTTAACACTTTTGTAATGGTAACAATGTTGACACACGTAGGCCTGTATTATATGGTAGATGATTAGATGATCAATCATTATTGTATAAGGCTAAGGACGCATTTCATGTGTTACATCATTTGACGGGAATTTAGGCTCAGGGTGAATGCAGTCTTTCACTTATCCTGAAACTGAAACAGATGAGCCACATTCAAGTATTTTTGGCTTTTTGGCAGGTTTTTGAGCCCCCTATCTGCTGTTCCATTGGTTGCTCTAGTGGGATTCGGACTTTATGAACTTGGTTTTCCAGGGGTAAGCAATTCAACTTATATTAATTTCAGCTTCAGTTTTCAACTTTTGTATCATCCATCACATTGCTTAGTGCCAATGCTGTTCTTCGTCCTGCTGATTGTTAGGTGGCTAAATGTGTGGAGATTGGCTTGCCACAGTTGATTATTTTGATATTGATCTCACAGGTATATTAACACATGCAAATGGAAAGCATTGTAGTGCTTGAGTAGGAGTCATGCTGCTCCTTTTGCCAAACTAATGTTCTCGAAACATTCTTATTGTTCTTCATGGCCTTTGCAGTACTTTAGTAAGGCGGTAAGAGGGGGAAAGCATATCTTTGAACGTTTTGCTGTTTTATTTTCGGTGACGATTGTTTGGATATATGCTCACCTACTGACCGTCGGTGGAGCATATAATCATGCTGCACCAAGGACACAAGCCACTTGTCGCACAGATCGTGCTGGACTTATAGATGGTTCTGATTGGTAAGCTTTTGCTAAACACCATATTGTTTGCTTCTGTTGACATTCAATTCTTCATATCTAATCTAACCTATCAAAATCTAGTTCAAATCTGGGGTACCTTTGTAAATGTGTGAAGTATGTGATTGTGATACACTTCTACATTGCTAATTATTTTAAGATTCCTTTCTTGTAAGGCCTACGACTTGAGTAACGAGCTTTTTTTTAATCACCCAATGCTTGTCGGTCCTTTGCCTTCAGTGTGATGTAAAGAAGTAACTTTTATTGGTGTACATCACTAATCTATCAAAACTGCATTCAGAGCCACAAAGTCCTAAGCTGCATTTTTGGCTTGTTGCATTGGGTTTTATCATAGCAACACTATTCTCTTTGATACAAATATAATGTATAATGACCCCTAAAACACACTTATCATCTCCATTACCAATGCTTATGAGGCATCTCATTTGGGCTAGTCTTTGCTTATTCCTATATCAATGCTTCCTAGTTGCCATGCATAATCAATATGGTTGTAATTTATCTTTAATTAGATTCATTCTGGTAAGAAATGATATCTGGATCAGCTGAATTTTATGTGATTGTTTGACAATTCTATTCAAAAGGATATAAGCTGATTAACTAACAAACAAGTCGAGGAATTAAGAAGTAATTGCATATATGTTGTTTAATTTGAAGCAACTAGTTTTCATCTTTTGTCCACGAATCAGATAAGTTGACACAAACCAACCTATACTGGGGAAGAGGTCTAGGCTAATCCTTAATATTGAACAAACTAGTTTCTAGATAAACAAGCTTATTGAGATCATGCTGAGCAAGTTAGGTTGAAAGTAGATCACTTTAATCTTTCATGTTATATCAGCAATATTAAAAGTGACCGACAAACTACGAAAATACATAAGTTGTTGGTTCTAAGGTTTCGCCTCTTGAGTGCAGGATCAGAGTTCCTTACCCATTTCAGTGGGGAGCACCGACATTTGATGCCGGTGAAGCATTTGCTATGATGTTTGCTACTTTTGTTTCTCTTGTGGAGGTTAGGTTTCTTCATTAAGATTGTATTATATAACATTCTGAACTACCAAGATGTGACGTGTCGCCTTGCCTTTCTGAAGCTAATTGATCTATGGTTAATTCGTTGTCTCTGTCGAAAATTTGATGACTGCAAAGGCTTTTCATATTAATTTTGCTAGCAATTTGAGACAACATTTCATGGTGGATTAGCTCATATTGACCTGTCTCTAATTTGATGAACAGTCTAGCGGTGCATTCATTGCAGTCGCGAGATCAGCAAGTGCCACTCCAATGCCACCATCTGTCCTAAGCCGTGGGGTTGGTTGGCAGGTTAGTCAACTTGCTTTATCAAAGGCTTTCAATAAAAAAAATGTCAAAGTGTTTCATCAGATGATCTCATATGACAAATATAGCTTATGATGATAAAATTGAAAATGAACAGACAGTAATTTGGAAGGAATTTTCACTGTCTATTCCATGCCAAATATCCTATATAAGTAAAAGCAGAACCTTTTTTTTAATGTTTAGATTTTGTATTCTCGGATTTAAACTACCTTATTAAAGTGATTGTATTATAATCCTTTCCATTAACATCCACACGAAAACCTGTTCTATTTATTGCTTTGTTAATCACCTTGCTGCATTCATCTCAAACTTTCTTCTTCACCAAACGTAAAAGGAAGTTTTTTTATTTATTGCAAGAATACTCCAAATTCTCTATAACTTGTCACAGATATGATCACTTATCTTAATACTGAAAAATCAGTTGGTTATATTGACAGGGAGTTGGCATTTTGCTATCTGGATTATTTGGTACTTCGACGGGAACCTCAGTATCTGTGTAAGGCTAAAGAAGTGATCTTGCTAGACAGTATCTGTGATTTTTTGCTGTTTTTCTTTATATTGTAGAGATGATCATGTGAAGATGAGACTTAGCCAGATTGTTTATTTTTCCAAAATTTTGCAGTGAGAATGCTGGGCTTTTAACTTTGACACGTGTTGGAACCAGAAGGGTTGTGCAAATATCAGCTGGGTTTATGATCTTCTTCTCAATCCTAGGTATTGTTTGTCCAACAAGTGGTATTCAGTATTTTTGCAGTCTGTTTCTGAAAATCTGAGTAATATGAGTTACAGGTAAATTTGGAGCTGTATTAGCTTCAATTCCTCCACCGATTTTTGCCGCCTTGTACTGCCTTTTCTTTGCGTATGTTGGTACGTATGATTCAGAATCATAAACTATATATCCTTGTAAGAGATCCTCTTCTCAACCATATCACTAAGTCATGAATTGTCGTACAGGATCGGTTGGTTTAAGCTTTCTTCAGTTCTGCAATCTCAACAGTTTTCGAACAAAGTTTGTGTTAGGCTTCTCCATCTTCCTGGGCTTGTCTGTAGCTCAATACTTCAACGAGTACACTGCTATAAACGGTTACGGCCCTGTGAATACCAGTGCAAGATGGGTAATGCATGAATATATTGTTGCCACATTTATGAATTATGATGAGGAGCTTAATTAGTTTTGTTGTGGCAGTTCAATGACATGATCAATGTGCCGTTCTCGTCAAAGGCGTTCGTGGCTGGCATTGTGGCGTATTTCTTGGACAATACACTTCACAAGGACAGTGCAGCTAGAAGAGACAGGGGTAAACCCTGGTGGGACAAGTTCAAGTATTATGAAGGAGACTCGAGAAGCGAAGAGTTCTATGCACTTCCCTTCAACCTCAACCGCTACTTCCCTTCTGTATGATTGTAACATTTATATATGTGGTGTTGTTAGTGTAAGAAGTCGTTTCATAGAATACTTGTGAGTCATTTGTTTAACTTGCCATTGTAAATTTTTAATATGTTGTGAAGACTGAATAAACTTGAAATCCATGGAATTCAAAGTTGTGACTTAGGTGTCCAATTAATAGTGAATATTGAATGTGGAGAGTAAAAGCCATGAATGATTGTTAGGTGTTCATCTATGAAGCCAAAGTTGGACCACATCCATAAAGATTCCTCCTTTCATACATATCAGAGGATAAATTTCAACCATAAGACGAATTGGGTGATTAATGAATGCAAATAACTTCTAGTATAATAAATGTGAATTTGGTGAAAGTTAAATAGGGTGAGCTTAAAAAGAAGAAACAAAAAAACAAGAGGGAAGGAATTGACAAGACAATGGGCGTTTCTTTTTGTGTTCTTCTAATTGTCAAAAGAGTATGTCTCTTTGTGTCACTGTATAGTCAGTCTATACGTATCTTTAATCACACCACACATCACCTACACCTACACCACTTCTTTCTTTCTTTTTTTTGTTAACCATTTTACCTGTTGAAATGTGTGGAATGTGTTAAGTCGATGATATGAACTTAAGATATAAATTTTACTGTATATGATATTACATGAACTTAAGATATAAAATTTAAAGTTACTTCTCTTGTTGTCAACAGATTTTAGGATGAAACTCAAAAGACTTGTGTCTCCTTCACGTCTTAAATACGCCGGATATAAAAGACAAATTAATGCAATACAACATACTTAAATCGGACATTTTTATCTTAAAAAAATCGACTCATATTCTCCTAATTGATTCATCCTAATTCGAATCAAGGATTTCTAAGATTTCGTATATTGCTAGAACGACCTTCACAAATTGCGAATACTAATTTGGTGAGAATTACATTTCATGAGATCTTGTCTTTCAACAAACTGCAGCGCGATAGATAGCAGTTGTTCCTGTTGCTAAGGGCCAAGCAATTGAAATCATATCATAGATTTTCCCTGTAACAAAAAAATGGAGTTCTTGGTTCTACAGATTGGGTAAAATAGAAAGATCGGAAATTTTTAATTGACCTTTCCATTGTGATTTTAAAAAAAATTCGGTAACGTTGGTGAGGGGGCTCATCGACTTGGGGTTGAAGATTCGCTTGGAAGTCGGCAAATTCCGGAAACAAACTGGCCTCCGGCAACTTCCACTCAAACCGAAGGGACCGCAGTTAAAGAAGCATGACTTTTTTATGCAGTGAACCGAAGGCCCCTTTCATTGTGAGTTGTATTTTTGAATTTATTTCATGAAGTTTATTCGAAGTATCCCAATGGTGTAAGACCGTCGACTTATTTGGAAAAAGGAAGAAAATAACTTGGATCTCTTGTTTCGGTAGCCCATTTGATACCTTCGTATTCGAGAATCAACAAATTCGACTACGCATTGTTCACAAAATTTAGGTTCTTCTGTTTCATTCCCGATTATTCGAAAATTTTCACATGCACAAATTCCGCTCTTTATAGGCCAAAAAATTCTTTCACAAAATAATCCATCTTTTTTCCGGTTTATTGGTTTTGTAATGAAAAGTATAGGGTTTTGTGACCTCTCCAACTATCTCCCCGTTCGGTAGGATTTTTGTGGCCCAAGCACTTATTTGTTGGGGAGAAACTAATCCAATTCGGAGCAACAAGAAAGAACCACCAGGGTTTGGTGCAACACTTGCATTTTGGTGCATTCTTCTTTCTTTCCTTGGTCTTTTGTTCTGTCATATTCCTAATAACTTATCCAATTACAACGTATTAACCGCTAATGCACCTTTCTTTTATCAAATCTCAGGGACGTTCCCACAGGTGCCCCTTTTCTAATGGTACTATAATTCCTATTCTTATTCCTTCATTCCTTCTTTTGGTCTGGGCTCTCCTTTTCTCAACAAATTTGGTTGTGTCAGCTCTGAGATTGGTCTAAAATTTTGTCCAAGAAGAATTTTGCTATGCCCTCTCGATCCCTATAGAGCGAAAGAGCTGCCTGGTGATCCCTAGGTTGCAGCACGTCCGGTCGTTAACTCCTCGCGCCACTGCCGCTGCCAGGGGTCTTCGAGCCTGCTGCGTACAATTAGCCAGCCTTGCTGCGGCAAAAGGATTAGACGTCCTCCCATGCTACGGTTCGGCGGGTCACCATTACTTGACTTAGAAAGGCGAACATCTGGGCAAGGGACAGGGAAGCATCCTGGTGCAAATGACTTTCTTTTTTCATGATATACCAATCGGAATGGAGGGTCCTACCCGACATTTCACGGCCAACGCTCCTTGGGAAATCCCTTTTCTAAATCCCCTAATTCCCCTTCCGAGAAGAAATCTTCCTTCCACAGGGAGATTGACGTAGCCGCTCGCGCCAAGTGCTGGCCCATTAGTGGGTTAAATTCATGCTTGCCGACCTTGATGCCATAGTTTTTAGGGGGTTGAGCGATGGTTTGGAAACAAACACGTTGTTAGAAGCATATTGCAGTTCATATTCCGGTCACTTTAGAAGCATATTGCAGTTCATTATTAGGTTAACCTATTATTGTTCAACCATATTTTGAGTTGAGATTAGAAAATCTGTCCGAGCAAACAAAAAGTCTAATAAAAGTTCTTAACTAGTTTTCTTGATATGTATAAGCATGTGTGAAAATATATAGTATCATATGTAGAAGTTCATGTTCCAAGTCACTTAGAAGTAAAATGCATGCAATTATGAAGATTAGGAAAAATGGTATGCTAGATGATAGTGTGTTTGAGAGATTAAGCTTATGCAAGATAGTTTTTATTTTTTTTTATAAGCTACGTGAACAACCTTATCAAATTTATGATAACTTACTGAATAAAATATTATAAACTTATAACATTTTAAAATGAATGTGAGTTAAAAATTAAGGTAATTTTACATGTACCTCAACTACGATAAACTTCGCTCTCACGGACACTTATTAGACTTATAAATCATTCAATCATCTACTTATTTAAGCTGTCAAATAATCTCCGACTTCAACTACCAATAAATTTTGGTTCTAATAAATATAGGGGTCCCAAATGGACAAACTTATCATCAATCCCAAAGAGACATTCGAACTAAAAAAAATAACGGTCTTTATTTTATTACTTGTTTATACGTATTTTTAGGTACACTATTGTGTTTCAAATTAAAGATTACACACTAGCATTCATTTATATTATAGAAAGTCAAATAAAAATTTTAAACTACAAACATTAATTCAAAATTATCATTGATCTCCATTCATCAAAATAATCCATCAAAAGATATATATATAGAGAGGTTGACTCCCATGTAAACAACTCTTGCCATGTAAAATGAGAACAAATTGTATCCGTTAGATCGTTAAATAGATGGTTGAGATTAGGCGATATTAAAGGATAAAAAAAATCGTGTTATTAATGGAAGAAGATTCGCCGGACCTGAATCTATATATTCGGCGGTATAGTCACATATATTCGGCGGTATAATCACATATATTCGGTGTTTACACGATACGAACTGTTTACATATGAGTCAGGATTATATATATATATATATATATATATATGTCATGATTCGGTGAAAACTTTTTTTTTCGATAAGGAGTAAGAATCTCTAATAAACGTTTGTTCTATAATAATCAGTGCTTTTAATTTGGACACATGTCCCACGTGTGGGTTTGAGGTGCACAATCGTGCACCTTTGTATTTATGATATCGTGCTCTAGTAGTAGTGGTGATTGTGTGCGCGATCAGCCGATCATGCTCAGAAGGTGCATGAGCGTGCTCACAAGGTACACGGCCGTGCACGTATAGACACCATGACCGTGCCCCTTGTTCATATTGAAGTATACGTGTAAAAATAAAGCGCTACACAATTTTGGAGTTTCAAACCTTAATTGATGGACCTCCGCCCCACACACTTACCAATTGGACAAGTTGAATCTTTTTATTTTTTACTCAACACTAAAAATAAAAATATATAATTGTTCAATGCATTT